>OX387190.1:39573635-41973635 GCA_947561395.2 Buxus sempervirens
TGGGTTTGCTGATTATGTCTATTAATTTAAAACACATAATGATAGCAACTATCAGTAAAGTCACAAAGTCCTATCACATCCATAATTTATAGCAAAGTTCATTACGTTAATACAAATAATACTCTCAAGGGCATTCACTATTGCAAGCATGCGCTATAGCTTCAGCAATTGATTGTCTAAATGCATCCATCCTCCTTATTCCTTGTTCTTGTATTACTCCATCTGGATCTGGTTCATCATCAATGTGCTCTTCTTCAATAATTAAATTAGGGAAAATTTAATTAGGAAAAATTAGGAAAAATTCAAAAGATGAGAAGATATAAATTAGGGAAAAAATAAAATTGGACTTGTGCAACCAGAAAAAAACTTGTGTTTATCACATAAGTGCCCCAGAGCCTGTATGCAAATGTTACTTATACAAGATCCACCATGAAAAAAATCTATACAGTTACATTTACATAAGCCATTATTCGACCACATTTGACAACAATGGTCAGTTCTAAACTCTCTAGAATCATTTTGTCCTTATATTTTTCTTCTTAATCTTTCTGCACTTCCAACTTGCTGGTCTACGAACATTCTTATAAAATTTATCTTTTAGTTTGTAACACTCTAGAAGCACCATCTATTTAATCACACATCCAATACTTCTCCTTTCCATCTTGTTATCTCCCACCTTATGAGCATAATTGATCAGAAACAATGTAAGCGATCACCTTTTGAAATTGAAATGCTACATTCTCAATTCCGATGCCTATCACAAGCCAGATGATTTCAAATAATTCCGGCCAATTGAACCACAAAATCCATGAACTAAAGCCATTCTCAGCTCTACTTCCAGCGCCTTTGGCTCTGAGCTGAACCAAGCCTAAATTGAATGGCTGAACCATATTTGAGCTGGTTTTCTTCGTTTTGCACACACATTTAGAAGGGAATCTCAAACCCAATTGAGAATATATTCCGCATCACTCACACCCAGTAAAACTGTGGTTGAATAGAGTGATTGAAGTTTTTTTTTTTTTAAATTAAATGTTCAACAATTCTTCTTAGTTTATGCCTCAGAAGTTTCAGTCTTTTCGATTGGACCAATCCAATCAACTAGTAATGTACGTCAAAGAAAACCCTTTAACAAGAAAGAAACAAAATTAAAAGGGAAAAAAATTTGCAACATGAAAGATATTATTGGAAAAGAAGGATTTGAAGGATGGAATACCTGCGAAGGTTCAGAGGAAGTAGACATGAGTGAGCTCGGGGGCGTAGGATATTCTTGGAAAATGCTTGTGAGGCTTTAACAATGGCGGACGGTCGTAGCATTGCGGAATTTCTGTTGGAAGAAAAATATGTGAAAAATGCTTTGCAGTGGACAAAACCGAGATAAAGAGAAAGAGAGACAGAGAGAGTACCGTAGTAAGGAGAAGGAGTTTGATGCAGTAATGGCTTTTGAAGCGGAAATCGAGACTGAAACCATCATTTCAGAAAGCTCTAATCCACACCCTAACCGTTCTCACTGTTAGATGCGCTGCGAAGCCTAACGCGGAAAGTCTCTTATTGAAGAAGGAGAGAAGGCTCCATATTTACATTTTATGCCATTGCTTAAAGTTAACAATAATTACAAGTTTGCCACCGCATAAAACTCAGAACCCATTCTCAAATCCAAAAACGGGGTTGGAGCCGTTTCTGAAAATCAAAGCTTTTCTCATTTTCATTCTTATAGAATGAGTTCTTGCATGCCTTACCAAACACTCATTTTGGTATCAGAATTCATTCCAAGGCTTGGAATGAGTTCCAAGGCTTGGAATGAGTTCCTAAAATGA
The DNA here is from genome assembly GCA_947561395.2 of Buxus sempervirens. Classification (NCBI taxonomy): domain Eukaryota; kingdom Viridiplantae; phylum Streptophyta; class Magnoliopsida; order Buxales; family Buxaceae; genus Buxus; species Buxus sempervirens. The sequence continues at coordinate 39,575,450 of OX387190.1, forward strand.
AAGCCAAACGAGGCCTTAGGCTTTTTGCATTTATAGCCCTGCATATGATATATTTGCATTTATATCTTCTTGTTTTTTGTATTCACATTTGTATGCCTCCACTTAACATAATTGTTATAGTTGTACCCCTAATGTTAAATTCCATTGACTTATATTATTTATTTTTTATCAAATAACTAAAGTAACCTTTTACAAGATAAAATATAATAAAAAAATTAAGTTTACAAATGACTATATGGCTAGGCTAAATTCCAATAAACAATTATCAATTTGACCAATTAATATCAATGGCTTAAAGTATATATATGCAAAAATATAATAATACAAGGAAATCGATGAAATATAAGATAATATATGATGATAAATGCAAAATATATTTATTTTATATAAGGTTATTTTAGCTATTTAATAAAAATAAACAACAAAATTTTACGGAATTTAACATTGTAGTTACAATTGCAACAATAATGCAACATAGAGAAGTATAAATACAAATATTAAAAATAATATGATTGAACATAATGTAAGGGTATAGATGCAAAAACCCTGATTATTTTACATATTTTATAATGTAAGGATATAGATGCAAAAAACCTGATTATTTTACATATTGTATCTTAACGCTGATATTTAAACATGTGTTGATCCTCAACCACGTCTTTTGATACATGACATTGTATGACGAAGGCTTGAGACTTAAGAATCAATGGCACTTGGGAGATGTAAGAGGAGGGAATATCATTTGTCTACTAACTTTGCCACGGGAGTTCTTCTAATCGGGTTCTTTCATTGTACCAAAACTTCAACCCAACCAGTCTATGTTGATAATTATTTGATTGCAACCTGTTTACAAATAGAATAGCAATTTCAAGTCGTATGGTCTAGCCTACAGGCAAATTTAGGATTATGCTACATGGATTAAGAATGAAAACTATGCTTCTTTCCAACCTAATATCCTTTCACGCGCAAGCACAGCACAGATTTCTCTATGTCTACCAATCTAGAAAATTTACACCATATATAATTCCTGGCACTCGGTTATTATTATCTTTATCAATGGATTGTTTGTTGTACTTGTCAATTTGTATCAATGGTGGGTGGCACAAACAACTATTGTGCATATTAATACAAATCAAATTGGTAAACATTCAAATAAGCAATTGTTACACTGTGAAACAATAGGTGCACTAAAATCTTTAAATTTTTTCTAGGGGCCATTACAAGGAATGCAAAAATGCTACACCATGTTATTTGTTGTTCCCTTTTCATTTCTTGTTATTAAATGATGCATTTAGATGGGATTAGTGGCAAATACAACCTTCGATTCCTTGGAGGGATGATAGTAGCCAAGGATAGTGGAGGATTTTTATCCCACGGCTCTATATACCATACGATATTAGGCGGCACGCGTAATTTAAGTAGGAAATAGATGCCTGAAAGTAAAATGTTCACGCGTAATCTTTGCTCTTTGATTTATGATAACATAAACAAATATATGTGACAAAAATTATGGAGAAGCAACATTTTTGGTATATTGTAAATTTTAGAATTTATATTTCATGCACTTGTGGAATGGCACATCAATCCATGTGTGTGTTCCTCATATTAGTACTTAGGAATTTAATCATAATTTAAAGTACCCAGATACCAGCAATAATTTTGTACAAAAATAAAAAAATATTAATTACAATTCTCATAAAAAATATATATGGCTGTAGGTTGAGTCATTGAGTTTGGGTTCGATCTTGTATTTATATGTGTCGAGATTTCTTTACTTATTTTTTAATAAATCTTTTATATCATCAATCTTAGCCACCAGAGTTATCTAAACATTAATAGCATTGATCAGAAATGAGAAACTTTATAATATAACTTAAGCATATTATTTATTATTTACAGATTTAAATACCATAAACATTGAGGAGATTTTGTAATTATTGATATCGTTAAAGCTAGAAAATGAAAATTTCCCTTTTATTCCGTTGGAAAGGGCAGTATTGTCAAGGGGAAGCAGTAGGTCCTAGGGGTGCAACTTGGTTCGGTTCGGTCCAAGTTGATGTCAACCCAAGACCAAACCGAAACTACATATATTCAACCCAAAACCGAACCGAATTATAAACCGAAAACCGAATCGAGTTTAATTAAAATAACCGAACCGAATTACATGAGATCGGTTCGGATCAGGTTAAACCAACATATAATTATATCCTGCAGTGTCAATGGACGATTTAGCTAAGGCATGTTTAATCAAATTTTCAATGTTGTTTGGTCTCATGACTCTCTTCCATCTGCAAAGAAGCTCCCATGCATTAGTGAATTTCTGATAACCTAAAAGTGCTAGATCCGAGACATCTTCGAGCTTTAATGGTATTGAATGACCCAATCTCAATAAAGAGTTAAGCCATGAAAACGTCACAGGCAATGAGACCATACCAAGAACTGGAATGGTTTTTGTTTTCACAAAAATTTCCACATTCAATGCAAAAGCCAATAAAGAAAAGGAGACCAAGCAAAAAAATGATGAGAATTCTCAACCATTTGATTCTCAGAACAAAGAAGTAAACTACTAAGGAGATCCAAACCAAACCCCTAACAAAGTAAATCACTCAACACAAATCTTTAAGTCCATCAAAAAATTCCATAAACCAGCACCAAAATATTTTATGCTAACAGGTGCACAACAGAATGAAACAACCAAGAAAACCCAGTCCCTTATGTTTCCTAACAGATCCTACCAGCAGAAACAGAATGAAAAAAAAGATGAACACCAGATTTAAACTATCTATTATAGTTATTTGAATGCATAGAAACCCTGAATCAGATTTTCCATCACAAAGCCAGGAGAAATCCCCTGCAAAATTCAAACAAATGCAAGCAGAACAAGGAAGGAATTAGAAAACATAATGCAAAACCCAAAGAGAACGAAAGCAAAATAATTAAATTTGAAGAATATTTAATAGTCAATGTTTTAGAATCAAGATTCCATCAAATCGACTACGATGCTGGTCTGGTTCAATCCAAGTCGGTTGATGATGGAAACCGAGGAGATATTTGATATTCAAAACTGACGAGAGTAGCTTGTCCCTATTTTTCGTTTGCTTAATGTGCGGTTTTCACCAGTCGTGCCTTTTGATATATGGGTTTAGAAGCTAGGTTGTTCCGATATGGCTTTTGAACCACTGATTCAAGTGGTGGAATACTTAGGAAGAAATCAGAGACACATTAAACCTCCAGATATCTGTAAAGAAAACCTTAAAGAAACGCACATCAAAATGAAGAGCAGTTCTAAACGAGAGAGAGGGAGAAAAACATAAGAAGGGAATAGAAAGAGCAAATCTAAACGAGAAAACTATATCATAAAAAGAGAATAGATGCAGTTCTAAACACACATCTAAATGAAGACCATAAAAAGGGAATAGAAAGAGAAAAACAAGAGAAAATAAAGAGCAGATCTAAACAGGAGAGAGGGAGGGAGAGTGGGAGGGAGCGGGATGAGAGTGAGGGAAGGAGGGAGAGACGAGAAGGAGGGAGGGAGGGAGGGAAAGAGATGAGAGAGAGAGGGAAAGGAGGGGGGATTACCTGAAGCAAACGAACGGCTGATGAACGAGTGGATGGGAATCGGTGGTTGGTGGACTCGGCACTCAGTAGTCGACACTTCAGTAATGGGGTTCTAGGGTTTGAAACTTTGAAAGATTGAATGAATGGTGTGAATGAGATACTTAAGAGAGTGGTGGGCTTATAAATTTTTTAAACTTTAAAGGTAAACATATAAATTTTAATATTATATATAATAATTCGGTTCGGTCTAGGTATTCACATCATCTGCTGGGTGCCTAGCATCCAATGGGAATGGGCCACATTATTTTTAATGTGGCTGTTGATGTGGCCCATTCCCATTGGATGCTGGGCACCCAACAGATGATGTAAATCCAATATTATAATTCGATTCAGTTTAATCGAACACCTAACCCAAAACCAGACCAAAACCGAACCAAACCGAATGGAAATCGGTTTGGTTTCGGTTTACCCGGACCGAGTTGTAGCCCTACACTACTACTAGGTCCGGAAAAGGCGGAGTTACCGAAAATAATGTCATCTTCAGGTATTTCCTTGTTCGCGTCGGTGAAACTCCCAGGTATTTCCGAGCAATGTCACCTGGATCTGTTTTCGTATTTTATGGTTAAAATGTGATTCCAACCGAAGTGACTACATCGCAATCGTGATTGGATCGAGCTGTAGCTTAAAGGTGAAAACCCTTTTTTTTTTAATGGTGGGTAACTTTAAAGATTCATTAAAATTGAAATGAAATTCTCCGGAAAAAACCTTTTGCATTTTGGTTTGCTTGATCTATGGAGGACGGAGAAAAAAAAAGAATAGAAAGCAAAAGAGAGACGAAGGGAAATATGTAGTTTCTTTAACCGACCCTGTTAATCACATTCAACTCGCTATTTTGAAATTTTTGTAGAATCCCGACCGATTTTTATTTGTAATGGGTTATTTCCCTTTATCAATGATTATCGGCCAATCGATGGAATGTAATTAGATTTAAGGCAGTAACTTCCAAATTTAGATTATAGGTAGTTCAGATTTTCTGTTCCATTCGTAGAAGAATCCCATATCAAGAAATTGAACCAATTAAACTTATCACAACAATCTGGTATTTGTAGATCCACCGTTCAGATGGCTGTGAGTAACCGTTTGCAAACGTCTTTTCGCGGAGTTAATAGCACCCTTGTTCTGATTTTTTTTTTTTAATTTAAATAAATTCATGGAATTTATTCGTGGTAACTGCTTAAAACTGTGCAGAGATGTGGATTGAGGTAGGGCCATTAGATGTGCGTTCGTTCAACTCTTTGGCTGTGGTTTTAGGTATGTACATTACTCCTGCTTGTCTATAGGCTTCAAGCACTGCTTTGGAATATCATTTTTTAACAGTTATTCGCTACTTGGAAACTTTTTTTACATCAACTAACTCGGTCTTTCTCTAAAACCCTATTTTATTTTTTTCCAGCTATTCTTTTGCAGGCAGGCATGGTTGCCTCAGTTGTAGCACCGAGTACCAATTGTTATGCCTTTGACAATACCAGTCACATTTTTGATTTTGTATCCTAAAGTAGTAAATGTAGAAACCAACTCAGAGAAACGCATCAGGGTGTTTGTCCTGATTCGGAAGATTTTTAAGACAGTTTTATCAAATGCCTATCAACAGATGTGTACATAAAGCCATGGAGTCCATATTCTCTCCTACATTATCACTATGATGATCCCTTATACATTCATAGATATGGTTTGTCCTCCTGCATCTAACATCGTGGCTGTCGTCTCCTAAAGAAAGGAGGGAAAAATTTAAAATGGGGGACCTGGGACCTTTTTTGGCTGCCATCTCTTCAACAAGTGGCTTGCAACCGATTCTCCTCCATCCCCTGAATGCTGTCGTTGATGGTTGCATGAGAGGACAAGCTACTCCGGTGAAGCATGATGAAGAAACAGGGCGTCTTGTTGTTGGGCACAACCATCAGGGGTGTGATTCACAGTGATCTGATGTTTTAGGTTTATGAGTAATTTGTTTTGTGTATGAAATCCATTGATCACGTACTAAGTGATTATGGACGAAGATCAGTAGTGTTGTGATCGTCTGAATGCAGGAAGTCTAGTAGTTTAATAATGTAAAGCTTGGTCTAATGGGCCCTACTCGTTGAGTGAGAGAGACAGAGAAGAAAGAAAGTTGTAGCAACTTGCAAAAACTAGTAGGGAATCAAAGGCAAGGCTTGTTGTCTTCTAATTTTAGAAGGGCTGGTCCTGTTAGATAGGCATGCCACATCTTGGAAGATGCATGGACTATCCCTATGCATGTAGTAGGGATCGTTGTAGTAATCATGTAGGCGAGGGTATGGATTCATGTAGGTTTATGCAGAACCATAAATTGAGTCTTGCTTTAGAAGATTTCCAGCATCGAGTAAGACACAGCTTAGACTATCACGAGAATCTGATGCTGTTACCTTCTGAAAAGGCAACTTAAAAGCAAGTCATAAATGGTCCAGAGAAATTTTTTTGAAACAGGCAGTTATGACTTATGGCCAACTGATTAGGGAGATCATTTCCATCGGTGATTTGACAAACCTGGTCGGACTTAGTGGACATGGGTCAAATGCAAATTTATCCTCATCCACACCTCCCGCTTTTTGTCGGTTGGGCACCGTTTTCTTATCTTGGATTTCCATTATTACAGAACAGCATAACATTTTCAATTTGAATTTTGAGTTCAGCACTCCTAAATTGTTTTCTCTTAAGCTATTTATCAGAGCAGCTGGATTGGGCATCTTTTTGAGCTTGATGGAAAGGTAACATGCTCGTGTAATTGTAATAATCCTGCATCGTGATCTGTTATGGTATTTTGACAAAATAGTTGATTATTTTATTCAAATGGATCATAGGCGTATTTGTCTTTGTGCAGGATTCAGATTTGGCTATTCGATTCTGTAAAGATGTGGAGAGTAGATCGCACAATGTATTACTTGTTTTTATTTTCTGTCTATTATATTGTTAGTGCTTTTCTATTACTAAAATGGAAATGATTCTGTAATTATGTAGAGATCAGAGATATTTATACATTTCTAATATCATCATATCCTCAATTAGTTCATCAATAAGTACTTATTTCTGTGACCGTATATTTTTCTATTTTTATGCTTCTCAACTATGCATTTGGAAATGTTCTGACAATACAGGCAGCATGCTGATGTATGTTTTCTCTAGAATATTGTTTAATTTACCCTACCCTTGGAGATGACATATTGCAAAGGAGCTGATATTGACTATTTTATAAGAAGAGAACTCTTTGAGATTCTTTAGGATTTAATATGATCCGTTGTATTCTGCGTCACTCTTTGCTCTGTTTCTTAATCCTTAAAAATTCCAGTGTTGGTACAAGTTTATGATTCATGCACTGGTTCTGTATTCTGTTGTCGAGCATGATTGGAGAATTTTTTATTTTTATTAGTAAAGTAAGATTTTAATTCATAACTAGAAAATAGTATGGGGCTGTTCACGAAGGAGCAGAACAGCAAGGACAGAAGGGAAATAAAGAATTTTACAGGAACTCATCTGAGCATGATTGGAGTGTATTCAGCCATCTCTAGTTACACATAGTATTTTATTGTTACATTTTTTTTAAGGCACGCATGATGATGAATATGATTTGACTTGGATAAGGTAGGAAAAGAAACAGTAAAAGATATAAATGTATTTTGAGAATGTATCTATACACAAGGTTATATAGGAAAGCCTATCATATGGAAGATACAAATTAAAATATAGACTAAGGTTTTATTCTGATATTTTGTTGAGAAATTATCTGATGCATTAGGAACAGGAATGTCCAGGTGGGCCTGCTATATTTGTCATTCCTTACTCAAGGATTTACGTGATTACTGCATGGAAAATGTATAATGTCCTGGTCTCTTTGTGTCAATCATTAAATGGATTTAAAAGATGTAAAAATGCGAATTTTCTACACATGATTAACAAAATACACATAAAATTGAAATTTACATTCTGAATTTTGGGTTCCTTTTATGTTTTTTGAGGAAAACAGAGCTTTGCGTCTGATTCTTAGCTTGTACTTTATATCACTCATCTAATATAAACATTTCTTTGTTATCGATCAAAAAATAGAAAAACAAAAACAAAAACAAAAGAAAATACACGTAAAAAAGATCACTCAAATGCAGTATGGATACTTGTTACCTTGAGGTAGATCACTATGAATATTCCAGCTAATATCTGTCTATTTATATGGTTTTTTTCACAATTTTGCAGGGTTATGTTGACTTTGGTCGTTTTGGTATTTCCAACTATTTTGTTACTGGTTCCGGGCGTATCAACTTTGTTCAAGTAAGGTTTGATTGTTCTCTATAAAAACTTTGTCCTGTCAGGATACTGATTATTCTTTCTCTGTGATTCTTCAACCTGTAACATGTTGACCATCAATATTGTTAGATGGCAGTTCACCTGTATACTTCAGTGACTAAACAAAGTAACTTCAGTGCTTAAACAAAGTAACTTAGCCTGATATAGTAATTTTTAATTAATTTTCCAATGAAAAGGTTGAAATATAGCCCAACACACATGCCATTCTGATAAAAAATTTGAAGAGTTCAAGGCTTATCCTTCCTATATTTGTTAAGAATGTTGTTTATTGTTTAAGTTTGTCCTTTATGCCTGTAGCTAGCATATTTCTTCTATTTCTACATATATATTACTAATGCATAATCTCATTTACTGCTGATTGACTGCATATGTATATTCGAACATGCAAATTACTTGTCGTAAGGAATTACATCTACTTTGTTAGCTGCAATCTGTTATGATAATGCTGTTATAAATTGTATCATAGAACTTTGAGAAGATTGACTTTGACAAATGGTGCTAGCCTAACAGAAGCACATGCTTCTGTTAATTATTGAGGTGCTACAAACAGTACTGAAAGATTACTTGAGTATTTCTGTTTTTAACAGCAACAAAGTCTAATGAGGTAGTAGAATGCAGAAGTCATAGCAGATGGATTTATTTGCTATTGTTGGAAGTCCATCTGGATAATTTAAATTCATGTTTTTTATAGAGAGTAAAATTAGGGGTTTCTTTACTAACTAAATTTTCAAGATAGCCTTTATCAACTGACTTGAAGTGCATTGCAGTGCTGAAGAATGCAGTCAGAATTATTATGACATTTTTCGCATGATAACTATAATTAAAATCCACCTGGTACAAATTTAATGATCGTTAGTAAAAATAAGAAATGCTACAAAATAACCAAAACATAAAATGGAAGCGGCTCAAATTTTGAAATTCCAGAATCAGGCAATAAGAGAAAATATTAACTCTCAAATCTTTTAGAGGAACACATAACCTAAAAGGAGATAACCCCATTTCCTTGGAATTGGTTGACAATCCTGGCTTCTAGTTACACTGCAGTGATAGCGAGAGATATTTCTTTGGACGCATCACATGGTTTTGGTGGAGCAAACAGGTCCAGTGAGTGTAACAGATCTCTCTCTCTTTCTCTCTCTCACACTCTCCTCCCCACGTTGCTGAAAAAGTTGCCTTCAATAAGCGTTAAAGGGAAAAGATCTATAATTATTGTACTAGGTTGGCACCATTATCCGTTTTTCCCCCTTAAGGTGCAAACTACAATATGTCAACACTTATTTTAACTCAACAAGAGTTAGATTCAAAAGTAATTTATATTACGTTGGTCCTTTCTCCCACCTGTTTCAGTTTTGTGCATAACTAAACATTTCATAGTACCAAACTGTCGTAAAAATTGGGAAACATAAAGTTATCATGTTACATACTGGAAGGAACCTACGCAATGCTGGAATGCAAATCATACCAAAAGTTTCCTGTAAAGTTTTCTGTTTTTCATTGTGCATGTAATGACATGATATCATTGTTTATTGTAGTACTCGTGAAGTCCTAACATTCCCATACTATGTAAATCCAGGAATATTATGGTGGTGACCTGCTGAATTGTGAGCAAAGTTTTGATAAAATGGGGCGTAGTGCTCAGGTTGGGTAATTGTTATGAATTGAAGTTTCTATATTGTTAAATTTGTAACATTATGCATCTGAACTTTGTTTATTGTATTTGCGAATTTTTTTTAACCATTGCAATAATATGTTATTACAGGTAAATATTATATGTGGAGATTGTTTAAATGGACAATGTAAAGGTAAGCTTTACTTTTTCAATTTTTATTCACACACAAATACACAGAGTTATCTATTTTTTATAATAATGGAAGAAGTTAAGACTTAAGATGGCTTCTAGTAAAATTGTTTGTCTCAATGCAATTTTATCATTTTATTGATTAATCTAATCAACAGAATCAGATAATGATATTACTCATAAAAAATTAAATCAACAAACAGGCAATGATGTTACTTAATTTCTTTCTTGTTATCCACTGTCATAACTTTATTCTCCCTTTTTGTTGTGGATGCACTTAGTAAGTAGCATCCGGTTTTATTGGGGTTGCAGTTCTAAACAATCACAGGAATGTAGTGAGAAGGCTGCTTCCATTTAGACCCTACTAAATATTATATTGATGCCCATGGATTCTGGGGAAAAAGTTACTTGTCTTGGGATGTGGAAACATCTTTACCCATAAAAGTGGTCAATGCTAATTTATAATTTTAGTGTAACTTGTTAAATCTAATGCTGGAGCGGGGTTATAATGGGAAAATGAATATTCTGGCTTTGATGAACTTTTTATGAGGGCGTTTCTTCCTCTTGTTTAACTTCAGCCTTGACAACTGAATGCAACTGAGGATTTCTTTGTGTAAATAAGTGCAAGAAGTTCGCACTTTGTATCCTGAAAATATTGCAAAATTTTTCTTGAGAAATAAGAAATAAACATACAACAGAAAATGATGGTTATGGTAATTGTATTAGGAGATGAAAGGGGAAAGTGTGATAAGATGACCAAAAGATAGAATGGTGGAACCTAAAGGAGAAAACAATAGTTATTTTAAAGTATAAACTAATGGGAGAGGGAAAATAGGGGAAGTATATTACTTGAAGAGAAGGACATAAAGAAGTTCATCTCAGATTATTACTGAGATATTTTTTAAGAAAAAGTAGAGCTGAGACCTCTTTTGGATGGGCTGGAGTTTAATACCTTGCTTGATGAGGAGAGGTATCTTTTGGAATGTCAAATCTTTGAGGAAGAAATCTTGAAGACCTTGTGTGCACACTTCCTACTGCATGTCTTGGTGTTCTTATTTTTGCACCTTAGAAATCAAAGGCAATTGGGGAATCTATTATTGATTGTATGCAGCGGAAGTTGGCATCTTGGAAAGGTAATTTTTTATCTTCAGGAAGTAAGTTAACTTTTCTTAAAATGTCATCGGCTAATTTACCTACCTATTTACTCTATTTTGCTCATCCCTTCTTCTATGCCGTAGAGACTTGAGAGAATTCAAAGAGATTTTTAATGAAAAGGCTAGGTCGACTATCGAAAGTGTCATTTGGTGCAATGGGAGTTGATTTGTCGAAGAAAGGAGGAAGGGGAGTTAGTTATTAGAAACTTGAACCTGCTCAATCAGGTCCTTTTGGCTAAGTGGTGCTGGTGTTTTGGTCAATAAACTTCTAAGTTCTAGCCTATGGTGGAATATAGTCGTATCTAAGTATAGGTATGATCGAAATGCTTGGATTCCTTTTTTTGTTCTTGGGACTTTTGGATGTGTTTTTTGGAGACCAGTTTGCAAACTATCAGCCTTGTTAGGAAACAGGTGACCTTTTGATCCAAAAAGTCACAAGAAATGGCAAATGGCTGGTCAAAATGGATCAATGGCAGGGTGAAAATGCATATAACAGAATAGTGACAAAAAACAGAGAAAGAGAATAAGATGAGAAGACATAGTTTTATGTGGTTCGGCCTTAAATGCCTACATCGACGGATGTACAAGATGAAGATATTGCACTAGAGAATAATGCGAATACAATAGGTTCTTCTGAGCACCGTAACTGCTCTCTCAGAAAGTCTAAACCTTTCTCCAAATGACAATGCTACGCTTCTGAAAATAGCCTAATTTCCCCCCTATGTGGTACCCCAAAATTTCAGGTCCTGGTCTCCACCTCTGAATCCCCTTGCGGGCCTGTCATGGCCCTAACAAACAAACCTTTGGGCCCTTTGGATACTGGGTAAGGGTGAAATTCGAGACATCTAGGTTATAGGCCCCTTGCTTTACTGGGAGTAAGGTTCATTGTTGGCCAAGGTAATTCTATATGAATTTTGGAGGATACTTGGTGGTGTAGAGATGAGCCCTTTTGTTCCAGATTCCTACAACTGCACATTATTGTAAATTCTAAACAAGCATGTCTATCTGAAATGTGCCTTTTGGTGAATGAGCTATGTAATTGGAACCTGAACTTCAAACATAATTTATATGATTGGCAAATCGATCCTTTGTCCCAAATGTTGCTATGCTTAAATAGGCTGAAATTATACTTGCTTACGGATGTCATGAAATAGAAATGGAGTAAATATGCTGATTTCTCTGTCAAAAGTTTTTGAATCCATTTTAATTCAAGCAAGGGCGTGCTTAATATTTCAAGTATGCTATGGCAGACTTTCCTTCCTTCCAAACTTGATTTCTTTATATGGATTTCTGTGTTGAGGAAAATTCTAGTAGTCGATAATCTCATAAAACGTGGCAGGTATTTGCCTAATGGATGCATGATGTGCAAAGTTCAGGATGAGTTTGTTGACCATCTATTGGTGCATTGTGGTACGGCTCATGCTTTATGGTTTTACTCCTTAGCTAATTTTAGGTTATAATGAGTACAACCGGAAGCTTTATGATAGGCCCCCAATAAGATGTACGTATTTCAGGAAGAATAAGAAGAAGTTCCAGGGGTAAAAGGGTATTTTCCAGCAATAAAAGAGGGAGGAGAATAAATCGAAATTGGGGGGGGGGGGGGGGGGGACAGAGAGGATCATCGATTGTTTTCAGGTAGTGTAACTTGGCGACTTGGGAGGGAAAGGAGGCTCTCGAAATCCTCCTTAGTTCTATTCTCTACTTGTTCGTTCATTTCTACAAATTCCGTATAGATTTACAGCACTAATTCATTAATAGTGCTTATCATTCTTTGTAATTATTTTCTCAATTCATAAACTCTGTTTCTCTTGTTTGGATCTTAACAAATTGGTATCAGTGCCGTGACGATCTATCTAGTTAGTAGTGGTAGATCTAATTGATTGAGAATGGCAACGAGAATGGAATCACGTATGGAGCAGTTGGAATCGACAGTCGCTGGAGTATCGACGAGGTTGCCAACGATGGATTCAACGATTTCTGAGTTGAAGAATCAGATGAAGGACATTGTGGAGAAGATGGATGAGAGTAACGATGGCATCTCTCACCTACATAAAAAATTTGAGGAGGTTCTTTGTTCATTGATGCGAAATCAGCATGATAAACAGCCAACCTCAGGTGAGAATAGTGAAATCCGATCAACAATAGGAGGCGCAGGGAGTCTTCATGCTCCTAATACGTCTGGCGCAACAACGACAGATAGAGTAGACACATTCGTTGTGAATAGCAGCCATCGGAAACTTGATCTACCTGTCTTTAATGGAATCGATCCTGATTCTTGGATTTTCCGTGTTGAACGTTATTTTTCCATGAATCAGTTAACAGATACAGAGCAAGTGGTGGCTGCTAGTATCTGCATGGAAGAAGTGGCACTATCGTGGTTTCAATGGGAGGATGGCTGTAAGCCGATTCGTAGTTGGGAGGAGTTGAAGTCGTCTCTACGTCAACGCTTCTGAAATTCTCATGGTGGTACTTTACATGCTCGATTTTTAGCGATAAAACAAGAAGTAGCAATGAGTATCGAGATCAATTTGAGGTGTTATTTGCTCCTTTGAAAAACATGGATGCAGAGACGCTGGAAGGGGTTTTCCTCAATGGTCTTAATGAGGAAATTCAAGCAGAAGTTCTCATGATTAATCCGAAGGGGTTAACAGAAATTATGGAAACCGCTAAACGAGTTGAGAATAGGAACTTGCTCTTGAAGAAGATATGTGATAGAGACAAACAAAAACTGCCGCGAGCTGTACCTTCTTATCCGTCACGGGTAGATCAGCGAACTGTATCTTGGACTTCCAACCGCCCAGTACCTGTCGCGGAAAAGAACAACGGGGCTAGGCCCTTCAAGAGGTTGTCGGAGGCAGAATTACAAGTCAAACGCGACAAAGGATTATGCTTCCGTTGTGATGAGAAGTATAGCATTGGGCATCGTTGTAAAAGGAAGGAGTTGCAGGTCCTTGTTGTGCATGAAGATGAGGAGTATGATAGTGAAGCGGATGAAACAAGGGAGGTAAGGGATAGTATTGGAGAGGAGCAACCAGTTGTTGGGGTGGAGTTATCTCTAAATTCGGTGGTGGGACTCACACCTTCTAAAACAATGAAAGTGAAGGGAAGTATGTTGGGGTAGGAGGTGGTAGTCCTAATAGACTGTGGAGCTACTCACAACTTCATATCCATCAATTTGGTGGAACGACTGGGGCTTCCAATTACAGCAACAGCAGGATACGGAGTTCTCATGGGTACTGGTATGGCTGTAAAAGGCAAGGGCATATGTAAGGGAGTGGTGATGCAGTTGCAAACTCTTACCATTGTGGAGAATTATTTACCATTAGAGCTGGGTGGTTCAGATGTAATTTTGGGGATGCAGTGGCTGGCTTCACTCGGCACCATGCAAATCAATTGGACGAAATTAACCATGACAGCACAGATGGGAGACGATGTTATCACTTTGCAAGGTGATCCCAGCCTTAGTAAATCATTGGTGTCACTGAAATCAATGGTCAGAAATATCAACCAAGAGGGTGAAGGTATTCTGATTGAACTTAGTAGTTTGGAAGGAGAGTTAGAAGGGGTTGACCAACAACTGGCAGCCAATGTTCAATCTTTGCTAGAACAGTTCGACCACGTATTTCAGGTTCCTAAAGGGCTACCTCCATCACGAGAGAAGGATCATTCTATAGTACTCAAGAATGGCACGGAACCAATTAATGTGAAGCCGTATCGCTATCCTCACAGCCTTAAAAACGAGATTGAAAGGTTGATTTTTGAGATGCTGGCAGCGGGGATTATTCAACCAAGTACTAGCCCTTTCTCTAGCCCAATTCTTTTAGTCAAGAAGAAAGATGGGGGGTGGAGGTTCTGCATAGATTATCGAGCTCTTAATAAGGCTACTGTTCCAGATAGGTTCCCTATACCTACCATTGATGAGTTGTTAGATGAACTCCATGGATCCACTGTTTTCTCCAAGCTGGATTTAAAATCAGGCTACCACCAGATAAGAGTGGAAGCTGTTGATGTTCCCAAAACAGCATGTCGAACTCATGAAGGTCATTATGAGTTTCTTGTGATGCCGTTTGGTCTCAAAAATGCTCCAGCGACATTTCAATCTCTGATGAATATGATTTTCAAGGGACTGTTGTGGAAATGTGTGCTTGTATTCTTCGATGACACCCTGGTATATAGAAGAACTCATGCTGAACATTTGACACATCTTAGAAGGGTGTTGAGCATTTTAGAGGAAAACCATCTCTATGTTAATAAAAAGAAGTGTTGTTTTGCTCAAACAACATTGGAATATTTGGGACACCTGATTTCGTGAAATGGGGGTAGCAGCAGATTATTCGAAGATTGAAGCTATGTTAAAGTGGCCAGCACCAACTACACTTAAAGCTCTTCAGGGCTTCCTGGGATTGACAGGATACTATCGTCGCTTTGTTGCAAATTATGGCAAAATAGCTGAGCCTCTCACACAGCTATTAAGGAAAGACAAATTTATGTGGGTTGCAGATGCTCAAACAGCTTTCATCCAACTCAAAGAAGCCATGACTAAGGTACCGGTTTTCGCCCTTCCCGACTTCTCCAAGCCTTTCATTGTAGAAACCGATGCTTCTGGAGTAGGTTTGGGAGCTGTTTTGTCTCAGGATCAGCGACCAATTGCTTTTTTCAATCAGTTGTTGTCTACTCGGGCACGATTGAAATCAGTGTATGAGCGGGAACTGATGGCCATTGTGCTTGCAATCCAGAGATGGCGACATTACTTATTGGGGCAGCATTTCATTGTAAGAACAGACCAAAAGAGTTTGAAATTTCTGTTGGAACAGCACCTAGTCAGCCCCGAACATAAAAAATGGTTAGTCAAACTTCTTGGGTTTGATTTCGAGATTCAATATAAACCAGGTTTAGAAAATAAAGCAGCCGATGCTTTATCAAGAGTGCACAATTGGGAAGAGTTGGCGGTGTTATCTGTACCTCATGTATTGGACCTAGCAGAATTAGCAAAACAAGTTCATCAAGATGATAAGCTCCAAGTCATTGTAGCAGCACTGCAGGATGATCCACAGTCCAAACCAGGTTGGATTTTGCTTAACGGACAGCTCTTCTACAAAGGCCGGTTAGTCATTTCACCGAATTCAAATCTACTTCCCTCTATTTTGCATGAGTTCCATTGTAGTAATATAGGCGGCCATTCAGGAATCCTCAAGACATACAAAAGAATTGCGGGAGAATTATATTGGGAAGGTATGAAGCACGACATCAAGACATACGTCGAAGGTTGCCATGTTTACCAGCAAAACAAGCATCTCAACCTATCTCCAGCTGGATTGTTACAACCTTTACCGATCCCGACAGCTATATGGGATGATATAACCATGGACTTCATTGAGGGCCTTCCGAAGTCCCAAGGAGTGGACACTATATTTGTTGTAGTTGATCGGCTCAGCAAATATGGGCATTTCATAGCTCTTAAACATCCTTTCACAGCGAAGAGAGTGGCCGACTTATTTGTTCAGCATGTCGTGAAGCTTCATGGGTTTCCTCGTTCTATCATCTCTGATCGGGATAAAGTGTTCTTAAGCCACTTCTGGACAGAATTGTTTCGCCTACAAGGCACATCATTACGAAGGAGTACCACATACCATCCAAACCGATGGCCAATCAGAAGTGGTGAATAGAAGCATCGAGACTTACCTTCGTTGTTTTGCAAATAATCAGCCTTCGTCATGGGCGAGATGGCTTCCATGGACCGAGTATTGGTACAACACTTCCTTTCATACAGTAGCTGCTCACACGTCTCCCTTTCGGGTGGTGTATGGCCGAGACCCTCCTCCTTTGATTCGTTTTGGTAATCGCTCTTCCACAATGTCAGCAGTAGACCACCAGCTGCAAGACCGCAATGCAGTTTTGGATGAAGTGAAGAAACATTTGCTTCGTGCACAGGATTACATGAAAAATTCAGTTGACAAACATCGGCGAGACATTTCTTTTCAGGTGGGGGATTTGGTTTATTTGAAGCTACGACCCTATGGACGAACATCACTAATTGTTAGAGCTAATGAGAAATTAGCTCCTAGATTTTTTGGGCCTTATCTAGTGCCCCAGAAAGTTGGGAAGGTTGCTTACAAATTGGAATTACCAGCTTCAAGCTCTATACACCCAGTCTTCCATGTGTCCCAACTGAAACGTGCAATTGGTACCACTTCTTCTAGTACACAGTTACCTTCTAACATTGGCCCTGCTCCAGAATGGGGGCTAGAACCTGCTGCTGTTTTGGGAATTAGACCCAGCAATGGGGATGCATCATCCAAGTCTGAGGTTCTAATTCAATGGAAGGACATGAATGAACATGAAGCATCATGGGAGCCTTTTGACTTGATACAACAGCAATTTCCTGACTTTCACCTTGAGGACAAGGTGTTTCTTTTGGCAGGGGGTATTGATAGGCCCCCAATAAGATGTACGTATTTCAGGAAGAATAAGAAGAAGTTCCAGGGGCAAAAGGGTATTTTCCAGCAATAAAAGAGGGGGGAGAATAAATCGGAATGTGGGGGGGGGGGGGGGGGGGGGGGGGGGGGGGGGGGGGAACAGAGAGGCTCATCGATTGTTTTCAGGTAGTGTAACTTGGTGACTTGGGAGGGAAAGGAGGCTCTCAAAATCCTCCGTAGTTCTATTCTCTACTTGTTCGTTCATTTCTACAAATTCCGTATAGATTTATAGCACTAATTCATTAATAGTGCTTATCATTCTTTGTAATTCTTTTCTCAATTCATAAACTCTGTTTCTCTTGTTTGGATCTTAACACTTTATCTCGAGTTCTTTTATCATGGAAAAGAGGAAGAGGTGCCTTCTTAGTGGAAATACTTTGGGGTTTAACTTTGCAGCAATAATTTGGTCCATATGAAAGAGAAAAATAATAGGATCTTTAAGGACAATTTGCATTCATTCGAGGTCTTGTTTCAATCAGCGCTTTGATGTCTAATAACTTGGTCTTCGCTTGTGGAATCTTGCAAAGGATTGGATCTACATTCTCTATTGGTAAGTGAAATATTCTATGCTGTGTAAAGGTTTTCATATTATTTGGGATCCATTGTGCATTAATGATCATTCTTTGGGGGTGTTATTTTAGTTTTAATATAATTGGCTTATTACCAATGAAAAAAAATTTTTGGGGGGGATATTTTTGGAGATGAATATATTAAAATACTGGGAAATTAGGTCTCAGAAGAATTTAGAGGAAATATTGAATGCCACAAAGAACCTTGGTGGTGAAATGCAGAGGTCTAAACAATAGGTAAAAGTAAAAGAAATACCAAATCTAAGAATTGGGAACAAGAACTGGGAAAAAAGTGGAGATATAGGCACCAAGACTAGTATTTCATGTGATAAAATGTTTTCCATTTATTAGTATGGCTTATGTAGATTGAAGTATTTTTTGTGTAGCCTATATAGGGGATCTCTTTTCAAGTGGATGGTTTGGATTGGCTGCATTGTCTCTAGATCTAATATAGAAACTGATATCTGGCCAAGTAACTAAGGCGGGCGTTCATTTTGGGAAATGCGTTTCAAGGCTTGGAATGAGTTCCAGGGCTTGGAATGAATTCCAAGGGGGAAAACAATGGTTGGGCCTCGTTTGGCGTTCATTTTGGATTAAGAACTCATTCTGAGGAATTCGTTCCATGAATCCATTGTCTTTGGATCTAATCGAGAGATTGATATCTGGCCAAGTAACTAAGGCGTTGCTTGGCGTTCATTTTGGGAAATGCATTCCAAGGCTTGGCATGAGTTCCGGGGCTTGGAATGAATTCAGACGGGAAAACAATGGTTGGGCCTTGTGTGGCTTTCATTTTGATTAGGAACTCAATTTGAGAATTGGTTCCATGAATCCATTACAAGAATGAATTGGGTGAAGCTGAGTTGGATGTTTGGTTTAGGCCTTTACAATTATTGCAAAGAGTAATATATTACAAGTTTGATACCATACTAACTTCAAAAGCTTTTTTATAAAAGATAATTTTGTCCTTGCCTCAAGAAGAATGTTTTATAGAAGATTCTAAGCATCCTGGTTAGGGTTTACAAATATTACAAGTTTGTTACCATAAACTTGCAAAATGAGAAATGAGAAAACCAAAAACAAGTTTCTATCCGATTTTGGATTTTAGAGTATTTTTCCAAGACTTATTTCACCAACATCCATTTCTAATGTGCTAAACAAACCATTGTTTTCCCCTTGAAATTCGTTCTAAGTAGAGCTGGCAAAAATTGAACCGACCCGACGGGTCAACCCGACTAATCCGATTATAAACGGGTTGGGTTGACCCGTTTATTAATTGGGTCGGGTGCGGGTTGGGGTTTTCCCAACCCGTCTGTAATCGGGTTAAACCCGATTATGACCTGATTAAAAAAAAAAGTGTACAAAATTGCATGAATCAACTCGATTATGACCCGCCAACCCAATTATGACCCGAACCCGACCCGATTACCCTATAATCCAATTTTAATAATATTTTTGAAAAAATAAAAAAATATAATCGGGTTGGCGGGTTGGGTTCGGTTTGGGGGTTTCCCAACCCGCCAGCAATCGGGTCAACCCGAACCCGACCCGTTTAACATTGAACCGATTGCGACCCGACCCAACCCGACCCGTTGCCACCTCTAGTTCTAAGCATTATAACTCATTCCAAGCCTCGAAATGCATTCCCAAAATGAACACTAAACGGGGCCTTGGTTTAGGAAATTAGGAATAGGATTTGATGAAATGAGTTTTGGAAAATGCACTGAAATCCAAAATCGCATAAAGGATCATTTTTGGATTCTCATTTCTCATTTTTAAAGTTTGCAGTGGCAAACTTGTAATATTTGTAAACCCTCAATGGGCATACTTGGATTCTTTTATAAAACATTCTTCTTGAATCAAGGACAAAGTTGTCTTTTATAAAAAAGTCCTCAGAATTAGAACAATGGCAAACTCACGATATTTGACTCTTTACAAAAAGTATAAGGTCTTAACCAAATGTCCAACCTACCCTCTCTCAACCCATTCTTTGAATGAGTTGAGTTTGTGATCCAAATCATATTCCAAACCAGCCCTAAACTTGGAAGGAGGGAAGAATTTTATTTTTGACACACCATAGGTGAGACCAAATAACTTGCACAAGTGGGTTGAAAGTTTTATGGTTGAACCTGGTATAGTGCTGTGTGGTCTAGAATCTTATTGGTGCTCTGCCAATTCTTTTAGAAGTTTCATCTCTTAAAAGCTCACTACTGATCTCTAATTTTGTTTCTGTCTTCCAGGTGAACTTGGCTGCATATGCAATGTAAGATATGAAAAAAATTGCAGGTCTTCACCTGCTCCCAACTCTGTACATTTAACTTCCCCTCTGATATGCATCAGTTGATATTTTTCTAATTTGAATTAAGGAACTACTATTCGATTTTATTTAAAGATAGTGGTGCTATTTGTTATTGATGCATATGTAAATTAAGAAGGCTAGTTGTTTCGAATGTTGTGGGACTGTTTGCTGAATAGCTGTCGTTCCACCAAAATTTTCACAAATAAAGGAAACAAATTTGGAAATTTATAGTGTTCTTATCTTTCCTACCTTGACTTTAATAAATAAGGGAAATGAAAATTATGGTTTAAGTAGAGGCAAAAGACAGATTCATTTTGAATTAATCTATTGATTTCAAGCAAGGATTAAAATTTTTATCTTTTTTTTAGTATTCTTACTATTCGAGGATTAACTATAGCAAGTTTTTTTTAATACCTGGGTTTCTTTTCTTTGAGTCCAGGGTTCTTGTTGAGCTTTCCATTCCTTGTGGGAAACATGGTCCACGTGTATTTGAAGGTTTTACTGTTGGTTTTCATCCAAGGTCATGGGAAGTTGTAAGAAATCATGTTGTTTTTCTGGTTATTGTGCTTGTATTGGAACTGATTTCTGATTAGGTAAGCCTGATTTTCTAATGGATTTTTAGGTATATAATGGAATGACTCAGCCAGGTTTTGAAAAGCGCCACCATGAATACAGGTATACGATTTCTATGGAGAAATTTTACTTCAATTTCTTTTTTGCATTTGTAACACCATCCATGGCAGATAGTTTTCTTATATCAAATGCTTTAAATCCCTTGTACTTACACATTTGGTTTTGCTTGTGGTGACTTTTTATCACAATTGCATTTTATGTGAATAACTTTTTTATTGGAGGTGGTGAGAACCATAGGATGGCACTTTCTGCCAAGAGTTGATGTCGTATAGTATTGAATGCGATTTGCATTAGACATTTATATCTAAAGTGAACTGTGGTATTTATCTTCCTATGTATGCGGATTAGAGATGAGAAAGGGTAAGGTATCCTGAGTTGAAGTTAGAAGTCCATCTAAAACTTAATTCATTGCTGAGGGCTTATATTACTGGACTTTTACCAAATCTCATGAAGAGATTTGATAGATAAATTTAGAGGTTTTCTAGTCTGAACTTGATTGGAACTGTTTGTGATGTTGGGACTCTCCCCATCTTTTCTCAAGGGCCAGAAGCTAAAAATAACTGTTTCATGCCCTGTACTTTTACTTTAATTTTGATATCTAAGGTAAGTGTTTGTTGAGAAACGAAAAGGAAGAGAGGGATGGAGAAATTTGAAAACCAATGACAAGGGCTTTTGTATGGTAATAACTTCTTTGAATTTCCAAAAGCCTTTCCATGGGGTGGTGGTTAATTTTGAAACTTGTTAGATGATTACACTAATTATATGCATTGTTTTTTCTTTTTTGGGCTTTTCATTGTATCTGGTGCCATGTGCTTTATCATTCATATATCCACATGTAGAACTAAGTAGAAGGATATACACAATTTGAAATTTTAGATATTTTTAAGCATGACCTGATACATGTCTATATGTTTATTGTACGCCTGCAATTTTTCTTATTCCAGGTTAGCAACAACGTGCCACTTTTTTTCTGATTGAATTTTTAGTTTATTAATAATTTGAATTTAAAGCCACTATCTTTAAAGCCACTATCTGTGAACTAGCTAAATATCTGATTGTATAATATTGTTACCATCAACTGTCAGTATATCAAGTTGATGTGCAATAAATATCGTGCAGAAGGTCTTTGGGTAAACTTATTGCTGTTTCAATGTATATTTCCTAATTGTATCCATATTTATTACTTATCAAAAAAATGTGTATCCATATTTATTGCAACATTATCTTGTTTTTCAGCTTTGGAACTGAACAGACTCGTGTACCTCTTTATATGACAGCAGTTGCTGCTGTTTCAAATTTAGTGGGAAAACCCGTCATTAAGGTTGTCTGATTTCTGCTGTTTTTGTTTGTTATATAAACCTGTTAGTATTGCAGACTGCATAATGATGAATGTGATTTGTTTTTTTTGATATGGTGCTGTTTTCTTTTTCTTCCTTTTTCATACCTACCTCTATCAGATTATCCCAGATAATGGCCTACAGGTGCGGTTGTCAGGCTCAGGAGCAACTGGTAGTCCGCCTACAACTTTGTCTCCCACAATGTTGATTGTGGATTGGAGATGTATGGCTGTTACTGAGCTACGTGTTATTTATCGTGTTGTAAGACGAACAATCTTCTGAAGTTCAAGCTGTAATTTTTTCAGGTGAGAAGGCTAGTGATACTCCATATACGGTTGATATTACAATCCCAGTACAGGGCTACGATGAAATTCAGTTCACCCTTACCAAAGTTTGTGGTAAGTAATTGAAAAGAAGCAATGATACCTAATTTCTGACTTTTTTCCCTTATGTTTAGTCATACTTGAGTTTGAGATAAGATGGATTGTATTGTATTCTTTTCTTATACTGCTGCCTGCATCTGCGAATTTGCTTACTCATGGGAAGACAGTGTAAATAGACTTTCCTTCGGCAACACTGTTCCTCAATCCTCTAATTTTATCTTCCTTTCTCATTCATTAGAATTCGTTAAATACAAAAATGAAAAGAAAAAAAATGAAAACCATGGAACCATGAATACAGTTATGACCTTCTAGTGGGATTGTGGTCAGTGATCTTCCATGTGGCCTGTCAAATGTTGTATCAACTCCCTTCAGTCGTACCATGTGATATGAGTTTGGCTTACCATCATTACAGGCTACCATATGTCTTCTCAGGGTATACCTGATTTCATAATTTCTTATTCAACCATTTCCAGCAGTGTTGATCTTCCCGATGAAAGAATAAGCATCTTATTTGGTAGGATAAAGCTTTAATAAGTAGAAGTTGAATGTAATTCATGACTTTCTGCCATGCCACTTAACTTCCTATGACCTGTCGATGAAAATCTGACATGATGATCAGGGCCTAGATGGAACTGTTACTGGTAGTACTTCCTCTTTTAACCCCCAACTAGAATTTTTTTGCCAATCTTGTAATTCCATCCTCTCCTCCTGCATGGTGTTGGGTTTGTTCTTATTTCAATTAGGATTCTAACTTGGTTTGTCCAAATTTTGCAGAGTACAGGCAGGACAGAGTTGGTGATGCCACAAGAGGATGGGCTATATTTGGAGTGCTTTCTTGCGTGTATGTCAAGTTCAAATTTTTATTTCCAACCTGAAATTTATCATTTTTATGCAAACTGCCACATTATATGTTAGTCAGTACAACAACAGAAACAAAATGCCATGTCTACCATTCCAATTTGTCAAAAGCTGCATATCATAATATATGTAATAGGTTATTTTGATAAAGAATTGTTGATCATTATTACTTTGCTGGTGTCTATCACATTTATTCTCTTTAATTGCTGTTCTTGTTTTTTGATATTTAATAAAATTATAGGTATTTTGGTTCGTGACTCAAATTTCTAGCTTTCGCTATATATACTAACCAGTGTCGTGTGTAGGACTACACTAAGATAATTAATATTAAAATAATATTGTTATGTAATTTAAAAATAAGATTAAAATAACGGATTGATATCTAATCTCTAAAGTTTCTTTATGTTATATTACTGGAATGTTTACATTAGTGGTGAGGTGAATATGTTCCAATTTATGTACAGTTTGCAGTAAAAGTGGACCCATTAGAAATCTTTTTCTGGTTTTTTTTATTTTTTATTTTTATTTCCAATATTGATATCTACTTCCGTGTATTTTTTTCAACTGTCTTCCTATTAATTTTAGCACACGTACGCTTCAATCTTTTTTTTTCATAAATTATCATATGATAATATATCTTATAACTAATGCAGTTGTATATCGAATACATGCATGCATGTTCACTCCTTTAGTAATAACTAATAAGAAAGAGCATAATTTTAGTTCCTTAGGAGAGAAGTGGTTATAGTTTCCAACAGCATACCAAGAAAAAGATTGTAGTAGCCCTCAGGAAATTGGTTATCTTTAGCATACAAGGAGGTTATTTTTGGAACAAAGGTTGATTCTTGTCATGCTTCGTAGGCTTTTCTCAGTACTTAGTATATACACACGCATATTATTTGTACTTTGTGTCTTTTAAGTCTTTGTTTTTGAAAGTTTTGTCTATTATGATTTTTTCCTTCATGTGGAAAGTATACTTTGTTGCTAGTGATGGCGACAAGGAAACTTCATGGCATGATTAATCTTCATCCTATCCTAAAGGAGTCAACCCTATACCAAACCAGATCTTACACAATGTGGTGTGGCGGCTTTATGATGGATACTATTTCTGTATATATTTTGGATCAAAAATAGTTTTCTAAGCAAAAGACACAATTCAAATAAATATATGCACACATATATATAATCACCAGGCTGATCTGGTTTGAATCACTGGTTGAACCGGTTGAACTTACCTGGCCTCAATTTCAGGCCAATGCCTAGTTCAAGTTCTATAATTATGATTGAAACAACTATGTGTTTGTGTGCATGTGTGTGTATTAAATGGCAATGGGGTGGGTTAGGTTAACCCAAACCCAGTTTTCGGATTACAAAACCCATCCAAATAGCATCATAATTGGACTAGTTACCTATTAAATCTGATAGATTCCCATCCCCACTTGTTTGTATAGTCCCACGTGTTAAAACTCAAGAAAATTTTGAAGAATATGACACTACAAGAGGGGTTTACCTCATCAAGCTTATGGCCATCGTCTAAGAGGGCTATCTCTTTAACATATATTTCACCATCTCACCTTTTAGCATGATTAGAATTGAGTGCATGTATGTTTTTGAACCTGCTTCACCTTGTGGCATGTCATGGCCTTGCGTGCATGTGGATGGGTGTATCGTTTTCTTTTTTTCCCTCTAATTACTCTCTTTATTGTGTGTTGACTTCTGAATACTGGATCTTGTGATTATCCTTGTACTTAATTTGTTTTAGCTGTTTTATCTTTGAAGCAGATTTTATAATCCATTTATTTGCTATTTTGTTTACTCCCTTCATATACGTAGAGTTTGTTAGATGTGTTTGACACAACTCTTGAATTGGAGTGCAGCTTACTAGTTACTAGCATCTCCACCCCTCCTTCTCTCTCTCTCTCTCTCTCTCTCTCTCTCTCTCTCTCTCTCTCTCTCTCTCAGACTATTGTTCATTGAGGTGGCTGATTTTGCACCAGATAAATCTAAAGAGGGCTTATCAGTTACAAGGACAACAATGTTAACTTGTGCTTCAATTTCAGTCTAGTCAATAAATTCCTCGTGTCTTGTAGGTTATTTTTCGTTGTACTGCTTCCATAGCTGAAGCTTGTGTTCCCATTGCCGTTAACATTATTATTAACTTGTTATTACTTTGCAACTTATACTGTACTCTGTTGTTTTAATTTTCCAACATGAACTGGTTGAATAGGTTCATCATTTTATCAACACTACTTTGTTGCGGTGGATTCATTTACAAAACACGAGTGGAACATCAGGTTGGTTCTCTCTCTCACTCTAATTTTTTTTTTATCTGCATACCAGCATTGGTTGGATCAGGGTAGACTAAACCTTTCTTCTCTCCATAATTAATGATGTTTCTTCCAGTAGTTATTTATCACTGATTTTTTGCTCTGCAGCATGGTCTTGATGCCTTGCCAGGCATGACAACTCTATCAGCTTGCTTAGAAACCGTAAGTGGGGTGTTTTAGCTTATATAACTATCTAGTTATTGATTGTCAGAAATTCAAAGTCAAGTCATCTGGTTTTTGATTTCCAAGTCAAACTACATATATTTAGTTGAGTTGTGACTTGAAAGAGGACAGGCAGGCTGGGGAGATATCATTTTACGAATCTTAGTGTTGTTTGGTTTGTACATGTCATCTGGTTTTTTCCCATTTTTCTTTTGGGGTGGGGCTGGAGGAGTTGCTGTGGGATTGGACCACCGCCATTCCACATGGCAAAAACATCCAATTCACTCGCTAACAGCTGCCATTTTAGATGTGAAAGAAAGTTTGACACACTTACTACATTATACAGATCCATGTCGCCTACCCAGAAGGTTTATCGAATGGAGAGTTCTTGCTAGCTTGTTATACACATCAGAAGACCTCATGCTTCTGGAAAATTAAAGCTGGTCGATTGATCAGAAAACATTTTCCATAATTTCGGGGTGCTTGTGATAGATTAGAGCTTAAAGTCTCATTTGGCCAGGCCGACATCACTGGATATAGAAACGTGAATTAGGTAGTAATTTCATGTGTCTGGAGAAAAAGAAAAAAGATTAGTTACCCAAAGAAAGTAATCTTTTATCCTTTGTGGTGGGTGAAAATAATCTTGTACCCAAACATGAAAGTAATATTTCATTGCCAGTTGGTATAGTAACCATGATTTCACAGACTGGTGTATGACAGTATAATTGCATCCAATGCTTGACATTGAGTCGTTATAATAACTTATCATTGTTTTATGACATCATTGTCCTTACTACAATGTTGCTACACTATTTCAACTGCTTTCCAGTTGGCACACGATTCGGGGAAAGATTTTGCTAAAACGAGAAAAATTGCAAGATGGATGCTCCCAAAAACGCACCTTGTTTTTGGGTTCCATTGTCCCTTAAATTGGGACTTTATAAACTAAGCAACTCAGCCAAATTAATGCTTCATTGCATATTCAACTTCATACTTCATTGCTTATCCTACTTCATGCTTCATTGCTTAGCTGTTCAATTTATTTCCTATTTTGTGCAAAAATCCTCTAAGTAGTTGGTTGAATTTTTGAAAAACCTAGGTGACTAGAAGTGGAGGCTACTCACAGGCTGCAGACATTAATAGTGCCTTCATTACTCGTGCCTCTTGGGAGCGCCAGTCTGTTCCTGGTCAAGGAACACAGAGGACTAGTGAAACAAGATATGGCTCAATCTGAACTGAAGCGAACACATCAAAATTTTCAGATGTTTGATATTTCTTTTCTTCTTTCCTTCCCAATGGATACTATAGAAAATCTGAATGGTTGTGGTGAGCTACAGATAATTGGTTCGCTGTTATTTTCCTCTCAATCACGTGTCATTATAATGTTTCTGATTGGTCAATCATTTGGATAGTTTTAACAATTCTTGTTAACAGTTTCCTGTCAAAATTTTAGTGACTACAGGGGAATTGTTATTACTATTACTATCGATATCATATTAACCGCTGTCATGATCTTTATTTTCTTTGTTGTGTCATGAAATAAATGAAGAGTAAACCAGGTAGGGTATAGAAAGCCGAGTGAACATGATGTTTAGAGTGTAGATGATGATGCCTTTTCTTTTTCATATATATTTTTGTTCCCATTACTGTTTTTATGTTAGATGATTCTTGAATCAGGTGGAATAGAAAAGCCTTTTGCTCTGAAATTGACCCATGTTTTGTACCCATGCTGTTGGCCTTGACAGTGGGTCTTCTAAAGATTTGTCAAATGGTTTAATTTGCAAGAATCATGGCATTCAATCTCGGTCTTTTCTGTATGAGTCATTAACCATCAACTCCTAGCTTAAAAGAAAGAGTTAGTGTATGTTTGTACGAGTCTTATCCTCATATATCTACTAGGACCCAATTCCTACTCATTTGAGGCATGTGCACAGAGTTGGGAGGACAAATTCTCCTTTTCTTCTCTCTCTCTCGCTCTATATTTGTGTGTGCATGTGCGCGTGTGAATGATTTATTTAACTTTCTATATATTTCTATGTGATCTATTCTTTTGTCCTCCTGGAGTGTAGTAATTATGGAAAATAGAGACACGGATTGGTTTTCAGCCATTAACAACAGTAGGGTGTTTAGGAACCTGTTTCATCCATTGGAATCACAATTCAAATGTTTTTAGTTCATACACTTCACCAGCATTCAAACTCAGGAAAGAAGAAAAACCAATACTCACTTCTGAAATGATCAAAGTTTATATTTTTTAGTTGATTCGGCGACAATTCTTTCGAACTTCCCCATTGTAACCAGTGAGAGGACTTGTATTCCCCATTTTGACCATTGATTCCGCAAACTGGTTGAAAAAGAGACCCTCATCCTCTGCATAGCTCTTCACTAAATCCATAATATTGCCATCGTTCCCTGTCAGCAACACTTCATCCGAATTGAGAAGTCCTTTCCCCCACAGGATTAGCTTGAAATAAGTGTTATCAAACTTAGCTGGTGAGGCAAAGTCCAAGGGGAAGATGTTGTTATCGCCCCCTGATTTAGGGCAAACTGATGTCAATGCATAGTAGTAGGTTCTCTCAAGGGTCTCATCTGGTTGATTATTTCCGTTTTGGTTGTAAAGCCTCTGCTTGAAGCTCACACATCTTGCCATTCCAATAGTATGACTTCCTGCAAGATTTTGTAATGTAAATGGATGTTTTGAAGATTCACACTATGCAAAAATCTGTCATTGAAGACTAGGTTTTTTACTTTACCATAACCTCCATGTGGATAATATTATCAACTATGACTTACTTTGTGTAACATACTAGTTCATAGAAATCATGATTTAGCGAATGCACTTAAGTGAACATAATATAATGGAACTATGGATTTCATGCTGTAATCGATTTGAAAGATGTAAACTGTGATTTTCTTGCATACGTTTGACGAGCATGTCTCAACAGCCTCTTTTTTCACTTAACAACGATTTTCCTTCTCATATTAGTAGATCCATCTCATTTCTATTTCTGCATCTAAAGTCACCTTATTGTCAAAGTGGTTATAATTATCTTGATAGCTTTTTTCATATCTTAGACTCTTAATAAATAGAAAAACTTCTAGAGTTTGAACCGATTATGCTGGTTAAGTGCAGTAAGATTGCAAAGGCCACATTTTTTGACAGCATTATGGTTCACAAAGACTCTCACGAATGATCTTCAGTTTACAGAATCATTATATACCTATCTATCTATTGAGATCGTAAATGCCTTCCTTTGCACAAATCTGTCATGTCTGAACTATTTATCATTAGATGGTTTCATCTGCTGATCCACTTGCCTAAAAGAGAAACAATATACTGCATCTTAAACTGACCTGAAAGAGCTACAAGATCTACTTCGTCAAGGCCTTGGCGGCTGAACAATGTCATCAGGTTTTGGAGAGTTGAATTTGGTGGGGGAATATTGTTGTTTGAACTGCCAAGGCTTGCTGTCTTTGAGTCCCTTCTTCCCAGGGGGAGCTCCCAGGAGGGTCCACCTGTCTGTATTACCACTCACCAGGCTTTGTTAGGGGGCTAAAATAAAAGGAAATAGAGAAAACCTCACTGGAATGCTAACTCCAATTTCACGTATAGTATTTGTGCATAACAATTTGAATACGGTAAGTTTTCCATATCTCAAGTGCAGATAATTTTTGTTTAACCATACCAATGGAGTAGAAATTGTGGTCTCCCAGTTACTTACCAGTACAGTGGAGCCTCTAGCTGCTAATGCAAGAATATCTGCACACGAGACAGTCTCAGGGCATGCTTCTTCCAACCGAGCCTTGATCTCATCAATCACTTCAAACCCTCTGACGGAATTTCTATTTGGGTTTGATTGCTTTTCACTGACTATTGTTGCAGCATCATCAAGCAGCAGAGATGCATCACAGCCCTGAAAGATATTATTTGGTATTTAAGCTACGTATGTAGACTGGTGAAACATGCGCATGCATGAATGAATACATTCTAGAGATGTGGGATTTGTGCTTGCATGGATGGGACCAAAGTGATTGTGTATGGGAGCTAGAATTGAACTTCTGGATGGATTGCTGTATATATCAATGCTTACATGAATTGACAAGGGTGAAAATGGAGGAGTATATTAATATCGTGAGATTGTTTGATGATGTAAAATGAGAAAAGCTGTTGAGCCATGTATCGGCGAAAGTTTTCAGGCAAGTTTTGAGGGGTTAGGTCATCCTAGTACAGACTCCAATATGCGAATGGATAGAAAATATAAATATTCCATCAGAACGAATGCAAGAAAAGAAAAAGACAGTTCTGGATATGGATATATGCGAAGTAAATTATTCTAAGAAAAACCAAAGTAACAGCTTCTTGTATTTCCAAAATGCAATTTCCAACCTGCGCAAAGCAGTCATGGAAGTGAAGTCTAAGTAAGGAGGCAGCCATCCTTGGCTCTTTTGCAATGGCCTCCTCCAAAATTGACAAGACAATATCATTGGCTTGAGGGCATAAGTATTGATAGAATTCTGGGTAAAGACCAAAAATCTGTCCACCATTTCCATTGCCGGAACCCCAGTGAGAATCGAAACCAGGGTAAGCTGCGGTAAGCAGGGGGGACAGGAGAACCATGAGTGTGACAGTATAAGAAACTGCAAGGAAAGCCATTGTTTCAAGCTCTAGTCAAGGTACTATTGCTAGTGATGGTGCATGTTGTTTGGTCATTGGTTGTATTTATAGAGCTAATTAGTCATCAAAATCAACTGCTCCGCCCCACCAAATCCTCTCAATAAACCTAATACGGATAGCGTTGCCCTTGTCATCTTGTAGACCGGTTTTTTTTTTTTAATAATGTAAATGTATTGTGAATTCATCAGAAACTTTTCAGAGAAAATTTGATAGTATTTTTCATGGTTAATTGTCCACAAGTTGATATGAATTATAAGTATATATAACGAGATATTCAGAAAATCAAAAAGAGATAAATCAAGAAAGCATATTGACGAGGGAAAGAAGGAATATTCTCTGGCACTTGATATTTGATATATTGAATGTTTTACCTGCTCCAAGATCAATCCGCGTGGAGATGATGTAACCAAGTCCAACAGATTTTGTTGTTTGTCCACAGTTCACATTGCTGAATTGACTGCTTGTTTATAATGTACTTCACTGAATTGACCTTTCAATTGGATGCTGGCCTTACTAATTTGGGTAAGGTTTTACACACACACAACATACTGTTGGGAAAATTTCTTTTCCCTTATGACAATTGGATGACAAAGTGTTATTAGTTCTAATAAAATTCTTTTAAGTGTTGTATAGCAAGTGAAGAAAAGATTCATGAATTAAATAAGAAAAATCTGAACATGATGTTTTCTTGAAGATGCTACAAACAGTTTTAGTGGTAACCTGTTGTAGCTACACCTGTAACAGAATATGTGTTTAAAACAACTTCTGTTATCATTCTGCTAGAGAGTTAAACTTTTCAGTTAGAGTGTTGTTTGTTAGTTATAGCTTCTGTTAATTCTAGGATAAAAAGGAGATCTGCAGAATTGAAGAGGTAATTTTCGAACAAGAGAGTCTTGGGGGAAAGAGAGGAGGATCGAGAGATTAGAGAAGTGAAGGAAAGCTGATTTGTTGCTTCATGGACTGATTGAAGCTTTGGAGATCAACTGATTCAGATCTGGAATTGATTTGAAATCACAACATGAACCAATTCAAGGTGTGCTCATGGATTCTTGGAGTTGTCAAGATGGTTGGGGAAATCAAGAGCTGTGGATTGATGGGTCGTGGAATCGACTAAAAGTGAGATTTATCTTAGATGTGATTTCTTGTAAATCTAACACTCTTGTATTCATCTTTTCATAATGTATTGGTTTTTGAGGATTTGTCTCCCTAAAAACACCCGAGGTTTTACGTAATGGAAGTCTAGGGTTTCCTCGTTAATTCTTGTGTTGTTTTACTATTTTGTTAATTGGTTGTGTTCAAGATTCATAGAGAAAAGGCTTGAGATTTAGAAATCTCACACACGTAATCTCGAAGTAGCAGTGGAGACCGGAGAATGCTTCAAACCAATATAAATGGGCCTGTCATCAATGTCAGATGATAAACCGTGTAACCCGAAATGGATGAGATGAAGGGTACCGCAATGTAATTTTCACTCGAAAGCTCTGAAGCTCTCAACCGACATGTATAACAACCCTACTAACCCAACCATCACTACGTTGTTATAACGAACATTACGAGTACTTTTGACTTCGTATTTGATTTGACAAGGGAATGAAGTTTCCAAAGTCTCTATCAGGAACAGACGATTAACCAGACGGGGTGAGCAAATTTTCATTTTAATGGTTTTGAGGCTACTGTCGGTCTCACCAGCCAGACTATGGGCTTGACAACCATTAGGGTATTCGGCACCATATCGTGATGTGACATGTATTGATTTTGTCCGCCACTCATGGGCCCTTTGAATAGTTCAAATGTGCCAATCATTCCACAGTTGGAATAATGTAGCTGCCATGTTCGGATTTTAGTATGCCTTGCAGCATCAGAGGCTTGCTTTTGGGAACTTGAAACCATAATTGAAAGTGGAGGGGTCGACAACATGCCCCTTCTTCTATGGAAATTTAATTCAATCCCAATCTTTTGCTTCACTGTTTGAGGTAATAGCTTTATTG
Organism: Buxus sempervirens; assembly: GCA_947561395.2. NCBI lineage: Eukaryota > Viridiplantae > Streptophyta > Magnoliopsida > Buxales > Buxaceae > Buxus > Buxus sempervirens. The sequence goes on from OX387190.1 coordinate 39,608,035, forward strand.
ATTTCTGCTCCACACTTTTTTTTTTTTGTTTTTGGTAAAGATTTCTGCTCCACACTTCACAGATCTATAAACTACAAGGGTTAATTAAGTCAAAGTGAGTGATTGGTGCATTCGGTTTCAAAAAATACTTCTCTACTAAATCATTTCAAAAGACGAGAAAGTTGTGTCCGTACAGGCGGTGCAGCATTACCCAGCCAAATTTGAATAAGGGTGCAAAGGATTAAACAAGAATGATGATGTAAAGGGCTTTGCTTGGAACAAGTAGCCGTGAGTTCAACCTGCTCCTGCGATATTTTCAATCTTGGGAGAGTTTTTCGGGGTTCAACGTGAATGGGAAAGGTAAGCGCGTATACCAGTGTGATATGTTTACTAGTTAGATTAGGGTTGGGACATTTTTGGGTTGAGACATTCGCACTTTTATTTACAGTGCATTGGTTCGTGCTGTTGGTGTAAAATGCTTCCAAGTGAAGCATCTCACTATCAATATTTTTTTCAAGTATGCTCTGCATAGAACATTTATAATAAGTGAAAAATGCTAATTGTGAGATGCCCCACTTGACAGCATCTCTCTCCAACAGCAGAACCCAATACACTTTAGAAGTGCAGAAGATTTCATCCTGATCAGGGCTGTAAATAGGTTGTATTCAGATTGAATCTACCAGGATCCGAATTTGAATCGGATTAAGTTATAGGATAATCGAATCCGGTTAAATATCTGACGGATCCCTTATACCAATTATTGATTTCAAACCCAAATATATTTATGAAATCTATATACAAATCCAATTAAAATCTGAATCAGATAATAAATCCGAATACCATAAGTCCACTAAATAATCCATTAATTCTAAAATTATTATGCCTCTACAAAATTTAATTTAAATATTCTAAACCTAATTTAGTGATCCTAACCCTAAAGGATTTCTAACACATATAAACAAAACCAAGTAAAAATATAAAATAATAATAAAATAATTGGTTGGATCTTTTTAGGTTGAACAGAGGTGAATCCATATTTGAATTCAAAGGATCCATATTTGAACAATCGGATCTAATTGGAGACACCATATTAGACTTATCAGGTTGGATTCGGATTTTTACCTAACCCTTTGACAATCCTATATAATTCCAACATCTTCATACACTTCTTGCACTTGAGAGAAATGTTGCCACATAAAAAATCAAAGATGTATTTTTCATTTTTGTAAATGTAAATATATAGTTTTTTCTTGTTGACAAAACTCTAACCGTTGAATACTCCTTATGTCAAAATCTCCTTCAAAGTGTATGGGTAAATGTAGAAAATTAAAAAGTCAAACAAATTATCATCGCAGATCAGGGATCCTTACGTAATGAGTATCTACTTGTACCCATGCACACATCAGAAACAACTCCATCAGGGTTGACGACCTTCTTCACTTTGAGAGAGATTCTCGAATGTGAAGTTTTTTTCTTCATATAAATATTTACGAGCTTTTTTTTCAGTTAAAAAAAGAATTACATGTCGAGTTCTTATAAGCTTTGATAATACCTAATAGTTGCTTGCTACATCAGCAAAATAGTTGTATCTTTTTTTTCTCCTTCCTTTATTCAAAAAGTGAAAAAAAAAATTTACTATTTTTTTGGTGTGTTAAAACCTGTTAGGTGTAGAGGAGACCTTGCTATAACGACACTCTAACAAATTAACTAGAGTAAATGACCTCAACGCGTTAAAAAGCTTTGATCATGAATGGATGAACTAATAAATGCGGGAGAAAAATTGGTTGGGGGGGATGGAATCTTCTACCGCATGAAAATGCGGCAGACGATACCGTCGCAATGTGAACCATGAGATGCTCCCATCTCACGGTTCACATTTTTCACATTTTTTAATGTGAAAACACAACTCACATTGAAAATTTTGAACTGTGGGAGGGCGGTATCGTCTGTCGTATCTTCCTGTGGTGGACGATTTCATGGGGGAGGGTATGTCACCATGCTCCATCAAATCAATTTGTGACTATAAATCACAATATTATATAGCAACTAAAATGACCCCTCCGTAGCCAGGCTCCCGTTGAATTTAGTTCCTCTGCAAATGCTTTTCAATTGTTTTTGTCTCTTTCATGCACGACTATGCATGCATGGACCGATGGACGTAGTAAAATACTCATTTGATATACTCGGATTGAATGATGATCCATTAGAAAAAAAAAAGATAAAAAAAGCAAGAGTTACCATATGGGTCCTTCATTAAAACTTAAACCACGTTGCAGTATGCGAGACGACAATAATGGGGGGGACAAACGGTACGCGCTTTTGACAAATGACAGAAAAGAAAAGTCTACACCGACAGCAACACGTACAGGGTGCGCCAATTATTAACCACTCCTCTGACCGCGCCCACAGTTTCCACAATAATTTGATTTGATTAAACTGCACGTGTCGCCTAGCTACTGTTAACCCTCCTGCAGTTCTTCCTGATCTCTCCGCTACTCCCCATCAATGGAGATGTGTTTCCCATCTTGAGCATGGATTTCGGGAATTGCTCAAAGAAAAGCGCGCTGTTCTCGGAGTATTTTTTTACCAATTCCATGGAACCTTGGCTTTTAGTGAACAGCACTTGGTCGGAGTTCAAGAGACCCTTGGAAGCCACGATATTCTTGTAATAGTTGTTATCGAATCTTCTGGGGGTGACAAAGTCCAAGAAGAAGAGGTTCTGGTCACCGCCGGATCTCGGGCACCGGCTCCGCAACTGGGCCGCGTAGGATGGCTGGAGCGAGAAGTCTGGCTGCCCGTTGCCGGACTGGTTGTACAGTCTTTGTCTGAAGCTGGTGCATCTGGCGTTTCCAATGGTGTGGCTCCCTGTTTCAATGGTTTAACAGTCATCGAAAAAGTCAGAACAATCGAATTTCCCCCCTTTTTTTCTCCACTTATTATGATGTCAAAAATTTTGATTGAAAGGAACTAAAGACTTTAATTAGTTTGTATATATTAATCTGTGAGAAGATTTCATGGAGGAAATTAATGCATGGCGGTTTATTAAATTTACCAGAAAGTGTAACAAGATCTACAAGGTCGAGCCCTTGTTGCTTGAACTTGGTAAGGATGGTCTGGAATGTGTTGTTGGGTGCAGGAATGTTGTTGTTGGAGCCGCTCAAACTTGCACTCGTGGAGTCTCTTCTTCCCAACGGAACTTCCCAGCTTGGACCACCAGACTATAAACAAAACACATAAAGATTAATTTCATCCTAATCAAGAGGCAGTTTTGATCCCTTTGGGGATAATAATAAAAAAGGGACAGAAGTTTGCACCAGAACAGTAGAATCTCTAGCAGCAAGAGCCAGAATATCAGCACAAGAGACGGTGTTCGGACATTCCTTCTCCAGTGCCGACTTTATATCGTCAATCACGTTGAACCCTCTAGCCGAATTCCGGTTGGGATTGGACAGTTTCTCAGAGGTAATGCCTCCACCGCTATCCAGTAGCAAGGATGCATCACAGCCCTGCAGTTAAATCACTGAAAATGTTCAGAAATAAGAACACAGTAACAACAGTACAAGAACCAGACGAAGGTGATAAGGGTATTTTAGTCATTGCAGAAAATTGAGCCTTCTAGTGTAATTACCCTACTGGCTAGTGCGCAACAGCTCTTAAGATATCATATTTTCTAATCACAAAAATACCCATGTGACAAACCTTGACAAAGCAATCATGGAAATGGAGCCTGAGCAGTGAAGCAGCCACTCGGGCCTCTCTGGCTACGGCCTTTGCGAGGACAGACTTAACGATAGCTTTTGCTTTGGGGCATGAATGGTCGTAAAACTGTGGATTGAGACTGCAACCAGCCTTATTGTCCTGACCTAAACACAGAGGAGCCAAGGCAACAAGAAGGGAAGCAATTGTCAGAAAGCTCATCGACAGGGCCATTTTTAATTTCTTTTCTCCTCTGCTCTTTCTCAAGTTTTGTTGTCGATGAACACGAAATAGTTTATGAGTATTTATAGAGAAGGAAAGAGAGCGAAGAAAAAAAACTAAAGAAATTCAAGAAAAAGGTAGGAGTCGGTGGCCTACTGGCTTAGAGCGAAATCCTGCAGCACAAAAGGGTTGAGTGACCGTAGAGCATACACAGTGTATACTATACGCCACGTCTGCTTTATACAGAATAGATGGCTCCGCTGGTCGATCGAGACAATCTTGAGCTCATTTTGCTTACTGGATCAAGTACTACCGGCTTAAGTAAAGTAAATATCAATTATCAAGAGAAACTTCTTGATTAGAACAGATGTCCTTCTGGGGTTGTTCAAGTTAACGATCTGCATGTCTACTTTAATTTGTAACAACTAACAAAGATAGGGTTATCCAAGTCAAAATATGATCCTTTGGCTTCTTCTGGAGTCATCACATAAAGGTAATGTTAATCAGAAAATCAAAACAGTTAAGATCGAATAAAGTGTTTATCTCGCTTTCTTCGGTACCAAGCATCTGCTCTCGTCCTTTCTGTTTTAGAGGAGTCAACAGTGCATGTACCAGATAACTAATATGATTTCTTTACAACAAAAAAGAAGAAAAATTAGATTTCTTGTCTCTGTCACTAGTAAACAATCATTTTTGCTTGACAAATGAGATGAGGTGCTCACCTAACCTATTTATTTTTGTGTCCAAGACTCTAAGATGATAGACACATCCATGGGGTTTTAGTTGAACTTAATATTCGCTCACTGTCATAGGGTTTTAGATCTGTACTAACCACAGTGTGGAGGGCACAAGCTGAAGTATATCATGGGACCAAGCTGTGCCCTTGAAGCATTGATCATGATAAATAAGAGCAACAATTTTATATGTTTAATATACAATGAAGTATAAATGAAGCATCGAATCAGTAAGAAGCCTGAGCAACATGCAGGTAATTAACAAGGCAAACATTTAATATAGACTGTTTATTTTCCAAATTTTTCCTAAAGGGACAAAAATTGGACGGCCAAGATCATTTGATCTAGTTGATTTATGACTTGGAAGGGTATCTTAATAGTGGGCACTGTTTTCAAACGTTGCTAAAAAAAAATTACCCAACTCCTGTTGACTTTTTCTATATTGTAGTATGGGAGATAGTCTATAATATAATCCCATCAATCATGGTCAATTAATGGGAATTACTTAGTCTTTTTTTTTTTTTGGTAACGGGGAATTACTTAGTCCACACCTTCTGCTATTAACTTATGTAAGTAAGCTTGGGTTGTCGCCTACTGTATCAGAGATTCAGGCAACTGATGACCCATTCTTCATAACTGGTTCGTTGCTTGCGTAGATTTAATTTGATCGCCCAGTATTTTACGTGGCATCATCTCTCTCGCATGAATAAGAGCAAGAGGAAAGTGAAATGATGACCCATTCTTCTGCAACTGGAAAACTGGCTCTTCACCTACCAATAAGGGGAACATGATTGGGGTCACCAGTCCCAAGGAAGATACGGGGTTGGAGAAAGGGTTCACCAATCCCGGGACCGCCATGGTCTCTCAAGTAGCAGTAAAGACCCGCAGGCTCACATGAGAGGAAAGAGACCGATCGACGATCTTGGGTAGTACATAACATTGAATTTTAGCCTAATTGACTCTAAGGTGTGCTCTTTGTCATCAGATAACAAGGCTGGTCAGCGTAACATGTGCTTTTCTAACCACCATTTATGGTCGTACATTAGTTTCTCTAGCTATCTCTCCCCCGCTTCTTACTAGAAATACTGCACTAACTTTTCTAACCTACTTATTTATGTGTCCAAGACTCTAGGATGATAGACACATCCATGGGGTTTCAGTTGAACTTAATATTCGCTCACTGTCATAGGGTTTTAGATCTGTACAAACCACAGTGTGTAGGGCGCGCACAAGCTGAAGTATCATGGGACCAAGATCTGCCCTTGAAGGGTTATCATGGATCATGATAATTAAATAAGAGCAATAATTTTATATGTTTAATATGCAATGAAATATAATTAAAACATCGAATCAGTAAGAAGCCTGAGCAACATGCAGGTAATTAACAAGGCAAACATTTAATATAGACCATGTATTTTCCAAATATTTCCTAAAGGGACAAAAATTGGACGGCCAAGATCATTTGATCTAGTTGATTTATGACTTGGAAGGGTATCTTAATAGTGGGGCACTGTTCAAACGTGGCTAAAAAATTACCCAACTCGCTCTACACATATTCCTATTGACTTTTTCTATCTGCTTGTCAATGGGAATACTTTGTCCACACCTTCTGTTATAATTTACGTAAGTAAGCTTGGGTTGTCTCCTATTCTGTCAGAGATTCAGGCAATAGATGACCCATTCTTCATAACTGGTTCGTTGCTTGCGTAGAGTTACTTTGACCAGTGTTTTACGTGGCATCATCTCTCTCGCATGAATAAGGGGAACCTGATTGGGGTCACCAGTCCCAAGGGAGATGCGGGATTGGAAAGGGTTCACCAATGACCAATCCCGGGACCGCAATGGTCTCTCAAATAGCAGTAAAGACCCCCAGGCTTACATGGAGGAAAGAGACCGATCGACTATCTTGGGTAGTACATAACATTGACTTTTAGCCTTAACTGACGCTGAGGTGTGCTCTTTGTCATCAGATCACAGGACTGGTCAACGTAACATGTGCTTTTCTAACCACCACTTATGGTCGTACATTGGTTTCTCTAGCTATCTCTCCCCCGTTTCTTACTAGAAATACTGCACTAACTTTTGTTAATCTGGGTTTCGATAACTAAGAGTTTCTTACCATGCAGTTGTTTTCACTTCAGATCATCCGAGCTGAATGAAAGTGGGCTTATTTTTCATCTTGCATTTTCTATGTTCTTGGGTCATTATCATCGTCATAAGTTAGTTCCTACCAAAGTAGAGTCAGCGACACGAATCTTATCCCTCTATGGATGGGCATTGTCGATCTACAGCACATGCTGTAGACAGCCCCTCACAAATGAATGGTGGGGACCTCAAATGTATGGTGGGCCCCCTCATGGAATGTGAGGGGTTGTATACAGCATTTATTGTAGGGGATGTGAATCCTCTCTTTATCCCGTTTTATCAAAAATCATATTTTCAGTTAATTTATGTTTTTATAAATCTTGTTTTATAGATTCCATCCACGCATTTTAGGTCCCCCTCTTATTCGCTTATGCCCTTCAATTTGCATAATCTCACACCTTCTAATTAGCAATTCACTTCCTGTGGTGGCTTTATCTACAGCCCTTAAGTGAAGCCTTCACAAGATGCAAACACGTGTCCTGTGACTGAAAATTGTTAGTTGCGTGTTTGCATCCACAGGACACGTGTTTGCATCCTGTGGAGGCTTCACTTAAAGGCTGCAGATAAAGCTACCACAGAAAGTGATCCGCCTTCTAAGAGGTGCATCTTTAGGATCTCACTTTATATGACTAAACCACCTTAACTTACTTTCCTTCATTTCATCTCTAATGCATGCTATGTCTAACCATTCTCAAGTGTCTTCATTTCTTATTTGGTTTTTCTTAGTTTTGCCGCAAGCCTATCTTAGCACCCTTAGTAGTTGGAGGATGTGTACTAGAGCATTTGGATGCCAAGAGCATTGGGAAATATTGCATTTTCTGGCAGCTTCCTGTTCTCTAAACACTAAGGTTTAATTTGAACTAGCTGAAGTTACATCTCTTTATGTTTTCAAAATCACACTCACCTAAAGTTGCATTTTCACTAAGGGTACGTTTGGATGGCAAGAATTCAAATATACATGTGAATTGAAATGCATATGAATTATAAGTCTTATGATTTTAAATTCCTATGTATTAAAATTCTATTGTTTGGTTGGTATTAGGGAATTCAAAATTTTTTCTTTATATCTTACGTAATTCTTACATATATCAAAAAATATATAATTTGAGCTAACATTGTATTAATTTTATTTATTTCTTATCTTTGAGTTTCTTTCAAGATGATTTTCTATCTCTAGGATCTTCTCTCTTTAATTCTATTTCTATAATTTTTTTCTCTCTAAAATTATACAAAAAGAGAATTTTCACTCAAGAAAAGATTCTCTATATATGCTTTCTCTCTCTATAATTCTCTTTTTTATCTCTTTAAAAAGGATTTCTTGAGGATTCTCTTTCTAGAGTATTTTCAATTCCTATGTATTAAAATCTCTTTCTAAAAAGAGTTCCTTTAGGATTCTCTCACTCTAGAAAGGATTTTTTCTATTTATGTTTTCTCTATGTATAATTCTCTGTCTAGAAGATTTTATCTCTCTAGGATTCTCTTTCTAGAGTATTTTCTCTCTCTAAAATTCTCTCTTTAAAGAATTTTTACTCTAGAAATCATTTTCTCTATATAGGTTTCTCTCTATAAGATTCTCTTTCTAGAATTTTTTCTCTCTCTAAAATTCTCTAGAGAATTTTCACTCTAGAAAAGATTTTTTTACGAGTTTTCACTCTATATCTCTCTCTATAAGATTTTATCTCTCTAGGATTCTCTTTCAAGAGTGTTTTCTCTCTAAAATTCTTTCTTCAAAGAATTTTCACTCTAGAATTTTCTCCAAATATTCATTCTTTAAAACATTTTCTTCTTTCTATAGTTATCTATTTTCTTTCTCTAGAACCCTTCTCTTTCTAGAGTTTCTCTCTCTAGAACCTTTTCTCTAAACTTAATTTTAAGTCATTCCTTTCTCTAAAATTCTCTCTTTAGAGAATTTTCTCTCTATAATTCTCTTTCTAGAAATTTTTCTCTCTAGGATTCTCTTTTTAGAGTATTATATCTCTTTAGAATTTTCACTCTAGAATTTTCTATAGATTTTATTTCTCTAAAGCATTCTCTTGTTTCTATAGTTCTCTATTTTCTCTCTCTAGATCATTTTCCTTCTCTTTCTAGAGTTTTCTCTCTAGAACCTTCTCTCTAGATCTTCTCTTTAAAGTATTGCTCACTCTAAAATTCTCTCTAGAACCTTCTTTTTCTCTATCTAAAGTCCTCCTCTCCAGAGTTTTCTTTCAAGGTTTTCTCACTCTAGAGCATTCCATTCTCTTTCTAGAGTTCTCTCTCTCTAAATTTAAATATTAAATTATACTTTGATTAGCTACATTTCTAATGTTATGGAAAAAAAATGAAAATGAGCCCTCTTGCAAAAAATCAATGATAATAAAATTCTTATGTTTAATGAGAATTGTAAAAAACACCTCATAGGTATAAATTGTAATTCTCATGAACCACGAGAATTGGGTGTCTTTTTTTTCCCACGTGAATTTTAATTTTCATGGGAATTGGTCAACCAAACACAAGAATTGAAATTCTTAGCTGCGAACTCCAATTCCTACCCTCAAATTCCAGTGATCCAAACGTACCCTAAATAGAATTGTTATGCCATCATAAAGGTAGTTGTTGAAAGGCGAAAGGTAGTTTGCTTTTCCTTATGCATGAGTATGAGGGCATGCAATCTAACACTTGCTATTAGGTGATGCAATAAGGGTACATGGCTACTACTCCGGCATGCAATACTGATGTTTAATATCGACATATCTTCTCGCTACCAAAAAAAGATGTGGCCAATATGAGCCATCTACTTGGTAGACTATTTTAATTGGGTAGTAAATATTAATTTTGACCCAAAAAAACAATTGAGATATCTAGCTACAACCTTATATTCAGCTTTTCATAGGATCATGCCATGTGTATTGTGAATGGCATATTTGTAAATTTTTAAGCAATCATGTGAAAAGCTGCTTGTAGATAAAGGTTGCACATGATCTCATCTGCAAAAAAATTGCGCTATTTGTAGTAAGTTCAATTTTGGGTATATTTTAAGGTATTTTTAGTGCCAGTTTGGATTTTTATTGGTTGGGGTGATTAAATAGAAATAAAATATGACATTTTGGGGTAGTTGAGAAATTTTACTGGTAAATAATGGGGAAAGTAGTGCTGGGAGCTAAAGCTTAGGGTTTTGGAGTCTATGCAAGCTTTCTACTGGTTCACCCCTTACAGTTTTAGAGATAAAAAGATGCCCAACTTTACAGATATGGAGATAAAAACGATACCCAGTTTTGTTTTTTGTTTCCTTTTCCTGGTGAATTCATCAAGGGCATTTTTTTTTTACCTTGTGGTTTCAATGATTCGCTAGGGTTGAAGATGGTGTTCTTCATGATTTCTGTATTCTATCTCTGCTGCATGACAACAGAAAATACAAGTGATCGAACAAATCAAACAAAGTTCTTTAAAGTTTATCCGTATATATACAGATCGACTGAAAACGATCGAGTTTCCTTAGTTGTCTTTTTTGGTGAATAATAACATGCTTTTGTCAAAAAACTCATTAAGTGGATGATTATGAAAGTGGAGCTCACATGCCCGAGAGATAAACAGAATGATTAGGAATTAATCTGTTTTCCCCTTACTGACCCTTTTTCGTTTCTAAAGCATATATGTCTCCTCATCAACCGCCTGAAACTAGACGTGCTACCAACTGGTCCACTTATCGTTAAGACGGTGCAGAGCCACTCGTCATCATCTCTCTTTTCTTTTCAGCCCTTTGCTAGAACTTCTCTGAATATGGAAGCCCACTTTATAAATACCTTGCTAGAAGCCTAGAACTCATCGATTGCTTCATAAGCAGTTCCTTAATTCTTTCAAACCTTAGTTTCTAAGAAACTATATGTCAAAAGAGTAGTTACGGCGACGCAATGGCCCTTTCAATGAGCTTTCTGATGGTTGTTTTGCTTTTTGCGTTCGCTCCGCTTTGCTTCTCTGACAAGAACAATGGTGGCAGCCTCTACCCACACTTCTACGACCATTCTTGCCCCAGAGCTCAAGATATTGTGAAGTCCATTGTCGCGAAAGCTGTCGCTAAGGAAGCTCGACTGGCTGCGTCACTGCTCCGGCTCCATTTCCATGACTGTTTCGTTATGGTCTGTTTAATTAAGTCTCTTTCCCTAGTCCATGTATTCCATTATAAGCTTAATTATTTAACATTCAAAGGCCATCAAATTGAATTTCTTTATGCTGCAAGCACTGGGAAAACCGTGTATTATAATTAACCATCTTGTTCAGCTCTAAAAAAAATGAACTTCTTATTTCTCAATCCTCTACTTAATTACACTGAACTGTAGGGTTGTGATGCGTCCTTGCTGCTAGATAGCCATGGTAATATTACCTCCGAGAAGCAGGCCATTCCCAACTTGAACTCCGTTAGAGGGTTCGAAGTGATTGACAAGATAAAATCTGCACTGGAGAAGGAATGCCCGAAGAAGGTCTCTTGTGCCGACATTCTCGCTCTTGCTGCGAGAGATTCAACAGTTCTGGTACAAACCATAAACCCGGCCAAGTCTCTCAGCTTTTCTTTTTCTTTTCCTTCTGGTTTCCACTGAGTGATTATCATGTTCTTCTGTATACAGGCCGGTGGTCTTGACTGGGAGGTTCCACTGGGGAGAAGAGACTCCAAGAGTGCAAGTATTAGCGGGGCCAACAACGACATTCCCGCACCAAACGACACATTCCAAACCATTCTCAATATGTTCAAGCTACAGGGGCTAGACATAGTTGATATGGTTGCACTTTCTGGTAGTTTCACCTGAGCTGCATGATCTCCACATTCGCTGTTTCAATAATTTCTAACCATAGAATTTTTTGCACGTAGTTGTGCATCTATACGACTAAAATATCCTCGAGAATTAGGCATAATTACTTGAGATAATTATTGGCAAGAGGAAAGGGGTTAGCTTTGATTTCTTTAACTCTTACTTGAAAGCTTTAACTGTTTTATGGGGAGATTGTGACCGGTGTGCGTGATTACGTAGGGAGCCACACAATTGGAAATGCTAGATGTACCAGCTTCAGGCAGAGGCTGTACAACCAGTCCGGCAATGGAGAACCCGACGACTCACTCGACAGATCTTATGCCGCCAAATTGCGCACCCGATGCCCGAGATCCGGAGGCGACCAGAATCTATTCTTCTTGGATTTCGTCAGCCCCACAAAATTTGATAACCAGTACTATAAGAACATACTGGAGTCGAAGGGCCTGTTAAATTCCGACCAAGTCCTTCTAACGAAGAACAAAGCATCGATGAAGTTGGTGAAGAAATATGCAGAGAACAAGAAGCTTTTCCTGGAGCAGTTCGCTAAATCCATGATTAATATGGGGAACATCTCCCCATTAACGGGTTCCAGGGGAGAGATAAGAAAGAATTGCAGGAAGGTTAATAGTGATTAAGCAATTGGTAATGAAAGGGGTACTTTTGGAATATGAAATGATGCAGCTCGATTTATCATGTAAAATTGCATGCAAGGAAAACCCCTCAAATCAAATGGAAATAAAATCACGCAACGGACAGCTTTCTACTACATATGGGCCCCAATTGAAATGATATATATTGTATCACAAATTCACAATCATTTGTGTACCCGATACCGCATATCGACAGCATCCATGTACTCATCTTTTCCGCTGAACTTACTAAAAACATTTAAATCCATCAAGAGACATAACATTTTCAGTCCATCAAGAGACGTCGTTGATAAGGGCTTCTATGACAAACAAGTGTCCGCACGTCCAACACAGGCTTAGAATCAAAATACGTCCAAGAAAGTGTCATTTCATTTGATACTCGTACAATAGAGAGCTTAAGGGGGTACAGCTGGCACCAATAAAATTACCAGTTCAAAAAACCTGTCTACAACCTGCCTTCACAAGTCATTAGAATGGTTAGTTACTAGAACTAGAAGTACAACTTCCGACATTTCAGCTCCTCCAATCTCCCACAACCAAAACAAGGGTAACTTCAATAAGAAAATCTAAAACTAATGGGTGAATGAGATTAGTTGAGACTGAACTACCTGCATTCAGGGGTTAAGAATCTTCATATACCTATTGGTACAAAACTAGGATGGGCATCTCTATAATGGTACAAAATTAGGATGGATACCGCTGCATTAAGGGCTATATAAGCAACAGTTTGTTGGGATACCAAAGCCTTTTCTATTTGCTTATACCCACATTCCTATCATCCAGCATGACAACCACATCATCATCTCCACCAAATATTCCCTTTCTCTTGTAACTTCTGGTATCATCAGATAGGCTTGAAGGATCTGAAGTGGATGCATTAGAAATCCGAGACACTTTTCTCTTTGCCCCAGCAGAAACAACCTCAATTCCTGTTGCAAGAATCTCTATCTCACCATCCTCTTCAGCATCTAGCTGCTGTGCTTGTGATGAGCTTGATGTGCTCTCGCCATTGCTAACAGGCATATTATTGCCTTTCTTCTTTGAAGGAACTTGATTCCATCCAGAGAGAACCATTCCATCAGGTTCCTGCTCCTCGTCAAATTCTTCCCTGCAAGAATTGGCATCCAAAGGAGTATTGAATAATTTCTCATCTACCATGATGGCAAGAAAATTCTAGATAACATTTAATTTAAGAATGACTAATAGATGAGCTAATTCTGACAGAGAGGTATTTATTCTTCTTTCATATATGGCAGGCTCCACGTATCTTGAAACATTATCCCAAAATCACAGAGCTCACGATATCCCACATCATAGAAACTTCAATATATCTTTCTTTTTAACCAAATCAGTACCATTACATCTTTATTATTAACTGAAGTAGCTTATTTATAAAAAGAAAACATAAATCACAAATCCCAATAGCATCACAGAAATGTATAGTATCAAAAAGATGCCTCCAGTATTTTCACACTAATTATAGCACATACAATGAAGTAAGCAACACAATGCTCCTATACAAATTTTATAAAATGGCCAGCCCACAGAAGTTTTATGCTTAACACATCAAATTAGGTGTTGTGCAACCTTTTTTACATTCTTCCATTCTCTAAAACATAATTTAGGCACTCAAAAAATCAATTTGAATGGAGAAGAAAAAACCTGTGCTTGATACTTATAGTGCATGACAGCTCCTGTTGTAGATCCTCAACTGTAAGCAATGTTCCACCAATAACTGGAGAAGGAAGCTCAGAAAGGACCTGCAACAAAAGTACACATATGCTTTCTTGGTTCCAGAGAAATCTACCATTGTGTTAATATTTGATTAATCCATTCAGTTTTCCAATTGATTTAGACTATACATACCAATATAACAATACGACTGCAAGAAACATGACAATACGATAAAACAACATAAAACATTATAATATACCTTATCAAGACTCGCAGCATAGATGGCTGCCATATCTTCTTCAAGATCATCACCAACCTCATAGAGAAGTACTGACCCATGCATTATCAATGGCAAATTCATACCAAGCATGGCTTTAACAATCTTATCAATAAAGTCCCGCAGCTTTGAACGGCAAGTGTTAATCTCAAGCAATAGAGGTGTCTATTCTCAAGCTCAACCACAATGCACACAATGAGAATGTTGAGTTTAAAATTTTAACACAAGAAACTCCACGAAAGTAACCAAATCACATGAAAAAAATACCTCGGAACATACATAACAGGATTTATTTGGCTCAAATGGCTCCACAGGCATTAGAAGCATCTTTCTTGATGGATGTTCAAGACAATATGTCATCCTGTAAAGAAAAAATCACACCATATAAGTCACTGCTACCAAGCAAATAATAATCTAACATTATAACTGTCAGAACCCCAATTTTGGGATTTTAATTACAAAAACTGAAAAATGGACTTTTGGAAAAAAAAACTTGGAAAATAGGGGAAAAATGAAATTTTGAAAATTAATTTTTAGACCCTAAACTTTTTATAATATCAGAAGTGGAATAAAGGTTTTTAAATTTACAAAAAACCACCCCTAGGATCCCAACGAACAGCCTTCTATTTTCAATCGTGGGTTGCTATTTTGCAACCCAAATCAAAGGGGAAATCAGTCTAAATTGATTACCAAGTTCAAAGAAGGTGATTAGAGGTGAAATAGAAGGTTTCCCTGGAATTTTTAGGAAGATTGTTCAAATTTCAGAAATTCCTAATCGGCTGTGGTGTTTGGTTCAAACCCAGATTTTTTGGCTCTCTAAGAGGAGATCCTCCTTCAATTTCTACTCTCTGATTTGATCTTTGCTCTCTCTTGGTGTGAAAAGAACCTTCCAAAGTTGTTGAATCTTCCTTTTTAGGGGATGAAGCGCTCGATCGCAATACTTTTCCTCTGCCGTAAGTGACGGCCATCCCCTTTAAAAACAGCTCCTTCTACCATTTCAAATGGAGAACCTTTCTTCGGTGGGGGACTGGGGAGACGGTGGAAAAAACCTTTGATCTGTTGGGGAAACTTCCAAAACTCTCGACAGACGAACCCTTCTCTGTCACAGCACCCTCTTTCACCCATCTCTCTCTCTCTCTCTCTCTGTCGCAAACCTCCATTGGAGATCCCTCTTGCAGTCAACTCACTGTCGCACAACAACCCTCTCAATCTCTGGCCGCCATCTCTTGAGCACAAACCTCCTATCATTCTGTCGCAATTCTCCACTGCAAACATTCACAGCTGCTACCGCATTACTGTGGAATAAATCTCATTCTGTCGCAACTGTGTAAGGATCTTTTCTTTGCATCAGACGTCCTTCTGCCGCAGCTCATCCTGTTGCAGTTATCTCTTACTTCTGTTATTAACTCCGGCAAAATAAGTTCACAGGTAAGTCCTGTAAACTCCTCAGCTCTTCCTTTAGTTAATCACATTCTGTGTATTCATTCGGCTGAAATGATTCTTGGGTTGGAGAGAGCTAGTTATTCAGTTTTTGTGCTGTTAGCCGTGTGTTCATCAGTGTGCTGTAATTGTAATACTTTCTGAAATTATTTTTAATATGCTTCAAATTGGTGAATAAATTCTAATCTTTTCTGCAAAATGGAAGTGATCGATTATGTTGTTCTTTAGTTATAATATTCGTCTTTATTTACTCCAGGGATATCGTCACAATTATAGTAGTGTTTAGTTCTTTAATAAACAAAAAAAAAAAAACAAATAAGAAAAAAAGAGTAAAAGGAAAAATCAGAATTTTTGATTATAGGAAATTTAAGTTTAATATTTTTTTAGGTATTTAAAATTTAGGAATTTTGCATATATATAAATTTTGGAATTTTAGAAATATTTACCTTGTATGAAACTTAACAAAATTAGAAATTTCCCTTTTAGGTTTATAGAAACATTTAGAAAATTTCCCTTGTTTTAGAAAATTAGAAACTTTTCTTTTTAAAAATTTAGAAATAATTACCTTGTATGAAACTTATTGAAATTAGAAATTTCTTTTTTAGATTTATAGAAACATTCAGAAAATTTCCCTTTTTTAGAAAACTAGAAAATTTTCTTTTTTTAAAAAATTTAGAAATAATTACCTTGTATGAAACTTATCAAAATTAGAAATTTCTTTTTTTAGATTTATAGATTATAGAAACATTTAGAAACTTTCCTCATTTAGAAAATTAGAAATTTTCCCTTTTAGTAAATTTAAAAACTTTCCTTGTTAATATTTAAGAATTCGTAAAATTTTAGAAATAATTTTTTTGTATAAAATCTAAGAACTTTAGAAATATTTCCTTTTTAGGATTTGTATATTAATAAATTTAGAAACCCTTAGAAGTTTAGAAACCTTCCTCTTTTAGAACCCTTTTTTAGAAATTTGTAAAGATCTTTTTTAGAAATATTTCACTTGTATCAAATTTAGCACACTTAGGAACTTTCCTTAATATTTGTAAATATTTAAAATTGTAAATAAATAATTTCTTTTTAGGGTGAAATCTAGATAAGGTAACTGGTTCATTGAACCAGGGGTGGTTGGGTGCCCAACACCTTCCCAACCACTTAATTGAACCCCCTAACCCAGAAATCTGGTTGAATCAAATTTGAAACTCCCATGAGATTAATTAATATTTCTTGGTGTCCATCCACACCCGCAATTGAACCATGGATGGTGGCGACTCTATTGACCCGAACCAACCCCCACGGGCCGTGTTCCCACAATAACCATGTAATTATAGAAACTTGTTTCCTAGAAAGGCGAGTGCCAAAACCTCTTTCATCTTTGACAAATATGAATGACAACCACCATTAAAAATAAAATAGGACCACAATATATTGCTATTTTGGTCAAACATCAGCACCCTCAAAGTTGCTGATCTATGAAAATTGCAAAACAAATGTACCAAAGTGGCATTATACATTGTCATAGAGGTTATAATATCAAAATCCATTTAAAGAGCCAACATAGATGTAACTTGGAAACAACATATGGTTTTGTATCGTTCAGAGCAGTCGATCTAAACATTCTGAAAAGAGACCCGCACCATAAATGTATCTCCCTTAAAAGAGAAACGTATATTAAACCATACCTCAATGGGGCTCCCAAAGCCCTACTGCACGCATCTCATTAAATACCAGCCAAACAAAAATTGGTAGTATAAACATAAAAAACAAACTATGGGAACAAATGGAAATAGTCAAATATGTACTTTGCAGTTTTGCACAGAAAATATGCCACAATTGATAGGAAAGGACTTGGGCCATACCTGTAGTTGTTTGCATCATTTTGGAGAATTTTGATTGCCTCAATCACAATCAGCCCAGCAATAATAGCATTTGTTGTTGCAACAGCATGCACAATATTACCAGCAATACCTTTAGCTTCAAAAAGGCTATGCAAAGGAATACCAAAAGAAGCTGCACGAATATTTGCTGCAGCAGTAACAAATTCCACTGCCAACTGGTCATCTTTATCAAAAATCAGGTTTCCAATTTCCTGTGAACAAATGACAAGGATCCTTCAGTACTAATTTGTATATATATCATGTGGATAAACTTGAAACCCATATTTTTAAAACAAGGGAACAGATCAGACCTTCCCCCTTTTGCCAAAAAACAATTTCAAGGCTTCAAGGAAAATTCTAGTATTTTCCGCAAGGCTCCATATCTCCTGTGGATTTTTCAGCCCCACCAACGCCATTGCAGTTCCACAATTATCATTCAGATCTCCATTCTGTTGAAGTGATATTTCAGGCAGGCCATCTCTAATATATATCGGCTTTGGTTTATTTCTGTTTTTCCATGTCTCTTCATTAGCTAAAGCTACTTCAATGTTATGCCCAAAGACATGATCATAAATTCTTCTGCCATACTGCCCAATGTCTTCATTTGTTCTATGCTCAAAAACATCCTCGACATGTTTTGATGAGTCAGTAATATTGCTGGCATGCACATTCAGATCATTTTCCTGATTCTTGTCTCCAAACAATTTTGAAAAAAGAAGGTCTTTTGCCCATACAATACAGTGAACAAACTGCAAAAGTTCAAGCAATGTTATCAATGCTGAAGAGTCATGGAAACAGTATCAATGAGGACTCATCTTCCTCTCCAGTTTTCCTCTATACAGTAAATGAACTGAAGATTTAATCTATGGGCCCAATTGTTCAACTAGTATAACTTTTACGAGTTTTGTTGGCATGCCTTTTTTTTCTTGTCCCTATATAGGATTAAGCAACTGTCTGAATCAGGAAATATCTGTGGCAAATAACCCATGTCTGAATCTGTGTCCACTCATGCAGACATGCAACTCAGACAAGAATTGTGGAATCATGAAACATGATCTTGCATCTAGTTTTGGTTAATGAACCTTAAAATCCAGATAAATCAAGGTTCAATCAGCTACCATCAAATCTTAAGTATATACATACACATACATATGTGCGTGTGCATTATGAGAAGTGTCTAGAGAAAAGTGGTTTCAAACAACAGTTAAGAGTCAAACTCATTATTGAGGATATTCACATGGTAAACCAATTGTCTCATCATTCCATTTACAAATACCTTTGACGGTGTACTGGTAATGGTGCAGACAGGAAATGTCTTAGGGGTTGGTTTTGGCTGGCACTCATAGCACTCTGTTTTACCCTTCACATGTACGGTAACCTGTTCCCAATAAATAAATAAACATTAGCATTAGGAAAATCCAAACAATGTACTCTAGTAAGGTCAAATGCAAATATCAGACAACATTCAGTGGGTTAGGTGACATTTGGGGCTTGTATTGTACCACTAGGATCCATTTTTCCGTCTTCCCTTTTAAATCAACAAAAGGCAAATGGAGTTTTCTTTAATTGTGCTGATTTAAGATTCCAGAATAAAGAAAATCAATTTTGGGATTGTAATTTACGATTTATATTTGAAAGTGATTGTGTTTCATGTTGCAATTACTGAAATGGCTAAAACGCAACTGTCAATCATATTATTCCATATAAGAAAATGAGCAAAGTTGTATCCTAAAACAGTATGGAGACTTGAGTTAATACTCAGTATCTAAGTGATGAAATTAGATGCAAAACTACTTATTAAAGATTTTTAGTATTCAGTTATTAATTTTTATTACATTAATATATAATATTTTATGTATTTATCATTTCTTATTAAAGCTTGCAAATGGGCCTTATGCCTCATGCCTTGACAATTACACAATGCCGTAAGCCCATGTAAGATTCCTTGTGCCAAATCCAAGCATAAAACAATGATAACAAAGGTACAAATTGGTTAGTTCGAAGAACTTCAGAAAATGAAGGACTTGGTTCACACTTCTCCAAAACAACCATTTAAGCTAATCTTTTCTCACATGCCAAAATGCATAGGGAGAGTAAACATGTTATAAGCGATGCTGTGGAGAATTATTCTTTTGCTAACCCCTGGAGACTCCCTCTACTAGGAAGAGACAATGTATATACCAATTCCAATTCCATGCTGATCTCTGATCCCCGGAAGGAAATAAGAATTGGCATACATTTCAGCCATGATGTAGGCAATGATTCACTAAATTTGAAGCTATGGATGTGCATGTACCCTATGTTCAGGGATATTTTGATGTTGGAGGTCATTAGAAAATTGGGTATAGCTGCCTTCTCACCTTTGATAAACGACTTTAAGTCAAACTTTGAATTCCCTGAGGGATGGTAGTATCAAGCTTAATTTTGATGGTTGTTCACTTTGTAATATATTTACGGACTTTTGGACTTGGTGGCACATTCAAAGACCAGTCAAAATGCATTCTCCACAAGTTTTCTAGTTCCAAGGAAGCATGCCACCAAAGCTGAAGGATGTGCACTAATGATAAGATCAAATACATAGATTTTCTACCTTTAAAGGTGGAATGTGACTCTTCCATTACAGTCTGCTGGCATGCCAATTCACAAGAGAGTTCATGGAGGCTGGTTAAATCTTGTTCAACAGGATGGGGCTTGACCCATGGATCAAATAACTCAATTCACTCACATTCTAACTTTAGCCAGGTGACCTAACAAATAGGCTCATCAAGGCATTATGGCTACAGATTATGCAATCAAAGAAGCTGCTATCTATAGATGTACGGCATTTGAGGTACGGAATATAGTTATGAAATGGCCATGGCTAATTTTTTTTCTTCCTTCTTATCGATGGCACCACTCTCTTAAGGTGCCACTGTCTGGTACATGCTCTCTCCTTGCTATTAATACTTTTCTGTAAAAAAATTTTGAAATACATATGGGAAAAGAAAAAGGTAATATTAAGTACATTAAAATACAACACAAACTTGTGAAAATTCCATTATGCATGGCAAGATAGCATGCCCGACAGCTACAAATTGCGGATATATCAAGATATTTGGGAAATTTAAATTTATAGTTTGTATATCCTCCAAATCCACAGATTGGCTATAAAACTCAAAACAAAGAATATAGCTAATATATTCCCCACATCTACAAATTGTGGATGTATCAAGATATTTGGGAAATTTAAAATTATAGTTTGTATAGCCTCCAAATCCACAGATTGGGCATATATCAAGGGATATTTGGGAAATTTAAGATTTTGATGGGAAAGAAGTACATTTAATATCAGATTGGCATATATACACTGTGTTGTTTTTGCTCACAATGATCAAGACAAGCACCAATTTTGAATATGTGAAGCCTGTGCTTTCATGTGAGCCTCACAACTGAAAGCATAAGCATCGTGAAAAATACCTTAAACGAGGGTTATGTGATAAAGCTCTAAGGTATAAGCATCACACTGAAGCCTAAAAGCATTTTCCCTGGGCCAGCTTTGGGGCATGCCTAAATATATAAGCCTCACATACCTTTTCAAACAATGCTTGCAATTAATAATGTCTTAATATGTTATTCATCAAAAAATAATAATAATAACAATGTCCTTATATGTTAATCTTATGTTAGTCATTATAATGCTTATCAGTAACATAACAAATATGAACTCAATCTCCATATAATTTATATAAGTTTGAAATTTTTTCTATTAACAATACTTTTATATGATTTTATGTTTTGTACTATGTATAACTATGCAACCTACAAATCTATTAAAAATTACATAAAACTAACTAATTGCTAACATAATTAGATGATTTATTTTGACTTATTCTTATAAATTATAATTTATGAGTTTCACCAGTTTGTCAAGGCCATTAAGAACCACATTGGTTAGCCAACAATGTTACCGCCAAAAATATTGTTATAATTATATTATTTATGTTGTTAAAGTTGATGGCATTTTTATATGAATTTGTCTCCAAGGCAAGTGCCTGGCCGACAGCAGCTTTTGATTAAAATTAGAAGTGTGAAATTGTATTACTCAAACAGCAGTGTCTATTTTGGATGCAGTATTGAATATAATTCCAGAAAAGTGGTGTTTGCAAAATTTTCTAATTTATTGATTGGTTAACTTACAATTTAGAAATTCACAGACTGGTTTTTAACTACAACAGCTGCATTTCTAGATAATCTCATGTGTTTATAAAGACAAGTTCTGAGACCAAAACAAGTTTATTTCAAATAAAAAATTTTATTCATTGAAAAAAAAAAGAAGAATATAAATACTGCATAGACATTGAATCAAATAACATCTAATCATGAACAAAACAAAAATTATGATTGAAAAATCAGACACATGAAAGACAATACCTGTCCCAAGAAGCCACTAGTCCCACTTTCTACCAAAGGGACGCCGGCTGCCAAGCAAAGTCGGTTAACATGTCGCCTTGCATCTAAGTTGTCAAGGCCATTAAGAACCACATTAAATTGCTTAAAGAAGTCAACATTGAACCTGGGGTCTTTGACATTTTCATGATATGGTGTAATATTTACATGAGGCCTAAATCTTAATACAGCCTCTCGAGCAACCTGGTAGAAAAATGATTGAATTTACCAACACGGTCTCAGCTCAGAAACACCAGGTAACTCATGCACAAAATTATTTTTTTTGAAAAAAAAAAGGCAAAATAGAACACTTACCTTGGCCTTAGATTGCCCCACATGTGATTTCCGGAACAAAAACTGCCTATTTAGGTTACTCACTTCAATTGTATCCATGTCAATCTGCAGTTGGATTCAGAAAACTAAATGAATAAGTACATAAAATGACAATACACAAAGTTAACAGTCACATGTGTAAAGCACACAAATTAAATGCATTCAGGTAATTCTAACAAAAACTCTATTGCCAGGTGCATGATCCAAAGTGGAGAGTTGAAAATGAAGATGCTTAGCAAAAATAAAGTCACAAAAGCCAGGGAAAGAGATGTTTGGCATAACTCAGTTACAGACAGCAAAGTCCTTACTCTGAAACAACAACAACAATAACCCAAAAAAGAAACGAAACGAAACATAAAAAAATTTCCCTGATAAACAAATAACATGCTTTGAAAAGTAAGTATTTACATCAATTAAAAATCCAATTCTGGCACATCAACACAATCTGAGGAATGCAATGTTTAGCAAGCTCGTCGACTAAATTTTTGCTCAAACTTGGCACTCTAGATAATGAGATGCTCATCAAGACTGCAAAGGATACTTTGGACCATTGACACACAATACTATTATTAAAAAAAAACCAAGATAATTTCCAAAATATCAAAAAAAACTATACCACATCACAATGAATGATTAGATGGTTGAACTATCATTATCCTTCTTGCATATCATGCATTGGGAGAGATGGCCCAATGCTATATTTCTTCTTTGCCAGACGTCATTGCTATTAAATATACATCAGCTCCAGGACTTCTCATAGCATATAATACATATAGATACACACACACAAAAATATGTGTGCATGCATGCGTGCGTGTATTTATCTTAGTTAGCATCAAAGGTTTTTAAAACATGTCAGTAGAGGTTTTGACCATGGACTTGATAAGACTTGAAAAGAAAAAAAGATATACAGATAGATATATATGTATATGAGAGTGTGTGTGTGTGTGTGTTTACCTTAGGTAAAAAGGATTTTACATATGACAGGAGAAGTTTTGACCATGGATTTGAGAAGACTTGGAAAGAAAAATTGACACTCAACTCAAGGCGCTAAAACAACTGAGACTGTCTCATACTTGAGATTCCATGCAATAACATAGATGATAGGAACCCTGAAGTAGCAAAATCTCAATTTTAATATTAACAGCAATGCAAATTAACACAGCATGAACAAATAATTACCCTGATCTTTATCAAAAGAACTGAACCCTAAGTAAACAACTTCATCTCCTTTATTCTTGAAGTTTAATAAGTTTCATCCAAATTCCAATAGTGACCAGACAGAGGATCAGCCTCGAAAATTATAGATAACACCATTCCAATTACAAAAGAAAATGGGCTCATATACCCTCCGTTCGATAACTCAAAATAATTGCTGGATTATTGAGCCAGTACACAATTAGGGGCGTAATTTCACACTTGTACTTCAATAATTTTTTCGTTTTCACCGTAATAAATAAAAAATACCAAATTAGTGACAAATTATAATCTTCACCAAAAACGGGAGGCTTGACAAAATCAGAAGACAGAAAATTAGAATATATTGAGTCGCATTCTCCCTCTAACAAAGATACGCGTTTTAAACCCTAGAAAGTGAAAAGAAAAAAGAAAAAGGAAAAACAAAAACCCCCGGCAACTGAGGAGCTGATTAAACCTCAGGACAAGATACCCACCAAAATAAAAAGTGCAGAAGATTGAGAATATGATTAATTTATAGTCGCTCACTATATGTATATCCTTGAAACCAGAGAGAGCGAGAGTCTTCAGAAGTTCGCAACCGATGCCACCGGCCCCAACCATCAGAACTTTGGCACTCTGCACGGTTTGAAAGGCACAGCTTTTACTTCAGTTGATTCGAAAAAAAATTTATAACTCATAACAAGGAGTGCTGAGTAAAATGAGAGTCACCTCGATAGCCTGCAAATTCCGCTCCGACGCCATTGAAACGGATGAGACGGATAAGGACGAAAGCAAGGGTACAGGGTAGAAGAAGGCAACGGAGGGCTTCTGCGTTACAGAGAATCAAACACGAGGAGGAAAACCAGAGAGGATCTCAGGGGCCGTCCCCAACTGCTTCGTGGAAAGAACGCCAATAAGAAAAAAAAACTAAAAAGACCTTTCCTGCTCTCGGGTTCCCTTCAGTTAACCATATTTCATAGGTATTTAGTTATGTGATGATACATTAAGACTTTTCAAAAGGAGTCAATGGTTGGATAGTCTGTAGGAGGTTAATATAGTCTTTAAAAATTTCCAAAGACGAACTTAGTTAGAATTTTTGAGTTTGATTTATAAATTATATCATAGACAGATTATTACAGATTTAAAATACCTTTAACTGTCTAACAAGGGCAAGCTCTCACGTGAAAGTTGATTTGAAATGCCCCCACTTCTCTATGTGGACCATCACATTATGCCATATAACAGGTTTTAAGACCTAAATAAATTTTTTGTCGGACTTGGCGAACGTTAACTTAAGATGTTCTAGGTGATGAGCCTTAAGATGCTAGATTCAAGCCCTCCTTCACCCAATGCCAGCCAGACGCCCCATAGGTACGGTGTTTCCATTATCCAAAAAAATAATAATAATAACAATAATAAATAAATGATCTTATTCTAAGCCAGATCAAACAATAACTTTGTAGGGGTGCAAAGGAATGAAATCGTTTATCACCTTTGCCAGCAACGCCCCCTGCTTCGCCCATGAGATGAAGCCTCTGATTTTTCATTGTTGTAAATGTTTGAAGTGGGACCCACATAAAAAAACAGTGACCGTAAGATGTTCCGCATTGCACCATCACCGCCACAGCAGGGGTCGGCAAAGGTGTCAAACCATTTCATCCCGAGTGCAAGTGGGGTTGGGTTGTGGCTCCCTCAGCTAACTTTTTCTCAAGAAACGATGAGAAACAAAAGCCCATTTGAGGCATCTCCGGATGAAATTGACATCCCAAGAGTACGTGGACAGATGGCCGAATACGCACGACCATCAGCTGTTTCAGTTGCAGGAATATGAAATCATATTAGGGTCAGAATCGTATGAATATCGTTAGATAAGCTTGCCTTTTGTACACCCATATGACACCCATATGAATATCGTTAGATAAGCTCTCCCTCCTTTTACTTTAGAGGAGCTTTCTCATCTCCATTCTAGCCTGCGAAAGAACACTTAGGATAGCCACTCCCCTTTTTTCTTTTAGGCTAAAAGAAGCTGCCAGAATACTATCAGCCTGTCCCAAACTACCATGAGACGCTGTCTTGCAAGAACTTGCAGAATGAGCACAGCCAGAATTGAAGCCTTCCTATTCTGCCAAGTATAAGCAATTGCTTAAATACATTTGCGGCTGAAAAATCATAACCTGATAAGACCAACCATTCAGCCAAATGAAATTTCAACGGGAGGTTATTAAGTGGAAATCCAGATCAATGAGCATGAGTAGCAAAAGTTAAAGCTCAAAGCTTTATATCATTAGGGAAGGATATATTACAACATTACTATTCCAACATCTATCCAGAAGTTTTTTTTTTTTTTTGGTAGAACAACATCTATCCAGAATGCTATAAGCTTGGCAATTACACAAACCTTTATGCATGGGAATTGACACAAGAAAGGACAATGGAAGGCAAGAGAAACCAACTATTGGATGTAATGTCAAAGATGCAGGTTTCTATTAGAGCACTTACACCATTGGATCAATTGGAAAGCAACTCGGTCGTTACGGAAGTGCACATTTGCCTCATTGGAGTGAGCTGCCTGGCAAGTGGAAGAGGCACATATGCCCTGATCAATGTTCCAGTCTCCATATATTCCTACACATAAGAAATATGTATAAGAAAAAATGTAGTGCAGCTATACAATTGAGATGATTACAAACATACGAACAGTTCAGTCCTGAAAAACTGACTACAATATTTCTAACTTTATTGAACACGCTAGAACATGTAAGATACTTGTGATTTTGTATAAATCCACGTCCATTCATTCAGCATAATGAACTGTGACATCACTTATCAAACTACTTTGACAAATGTACATTCATTTAGTAAAAGAATAACTTCCTAAAATGCATCAATTCAGCATAAAAGAATTGGTGCTTGAGACCTACAATAGCTTTTCAGGAGCTCAAATTGAGGATATGGAGGGTTGAAAAGAGTTATTTCAACCATACTCAATGTTTAGTTCCTTGAGAGGCTTAAATTTTGAGTATAAATAAGCCCCAGATATACTTTATATTTCTGAAACATATGGTTGAAGCAACAAAATTCAAGGAAATAAAGGGACTCTCTTAAATGGTTTCAAGCACAACAAACAGAACGTAAATAAACATAAAAGAATAAATTTAGGAAGTTATTGTCACAAAAATTACGTACACCTTGCAAATGATTATTGTTGACATTGCCTATAAAGCTAAATCCTGAACACCAAAACTAGTGTCATCTTCTCAGAAATAAGAACAGCCCTACAGGATGTCATTCCTGTTTCAGAAAATCACTATTTCCCATTCCTGCAGCCTTTACTCATTATTATTCCTAGCATCATTTCGGTTTTATTGCTGGATAAAAGATCAGTTTTGTCCAGAATAATAGCATTAATGTATACTAATATCCATGTTTAACATTACTCCTTTTTTATTGTTTAATATCAAAGTTTGTCGTGCCAGTTTTGATGCCGTTTCGCCAAGGACCTCCATTGCTGTTTCGTAGAAATTCTGTTGGCACACCACTCATGCCGCTAGACTCTCTGTGTCATTGTATAATCAATTTTGAAAATTCTAAAATATTAGAAAAATCTAAATCAGTTGCAAAAAAATTCTTAAAAATATTGTTAAGTTGATTGTTTCATATTTTTAAAAGATAATTAGGTTTCACAAAATAAAAATAAGATTACTATATTAAATTTCTTAATAAAATTATAAAATAAATGTAAAGAAATATATAGACAATTCCTTTCTCTCTCTCATTTTATTTTATTTTTCCTTTTTCGAAATACAAGGTAGGGACATGCTCATTATAAGGAGATGTGGTAGTTAAGCACTCTTCCTCTTCTTGTTGAAGTATGAGCAAATCCAGGGTCTCTGTTTCTCTCACTCTCACTCAATTGATTATCAACCTCCCAAGTAAACAAGCCCCTCCTATCCCTCTCTCTCTCTCTCTCTCTCTCTCTCTCTCTCTCTCTCTCTCACACACACACACATCATCTTCACTTTTTCCCCCCTTCAAGAGACAAACCCTCTTTGCTCTCTCACCCCATGACTGTAACTACTCTATCTCCTCTCTTTCTCTAATGTTTTACGTTCTTTTTTTTTTTTAAATTAATTACACCAGCATCATGGAGATGCCATCAAAAACACTCCTATTTCGACTAGCACAAGGCAAAATCTCACCTGTGCCAGTTGAAATAATGGGGGTTTTTAACACCCCCAAAAATTGAATCCACAAATTGGGACCAACAAAATTTGGCCAGCATGGCATACCACTTTTAATATGACTTTAGGCAGATGTCACAGTAGCTCAGGCTAAATGTACCTTTTGTGAAACTTCCTCCAAGTCCAACCACTCCCCTATTTCATCCTACGGTTCCTACCAATAATAACACAGGAGATACAATAGAAACAGTAAGGATTTACAATCCAACTTCAGATAACTAAACCGCATGCAAAATAAGATTTGAATATGACTAACATAATTCTGTGGGAGCTACATAATATCCTTAAAAAAACAAACAATAATCATTGTCGAAGATTATTGCTACTTATATGCAAGCATCTCCAAGTATGCAAAGCAAAACAACAAATGTATTGTTCATTGGGCATAAATAAAAAGTAGAGAAAAAGAAAAAGAAAAGAATAAAGAAGTGCTAATACTCACAATTCCCTCTATCAGTCCAATTTGATGGATGGTACTGAGAAGTTCACCCTTGTCAAATGGGACTAGAGCTTCCACCCACACCATAGAATCCTGTTTGGCAAAACAAATATACGGGATTCAGTAGACTGCCCTTCATATCAAGGATCAAGACTCGAGAGTAAGCTTTTCCCCTGGAAACCGAAGAATGAATTTAACCCCATACTTCAGTTTTGCTTGCACTGCATTGCAAAATTCCTGTAACCCATCTCCTTTCAAGGCAGAAATGCAAACAACGTCTTCCCTTTTCTTTGCCTCCATCTTAATCTTTTGAGGGTCATTAGCCTTGTCAAACTGTAATAAGAAGAATCCATGTTACCAGGAATGAATTTTTCATGCTCATCCTTAGACCAAACAATTAATGGTAGCCACTAATAACAAACCAGATATAGGAATCAAATAAACTGTAGGCAGTAAAACACATGCAATCAGCTATGTGTATACATATTCTACTAATAACAGGTCTACTATAGACTTCAAATAAATGTAAGGCAAACCATGGACTACATTATGCAACATGGCTCCCAAGGAGGACTCCAGGTGTGTGAGACTCAGAATGGATCAAGGAGAGCCAAGTTTGATCCAAATAACTTAATTTTTTCTATTCTGGAGCCATTTTCTATATCATCCTAAGATCTGGGTTCCCGATTCAAATCCAATAATTTAGACGGAATGATATCCAAATTTAGATTCAATATTCTTCCTTTTCTTGATGAAAGATCATCAAAATCTAATAGTGTCCACTACGGACCATCCTGTATAGGATTCAACCACATAGTAAAGCCAATGTGACTTGCATAGCCGATTCCTATAGGTCCAAAAAAGGAGATCTACCAGAGATATGAACAGTAGGATTAGACCACCTTTTCCAATACACAAATTCAAGGAGTGGAAGGAGCAGCACATGGATGAACTGTCAGTATGGGATCTGCAAATAGGTGGAACCTTAGAGCCAGCCATTAAAACCACAAGAAAATGGTTGACAAAGTCATGGAACAGAGATAAAAACCTCAAGGGATTTCTTATATCTGGATTTGGTCTATTAAAGCAGGATCTGAGAACTGACACCCATATCCAGTGGATTTATATTTTCTCCAGCATGCAGAAGAAGGATTAAATTTCGATTGTGCCTGGACTGCAATTCAAAAACTATTGACAGCCTGACAAGCAGATCCCCTATACCGAACTTGCACAATTAGATAAGTCCAATGATTCATCCACCATGTTTGCGCAGTTCAGAAAATCTTAAAATAAGTTAAGAAGGAAATTTTTTTTTTATCAGTAATAAAGAAAGATTATATTAAGATAAAAAAAGGCAAGAGTTACATGTACACCAAGATAAAAGAAGGCAAGAGTTACATGTACACCAACAGTGTACAAGGAAATAAAGGAGCTAATCTTCTACAAATTAAGAAGGAAATATTAATAGGATGATAAACGTTCTCAACTTCAAACTGCAAAAATGAACGATATCTTTATGACCAAGCATCATCAGTTACTTTTTTGGGGGGTTTTTATAGCATTATAAAATGATCCTAGAAAATCTAGTTAAATTTTCCCATCAATCCAAGTTGTGTCAGCTGGTTTAAATCATACATTAATCAGTAATGCGAAAAATAGAAGGATTAAGCCAATTCACTAAACCAGTAAACCAGTTTTTTTAACTGGATGACAGAGGGAAGTGTCTTTATACCTTGTTCCAGACAATCAATTTTGGAATTGATGCCACATCCAGTTCTGACAAAACTTTATCCACAGAATCTATCTGTTGCTGTGCTAATGGATGGCTGAGCTTGAAAACACAAGGATGGTAACATCAAAATATTGACCAATAGTAGCACAAACATCCACAGATTTACCAAAGTATACCTAATATCCACCACATGCACCAAAAGTGAAGACTCTGAAATTTCCTCCAGTGTTGCCCTGAAAGCGGCAACCTGTACCAAAAGGCAGTCATCAGCTGGAACCAACAAGAGTTCTGTGGCCTCATTCCAAAGATAGGCCTATTACACCTTTATTTTCTACAATATTGAAGGAGAATGACATCAGGTACTCTGTCATATAGCATGAAAAAAAATGATGATTGTTGTAAACTCATTTTGAAGAAGTAAAAGAAAAAAAATGCTAACAAGCATCGTTGGTAGCTTTTGGATAAACCCAACAGTGTCAGTCAGAAGGAACTCCTTCCCATTCTTCATCTGTATACAGCAAGACAGAGATACAAACAACTCAAATTAGTATATGCAGATTATAGGATTAAATTGCACAAACTCAATCAAATTAGTGAACTGCCTAAAGCTAAAGTTTCTCTAACAATTCATTTGCTAAAAATACATTACATGTTACTGCTTACCATATCAAAGTGAAATTGCATAAACCCGTCTGACATTTTATCTTCAAGAATGTGTTATTTTCTTTTAACAGATCCCAAAAATTACTCAAAATTCCAGAAGAAACGTTACTACAGAATAACCTAAATCTATGTACCCTGTGAATAAAATCAAAATGTAAAACCAGGTTAATTTACACAGACAAGAGACCCATTCCAGATGAATCTCCTCTTCCAACATTACTTCATGGACAAGATACTTCAGAGAAATTTTTGCAATAAGAGATTTCTTTTTAAATATTTCTATAAGAGATTTCTTTTTAAATATTTCTCACCTGCACCCGTCGTGTAGTGGGATCAAGTGTTGCAAATAATTGATCCTCAGCAAGAACATTGGCTCCAGTCAATTGATTGAGGAGTGTACTCTTTCCAGCATTTGTGTATCCAACCTGAATTATTAATAAACGCATTTCACAATACAATATTTAGCAACCAGTACATATAATCACTCCATTCATTTCATAAAACTGTAAGTACTCATTTAGTTACCAATGAGACTACAGGAATTGGTACAGATAAGCGTCGGGTGCGGTATTGCTTTCGATGCTGACGAACTGACTCTAACTCCTTTCTGAGTACACCAATCTGCCAATTTGAAGAATGTGTTCAGAACACCCACAAGCTAAATTCCACAGATATGCACTCAAGAAAAAGAATGCAGAAAAATAGGGGAACAAAACAAAAGATACACATAATATTTTCCATACTGAATGCAACAACGAAGAAGCTATTGAAAGATAGTTCCACAATATTACAAATTTGGAAGAAACTTTCCAAATATCGACCAGCAAGGCTGTGCGATTTCATGCCTTTTAGTCGAAATTTCACCAGCATGCCACTTATGTCATCACTTTTTTCACACTTTCGTGCAGAAAAATTTCAAAAAAAAAATTTGAAAAAATCAAAATGAATTGTAACAAAATATAATATATTATAACAATTAAAAAACTAACATTAAAATAATACTAACATATTGTTATTCATCATCACCATCAACATAAGCCAATTCCCACCAAAGTGGGGAATAAGGATATATATAATGATTATAATATTATGAATATAATTTTTTTTTATTGCTAATGAAGCATATTTATGTGTAAAAAAAAAGGAAATATTACAATGGGGCCCCCCAAAATGAAATATTAATTACCATAGTATTATTAATATTTATTTCTATTATTACTGTTATTATTTTTGTTGTTGTTATTATTATTATTATTATTATTATTATATGCACCACATCATATTCCCCCACATTTTAAGGAAAAGAAGAGGGCATCACACAGGTACGCACCCTTCCTCCCCTCCTCCCTCCCCTCTCTCTCCCTCTCTCTTCCTTATTTTATTTCATTTTGCAGCCCCATGATTCTCTGATGAAGACTCTCTTCGTCTCCCTGTCAGCAAAGCAACAAGGAGAAGAGGCAACAATTACGCCCCCCTCCTCTCCCTCCCCCTTCTCTGCTTTTTTTCCCCTTTCATGGCAATTCAGCATCGCATGTTGTAAATGCTGTGCAGAATCGTTTCAAAATCGATGGCATCACTATGTCGTCGATTTCTCCACAATTTCAATCGCCATAGAACATTACGCCACTACGGAATCCGTTGGGTTCCATTGTGCTACCTACCGGAATGGTAAAATTTCACTGGCACAATTGTGACTATAACCTTAAGGTTAAACCTATAAACATTATACCTCTAATCATGAATATATAAATTGATATAAAAACAGGTATTGTACCATATTTTATACTTCTAAAGCAACCTTCTTACTTGAGTTCTCAAGATTCGCTTGTCCACTTCAATTTGTTTCTCCCCCATTCCCTTAACTTGGCCTCCTGCTTGACGCTCAAGGTGAGTCCACATTTTTGTCAATCGTGGCAATTGATACTCCATTTGTGCCAATGAAACCTACAGAAATATGTATCCTTATAGTTATCTCACTAAGATACATTTTGAGCATTAGTATACATTGCAATGATATAGTTACCTGTAAAGCAGCTTCATGTGTGGCAGCTCTTTGGTTGAAGATATCTAGTATGAGGGCAGTGCGGTCACAAACACGAACATCACCACCAAAAGCCTTCTCCAAATTACGTAGTTGACTGCAGTTTAAAATTTGAATAAAAACATCAAAACATAACAGCTTGGTATCTGTATCTACATCTCCTCATATATCATACGTTCACATCAAATATTGTGTTAGGAAAAAAAAAACTGCAAAGATTCATCCAGATAATCATTGTCATTAAGGTCTTTGGCAATGAACACAATCACAACTAAAACAATGATCAAATCCAGAATCTAATGTATTAGAAATTAAAATCTATCGATCAATCAAATGCAGCCCAAACTCCAATTTTGAATTCCTTTTGAGAAGAATCTCATAACCTTTCGCCCAAATTATACTACTGTAGTTTCAAAGTTAAAATGAAGCAATTCTACAATTTTAGTTGAAATGGAAGTGTCAGTGGTTCTTGCGAACTGAATCAATGACAACTATACTCTTACTTACATGCTAGTGATGGTTTCTAGAAAAAAAACAAAATGCTGGCAATAAGGGATAGGAATATTGCGCCGATACCAACATGACCATGAAAGGACCCAAAAATATAACCATGATAAGTGTTGAGAAATCACCTTTGTAATCACATTAGAAAAATTTTTTTCACACATAAGAAAATGCAATATAGAGATTCAAAAGATCCAACAAATGACAAAGAAATAACTAATAAATAACAATGAATGATAAGACAAACAATTAAATTATTTCGTTTAGGACAAAACCAATCATCACAGTAACCCCGCTAAAATTAGCTATGTTAACCAAATCAGAGAGTTGCAAAAATGTTGTGCAACATATATAAGATCATGTTTTATAAAACTTATTTTTCTCATGCCAAGAAAAAGAATGAACAAAGAACATTTTCAATATATAGTAAAGATAAAGTCATTCGACGCATCACCCTGCAGAAAGCTCATCATCAAATATTACAGTCTCGACATCCAAGGCATGAATTGCATGTTTGATTTCTGCAACCTTGCCAGATCCAATGTACGTCCTTGGGTTTGGATTAGAAAGTCTGCACACTAAACATAATTAATTCCCCAATCTACAAGAAAGTTACCACAAAAAGCTTTTTACACAAAGTAGTAGAAGTGTAGAACCATGCTGAATCTATAGGATTGTTATGTTAGGAATAGCTCACACAGAAAACATCACATTGTGTGATGGTAGAAACCTCAAGCTACCAACATGAGCAGCCACTTCATATAAAAATCATGAAGATTATATTTGTTGCCAGTCCACCCTTCATTCAGTGGCAACTAAATCAGGCGGGCTATGGCTACCAGTTAGATACCTTGAGGCTAAAAAGGATACTTATAAAGAATAGTTTACTCAGGTGAATGGCAGTGAGATGAGTTAGTTTCTACCGATGATATGCTTACATCAAGGGCTATCTATGAAACCTTATCGTTTTTCTTTAATAATAGATCAATTGAAAGTTCATACCCGAAAGGAGGAGCCCTAACATATATTATTTGTAGATGATAAGAGTTAAAGGGCACCAAACTAGAGAGAAAGTAAATTCAGAACTAAATTTATAAAGGGATACCTTGGAGGTAAAAGGCTTCTAAAAAATCAACTTAAGAGTACATGCATGGGATGTAAATCTAGGACAAATGATACAAGAATTGAAGCAATTGTAAGAATTGAGAACCAAGAGATTCCTAAAAGTCATCACTTCCGGTATCTATAATCAACTGTCTACAAAGAATAGATTAACGAGTTGCAGATAAAATTAGAGTTAGAAGGCTTAAGCTGAGATTCAGTTATATAGTGTGATTTGATTGGAATGTTTTGCTAAACCTAAAAGGCAAAATTTACAGGGCAGTTAATTAGCTTGCTATCACAAACAAAATAAAGTGTGGGCAACAAAAAAGGAACATAATCAGGCAACCATTACTGGGATAAGGATGTTAAGATGAATGTATATGAAGACAATGAGAGATTAAGGTAAATGACCATATTCAAGAGTGTCCAAGAGTTGCCCAAATCGGTGCCAAATAAAGTAGCATAAGATAGTCTGAGCATACAAAGTAAAGACCTAAAGAGACAATTGTGAGGAGGTTTTAGTCAGTATACAAGGCTCTAAGAAAGCAAGTTGATGAACAAAAAGGATCTAGAGGAGAAATAGGCATAGGAATGATGTTATCATATTCTACGTAGGTGAATGGTGAATACAAGCATGAGAAGGGAGAAAACTCAAACCTAGAATCTAAAAATTTAACAGAGTTGAAATCCAAGATGTTGAGATGTTACAGAGGCTAAAGAGCTGGAGATATTCTCATATCTAAAAGGATTGTATAAGTCAGCAGGTATTAGTCAATGTCCAACTAGCAGGGATTGGTTGTTTAACTAGCAACTCACTAATTGGCTTGACTGATATAAATTCTATGCTTATGAGCTAGATAAGTGACCTTCAACATGCACATCCCTCTTTTGTCAATCTAATTGAGGTTGCAGCCTTCATGCATTAAGCAAACAGGCAAAAACACATATCACTGTGGTATGTCAACCAAGTAGGTTCTTATACTACGGGTTTGGGCATTAACATTAAGGTTCATTATTGAGACATTCCTTTCCAGGATAATGGCCATCAGCTATGACAAAGCCACCACGTGTGGGAGCCCTTTCAAAAACATTGAAATCACAAAATTTGAGGAACTTGGCAAACATGAGAAACAAAATTTCATGATTCATGAGAAATTATCATGATGAATCACTGGGCAGGGTGGGTGAGGTTCATGAATTAAATCAATAACCACTAACAAACCCATTTGTATTTATATTTTATACATGAAATTCACACTATATAGAATCATGCTGATCATTAGTAATATGTCCTTGAAAAAATTGAATGAACACTCATAAATTACTCACTTCTGGGATGTGGAACCAACAACCATGAGACCGGCAGTATCAGCAAGCTGGCCTAACTCCTTGAGCGATTCCTCTATACCAAATGAGTCATGTTTATCACCTTTGCATTCAACGGCAACAAGGAAGGCTTTTTCAGCAAATACCTGAAAATTTTAAAAATTAGGTTTAGTAATTGTGGCATAACCATCAACTCAGACAATAAATTTAATCAAATAAAATGACAAATAAGAAAGAAAATAGTGTTTCAAAAAGATGAAATGAAACCCTGATGACATTGCAACCAACTTGCCAAGTTGCCAGTTTGATGTTGTTTGATTCACATTACTTGCCAACACATGAGACAAAGACATTTTGTCCTTTGGCGAAATTTGGTTTCAACAAACCCCTAGCAAAGGCATTCACGATTTTATTGTGACAATATACCTCTTTTAATCATCCAACAATACCATAAAACGAATTCAGAAAGCTGATATGCTTACAAACGCAAGTTCCACTAGAAACACAAAAAAGAAGTGGCCGAACCTAAGTCTGACAAATCCAGGCTACCATAAAGCCATAGACCAAGCATTGAACACAAATTGTGCTTTTCTACCTCCAGATCATGTTTATCTTTCAGTCTCGTTTCATAACGCTACTTCAAAATCGTTCATCCTAGCATCGTGTATATTCATACACTTTGAGCTTCAGTGGCCGATATTTTGACTAGTTTAACTTCAAATGCATGTCAAGTGTGCAACTAGTACTCTCAACCTCGCCTAGGCATTCAATTTTCATATTGCGGACTTTGAAAGTGCTACAAATTATATTAAGTATCCGGTATTTTATTCCGTTGAACTATATCAGTTGTTTCCCACATTACTCATAAAACCAGTTTATTAATCATTCCTTGTTAAATGTAAGACTTGTATGTACTTGCCAAATATGGGATCATCATTCCAGGCAAAAGCATGTTTAGCAGGTTCCAGCAGTCCTTAGGGTATAGCAGCTACCAAAAATGGATCCATTGGCGGCAAATTATGAAACATTGGCATAAGGTTCAAGTGTATCAAAATGGGTTAGTAAGTTCATAGATTGACCATCAAACCCAAAAGTTGGTGCCACCATATCGTTTTGTGATTGCAACTGTAAAGAGAATGTAATTCACACTCTGGGACTTGGTTGTCTCTCCAGTATGCAATTAATTATTGTGATTATGATCATTCAAAAGATTTTACCTATGTAAATCCCACCAAAGCTCGTTTGAAGGAATTTGCCTTTGAGCTTTATTGAGATAGAAACTTGTGAGATTTTAGAATAATTCCAGCAGGAAATAATCTTGATTGATATTTCTCGTGACAAAAGCCTACAGTATATCTAAAGAAATAGCGAGCATGAAAAAATATAATTTGCATCCTAAATACGACCCCTTCAAAAAATCCTAGCAATCCTTTGTAGCAACAGATCTAGTCTGTTCATTTCTCAATTTCAACCTTAGCAATTGGTTAAGCCTTACATCTTTTCAACCCAATTCATTCTTAATCCTAAGCCACTATGGGGATGGCTACATCATTGACAAACCTACATTAGATCTACCTCTCCAACTCGGACCACGCATCAAATGCCGCATCAGCACTTTTTGACGTGTGACCGTGGGACGAAAACCTACCCACTATGTTTTTCCCAACAGTAAGAGATATTTTCAGGTTCGTGAGACAATAGAAAGGATAAAAGTTTAGATAAATCCAAATGGGCCTTTTCCCATGCCATAAAAGAAACAAAAGATAATTGAAGCTTCGTCGAATAATAGAAAGTCTTGCGGAAACGGACCTCCCTTCCGTTCCTAAGCTTGAACCTGTTGTCGTAGCTGTCCTCGTCAGCCTTCTTCTTCGCGTCTGTGCGTGGGGAAGTTCCGGACAAATTTAGAGCCGTTTCTTCTTCTCTGGGCCCTGCGACTTCATTACTAATTCCGTTAAAATTTCCTTCTTCCTTAATCCCTCCTTCTCCGCCATCTGTGGCGGGATCTTGTGACGGATAAATATCAGGAGGGCTAACTACGACCACTTCACTTCCTTCACCGATACTTTTAAGGAATGATGGAGTTGTTCTTCTCCGAGTAGACCGGAAAGATTGGATCGAGCGTGCATTCCATGCAATAGATGTTCTTTGAATAGCCGTTAGGGGAGGATTGAAAGAACGGCAGCACAAACTCATGGCAATGGTTGGGGTTCCCCGCCTTCTTTTTTTCCTTTTTCTTTTGTTATGGTTACCTCCTTCGTGAAACTACCTTGCAGCGCGTATGGTGCGAAAACATACCCCTAGCAAGTGGAACGGCTCTTACACAACAGTAAACTGATCAGGGTCGGGTTTGAATTTTTTTTTACCTTTTTACGAAAGGGTCGGTTTTGAATTGTCCTTAAATGGTTTCTTATGGTATATAAAAAAGACCGATCGCGGTTCGGTTTCGGCTTTTAAAACCAAACCGACCACATATATACAGACCACCAACCACATTTTCTTTAGGTTGAACAGAACCGTATCTATTAAGTCGTTTTTAATTTATATTAGTCGGTTCCGGTTTGGTTTTTGTTTTATTCTTAAAACTTTGGCTGGCTTCAATATTTAGTTTTAGTTTGGAGCATATATTAATCAGTTTGATTTAGAATTTTTCTCAAAATCGAATAAAAACCGGATCATTGCCATCCCTTGTAGGTAGGGTTGATAATTTGGTAGGCTCGGCCAAGCTTAAGAGCATATATAAGCACTTTAGGGTCCGGACTGACCTTGCTATCGGGCTTGGAAATCTTGCCCAAGCCTTGCCTTAATAAAAATATAGTTGCCCCAAGCCCGGTCCATTTTAGTCTAATTATTTTACAAATGATTAATTTTTTTTAATCATGAAACCAAAAACAAGGCAATTTGAGGCATCAGTTAAATCCGAAAAGAAGACAACGAGGCCCATGTTCACTAACAGAGGGGGGCGGGCGGGGGTAATAAAGATAATTCATAATTTGAAGTTTTTATTAAATGGGTGAAGAAATTGTCATTTTACAAAGATCCTTGTATTTTTTTCAAAAGGACTTGATACGATACCTTTTCAAGCATCTAATTCACACACTCTTTTATGAATGGCCCAGATTAAGCCCACGTATATAAATAGATATTTGTGCAAAAAATAAAGCAATGAAGTAATTTACAAGGTTTGAAAGCCCCAAAAAAAAAAACAAATATTCTGTAGTTTAGTTTAGGTCTATATTGATCACACATATCTCCATTCATGTTTTGAAATAATATTTTCCTCCTTAAGGTTGGTAGAAGGACCATTCTCTCTACCCTCCATTAAGTTGCCATTCAAACCTTTTTGACAAACATGGCTAATGTCATCAATTGTTAAGTACAAAAAGACGGATTTATCATTCAAATTAATCATTTGAGGAGCTTTAAAAAGTAGTATAAAAAAGAGAAGATATAATTTTTTAATAAACAAAGGGAGGTAATTTTCTAGTGAAGTTGATGGCATTTAAATAAAAACAAATAAAACTTCAAGTTTATAATGAAAACGAGTTCTTAAAGGGAAACTGTTATTTTGGAAATGCAAAGGGAGGCATGTGTAGCTAGTACATTCCTCAAGGGATGTATCTATAATTTACCCTTTAAAATACATAAACTAAATTAACCTTGGTTTGGTTGTTGTTGACGTTTTGATTAAATTTAACCAAACAAAACCAAAATCTGCTTAAAAGTTTATACTGTTTTACAAACAGAGCTGAATACGTGCATACATGTATGTTCATTTCGGTTTTCGGGTTAAAAGGATTGGTTCTCCAGACAATTTGGTTTGTTTTTTGGGTTAATAGTTGCAAACCTCAGTTTGGTATTCAGTTGAGGACAACCTGACCAGACCAAACCAAACCTAGTTGCCCCCAAATTCCAAATTTCCAATGGTAAAGTATACATACACGCTTATGTACAAAGAAAATGTAGACGGGTGCAGATGCTTCAGTATTAGTATGAAACTGAAAATGTAAACTTGTGCACATGCTTCACTGTTGGAACCGTGGATCAAATACGGGGTTACTGTAGCTGTATGTATTCAGCCAAATTTTAAATTATTAGAAATATATTGTTGAGAGTAATTGAGCAATTCAAAATTTAGGGGGGTTTTTTTTTTCTTTTCTGTTGAAATGACCAAATGATCAAACTTTATGTGGAAATATATTAAAAGTTTGGAAAATTGGTTTTTAGTAATACTTTTTCAAAATAATTCAGATTAAATCGCGAATGGAATAAATAATGAATAGAGTCCAAAGAAGAACCGAATTCTAAGGCTGCGTTTGGTAACGCTTTTGCTTTTTTGTTTCTAAAAGCAAGAAAGCAAAAAAGCAATTTTATGCTTTTTGAAAGATCTTTTCTTGAAGCAAATGCGTTTGATAAACTTTTGCTTTGCTTCTAAGAAGCAAAAAAGCATGTTTGGTAATTGCAGTAACATAGAAATTGCTTTTTGCTTCCATAAAAGTATTGTACACAATTTATGTATTGTACTTAGAAATATACTCAAAAATATAAGTCCAATATTATAAAAGATTCATAAAATAGTCATTTAATTACATTCAAATAACTAAACAAGTATCTAATATCACCATTGTGCTAATCCATATGCACTAGATAGTCTACGTGCAATTGAGTCTTTTAATTCTGACATCTTTCGTCGAGATCTAGCCCTCACATCAATCTCTATGGGTTGTTCTGAACTTGAACCTGCTAGCTCATCTTCGACCACCCCTCATCTTCAAATTTTGTGAATAAATTATCTTCATGTGCTTGCATTCTGATAAAATTATGTAATGCACAACAAGCAATAACTAGAGCTAGCAACGAGTCGAGTTGAGTCTGGTTTGGGTCGGGTCATAATTGAGTTGGACTAAATTAAGGCGGGTTGAAAAACCACCAACCCAAACCCAACCCGCCAACCCGTTTATTATTATTTTTATTTTTTATTTTTCAAAAAATATTATTAAAATAAGGTTGGGGGTTAATTGGATCGGGTTGTACTGGGTTCAGGTCGGGTTTTGGGATTAATCGAATCGAAACATGATACTTTCGCCATATTTTTTTTTAATCGGGTTGCCTGTCGGGTTGGCGAGTCATAATCGGGTTGACCTGATTACTGGCGGGTTGGGGAAACCCCAACCCAGTTAATAAACGGGTCAACCCAACCCATTTATAATCGGGTTGACCCGTCAGGTCAGGTGGCATTTTGCCGGCTCTAGCAATAACAATACGTTGTTGCTTCTTAAGTGAGTATGAAGGCATCATCTTTAATATAGGAATAAAGCAATAGGGTATCGAGGGGTTTTGAAAGCAATAAAGCAATTTTGTAAAAAAATTGAGAAGCAACGTTTTGTTTCTTCCGGTGAAAAGCAATAAAATTGCTTCTTTGCTTTTAGTAAATTGCTTCTCGTGTGTGTTACCAAACGGTATTTTTGCTTTTAAAGCAATTTTTTGCTTTTAAAAGCAAAAAAGTACTTCTGAAAAGCGTTACCAAACGCAGCCTAAAAAATTTCAGGTTTGAACTTTTAGCGGTGGTTTAAATTGCCAATAAAAGCCTTAAAGCCGTTCTTAAAGGAGGAGAAAACCACAGTAAAAGATTGTGCGAATATCATGTTTTTGGGTTTTCTAATCGGGGAAATACTGTAATCACGTAACTAATCAAAATTCATGTGATTAATTGAGAAATTGGGTCGACTAAATGGGTATATATATTTGTGTTCTTTGTTAGATGAAATTTGGTTC
This sequence comes from Buxus sempervirens, assembly GCA_947561395.2. Classification (NCBI taxonomy): domain Eukaryota; kingdom Viridiplantae; phylum Streptophyta; class Magnoliopsida; order Buxales; family Buxaceae; genus Buxus; species Buxus sempervirens. The sequence continues at coordinate 39,649,266 of OX387190.1, forward strand.
GCTCCGACCTTTTCAACAAAACCTCTCAAATTTATATTACTTTTCTGTTGGTAGATTCCTAGTAACCGATACAAGGACCTTTTTCTCGTCTGTGGATTCCATATCGTCTTTTTTGCTCATCCGCAACAAGATTGTAAAGGGGGGCTCCACGTAAAAGCTGATTTCTTCCCTTGGTTTTTTGGTTTTTTTTTTTGTTTTTGCTTTTGCACTTCCTTCCTTTACCATGACCGGTGGCTAAGGCCAGGTGAACAAAATTTTGTTTTCTATCGGGGTAAACTTAATAGCCAAGTAAGGTTTTAAAGTGGAAGATGCTAGTCAGCGCATCCAGTGAAGTCGTCGAGTCGGATTGAAATCTTCTGTCTGAATTGGTCCGTGTTGTGACCACGAGATGTTGTCATGTGGAACATCTTATGATTTGTTTTTTATTTATTTATTATTATAAATGTTTCGAATGAGACTAATATAAAAAAACAAATCGTAAGATGCTTCACGTGCCAATATCTTATAGCCATAGTAGGACCAATTCAGGTAAACATAGCAAATGTTATATCCCCAAGCTTCACATCATATATATATATATATACTAAAAATACCCTCAAAAGACGTGCAAACTTTACTTGTAACAAAATGAGTAAAAGGGTTTTCAAAGTCTTTTGGGATATTTTGGCAAGAAATTCTTTTGTAACAAAATGAGTAAAATTATATTGTTTCTCAATTGTTTTTAAAAAGTACTATTATTTTTCAATTACTTAGAATTGGGTTACTGAATCTAAATGATCTTGAAAAAGTACGAATAAAAACCTTAAAAGGTGGGAAATTTGCTTTTTAATAATATTTTTCAAAATAATTCGGATTCAGTCGACCAACTCTTTAAAATTAAAAAGTAATGATATTTTTTTCAAATAATCGGAATTCATTGTCACTTATTTAGGTACAAATAGAGCTGGCAACGGGTCGGGTTGGGTCGGGCGTAATCGGGTCGAGGATAAACGGGTCGGGTTCGGGTTGACCCGATTACTGGCGGGTTGGGGAAACCCCAAATCGAACCCAACCCGCCATTAAACGGGTTCAACCCGCCAACCCGATTATATTTTTTAATTATTTTTTTTTTCAAAAATATTATTAAAATTGGATTATAGGGTAATCGGGTCATAATTGGGCCGGGTTCGGGTCATAATCGGGTTGATGCATGCAATTATTTACACTTTTTTTTATAAATTGGGTCATAATCGGGTTGGCGGGTCATAATCGGGTTTGACCGATTTCAGGCGGGTTGGGAAAACCCCAACCCGCACCCGACCCAATTAATAAACGGGTCAACCCAACCCGTTTATAATCGGGTTAGTCGGGTTGACCCGTCGGGTCGGGTCGATTTTTGCCAGCTCTAGGTACAAAGTGAGGTTTGCAAGTTTTTTTTAGAGTAGTTTTGAAAGAAAATTTGTATGAATAATAAAATGATATTGAATTCTAATTTTTTTAAAAAATATCATTAATTCTTAATTTTTAAGAATTTGTTAATTGAATTTGAATGATTTTGAAAAATATAACTAAAACCCAAATTTCCCAAAGATATATTATAAGTTGCTAATTTGTCCATCAGCACATTTCGACGCTGGAGCGGTGTTGATTTGACATACCACGCCGACGTGACGTGCCACTTGCAAACAATCTTATCATTAATTTAGATTCAGCCGTCATTTTTTGTTAATTAAGAGTTAATGATATTTTTAAAATAATTAAAATTAGTATAATTTTATTATTTATAAAAAAGTTATTTCAAAAATACTCTCAAAAATTTGAAAACCTTTTTTTCTCGTTTTGTTACCAGTAAAGTTTACAAATCTTTTGCGGGTATTTTCGAAAGATATTTTTTATAAACATTAAAATAACATGAATCTTAGAGTATTTAAAAAAAAGCATTAATTTTCAATTAACAAGAGAGATGTTTTTTATAAACATTAAAATACACTGATCATAAATTATTTAAAAAAATATCATTAATTTTCAATTAACAAAAATTTGACGACTGAATTAGTTAGAAAATATGAGTAAAAACCAATCTCAGTCTTTTTCTTTTTTTTTTTAAATACCCAATTTAACAGAAATCATTTTTTCCAAAAAAAAAAAAAAGAAAGAGAAAAAAAGAAGAATGAATAACGGCTTGGACCAACAGTAGCTGCACTGCACACTCTCCATTCTAGTATCGCCTGCAGAAGATACGAGCTCCTCGCTCTCAATTCCCGGCGACCTCTGTCTCTCTTCTTTTGAACCTGGGAGGCTCATCACTTGGAGCCATCTAGGGGTGTCTTCTTCTGGAGCGAAGGTTTCATGGAAGAGGAAGACCAAGCGAATCATCTTGTGCATTTACTTCTTTAACGGGGTCTTCAACGGCGTTCCTCCTGCAAATATTGCTGCAATGTATATAAGAATTAGGGTTTCAGTCTTTAATTTTCATTTTGTTTTGCGTAAAGACTATGGACATACATTTGAGGGTTTACTTGTTGATCATTTGGCGTGTTCGTCGATAATCACAAAACAACTCCTGTTGGGGTTTCTAGCAGAATCGATTTTAATTTACTGTAATTTAAGCAGAAATATTCAGGAAGAATTTTTTCAACTTCTGATCATTAGCCTTGTTTCTCTAAAATTCAGTGATTAATGGCGGCAAAATCTCACACCGTGAGTGCGAGTGAGTTTCGGCAAATGGATCATACTCCCCAAGCGGGCACTCCTTTCTTAACGATGCCTGAACGGCAATGTCCGAGGGGTACATGCAACGAATTTTGTCAAACAGCTTTATTTGTTACCGATACCTGTATTGTTCTTTATTTATGAAATATAATTGCTCATAGAATGTTCCTCTTGAGATTCTGGTTAATGCTTTTTTTTTTTAACGTGAACAATTTGTTCTATCATGTTACCTTTTTGCATTGTGTTCAATAGGATGTTAGAAATTCAAGAACTCAGTGGAGGCTGAGGATATTGATTTGGAGATTGTGGATTACTAACATGTCTCACTTATCTCCTTGGTCACACTAACCATTTTAATAACTTGGCTGATTCAGTAACTAACTGCACTGCCTGTTTTGTTGCTTGATATACACAGCAAAAAAACAGTATTGGGACTCCTTGGAATTGCTTCTTAGTGATGACAGATGTCCCTTGAATCTATAAGGCGGGAATTGATTATTTGTGTTTTTGGTAATCTCATGCAGTATAAATGCAGAGAAAGGGGAAGCAAAATAAGATGTTCAAATGGCTGTTGGACATCTGGGATGGGAAAATTGACAACATCCTGCTACGAGTGGTGCTATTTTTCAGCTGTTTGAGATGTTAATCATGTTAGGATTTAGGAAGTCTTCTAGACTGGGGAGACACATTAAAGGTGTCAGCAGAGGCCATTAACCAGAACAAAATATTCTGTACAGAGTGCTGAATATTGAAATTTATAATGTGTTCACATCTGAAATGCTAACCGCATACTTAGAGTTAGCATCCTATACACCACAGTATTTAGCTTGATCTGGTTACAGGCATATTTTGAAATATGATAAATTTTAACATAGTATGTTAGTTGTTGGAGATATATCACTGCATATTTGGTGGGCCTCATGACGATGTCTCTTGCTGTATGTTCGCTGCAGACGATCATTACTCAAGATATACGGGAAATATGCCTTTCAAAGGGAGGGAAGCTCTGGAAGAATGACTTGACATAAAATTTTAGTTACATCCTTCAACATACGCAGTGATATGAGTTTTTATTTTTTAATTATTATTTTAGATCCTTGTTATTTTGCTAGGGGCATCTTTTACCTTTATTATTATGTAGAGAATCTTATGCTTATTGCTCATATCATGTCTCAAGTATTTGAAATATTTGACTGCCTTGGTTTGATGAATAATTTTCCTAGCCAATTTTTCTTTCAAATGAGATGTTATCTGCAAGTGAGATTGTTTGTGCTGATTTTCTGCATTTATAATCTTTCATTTTGGAAGCAGATTCATACTCTAGAGGTCATAAAAGGATAAAAATCTTTGACAAAGGAAAAAATTTTGGTACCATCTCAGATTGTTCCGATCCATTTTCTATCCCTGATTTGTTGGAATCTCTAGCTCATGGTAAATTTGGAAGTGTGACACCAGAAATTGCAGCTCTGATTGATCGAAGGACGCAAGTGCTGAATCCTCTCCTGAAGATATACGAACCACTTTCATGTCAGAAGGGAAATTCTGCAATTCAATCTAATGAAGCTGGTATTAGTAGTTCTAATCTGCTGGTGGAGTTTAATCAAGAGGTTTCAACACCAATGAATCAGCAAGTCGATAGTTTGAAATTTCAAGATTTTATTGATTTGGAGGGTGACTGTGCTGCAAGTGATGTTTTTGCATCAGATGATTGCAAACCACTCTGGAAATCTTCTGCTGAAGAAGCTGCTGAACATGCTGGCCCGTCCAATTTCATGGGGCACAGCAAAACACTTCACATGCCTAGCAGCTTTAAGAATCACAACAATGAGCCTGTTGTAATTCTTGATTCAGATGAAGAAGATGGTAGGAATGCCAAAATGGACCAAGTTTCAGCTGTTGGAGCCATCTGGAAGCCGTCTTATCAGTACGAGGAGGTTGTCTTGAAGAAGTCTTATGAGGAAAATCAAATTAATCAGTTAGTAGTAAGTCTTCTCTGCATCTCTAATTCTGCAGTTGAATATCTTACAATAAGATTTTAATCGTCAATTTTATTAGAAACATCACATCCTCAAATTGTGGAATTTTTGCATATTCACAATATTTCTTTTTGCAGGACTGTAAATGAAACTTTTGCTATAAGGGACAGTGATTTAAGGAAATTTTCTTGTGCCCTTCAAAGTGGGAATTTCATGGAAAATTTCACAAAATTATGGAATATTTAAAGAAGCTTGAGACAGATGTTGAATTTTCTCTAGTAGTTCTCAGTACTCATTAAGTTGAATAAGAGACCACCATTTTATTTCTATGTTGTCCTATAAACTCCTATTTTATCATTTCTAATATCACGATTACCGAAGCTCCTTTTATGAATTGGGTACAGAAGCAATGGCCAGTGCTTGGTTACAATTTATGTTAATTTAGGATGATTTAAAAACTCACCAACTCTTGAAGAAAACAAAAAACTAAATGTTTCTTTGCCAATGCAGTTATATCTCACTTTTGTTTTCTAGAAATGCCAGGTTGGATGTATTTGGAAATTGGAATTAGCATGATTGGCTAGAGGGAAAAAAGAATAGGGTTGATGATTAAGAAGGCATATATCTATTTCATTATTTTTAGGAAATTTTATCTTTTGCTAATCTCATTTCCACCTGTGGGGAACTGGGTTGATGCTGTAATCCCAAAGGCTTTTTCTTGGTGGTTGAAGTTTACATACTCAAGCATGGTTTTTCAGACCGGGATCGGAGACTGGATCGGCCGGGCTCGGTCTACCAAACCCGGCGATCCTTAAAAAGGGCACAAAAGGTATACCGTTTGGAATTGATTCTCCAGTGATTTGCGCAATGCCCACACAGGTAAGTCACTCCCCCTCTCTCCTTCTCTCTTTCTCTCACTCACTCCCTCTCCCTCATCCTTCCCTCCCTATCACTCTCTCTCTCGGTCTCTCTCTCTCTCTCCATCCCCCTCCCCTCTCCCACTCTCTCGCTCCCTCTCTCTCTCTCAGCCCCCTCTCTCTTTCTTCCTCCCTCTCTTCTCTTCTTTCAAAACGGAGAAAGTTTTTTTTAAAATCGAAAGCCTGTTCTCGCCACCTTCCCCTCTCTATCTCTCTCGGTCTATCCCCCTCCTCCTAGTCTCTCTCTCTCTTTCTTGGTCTCTCCCCTTCCCTCACACACTCCTAGTCCCCCTCTTCTCTTTTGCAAGCTACTGCAAAATGGGGTTTTTTTTTATTAATTCAGCATTAAATTTGGCCTGTGTGACGGTTTTGCAATAGCTAACTGTCATAGGCTTTTTTTAAAAGAATATTTTAAAGACAGCACAGTAGCTGCTAGAATCATCTTGTACAGTCCCGAGTTGGGACCGTCTGGTCAGTTACGACACTCAGATGGTCCCAACTCGGGACCGCTTGTGTTAAATCCATCATTTAAAATGGATGGTCTCGGACCAGGATATAGGACCAGGACCATCCGATTCCGATCCGGACCGGGCGGTACGGACCAGTACCGGCCGGTCCAGTAAACCATGTACTCAAGCATTCAAAGTCTGAATTCTCTTACTGTAGAAAATGAACTTAATTTTCTTTTCTCTCGTTTGGTTTGAACAAAGGAAAATTAGAATCTTTCCAAATTTCAAATTTTGTCTTTCTCTTTCTCCCTAATGTAAATAATTTTCTCTTAAAAAACGTAGGTTGTGTTTGGAGCCTTGAATTTGAGGAGAAAAGAAAAGAAACCTCAAAAAGAAAAGAAGAGCAGAAAAGAATTCCAATTTTTGGATGAGATGAGAAATGAGAAGAAAAAAGAATATTTTGATAAGATGGTGGGTTTGGGTGGTGGTGATGGGTGAGTAGGAGTGGGTGGGTGTTGGTGGGTTGGCAGTATCGGTGGTGGTGATGGGTGTTGGGGTGGTGGCCGACGGTGATGGTAGGTTGTAGTGGTGGTGGTGGTGAATGGTGGTAGTAGTGGGGCGGGTGGGTGGTGTGAGTAGTAATAAGTGATGGTGAACTTTTCATTTCTTTCAAAATCTCAACCTTTTTAGAGAGAGAACTATTTACATCGGAGAGAGAGAGGGAGAGAGTTTGAAGAGAAAATCTAATTTTCATTTGTTTAAACCTAACCAGAGAAAAGAAAAGTTCCCTAAGTAATAGTCAGTAAATACGGAAGAGGAGATAATTGGTGGTCCATTAATGTTAGGGCTCGGCCTACGGGTAGATGTCCTTGGAAAGTTGTTTTTTTGATCGGTAATAAAAATTATTATATTAAAGCTTAAAAAAGCAAGAAATACAGAAACTAAATAGTGTTGAAAGCCCAACAACACATAAGAGGAGGGGCCTCAACCTTAAAACCTAGGCATTAAGGTGAGGGAAATCCATCTCTAATACGGTGGGTGAAATAATGGTGAATTCCCAATGTGGGAAAAATTCCAACAGCCCCCCTCACGCTGAACAACACAGCGTGGACACGGATTAGGCTCTGACACCATGTTGACAACCGTTGCACCTAAAAGCTTAAGCTGATAGGTGAAGGCACAACAATGTATATCAAAGGGCCCCACCACAATATTTCAACACTCCCCCGCACGTGCGACATCGCACGAGAACATATATGGGGAGGACAAACATATACAAACAAATGCTAAGGCAAACTTGCCCCAGGAGTTGAACACAAGACCTTTCGCTTTGATGCTATGTTAACAACCGTTGCACCTAAAAGCTTAATGGTTGTCAACATGGTATCAGAGCCTAACCTGTGTCCACGCTGTGCTGTCCAGTGTGAGGGGGGCTGTTGGAATTTGTCCCACATTGGGAATTCACCATTGTTTCACCAAATAGTACATGATCGGTGTACATGATCCATTAGTTTGGTGGAGTCCTTCTATCCTCATGTGCGTCTATGTGTTGGTTCTGGTTCTTTGACTCGCTTTTGGCATGATTTATGGTGGGGAAACTCTGTCTTTTCTTCACGGTTCCCATAGTTATTTTCTATTGTATCTTTCCACGATGCTTTTGTTTCTAATATTCTTTCTTGGTCCAGTGAGGGTTTGTTGTGGAATCTTGGGTTTAGGAGGGACCCAAGATGTAGCGAGGTTGCGGAGTTAGCTTCCCTATTTGAATACTTGAGGGACTGTTTTTTGGAGTCTTCATCTAGTGATAAGATCATTTGGTCTTCGTCATCCTCAGGAGCTTTTTCTTATAAATCTTTCTTCAGCATTTCTCACCTAGATCGTTTTGAACCTATTGCGTTATTCCCAGTGTCAAAGCTTTGGGTCCCTAGTGCTCCTAAAGATAAAAGCCTTCTTATGGACTACACTTTTTTACAGGATAAATACTGCGGATTTGATACAGAGGAGGTGGAAGAGGTATGCTTTATCACCGTCTATATGTTTCCTATGCAGGGAGGCAAGCGAATGCGTTGATAATTTGTTTCTTCATTGTTGTTTCTCGTGGGGGATATGGATGCGTTTTTTTTTCTTCAGATGATAGATGTCTCTTGTGTGGTGCCAAAGTCTCTTGGTGCTTGTTTTGTGCAGTGGAGGATTCTGGGCCCAGGGAACAGGGGTCGTATTGTTTATGGGATGGCTTTTCATGCAGCGGTGTGGGATATATGGATGGAGCGGAATTGACGGATTTTCTGTGATGAATGCTTGTCTAGGGACCAGGTGATTGAAAACATCATGGTGGCCATATCATCTTGGGCATCTATTAGACTCGAATTTGTAGGGTGGACGTGCTCTCAGGTGATGAGGGATTGGAGAGGGTGTTTTTTTTTCCTCCTTATTATCTATAGGTGGGGAGAATGTAAGATGGAGGTGCGTCGGAGCAGGGAACCTTGAAGATGAATATTGATGGGAGTTCGCTTGGAAATCTTGGTCCTTTTGGCATTAGTGGGGTAATGAAGAATAGCATGGGAGGGATCCCTTTCAATTTTTGTTGATCAGTGGGAGTGGGAAACTCTAGGGCGGAGTTGTTGGCTTGTCTTTTTGGTCTTGTGGAGGCTAAGAAGATGGGCTTCAGGGAGTTCGTGGTAGAAGGTGATTCTTCCATTATAGTGAGATGGATGTAGAGTGAGGATTGTGGATCGTGGAGGTTTGCACATGTTATTCACAGAACCAAAGCTTTGGTACAAGAGCTGAATGTCTCGTTTAGTCATGTACCTTGCAAGGCAAATGGTATTGCGGATCGTCTAGCCAAGTATGAGACTTCTAGATCAAATATATATGTGGGACTAGTGTTTGAGGAGTTTGTAGATATATGTTCAGTTTAGTAGTACATCATTATGGGAGTTTCGTCTTTTTATATATGGCAGGATATTGTCCATAGTGGGGTAGCTTTTTGAGTTGTCTTGTGTAGGAGTTTTTGTGGAGTGTTTTGTCTCTTGGGCAAGAGGCAAAGGATAATCTTATACATACTTGTACTTACATTATACTTTTATGTTAATACATATCATTACTTGTCAAAAAAAAAAAGTTCACCATCACTTATTAGTTATTACTAATCATACCACCTACCCACCCTACTACTACCACCATCTACCACCACTACCACCACAACCCACCACCCAACACCACCCCTACCATCCCACCGCCCACCGCCCACCTCCCACCCACCAACCCCACCACCAACGCCCGCCACCATCCACTACCACCACCCATCGCCGCCACTGCTATTGCCACCCCACCAACACCCACCCACTTCCACTCACCCACCACCACCACCCCAACCTATCATCTTATCGAAATACATATTTTTTTTAGTCCATTTCTCATCTCATCCAAACACTGGAAAGGAAAAGAAAATCAGTAATTTTTTTTCTTTTCTCTTCTTTTCTTTTTGAGGTTTCTTTTCTTTTCTCCCCAAATTTAAAGGCTCCAAACATAGCCTAAGAGAAATTGTAGTGCACCAAAAGTGTACAGCAAAAAAGGAAAGACAAAGCTACTTAATGTTCCTAAAATCTTTGCATGATAATACTTCCTGAAGATTTAGACTACTACAAGAGTCCTTAATCGATGCCCAAAACAAGATACTACAAAGAGAAGACTCAAATATGCCTTGAAGAGATCTTGATTTGTTGTAAAAAATCCTCCTGTGCCAAATGCCCATAAGATTGCTGCCGGTGTCAAAACTCCACATCACCTGAAGTCGAGATGTCCCTTTGCCATTATTCCAAGAACAAAGAACTTGCTTTATCTTCAGGTTGGGCCCAAAATCTTGATAGGAAGGCATTCCAAATCTCTTGCGCCATTGAGCATTGAAAGAACAAATGGTTTACCTTTCCAATTGAGATCTACATAAGACACATCTATTAGGGAGTTGCCATCCTCTTTTCATGAGGTTATCCATTGTTAGGATCTTCTCCGCTGCTGCTGTCCATATTAAAAATCCTACTTTTGACGGAATGAGAGGTTGCCATATCATTTTTGAGAAGTTAAAACCAAGGCCTTGCACACATAAATGGGAATAGAGGCTTTTAACTGAAAACTCACCAGCTCTTCCTCATGTCCATTTCATACAATCTTGACCACTACTAGGAATTTGTTCATTTATCCTCTCCAATAGGCAAGTAAGGGACTCAAGCTCCAAGTGATCCTTCCTTCTCCTTGAGAACACGTATCAGCAATGTAGGCTTGTGAAGATGAGGAGTTACTAAACAAGTCTGGAAACCCCTCCTTTAGAGAACCTTCACCACACCAAGGATCTTCCCAAAATCTAATCTTGTCTCCTCTTCCCAATTGAAACCGCAAATCAGGAAGAAGCAAATGGTAGAGCTTACAAATTAGCCTCCATAGGCGACAACCAATGTGACCATTCAATGAAGTCGGCATCGAAGAGGCATGATTGTAACTATATTTTATTCTTATTAGAATTCTCCATAAACTTGATACTTCACACCCAAACCTCCCAACACCATTTTGCTAGTAAAGCCTTACTAAAAAGGCGCAAATTTCTAATGTGCAAGTCTCTTTCACTTTTAGCTCTACACATCTCTTTCCAACTAATAAGATGATACTTCTGGGACTCATCCTAACCTGCCCATAAGAAATCTCTTTGGATTTTTTCGGTTTTTTCAATAACTAATGCCGGGGCCAAGCTATTGTTGGTAAATTTTGGGTGAAATAGGTGGAACTAGCTTGTTTCTCTTGACCACACAAGCAAAAATTTTGCTCATGCCTATAAATTTAGGGATAAAATGTGTGGAAAAAGCTTGTTTCAGCCATTTGGGTTCAATTTCAACAAAAATTATAATTTTATTTTTTGATAAATGAATTATTTTGTAAAAAAAAAAACAGTATGACATCAATGGTTGGTGTTTTTGGCCATAAAAGTGATTTAAGTAGTTGATACTTATTTAATAATAATTTAGTAATAAAAGTATGAAAAATTATAAAAGTTCCAAAAAATGAATGGAAGATTATGAGACTTGTGAAGGTCATTTACTCATCTAAGAATGCATTGTACAATTGATTCTCCAAATAATGATTTAATATTATCAATACAAAAAATAAAAAAATTCTAAAAAATTAGTAAAAAATGGGAATTTGTGAAAGTCCTTTACTTGTTCAAGTTTGTCTCAGACAATTGATTATTGAAATAATAAATCAATATTAAAGAATATTAGAAATTAAAAATTTTAAAAAATTCTTTATAAAATTATGAAAAGGTTGTGGAAACCTGCGAAGCTCATTCTCACCCATATTTATGTTATGCTACCTTTGAATTTATATTATACATCCTTTAATTTTTAAAGTTCAAATCATCATACAAATTTTATGTTACGTTTTCAAGATAATTGCATGGCTTTATCTTTGGTTGATTGTCTTTACTTTACATATATATATATATATATATATATATATATATATAAATAATATATAGTATATTATTATACATCCTTTCATTCTTAAAGTTCAAATCATTATATGTATGCCATATTACGTTCTATGAGATAATTGCATGGCTTTATCTTTGGTTGATTGCCTTTATAGACCCACGAACACACACACACACATATTATATTATACACCCACACACATACTTGTAATGCATATTCGTCTAATTTTCACACAAAATATTATTTGTCTAATTCTTGTGAAAATTTCATTTTCTTTTTCATAAATATTTTGGATTTTCCAATTTGCTTTAGATTCTTGAGAAATTGTTGGCATAGCAGCACGAGTTTTATGCTGACAAAATTTCACCAAAGTAGCATGCCAAGCCTTGGGTAAGTGCCAAAGCAGGCATGGTGAACCTTGCTCTATAACATGGTTTCTAATGGCTGGTTACGGATGGTTCATTGTTTGCCTAAGCTTCTCTAGCAAATTATAAGCATTGGGGTAGCAATATTTTATTCCAGTTGTTGGCTAGAAGACCTTTAGCTGACTCATTCTGTGTGAGCTTACTCCAATCCAATAACTTGCTTAGCCTATATGAGGGCATGCCCAAACAAATCTAACCTGTCTCATTATGTACAGGCTTAATACACTCGAATAATCAGCCCAGCCAGCATGGGCTTATTAATGAGTCCTCCTGATCAATGTTTGGCCTTACCCCATGGGCTTAAATCTAAGTAAAGTTGCTGTTTGATAAGAAATAGAGGTGTAATCTTCATTTTTGATGAATGAATGAAAATTATTAATTGTTTTTAGTAACTTTGTTCTTGATGTGAGACTCCTATTCTTCTCTGGTGGTGTTGGGACTCTATTATTGGGCCTTGGTAAAGGAGACTTCAATCTTTTCAAGGGTTTGTTGTCCTACTTCACTTCCCATCTTTCCTGTTGGGCATGGGGCATATTAAGGGGTCTTTGTAATCCATTTGGTTTTTAAGTGCATTCCTATTCCCAAATGACAGTGGCCAAGCCTGAATTCCTCTAACATATTAACCTATATATGTGAGTTCTGTATGTAAATTGATCTTTCATTATTTCTCATATTTGTATCTTTTGAATTCATGACTTTATGATTTTTTATATAAATATTATTGAGCCTTACCAAAGGTGAGACTGCAATCTTTTCAAGGGTTTGTTGTCCTATTATTGAGCCCTGCTAAAGGTGAGACTAAAATCTTTTCAAGGGTTTGTTGTCCTATTATTGAGCCCTGCTAAAGGTGAGACTAAAATCTTTTCAAGGGTTTGTTGTCCTATTATTGAGCCCTGCTAAAGGTGAGACTAAAATCTTTTCAAGGGTTTGTTGTCCTATTATTGAGCCCTGCTAAAGGTGAGACTAAAATCTTTTCAAGGGTTTGTTGTCCTATTATTGAGCCCTGCTAAAGGTGAGACTCCAATCTTTTCAAGGGTTTGTTGTCTTACATCATTTCCCATCTTTCCTTTTGGGCATGGGGCATATTGAGGGGTCTTCCTGATCCATTAGGCCTGTAAGTGCAGTCCCATTCCCAAATGACAGTGGCCAGGCCTGAATTCCTCTAACATATTATTGACCTTTATATGTGAGTTTTGTATGTAAATTGAACTTTCAGTAGTTTACAATTTTCTCAAATTTGTATCTTTTGAATTTATGACTTTCTGTTTTTTATTTTTATTTTTTATTTTTAATTTTTAATTTTTAATTTTATAATTTTGTAATAGATGATGAATGTATTGATAAATGAAACTGGTTATAGACTTTTAGGTTTATAATTTTCTGCTTTTATTTTGGTGGAGTATAAGGTGATTTTATTGAAATTATGTTAGTTCTTGCTATTTTTCTTTTCTTTTTAAACTTTGTAATTTGTATCCCGTCTCAGAAATTGAGGATAATGCATCTGCCATCCGGTTTGCCCTAATTATGCATTTTTTATTTGCAATGCCATCTTTCTACAAGTATTTGCCTGGAAAAAGGCCCAGGCTTCTATTTTACCTGTAAAAATAATGATGCTGCACTCATGTTCAGGTCAGAGGTGAGGAGGAGCACATAGCTGCAAGAGAAGAAGGTGATTCAGAAACCACAAAAAGAGGCATGTATATCGGCGTACAAAATGATGTCAATAAAGAAGGAAACATTCATCAAAGTGAAACAAAAGATGATGGTCTGACAGACATTTGGAAGGAGATGGCACTTGCTTTAGAGTGTTCAAAGGTACACTCATAAAATGCTTTTGTTTACAGCCGTAATGGGAGTTTTCCAATTTATTTAATCGTAAACTTCATCTGTAACCATCAAAAGAAAAAAAACCTTGTCGGGTTTATTCCTTTTCCCATTTTGGCTAAGGATGTTGTTTGTTTTATTTGTTTCTTTGGTCTATGTTTCATGTGTCTGCAATTTATATCCATCAATAAAAAGGATATAGAGTTTAGCATTCATTTTCTGCGTCTGTAAAATTGGGAAGTTTGATCATTGTAAGCAGTAAGATAAAAATGTGGTTTAATATGGAATTTATATATTCTATTGTGAATCCTCATTGTGTATCCTTGGTTTGATATTTTCAATTGTGAGGTCCTTGATACTTTCTTGGTATTACTGAATAGCAGGAGTCTTCATATGGTACACCTATTGCTAAGTGTTACTTACATCTTTAGTAGGAATGTGAGAAATGTACATGATCTTGCGAAACATCGATTCATTTTTTGCTGTCTTAAAGAACTGCTCCATTACCCAGCATAAGGTCTTATTGTCCCATTGCCATCTAGTGTCATTCATTTTATGCATCTATGCTATTTTTCAGTCTTGTAATTTCAGAGTGCCAGCAAGTATTGGACCTCCTTTTTCCACTCCATGCTTTGATTGTTTCCTTGTGCATGCTGCTTCAGTGGATTGATCAAATCGGCCTTTATTAATGATATCAGTTTTTGTAGCTTATTGTTGGAGTTCTTTAAATTGTAATACAGAAGTAGGATCGCCGTATCTATTTTTGCCTGAAGCTTTGTACAGCCAGTTCCCTATCTATTTCGTGGAAGTTTCCTGTAATAGAATGTCAGTGTTAATGAAATTAGGTTCAGAACTTCATCTTCAATCAAGTGTAGCTTCATTAATGACTGGACGTAAAGTCAGTTGGCAAGTGGAGTACTCTCTTAAGGGCCCTTTAAATCAGATATCAGTTCAGTTGATTCTAATGAATGCCATCAATGTTGTATTCAAGATACCAATTTCATAAATTCTGTGTTTTTTGGGGCGTAATCTCAATCTGCTCAATATGCTTTCATGCTGTATTATTCAGGAGGACACTGCAGAAGTCCCAAACGTTGGACATAGTGGAGATGAAGGCGAAGAAGATGAGTGTGAGCATTCTTTTGTTCTCAAGGATGATATTGGTTATGTATGTCGAGTCTGTGGTGTTATTCGAAGAGGGATTGACACGATTTTTGACTTCCAGTGGGTAAAGGTATGGAATTACTGTTGTAAGATTTATGTTTTATTTTCTATCTTGCTTTTTAATTATGAGAAAGTGGATAAGTAGTTAAACCCGTGTTCATGAATAGCCTTGAGTCTTTATCTTTGAAACTTGAAACTGGAGTTCTTGGTCCTGTAAATGGGGGAAGGAAGTCTGGAAAGGATTGGTATATGGGGTTAAGCTAAAGTGGCTAGCGTGCTTGCAAGTGAGCAATGCCAAATGTCATTCATTGGCTAAAGGCATATAATTGAAGCAGCTTCTTAAGCTTCTCCCCGAAGTTATGACTCTTGTTTTTAGTTTCTAAGTCTACTGCACCATGTTATTGGGCCTAAAAAATTCAGACCTTTGGTAGCCCGTGTATAAATATCTATACTAGGCTAGGCCACGTCCATATCTTAGACCCAAATTCCATTAAGTTCCAAGGTAGCTAACAAATTGGATGGAAGGCGGTGCAGGCAAGAGATTATACATAGAAGGGTATGGTAACATGACAGCAATGATGCATCATTTTCAAATATTTAAAGGAGAGTATAGATATTTTTTCATTCATTTTGCTATTAATCAAGATACTTGGAGCTTTTTCAACTTGTTTTATTTTTTGGTGGTTGTTATTTTCTTTCATTTTTTTTTCATTTCTTGTCTTTCCTTTAATTGCAGACATTATTATTTTACGGGGTTGTGGTTCTTTTAACAGTTGAAGTTCCATTTTATGCTGAATCTACATTAATTATTCTTTGCTTGGGATTTCAAAAGTGAGGAAATTGTAGAATTTTGCAAGACATAACCTAGAAAAAAATTCCTAGGGTGCTGCCATTGCTTTATTATATTATAAAACAGCGCTCTTAGTTCTTAGTAGATGTTGATGAAATCATGGGTTGATTTCAATTCTACTGAGAGGCTGTCATTATTGATCTTCCATCTTATGATATTCCTTTGTTTTGTGATATCTACACTCTTATCAATTATTATCAGGATGATTGGCAATTTCCCTTTGCAATTGATATAATAGTTCTTATTGGGCAGCCATTAAGCTTGTCATGTTATAGGGATAAGAATATTAGACCGAAAGAATCAGCATATGTATAAGATGAATAATGCTGAGAAAAAGATGTTAGGAACTTAGGATGGATATTTGGGAATATCATGAAAGATAAGGTAAGGAAATAATATATCCAAGAATATCTAGTTATTGCCCAAATAGGAAATAAGATAAAAAATGAGTTAAGATGATTTGGACATGTCAAATGAAGACTATGAAGATAGCTATAAGAGGCTATGAGTGGGGACTCACCAAAGAACCTATGGTGGTGCAAGGAAGGTTGAAAAGAATTTGGATTGAGTCAGTTGGAAAGGATCTAAATCGTCATAATGTGATTGAAGATGTGGTTTTTTACAATTTGGGATGGAGGAATAGAATATATGTAGCTGACCCCATTTCGTTGGGATTAATCGTTTTGTTATTGTGTTATAATTTGACTTGTTATTATAGGTTTTATTCTGTCAATGTATTGATTATGTAATGTACATATATATTACGTGAACTTTTGTTGATGTAGTGCTTGGGAAACTAATGTCTATCAAATAAATGTATTGATTATGTTGTTTTAGTACTTGGGAAAATTAATGCCTATATTAACAATAATCATGCCCTTTTCAGAGGCATGTGTTGTTAAATGATTTTTTTAGTATATGCCTGTTCATCAATTAATAACTATGGGATGCTTTTGTTTGCAGTTCAATAATTTTCATCTATTGACCATTACCTTTATTCCAATGTCCATAAGCTCACATTTTGCCGGAAATAATATATCCAAATCATCACATTCACATCTCACACAAACATCTAAAATGCTCATCTTTGAAAAAGTTTTAGCTTCTTTGAACCAGATATACCATTGGAGATTCAACTGACCCTGCTGATAGGTTTGAGAATAGCTTGAGATTGTTTCTATAAATTAAGACTTAATTTTTTTTATTTTATGAAGAAAGTAAGACTTTTGTCTGGTTTATAAATTAAGTATATGTCATCTTGAACAGTTAAGTCAAGCTCTAAAACATATGTTTGGTAGCCAGAATGATCTAATGTTCCATTATCCTTATGCTCCCTGAATTTGATGGTAGAACATCAACATTCCTGTCTGTCAAAACCTTGGGCATTCTGAATGTTTAATGTCTGATAATAAGGCTGGCACAATTATTTTAGAGTTTGAGCTGCCTATGATCTAAGTACCAATATTTATTCATAACTCCTTGAAATTTTTTTGGTTTTATTAAGATGCATTTGGAGAAGTTGGAAATTCAATGGTCTTGAAAAAAAGTGCAGAATTAAGTTTATAGGTAAATTTTCTTCTGAGATATTGATTGGAAAGATGCATTACTTCCTTTTCAAGGTGCACAGAATTTTCTGCTCCATGCGGTAATTGCGATCATGGTTTCTACGCAAGAATCTCTAGTCTTTGTTTTGATTGATATGTAATTTACCATTTTTGGAAGTTTAGATTGTTCAATGGCTTTGTAATATATCTGGCTTGCAATTTGTTATAATATATCTCTCATTATAACCCAAAAAAAAAAAAACTGGCTTACAATTTGTTTGCATCTATAAACATGTATTAAATTCCACTTGTGCCTTTACCTGTCTCAATTGGCTCTTTACTTGACCAGAGGGTATTTCTTTTTGTCTTTTTTGGAAGTAGTTGAATACCGATTACTATGATTGACGGATTGAGACCCTTATGCAAGTCATTGAATATCAGTTACTAGGGTTAAGACCCTTGTGTACCATGTGTGCATGGTATGCCATGGGACAAGCTCATGAATCCCTACTAGTAAAAATTCAGAGTCGTTTGGAAGGCAAGGTATCATGGGCTTTCTTAACCATTCTGAACTTCACCTGAGCACTGAAGGTCACTGGAAACACACTACGAAGTTATAAAAGGGCTTTCCTTATCTTGTTGAGGGTGTTCCCATTTTCTCCTCCTTGAACTGTGCCTAACACTATTCAAAAGTAGGAAAACTCTCTTACCCTTGCAGGGATTGCTTCTTGGCTCCCATCATGGCTAATTGTATAAATGAAATATAGTTCATATTTCTTGCCTCAGTGGCTTAATATTTTGAAGGCTTTAATGATGAGGAGAATGCATCTCTGTTGGTCTTTGAATGTTTTTTAGGATTTCTGGTCTCAACTTGGATCCTACTTGAAGATGAGGTTGGTTGTTTCTTGAAAAGGGTTAGTCTTGTTAGAGATAAATCTAATAGATTTTGCGTACTGCGTGTTTGGCACACTCAAGTATCATCAGAATGGGAACAGGCTCAATTGGCAGAAAATTGAGGCAACAACGTGGGATTGCATTATTTTAAATCCCTTTAATCATGAGAATGGGCGGGACTATATCCCGTGGCTTGTTGTGCAGTGTTATACCCTTTCCAGTCCTTTCAATTGTGAAACCTGAAGGCCTATAATGCTCATACCTAATGCAATGGTGGACTTCCATGTTTTTGCTATACAATTTTTTAGTTCTGCTCCCTACAACAGGCCATGGGTAATTTCGCAGCAGGTCATATTTCAAATCATGGAATGGTTCCATTTCTGGTGTGAGTAAATTGCCTCATATAAAGAATCCTGTTTGGTGTTGCCCTCTTGGTTGTGAGTATCAAGCTTGTAATACTGATTGGAGAATTATTTCCTTGGAAATTTGAGTATAACTTGAACATACGAATATTTTTAAGACAGTGATTCTGTCACATATCATGTGATTTTTACCTCTCTGATGTGGGTAGCAAAGATGTTGGGCAGTCTCTAGACATTTCCATTAAAGAAAAGGCTTCTTAATAAGAACTGTCTTAGTCTTGTTCTGTTCGGTATGAGGTCCATGAATGTGGTCCTAATATTGTTTATAATGTCGGTGAAGTGTTTGGTCATTGAATTTATGTAATCAGTGCTTATATGGGATTGAATTCTTGAATATGAAATTTTATATTGAACTAGTGATGCTAAAGATCTCAAAGTGGCTGTTGATTTCATACTTATATTTGTTGACTCAAGTTGGATGGTCTCTAGCAAGTAGCAACCACAAAATGAACTACATACCTTCTTTTTATTGGTAGGTTGGCTTATTTGACACAAACTGGCATACACCAGACTGTAATTACGTTTTGTGTTGATATCAGGCAGGGTTAGTCTGGTGCCTCTTTCTGGTTCATATAAAATTGGATGACGATTCATTTATTCATTCATTGTGTGGACGCCAGGGATATTTGTTGTTTCTTTCTTAACTTGGTTGGCCTAGATTTATACTGCCCCATGTAGTTCTTAATCTATAGAATTTAGAGGTAATTTTGTAGAAAACATCTTCAAAGATTGGATGATGTCTTAATCTGTAGAATTTGGACGTAATTCTGTAGAAAAAATCTTTAACGATTGGATGATTATTTCCTTGTCATTTTGCCTTATCCTTCTTTGATTGTTTTCCCTTGTTTTTTCCCTTGGGATATGGCTTAGTGAAGCTGAATTTTATAGTAGCTGCTTGTAGAATTTATGTCCTTTGTGATTGGAGGTGTCTTTATAGCCACACAGATAGGATTCTTTGTTATTCCCATGTGCCAATAGAGGCACGCACACTTGCCAAGGGAGTATGAGGAGAATTCCAATTTGGGCTAACAATTTGGCATACTTGCCAAGAAATGAATAGCTCTTTCTGAAGGAGAATTTTTTAAAAGAATTCACCTCTTCGTCCTAAATGTGCCAATTTATGAACATCTGAGTCATAGTGGGAAATTATATTGGAAATCCCACTGGACTGCAAGTGTTGAAAGAAGTTGCACTCAATCTTATGCTGCAGTTTTCATTTTTTAATGAATTAGGACGCACAGGGTTATCTTACTGGAATTCTGTTGGCTTCATAGTTTGTGCATATCATAAGTCTTCATTTATTTCCAGATTCTCTATTATGCTGATCCATGTTAAACCTTGTAGGTAGGTAATGTAGTAAAATTTGGTTCTTTTTTTTTTTTTTTTTGTAATATATATATATATATTTATCTCATATTATGACCATGACTTTTCTGTGATATTTTATCATTTATTAGTGGCTTCTTAATGCCTAGAATAATTTAATTCTGTAGATATGTCTATACTGTTTTCATGTTTCAAGTCATCAATTGATTAATCTTATTGAATATTCACTTCTGTGTACACAGTTTTTAGTATGAAATTCTACTACTTTGAAAGCTCAATAAAATTCTTTTGACCTAGGGTTCGAGGAGTTCAAGGACCTACATGCACGAGTCTCGGAATAACAAGAATGAAGATCAAATGGAAGGGTTACAGTTTTCTGGACTTAATATGCGTGAACTTGATTTAAGTGTAGCTGACATATCTGTGCATCCAAGGCACATGAAGCAGATGAAACCCCATCAAATAGAAGGCTTTAAATTTTTGGTTAGGAATCTAATAACAGATACTCCTGGTGGTTGCATCCTGGCCCATGCACCTGGGTCTGGAAAAACTTTCATGATAATAAGTTTCATACAGAGTTTTCTAGCCAAATATCCTCAGGCTAGACCTTTGGTCGTGCTACCTAAAGGCATCCTGGGAACATGGAAGAAGGAGTTTCAAAGGTGGCAGGTAGAGGACATTCCTTTGTTTGATTTCTATGCTTCCAAAGCTGAAAATCGCTATCAGCAACTAGAGGTCTTGAAAAATTGGGTGGAGAACAGGAGTATATTGTTCCTGGGGTATAAGCAATTCTCAAATATCGTGTGTGGCACTGAAGTTAACAAGACTACACGATCCTGTCAGGACATACTCCTGAAGGTTCCAAGAATTCTTATTTTGGACGAGGGTCACACTCCACGCAATGAGAACACAGATGTGTTGCACTCACTTGCAAAGGTCCAGACACCTTGCAAAGTTGTACTTTCGGGCACCCTGTATCAAAACCATGTCAAAGAAGTCTTCAATATTTTGAATCTAGTACGTCCAAGGTTTCTTAAGTTGGAGGCTTCTCGTGCTGTAGTCAGACGTGTCCTTAGTAGAGTTCAGCTTCCAGATGGGAGAAAGCAGCTGAAAACTGGTGCTGATACGGTATTCTTTGATTTAGTTGAAAATACTCTGCAGAAGGATACTGATTTCAAGAGGAAAGTGATGGTTATAAGAGAGCTGCGTGAGATGACAAGCAAGGTTCTCCACTACTACAAAGGAGATTTCTTAGATGAATTGCCTGGGCTTTTGGATCTCACTGTCCTTCTTAATCTCAGTACAAAGCAGAAAAAAGCAATTGAAAAAATAAAGAAATTGGAGAAGTTCAAGAGAAGTTCTATTGGGAGTGCCATCTACATCCACCCACAGTTGAAAGATCTCTCAGAAAATGCTGCATCTGAAGTCAGAGCTTCTACTGTTAATGATGAGAAGATAGATGACTTATTAAAAGAGATTGCTGTAAAAGATGGGGTGAAGATGAAGTTTTTCCTCAACATTTTGGGTTTGTGTGAATCTTCTGGGGAGAAACTACTAGTTTTCAGTCAGTATCTGCTCCCGTTGAAATTCTTGGAGCGGTTGGTTGTTAATACAAAGGGTTGGAGTCCTGGGAAGGAAATTTTTGCAATCTCAGGCGACACAAGTCCTGAGCAACGAGAATACTCCATGGAACATTTTAACAATTCCCCAGATGCAAAGGTCTTTTTTGGTTCTATTAAGGCATGTGGAGAGGGTATCTCTCTTGTAGGGGCGTCTCGGATTTTGATTTTGGATGTTCATCTGAACCCCTCAGTGACCCGCCAAGCAATTGGCCGAGCATTTCGACCGGGCCAAGAGAGGAAAGTCCATACTTACCGACTGATTGCAGCTGATTCCCCTGAGGAAGAAGATCATAATGCCTGTTTTAGAAAGGAGCTAATTTCAAGAATGTGGTTTGAATGGAGTGAATGCTGTGGAGGTCAAGATTTTGAAATAGAAAAAATTAACTTGAAGGACTCCGGCGATTTGTTTCTTGAAAGCCCCTTATTGAGTGAAGATGTGAAGGTTTTGTACAGAAGGTTAGCATAACCATTACTAACAATTTTTCATACACATTTTTCCTCAGGTCTGTTGTTTTAATCAGAGTTCATTTTCTGCAGGTGAAGTCATGCATCTGTGGGGTAAGATGGAACAAAAGTGGGTTACTTTTGGAACTTCCTGGGATTGCACTTCTGCCCGATGTGTTGTTGTAAGGCAATCTTATTTTTATCTTCTTTTTTTCTAGACACAAGTTCCTGAAATTTTCACTGCTCATCCTTTACATGTGCCTCTTTTATATTCTTATCCTAATTTATCTTCATTCCAACTGTTTGCAGGTCAATGTGTATTTGCTTCTCTTTGAGGGAAGAAATCTGTATAGAGTAACTGAGTGAGGTGCATTGGATTCATCTGAGGCAGGAATCCAAAAGCATTGTCGTGTCACTACTAAATTTGAAAATTAGCTCCTGCATTTGATATGTATTTTGTACAGAGAACAATGAATCTAACAAAACTAATACCTTTTATGGAGGGCCACAAGTAATATGGAACTTACCAATACTTCCTTTTTTTCTGTTGTTTGACATGGAGGAACAGAAGCGTAGAAGTTGAAATAGGTTGGTTCTGTTATGGAGGATCTCTTGCTGGTACCACTCTCATT
Source organism: Buxus sempervirens (assembly GCA_947561395.2). Classification (NCBI taxonomy): domain Eukaryota; kingdom Viridiplantae; phylum Streptophyta; class Magnoliopsida; order Buxales; family Buxaceae; genus Buxus; species Buxus sempervirens. The sequence goes on from OX387190.1 coordinate 39,671,926, forward strand.
CCTTGTGACTCCATATTGGCTTGCTAGATGTCATGGCCATTTCTATTTTGGTAACATTCTGAAGACTTCTGGTATTTGAAGATACTAGTGACGATGTGCCCGCTGGCAAGCAGTCCATGGAATAAGGTATTATATGCTCTCTCTCATTTGTTTAAGAGGGAGTTGCTTTCAGTCCAATTCGTTACATAACTTCATCTTGTTTGTTGCTAGATCCAAATTTGCCAACAGAAAAATTTTGTCAGGCATTAAGGTGGGCTGGTACTTGCTTCATTTCCAGTGACTGGAAAATGTGTAGTGTTCCTGCTGCTTCAGTTTATGGTTTGGTGTCCAGCCCGCATTGTGTTTAGGGAAATCCACCTGGTATAATCAGTATTGTTCTGTTATTATTATCAGTTGCCTGATTGATAACCAGGGGAATACCATGAAGTAGCTGCTTTCCACTGCATCTGATTGGACAGGATTGGGTACATCAAGCAGCAGTTGAATTCACACACCTTAGTTGTTCAATTTTATACTAATACAGCATAATTCTGGAAACCAGAGTGATGGTTATTGATGCAGTGTTGGCCAGGTAAAATGTACTTATATTAAAATTTCTTTGCCAATAGGATCATGGTTGATTGGACCATTGTTTTGTTATCATGACTAAATATATAAACCATGCAGGTTTCTGGAACTTTGTCTTGTGAGATCACAGAATTCTAGTTCTCTGAATACCTTGACTGTTAAATATGATATTGTTTACAGTTTCAACGTAGGTGGGTCATCAATTGGCAGATTTATCGGCGAGTATACTCATGTGATCCTATGTGGCTTTGTTGTAATCTCACATTACTGGCAGAAGTTGCTGCTATCCCCACGATTTCTAAATCCAGGGTGATTCAAATTTGTCCACGAAGTGGTGCCTCACTTTTATTTCTGCCTCAAGGGTGGCTCATCCCTCTTTTTCCATCGTAGAACCTTATGATTCGGCAGTCTACTTGTGTCAATGCCTAATATTGCTGAGGAAGTCAAGCTTAGCTGTATACGTATGGGGAGTCTTAAAACTCACTGGGGTTGACTAGGAACTTGGTCTATTAGAAACATTGTTGAATCGAAATCAACTCAATGACTTTCCAATACTTAAAATTGTTTTGAGGTGACATGAGTACTTAAAAGAGTTGAGTTGAGTCATGAAGAGTTGGTGGGTTGAGTCACTAAGTTAACTGTAGTGGTCAAAGTTTTGTATTTCTCAGGTTGTGCTTGTGGGCAAATTAGGCCCTGGATATTGAGAAAACAGGTTGGAGAATTTTGCTGTTTTCCTTGGAAGTGTTTTTGGCATTTCTCCAGAGTTTGGATGAATATTAGGCATAAATATTTCTGTCATGTCTTGAAAGCTGTGGGTTCTCTGCACGCTCCGGATGCAGAAACCTGCATTTTCTTAGTATCAGCACACAGCCAAGGTACTGAAGAAATTAATCATGTACCCTCCTGTTGGTTGTTGGTAGAGATCCTTTTATGGCAACAGTTCCTTGCTTCTGTTTCTTAGTGGTCTAAGATAGGCCTCCGGCAGGGTCTTGTAATTTTTACTTCTGATGCAAACTATTTACCGAAAAAGAAAAGATTCAAAATAAAAAAATGATGCTAGAGGTAGGTTTTCCGGAATATGCTTCTGCATCCTCTGAAAATCAAATTAATTTTGTCATGGTTCATAATACCTGGAGCCTTTCATTTCATTTTCGGCCGATGTTTTCTTTGTTTGGTGAAAGGGACCCAATACGGGGATCTTGTTCCACATGGAAATGGCAGGTGGGTGTTGCATGAGAATAGTCAAAAAAGAAAAAAAAATTGGGAAAATGTAGCTGGTTGTTGCTGCATGTCATCTATTTATGTGTGGGAGACTATTGCTTTGTGCCTGCTATGCCTATGTTTACCATATTCCATAATGAAATCTTCTGCTATGTTTTCTTGAACTGGCCCTTGCTTAGGCCGTGAGATACTGTTATGTGAAGCATCTTATGAACAGTGTTTTTTTTATAATTGTTGTAATGTTTCAAGTGGGACTTGCGAGAAAAAAAAAATAGATGATCCATATGATAGCATCTCACGGTGAAAACATAGCATAAGATACAAAACGAGTCAAGTTACACAGATAGATGAGTTTTCAAACCTAGTAGATGATCATACGTGACAAAGTAGCATTTCATCCTCCGAAGCCACGCAGATGGAATGCAGGCATTTTCTTGACATTTTATTGATCAAATAACAATGTATTTCTGAGGGAAGACCTAAGGACCTATTGGTTGGTTTTGCCGAACGTAAATGACTTAAAAACACTTGCAGAACTTTGTTCAAATGGGAAAAAGAATGAGAAACAGACGACTGTGTCAGAGTATCCTGTTCAGAATCCTCTGCAGAAGATGACCAAGTCTCCAGCAACGAGGGAAGGTTTCTTATGGTTTCTCCATCTGTTAAAATTTTCAAATGTAAATTTGTTTGTTTAAATGTTGTAATGTATAACCTTTGTACATGCTAGAAGAACTTCTTGGATAGCCATTTTAGATCCTAGGTGAACTTCAAGAACCGATGATTCCATTTGTTTGCCATGATTGATATAACATTCCATCCGATCTTCATTCGATTTCAACCTTCACAATTCCTAAGCTTTACGTCTCTGAAGATTACATTCTCTCTTTCAATTACATTCACTACCAAAAAAACATCAAGCGCTCTTCCTTGCAGAACTGCTCTCTGAGGACGGATTCGAGTCAATGGAAGACTCCCCAAACTCTTCTTTGTACATCTCTTCTATCATTGGCTTCCACAGCCTCACTCGAGCATTTATAAACCAATTCGAAACCTGAAAAGCATTAAACAACCCCGTATCGTTACTAAAATAAGCTCTACTAATTTTCAATCTGGTGGCAGATACTGAAGGATCATGGAGAATTACTTGGTTCTTGGTGAGGCCTGTCTCCGACGCCAACGTTAGCTTCTCAGAATCATTTGGGTACCTGCGGAACCATTAGTACTGAGTAATATATAGTTTCCCAGAAGAACATCCAAAACAAGAAATTGGGTTATACGATCGAATCACTCACGGGTGGAGGAAGTGCTCAAAAAGCCAAGAACGAAGTATCGCCACTGAGTTCTCCGGCAACCCTCTTACCGGTCTCCATGGCTGTCGTTGGCCTTGGATCATCCCAATCTGTTGTCGGGACGTGCGCCTTGCCTCTCGATCAAACAAACCAAGCTCTGAAAGGCGATTGTGGATTCTCGGTAGATCCGTATACAGTTGTCTCCTTGCTGCACTTATTTGAGAAACTATGGCATCTCTCAAGCTGCAGAAGTGCCGTGACATGGCTTGGAGTGCAAGAACAGTGTACGATTTGGCTGCCCCTAAGCCTGCTATTACCTCAAACGATGATACCACTTCCTCCATTTGATGCCAGTACTGCTCATACCTACTTTCAACCTGCAAATATTCCAGAGCAGATTTGAAACAAATGCCTAAATATGTATAATGAAACTTGTTAAAGCAGAGTAGGAGTAAGGTATAATATTTTTGAACGGTACATACCTGCTCCAATAAATCAACTAGTTTTGTGATTCTAATTTGAATTTCATGTTTATCCGATGAGACGTTGCTGCCACTGCACAGCTCTGCTTTCAGTTTGGATGAAATTCCGAGGAACCCTTCTTGTTCTTTAAAGCTTAGCCGGGCAGAAAAATTTTCTAGACCTGAATCAATGGCTTCGTCGTTGATGTTAACGACTTCCTTGAGCAGGGACCTGGCGGGCTTCAGATATCTTGAATTCCCAATACCAAGAGCGAAAGATTCTACTGCACATGAAACGGAATAAGATCTGTTCTGTGAGGATGAAGGTGATGAAATCATTCTGCCAACGACAAAGCAGTCATTCCTCATGTGTTGTTCCACTGCTGGACTACAATTTTCTCTTTCTTCTTCTCCAGGAACTAAATAGCTAGAATCGATGATACCGGAGTGGGAGGATCTTTGCCTGTATTGCTCCGAAGGAACAAGAAAATGGGAACCGAGTGATAGCGCGAGTCTTTGCCCTTGGTGATCAGTATCACTTGCAGCTCCAAGTTGATCCATTAGAAGTCTCCTGCTACCGTCTGAAGCCTCAACATATGTAGGAGCTTGAACCAGGTCCATTGATCGTGACATCCGTTCTCCCAGCAACTGAATACTTGGTAGAACACCAAGTGATGACGAGGAGAACAAATTTCCGTTTGTTCCCCCAGATTGGAAAGCAGTGTATTGACGATCTTCGAAATGGGGTCGGCTCGTAATAGCGTCTGAGTTGTTGAATTGGTGAAGAATACTTGACGAAGGGTCCATTGATGAGTCACGTGAAACCATGGCAACCAGAGAGTAGAAGCAAAATCGTTCAGAGAAGATATGTCAAGCACACTTTCAAGGACTCAAAAGCTACTTTTCCTTGTATTTTCTTAGATTGAAGCTTCAGATTGGATGAGGGAACTGTGATCCGGATAGCTGGGGGAGAAGTAGAAATCTTTTCTGTTCATCTATCCAAAAAACCCAAGAAGACAGAAACATCTTACCTGAAAGTCAGGGTTTATCTGCTCCCGGAGATATTCAGGTAGGAATCAAAAGAGAGGTTTTGAGCTGATTAGCAGTAAGTTGTAAGCATAGGTTGAGATTTAAAGAATGCTTTGGAAAAGGGAAGAGAGAGAGAGAGAGAAAGAGTCAAGCAGTACACAACTACTGAAATTCCAATTCAAAGTACTTCGAGATAGAACTAATAACAGTGACTCCCTCTTACAAACCACACCAGAAGAAACGGATACAAGACACAACCATTAGAAATCAAAGAGTGTAATCAAGGAGAAACGCCTCTCGACAGAGACAGGGAAAGAATGCAAATCAAACACTTGCGATAAAAGGCTTCAACCAGTAGAGCTAGCATGCAAACTAAACGCCTGTCAGTACAATCTACGACCTATATGTATGAGAAGGCGCCTCCAAGCCATCTTGACAAAAGGACCAACCCCTCCTCACACACACTCTGTAAACAGGTCTCAACTTCCAAAAAGCACAAAGCTGTAAAACCTAGGGACATAGACGCTTGCAGCTCATCCAAAAAAGGAAGCAAAGGTCAAGTGAAACCGAGATATGCAGAAAGATGAAGCAAGCAAAAAGGCTCAGTGCTTCAGCTTTACTCTATGCGGCTTTGAGCCTTTGATAGTGTCATAATTTCAAACCAACCAAAGTCTCTCTCTCTCTGTTTCTTAATGGGCTCAGGATGTTAAAATCGCCTATCAGGTTTTACAGTTAAGTGGGCCATATTTACATCTAGTTCCAAGATTTTATGTTTGGGGATCATAAAAGTGAACCCAAATGGGAATATCTTTTTCCTGTTGGGTTCTGTAATGATCGATGGAGATGTTGAAATGACACTTGAGATCACAGAGTTGTAGCAGGAAAGAGAGTAGCAGAGAAAGATATGGCCTCAGCTGATAAAATCTCATCTGGGTTTGGTTTTGCTGATGGGATTGATTCTGGGTCTGATGGGTTTGGACAAGTAATGATTGCCATCTTTGTTCTTTTTGGCTACCCAGTTGTCACTTTCTCATTCCGTATCCTTTTGTTGTTTAATGGGATCTTGTTGGCCCACGCAAAGATTAAAGTTTCTGCGTGATCTGCACATTCACAGACGCACAGTAGTAAAATTGAATATGCTTATTTGAATCAGAAAAAGAGCAAAGAACCAAATATGGGATAGTTCCAATCAATTCACTGGAGGTGTTGCATGATCTCGCGGTTCAAGTCTTCAATTTTGAAATGGGAGAGCATTTCAAAGCTTTCTGATGAAAACTACATACCATCAACCGTTCATTTCAGATCTGCAACTTGCCAAACAAGACAAAGAAGCTTGTAAGAGTTGTGATGCTCTGTGGCTCTCGGCACAAGGCAGTCTTCAAGGGTACTTAAACGGCTGTTTCTTCTATGGGGATCTTTTCTGTCATGCATCCTTAATATATAAGTTGGCAAGAGCCTTGGCTAACATACTTAAAATGCCTAGAACACAAAATTTGTGGAAATATTTAGGCATGCTATTTCCCATTGTAGAGTAGCTAAAGATACATTCAATTTTACAATGAAAGAAAAAAAATCCAAAAACTTGAGGGTTGGAAACAAAATCTACTTACTAAAGTGACTAGAGCAAGCCAAATCCAAGTAGTCATATCAACCATCCTAATTTTATACTATATATAACATGGGAAGGTCCCTTGGGAAGCGTGCCAAGGTCTTTGCACGAGTTCCCCAAAAAGCCCATATCGTACATTGATTAAGGTTTCATTAACATAGGGTTTCAATAGTCATAGTTTTATCTCTTTGTTCAAAACTAGGCAGTTACAAAACTGTTCCTTATCTATATGTGCAGTACTGTATGTGCATCCCTGCTAGTTTACGTTAATGAGAATTAAACTTATATCCTTTCTTATTTCTGACAATTGCAGACTCCTTCCATGTTGTTTCTAAAATAACACTAAATAACCTCCTTTTCAAGTTCAACAATTTAGAGTGCTAATAAAAATATGAATTTGGCTGTTTTATGCTTGTTTTTTCTTTTCCATAGTTTGTGAAATGCAAACACGACCTAAAGGATTAGACAATCATTAAATCGGACTGGGCCTACATCTTATTCAGACCCCCCACTTGTTATTAAATCAGACCGGGCTGAGTCTGAGAGAGGTCTGGCAAGCCTTTTCAGACCGGTACCATGCAAGTCGCGAAGCAAACCCTAGATCATGTGGAAAATTGGATTCTGGTGTCGGAGAATTTACGCAACGTCTTTCATAAAAAAGGGCTGAGAAGTTTAGCCCTAACCTCAACAACCTGTCTAATACAACGCGCGGAGAACGTAAGCTTCTCTTCCTCCCCCTACCATCCCTTGAACCCTTGACCTCAGGTCTAGATATCCAGACCATAACCCAACGGAGCCAAGGAAGTAATGGTGCGGAGAACGTAAGCTGTAACCTTTTTCTCTCGCTCTATTTAATAAATGCCGTCCGCGTACGAGACAGGGAAATGGCAATGGGAGAACGCGACGGCAGGCGCTATTGCTGGTTTCGCAACAGTGGCTTGTCTTCACCCCCTCGACGTTGTCCGTACGAGGTTTCAAGGTCCCAATCTCTCTCTTTCTCTATGAATTGAATTTGGTTTTGTGACAGTTGACGAGTCAATGGTCATTTCTGATTGATTGGTTGCCAGTTAACGACGGTCGAGTATTCAATCTTCCACTTTATAAGCACACGGGGCACGCGATCTTTACTATTGCTCGGTCGGAGGTTCGTCTTGCTTTGTTTCTGCATTTTTTCCCTGTCTCTCTATGATGGGGTTATTTTTCTCCCTCCTTTGGCTGTTGTTGTTTCGCCTTTGTCCATAATGCATATTATGAGATGGATCCTCCTTTGTCACATGAAAACTTTTGAACGAGGACTTGTTTGGCACTTTGGAATTTAACTTGGCTCCTGTTCTCCAAATAGAAGCAAATTTCTGCTAACTAGATTTCGTCCGCAGTAAATTTTACTGATGAGATAGGCACGCATTTACGTCAACTATTTAACTGGAATTAGAGAATGATGATTCACTTCAGGAAGAGAAATCGTGACATTGCTCAAATGTCTAGGTTTCCATTTCTATAAAATGCATTTCCACTCGATAAATCTGAACAGTGGACTGAGGTTCAAGCATGGTTCTCTTTGTTCATGTTGTTGCTTGCAAAGAGTAGAACTGCAAATCAACAGTTTTTACAAAGATCCAGTGTTGTATCCTATTGTCCACCACTTGTTGACTGTATCTGTTCATTTATTTTCCATTGCATAATTAATTTTATCTGCTATGGCCTTTCTCTTGATAAGATTCTAGGTCTGTTTCTACCAATTTATATTTCAGGGGTTGAAGGGCCTTTATGCAGGTTTCTACCCGGCAGTCCTTGGTTCAACTGTTTCTTGGGGTTTATATTTCTTCTTGTAAGTGATGCGGTTGTAACTGGATTTATAAATGATAACAAGATTAATTCCAAATCCTCCATGCTATCTGTTGAAATGATGTTTTGATCGGATTAGAATGTGAGCTGGCTGCTTTAGGATGAATATCGTTCAATTCCATAATCAATAATAGAAAGGAGATGTCCAATACTTGTTTGAGAAATCTGTCTAGTGCAATGATTTATTCTTGTTAGACACTTATTCGTCCACAATTTATTTTGGTCTGTCATCTGCATTGCAAAAATGTACTTGTCATCAAGCAGCTGGCCAACAAAAGGAGGTAGTTTTAATTTAGGCATCTTATGTGGTATGCTTTAAATTTTCTGTAAATGATTATAGAAATGATATATAAATAATTACATCAGTATGGAAACTTGCTTTTATCATCCTTTTTTCTTTTCTGTATGAATTGCTTTTGTTTTTTCATATAGGCTTGACTGATTTGATAAGAAATTTTATCCATCATAGTGGCAGTAATTTGGTCTTTACTTTTGGTCAGTTGCTCTTTTAGATGTTTATGTGTCATGTATGTTGATCCTTTAACTCTGAAGGTGCAGCATAAATATACCTAATTCTGAAGCAGCTCTGAGAATAGTAGCATCTTATTATAGACTATTATCATTTTCTAGCTGCTGAAAGGTTACCATTTGTGATTGTTCAGAAAGATATCCTGATAACAATTTATGCAATCACATTGGATGGTTTTCCATATTTATGGTCTTGCATATATTAATATATTAATCTTAAATTATGATGTATTATATTGTAGTTTAAAGGAAAAAGAGAAAGGACAAAGTCCCATACAAAATTAGTGTACAGTAGCTAGAAAAAAAGGGAAAGAGCCTACAAAAACTGAAAAAGTCACACGTTCCAAAAACCATCCTTGTATTGTACATAGTCAGAAAAAAAGAAACCCAATTAAACTCAGGTATAACCAAGGACCAAGCAGAGAGACAAGAGCATACCCTTCAAATGGTGCTATTCAAATTGTGTTCCTTTCCATGAGAAATTCTGTTTGTCACTGCCTTCCTCAAAACCAACAAATTACCCAGGAAACATCACCTAAAGTAGAGAGATTGTTTTTGTACTCTGCCTATATTCGAATTTCTTGGTATTAATATTGAATTTCGGCTATCATCCACCTGTTTGGTTGCTTTTCTGTGGACTCATATTTTGAAATGCAAAATCTAGTTTTTATTATTTGTCTTGATTTCCAATTACTGACTGTAAAGTTTTGTTGCATTTATAGCTACAACCATGCCAAACAGAGGTATTCTAAGGGCAGGGAAGAGAAGCTTAGCCCCGGTCTTCATCTTGTTTCTGCTGCAGAAGCAGGTGCTTTGGTTAGTGCTTGAGCTTTTCCATGTTACTTGGCATACTAACCTAAGTCCACGTGCTTGGCAAGATATATTTCCCATGATGCTCTTGTAAGAGGGTTGTACAGGTTGCACTGGTTTTATGACTCATATTTTGGAGTTAGCCTCACTTTCTGACTTCATGACAGAAGGATATGTTATAAATGTTCAATTCATCTTATTATATTTTTAGTAGGGGTTCACTGTTCAATGGTATCCTCTTGATCACTGCTACATGATGTCATTGTCAGGTATGTTTCTTCACAAATCCTGTTTGGCTTGTAAAAACAAGATTGCAGCTTCAGAATCCTCTTCATCAAAGTCAATCGTATTCTGGGTTTTATGGTTTGCTCCAAATCTTACAATGTTTTATTCCGAAAATAATTTGGCCTACAAGATATCCTTATCATTACAGTAAATAGTGAACTATATCAAGTTGGGCCAAAGATGCATGTACCTTAACAACTAGTTTAAAACATTTAAGTCTCTGTGATATTAAATACTTGAATAAGGTTTTACTTTTCTTCTTCTTTTTCTTTTAAAGCCTTTCTTTGGGCCACCCTTAACCCCCAAAAAAGGAATCACTGAATATCATATAAGCTTGAAATTTTTAAAAAATTATGCAGTGTGGATTTTTAAGTTCCTTTCCTTGACTGTCATAATCATTTTTTCTAATCTAATGTTTCAATTCGAGCTATATTGTATTCTTGTTGTTTTATTGGAATAGTGAACAGTTGTTTACTCTCTGCCTTGGTACATGTTTCTTATATCAGATGCTTTTAGAACCATATTAAAAGAAGAAGGATGGCGTGCTCTATATAGAGGAATTGGGCCTAGCCTTTTGCTTGTAAGCTACCGTGGACTCGATTTTTCTATTTAAAATTTGTCATCATTTGTATCAGAATGATTTTTATATCCTACATTTTGTTTGACCCTTGCATATTGTTGCATGAATTCAAAATAATCAAGATATCTAATTATCTTTACACAGCCACTTACTTTTGGATTTGTAGCAGTTGGGAAGATTATGCCTGGAAAAATCTGCCTTGGTTTTACAAACAATGCCCAAATCATTGCTGACCTTTGTCATTGGAATTTTACTATATTTTTATTAGAGTGTTATGCATTGATTTGTCCCATTTTAACTAAAAGGAAAATTTTATAGAAAGCTGTTAGAATTGCTGTGATTTATATATCAAAAGTTGGGCAATAAAGAAGCAATATATGCATAGTATGATAATTGAATAGATAAGGATGTTGAGATGGATGTGTGAGAATTCTATGAGAGTGAAGGTAAAGAATGACTATATTCGATAGTATATAAGTGCTACCTAAAGAAGAGATAAGATTAAGGAAAGGGAGTTAAGATATTTTGGATGTATAAGGTAAAAACCTGAGGAGACAAACTTTGAGGTGTAGGTGCTTATTGAAGTACCGAAGTAGGTGATAGGATGACCAAAAGGAAATGAAGAATAAAAAGGATCTAAATACTGATATTTTAAATAAAACATAGTTTATAACAGACTATGATGGAAGCGTAGAATCCCTATTGCTGACCCATTCAACTACTTGTTATGGGGCATTTTACCATTGTTGTTGTTTTTGTATAGTCCAACTTGTCTGATGGTTGGTGGTACAAAGAAGTGAAGTAATTCAAGAGTTTTTGTGTTGTACTAGTCCATCTTGTCCAATGATTGATGGTACAAAAAGAAGTAATTCAAGAGCTAACTTTGTGCATTTAAATTGTGAATGCTTATATTAAAGTATATTACTACATGTAATACAAGAATCTTGGAATGATTTCTACTATTGCAGCTTACTGCTGTCGATGCTTCTTTAGCAGGTTTCTCATGGTTCTATACAGTTCACCATGTATGAGGAGCTTCGTAAAGTTGTTCTTGGCTTTAAGTCTAAGGGAGAAATTAAATCTGCAAACAGTGATAAACTGCTGGTAAATCTTCAATATTCTCTTAGTGCCTTTGATTTCACCATATTTGCATATCAATATTTTTTTATCAACAATATTGGCTTTAATCTTATGACTGGTGAGTGGTCACTGCCATTTTAACTAGCTCCATTCTGCTGCTGCACCATGCTACCAGTTAAACTGTCATGCTGAAAAGTTGTATGATTTTCATTGTATGTGATTAATTCTTTTTACTAAGATTAGGAAAAGATAATACATACCATTAATTAGCAATTTCTTTTTATTGTGAATTGGTTTAAAAACAAACTGAAGAATACATATAATTTTAGTTTTCAACTTTTCAGTCATCCTTGGTGTTGTAGCTCTTGCCAACACTTGTGATTGTTGTTGATCTGGGCCTTGTGAATCCTCCTGCATCCTCACAGTTCATTTATTCAACGCTGGCTGACATGATCCACATTTAAAGCTGGATGATTAATGATAAGGGCGAGTACATTGGCTGTCTGCTGGATCCTGGGTGTTGACCATCTTCATCATATAACTCTAATTGGTTATGATTTTGTAGAACTCCTTTGATTATGCTATGCTGGGAGCATCTTCTAAACTTGCGGCCATTCTTCTTACATATCCATATCAGGTGGACAATCCCTCTCGCTCTCTCTCTCCTTGTCTTTCTCTGTGAGCATTCCTTTGTATGCATTTTGATGAATCCTATTATTTCAGGTCATCCGAACAAGGTTACAGGTATGGAAAAATTATTCCTTTTTTTCTCATTTTTCTTACAGTATGTTTGTAATTCTTGATTTGACTTGTTCAACTGAGAATTTTCCATGAATGATGATAGTGGGTCCAAGAATGCTCTTCTCTGCATTTTATGTTTATTATATTTCTGTATAGAATTCAATCGGTCTCTTCTCCCTTACAGCAACGACCTAACTGTGATGGAATCCCAAGATACATGGATAGTTGGCATGTCATAAGGGAAGCTGCACGGTGAGATTTTTGTGCAAAAGTTTCAGTTACAGTGGTACCATTTTATCTTGCGTTGATCTTGGAAATGAAGAATTTCTTGTTAGGCTGAACCTCCTTTAGGGTGAAATGAAAGCCAACTATGATATTTGGCTTCTCAAAGTCTTTGTAGGAGATGTGCATTTTGTTGTCTGGAGCATCCAAGCCAATCGGGGCAAAGTCCGAATTTATCATGTTGCTATCTATGTGTATCCTTGGAAGAAACTTGATACCAAGCTAGGGCCACTGGTTGCATTGGGTGCTCCCTGGAGTTAAATGAAACCTTTTAGAAAGAAGTAGAAATCTAGTTGGGTTCGTGTTGTGGTAGGCTACATTATTATTATTAAATCTTTTTGGCTCTTCACCACTGTAGCTTATGTCAATGAAATGTCTCTTCTTCTTGTATCAACTTACGGATTTGCTTAATAAAATTATTTCTACTTTTTGCTCTTTCAGATTCGAGGGTTTTCGTGGGTTTTACAGAGGTATAACATCAAACCTTCTGAAAAATGTTCCTGCTGCTTCTATAACGTTTGTGGTATATGAGAATGTCCTCAGTCTACTTAGACTCACAAAAAGGAATTATTGAATTATTCATCTATTTATTTGTTACCTTGTAAAATTCTTTTGGCAGCCTGTGCCGAAATTGAATTTTGTCACAAAGAATACGAAGATATCTACGTCCTTGACATTGTGAATACTTTAAAATGTAATTTTATTTTCATTTGAGGGGTCTATTCCCCAAACCCTAAATCTGTGTGTACCTTTTTGTCCTGAAAACCATTGAATCACATAATATAACGGTATAAATATTTTGTTCTTAGAAGGTCGCCACTTGAAAAAAATATGTAGTACAAATGGCTGTGTGAATTTAGAGAGATCGGATGCAATCGTACACGATGCAATGATTGATAATTGTTTCTGAATCGACAAAGGCAGAATGACGATCTAGTTTTACAAAATCTTTTCTGACATTGTAACGGGCGCGCTCTTAATTTTCTTAGATTAAATGTGCTAAATATATTGGATTCGCGGAATTGTAATTCATGCTTCTCTTTTAGAATTCTGTTCCACGTTTGGTATTCAATAGATGCAAACTTGCAATAAGTTTGGTGCTTACGATTTGAAGGCGGAATCAAATTCGTTTAACAAAAAAAATCAAATTCTTTTTTACAGTTCCTTTTATTAGCAGACAGTCTTAATGTATCTTTTATTCGGCATTAATATAATCTAGGTTGTTTACCACAAAAAAAAAAATCAAATTCGTTTAAACTCATAGGAAAAGTATACGCACACCTATAACGGCCATGAAAAGACTTTTCAGCTAAAAAACACTGACAAACGAGATGATACACCGGCCCAAATTTCTGGCGCCACGCCTCACCGGATTCTTCAGAGCTAAGCAATCTGTCCGGCTATTTGAAACGAAAGCTAGGAGTCGTCGTCATTACGCTCACAAGAAGGAAGATGAGGATGGAGAGAAGCATGTCAAGGCTAAGGAGGGATTGGAAGAGTACATACACCTACAAAAGAGCAGGGGTCAGCACATCCTGACGAACCCACGAGTCCTCGACGCCATTGTCAGAAACGCCGAGGTAAGGCCAACGGACACTGTTCTGGAGATCGGACCCGGCACCGGAAATCTTACTCTCAGGCTTCTTGAAGCTTCCAACAGGGTCATTGCCGTCGAAATTGATAAACGAATGATCGAGATTCTATCTAATCGCGTCGCCGAGCGTGGGCTGGAAGATAAACTCACTGTAAGAAACGCTGCCCTACTGTATGACGAAATTACTCGATAGCAGGAGAGTAATCTATCTAAAACAGATGGGATTTTGCAGGTTTTGTGCAAAGACGCGCTGAAGACTGATTTTCCCGAATTCGACCTCGTCGTGGCAAACATTCCGTATGGGATCTCCTCACCTCTGATCGCGAAAATTGTATTCGGGACGAAGTCGTTTCGGAGCGCCACTCTTCTCGTTCAGAAAGAGTTTGCACGGCGCCTCTTGGCTAAACCTGGTGACTCGGAGTTCAATCGTCTGGCTGTAAACGTGAAGTTGGTGGCTGAGACGAGATTCATCATGGACGTAAGCAAAAAGGACTTCGTTCCTTCTCCCGTAGTGGACTCTTCGCTGGTCAAGATCTGGCCAAAGATTATGGTTCCGTCCGTGGATATGGAGGAATGGTGGGGTTTTACGCGTACGTGTTTTAGTAAGAAGAACAAGACTTTGGGTGCGATATTTCGGCAGAAGAAGAAGGTTTTGGAGCTGCTGAGAATATCGCGAGCGATGGACTCGCACAGTCACGAGGCTGCCACTGGTTGCAGTTGCGATGGGAGTAATGAAGGTGATGAATACGAGGAACAAGAGGAGGACGAAGGGGGACGTTATTCCAGTTCAGATGTGGAGATGACCATGTTCAGGGAAAAGATAATTGGGATTCTGAAAGCAAATGGGTTCGAAGAGAGGAGGCCATCCAAGCTGTCTAACGAGGATTTCTTGCGTTTGCTATCTCTGTTCAACAAAGCTGGAATTCGATTTAACGAACAAGCAAACAAAATTATCATAGAATCGACTGAAGCATACGCTGCATCTTACCAAGCAGAATCTCCGTAATAGTGACCGTTTGTAAAGAGGAGTTTTTTTTAGATCATCTTTACTAATTGAGCAGAATCTCTGTAATATTGACTGTTTTTATTGTAGATCATGTTTTTGATGATCATAGCACTGTATTTCCTTCTACTACTATCATTACCACGTTTTTGAACTTAAAGCCGAAGCTTGGAAGAGTTTTGGGGTTTCATTTCTGAGTGAACCCGGTGAGACACGTGACCCAGGTGGGTTCTCGTGACACGTAACGAAGCAGAAATACCCTCACGGCCTCACTGACATCGGCGAAAAGTGGCAAATCTCATCCTTCGTCTGCTGCAATGGCGATTTCTTTAGCGCCTTGCGCTTTTTCGTGGCGGCCAATGCTCTCCAACTTAATCGCTGGTCCTGTAAAATTTACATCTCTGCATTTTGTCTCTTTTCCCTCTCGTCTGTACCGTAATAGTGGACTCGTTCCCTTTTGTTCGAGCTCTCCAAACGCCACAGAGTTCCTCGACCAGAGCCTAGAAGAGTCATCAAAAAAGGTATGATTACGTTCTGTTCTTCAATTTTCGTCTTTGTAATCGGTGTGTCTGTGTGTATATGAAGATGTGCGTATTTTTCTTTTTGCTTATCTTTGAAATTGCTTTCGTTTCGACATACATTCAGGGCCTATGTAGCATACAAAACCCTAATGACGTTTGACATTTAAATCGTGAAAAAGGTTAGCTCTCGAATTTTATCAGGTAGATTTGGAGAAGTTTTAAGATGGTGGGCAGAGGTTACAGCAGTTAATGCTGCAATTTGAATTTTTTGCGCTTATACTTTCCAATATTCTAGTGATATTGGGCGGTACAGGCGCATTAGCCTCTACTGACTGTCCAATAATGGATGAGTAGCTGGCTATTAATTGGTGCACTGGATGCTATCATGTCTGTTAAATACAGCGGTGACAACAACAAAATGTCTTATCCCAAATGGCTGGGATTGGAGTTCTTTTCATCTCATCTATCAAAAAAACAAAAAAAATGAAAAAAAAAAAAAAAACATCCATCCAGTTGAAGAATCCAATAGTTATAAAGTAATGCTGAGTAGGATCTCAAGATGGTTGTTAGGAAAGATCTTGATGCTCTTGGACCAACGAGTAATGACGTTTTTGACAGTTCAGAATAACGGGGCAAGAAAACGCTGCTATCTCCAACTGATTGAGTTAACGCATTATTGTTGTTGTATTTCTAGGTGGTGCTGATGTGGCTTGATAATTTTACGACTATTGATGCAGATATATATCACTCGAACTTCTTAAACCAGACAGCATTCCAGTCATTTTGATGTCCAACATGCTAGTTTTTTCATACTTTAGTTGATTTACTGAAATGGTTATGCTATGACAAATTTTTGCAGGCCCCTCTTAAATCTGGGTTATATCTTGTTGCAACACCAATTGGCAATCTTGAAGACATCACGTTACGGTATTGGACTGCCTCCAAAATGTTGCAAACTCTTCACCAGTGAAGTGTTTTTTTTTTCTCTTTTCCTTTTTTTGTATGTTTGTTTTGTTTTTATATTCATACTTGCAATAAAAATTTCTAACATTAACCAGTCTGTGTGCGATGGTCATGATTCATGACAGGCTGAATCCTGAGACCCATTCATGAATTTTTTGTTTTTGTTTTGCAGCTATATGTCAACCTATTTTCTCTCATTTTACTAAGAACCTCAAACCATACTTTGTTACTGTGCAAAAGGATTGAAAAATGGAAAAAGAAATAGCTGATCAGGGAATCTTGTTTATCTGACAATTAGCTTCTTATCCTTCTCGAATTTATCAATGCAGTGCTTTGCGTGTCTTAGGATCAGCTGATGTGATACTTTCAGAGGACACAAGGCACTCGGGGAGGTTGCTTCAGCACTACAATATTAGGACACCTCTCGTAAGTTTTCATGGCTTTCTGTCTATGACTTTGTTGTCATTGACACACTTTTACATACTTTCTAACTTTTGCTTTAGATCTTCAGCTGAGTTACCACAAGTTCAATGAGTCTCAACGAGAAGAAAGAGTATTGAAGAGGCTGAAACAGGGTGACATTGTAGCACTGATCAGTGATGCAGGGACACCAGGCATTAGTGATCCTGGTGCGGAATTGGTGGGTATTTGCTACATTTTATTCCTCTCAAGATCCATGTTTAGAAACCATTTTTAGAAGGATAAGTTGTGAAATGTTGGACCCCTGCTTGGACTTTAATGGAAAAATGATACTTATATGTGGGTCTCTTTCCCATGTTGTGGCTGTCTTAGTTGTGATGGGACTCGAGGCTTCTTGTTCACCATGTGCCTGATCTCTTGTTATAGGCTCTGTGAGGCAATTTACTTGTCTGCTGATATTTTTTGAGTTTTATCCAGTATCATCTTATTCTGATGCTGCATGTAAATGACTGCACAGTTGTCATGTCAGCGTTCAAAGCACCAATAGCTGCTTACATGATTGCTCCACTTGCTTTGCATATACATATTGTGATGCTAGTAGCTGCATAGAATTATCGTAAATTAGAAATATTTTGAGAGATGGTGTGTTGATCTTGTATACAGACTCTTGTTACCAAAAGGGACTCCAAATGTTGTAATGGGAATGCATTATCTTCATAGTTTTCTTCTTCATCTTATTCTTCATTTTGTTTGATCCTAGGGATCTCATTCTATCATTCCATTTTGCTTGATCTATCTTATGTTGAACTATTAACACCGGATCTTAATCTTATTCTTACTATTGTTGAGCTTTTCAATCTTCTTTTATCCTTTTGAAGCTTTCAGCTTGTAACACAGCATTTCTTATTGTCATGCACCATTTATATGTCTGTCTGTGCTAATCTTGTTCCTAATCTATCTTGTCATCTTTATTTCAATTAAGCTCAGTCTCTGAGCATTTTGTTTTTTAATTGCATAACATTGTAAAGCATGTATAGGTATAATTATGTAACATAAAAAATTTCTCTTTTCATTTTGTTGGCAAATTTCAGACTATTAGTATGCCAGAAATATTTCTCCACTTCAGTGTTCCATTTTTACCGCTCTTGGACATATCAATTATTGCGTGTAGTCGACTGACAGAACAGCTTTCAGTGTATTGAGAAATTAAGCTGTTCTGAACATACGTTTAAGATGTGCATTCTCTCATGGTCAGCCAACTTGTAAGTTTGGTCAGTGATCATGCATGAAGTTGTTGTAGGTTTGAAGTCTCTATATAAGTATTTAATTTGGCCTATTAAAACAAAAAACGAACCATGCATCCTCAGAAAAATATATATAACAAGTGAAAATGTTAGATTTCTCATGTACTTAGCTTATTGTGATTTAGTTTTTTCAAAAGTAAAAGGAGGGAGATTGAAGTTGTACTTCAATAAGAAATTTGGAATCTTGATGCAGGTAAAGTTATGTGTGGATGAGAAAATTCCCATTATTCCTATCCCTGGTCCTTCTGCTTTGGTTGCTGCTCTTTCTGCCTCAGGGTTGGCTACCTATGAGTTCAAATTTGGTAATTTGCCCATAAATTTGAATCCCTTAATTACTAACCAACAATCTTCACACGAAAGAAATCCAGCAAGCTTGGTTTTTATTTTTTCATTTTTAATTTTTATTCCTAATATAAAATCTACCCATGGCAGTTGGATTTCTTCCAAAGCATGCGGGATCAAGGAAAGAGAGACTGATGGTTTCTGCAAATGAAGCTGCAACACAGGTTTTCTTTGTTCCACCTCACAAGCTTCATCAGTTTCTTGAAGAAACTTCTTCATTTTTCACTAGCTCAAGGTAAAGAGTAAGAAACTACCTCATGTACAATAATAGAAGTTCATGGTCGTGTCACTATGTATATGTTCATTCCAAATAATATATCTTATTTTCTTTTCTTCTTGTTATTGTGCTATGATATATCTTATTTTCCTTTGCTGTTGCCATTGAACAATGACATATCTTGTTTTCGTTTCCTATTGCTACTGTGAACTAACATAAGGATTTATTGCAAGTCATCAATGCAGCAACCATTATTTTGGTTGAGGGATCTGGATGAAAATCATAGTAATTTTCATTGCATAATCCATACTTGCAAGAAGTAACTGTGCTTAGTGGGCTGAATCTGAGAGTACAAGAGTCTCGGGATGACATCGAAAGTATGTGCCGTCCTTTACTGGTTCCTGATTCTTTGGCTTTATTAAGATGATGTGAATGGAGTTCCCTACAAATTGTTTCCATACAACATTAGTGAAGCAGTTAAAGCTAACTTTATAAGCTAATAAACTTGAAAAGCTATGTCCATTGGTGTTAAAGCAAAAGAGTTTGATAATTCACTAAGTAAAGGATTGTTAGATGGTCCCTAAAGAAGTGCCTTGGAATGATCCTAAACACAAAATTGGCCTTTTTATTTTCTTGATTTAGATATGGTGAACAGACAATATATAGCAAAACATTTTTTAAGAGTTTATTTGCATTAACTGGTATTGAAGTAATTCAGTTTCGAGCAATGTTTATTTCTTAAATAAATTCAGTACACCGTCATTACGTATAAACATTGGGAAAAGAATGTGGAGTTTTATTTTTTATTAGCATGTTTAAATAGAACTAACTGCTTTTTAAATTGTTGAAGGGATTGTAGGATCAATACCATATTCCTCTTTGATAGAACAGCATATGAAATTGTAGGATTACTGAAACAGTTGATTCAGCCTATGCTAGAAGAACTTATTGGTACTCTATGCAGTTCTGTTAGGTATTTTAAAACACTGCAATCTATGAAAGTGGGTGGTTGCCATGGAGGTGAATCACATTGCCTGACCTGTTAAACTTGAATCAGTAGATCCGGTTTACTCTTAGAATTGCAGACTGTGTTCTGTGTGTTTTCTTTATTTAATCATTCTCGTGTGAAAAGAAACATAAAATTGTCTTTCAGTCTCTTGGCTTTCCTTATTTTCTCTTTTACTGCAGATATTCCTTTTTTTTTCTCTTGTTTGATCTTATTTATTTGGTCCCCAGTCCTACAAGTTTTGAGCATGTATCAACTATGCCCTGTCTCTTTTTATGTTGGTCTAAATTCAATATTTTGCTTTATAAAGCGTTCATGAAGTTATTGCAAACAAATGCTTTTATCCAACAATGTACGTTAATATTAATGCGAGCAGAAGACTATTACAGCTGTTCCTCATAATTTTTGTGATTCAAAGCTGTTCCTCAAAATTGAGGACAAATAATACTGCTTTCTTTAACTGTGAGTGGCAGAAGGATTTTCTAGGATGCTGCAAACTGTGTATGTGATAATTGATCTCTGAAGTCTGATATATTATTAATTTGGATAGTTACCAAGAAATCCAAGATGCCATTAATCTGGGTAGTTGCCAAGTGTTTCCATATTTTTTTACAAGAGATTGAAAGCATGATACTTTATCGCTAAAATGAAACATTTTCATTGTATGTTAAATATCTACAAGATATAAAATTATTAGGCTTTGTTGACAATATTTGCTTTTATTTCAGGAGATGTGTCATGGCGCGGGAGATGACAAAACTACATGAGCAGGTAAGCCTAAAAACTGGTACCTTCCAAACTATGTGTCTTAAGATCTGAAAGCCAAGATGAATTGTGATTTACATTGTGGTGGAGTTTCATGAGTTGGATCTCATGTATTTTTTGTTGAGGATCACAAATTGGGTCTTTTTTTGTTGGATGAAAAGGGAGAACAAGGCAATTTCCTATTAGATTAATTCACCATTTCAAGCAAACTGGGAGTATAGTCCAAATGAATAATTCTAGGGATTCCATGGATGTGCTGAACAATGCTGTCCTCTCTTCCCCATTTACTGTGCTTACATTTCTTGTTTCGGTGGTAAATGATTAATTAATTTTGACAGTTATCAGGTTTCCTCTTTTTTTTTTTTTCCTTCTGCTATGGTGATCCAAAACTAACTGATTAGATTTGCAATTGGAAATTTGACATCTGGTTCACGAGTTCGTTCAGTAAAGTCGTGGTTGTGGAAGTCTAATCTAGTAGCTCTAGGTTGTGAGCTTTTCTAATTGATCCTGCATTGTGCAGACAGCCTGCAAGAAATAACACCTTTACACCTTTAACTTTACTAATTCATTTCAATGGAGTATGCATCGAACAAATGAAAGGATTGAAACAAGCATCTCTGAATTTAAGCTGATTCAATTCTTTTTTTTAGAATAAACAAAATTGAGAGAATGAGGTATTCAGAGCATGTGTCAATGCTCTCGCTATATCAACCAAATGCCTCAAATGCTAAGAAGTGAGAGAATCTGTTGAATTTGTCTGAATAAGAGGTGAAGAATCCCCCTCCCCTACTATCTTTTAGAATCCTTTTTCCTTCGCTTTCTCCAAACCTGTGACACACACCAAAATTCTGGCTTTCATCAAATCCCCCATACCAACTGATCCAGAAAAACATGAAGAACAGCCAGACTGTTTAATTATAATTCATGTTGATTCTTGATAATAGTTGTATTAATTATATCTCTGAATTTGTTCTTTTGAGGTCCTTATTTTACTGATATAATGTATGCATCATTAGTTTTGGCGAGGTAGTTTAGGCGAAGCAAAAGAAGCGTTTTCAACATATCAGCCAAAGGGAGAGATCACACTGTTGATAGAAGGCAAGGCTGATCCTGATGTTGACACCCCATCAGAGGCCCAACTTGAAAATGAATTGAGAGATTTGATATCCCGCGGCCATACTCTTTCTATGGTACTATACTTCTTCTGTTTACAAATTTATATGGTTTAGTTTATGCATGGTATTGGTTTAAACTGTGTAATAAGTAATCTCTTCATGATATTTTTGTTCTCTTGCTTAAAATTTCGAGATGTATGAATGGTTAATTAGTTAGAGGCATATAAGCCTAATGCAACTGAACTCACGAATTGAATTATGACGTCACAAACTTTCCAGCGTAGTTTGCAATATTTTATGGTTTGATTCAGGAAAGTTCTATGGAGGTCAAGTTTTTTGGAAGTTAAAGTGCTTCCATTGGTATGAATAAGAATATATAAGTACATAAGAGGCTTACCAGAAGGCATAGCATAATAATTGGTACAAACTAAGCAAGATGGCTAAGTAGAAGCCACAAAATATTACCTAATCAGTCATGTTATGTTCAGCTCATTCTCTAAACAAAAAAAAGAGGAGTCCCCATTCATTCCAGAATTCTCTACGAAATTGTGTATCTTAAAACTTCTCATCCATGTTGTAGAAGCTTGATTTTTTATCCAAGTAGATGTTTTGGAAAATTCTTTTTTCCGCAACTAGAACACATCATTGTGGGCTTGGACTAAACTACAAATTTTTGTTTTGGGTTAATTTAATCCATTTGAGAAAGTGTATCCTCAGTGATCAGCGCAAGGTTTAAAATTGCTTTTAATATGAACTGCTGAGATAAATAATATTAAATGCATCAGGCTCTCAATATTCATAAACAATATTTCCTCATGTCTTAATGGAATTAATGACTAAATAAAATGATCTGTCCCTTAGCACAATGGATTTATGATCCTAAAGATAGAAAATGGACTGCAATATTCATAGGCTATAAATTTCTTCATGTATTCTTGGATACGAATGAGACCATCATCATTCCAATATATGTGCATGCATTCATACATAACTGTTGTTCATCTTAAAATAAAATATATGTTACATGTGGCAACTTCAATCTCAGTCTACCCATAGAAATAGAAACAATTTCCTTCCTTTCTTCAAGTGAAATTTCGATGCATTACTGTAGGTGGTGATCTTATTACATACTTGGTCCTTTCATAATTCATGAATGCACAGTATATGTATATGTGATGGTTCTTGATATATACATATTATTTTGATATCAAAAAGTTATCATCTGTGTTTGTGCCTTTTGGAATAAGTTTTGAGGCTCCAACTAATTATTTTTTCTGATGAACTGGATGTGGATCTAGGCTGTGAAATTGGTGTCTGAAGGAACCACAATGAAAAGAAAAACGATATATGCACTTGCATTAAGGAAATTTGGAAAACAATTTGAAGCTGAAAGTGATTCAATATAGACTCCTTGAGATGCATGGTGATATTCTAATTTCTTACTTGTTTTCATTCTTTCTTTAGAAGGGAAAAATTTCAAAGGTGACTTTGCCTGTTAGACTTCATATATAAATTACGGAAATTTATAGAAAATGTATTCTGGCGTAAGAAATGATCACTTGAACAGATTGCAAGGATGTCATCGTTGGTCATTACCCATAATGCATTGTTGCTCACAGAACACTGCAGGGACTATACAAGCCGTTGAAGACGGGATTTTATTTTTGTTTGAGATTTCTGCCTAGAGTCCAAAATCAAATTTCTGGGATTGGTAATGTCATTTATGGGAGCAGGGGAGTTCTTTGTTCTTTTAATGCTTTGCTTCCTTATTGCAGCACCTGTTGTAGAACCCACAGATCAGAATGATTTCTTGTATATAGTCTTTAATGTTCATGTGTCTCAACTTCCTTTTATGAATTTAATTGTGCATTTAAGCCTTAAGGGGCAAAATTTAAGCTGTTGTATAACTGAGCTTTTATGAAGTGATTGAATTTATGAACCTTCCAATTCACAATTACTACTTTTGTTTTTACTCGTTCTCTGTTTTGTCGAATTAAATTGTTTGCAGCGTACATAAACTGGCCTCTTAAATATGAGCTATTAATTCTTTTTTGGTAAACCAGAAAGATAAGGTCTCATAATTGGTTTATCATTTAAAACAATAATTATTGGAAACTTTTATCTTCCCTACTTCAATGAATTAAGGTATTTCTCTTTTCCTTTGCTCAAGATCCACAAAATTTAGTTCTCTTGGTACATTAATATATACTTCTCAAGATCAGAAATTATAATCTAAAGTCAATGGTTAGCCTGGTATGAAGGACTGATGTTCTTCGATGCGCACTTGTGCATCGTAGCCCCACTAATTGGCATAAACCAGTTCGGTATAATCCATGACGGGGAATTTATAGCATTAGCTCGAAAGGAAAACATTGAAAACCTGAGGCTGCATTTAAATGGCGGTAATGCAGTATCTTTCAGTTTCAGACCCTGAGCTTTTTGTTTTTTGTTTTTTGTTTTTCTAAGTCAAATCACTCTCATTGAATTGTATTCTTAAAATTTACTGCATTCCTAAGTCAAATCACTTTAATTTAGCTACATGGGATACGAGCGCATCCTACGTGAGACATGAGTGCAACATACAAAGTTTCCGGCAAAGTGACTAATTTTCAATTTTTTTAAAAATGACTCTTTTTTTCGTGAAAGGAAGATTTTCGATGGAATGTTTTTTATAAATAAAGGCCAAAAAGTATAATTTCCCTTTTTTGGTTACGTTGTTGCAGCCCAACCCGACTATATCATCCGATTAAAGCCAGGAAAAGTCTTTTTTTTTTAAGTAAAATAAAGCCACAAAAAAGTCTGGTATGATACTTGTGTAGTAAACGTGTTCTGGAGTGAAACATAGTTTGTGAAGTGCGATTATGTGAACCACAAATGGAATTTGATATTTCATAGTTCCACTTCCCCTGAGATATGCCACCTCTGACACCAGACTTAGTGCTTTGGCAAACTTGTCACTTGTTTGGTAAACTATATTTATGTGTACTTCCAGTACTTTCGACTTGGAGTTTCTTTTATATGCAAAGTTTCTCCATGATCCCCTTTTTGTTGCGTACAATTTTTAAGATATTCAAAAACTTCAGTTGGATGCACCCAAAATTTGCTACACGTCCTTATATAAATGTATAATGAAAAAGCAGATTATCTTGGTCTATTAGTTTGTATACATTTAAGCAGCCGGTAGCGTCAGCTTGGGAGACTTGACTTTTAAAAGTTAATAACACCTGTTTTTTTTTCTGGTGATTTGAAATTTAAAATGTGAAAAATTGAGTTTCCATGGCTGGGCCAGCCTCACCCAAAAGTTGGGCCACTTAAGACATACGTAATTACGTATGGTTCAGGCCTCAGGTCAATTAGCTTTAAACCCCAATGACAATTCAAGTTTGTGGTCCCGATCGATATCTCAATCTGTCCGTTATTCTGTGAGGTGCTATCAAATTTCAGTGAAAACCTCGGTATAGAAAAATATATATAGAGCCTAAAAAAGCGAAAGCATTTCTTTTAGAGTTAAAATCCCGTGATTCTGTGAAACCACCAGATAGGATGGAATTTGAACGTGTGGGGCCCCTTCCTGACATGTGCATTCATCTGTATGTTTCTCGCTAGCTAGCACCACTGTATAGCACCGGACGAAACGCTCTACAAGTCAGGTGGCCATTGAAGCACCGATCCATTTGAAGGGACCAAAACCTGTTATGTCAGACTTCATGTAGAAGGCTTCTGAGCTTTCCCAATATTACGCCACCAGTTAAAATTGTTACAAACAATTCCTCATCATCAATCCCACTAGCTTATCATCATCTGCATTCTTTTTACTTGTACAGGAAAAGTTTATATTAAGATGAAATCGTTTATCTCACTCACATTATCAAATACTCGGTCGCTTTACGTTTGAATTGCTTCTTCTCAAAGAAATCTCCAAGTCATTAATTACTTTAAGCTATCACTAAATTCTAATGCAACTTTTGCTAACCCAATTGCTTAATTAACTCTTCTCAAATTGTAGAAACATCAGTCTCTCTCTCTAGATCTCTTTCTGCTCTTGTGAGGCTCAGAAAAGACCTTTTGGCGTTGCAAATCTTTGCCAAAACAGACTCCAATACAAAGAACATGGTCTGCGTTTCCCTGTAAAAAGAAACCCTAAAAAGATACTAGAATCAACTTTTCACCGTAATTAGAACATATATGCATCTCAAAAAGCTAGAAAATCAGGAGTCAATCCATGCAAAATCGTCTCCATCCTGCAGTGGGACCCAAAAAAAGAACCCCCCACTCAAGACCAGTTGCTGTGATACACATAATCCCACCACTACATCATGACCGATGATGATGATGACGATGATGGGTACGCACCTACGATTGACATTGCTTTGTTGGCATTCGTTTGCAAGTTGTAATATGCCCTTTTCCAAGTTGGGACTCTTTCTCAACCTTAAAAACTAGCTTCTCTTTTCCTTTGTTTTACCTCCTCCATAGGTTGATCAAGTAATGTAACAGATGAAATTGGATTCTACATTTTATCGCACGTATCTCTCACTCATCTGACATTGAATTAACTTTGTCTTAATTTGCACTTGTTTTAGCCCCAGATGAAAAAAGAAAAATTCGATTAGGATTAGCAGTTAAGAAGAGCTTTTTACTTGGTCTTGGGACGAGAGAATAAAGTGTAGAGAACATATAAAAGGTACAGAAAAGGATTGTTTTGATAAGATCGATTCATTGAACTCTATTGTAGCACTTCTCCTCCAAGGCTCCAACTGGATATCTCGCAATATTAACCTCTCTCTCAACTCATGGTTTCAATAACCATTGAAAGGGCATTGTGAATCCATCAAAAGAGTAAAACAAAGACGATTTGATCGAAAATCATAGCTTTATGTCGATCCGTCAAATCAAGTACCCATTAATGAAACCAATGTCTTCTTTCGCTGGTTGGGCCAACAGCGCACTCCTGGTCTTTCACTCTTCAAGCGTGCAAGCCGGACATGATTTGAAGGCAACGGTCGGACGGTTGGGATGGCGGGAGCTTGTTACAACATGACACGTGGACGACATGACTGTGGGACCCTCTCATTTCGTAGTCGGTCCACCGTCCGATTATTAATGCTGTCGACAACTACTCCTCAACCTCCGACCCCAATTCCATTAATATTGGAATTGAAAAAAACACACTTATAATGGTGATGCGAACAAAATTAAAATTTTTTTATTTCTTTTTATATATATATATATATATATATATAGATATATTGCATGTACAGACGAGAGAGAGAGAGAGAGAGATAGATGTAATGGTAGTTAAGCGTGTCACCGAGCAGAGGCAGCAGCATTATTATTAGTTGAAAAGGTGGGGACGGAAGGTTGGAAAATACGCTGGCCAGTTGCTAAGATGCGCTTGGGGTCGAACTCCATCTTCCTCTTGAGAAACAAGGCCCACTTGTCCCCAAAGTGGTCCTTCCACTCCTCCTGTGTGGTGTAATGGGGCAGGTACTGCTTCATCTTGATCCCTGCCTCCTTACAGAATCTCAGGATCTGACGGTTCTGATTGCTTAGGTACTCCAGAGTCTGTGTCTCCTCCCCGGAATCCAATGCTGATCGAAGCAGAGCAACCAGGTAGAACACCTCCTCCTCTGGTGTAACCACCGAGCTCCTCTTGTCCCACCTGCACCAATGTTTAACGTAAACCCTTTCATTAGATTTCTTGGGGTCGAGATCACCTTCCCTTTTCATTTTATTGTCAAGAAGCCCGTAAAAGCAATTAAAAGTAAAAAAAAAAAAATTTGCTTTTTAATTTTATTACAACAAAGCTGATTGTTGATGTAACAAGAAATTATTGGATATTGATCTAACCCTTTATACCAAGGGTAGATTGGTTTGGTTTGGTTGAAATCTTAAATGAATTATTTTTTACTTTAGAAAAACACGGACCACGAGATGTTTCAAGTGACAACAACTCATGCCCAAAGCATAAAACAATGGTAAACATATGGCAAAAGATTTCATTCCTTATCATCTACTAATTTTACTCTTTACCTTTGGGCTATATATAGTATATATCATGGGGTGAAGAGCACCTTTCTAAGGTGTTTTTTTTTAATGTGGGGAGTGGGACTAATCCATGACCATATCATTAATTATCATGCATGGGTGAGCGTCAAACGGCAAAGACAGAGAAGGTGTGCATCTATGAAATCTGGGGACTTACTTGCTTCTGTTCATGGGATATATGAGAATGGGCCCGCTTGTCTTGTTCCCCAGAATTCCCTTAAAAACGCCTTTATCGAAGTCAGAAATCCTCGATTTAGGGACAAAAAGGTTGAGCCATGGGTGTGGTACCTCCCACAGACCCTTGGACCGCAGCTTCAACTCCGCCTTGTGAACTCGGTCCAAGAACTCGATGTACGCAACGTCCGTCGTGAACACCGACGCCGGAATAAAATCTAACTTCTTCAGCAACGCCTCCACCTCCTGTAACGTCCCCATCCCATTTTTAAACACTTACTCAAATCTTAAACAAACAAACAATCAATTATAATTTATAACCAGTCCGTAAATTAAACAAAGTAACAATAATTGGGAGACATGGGCTAATGACGTGGTGGCGTGGCCACTAATCATTTGCTCCCATTTAATTGAATGATGATAACCCAATAGCTGGAGAGGAATAAGTTGGTGGGCGGGAGCCCTAGATTTATATAGTTTTAATGAGTAGGGATAGATCCCATAAGATCTTCCTCTGTGTTCTCACTTGAGTGTCTTATTACTTGGGACTCAGAAGTTGCTTTTTTTGGCATAGAATATGCTCGCTAGTCACTATTATTTTAACTGGGGAGAATTTTATATCTCAACCTGTTAATGTCTCTTTCCACCAAAAAAAAAAAACCTGGTAATGTCTCCGTACGTGCATTAATCTGGTCTACGGCTTGAGTTTAATTAATTAGCTTCTCTGCATACCTGATCAACGGTGTCAGAGGTGGCGTCACCGTAGTTCTTTGTGATTTCTAAGCAGTACAAGACACCGCCATTAGAACCAATAGAGCTGATCTTCACGGGGTTTCGAGGGGAGAAGAAAGAGGATCTCCAGTTGTTGATGAGTCCTTCGTCTACAATAACAAAGCCCTCAACATAGTCGAACCTTTCCCTTGCAGGCTTTCCGTGCAGGGAGATTAGGTACTCTTGATCCTTCGTGAAAGCCGTAAAATTGGAGTAGAGTACTCTGATCCACTTCACCTGTATTTTTTTTTTTTTTTTATAATCATCATACAACAACAAGGAGACAAGGATAAAAAGGTGAGAAAGAGAGAGAGAGAAAGAAAGGGGAAGAGACAAATCACCAACATTGCCAGCTTTGGAACAGCCGTTTTGAATGGTTTGAAAGCTGCAATGGACCCAACTCCTATATGCTTTTAGGTCACAGTACATGCTTACTTTTAAGGTTCTGTCACGAACCAATACCAAGAGAATTTCGCAAACGATGTGTTCCTCCAAGGACCGACCAAAAAGAACTCATTTCCGTGGGATAGAGAAGACAGACCAAAAGACTCATTTCAAAAGGGTGTGAGAGAGAGGGGCAAATTACCCTTTGTGGAGCTGCTTCCAGAGCAATCCTTGCCCTAGTTATGATCCCAAACTGCCCTAGACCACCTAGAACGCCATGGAATAGTTCTGGGTTTTGCTGTTCTGAGCATGTCAAGAGCTCTCCCTTGCCTGCAACCATATATAGTCCAAATTTTAGTAACTGATAAGAAGCCATGCAAAAAATTGAACAACAAAAAATAACTACTTCATCTATAAAACATGTGGAAGTTGAATAAGCAAATGTAAAAAGGATAACCAGATTAATATAGTATGAGTTACACATATATACCATACCAAAACGAAAACAGAAATAAATAATATGTTAAGGAATAAGAACCCGTAACATGCGGAATTGAAGTACTGAAACAAACCTACAAGAAGAAAAGAATATTACATATAAGAAGAAAGGACTCTTGAATTAAAATAT
Organism: Buxus sempervirens; assembly: GCA_947561395.2. NCBI lineage: Eukaryota > Viridiplantae > Streptophyta > Magnoliopsida > Buxales > Buxaceae > Buxus > Buxus sempervirens. The sequence goes on from OX387190.1 coordinate 39,701,508, forward strand.
ACTGGAAGGTGGGGTGAAGGGAGAAAGAGAGAGCAGGAGGGTGGTTAACGTTAACCTGTAACAACGTCGAGTTCGTAGACGTTGTTAATTTGAGGTCCATGATTAAAAGCTTGTCCACTAATCCCAGCATTTGAGAGGGTTCCACCCAGCGAAAGGTACAAGTAGTCTGTCCATGACTTTGGTGCAAGCCCATACTCAAGCGTCGACCTCAACACATCGATCCACAACTCTCCACCCCAAACGTCCACATAACTCCGCTTCTCTCCCCACGAAAGAGACGGAAAAGCCGGCTGACCCCTCCTAAACCTGCTCATCTCAATCACTATCCCATTAGCAGCTTGAGCCTGGCCATTGATCGAATGCCCGTGGCCTCTGGCCGAGACCCTGAACCCCTGGTCCGACACATAAACGGTTCGAACCAAATCCACTATATCCTCAGTCGAGGACGGGTGAAAGACTCCTACAGGCTTGACTTGGCTCAACCTACCGAAATCCAGCGAAGCCGTTTCCATGTCCGAGGAGTCGACGCTGAGTTGGCCACCGATACCGAGCCGGAGAAGCTCGGCGGGTTCGACCATTAAGCCGACGGTGGAAATTAAACGGCAGATGACGAACGTCAGAAGGATGTGGGAAGCCATGCGTTTGTAGTTGGTGAGGTCGAGTCTTAATTGGTAGTATTTATATGCCTATGGAGAAATGGGGTTGAAGGATAAGGGAGAATACGCACCCAGAGAGACCAGAGGTTAAAGGTGGTGTCGAGGATCTGCTGGTGAAACTTTTGGGAAGGGAACAAAATCAGAAAATCCTTGAGCAGAAGCTGTTGGCGTGGGGAGTAGTGGTGCTAACGTAAGCCTTGTAGTTGTTGCGCTTTAAAGATCTTCTACGCAACATGCACAGATTCGGTTCTTGTCTCCTCACCCTTTTTCACGTTGGAGCAACAGAAGCGAAGGAAACGAGGAGGCAGGCGAAGGCCGACGACTCTCTCTTTCCTTTTTTTCTTCCTCTCTCCGTTTCTCTTCGTATCGTGTCGAGCATTTGACATACAGGTTTTTGATTTATAGGAGAAGGGGGAGTGGAGGGAGACACGTGGTGGATTCACGTGCCGGGGATGAGACGCCACGTGTGAGGAAGAGAGCTGAGTGAGTGAGATGCAGCGAGGCAATATACGTGAGGAGAGATGTGACAGAGAGGGGGGGAGTGGGGCCCACAAATGGATACGGAGGATCTGTGTGGGGACACGAGCTTCGAAACGTTCACGTGGGTGCAGAGACCTGACCGTGATGAGCCAATAAAGATTCTCGGCACTGTTTCTCTCTCATCGGTCATCTCCGCATCAGCTAATCTGACTGACGCCCATGCTTAGACTCTCGGATCTTAATCATTCAATGATAATCTCTGGATTATGTAAATGTTAGGCAGCCTACTCTTTGGAAGAACCTAACACACGCACAACTTTCACAAACTCTACTACACCTTTCTCTGGCAAAGAGCTGAGCTGTGAAAAAAGGTCCTGAACAAACTATCTCAGCCATATCGGTAAGAAAAAAAGAGAAAGAACCCTAATTAACCCTAACCCCAGCCTGATTCTCTGTCATTTGCTAGGATTTCCTTAGTTTTGTTGTCTCATATAATTATGGAGGCGTTCTGGGGGTGACCCCAATTTTGTTCTCATATAAGGGAAGTCCTATCACAGTTCTAATTCTCTTCTACTGAGTGATGTGTTTGGTCTTCAAAATAAAGACACCCAACTAACACTAGCATGTCTTCTATCTGTACCTTTGTTGTTTGTTTGCTGGGAAGTCCGAACCACTTGGTCTAATGGTTGTTACTAAATCAAAAGTCTTTTAGTCAGGAGAGAATAATTTTCACTGACCATTTTCTTCATTACAGTTCATGGTGACAGCAATTATCAGTCAATGTCTAAACCACTGGTTGATTTTCCAAACCAGCTACTAGTGAGCACACAGTACAGATACACTTCATATCGATCGTTTGCCCAACTGCCCCGATGTGCCCTAATATGCTGTCTTGTATTTATCTAGATAAGAAAGAGAAAGATGGTGGTTGTTTGGCAACTTGTGCCTTTAGGGTTTCCATTACTTTCAAATTAATTAAACGAGATTATATATATACTTAGCTTCGTTGTTGTCGTATGCAATTATCATCCTAGTGAGCATAGATTTAGGAAAAGTCTGGCATGAGATATTGCCATACTATTGGTTTACATTGATCGACATAGGTAATAACTGAACTCAATCAGGTAGATGGCGACTCTCATATTAATTTAGTGCTTAACCAGCTTTACTTTTCCCTGTAGTACCTACTTTTATTTTTCTTCCGTCTTTGAGTGGTAAAGAATCCTTTCCAATTCTATATTATTATTCTATGAAGTGCTTCTTTTGATTAAAATGTGCACTAGTTTATTAGGAGTCTAGACGATAGCAATGTGAGTTCAATATGAACAACTTAACTTCTATCCAGCTCAGCTTTGGCTCCTTTGGAATAAACACCAGATTCATTAAACAAAGAGTTGTAGAGAACTCAATCCAATTCGATCTTCTTTCTCTCTCTCTCTCTCTCTCTCTCTCTCTATATACGCCTTAAAATTTATGAATTGTTGGCGGTATCTTAAACAGTTGATGGCTGATGAACTTTCAGTCATTTTCGATCAGTATTGTTTTTATTTCTTATAGTCAAAAATAAGCAGCAGAATGGATCGATGGTTGTCCATTAATTTGTCATATTATGTTGATTAAGATCACAAAATTGGATTCGCTTTGCCTGTACAAGATATATTGAGGGGTCATTATTTGGATTATCGATCTTTTGTTGTTAAGGCCATGAACCCCTTAATTTTAGCTGTGTATACAATACACATACACGCAGACACATATTATATATGATCGATCCTATATCTCTTACTTTTCTCATCAATAAGAAAAAAAAGAGACGAGGAGAGATATAAAAAGGGTGTGGGATACCACTGATGATGCGAATAATGTACTTGATTGGAGAAGGTTGAGAGCATGTGCCCTTATGCCTTAGCTTTCTTTTTAACTTCCCCCTCCTCAATAAACAAAACACCGTGACTTTTGCCTCCGGTCGGTGTCTACTTTACCTAAGAAAGTGAGTAGCCATTTTCTCCACTCTTGCTCTCGCTCATATGATGGGGATGAGCTCACTTTGTTCCTCATTTTGCTTTGGAATTCGATCTTTTTGTCTTGCTTTTGAGTTAAATCCCAAGTCATTTGATGCTAAAGTCCTCTCTTTCAAATGCACAATGGGCCTACACGACTGTCACTTTGCAGACAGCTTATTTGGAAGAAAATTCATGACGTCCTTTTGTGTCAGCTCCCAAGGGAGAATCAGCCTCTTTTCTTCCTCTTGCCATTTACTTCCAATGTTAGAGTTCGGGTTGCACTTAGTGGAGGACGGATTTAGGTTCCTGTAGCCCTGAAAGTGGATAGTGCTTGGAATATAGTAATCCCTTACTTTATTTTAAGGGATAAGGACAGCTCAATCCTAATTGTTTTCATTCGTTAGTTCATACTATTTTTAATTCCATTTGCTTTTCCTTGTCAAGGATCTTAGGATTGAACAGTAGCTAGCTGGGCATACACATTACAAACATAGTCCATGCATGTATTTACTTACATATGTACATATGTTTCTATCTCATGCATGCACGCATGCTCAAATATATTTGCATTCTATTTTCAGAATTCATACCACCTTCAAGGCTATCAAGTATTAAAGCTGCTGTTTTAACTAATTAAGCACTTGCAATTTTTTAAGCTACTAATTTTTTTTAAAGCTAAAAGTGCATTTGATAACATAGTATTGTCTTACATATATCAATTAGTAAAACTTTGAAAATAATACGCCCCAGATACATTAGTAGAACTTTTCGAGTTCTTTTCTTTTTTCTTTTTGACCTTCAAAAAGTGAAATCTCTATGGTTTTATATATAATTTTGGCAAATTACTCAACTTAGTTATTATTATTTTTTTTTCAGAAATTTGATTACTAGCTAATCTTACCATGTCATTACACATGCATGCATCATGCGCGTAGGTCACAAGAACATGAACCAGGGAAGGTTCTGTGCTTATTCTAACTTCTCAATCTGTCTAGGCCAGCCAGAAGGGATTCCAGTTGGTGAACAACTTTCAATCAGAAAATAGTACAATACTGGATCTAAAAGAGGCAGAAATGAAGAATGAGTGAATGACAGCAAGACGTCAAGCTTTATCCAACTTCATGGCAACTCTACACCTATACGGTGCCCTATTAACCCCGACAAGGATCGTGACTGTTAATTAATGGTCCACAGCCTTGGATCGACCATGAACCCTCAAGTCACATGACTACCAAAAAAAAAACCCTCAAGTCACATGATACACATGGTGTGACACGAGCCCATGTCCTAATAATCGTACCAACTGGATGTGAAAGCTAATTAAGAACTGACCTCATAATTTTGTAAGGACGATAGAACTTTCTTCCACGGTTTTGTTCTTACTCCATTTTTTTTTTTGGTAACCTTGTTCTTACTCCATGTAAACACTTGGAAACTTTTTGCTCATTGAATGCATGTTTGAATTTTCTTAATACGTACGCGTTAAAACCCACAGAAACAGATTGTGTGACTCATGTGGAAGACAAGTAATTCTTTTCCTTAGATGTGAAATGAAGAAGAAGCGTTTTGCTCATTGAATGCATGTTTGAATTTTCTTAATACGTACGCGTTAAAACCCACAGAAACAGATTGTGTGACTCATGTGGAAGACAAGTAATTCTTTTCCTTAGATGTGAAATGAAGAAGAAGGAACACTAACGTACGTTTCATTTATTGAGTGCATGAAATTAAACGTGTTGCACGGATGGTGTTGAATCTAGCTAAGGCAAAACCAACCAAATACATCGCATCGATCCTTGAAAGTTGAAATATAACCAAAAAAGGTATGTTTCTTGCTCACAATAATTAAAGAAATAGCTTTTCTCTTGTCATTAGGTGCATAGGTTAAATAATAGCTAACCTTGGGATTCTCTCATATAATCTTTCTTGAGCATGAGTCATTGTGTCTTCTATTTGTCTCTTTTTGTGCAAATAAAAAGCTGTAAAATAGAAGTTCATTATTATCATATCTACCTCTGTCGATCACAGGAAGTAAAGTTGTTAAAAAAAAATTAAAAAGGGAAAAGGAAAGATATTGTGACGTACTTAGCTTTAGCTTAATGAAGTGGCTAAAGATGAAAAGATTGCTTGCTGTGAAATTGGCATATACGAGTGTCGTAGTTGTCAATATCTTCTAGGCATATCAAACCGGCCAGATGCACGTTAAAAGAAAAAGAAATGCGATGGGTATGTATAAGACGAAGATTGGAGCTTCTTGCTCCAAGCAAATGGGTAGGCCATAGGAATAAAATCTACCAAGTATCTTCAACCATTATTAGGAGACACTGGCACACGGTTGATGTTATCTGTTGCCACTTCATGATAGGGATAATGGGGCCCAATTCATGCTCATATAATTATGCTCTAATTCTAAATTTTCATGGAATCTAACAACCCTATACCTACTTTAATTATTGGCTATGTTCTTAAATATTTATATTTATATTAATTTTTCCTAATAGTTGGTTTTTAGATACTTTGAAAACGCAATATTTATGTATGATGTGTTAAAGGGTATATAAAGTATGTTATTGTTATCAATATGCACAATGAAACCCAAGAAGGAAAAAATGGAGAAAACCAAAGACTAGTTTGAGAATTCAAGCCCTATAATGTGAAGGCTTTTTTATTTTGGTTACCATGGGCTTTGCAATTAGGCGAGCATACATGCATATGGTTAAAATTAACATAGGATTTATGCACCAAGAAGATGAATAAATATTTTGTATATGCACCTATGCACATTTTATGGGGATGAAATCGTCTGCCGCAAGACCCTACCGCCATGAGATACTGCCACGTGCAGCATCTCATGGTTTGTGTTTTTTCACATTAAAAAAACATAGGCCATGAGATACTGCACGTGGCAGCATCTCATGGTGGATGCAATGTGTGTTGTAGGGTCTTCTAGCAGATGATTACACTTATTGAAGGAGCATTTATGGTGTCAGTATTTGATGCACGTAACAATGCAAGATTCATGGACCACCATGCAAACGGTGCAATATCCAGCAAGATAAGCCTCCTAATCTTTAATTGTCACTTTGTTGCTTAGATTAATTACATCTATAATGTTGTGTCTAAGCAACTGTTAGCTAATTGGATTTGTTTCTTTTTTTGATCTATTTAGTCAAATTCACTGACTAGGTGTTACATCTGCATCTTGCGTATAAGAGACTCCTAATTGCAATTGGCTTCTCTCTTTTTTTTCTTTTCCTTTTTGTAGGTTTCTGTTTATTAGGGAAAATTACTGTATACCCTTGTTTTTAAAACTTTATTCCACAAAACACTATCCTAACTACTAAATACCTAGTTTACACTATTTTTGTTTTAAGAAAAAAGACAAAATGCCCAATTTCAGATGTCAGAAAGCTTAAAATGCCCATTTTGCCCCTTAATATACGATCCATGCACTGTTTTATATTCAAAACTGTGGTTCATATGAACTGCCGACAAATGAACCAATCAGTCCAATTAAGCTAAAAAATACAGTCATTCAATCTTCATCTTCAACCTTGCGATTGAGGAAAAAAAAAGGGTCTCCTCGAGTTTTGAGGAGGCAATCAGCCACTATTTGGATAATTTAAAGAATTGGAAAAACCCCCCTCTCCGATTTGGAAACCTAGCAGCAAGCTATTGGATCAGTAGGAGTTCGACAGGAAGAAACAAAACAACTATAATAGATGTTGAAAAACTTGGACTAAGACTTCCTCTTTTAATGTTTGTTTGTGGAAATTCCGTAAAACTGGAGGAGAACAAGGATTTAGGTTAGAATATCTCTTAAAGACGACATTGACAAATCATGAAACACTTAATATTGTATTGATTAAGAAAATAGGGTTAGGAACTTTTCAAATCTGAGCATATAGTCAACAGGGATAAATCATTTCACACAACTTTGCTATGTGACGACATTGACAAATCAAGACACTTAATATTGTATTGAGTTTACGACCGGGCTGATCCGGTTATACTAGAAAATGTTAAAATATCAATTCATTTTAAATATAAAATTTAAAGTAATTATATACTTATTTTTATTAAAATATGCATTTTTATATAAGACATGTGAAAAATATACATTTTATTGTGTAATGCTGGATATGGGGTAGGTTAGGACTGGATTAGGCTAAACCCAATTTATGACTTACTAAACCCAAAATATTGGGGTCGGATTAGGGCGGTTTAGCCAATTAACCCACTCCATTGCTTTCCCCACGCTCAAGAAGATATGCATTAGAGCCGGCAAAATTTGACCCGACTTGATGGGTCAACCCGAACTGACTTGATTTAAATGGGTTTGGGTTGACCCGTATATTAATTGGGTTGGGAAACCCCAACTCGCCAGTAATCGGGGTTAACTTGATTATGACCTGGCAACCTGATTTCAAAAAAACGGCAAAAGTGTCATGTGCCGACCCGATTAACCCCTGACCCGAACACGGCACAACCCAACCCAATTAACCACCCAATCCTATTCTAATCATATTTTTTTGAAAAATAAAAAAAATAATAAATGGGTTGGTGGGTTGGGGTTTTTCCAACCTGCCACAATCAATCTCGGGCCGAACCCAACCCAATTATAACCCGAACCTGACCCGTTGGCAGCTCTAAATTATGTACACGGAATGGATAATCCCTGGCCCTTGCTATAGTATGAAATGACGAAGCCCATTGATGGAACAAAATGGTATTGATGCCAAAACCGCATGAAAAGAGAACAAGTAACCTTGAAAAAGAGGAAAAATGACTCTCTGGAATAAATGGTTAGGCATGTACGTAGTGCCTAATGCCTATGAAAAGTGTAGTTCCTTTCAATTAGGGCTGTCCAAAGCCTATCCGGGTACGTGAGTGGCTATCTATTCCAGATTCTCAGCCCATGGTCTTCTGTGGGCTAGGCGCACGACTTTGCTATCCTGGGCACACGTTTTGAGGGCCTGTTAAAATATTGGCGGAGCTTGGTCACGCTATAAGATCCCTGATCTGGCATTTTTGACTCCAAGTTGTGTATATAAAGGAATAAAATTGTCTCTCATGTTTGCCTGCATCGTCCCTGCTTGAGCCGTGAGATGCTGCCATGAAAAAGAGGAGGCCGCCGTTTTTTTCTTTCTGTATATAAACATGCCTTCGAAAAAGAGGAGGCCACTTGGGACGGTGATCGTTGTAGCTATGGTCTGGGTTCGAAACCCGTCCTTACCAATAATGGGAGTTTGCTCGACAGTTGCGCCTTGAACCTGAGAGATGCTGTCATTTTCCGCACTTTTCTTCTGCATTTCAAGAGAGATGCTGTCGCATCCAACAGATTGGATTTTTTTTTTTTTTTTTTTTTTTTTTTGCTGTAAATGTAAAGAGATTTTTTCTTGTTGGAAAAGCTACAAAGGTTGATTGATTCCGGTGCACTTCTTAATATGTAACTAGAAATGTACAAAAATAGACACGGGGTCAAACATATCTCATAACAAATACTCTTAACCCATCGTCCTCATACGCCAATACAATTTGGATTTACCTGTTTATATTACATGCTGGCTTAATTAAAGCCATTTTAGTTTGTTGATCATTGACTTAACGGATCCCATGTAAGATTGGCTCCCTGCCGATCGCTCGACTCCATCGCTTTGCATATGGACTCCAATTGCATGCAAATAACAGCCACTCCTTCCATGGAACCCCACCACCTTCCCTTCTGTCATGGTGGATGTGAAAGAGGTTCCAACCTCATTCCCGTACGGCCCACACTTACCTCTATTGGTATGAAATGTGAGAGACCTTATGACTTGTGTTCCTTCATCTCCATTAATGGGGCCATAATAGCCACTGATGCCTGTAAGGACTTCACTCGGGTAATCCAATTTGATCTGTAAATTAATGACATCAAAATACATACATATGAAACAAGCGATAATTAACCTGGTTAATTTCTAGTAGCTAGAAGTCGAAAGATTGTGAATGTTAACGAAACCAAAATATTTCTTACCTTGCAGCCTTCGCCAGCACCGCCATGCCTTGCAGACCATACAAGCTGCCCATTTTTATCATACTCAACCTGTATAGAGGAAATGGCTTCTCCTTTTGTTATATAGATCTGTTTCACGCCAGAATTGACTCCATCATCCCAGGGCTTACCACAATCACCACCCCATGGTCCTGCTCCAAATGGGGTTGGTTCTTTAATCATCCCAGGGTTCATAACCTGATCGAGATAAGGTTTCATGGTTAGCTCAAACACCCAAGTTAATTGACAAAATACTCAACTCACTGAATATATGTTTGATATAAGTTAAGCACTAGTGTAGCAGTGACTGAAGAACTTTCACCTCAGTGATCCTCATGTCATTCATGTTGGATGGATCAACAAGAAGTCGGGGTAGGGACGGTTTCCCTTCGATTACATGAACTCCGATACTGTCAATAAAAAGTCCTTTCCTCCCATAAAATCCTACGATCTTTCCCTCAGCGGAGCCGGAGTTGAATGGAATCCCTTGTTCTTCCCCAAATGGCCCATATTTCTGTCTTGTTGTGTGGAACGTGAGGGATCTAACAACAGTAAGACCCATGAAGATCGTCGACCCATAATAGCCGGATATGTGCGTCAAGATCTCCGACGGATAATCGAAAAGTATCTGAATGTTCAAAAATCTTAAAAAATAAACAAAACTCGATCTCTTGCTAAATCCAAAATACGAAACAAAAAAAGAGAAAAAAGGTGATTTAAGCATATAGAATCTGTCAGTCAGGGACTTAATTCACCTTGTCGAATCTGACTCCAGTGCTTCCCCCGTTCTTATTTCCCCATATAGGTTGACCATTTCGATCGTAAAGAACTCTAATGGAGGTTACACCTCCGTTTCGTGTCAAATGAATCTCCCGAACACCTGTATGCACTCCATCATCAAATATCGACCCGCCATGACCACCCCAAGGTCCAAGAGACACTGCTAGTGTCACGCTTGAGGTTCCCTTCTCTTTATAGCCTATGAATCCCACCTGCTAATCAAGATGTACTTAGCTTCGTAATCAAGGACTTGATAAAAAACAAAACAAAGTAATTGCGAATAATTTACATGTACGAAGGAAGAAAGACCATCGCTTTACACCTTTTCCTTCGGATCCTCTTGGCTTAAAATTAGACTACTCGGAGTATGCTTCGAAAATCTGTCCGACAGACCTTTTTTATCCTCCTTTTCTCTCACCGAAAGCACTAACTCGTAGCTTCTTCCTGAATTTCCTTGGTTGATGATATAAGCACCATTCTCCGAGACCCCATCAGCGATAACGCTCTGTGAGGGAACTAAAGCAATATTGGACGGATATTGTTCCGGAAGAGGCTTCAGGTACACTCCGATGGAGTCCAGATACCAACTGCACCGGCCATGGAATCCGACGACTTTGCATCTCGTTATGGGACATGAAAAGTGAGTTCCATCTTGAATTCCAAAGGGTCCATACGTCTTTCTATTGCTTTGGAAGGTAAGGGATCGAACGAGGACGGGTCCCCATTGAGTTACACTCCCATAGCAGCCACTGATCGAAACCAGGAACTCCTCCGGGTAATCGAGCTTAATCTGCAGCGCACAGACAGAAAAGAATCATTCAAAGACTGCGAGTATGGATGTTTAATGTTTCAACAAAGAGTACGACATGGAGTAACTAAGGTTGGTCCAAGACATGCGATCGAACCCAGAAAGGCCAGTGGGACGAACCTTATCGATTCTAATGCCACCAGTTCCACCGTGCTTGTCCGACCACACGGAGCACCTTTTCCTGTCATACTCGATTTGGATGGAGTCAATCCCAGCTGCGTGGTTGATTATAATCTGTCTAATTGAACCGTAAACTCCATCATCCCACCGGAATCCACCTTGACCACCCCATGGCCCAACACAAACGTAGTTGTTTTCTTCGTGGCTCTGTCACACGCACACAACAGGATTAATTAGATAGATAAAAAAAAATTCCCATGAAAATTAAAAGAAAGCTATAATATATATGTCAAGTTTACCATTTCTGGCCCAAAAAAGAGAATACTCGGTGCAACTCTCAGCTTCTCACAGAGCAGGGTGAAATATAAAGAGCTTATTACGAATTTGACGGAATCAATGGCTGGCTTTAATGGAGGGAAGAAGTGATTTTCTGTGCGGCAAAGAGTTTATTCGGGTTTCCACTACAAGCTAGGGGCATCTGTGGAGGGAGAATCACATCAATGATGGAAAACTGTCCGATGGAGTGACTTCTATTTTCCAGTACAACTCGATAACAACAGAGATTTAATTAACAGAAGAATATTTTTATTTTGTTATACGGAATGATATTGTCTGCAATGCTTTACAACTAAACAACTAAGAAGCACAAAAACGTTCCCTGACAACGTACTCCTGTATATTCACAACTAAGAAGTAAGAAGGACAAAAACGTTTTGATGGGATGCATGCTTTTTTATCATGGAAGAATCAGAGAATAAAGTTAGCGTTAGATCACAACGAATCCAGTTGACCATCTCATTTCTTCTGTTGATAATGGTCGTCACCGAGAACGGCTGTGGTCCATCTCGATTTGTTAAAAATATGCTCATTGTTTTTGCATCTGATCGAACCGCTGATTTATCCTAATCCAATAACTTGACAGAACCACCTGTTGAAACCATTGAACCAATTGACATTTCTGTTGTAGACAGTGTTGCATGTACCACACGCTAGCTACTAACAAAGAATAAGAAACCCCAGTTTTCTGTTTTTTTGCCTATTGAAGTGAAACCCCAGTTTAAATAAGTGATTTGGCAAATTAATGAAATTTAGGCTGTGTTTGGGATTGCTTAATTAAGTATTTAATTTGGCTTTTAGCTTAATAAAGTATTTTTTAAGTTAAAATATTGTTTGGTAATTTAAAATGGATAAGTGCTTATCCATAAGAAGCAGAGGAACGGAAGGCGGATTGTACAGCCTCTATCAACACTTTTATTTACAGCCTTGAATCAATGCCGTTCAATGTGGGTCCTACAAAAAAAAATAAAACATAAAAAAATGGATGAACAATAAGTGAATGGCATCCTATATATGCTACAAATAACATTGTAGATAGAAGCTGCACAGTCCCTCGTTCCGCAGAGAAAGTTCACAATCAATCTCTCTTCCATCTCCCTCTTCTCTTTGCACAACATCGATTCTCTCTTGTTCAGTCATTGCCATTTGTCTGAGCTTCTGATCTTCGTCCATGGAAGCAGACAGACGGCACTAATCTTTCGCAAATAAAAAAAGAATGCTAATCAAATGATTCAATGCTCCTTGTGTAACAAAAGCCGAATAGCTTCGTTTCAAATATTTCCTTGTCGCTAGTGTTCTTGTCTGCAATTGAGGATAGAACTCATCTTTGAATTCAATATCTCAATTATTTGTTATTTTTACTCGTTTGATTTCATTGAGAGTTTTTGATTCTGATCCTTCGTTTTTGTTTCCATTGGGAGTTTTTGATTCCGATCGTTCATGTTTGATTTCATTGGGAGTTTTTGATTCCGATCGTTTGTATTGTAGAAATTTTGGGTCCAATTGATAATGACTAGGGAACTTTTTTGTTTGATTCTCTTTCTAATTTATTCTGGTTACTTTTCATATTTTTTGGGGTTTTTTGTTGCCGAAATAGTAGGCTTTAATCAATCTGAATGTCAGTTGAAACACCCTCTTGGCCTGGATTTTGTGAATTTGATGAAATGACATGTTGATTTTGATATTTTAAAAGTTTAAAGGGTTAAAATAGAATTTCTAGTTTTCAATTTTTTTCCCCTCTCTTAACTTTCATTTGCAATTAAGTGCTTAATACAATGGTTTACCGAACATAATTTTTTTTTAAAATGAGTAATTTTTAAATTATGGATAGGCACTTAAATAAGATAAGTTACCTACAAGCACTTACCCATAAGCATGAGCAATCCCAAACACCACCTTAAAAAATCATCATGTAATAAGGGATGTCACGGCTTGAATAGCTGTAACGAGAAGTAACGCGCTATCTATGTGGAACTCGCAAGTTTTAAGAACATTAATCTTTATCGTGCATTGTGCATAGCCCATTGTGATTGGCACATTCCACTTTAAAAAAATCATCTCTTTCTTGATACGATCCTTTTAAATGTGAATGTTTGAACCACAATGAGTGAGTGCATGAGAAATTGGGTGCAAATGATGCACTCGTCACTTGGCATTGCCCTAGTATTTCTCTTACAAAATAATTTTTAACTTTGATTTCACACTCTAACATGTATTTCATTTTTCTTATCTTAGCACCAGAAAGTTCACTAAAGGAAGGGATATTTAAAGTTTATCCCCTTGAGGTTTTAAACAATCTCCTTGTGGTTTTTAAAATATCAAATTACCATTTTTAGGTTTGACTCCCTTCTAAAGATTTGACTGCTAAAATCATAACTGAGAAAATATTAATTGACAAATTTACTTAATTTATTTATATTTAAAATTAAAAAAACCTTTATGTAACGCCCCGGATTCGTATTGTTCATTAAAGATATAACACGTCTTACTGAGTGTTATGTATGGGCCCAAAATTTCTCATACCAACTCAATCATAACATGGGTCACATACATCAAAGTGCGGAATTTAAAATTTTCCATTAAAGCGTGGGAATTATACTAAACTATGAGAATGTATATCTTAATCAATTCTGATACCAATTCAGATCCAAACAAAATATGTTAGGAATATTTTGTATTGGCTTTATTCTGTGTCAAAAAAGTTTTATTTTAAGTGGTCAAAGTGTTTGGGTTAGGTTATAAGTATTGCGGTTCAAACGAGGTTAAAGTCGGAGTCAAATTGATGAAGTTACGACCAAAGTTTGATGAGCGTTCTCTGGCCGTTCGAATGATCAAGTTTTGCAGAGAAACCCGAGACTAGCGTTCGACCAACGTTCGCTAGCCGTTTGAACAATCATGTTCTGCAGAAAAACCCGAGAGCAGCGTTCGCCTCAAGTTCGCTTACCGTTCGACCGTTTGTGTTCTATAGAGAAACCCGAGACTAGCGTTCGACCAACGTTCGCTGGCCGTTCGAACGATCATGTTCTGCAGAGAAACTCGAGAGCAGCGTTCGCTTCACGTTCTCTGGCCGTTCGAACAAGAAGAGGAAAAGTGAGTTTTTGTATTGAACGTTCGAGCCGCGTTCGCTGAGCGTTTGAACGTTCATTAAGAAACTTCAGTTTTAAAATTCTGATCTTCTCTGATTTCTTTCCTTTTCTTTTCCCACCTTCTCCTAATCTATATAAGGAGTGTTTAGATGATTGTTAGGGCTACCCAAGACGATTTCAAAACCCTAAAATTGTGTGAGAGAGTAAGAGTTCCTTCTTCTCTTCCTTCTCCTTCTTTGAGCCATCAAAACCATCTTTCATCTTTCTTCTCTACCTTGGAGTTCCTGGTTTGAGAGTTTGCTCGTGGGAGTTCCTGCGATTGCTGAGCGAGTTCGTTTGGCACTTCATTAAGAAGATATTCAGAGTTCTGGATTGTTGCAAGGTTGCAAATCTGAAGAGTTCTTCAGATACTTACATTATGAGTCAGAGTCTATATTGGGTCGTTTGAACCACTGTCTGTAAGTTTTCTTCTTATAGTGATTTTCAGAGGTGGCACCTTATCGCCCGGAGGGTTTTTCTCTTTGAGAGTTTTTTTAGAGTTTTCCCTTCGTAAAAAAAATTGTTTGTGTTGTCTCTTACCTTATTTGCAATTTTGTGTGATTGATTGCTAATTGCTCAAAACTTGTGCATGCCTATTAATTAAGAACTTGTTTTTAATTAGTAGAAATTTTATTCCGCAATCGTTTTCACCTATTCACCCCCTCTAGGTGTTATAGAGTCTAAACTGTGTTTTTCAAAATACAAGTATCAATAGTTCAATTCCACAAGGTAACCTACAATGTTTAAGGATGGTAATAATCCCCTTTCCTATGCAAATCCTCTGGCTCTATATCCTAGTAGTCGTGTCCTCTCCATGAGTATCTGAAAACAAAACAAAACGTAATGAGATACGAATATTCCAGCAAGTAGCATATGCATGCTAAAACATTTTACCACATTTCTAAAATCATGTTACGATAAAGAACTACAATGAATAAGTTAATACGAATACAAAAGAAATCGGATAAACCAATACTATTTCGTTAACATCGGTAATCAAGTAACAACACAAGTATTATAAACCAAATAATATCGTGGCCAATGTCATGTAGTTTACTTTAATTGATTAATCAACATGTCGGAGCGACATCCACACCTCCATGTACACAGTCCGGCCTACTCAGGGTTTCATCATCCAATGTCGGCCTACTCCGGGTTTCAGCATTGACAATCCAGCCTACTTAGGGTTTCGGGCTGCTCTACACCGGTCATGGCAACACTCATGGTCATGCCATTACATCAATAAAGCCAACACATTACATTACTAAGCTTAAGTCATGGATTCAAGGCAAGTTAGACCAAGTTAGGTAAGATCAAACCATCAAGTAAGCCAATGTAAATCAATGTGTTCAAGTATATAAACATGGGTCAATCATGACCAAAACCACTCCATCATGGAGGATTCAAGGCAAAATTCAATAATAAAGCAATATTTAATCAATTCAATCATGAGACAGAATAAGTAATCCAAATCTGTCCGGAAATCCCAAACTAGGCTAAATCTGCCCAAAACAAAATAAAACCCTAATTATGCAATTCTAGAAGTTAAAACATGTTTATGAGCAATTAATACAAGTGTAGGAAACTTTCAATTCAATTAAAATCAGAAAATAGAACATAAACTCGCTAAATTCCCAAATCAAGACAAATTTTAGTAAAAGGTGCCAAAATTCCATAATTAATTCAATCAATTCAATTGGCCATTGGAAAACACTTCTAGAGACCTAAATACTGTTTGTACATGACTTGAATTTGTCCAGAAATCAGTTTGATGTATAAAACATCTCAAAAACTCAGATTGGGCGAAGTCAGGGATGGGCGCTCGACAGGATCGCTCAAGCAGCCTGGTTGAGTGCTCCTCTATTTGATTTAATTTCGGCAAAATTTATTTTATAATAGAATGCTTGAGTGATCGCTTAAGCAATCATTGGTGGTTTTTTAGAAGAAATTAACCAGGGCACCTGACCCTTGCGCTTGAGCGCGGTGTCTCGCAGTCCCTGGGAAAAATTCGACAGCGGCTATTTACATTCTGTAACTTTGACTAATCCAACTCTAACCTAAAAAGGATTGTTCTAACCACTTACAATACTTGCTAGAACATGTTTATGACACGAATTCATGGTCTACTAATTAATTTAATGAAATCTTCATATGAATTCAGAAACTTTCTAAATACAAACAATAAAATTCCTCAGTCGATGGCTCCCTTCGCAGATTTGAGATATGAAATATAATCAAATTTCATCAGATCCATACGAACCTAATTAATCCCTTAATTCTCCTGTTTACATGATACAGATTGATGGTTTCAGATTAACTCTTACCTGATTCCTCCTATGATGTCTGAATCCTCCTCTTTGAGAGTTGTTCTCCACCAAATTTTCAACGAACAACTCTTCTCCACTGTCTTCCACAGCAACACTCTCACACATGACCAACAGAAACCTCTCCCCCTTTCTCTTCAGCTCCTTCCAGATCTGAGCTCCAGCTCCCACTTTTCCAAAAAATTCCAGTTCTAACCAAATGAAACAACCTAACTAACTCTCTGTATTTATAGTTATCCACCTTGTCGCCAACTATTCTTCAAACCTCTTTATGTTTCTATGTAGTGCCACTCCACCAACCTAAATACATATGACCAATTAGATTATATCAAATATCATGCATATGATATTATGAATTTTAAAACTAAACACTCTTACCTTGTTGTCCCCAATTCCACCATTAAAATTTCTCTCTAGAATTACCAACTTAACCTTAATCTCCTTTTCCTGAAATTTCCACCAATAATATTGATTAATATTTCTCAAATAATTTCTAAATTTATTAATCAAAACTTTGGGGTTTTACACTTTATTTATGCCTTGAGTACCTAAAATGTTCTTAGCTCAAATATGAACAAGATTTTATTTTAGCCAATGTTGTAAACGTTGAACCACTCCACTTACAGGCAATCTTGGTATTTAATTTTAATAATCAATATAAGAGGAGCAAAATTGTCAACAACAATGTCAAAATTTTAACGATCAAACTTCTGGAGAGGAAGACTATTACACACAAGAAAAATCAAAATGGAAATTGATATTTCAGGGTGGGGGGTGGGATTGTTGGAAACCTCAAGGGGGTAAACTGTAAATATCAAAGATGTATCTAATTACTGAAACCCACTTAAGAACAATAACATAAATTCTTGTTTCAAACTAACTAGTGGGGTGTATGTGCAGTACACGTATGTAAATAAAAGAGAAGGAAGTTAGACGATTGGCTGCAGATAGTGGGAACCGTCTTGTAACTGTTTAGATTTAGGAAAATTATAAATATATTAGAGAGAAAATGACAGCTATACCCTCATATTAATGAACTTTAAGAATGATATATAAGGACATTGTGGACCAAAAGCATGTATTTTTGGCACGCTTTCCTTATATATAGTATATATATAGATTTGAGTTGGAAATCTTGCTACCTCTTAAAAAGACTAATGTGAGAGGTGAGTGCAGTGATTTAAAGACTGAAAAGCGAACACTTTCAAAGTTTTGCCTTTGAGCTTGTCTATGTTTAGACAAGATTGAATTTACAGTCTACTAGGGGAGTGCACACGCTACGTGTGTAGCAAGGCCCACTTGGAGTCAATTCCGGCAAAATTTTAATTCTCATGCAATTCGGTTATGCTAATGTACCATAACAAATCGGTTAAAATGAATTGTTATAGTGTGTGATTGTTTTGTTTGTGGAGGAAAATCCTTAAAAAAAAAAAAACAGAGAGGAGGACAAGAATCTGAGAAAATATTCCCTTAGTTCTCTTAAATAATGTTATAGATAGTATAGATATGGGTTTTGAACTTGACCTTATTCAGCGGACTGACTAGAGCTCGGATCAAACTGGGCCTGCATTCGAAGGTGCAAGTTGGGGGTCTATTGCTGGTCCTTTGACAAACATACTTATCATCATCGCATCAAATTCCATAAAAGTGGATAATATTTTTTTAAAAAAAATTAAATTTTATACAATGCGTGGATTGAAGATATTATGCGGTCGTAGAGGTTGAGAATGATAATGTCTAGACGACAGAGTTCATGAGTAAAGAATGTGGTCACTCGATACAATGACATGAAACCTTCGTCAATAAGAATAAATGATATGCATTGATATGAGCACGTAAGAGGATTATGATGTAACGCCCACGCCTTATGGAGCCTGTCGGTGAAGTAAAGATGGCGTCATCCATCTCCCAATAGGGATATAACATTGGGCGTGTTACGTGTGCTAGCTTCCCTTCTTTCATGGTCCATCCTAAAATTTTGAAGACTGTTAAATGATGGGTTAGGTTAGCAACAACAAGTGCCCTCCACTCAAAGTCAAGACCACACTAATATCCTCCACTCAACAAAAGCTCATAACAGGTGTTTGCCATAGGTTCATACAAGGGTAGGTTATCAAGTGTTGGGACTTAATGGCCTAAAAGAAGAACAATAACAATTCACATCTTGTAGGGTCTTTATCTACATTCTACAACTTCTTCTTCTTTTTTTGGGAAATTATGGTATTGGGTCTCGCTTACGCTCAATCGAGTAATCCCAGAGGGCCCATACAAGACCCTACAACTTTATACATAGCCTATTATGCTAAAATACAGTTATACCATTCACAGTGTATATGACATGATCCCTATGCAGATTGCAATAAGATTGTAGATAAAAGCACTAGAGGATCTCAATCGAAAGAAGAAGGCATTAAGGTAGCAAAACTATAGTGTTTTGAGGTCAGAATAGTGAGATCGTACATATATATGCGGACAAGGGAATGAAATCGTCTGCAATGCTTCACTGCATTGCAGACTGCCATGGCCGTGAGATGCTGCCATGTGGAGCATCTCACAGCCACTGTTTTTTCAAGTGAGCCCCACCCAACACATTTTTAGAAACGAAAAAATAGTGGTCATGAAATGCTTCACATAACAGTATCTCACGGCCATGACAGGCATTACAGTAAAGCATTGCAGACGATGTCATTTCGTGGACATGATCCTACACCAACGGTACGAAGACGTTGGCGAAGTTAGATACAATGACACGTGTGTTTTATCTATTTAGAGGAAAAGAGCATCTAAGGTGCTTGACGCATTTACAAAGAGTTGTTGCTAGGATCACTTGGGATCACATGGGACATGTTCCGTGTTGTCTCTTCCCTTTAGCCGTTGTAAACACACCCATGATTACCGCCATTTGCATTCAGTCATTCGAAACAACCTCAATCCACCGACCACCGACGTAAAAGGGAACCTGAATCTTGTGGACCAATCAAAGGAGTAGAGGGAGGGGACACATGTCTAACGGCAATCGACAGCTACGTTATGATGCGTGTTGATTCATGGGATGCTGTCCATGCAATCATGAACGCAACGGCAACGCCCCACCGATCAAAACAGTCACGTCATTTAATTAAAACTATCTTACTTAATTTAACAACCCGATATGACGTAATTACCCTTATCTTCTTCGTATATTATTAATTGTTTAGGTGGTTAAAGCTAAAGCCTTTCCGCAATCAAACATCAATGAATCATGGTGGTGGTTCAGTATCAAATTGTGGCTTGATTAAAGGAAAGTTGGTTGGTTGGGTAGGAAGTGAAGGAAGGAAGTCTAATTAGCAAAAGCATCCCATGGTCCACTCCACTCCACTCCACCAATATAAGATATTAATGGATATGAAAAAGAAGAAAGCTAAGTGGCGGGGCAGGGCTTGTAGAGTCTGACCACAATAGTTAATTTCTGCCTAACACGCTTTACCTAAAGAAGATCGATGATCTAATTGTTCTGTCTGTACAAGCCTGTACTAATTGAGGAAATATAGTGAATACAATAGTCTTATCTTATGCTTCCGGAAGCTAAAACCTAAAGCCCTTGGGTTGCGTTATTGCAGAGGAGACCTGACGGTGTGTTGCACGGGAACTATTAACATCTCAGGCTCAAAGTGGGGGCCAGTAAATGGTGGGTCCTCCGAACTTTGTGCGGGCACTTGTAACAAAGCACATCTTCGGACGTCACTGGATCGCAACACTTTGGACTAAATTAATTATCATCAGGGAAGGCTCTAGTGTTATTAAACGGGTCACCGTTATGGTTGGGGATTCCGTAACCCTCGGATGATGGTGTTAAGGGTGGTGTTAATCCTTAATATCTCTCACTTGAAAAATGAAGTGAAATCAATATTAACGGGATATGATTTGTAAAGAAATTTTATGAAAAGATTTTAGAATAATTGCAAGTCTCACCTAATTGTTACAATCCCTTTCCAATAACCTTTCAAGTCCTGGTTTTGCAAACTGGTTTTGATGGATAATGTTATTTTGCCAGAATTGCATGCCTTATAAAGAAGAGGGTGAATCATCCACGGTTGGACATGCAAAATGACAGGTTAAATTTGTCAGGCTTGTCAAGTTTGTGGAATGCCTCGGTCATTCTAACCCATCGGGTCAAACTGACGGCATCTTGTTAGTAGATCCGGTTCAGGAACGTCGGTTATGCATTTATTTTCCTTTTCTTTTTTTTCTCTCTTTTTTGATTTAATTTTGTTAAATTGCTTTGTGTGGATTGGGGGCACCTCCCTCGAGGGTTTTTGCCGCTTCTGCCCGAAGCCCAAAAAAAAGTGCTGTGGGTGCCCAGATATGCTTTTAATTATTTTCCATTAAAGATGCATGAGATGGAAAATATAAACTGTAAAAATAGCAAAGAAGAGAAAAGAAAAAAAAAACGGCTACAATTTTTCAGAGTCGTAGCAGTAATAGTAATAGTTGACCAGTGTCAGAGGTCCCGGCGTGCGAGCACGGGCCCATTGTCTCAGGTTCGACTCTTCTTCCGTCGTTCCCGGCGTTGAAGGCTACGCTAACGCAATGCTATATATAATCCAATCAAAGATGCAGGTCCACCTACCGAACTTCATTCATGTGGGTGGGCACCATGAGAGATGAACATGGCCGTTCAGATTGGTGGGGCCTCCATTAGAAGGGAAAATCGCAACCATGTAATAAATATATTCATAAAAGAGATTCAGGTCACCTAGATTGGCTGCTCAAAATCTATTTGTGGGTCAAATACTAGTGGGACCCAATGACGATACATACCGCACATTTAGGTATATGTTTGAGTGGTCGTATGCCAATTAATAATACTTTTATGTGTGTGACAGCTAGCCTTGGTTACGTTCGATAGGGAAGAAATCTACAAAATATATAGATTGGATTAGGTCTGTGTCTGGTTGTAGAGCAGAACCGAAGGAAAGGGAGAGGCAAAGGATTTGAGACAAGAGGCTTGTGTGTGTACTGTGTAGTACGGGAATCTCAAATGGAGAGAATGGGCAAAGATTTCAACTGGTGGGCGTTCACGTCCCAAGAAGGCAACTTCCCAGACAAAAGCAGCGAACGAAGCATCCCACAATAATTCAGCAACGCCCATTTTAACCGTTATGCTACCTATACCCCACCATGTGGAAGTAATTACTTTTAAGTAGCTGAAATAACTGTTTTTAAGCTTTTACTTGGCTTTTGCTCTGCTTCTTTAACAGAACCGAAATACCAGTATTATCCTTCTCCCGATGGGTTTTGCTGTTTGGGTTCTTTACGTCAGGCGCATCGCATGATCCTTTGAGCACAAAGTCCTGAGCTTGGACCAAAAGAGCAGAGAGTCATTATCAGGTTTGCGTGGGTTACTGCATATATAATTACTAAAGTGATGTTTTGGTAGGAGAAGAACGCGGGAGGAGGGGACCCTGTGGCCGAATAGAAGTGGTTGGTGGATTCCCCGGAACTACAAGGGTTCTCTCTCTCTTTTCTTCATCACATTTCACCATCTTGGCTCTGTTTTTTCAAATTTCCCTCCATATATACAGAGGAAGGAAAGAGCCACAGATTTCCGAGTGTGTCTTCTCCTGCAAATAACCTAAAAACACGATGGGAACTAACCGGGTTTCAAAGTTGTGGTTCTTGTTCTGCTGGGTACTGTTTTTTGGCTTTCAGAAGATTCAGGGTACCGTCACCTACGATAGGAAGGCCATTGTCATCAATGGGCAGAGGAGAATCCTCATCTCCGGTTCCATTCACTACCCCAGAAGTACCCCCCGAAGTATGCTGCTTCCCATTCAGCTCTCTCTCCCTCTGGGATTGTTTCTAGCTTTCTTTTCTTCCATAGGTTTGGAGAATGTCATGCGTTGCTTTAATGATTCCCTTCTTCGTTGAAATGGGTTGATGCAGATGTGGGGAGATCTTATACGGAAGGCTAGAGATGGAGGTGTAGATGTAATAGACACCTACGTCTTTTGGAACGTTCATGAGCCTTCTCCTGGAAATGTAACTTGCTTGCTCTTCTCTTCATCCTTTTTTCTTTCTTTTAGTCTGCTTTGCTGTTTATTCTTTATTTTCTCCGCGATATCTTTCCATTGTGCTTATCTTGTAATTTCTTTTGGTGGGAGTCAGTATAATTTCGAGGGGAGATATGATCTCGTTCGGTTCATTAAGACCGTGCAGGCAGCTGGACTTTACGCTCATCTTCGCATTGGACCTTATGTTTGTGCAGAATGGAATTTTGGGTATCACTGTTTTCTTTTGTTATAGATCTGTTTAATTTTTCTTTATTTGTCTCCTTTACCGAGCTTGATGAAATGAGATTGGATTTCGATTCTCTTTTCCTTCTTCTTCTTTTCTAAACTTTCGCTACCAAAAGTAGTAGTACTTAATTGAGGTTTCTGCTCTCTTCATCTTCTTTTTCTTCCATTTTTTCTTGTGTTAAATTTCGCTTCTGAAAGTAGTATTCGATCTATATATTCTCTCTCTCATCCTTTCGGTTACATGCAGAGGATTTCCTGTTTGGTTGAAGTATGTTCCGGGCATCAGCTTCAGAACAGATAATGAGCCCTTCAAGGTCCGGCGGTGACATCCTCTTTCCTAATTATTACCTATCGTTTCCTGTAAAGTAAATCGAATATGTAAACATAGGAGTCATGTGATAAAACTAGACTGATTCGTTTCTCATAATTTTCCTATTAAATTTTGTTATTCCTGAATTTCTTGTGCTGTAGATGGCAATGCAAGGGTTTACCCAAAAGATTGTCCAGATGATGAAGGACGAAAAGCTGTTTGAGTCCCAGGGTGGCCCTATCATCCTCTCTCAGGTATGGGTTTGGTGTTTCGCTTTCTGTAGTTTCTCTCTTTAGTCTGTTTTGCTGCGTTTTAAGTATTTAGATTCCTTAGATATTATTCCCGAGTATGGACTGTATGGTGCAAGGATTTCTATATGACACCATTTTTTCATATTATTTTATGGATTTTCTATGAGTAATTAGAAAAACTTTGAGAAAGATTTATGCAGTCAAGGTGTTTGTTGTGATGAAATTAACTATTTCACAATGCTGGTCCAATTTGATATCATTATGCAGATTGAGAATGAGTATGGGCCAGAAAGTAAGGCATTTGGAGCTGCTGGTCATGCCTACATGACTTGGGCTGCAAATATGGCTGTTGGATTAGATACTGGAGTTCCGTGGGTTATGTGCAAGCAAGAAGATGCCCCAGATCCAGTGGTGAGCAATCCCATACTGTATATATAGCTTACACTTCAACATCCTGTCTGATAAATGACTATTATCTGCAATGTGTTCCTCCCCCTTCGATTTCCTCTGTCTTGGTTCATCATTTGCCTTTAATCAGCTTTTTGATTCCACACCGTTGAATTTGCCATAATGGGTGAGCAAAAATGGATTTATTCATTTATATTCATATATTTATCATAATTAATGAGCAACAGTGCAAGAACTTCTTTATGTTCAAAGAAATGGTGGGAAATTGTTCATGATCCTTGTCACATCAAATTTGCTGTTGGACTCATGAAGTTGTATAAAATTTATTTGATATATAGTCCTTCAAATCTCTAATGGGTTCTACAGTCGAAGCTGGTAACAAACCTTTTATCTTGGCTGTTGGCCTCCTATTTTGATGATTTGTGAGAAAAAGAACTAAAGATTTGGTTTGTGAACATTCTTACCGCAATCCTACTTTGTGAAATGTTTGTCATTCTAAGGCATTTTCTGGCTTAGCTTTAATTGAGCTTCAATGTGAAGAATTCTAAAGTAGATCTTCAATATGAAGAATTCTAAAATGTGTTCCTTCAAACCTGACAACAGATAAACACATGCAATGGCTTCTACTGTGACTATTTCACCCCAAACAAACCTTACAAGCCCACATTATGGACCGAGGCATGGAGTGGTTGGTAAGTGTTACATGAACCAGTACTCTCAACATTTGTTGTAAAACGTGTTGACTGTTGAGTTTGGTTATCTCTAACCTATCACCTTGTAATTTTTCATTTATTTATAGGTTTACAGAGTTTGGTGGCACAATTCACCAGAGACCAGTTCAAGATTTGGCATTTGCAGTTGCCCGCTTCATACAAAAAGGAGGCTCTTTTGTCAATTACTACATGGTTATTATTATTATTGTTTTGAGTTGATTTCCTAGTTTCTGATGATGTTCCATGTAAAAGCTTATATCAATGTAGCTGAACCTCAATGCTTCTTCCTTGCAATAGTATCACGGAGGAACCAATTTTGGGCGCACTGCTGGAGGTCCTTTCATCACTACAAGCTATGACTATGATGCTCCCATTGATGAGTATGGTGAGAAAACTGAGCTCAAATGCTTAAATTGAGATGCTTGTTCATCTGTGCTTGTTGATAGATTCTCAAGGTTCTGCAACTAATTTAGAACATTAAACTTGACAGGAATCCCCCGGCAACCTAAATATGGTCATCTGAAGGAGTTACATAGAGCTATCAAGCTAAGTGAGCCAGCTTTGGTTTCTGCAGATCCTATCATTACTTCCTTAGGAAGCTTTCAGCAGGTTTATCATCTTTTCCATTCAAGGAATCCTTTGGTATCTCAGATGAGTGATTTATTTAGCTGCCCGATTGACTTAAATTTCACATTTCCAGGCACACGTGTTCTCTTCCGAGTCAGGGGCTTGTGCAGCTTTTCTTTCGAACTACAATACAAAGTCAGCTGAAAGAATCATGTTCAATAACATGCACTATAATCTGCCACCCTGGTCCATCAGCATCCTGCCTGATTGCAGAAATGTAGTCTTCAACACTGCAAAAGTAAGTGAAGTGGACCATTCTGCAGGTTGTTCTGTTATCTTTGAGCAGTCATCATTAACTAAACTAATTTCACAAAAATTATGGCTTCTCTTTATCCATTTAAGAAACAATTCAATAAATTCAGTTGACACTGTCTGAGAGGAGAATGCTTCTCAATCATTTTTCCTCACATACAAAATAACATGTTGAGTTAATAACTATTCGACATTATCTCGCATCTCAGGTTGGAGTTCAAACCTCACAGATGCAAATGCTACCCAGCAACATTGAGCTGATTTCATGGGAGACATTTGATGAAGACATTTCTTCACTGGATGATGACTCCGTGGTCAACACTGTTGGTCTACTGGAGCAGATTAACGTCACAAGGGACAGCAGTGATTATCTATGGTACATGACCAGGTGAGATAGATGCATGTGTTTCAAGATTCAAATCAAACTATTACCTGTTAATTGTTGTTGAGCAATTTGTTTTGGAAAATATGCCTGCTTGAATCTATGCCAAGTAAAAATTGAGCAGCACTAACTTTTATATATGTCTAGTAAATGGATTTTTTTGGATCATTTACCATAAAGCATTTCTGACATCCCAGAGGATTGTGACTTCTGAAACGATCAGGATCATCGACTTTTTTACCTAGGGAACAACTTGGCTTCTGATCCCTCTGGATGTATCAGATATGTCAAAATAACTTTTCCCAGTCATGATGAAGTATAGATTGAAAAAAGAGAAAAAAGAGAGGGGGGGGGGGGGGGGGGGGGGGGGGGGGGGGGGGGGGGGTAAAATAAAAGAACAAATTTTGCAGAATTATGTTCTGTGCTTTTTACCTTTTATGGTTGGATTTTTTTTCAGTGTTGAGATTAGTTCCACTGAATCATTTCTGCATGGAGGTGAACATCCTACCCTCATGGTCCAGTCAACAGGCCATGCCGTGCATGTATTCATTAATGGACAGCTTTCAGGTTGGTTGTTGGACTGATTTCTATAATAATGAAATACTGTTTGCCGATTTATCAGCACTAATCCCTAATGGGGTCCTTGTCATTTCCATCACCCAAAATTAGTAAAATATTTTTTGCTGTTGGACTCTGATTATAGGTTCGGCCCTTTGGTACCAGAGAGAACAGGAGATTCACATTTACAGGAAAGGTCAAGCTGCATGCTGGAACAAATAGAATTTCACTACTCAGCACAGCTGTTGGATTGCCAGTTAGTCACCCCTCCCTACCTTTTTTTTTCTAATGAGTCAATATCTGAGTACATCACTGGAACTGAATCTGAGAAAAGACAACTTTGATGCTCCTTGCTAATGTTTACTGGAAAGATTCTGGACACTCAGTATGTTCCTACTCACTGCATAGAGTTCTTACAGAAGTCAGAATGGCCACTATCTGTTTGTTTATCTCCTTGTTAGACCAACAAAATTTTGTTGTGTGTCAAACTGAGTGCACATTGTTTGATGAATGTTTTAAATAATTAAAATCACTTTTTTCATTGATAATAAGAAATTAATGTTATAAGAATAGTCATGGCTGAAGTAACAAAATATTCATGACTAGTAAGAGAAACAGAGGATTTTGAGTCCCCACAAGGGAAGGATAATTGCAAAAGAAGTATAACTTACAGTTCTACAAAAGGATGCATGACAGGCGTCGCTTTATAACGTGGAGCAAGTTCACGCCTTACATTTAGTGCATGTTCTTAACATTCAGCATTTTACATTCAAGTTACCTGACTTAATTTAAATTTTCTAATAATATATCTCTTCATTGTGGGTGAAGAATGTGGGGGCCACATTTTGAGATATGGAGCACTGGAGTCCTGGGGCCAGTTGTGCTGCATGGCCTTGACCAGGGAAAAAGGGACTTGTCATGGCAGAAATGGTCTTACCAGGTTGGGCTCAAGGGAGAGGCCCATGAATCTTGCCTCACCAAATGGGATTTCAGCTGTTGATTGGATGCAAGCATCATTAGTTGTACAAAGCCAGCAGCCATTAACATGGTATAAGGTATGTAAACAAGGGAAAGTATGACTTCTTATTTGTTCCCTCTTTTGGAGATTATGGAAAGTATGATGTTGTATCCAGTGTAAGACTTGTTTGAACACTATAAATAAAATAAATTCTATTAATCCTACAGGCTTACTTCAATGCACCGGAAGGAGATGAGCCGCTAGCATTGGATATGGGAAGCATGGGCAAGGGTCAAGTGTGGATCAATGGGCAGAGCATTGGAAGATATTGGACTGCCTATGCAAATGGCAATTGCAATGGGTGCAGTTATGCTGGGACCTTCCGACCCCCAAAGTGCCAACTTGGTTGTGGTCAACCAACACAACGATGGTAATAAATTTTTGTATGGGAAACTATCCAGCATTGTGATGCGGTTTTATATTTTTTTGACTCATTAACTTCGAACACCAGCATAACTTATGAAAGATTTCTTACTGTAGACATTAATTTCTGTTTTCTAGGTATCATGTGCCTCGATCATGGTTAAAACCAACCCAAAATCTGTTGGTTGTCTTTGAAGAAACGGGAGGAGATGCATCAAGAATATCACTTGGGAGAAGATCAGTGGCCAGTGTTTGTGCTGAAGTTTCTGAGTACCACCCAACCATAAAGAATTGGCAAATTGAGAGTTATGGCAAACCAGAAGATCTCCACAGGCCCAAAGTTCATCTTCAGTGTGCACATGGGCAATCTATCTCTTCTATTAAATTTGCAAGTTTTGGGACCCCTTCAGGAACTTGTGGGAGTTTCGCGCAGGGAACATGTCATGCTCCAACCTCATATGAGATCCTAGAGAAGGTACTATAGTTTTCTCTGTTTTCTCAGTCAATGAAATCTATTTCTGCTTCATCTGTTCCCCAATAGTTAAAAAGTACTTATATACCCAGGATTGACATGATTTTATCCTATTTCTCTCATAACAATTTTTCATTTTTTCTTTTTTAACAGAAATGCATAGGACGAAGGAGATGTTCAGTAACCATTTCAAACAGCAACTTTGGGGCAGATCCATGTCCAAACGTGTTGAAGCAGCTATCAGTTGAAGCCGTTTGTGCCCCAGTAGTTACTACAACCACTGAACCCAATTCAAGGGGCTAAAATGGCAATGGAGATATGGGATCAAAAAAACTTCACCACATAATTATCATATCCAGTGATTAGATTTATCTGTACACTAGCAGGGTGTCAAGTAGCAAAGAATGGAGAAAAGAAAAGATGAAAGAGTAGAGGGAGTTGTAAGTAGATTTCTGGAATGACGCCATCTTCATAGATACACGAACAGGTGAAGAATTTTTTACTTCAGGGTATTTGATAAATATGTATGCTGTAGAATATACAGTTGGTAAGCCATGAGGTTTCCGAAATGTGAGGCCCGTGGTTAATGTCAAATCTCGGCTCCTACCCTCTTAACAGGAAATGGGGTCCGGGAAAGGAAGGGAAAGTTGTTTGTATGACTGAAAATTTGTGTGACTGTATCATTAGCGGGGAAATTCGAAACCCCAGTTAGGCACATTTGGGAATGGGCCTTAGGATGAGTGAGATTTTGAGTTTCATTGACTCTATTTCTCTCGGTTGAATTCAAGAATATTGTATCTGACTTTATCTCTGCCTTCATCTTTTGACTAACAAGAATGGATGGATGAGATTCTCAATTTCATTTTAAATGTATTCAGTATGCGTTAAACTGATTGACTAATACAAATTTTCAATGAGATATATAGCTGGTGTATGACCAAAGGATTGGTTATTTCTACCCAACTTTTCTGGGAAGGGAAAGAAAAAACAGATGATGTGAAACCAAGAATTGAATCAACTGTGCAAAATGATGGGGACGGCCAAAGTGCCATTCGGAAGATGGGATTGCTATTAGAAAGGACGGCAGCTTTGAGCCAGTAGAAAATGGAATAGTCAGTTGGTGAAGTCGAGTTTTCGCTTCCTGTTTGATGGGGACGTTATGGAGTGGTCATTTTCTCTCTCTGATGTGAAGTGATGCCGGAAAGGTTAAAGGCTAGACGACGTATTCACATCTCCCTCCCTCTGAAACCACAATATTGAATCTTAACAGAAACCACAATTTCTTGGTGCCCTCCTAAAGGAAAAATCAATGAAAAGCACAACTATCAACGACCGGAACCGTAATCATTTTTAATCCAAAAACGACAACAATTCCAGTGCAAACTTAGCCAAAAAAATCACAAAAACAGATTAGAAAAAAAGACATAAAACGAGCGTTTTGATCAGGAACAAGAATACAAAAGTTTTGACCGTTATTCCACAAAGTAGAGTCTTAAAGTTCAAAATGTTCCATGGACAATTCTATTACTCCTAAAAGCAAAAACCCCTTTTTTTCGTGTAAGCCTCTTTTTCCCCCACCTTTTAGTTTAAATTACTTAAGTACCCTTTGTGATTAATATTAATTTATCATATATGCTACAAAATATGTTAGTAATTATCAATTTCTTAAGGTTAAAAAAGTAACTTTTACATATTGAGATACATAGGTTAAAAATATAAAGTTTCTCCCTAATGTCAATAAGTGCCATTAAATTCCAACCGATCTCAATTATTAATGAGACAATGAAAATTTTTTGTAGTATAATTCAAAAGGCTTCGGCTTAGAAGCTCAAGAGGCTTCAGTTTAGAAGTTCAAGAGGCATCAATTTATTATATTAATGCTCAACATAAAACTGATGCATTAATGGCAGTCTCTTGGACTACCCATCCCCTACACTGTAAAGAGCTTGAGAGGAAGAAGACCTTAAGTTCTATTTTTGTTTTAGGTGAGCTCCATTCCATCTAAGAGAGTGAGAATCGTTCAAACTGCGTTTGGGAAAAATCCGGTTTTGAGGAATTGGTTATTCATAGCCTACTTGGTGGGTGGCTTTCTACATGGTTTTTACCTGGTGTATGCTTTTTTCATTTATATGTTTACAGTATTAATTATAGTTCTATAGGAATTTGACTATTCTTATTTTCTCCTATATATTAGTCCCCTTATTAATGGTGTTCAATAGTTTTTATGCATTAGCTCTTATACTTTGATGACAGTTTATGGTTGTAATATTTGTACTAAATCAAAATTATTGAAATTTCATTGTACAACAAAACTTGAAATATTGAATTTGAAAATTTTAATTTTTGATGTTCATTAGTGTGTATTCTACTACTCCTAAAAGAAAAAATCCTCAATTTTCGTCACCAATCCTTTTTTCCCTATTCTTATCATTAAAATTACAATGCTATCCAAAAGTTTTTTAATAATCCATCAGTTTCTAATAGATTATATTTTAACTAAATGTTTTGAAAGGGTTAAGTAGTCCATTAACATATAAAGAGTAATCGAATGTAGTCGTACGATTTTAAAAGAATTTTCCCCACTTTACCTTCGATTTGTATTCGCTAGCAACTATGATTTCAATTAATTTGCAATAAATATATTTAATTAATGTTAGATAACGGATGCATTTAATGATTAATTGTATCAGTTAACGTTATTTGCCAAGTTAGAGTCTGTAACTACTCTAACTTTACAAATTTCAACTAATGATACATTTTAACCATTATCTCTCTAAAATCTATTTAAACTTTTCTATTTCTTTGTCTTGCCATCTTTATCTCCACCCATGCACTCGCCCATCACGGAGCCATCTTGGCCTACAGACTGTGAGCTCTTCCAACCAAGCAGCTCATAACCAGTAACCAAATTTTTCCACCGAAATCTCACATTCGTAATCTTTTATCCTTCGCATATGAGGTCCTATGTGTATGCTTTCAAATGGGTTTTGGATGTACACACCAACAAGCTCAGATCTCAAGATGTTGATTTAGGCAAGTGCCTTTGAGTGTGGATCACTTACACTACTTTATGTTCTGTTTCCTTGCTCTCCTGTACTTCAAAGGAAAGATTGATGACAAAACCATTAGGGTGATCGAGGCAAACTTAGAGAAGCACCAACATGTATAAAAGTAGATGTTTGAAGGGATTCAAAAGGTGATAAAAGATGGAAAGAGATCAAAGACAAGAATTTGCAGAATATGCCATATATGAAGGTTGTAGTTTTTGAGGTTTCAGCAGGCATCTACTGATGAACTTGTAATGCAACCGATGAACATGCATCTCGTGATAGTTGATTATAAACATCTTGGTTATATCATAGGAAATTTATGATATGAAAAATTTTAAAAATATATATCTCTGACAATTACTTATTTCGATTGATCGTCTTAACTATTTCTTCTTCCAGTAATTTAAAGTTAATAGGAAAGCAACAATTTAAAAGGGTTTGATAGAGATTAAGAAATAAATCTTTTTGATAAGTACTTGTTTGGATTGATCATCTTGGCTCTTAACTCCTTGTTCTTTCAATAATTTAATATTAATGGGAAAGCAAAAATTTTAAGGAATTTGATAGAAATTAAGAATAAGGTTACTTAATTTGTAATTAAGACAATTTTATATGATAAGTTACTATGCCTGCTCTTTGTTTTTTATAAATAATGATCCAGAAAAATTAATGTTTTAAGACTTAGTTTAGTGCATTCCTTTTTAGTGAGAATAACCATTGAGTATTTTTCTGTTTTTTTTTATATACATTAGACACCCTCTTTTATGTGAACTAAAGGGCAAAATAGCAACCCAACATTAAAAGAGTAACACAACAAATTAAAACACCATTAAGAAAAGCGTTAATTTATTATATAGATTATAAAATATGTTAACAATTCTCAATTTCTTAAGGTTAAAAAAGTAACTTTTGACATATTGAGATACATAGATAAAAAAATATAAAGTTTCTCCCTAATGTCAATAATTGTCATTCAATTGTAATTAATCTCAATTATTAATGAGACAATGAAAAGTTTTGTGACTATTCATCTTTATCACTCTCAAGTTATGTCCTCATCCTCTTTTTATTTTCTCTAACTCATGATAAAAGTTAATTATGAATGAAAACTTTGTAACCACTATTTTCTTACTTTTTAATAATTAATTTTTAGTAAAAAATACAAAAGGCTTTAATTTAGAAGTTCTAATAGACCAGACCACGTTGGTGGGTAACATTTGCCATTTATATGATAATCTCATATCATATTTTTTTTCAAATTTGATGATTCATTTCAGATTTCATTTGCTTGTAACTTTTTTTCTTATGCAAGTTGTTTGATAACCGCTCTTTATCGTTTATATTTCAATTAAAGGACAAGTCAATATATTTGATATATTGTGTGTTGTTAGATTTGGTTTGAAAATCACATGGTCGCCTACTTGGATTGTGAATCATTGGTTTAAGACTCATTCATTCCTTCTCAAGTCTGAGTTATAAGCCCTTAATAATTTATTTGCTCTTTTTTTTTTTTTTTTTGAAAGAAAATTCAAGGGGTTAAGGCCAAGACCCCAACTTGTATATTAATGAAGCAAAGGATGTACAAGAGATGGGATAAAAATCCCTAGGAAAAAAAATAAGAGGCGGAAAGGAAGATCTAAGTCCATTTAAGAGAACAAACATAGTGCAAGCCTAATTTATCTAATCCATATAAACCATAGGCAGACTTGGGCAAATCCCTTGTTGAGGGGTAGGTAGAAGATGCACTATGAACACCATTTTTAGCCAACATATTAGCAACTTTATTAGTTTCTCTAAAAACATACTAAATAGAATGATTAAAGGAGTGAAGAAAAAGACTTAATCTATAGCAAACAATAATTCAATTTCTAGAGGTAAGCCGATGAACCATCCAGCCAATTGACTAAATTCTTTGAATCAGATTCAATAACGAGAACATGGAAGCCTCTTCCATGCTGATGATAGAGATTAAGGCCAACAAGGAGACCATAAACCTCAACTTCAATGTTGGAGCAAGAACCAAATAAATGAGAGATTTTTTATTATTGTTATTTATAAGGTGACAAAAAATATTGTTTTGCTCTCCAATTCCAATCTGATAATATATATAAATTTTTAGAGACCTTTTTTTTCCTTCTCTATCTCTCTTACTCCTTTTTTTTTTTAAAAAATTTGATACTTAATATCTTTATTTATTAATTGATCAAATGCATAGAATAACTTATCCTAAAATAAATGCTTGTATACCTAAAAATATTTTTATGCAATAATTACCCAGAAATATTCCTCAACGTGCAAAGCACGTTCTACCTACTATTTACAACTAAAACATGATAATAGATACTATGCACACGAATGAGATCTTCAGCTATAATAAGTAAATACAGCAAACATCAACAAAACTTAACTCCATAAGCATTTGAAGTTCAAGAAGCTAGAGAATGACATTTCACAAGGAGTTCCACATAGCAAGTTTTTATTTATATTTTCCATAGCAGTAGGGTAGAAAATTATCAAGACCCATTACTAATTTGCACTAAAAGAAAGAAAGCATGTCCACAGACTATCTAATTATTTTCATAGTTTCCTCCAAAGCCGGATGAAAGCTTTTAGGCAGTTGCAACAGTCATGTGCTTCTCAATTGTCTGGTTTAACTCTTCCTTTTTTGCACCCACAACTTTATCCACAGGCTTTCCCTCTTTCAAGAACAGAAAGGTTGGCATTGCCTCCACAGACCATTCCTCAGCAACAGACTGAAAATCACATGTCCTGATGGTCAAATGTAATGATAACCAAGGCTATATTCTGTGCCGTCTAATGACGTAGTCGAAAGCTACCTCTGGTTTTAGAATTTGGAAAAAATAAAAAAGCACAATTCATATGCATGAGAGATTCATTCACCTTCAATTCATCCACGTCCACCTTGAGGAAAATAACATGAGGCAATTTCTTGGCCAGCTCTGACAGGATTGGGGCAATAATACGGCATGGTCCACACCATGAAGCAGTAAAATCAACCACCACCTGCACAAGCAAATGATAGATTACATTTGAGTATGTTGATGTCAAGTACTCTACATGTGTGCACGCACGCTCGCACATGCAGATGGTTGATGATGAGTAGCAGCATCTACTGGGAAGGAGGTGCTACAAATTGAAAATGGGTGTCATTTGGAAGTCATTTTGTACTGGCTTGAAAAAATATGCCAGTCTGCTAACATTGTGTAAGATTTTATGTCAACAAATAAACCAAACAAACGTCCATGAAGGGGCATCTTTATTCCCCCCGGAGGATAACATAAATGATAAAATCATTCAGGAACACAAATGATTTGGTTCTTTGTCCATCTCCTTCTTTTATAAGAGAAAAATAATGTCATTCAGTATACAATGCAAAAACAAGAGCATCAAATGGAACATAAATTATGCAAAATTAGGTTAAGTGTACAAATTTCCAACCCAATTTCTCAAAATGGTGAGTTCCCATTTGATTCATCAACCCACCAAAAACAATTAATAAACTATAGTTACTCGAACAGCAAAAAACATTCACTAAAGATACAGTAATTCTACATAATCAGTTAATTCATACCTAATCAGGTGAAGAATACAACCAAAAAAAAAAAATTTTAAATTCCCCGATCCTGTAACAGAAGGTGCATCTTAATAATTCAAACGAAGAAAATATTGCGAGAATTATGAAACGTGCAGCCTATGACAAGGTTTAGCTACTTAGAAGACAATTTTTGGGACCACCCGTTTCACAGATAGAAAAAAAAAAAGGTCATTTGGACCAGGTGAACTTGGTCCTTGAACATTATATTAGTAATTTCTTGAGCTTGCAGATGATAAAATCATTCAGGAACACAAATGATTTGGTTCTTTGTCCATCTCCTTCTTTTATAAGAGAAAAATAATGTCATTCAGTATACAATGCAAAAACAAGAGCATCAAATGGAACATAAATTACCCAAAATTAGGTTAAGTGTACGAATTTCCAACCCAATTTCTCAAAATGGTGAGTCCACATTTAATTCATCAACCCACCAAAAACAATTAATAAACTATAGTTACTCGAACAGCAAAAAAATTCACTAAAGATACAGTAATTCTACATGATCAGTTAATTCATACCTAATCAGGTGAAGAATACCAAAAAATAAAAAAAAATTTAAATTCCCCGATCCTGTAACAGAAGGTGCATCTTAATAATTCAAACAAAGAAAATATTGCGAGAATTATGAAACGTGCAGCCTATGACAAGGTTTAGCCACTTAGAAGACAAATTTTTGGGACCACCCATTTCACAGATAGAAACAAAAGGTCATTTGGACCAGGTGAACTTGGTCCTTGAACATTATATTAGTAATTTCTTGCGCTTGCAGATGATAAAACGAGCAACATAGGCTCATCAATAATCCAGGAAAAAAAAATAAAAAGTAAAAAACAAACAAAGCGTAAAACTCATAAGAAAGGCATAATACTTCACACTGTGGAGGAAGACAAATTGAATACAATCTACCACAAATGAATCATAAGATATAACATGGATCGATGAATCAAGAGGCCACAGGTAGAATAAAGGAGATTTATGAGTTAAAAGCACATGCCTTATGGCAAAAAACTACAATCAAGAATTATAACAGTGCAGAGTACACCATTTCTTAAATACAACTGAGATGATTAATCTCACTATGTCTATAAAAAATTATATTGGGTTGTAACCAATTCAAATCTATCAAACAAAAAATACCATTTGCTTACCACTAAAAACGAGACATTACTAATTTGATAATAAGTAATGAATCAGATCATATAAAGTAGAATAAACCATCGAAAGAAACTTGTTGAGGTGAGCACCCTGCCCATAAAACAAAAAATACCAAGAACTAAACGGCTCCGGATCCTCTGTGCATCAAATCCTCTGTGTAGCAGAGGATCCTCTGTGCAGCACCATTGAACGGACCAAATTAATTTGGGCCAATTCTCTATGTATGGAGGTACCTTCGGCTTATATTGGGGTACCTTAGGCTTAGAAGGAGGGTACCTTAGGCTAATTTTGGTGACTGCATATGGCTTACCATGGGGGGTACCTTAGGCTTATATGGGAGGTACCTTAGGCTTACATGAGGGTATCTTGGACTTAGAGTAGGGTACCTTAAGCTTATTTTGGGGGGTACCTACCACGATTTAGGGAGGTACCTTCGGGTTATAGTGGGGTACCTGAGGTACCCCGTATTTGACAGAGGTACTCCATTGTTAGGCCAAAGGTACCTCCATGAAAATGATTGGGTACCCCAGTATTTGACAGAGGTACCCTATTGTTAAGCTTTAAAGGTCAATTAGGGGCTATCAAATATGGGGTACCCCCATGTTTGCCTGAGGTACCCTAGTATTTGATAGAGGTACCCCATTGTTTGCCTAATGTACCCCATATTTGATAGCCTTCATTTAATTTGGACCGTTGGATTGCGCTGTAGTTTGCTTCACAAAGGATCTGCTACACAGAGGATCCGTTGCAGAACTAAACAACCAAACCCTCACTCTAATCATTTGAACCATAAAATCCAAGCCCTAAACAGAAAATATATAACTATGCAGCGCAGAAAATTATAAAATCCTACAAAGAAAACTCATACGAACCTTTTCTATCCCCAACACAGTAACAGATTTCGAAGTAAGGTATAATCATACTAGACCCATAGTTCAAATTAGCCCCACAGCACACATCAAACAAGAATTACATGAACTTACCACTCAAAATCGTTCGATCCCAACATTAAATAACAAAAAAAATTCAAATACACGGAAAATCAAACCAAATGCAAAAGCGTGTCCAAAGCTCATTCGAAGAAGACCATCGATAGAGCTTACATAAACGTTTAACCAAAACCTGCATGGGCCTTTGAGCGTAACCCCATAAACAGAAAATTCATCGAATAGAGACCAAAACCGATCGTATGCATCACCCACAAAATTTCAGGCATATATAAAATCCATCGAATCCGCAGAGCCCAGGACCAGAAAAAATAGTTAATAAAGCTAGAAAAAACGAAAGCAACATTAATCCTCAAAGCCCGTGAATTAAAAACGCTGAAACAGATCCAGATCAAGAGAAACAAAGCATATGAAATACAGAAGGGAGAAAAAAAAAAGGGAAATCAAGCAAACAAATTCAGGATTCATTGAACGAGTACCAGTTTCTGCGAAGCTTTTCCCTTCTCGAATTGTTCATTCCACGAGTCGACAGTGTGGCAACTGATAACTTGTCCCTCTTCAGCCATTTTTTTCAAGCGAATCTAACAACGCAGAGATATCACAGAATATGCTCCTCTCAAATCCGAGCTCTTCCTCGGCCGAAGCACAGGCTTAAATAGATAAATACAGAAAAGAAGTAGGTGACGTTCCTTACAACAATGTCCTACGTTACAATCCAAATTGCTGAAATGCCACCCAGAAAAAAAAAATTTCAAAGAGTCCACTTGGATCAGATCGGTTGGGTTTTCCTTTTGCCTTTTAGGCCAATCGATCTGACAATCAGATTTCATCAACTAAAGTGTATCTAATTAAAAAGAAAAGAAAAACTCGTTTTAAAGATTTTTGTCATAATTCCAGACTAAATGTTGATTGTTGATCAATCAAATAATTGAATAAGAAAAGGCTCGTCCTCATTTTCAAGCACTGAGATCGTGAATAAAAGTAAATCCGGCAAGGCAGATGATCGTGGAATCTTTAATTTCCTTTTAAAATACTGCAGCGATCCGCTAACTTATCGATTTGTTATTACCTCTGTTTTTTTTTTTGGTAACGCTTTTGTTATTACCTCTTATTTTGTGATCTTCAGACGGCAATAAATTTAAGGATTAGAACGAAATGGCGCTGCTATTCTACAGCCATTGTACAATTAATACGATGTAGACAATTAGCTTTGTAACGCTTTTCATGTGGACACATTTCCAGGCGTTGGCTTTTTCATTTGTTCACATTAGTGGATGTCGACACATTTTCAG
This sequence comes from Buxus sempervirens, assembly GCA_947561395.2. Taxonomy (NCBI): domain Eukaryota; kingdom Viridiplantae; phylum Streptophyta; class Magnoliopsida; order Buxales; family Buxaceae; genus Buxus; species Buxus sempervirens. The sequence continues at coordinate 39,739,866 of OX387190.1, forward strand.
GCGTTGGCTTTTTCTTAGCTGCTAAGCTTTGAGGTTAAAACAGCAAAGGTGGCTTTTTCTTAGCAGTAGCGGGGGCACATGTTTCCAACGTAACATCAGCAGTGACGCATAGGAGCACTTCCAAATGCAGCCACGCAATTGCCAGCACCAGAAATAATAAATTAGTAATGAATTGGTTGAACTCAATAACGTGAGATGCCTCCACGTTTCTCCTCTCTTTGGCATTACCCATTAAGAAAAAATTTGCCCTAGTCAGACGCAAAAATGGATCATCTGTGAACCCACAACCCAAAAAAAAGGAACAGTTCACGACCAGTGCAAAAACCAGGCGATAAGCTTGGGGGTCTTAATAAAAGACAGAATTGGTGGCCCTTCTTTTGTGGTGTAATGAAACGATGATCAGATCATCTGCTAGCAATTCGTAATTCGATGCAACCCAAAACAATTGGCGTTGCGACAGAACATGTTCATCCGACCTGGAAAAGCTAAGAACTACGTAAGATGTGGCAAATTCATATTTTTTTGACATCAAAGCTCCAGTACACATTTGTCAAATTAAATAACATCCGGATTGGTGATAGCTACAGCCCGATTAAACTCTTGAAGCAGTACGTACCCAAAACAAACCAGCCAACAAGAATAAACGTAAAGGAAGCCAAGAATATCAGGAAGTTCCATCCGCCAAGTATGAGGCCAAGGCCGAGTACTAAAACAAATGGTAAGAAAGCCTTCAGAATAGCTGCTCCATTTACCCACTGACCCTTCAGGAAAATCAGAGCTGCAAGATTCACCACATTCCACCTGCCTGTGCCACCGTAACCCAATCTATTTAGGTTGTTTGCAACAAAGGAGTGGCAGTTGCACGTAAATAGATTGTAAGATCGGTTTTGGAATTCCTGTGTGCTCCTCCTCAGTGAATCATCCCATGTCAATGTTTCTCTTTCAAATTCAGGGTACTTGCTTCCATTTCCAGTAAAACCAGGAGAGATGCAGCACTGATTGCGCAGAAATTCAAAGAAATGAACATTTGATCACTATCCAATGACTTGTTGTATATAATCTAACATCATATGAAATTCCACATTTACCTTCTCTTTACTTAATTGGATGTATCGGGCCACTGCGCCAAATGTGAAGTTGTCCACGCAGACAAAATTGGGCCCTGCAAAGTCCAAAATGACTCCGTCCTCTCTGCAAATACCAATGTGGCCAATGAAAGGTACCAGCCATGAAATCACAGGAAGAGGCGTCCACACTATGCAACATGGAAACCGAGCTCTTCTTGGATCAATCTGCATACTTGGTGAAACACTTTCCTCTAGCATCGGCTGACTATCAAACTCGGTATTTGATTCCATTGATTCTTGCACATAACCTGATGTTCCAAAACAAAGGAACCTGAACAGAAAATATATAGAACCTACACTTCAACACCAATACAATAAGAATAACAGTAAGCCTTATCTAAAAGTAGTTGGGTTCGGCAATAGGAAAAGGTACCCTGTTCCTCCATCCCAATCTGTCAAAAACCAAAATTTCGTTAGATTATGAGTATCTAATTACTCTCTGACTAACTTTGCCCTGGTTCTTTTTTATCTTCCTCTCGTCCTTCTAAATCTTTCAACAAATACTGTCCCAACGTTTTTGAACTCTTTGATCGGTAAAGATGCATTCCATGAAAATCTTTCTAGTAAAAAACAGAACCCTCTTTCTAATTTAAATGGATAAGTGCTTTGAAAAATAAGATCGAACTTGTTAAAAAGAGGCAATGTGAAGTTCTCCTATATAACTATCAATTTCTCCCTAAAGGCCAACAACTTTCAAGTAATTCCCTGGCTTCATTAACTGATCAACTCATCCCTCCCAAAAAAATAACCAAAAAAAAGAAAGAAAAGAAAAACAGTAGGAAATTATAAAACAAATGGCTATGGCAATATAGAAGCAGAAACACAATCACCAACTTACAGCAAAACTGATATGAAAGTGAGAGATTCCTAAAGATTCCTGACTTTTAACTCTCAAAATGTCGATCCCAATTCGGAAACAGAAGGTAGGGAGGATGGTGTTTGAGTACTCGCTTTTTCCTCAACTAGCTACTCTTCCCAATTTTTGTGCCACCTTCGGTGGAGAAAGGGCTTCAATGACTGAAGCAATCATGTAATACCATACTACTTATATATCTAGTCAAATAGCTGCATGTGGAGTTGGGAAGATAGCAAAATATAAAAAGTTAAACATCTTTTGCAACAAAGTTGAGTCTTACGTTTCCCTTCGAATTTTAGGATTTAGGCTCTTTGGGATTGGGAATTTTGAAGGTTTTCGCGTTATTTTTGGGATCTTTTATTAGTCCCGTGCATGTGCTATAAGCCTATAACACAAGCTATTTTGGCTGCTTCCGATGTTTTAAAGTGAAAATTTGGCTTCCAAGTTGCAGCGCAATAGAAGATGTCGATCACTCAAGTAATAAAATCAGCTTTGTCAAATGCCGTTCCCTGTATTTATGGGAGAAGATACAGCTCTAGGCTGAGAGAGAGATTACGACTGAGACCTAATTTACAGGCAAATCACGAAGCGGAAATGAAGAATCGATGAACCCTACTTCTTTCCTCTTACCCAAAAAAAAGGAACCCTACTTCTTTCCTCAATACCAGTCTTGTTTAACATGATTCACAAACGGGAACTTCAATCAACGTGATCGAAAATTTCATATCCGAAAGACAGAAAAAGAAAGAAGGAGATTCATTACCTTTGGGATCGAGAGGCGCAGAGAGATTCCACCACAAATCGTTCCTTGGTAATGGTACTACCGAAGATCCCAAGGGGAGACCGCCGATACCATGGTGACGGTTCTCCGGCTTCTTTATACATGGAATGTAACTCTAATACGGATCCCCAACCATTATACCGCTCGCCCGAATGCATGGATCCGGATAGGGGTGCCATTGGAATCTTTCATCACCTAACCCAAGAAACTGATGACCCAACCCGATCCAGTAACTTCCGATTTGTTAAATCCTAAACAGATTAATCCACAACTGGTCATTTGGGTTGGGTTTCTCTTTATTTGGTCCAAAGAACAGGAACCGAAATCTATATCTAGCAAGGCGCCCTTTCGGGAATCGCGAGAATCAAAATGTCCAAATCTCCAAAGTAGTTCTTAGACATCATTTGTGAAGATTCTTTAATAAAACTGTACAATTATTAAATTGTCTCAATTTTTTTAAAACTTAATAATTAGTTGCAAAACTATTCCCTCCCCTTCTATTTGTTTCTTCATGCTTGCAATACTGCATTTGCACCCACCTCCTAACATTGGCTTTCCTGTCTTTCGGATAGAAAATCTATAATTCTATTTGATGTGTTATATAGCATGTTGTTTCAATGTATACATTCTAAGTTCCAAAAGACCACACACATAAAGGGAGGGGCATTTGGTTGATTTCAAAACAACTAAAAGTTTGTTCATAGCTCCTTCAAGTTTCTAGCTTATTATTATCTCAAAGTTTCCCAAACCTTGTCCATATTGCGGTTTGTTATTGTCTACTGAATTCTTAAAGATAAAATTGCGTCTGGTCCGAATACCCTGAGTTCCAGAAAAAAAAATTTGCGTCTGGCCTTTGCATTTCTATTTTTGGATGTCACAAAGGTGCAAAAGACTTCATTCTTCCTTCCGATTAAGAGAGTTTTGCCTTCTACTTATTTCTGTATTTCCATCTTTCAGTACTATTCTTGATGATTTAGCAGACCTCGTAAGAGTTTGAGAGTTTGTAAAATCCACATTTAACATAATTTAAAACATATACAGTCCATGGCCATCTCTTCTAAGGTTTCTTCCTTTGTTTTTGTTGTTGTTGTTGTTGTTGTTTTTTGTTTTTTTTTTTTTTTTTGACTGCCTTAGCTTTTAAGGTTTCTTCCTTTTCTTTTATTCTTTATACCCTGTTTTTTCCGAGTCGTTTGTACTTTTGAAGTCTTATTATTGCTATTATTCGTCCAATGAAGAATTTGACGGGGAGTCAATTGATAAAGTGGACTCCAGAATATAAAATCATATATCATTGTTTACACCCTGTACCGATCAACGAATAAGATAAGGCCATGTGATATCTACATGGCCTACTGAGGCCATGTCATAAACACACGGATGCTTTGTTCAGTCAGATAGGCCACGTCAGCATACACATAGACCGAGAGTTTAGTTAAGGCAACGCAAGCCTATACGACGAACCATACTCATGTTTATCAAAAGATCGTGTCATCGGTCGTTTGAGGATAACCAATTTAAGATCGTGGCCGAACAGTTATCTTTCATGAGCAGAAGACTGCAGATGACCAACCTCCATGAAGATCGTGCAAGAGTGGGACGTTGAACAACCGTCAAAGATTGGCTATAAAAGGCACAAACTCGAAGAGCTCGAGCACACAATCCATCCAACTGCAATCGGTTATAATATTATTTTGATCATCCATGATCTTTATCCCGTCTCCTACACTGTAGCCAGAAGGATAAACTAGGACTTCTCTCACTGCTTCCAGTTGCAGTGACACCTTCGACCCCTGTTTACTCCGATTCACGCCAGAATCCTGCCACCGGAGAGTAAGTTGAGGCTGCCCCTGACTCGTAGTTTTGTACCCCGATCACGATTACAGAATCCCGAACAGCCAGTCCCGAGACTTACTTTGATCAAGCCAGGTGACTTGCGTATTTTCGGTTAAACAGCAATCCTAGGTGAACCCCCGAATTGGCTTTGTTAGCAGCCGCCCCCTCCTCCTGTTCTTATACTCCGATTACAACTATAAGACCAGAACAGGCCGGTCCTGCAAGCTTTGTCAGTTTTCTTCTTACTTTTTGTTCCCTTTTGGGGATTATCTGTTGTAGCTTACGGCCATTGGCCGATTTTATAGTAAAGGAGTTTTGTGCCATTAGTTGCTTTCAATTTCAAACACTTACAAGAACCCAAACGAAGACCGAACCCCTAGTCTTCATATTATCGCCTGACCGGTTTTATTACAGGTGACTTGCAGTACGACTGAATCGACCCCCCGGTTTAGATTCGGAACAGGTGCCCGAGGTCAGGACCCAACCCGAAATCATTGTATCAAACGATACTGACACGCCCGCGCAGAGACACATCATCAACATCGCCATATGTCCACACCAGCCCAATTCCGAAGGAACATCCCTTTTTGCCGCCATTAGTGCTCTTTCAAAGACTAAGGGTCTCACCGGGCGTGCCAAAAAGGGATGTTCCTCCAAAATTGGGCCGATGTGGACACGTGGCGATGTTGATAATGTGTCTCTGCGCGGGCATGCCAGTATCGTTTGATACAATGATTTCGAGTCGAGTCCTGACACCGGGCACCTGTTCCAAATCTAAATCGGGGTGTCGGTTTAGTCGTACTGCAAGTCACCTGTAATAAAACCGGTCAGGCAATAATATGAAGACTAGGGGTTCGGTCTTCGTTTGAGTTCTTGTAAGTATTTGAAAGCGAAAGCAACTAATGGCACAAAACTCTTTTATTATAAAATCGGCCGATGGCCGAAAGCTACAACAGATAATCCTCAAAAGGAAACAACAAGCAAGAAGAAAACTGACAAAGTTTGCAGGACCGGCCTGTCCTGGTCTTATAGCTGTAATTGGAGTATAAGAGCAAGAGGATGGGGTGGTTGCTAACAAAGCCAATTCGGGGGTTCACCTAGGATTGCTGTTTAACCGAAAATACGCAAGTCATCTGGCTTGATCAAAGTAAGTCTCGGGACCGGCTGCTCCGGATTCTGTAACCGTGATCGGGGTACAAAACTACGAGTCAGGGGCGGCCTCAACTTACTCTCTAGTGGCAGGATTCTGGCGTGAATCAGAGTAAACAGGGGTCGAAGGTGTCACTGCAACTGGAAGCAGTGAGAGAAGTCATAGTTTATCCTTTTGGCTACAGTGTAGGAGACGGGATAAAGATCACGGATGATCAAAATAATATTATAACCGGTTGAGGTTGGATGGATTGTGTGCTCGAGTTCTTCGAGTTTGTATCTTTTATAGCCAATCTTTGACGGTTGCTCAACGTCCCACTCTTGCACGATCTTCATGGAGGTTGGTCATCTGCAGTCTTCTGCTCATGAAAGATAACTATTCGGCCACCATCTTAAATTGGTTATCCTCAAACGACCGATGACACGATCTTTTGATAAACATGAGTATGGTTTGTTGTATAGGTTTGTGTGGCCTTAACTGAACTCTCGATCTATGTGTATGCTGACGTGGCCTATCTAACTGAACAAAGCCTCTGTGTGTTTATGACATGGCCTCAGTAGGCCATGTAGATATCACGTGGCCTTATCTTATTCGTTGGTCTGTATAGGGTGTAAACAATCATGTAGTTCAAGCCTTCAACGGTCTTCCCTCCTTTTGGAGTCGTTTGTGTAAACAACCCAAATCAAGCAAAAATTAAAATTTGGGCTAATTCAGTTAAAAATTTTGGACTTTAATTTTAATTTGGTTCAATTGTGGGGTTTGGGAATTTTGACGCTGTTCCCATCATTTTCAGTTCAACTTGGGGACGCATGTGGGCGCTGGCATGCTAGCATCGGTGCCGATGCAAGGAGTCGGAAACTTTTGACCCCAGCGCTGATCACACGCAGAACCAGATGGGTTGCAATTCAGATACGACCCAACCACCTGTAGATTTGGAGACTTTTGATCCAGTGATTGCTTAGAAGATTGGGGTTTGTCCTCCAAGGTTCTTTCCCCAATTTTATGGCAACATAGACGACGGGCACGATGGTGGTTTCTAACCATCAAGCATGGATGGTTTGATTGCCGCCTTTAAACCAATAAATCAAACCAATCCAAACCTATCAAGTTCAATTTTTTTGGGGGTGTATTAATGGATCTCAGTTCGATTTCGATTTTATATTAGAACAAACCGATTCAATTTCAGTTCAGTTCTGGTATAAACATTCTTACTTGTGGCATGCACATGTTGCCTTTGAATCTATTCCACCAACGGTCAAAACCATATTCGGTGACATATGTATAAACAAACATTCCTGCTTGGGGCATCAACATGTTGCCTTTAAATCTTTTCCACAATGGTAAAAAACATATGCTACCTATAATTTTGATTTTAGGTCTCATTAATTGTGGGCTTAACATATGAATTAAAGTAGAATCTATAAATATTTGAGATCCTTTTTTTTTCTTGGTAAATAAACATGGAAGAAGGGGGCTACCACTGTGGGCCCGAGCATGACCACAATGGCTTCTTCCCCATTGCACAATATTCAGATTGGGCCATAGCTACCAAATATCCCTGTTTTAGTTGGGGAGATTGGACCATCATCACAACACCACGAAAATGCAAATGGGATGGTTTAATTTATTAGTTAAATCGATAAACCAAACATATTGGGTTCAATTTTGGGTTTGTATTAATCGATTGTAGTTCTATTTCAATTTTATATTGAACCAACTAATTCAAATTTTTTTCATCTCTATATTAACTAATAGGTTTGGTTCCAATTTTTTTCAAAACCGATCCATTGCCATCCCTAGTCTATATCTATCTATTATAGTGAGAGTAGTCCCTTGGGAAGCTTGACAACAACTATACAAAACTTTCCCAAAAAACCCTTACCATTTGTTTGTTTAGGCATAATTAATATAGGGTTAAAATAGTAAAAACTATACCTATTCATTCAAATCGTTGCAAAATTGTTCCCTGACTCTACCTGCTGTACTACACGTGTACCCTGCTAGTTGTTATTATCATGTTTATGATATCCATTGGTTGTTTATGAGTACATACGACAACATACAAGATCCCGACCATGTTAAGTAGTCAATAACATTTATATAAAAAGAAAAAGATAAAAAATAAAAAGGAAAAGAAAAGGAGTACCAATAACATGACAAAATAGAACCTCACATATATCTTATACTTTTTAGCATAGTTGTATTTATTATAAATCTTTAAAATTAATAAAATCTATGACTAAAAAACCATTCTATTACATCACGATATGGCCCCATCAGAGCAAGAAAGTCAAGATCTTTTAAAATTTTGATTTAATGGAACATGGCTCCGAAACCATTTTAACGTCTTATTATCTCAAAATACCTGTAATTTTCTTATCAACTATTTATTAATTCAATAAATAAAAAAATAACATAATATTTTAAATATGACCTAATTTACTCAGTGGGTATCTAACGAGCTGCTGTTTATATATAAAAATAAAAAAGAAAAAGGAAAATCTAACGAGCTGCTGTCGAACCAATTCTCAGTGAGCCCGTTCAACAGAGGGGGAAATATAAGGAATAAAAGGAAGAAGAAAAGCAAAAACCTCAGCCGGCTCACAGCGCCTTGGGATGAAATCGTCTGCCGTGTGGCAGACTTTTGCAGCGGGCGCGGCCGGTGTCTGTTTACATCTTTAAACGTGAAAAGGCATTTTTATATTGAAAAAAAAAAAAAAAAAAAAATATTCCAACAAAAAAAAATATTGAAAAAAATAGGCCGTGAGATGTTGCCCGTGGCAATATCTAAGGCAGCTGCGAGATATTCTTGCAGCAGACGATTTCAACCCAGCGGCTTACAATTGCTTGCCAGTTGGCTAGCGAACGAATGGTCCAGGACTTAACGAACCAAGAGTCGGCTCACAAATTTCAAACAATTTAATACCATAGCTCGCGACCTACCCCACACGTTATTGCTTGATATCACGAGAGAGAGATTATATTTCAGATCACAAGCTACGATATTAAGACATCTCTTAAAATCCAACCAGCACGATTGGTGCATTTCGTACGAAGACGTTCCTGATGAACGGTGATGGAATCACGACATCAATAAAGCATGAAATATCACGCACCAAATCATAGCTCTTAGTTCCAGAGAGAACATCTGTTTTCTCTTTCTATTTTCTGTGTCTGCTTTCTGTGCATGACTCGGGTGTTGTCTTCCTTCAGTCCATGGCGAAAGCCCGGGCGCCCAAACAAAGCTTAGACTCGTACACCATCAAAGGCATCAACAAAACCATCAAAGGTAATTTCTATATCTCTTTCGTTCGTAGATGATCTCGATTCTTGTTTCTGCGATTATCTACTGTGCGTCGCTCTCATTCTCGACTCTTCATCTTCAACAGCCGGTGACTGTGTGTTGATGAGACCATCGGAGTCATCAAAACCGCCGTACGTATCTAAGGTGGAGAAGATCGAAATGGACGGTAGAGGGAGCGTTAAGGTGCGTGTGCGGTGGTACTATCGTCCGGAGGAGTCGATCGGTGGTCGGAGACAGTTTCACGGGGCCAAGGAGTTGTTTCTGTCCGACCATTACGACGTGCAAAGCGCCGATACTATCGAGGGCAAGTGTACGGTACACAGTTTCAAAAGCTATACTAAGCTCGACGCCGTTGGTAACGATGATTTCTTTTGTCGATTCGAGTATAATTCTTGCACCGGTGCGTTCAATCCCGACAGGGTTGCCGTGTATGTGTGCATCTTATTTTGATATTTTGATCGATTGTTTTGCGTCTGCTATTATAGTTCGTTGAATTAAATTAACCGACTAATTGATCAAATTGGGCAAAATTTCTCAATTTCATGCAAGTTGCGGAAAATTTCATTTTCTGTACAAAATATGTGGTTATAGTTGTTCTCGATTGTGATTTTTTCTTTTTTCCTTCTTTTCAATTTAATTTCTTTGGGGATTTTCTCACCAAGAAATTTCTTGTGGCAGATACTGCAAGTGCGAGATGCCCTACAACCCTGACGACTTAATGGTTCAGTGTGAAGGATGCTCTGATTGGTAAGTTTCAATTTTCCGGATTTTTTTTTGGGGTCTTTTGTAATCCATGGATGGTCGGTTTTTGTGTGATTTAGCTTCAATCGTCAAATATAAGCTCTCTAGTTTGTAGATTAAAGGTCATCGGAATGTGAACCACTATGTATTTATGAGAAATAGAAATGTTTTTCTTTTCTTTCAATGCATATAAATGAAAAACCTAACTGTTAAACATGAAACTAATGAAACAAACACCTTGGATAGCTAAATTTATTGTTCTACCTTTTGCTTTCATTGTGTAAGAGAATCTATGTAAAACATTTTTTGAGCTATGAAAGAGTCATGAGCTATTCATTTGATCAAATCCCTTCCGAAATGATGGGTTTGGGAGGGCTCTTGATTTTCTTTTAATTTCTGAATACTGGTCACATACATCATTGTCTAATTTGTAATGCTCTCTACTATGATATTAAATGAAGGTTTTTTCATCTATCCCTACTAATGATGCTAATCACACATTTGATGCTACTCCTGATTCTAGATTTCACAATGACTCTGAAGAGAATTCCAGAGAAGATGAGTAAAGATCAAAGAGTTTGCTTTGCTTCTTGATCCATGGTTCTCTTTTGTTCCTTTACTTCTTCCTTGAAGGAAAATGTGTGAAGATCCAAGAGTTTTTGATACCTTCTAATTTTGCTAAACTTTGAAGGTATCTTCATATACCAGAAATTTCTGTTGTGAGGAATGTATTTAATGACCCGTTCTACCCATAACCACACCAATCTCATAGTTGCAACTTTATTCCGTGCTACAATACTGGTAGTCTGCCCTCAATAATTCCAGTGAGATCAAGATTCAACTGCCTAGCGTTCTCTGTGATAGTGCTGAAATATATGTTACTCTTCTCCTTATTAAGACTAAGTCTAGTCAGTCTCTCGAAGCATTGAAGCGCATCCATTATGCATTTGATGGAGCCCGTCACCAAGATAAAACAAAAACAGATCATTCTCAAATTGGATAACACAAGAATATCAGTTTTTAATACATTTGGGCTCAGATTCTCAATAAATTTGTCTCTCTTTCTCTCATGCTTTCTTCCCTGTACTTCTCATACTTATCTTTCGGTCCCTCCAACGCCCATCAGACACTTAAACGCAATGATTTCTCATGGCACACAACTCATTCAAATTCAGTTCTTGCAATGGGCAAATGTAGTTCATGGGATCTGGATTTGGTGATGTGTCTTTGGTGTTTAGAATATGTTGCTGAATTAGTGATGAAACCTAGCGGTAGAGAAATCTGGTTAGGTACAGTACAAAGTTTTGGATTCTAGATTTTGCATTTTGATGCCAGACATTTTTGTAGGTAGCGAATCACTTGGTTGCTTTTATTAGCAGGTCTTGGATTTTTAGATTTAACTGTGGACCTGTTGGAATCAGACCCACAAACACAGTCGTTGTTGGATAAAGCCTGAGCACTCCTGTTGAGAGCTGGTTTGTCTTGAATTCTTTGGGGATTTTGAATTGCAGAGTACAGATTCAAGTATGGAGAAAACCTTCACTTACGAAAACGAAGACTGGCAAATCTTGATTGAAACCTTGGGAGAACCATTTGCCTGCCCTCCTCTCTTGCTTTTATTCAGTTCATCGCAGGAAACATGGTACTATGGTAGTGTCGAATTCAATGGGAAAGGTTTTTATCTGTTTTCTACTACTTCATTGGTGAACATAATTTGACAATGGTACAACTTTAATGGTGAAATAGGAAAATTAATTTGTACTTGGGTATTTATATCCTCTTCTATAAAAAAACTAGGAAAAGGATTTCCTTCCTCTCAATTACACTTTGTCTAAATTTTTCTAATAAGATTTAAACCTTCCCTTTATTCTCCCTATACGCTATTACCATTCTCATACTACCATGACAATAATATCTTGTTTTCCTTGGTGGTTTACGTCTGTGTAGATGGTAATTGCGCGATATCCATTTCTACAGGAAATTATGAATAGCTATTCTGTTGAGAACTTGTTCAACGTCAGTAATGCCCTAAATATTTCTAGTTGTCACTGTGACTAAGCATATTTAAATTGTTTAATAAGTAATTGCAGGGCTTGACATTTCATTTCTTTTGTTGGTCCTTTTTTTTTTAATTCCTTTCTTTGGTTTTTTTTCTATGGCTTAGAGGCATTTATTTTCCTTTGATCCGAATCAATGACATTTGTTTACAGTAAATATTATGTAAATAAATAGGCCATTAAAATCTCCTATTCTCTTCTTCTCCGCCAGGTTTCATCCTGCTTGTATAGACATGACTGCGGAGGAAGCCAAAAGACTTGAACATTTCTTTTGCGGGAGTTGTTCTTCTCAAAATCAAAAGAAATCACATAGCTCTCAAAATGCTTCCCGACAATCAGAGACAAAGGTATACCTATTTGTTGAAATGATGAATAGATTTGACCGGTTTGTTTCCCTTGCATTGTTAACTTCTATTTTTTTAATTGTCCGGAAGGGTAGAAATGGATTATGTTACCAACCTAGTTGGGGATAAGAGGTTGATAATTTTAACTTCACTTTCATGTCTGATTTCAAAAGGGAAGTCATCTGATATCATCTGGTTAATGAAATTGATGGAATGGCATCCCAAATCAATGGATAAAATTGTCAACATTGTCAAACTGCCTATCTCCCAGTTTGATTGGCTAAGCATTTGGTCCATCATCTTTTTCATTCTGATGTTTATTTTCATGCATAAGTTGCTCCCTTAACTGGCTATGACCACTTTGTTTAATATTGTAAATTCTCACGTTAATATGATGTACTCAGTAAGTTTTGAGGTTGAGTGTTTTCCTTTTTCCTACGTAGTGTTCCAATGACTAAACATTCCATTACCAGAAAGAAAAGGAACTTCTCTTTTATTTCACTACTTTTAATGAAAGCTTCTATTAATTATTAAAAAAGAAAAAAAAAGAAAAGAAAGAAAAGGAACCCCAAAAAAAAAAGGAATAAGTATTTAGATTGGAGATTTCAAATCTGTTAATGTTGGTGAAATGGATGCGTTTCACAGTTGCTTTTAGGAATGGTGGATAAGAGGACCAGGACTCTGTCCATGTCATCAAGCTGAAGAGCAATTTTATTCAATTGATAAACAATTTTGTTAAATTCAATAAACCGTTCATAAACACATGCACCATCTATCATCTCAAGCATGTTCAAATTTCAATGGCTTCTTCAGGTAGGGATACAACTTGGTTCAGTTTGGTCCAGTTGACATCAAGCCAAAACCAAATCAAGCTTCTTGACTATTAACTTAAAACTGAACTGAACTGAATTGAGAACCAACATTTTGAACCTAAAAACTGAACCGAAATTAAACTAGAAACCCTAAAACCTAGTTGAACAGTGAAAGGTCAAAAATTACAAATGGTGAACAGTAAGTGGGTTTTATACCCACAAGCTAATTAAACTAATTACATCAACAATCAACAATTAACACTACTAATATCTAACACTCCCCCTCAAGCTGAGGCATAGATATCGATCATGCCCAGCTTGCAAAGAGAAGATCTCAGAAGAGAAGGACCAACAGGCTTGGTAAGAACATCTGCTGTCTGCTCTGAGGATGGCACAAAATGAGGAACTATAGCACCAGACCGAACTTTCTCCCGAATAAAGTGAACATCTATCTCAATGTGTTTAGTTCTCTCATGTAGAACAGAATCAGATGCGATCAATATTGCTGACTTGTTATCACAGTATAGAAGTGAAGGTAACCGAACAGGAAAGCCAAGCTCTCCAAGAATAGAGTGAAGCCACATAATCTCACAAGTGCCCTGGGCCATAGCTCTATACTCAGCTTCTGCAGAAGACCGGGAAACCACAGATTGCTTCTTACTTTTCCAGGAAATAAGATGATTCCCATAAAAGGAACAAATACCAGACGTGGATCTCCTATCGGTTTTAGACCTAGCATAGTCCGCATCAGAGAAACACGAGACATCGGAGGAAATGGTGGAATCATAAAAAAGACCAAGGCCTGGACAAGACTTAAGGTACCTCAAAATATGATAAACTGCATCCATATGAGCAGTCCGTGGTGCATGCATAAACTGACTCACCAAGCTTACAGCAAAGGCTAAATCAGGCCGGGTATTGGTCAAGTAGATAAGCCTCCCAACCAATCTCTGATAGATACGAGGATCGGGTAAAAGATCACCAGACTCAGCTGAAAGCTTGATATTAACATCCATAGGAGCAGATGCCGGTCTACATCCTGTCATCCCGGTATCACTCAAGAGATCTAAGACGTACTTCCGTTGAGAGAGGGAAATACCACGCTTTGATCTAGCGACTTCAATGCCCAGAAAATACTTCAGATTACCCAAATCCTTAATGTCAAAAACTGAACTGAGGTCCTTCTTGACCTGAGTAATCCCACCATCATCATCTCCAGTCAAGATGATATCATCAACGTAGACAGATAAATATACACACTTTCCTTTAGGATTGCGCCGGAGAAAGCATGTATGATCATTATGACATCTCAAAAAACCCATGTTGAGAACCACATCACTGAACTGAGCAAACCAAGCTCGAGGGGACTGCTTCAACCCATACAGCGATTTCTTCAGACAACAAACCATGCCGGCAAACTCCCCCTCAGCCCGAAAACCCGGAGGAGGATCCATGTAGATGACTTCATCGAGATCCCCATTTAAAAAGGCATTTTTAATATCCATCTGGTGGAGGGGCCAGGAGTGAGAGGCAGCAAGAGAAATCAAGAGCCGAACAGTGGTAAGTTTGGCGATTGGAGCAAATGTAGCAGTAAAGTCCTTGCCAGGCACCTGAGTAAAGCCCTTAGCAACAAGGCGGGCTTTAAAGCGACTAACAGTCCCATCAGCATGATGCTTGACACTAAACACCCATCGACAACCGACTGGTTTCTCCCCCTCAGGAAGAGGAACCAAGTCCCACGTGTGATTAGCCTGTAATGCCCTCATTTCCTCCTGCATAACAGATGTCCAAACCGGACTAGAAAGAGCCTCCCCAACTGACCGTGGAATGGAAATAGAGTCAACGGCCCCAAGAAAACCCTGAAAAGATGTAGATAAAGCACTATGCGACATATGCCGCTCAATGGGATGGTTAGTGCTACAAGATAAGTTAAGACGATCAGGGGGCCGACGATCCCGGAGAGGGTTTCGTCGAGGGGAGGTAGAGGAGGAGGGAGAGAGAGTACCTTCATTCGGAGAGGAGATTGGTAAGGGGGGCCGAGGGCGACGGCTATACTGAAGAAGGGGAGGACCTGCAACAGAAGGTGAGGTGTCCAGATAAACAGTGCTAGTATCAGTAGGGGTATCAGCAGAAACACTAGTAGGCGGATCAAAAACAGGAAGAGGACAAGGTATGGATGGGCCACAGGAAGGCGGCGAGCTGCCCTGAACATCAAGGGAAGAGAAAAAAGGGGTAGACTCCCAGAAAGTGACATCAAGGGAGGTGATTAGACGCCCAGAGGAAGGGTCAAAACATCTATACCCTTTGGATTGGGAGGCATAACCCATAAAGACACAGCGGATGGATTTATCGTCAAGCTTTGTTCGAGAAGGATGCCGATTTTGAACAAAGCAGACACATCCAAAAACTCGAAGAGGAAGGAGAAACAAGGGTTTATCGGGCTGAAGAACACTAAGTGGAGAAGAACCTCCCAGAACTTTGCTAGGAACCCGGTTAATAAGGTAAGTGGCTGTAAGCACAGCCATATGCCAGAACGACTTGGGGACAGACATTCCCCGAAGGAGACATCGGGTAACGTCCATAAGATGACGGTTTTTGCGTTCAGCTACGCCATTTTGTTCAGGGGTATAAGGACAGGTGAGCTGGTGTAGAATGCCCAAGTTGGACAAGTGAGCTACAAGATCATTGGTGAGGTATTCCCCCCCATTGTCAGACCGAATACCCCGAACAACAGTGGAAAACTGAGTTTTAACCATAGTGAGAAACTGGCACAGAGTAGCAAAGACATCAGATTTTTTCTTAAGCAAATAAACCCAAGTACATCGAGAAAAATCATCAATAAAAGTAACATAATACCGATGACCAGAACTAGCAGTAACGGGGGAGGGCCCCCAAACATCAGAGTGAATTAAATCAAACATAGTGGGAGAGCGATGCATACGAGAAATATAAGGCTTTCGACAATGTTTCGAAAGTTCACACACATGACATTTAAAATGAGATTGTTTGCAAGCAACAGACAGACTAGGAAACATTAAACAAAGATACTGAAAATGAACATGACCCAAACGAGCATGCCACAAAGGAATGTCATGGGCAGAAACAAAAAAAGGAAAGTCAAAACACAGGAGTAGTAGCAGCACGCAGAGCATGGTCAGGAGGCTGAGAAGGCGGTGGATCGCCAAAGTAGTATAGTCCATCACGCTCATACCCCTTGCCAAAAATCCTCTTCGAAGTCCGGTCCTGCAAGAAACAACGATCAGGTAAGAAGATAACAGCACAATCAAGGGATTTTGCAAGACGACTAACAGATAAAAGATTAAAAGCAAATTTTGGGACATGAAAAACAGATGAAAGAGTGATATTTGATGAAAGTTTGACTGCGCCTTCACTACTAATCGTAGCAACGGACCCATCAGCTAATCGAACAGATCTATGAGTATGAGTCAAGGGGGAAGAAAAAAAGGATAACTCACCCGTCATATGATCATTGGCACCAGAATCAAGAACCCAAGAGGGGGACTCAGAGCGAACGTGGAAGGCAGTGGGGATACCTGAGGATAAAGTAGTGGTGGAGCCTGGTAATGACAGTTGGGCAATCTGGGCTTGAAGTGCTGCCACCTGAGCAGAGAGGGAAGGGGCAGGAGGCTCTGTGGTCTCGGCAACAGCAGCAGCTCTAGGAGGGAGGCCAGTCTTCTTTTGGAATTGAAGCTTCAACTCGGGGTGAAGTTTCCAGCAAGTTTCCTTAAGGTGTCTGGGGTTCCCACAATAGCGACAGGTCGACCGCCTTTTTCCAGAAGGACGAGTATTAGACGAACCTGCTGAGATAGCAAAGGCCATCTGATCTGTAACCTCACCAGTAGGTGGTATCGCAATAGGAGTGGAAATAAGGCGTCGACGCTCTTCCTGATCAATCATCGCAAATGCATCCATCAAAGATGGAACTGGAGTAGAGTTTAGAATCTGGGTGCGAAGATTCTCAAACTCGGGTTTAAGCCCCATAAGAAAAGCATAAGTATGAAGACGATCCAACTTCTGAACCGCCACAGAGGCCATCGTCCCAAAGTCACTGACGGGATCATACTGAGCCATCTCATCCCAACGAGTCTGTAGGTAGCCAAAAAACTGAGAGACAGTCAATCCAAGGCTCTCCTGAGTGGCACGGGCAACCTCCTGGTACAACTCAAAGTGCCGAGCCTCATTCCGGGAATGAGCATACATCGCAGTCAAAGTAGTCCAAAGACTAGCAACATTCTCATGATACATAAACATATTGAAGATATGTGGCTCCATAGAGCCATAGATCCAACTCAGAATGAGGCATTTATCAATATCCCATTGATCTGCCTTAGGATCATCATCAGCGGGACGTGGAGCTTTTCCCAAAAGCCAAGCAGACTTACCTCGGCCACCAATAAACAATTTCAAGGACCGAGACCAAGCTGCAAAATTACGTCCATTCAACAGAACACTGGTAACTCTTCCACCGGTTAGAGGAGGTGCCAAATCCAAACGGGCACTAGATGATTCTGCCATGGAGAATCAAAGGAATAACCAGGGAAGAAAGGAAAAAACAGCCCTTAGGGCATCAACAAGTCGCAAACGACTTCACTTTTTTGTCTTGTGAGATGCAACGAGAAATGGAGGATCCAATCTCGAGCTTCAGCAAAGCCCTAGCTTCGTTCTACAAACACCTCCAGACCAGCTGCGAAGCCCTCAAGGAATCTATTGAAAGGCGACCCATCCCTCTTGATTCAGCGTCTTCAACCTTCGTACAATGCCTCAATCGACGAGTTTCTTCCGCAAATAAGGAAGGTCCCTGCGTGCGCGCGAGAAGAGGGGAAAGAGAGGACCTGTGCGCGCGCGAGAAGAGGGGAAGGAGAGGACCCGCGCGCGCGCGAGAAGAGGAAGGAAGGGCCTGCGCTGCGCGCGCGCGAGAAGTGGAGAAGAAGGACCTGCGCGCACGCGCGAGGAGAAAGAGGGAAAACGAGGGTGCTGTGCGGGGAAGAAGAAGAGGAAAGTTGGGGACGGTGGTGCTGTGCAGCGGCGGCGGCGGTGGCGACGGAGGTTGGTTTTTTGTTTGTTTGCTCTGATACCAAGTTGAACAGTGAAAGGTCAAAAATTACAAATGGTGAACAGTAAGTGGGTTTTATACCCACAAGCTAATTAAACTAATTACATCAACAATCAACAATTAACACTACTAATATCTAACAAACCTAACCAACCAAACCCATATTAAAAATTCGGTTCTGTTTGGGTTGGTTTAGGTCGTCTGCCACACATTATATAGTTTTTGAGGTTTTGACAGGATCCTTAGAAACCCTTTTAATATCAATCCAAGCCCATATTATATGCATCTTGATCTACATATCCTCTCCTAAACGAGTTTACTAAACACCTCAAATCTTCTCATCAGGCCTAGAATAATCATAGAACAGAAAAAAATAATAATAATAAGAGAGAAAGAGAGAGGAAAAAGGTAGTATTTAGTACTTTCTAGAAGCCACAAAGAACGACATCTGAAGTTCTCCATCTATAAACCAGGTTTAGTTCCCTCCTTGAAAAATTTGGAAATGTTACTTGGGAATGCTCTCAAAGACATGCCCTAAAATACAAAAAACCCTCCATGGGGCCTTCATAGCCTTCCTACTCTTGCAACAAGGGTAAACAAGAGAAAATGAGAGCTGTTACTGAAGGTTTTAGGAAAAATAACAGAGGCAGGAGGAAGACGGTAGAATCTGGCAAAACGGCACTGAAGGTTTTGACATTGCAGAAAAAAAAGGGTAAATAAACCCCAAAATAGACAGCCAAAATAATTGTAAATGGTGAAAAATGAATAAAGAAAAGGAGAAAAAAGAGTTCAATCCTGTTGTTTTAGTTTGAGGTTTTGAGATTTGAAACTTTGAAGCTCTCTGTGAAGAACTCTATGTTTTTTTAGATGAAGATGGCAATGGCTGGATAAATATAGCAATGATGATGGTAGCAACTGCAAGTGCTGGGACTCCTGGAATGAAATCCTTTCAACTCTAGAAAGATAGAAAGTAGAAACCCTAAATATTAGGGTTTAAAAGTTTAAAATTTAAGTGACTTCAATCACAATTTCTCTATCATCTATGAGGCTAGGGCATGAAGAGTTAAAATAAAGTTGCAGTTTGTATCATAATTATGGTATAATAATGATAACGCACATGTACACACACGCAAACTCCACACACACACACTCACAGTTAGGGCTGCAACTCAGTGCGGTTTGGTTCGGGTTGGCCTCAACCCAAGACCAAACCAAGGTTACTGATGGTCGGCCCAAAACTGAATTGAACCGACCTTAGAACTGAAATACCCAAACCGAAAACCAAACCGATTATTTAAAGAAAACCCGTAACCCAACCCAAACCGAATTGTTCGGTTTGGGTCATTTTCCCATACTTAAAACCTGTTATCAAGAGAGAGATTCCTACTTTTGCCAAAAAAAATTTTAAAGAATACATACAACAAATTTAAATGATCATCACTTACATGCGGTTCAATCTCTTAAGTAGTTCACATGCATACATAAGATGGAGCAAAGAGCTTAGAATCCCAAGTCATATGTTAATTGTTTTGGATCACACTTTTGAGCTCATGAATCAATTTAATAATTAACTACAAAATTGATAAAATAATAATCTTATTCATTATTTTATAACTTATAATTTATAAGTTATATTTTATTATTACAACTTTATCTATTGTATATTTTATATATATTAATATATTTCGGTTTGGTTCAATTCGGTTTTACACTGAGGAAATTCAGTTTGGTTAACCTGAGCCTTCAACCCAAAACCGAACCAAACAAATTCTTTTAACAAATTTGGTTCTCTATTTTTAGAACCAAAACCTACCCAAAGACTATATAACCCAAATCAAACCGATCCAAAGTCGGGTTGGACCGATTTGGTTTCAATTTTAACCGACCCAAGTTGTAGCCCTACTCACAGTTGAGGAAAATATATCAAATATTTGAGTTTTGGTTCAGTTATGTTTTGAGATTTTGGAACTAAAACAGAACCAAATGTGTTGGAACCAAATCCCACCTGACACAAAATTGGTTTGAATTAGTCGGCTGACCATAGTTTCACCCCTAGCTTCAAGTATGGTCCAATTAGGGACTTTGTCGTGTCATGGTTGTCTTAGAGGATATTTGTAGAATTCTCAATGATAATGCTATATAACATTTCATCAGCAACACAAGCAAATATCACCACAGCCCTCTAGTCATAATCTTCCATCTAACATATGGGCACGGTATGGTCTTCTTTTGTAATGGCTTGTGAAAACTCTATTAGATTACTAGATATTGAAATTAGCAAAATCTATTCCTCCTTTAAATTATCTGAATCAAAATTTGTAGTTGATATCATGACTCGATGACAATAGCTTACTTGTTCTATAGTGTCAGGAGCAAATCCTTTTACTATACATGCAAGAGGCAGGGTTAGTGGTCCGTCTCAGTTTTGTTGTCTGTTCACCCAGAAATCTGGACCTTCTGGCATTGGAGGTCATTAGAGCTGTAATTTGCATGCATATTTTGGTCCTATAAGGAGTGTTCAATGAGGGCAAAAATATACACCTTATTGAAAGGCCTGAGGGGAGCAAGGTCACTTGGGATATTGGATTTAGTAGCAGAAGGTGACTCTTCAAGGGTGATTTCACTTGGGGAGAAAGGCTTGATATTATGACTCGATGACAATAGCTTACTTGTTCTATAGTGTCAGGAGCAAATCCTTTTACTATACATGCAAGAGGCAGGGTTAGTGGTCCGTCTCAGTTTTGTTGTCTGTTCACCCAGAAATCTGGACCTTCTGGCATGGGAGGTCATTAGAGCTGTAATTTGCATGCATATTTTGGTCCTATAAGGAGTGTTCAATGAGGGCAAAAATATAAACCTAATTGAAAGGCCTGAGGGGAGCAAGGTCACTTGGGATATTGGATTTAGTAGCAGAAGGTGACTCTTCAAGGGTGATTTCATGGATGGCTGATATATCGAGTTGTTCATGGAGGTTGTCTCACCTTGTTCAATTGGCCAAAGATCTAGCACAAGAGTTGAATACCTTGTTCAATCGTTTGATTAGACAAGCCAATGTTTTAGTTGATATATTGATACAGGTCGGGGTGAGGAGATATTGTTTACTGGCTTGCCTTCTGAGGTATGTTGTTTGGGTGATGTGAGTTCCATTTTTTCCTTTTTTTTTCTTCTCTTGTGACTAGGTGGCTTTAGACACTTGAATTTATCCTTTTAGCTTTCTAGGGTTGCTTCCATGCTCGTTGACTTCCGTTCATCTGGTAAGCAAACACTAGTACATTCTTCTATTAATAAAGAATTATGATTCATTATATATATATGATTATAAAACTTTGAGGTTTATGTTTTCACCCGATTGCAAAATCTGACTTTAAAGTTTTACAGCTTTGCAAAATTGCCTTGACCAAGGTTTTTACAATGTGTGAAAAATAATTAGGGAAGTCGGAAGGGAAACAAACCACAACTCTAAAATTTATATGGTTCACCCAAGTCAACAGTTTAATAGGCAAAGTTTATCTAAAGAATTTCCACCATACGATGAAGATTATACATGCAAAAAATTAAAATAAGTCTATTCTAGAACCCAATAGAACCCCTTAAACAGAAGCCAAACAACTGAAGTTGACTAGAACACACAACATTCTCTGAAGCAGTTTAGTCAGAGAGTGATCTTGCACAAAGAATACACACAAATCCAGCTTAAAAGAGAGATTGTTCATAAAATATCTAAAACAGGGTCAATAAAAATTGGCTAGTCTGATTCTGTTCTAACACAATTGCACTCACATTGCAGGAGCTTTTATTAAATGTGTTGCAGACTTATTCAAACCTTAGATCTCTCAAGTCTTAGTTACCTGTAACAGAGAAAATCTTTGATTCTAACTCTAAAGAAAAATTTTCAAGTGTACAGGTTTTTATTTATTTATTTATTTACTCGTGGTTGAACATGATATTATATTTCAGACTCCTTATGTAACTAAAGCATGATAAAGACAATGTTATTTCTATATTTTTTGTGGGTTTGAAAGCTCATTCATTGGTTTGTGCAAGCACGAGGCTCATCTTTGGTGATGTTTGGACTTCTTGGCCCTTTGATTTTTTATGGGGCATAGAGTCCACTATTGCTTTAAATACATTATTCGATGGGAGATCTATCCCATTTGAGATGTTTTATCAGTGGATTGAAGTCCATTCATAAGTTTATGGTTAGGAATCCACTGACATGGATGGAAGAAATCCTTAATGAAACCATGTGAAAAATTTTAGACTCATTGTTTAAAGTCTGAGAACAGGGGTCATTGTTGTTTAGTTCTATGCTCTTCTTGGCTGATTAATTTGTTTGACAGCATATTCTTGATAAAGTGAATATGGATCGTCAGGTTGTGAGACGCAAAGACTTGCAAATGGGCTTAAGGCCCTTGAAGTTGTACGTTGTGGATCATTTCGCACTTTTCTATGGGTTTTAGGACCCAACAGGTTTTATTAAATGGAGTCAAAATGCCCTTATTTTTCTTTTATTGACTTTGGATTTGAGCTCAAGGCTACCTGTAGATTGCATATTCAAACTTAAGATCTGTTTTCATGAAATCTTCTGGGGGGCTCAGGACTCAAAAGATACATTAAATGGAGTTAATATTACTATATCTTGAATTTTTATTATGGTGAATTGTTGTTAATGAGCTGAAAGCCTTGTTAGTTGAGGAAATCTATAAAGTTGCTGAATTATTTGTAATAATCTGTTGATGGTATAATCTTTTGGGTTGAAAATCCAACTCATATTTTAGAATAGGACCCGTTCTGTTAGGTTAGAGTCTCATCCTTTTACAAGCTCAGCAGCAACAAATATAGTACTCACTTCTAATGATCTTATTGTTTATGTACCTCCACTGAAATGCATGATGATGTTGTCAGGTGGACACAAAACGCAGGAGGAGGCGATAATGTACATATGCATACTCACAAATACACACAAAAAGATGAAAGCGCGTTTGGAGGCACTGTAGGCTCTCTCTCCCTCTTTTACTGCCTCTCTCTATATATGTTTTAGAGTTGGAGACCGAGGCATGTATGGCGTGGATGGGTGTGTCATGAACATGGCAGTGTTTTCATGCCAAAAGGGAAATTTTTAGCACATCTAGTCGCTTAAGAGGAGGTGAAAATGATTTCCTTAAAATGGCAATGGCTTCTTCAAGGCGTTGAGAAAGTGTATTTGGATTTGTAAATAACTCCTGTCTGCATGGTTGGAAACATTGCCATGCAATGTAGATCATCTCTTTCTTCACAACCATCTATTTAAGGTCTTCTACTTTTGACCCGATACACTCACTGGCAGGCTATTTTCAACTTGTTGAAGGACATCAGAGAAAAGTTGCTTTTCATATGTATGTACTGTATATGGATTTTAGATTGGAACTTACCAAGTTAGCTTTCTACATTCGTTGATTTTTCTTCTCTTGCCTGATCAGCTGGAGAGATTATTGTGTTATGTGGCCATCTGGATGGTAACATGTTCTTGGCAAACTCTAATCTGAAATTACATGAAGTCCACCTTACACCAAAGCCGCTCATAAGCTGGTTAAGTGAATGCAGGGGTAATGAGACGGTCATTGATCGCAGGATCGAAGCTTTAAATTGATAAGCCAAATTGGACGGATTTTTTTTTTTTTGGTTTTGGTAAACAAGAAGGATTATATTAAGAAACAGATCGTATGCGTACATAACTTCTTGCCTCATCAAAGATAGATGATACTTCCTAAGCCAGGTGAAGGCTTCATCAGCCAGAAAAAGAATAGCTTTCTGTAGTCTGTACGAAAATTGGCTAAAAAATCGGCAGCCGAATTACCCTCCCGATAAATATGTTAGACCTGGACATTTTGAAACACACCCCATGATTGAGAGATTTCAGTAAGATAAGGAAGAATTTTCCTTGGGACATCAGAACCAGATGGGGAGCCATTTTGCAAAGTTTTTAGTAATCGCACCATAAGGAATCTCCCTCTAAAATAATGTTTAAGAACCCCATACCGACAGCCATATGAACTGCTTCCAAAACTGCTAAAGCTTCTGCTTGTAAAGAAGAAGAGCATGATTGGGAGTGAATGGTATAAGATCATTCTTGGAAGAATTTGTTTGTAACAGTGAAATACTAAAAATTAATTAATTATTTTTTATAAAGGTTCATTAAAAGTTAAAATATGTATGATTAATGTGTGAATGACAATGGGGCATATTAGGGTTGCTAATCGGGTCGCACATGAGTGGGCCGACACAGCATGGCTCGTGGCCCTAGCCGTACCATGCTAGGTCCTTAATATTGGGCACGCAGCCCGTTAAGGCATGGTTTGCCCCGCGTGTTGGCTTGCCAGGCACGAAACAGCTAGCCATTTTTTACTTTAATAAAGTGGTTTTTATCATTATTTTTGACTATTTTATCCCACCAACAGCCATTTTATGGGGTATGCTTGTAATTGACTGTAAATGACAATTTTCACCCTTCCAATTGCCAAATAACAGTCATATTTGAGGGTAGAGGTGGTAAAAAGCCACTTTTGGTTTTCTATAAATAGGCCTAACCCTTCCTACTCTAAACCACACCTCTTCTACAATATCTGTTACTCTTTTCGACAATTTCCCTTACTTTCTTCATCTCTGTAGCTATCAAGTAATAGTTAATTTTCTTAAATTGCTCAAGCATCAAAGATGGGAAGTTGGACTCTGGAGGTTGAAGGCCTCAACTGCAAAGTTGAAACTTCATTCTAAAGAGTTATTCTTGTATTTAATTTTCTGATTTTAGTATTATTATAAATATTATATATATAAGTAAGTTTCTTTTTCTATCTTTCTTATTATTTTAAAGCTTAGTATAGTGGGTGACTATTGTGCAACTAAGTGCATCTCTAGGAAAGTTCTGTCACAAAGGACGAGATAATTGCCTAAAGAAACTGGGTTTTAAGCGGAACAGTTTGTGACCCCTTCAGTTACGTGAGAATTTTCCTAGTCCATTTTTGCATACATTATTCCTCATTTTACTATAAGTAGTGTATCACAAGAAATTTATTATTATATTATTTATTAAGAAATTTTTTTTCGAAATTTGGTAATAGACCTTAGGCGGTCTATATACTTTAACATTAAGGAAATGGAATTTCTTAGAACCCTATTCAGACATGTTTTTCGGGCAGATTAGGGGGAATCACGTGATTTCAATTGATGTTAAACGGAACAGGAAATTACGTGATTTCAATTGATGTTAAACGGAACAGGAAGTTCAAAAAAACCATTCCGTTGCCGGGACTTGAACCCGGGTCTCTCGGGTGAGAGCCGAGTATCCTAACCAACTAGACTACAACGGATTTGGTATTGAAGCTTTAGTTTGTTTTATATGACAAAACAATCGATGACTCCACGTCAGCCTTTTAATTTTGGGGGGACAACAGAAGATGAGCAAACCAGTCGATCGGGACGGAACTAGCAAAATAATTGAGCAAGTTCAATTGCCTCAGTTAATTATTTGGAGTAGTTCAACTGTATCCAACCAAATCCAACCGATTGCCAACCCTAGGGCTAATATGTATCTCAAAATGTTCACCCCGGCCGGTCCCATTTATGGTCAGTATAGACTTTGTTGTTAAAATCTTTGAATAAGCTTGAACCCACCTGAATATTGATTGATACGATTACAAGCATAAAACTTGGTTTAGTAAGTATTTCTTGTCTTCTCTCCCAAAAATAAGTATTAATGGAAAAGACCAAGCAAATCAATCAGCAATATAATTGCAATAGATATGAACTTGGAATCAAAATATTTGCAATTTATATGCATCGTAATTTGCATATGTATTTGAAAGTTGTAACTACTAATTTTTTTTATTTTTTTCTCTTTCTTTTTTGTGGTAATTATCAGAAGTTGTAATTCGGTAACAGACTTGTTTTCGGTGTCCGAATTAGGATATAAATCCCAAACTTGCACTTGGGGACACCTCTTCCCTCGATATTCTTCAGTTGGAAGATACCCTTGATTTCAAATAGCAATTTGAGATTTAAGAAGATGGATGTGGATCCTCGACTGTACGATCACGTTGTAAGTTTTCTGTTCTCCTTCGATTTATCAGCCGAACCTCTTGTTTCTTCTCCTTGCCATTTTCTCTTTTGTAATTTCGTTATGGTCATTCAAAACCCTTGATTCCTGATTGAATATCTCCTATCTTCAGTTGCAACTGCAATGATTATGTATATCCAGATGCTTAGGGATTTAGTCCTCCCAACCCTCATTTTATCTTTATGTTGTTCGTGGGAATACCATTTCTGGATTTTTAGCAAAACCGTTATATGGAATATGATTAGATGAATCGTCGATTTAAATGAACTGAGGAGATCCTGAACGGTTGGGTTTAATATCAGATGTAGTGCTGCGAGATCTTGTTTGATTTAGTATGGATGTTACTCTTGTTAGGGTAATTGCAGTTCCGGAGAATAATTTGTTGAGTTTCAGAACTGGGTTCAATTTCCTTGACCAAAAAACGCTTGGGGAAGAAAATCCCACTAGCAAGCAACCTCCTATAGTCCTAAGAAAAAAAAAATTCTGCTGATATCAAGTTGTGAGCGTCTATCTATTTAATCCACTTGAACCGTTGTGCTACTTTATTGATGTCACATTATTTGGATAACGTGATATTGAAGAGTCAATCAAGTATTCTGAGTGCGAGACATTATATTTGTGACTTCGCGGAAGAGAGGAGAAAGGATGTTGCCAAGAGAAGAGAAAGGATGCTGCCATTGTTTTTTTTTTCTTTGTTTGTGTTTCTTTCTTTCTCTTTTCCCTTTCATTTTTAGAAAACATCCCAACAATTAAATTTTGTTGAATTATGAGTTTGTGGGGCAGAGTACAAACAGGGAAGGTAAAATAAGGGCAAGTTTTTCCAACTGCCGGTTTACATACCTTCATTATGGGAATTGGGGATGGATGTATTGAGAATGTTTTCATTGCAGCTCATGTGGAGTAGCAAACTCATAGTCATTGGTTCATTTGAATTCATTTTGTGCTTTCACCTGCTAAGTACATATCTATGAATGACTCTGCCTGAAATATTGCCATAAAAAAATAGCTTTTCAATGCAGAAAAAATTTGTTAAAAATTTACACATAAATTCACTATGTAGGGCAAATACTAAACTCTTAGTATTGGGAGGACATGGGAGCATAAGCTTCTCTCATTTGGTCTTGCAACCACAAGTAAGAGGCAAGAGAATGGCAGCTGAGCAGCTGCAATGGTGTTTCTGTGGCAGAATTGGTCAGGTGTATGCCAAGTGCAAACTGGTGAAGAAAAAGATTGCATGTATGTTCAAAGAATTGAAGCGGATTGCACCCATGATCTTAGCAATGGCATGGGTCTTGTTATTGTTGTCAATTATGTAGGGTTGGATTATATTTACTAGCTTGATCAGAATCATGTGGGCAATGTCTAAATTAGGTTTTCATGTTGTTTGAAGTAGCCATTCATATATTAAGTTGTTATTGGGAAGATTATACTGGTTGTCCCTTGTTAAAGGACTGCTGTGATTTATATGCTTTGTGGGATTTGATGCTAATATTCACCATTGACACTCCTGAAAACATTTATATGCACCTGTGATATTTAGGAAAACATGATTCATCCTTTTCTTTCTTATGCTTTATGTGGTTGATTAACATGTAAGATGTGTGCACAATCTCTAAATTAGATTACATTGGTCCCATTTTTTAAGGAATATTTGTAATTTCTGTGCGTTCTGGAGTTTAACAATTATTCACTCGCTTGGAATGTTTTACAACCCCGTCCTCAATAATGGCACCTTGCTCTTATTTGAAGCATATTTTCTTTGCCCTTCCATCTGCAATCACCATAGGACCCTAATCATAAGCATGGGTAAATAATCGTAGTGTGGGTACTTGCGAATGAACTATCCAAAAAGTTGATTTATTATTTTCATTTTTGGTCCCTACTTGCTCAATAGCTTTATGATTCTCATTTTTGTTATTTTGTTAAGATTATCAGTTCCATTATCCTATTTCGTCGCTTTATGCATCCATTCCTGCATGATTTTTCTTGTGTGATTCTGGAGCATTTTGTATTATGTTGACAGGCTATCAATGATAATGATGTCCGCAGCATTATTCTATCATATCTTGTGCATAACTGCTTCAAAGAGACTGCTGAGTCATTCATTGCTTGTGCTGGACTGAAGCAGTCAGTTGATTATCCAGTGAACATGGACAAAAGAAAATGTAGGTTAAAGACCTTGTTTTTTCTCTTTCATGAAAGTTCTTATTTTTGTTTTGTAGAAAAATAGAAATCACAGCCTCAAAAGAAACACGGAAAAAAATTTCCCCTTTTACCGATAAACTCAACATTTCTGCTTGGGTGACAAAATTTGACTCCATTGTGGGTGATACTTGTTGATAATCCTACAAAATCACATCTATGTCCCCAATACAGCCAGGTATTAATGAGATATTGTGGAAAATCTAAACTTGAAAAGTAGAACACTCCATATTTAGAAACTTGGATTTCACTCATTGTGGCTTACTTGGGGAGCCCTACATGTTCACATGTACTCCTATTCAGCTGTACCTGAAATGCTAAATTTCATCCTTAAAAAAAAAATTGTTACGTGGCAGAAAAGCATCTCCTCACTCTGGCACCTTTTTTGGTGTATGACCTCAAAAATTAAGAAATATAATGACTGACCACTGTTGATGGAATCCTTTCTCATGGTATCATTAGGACTTGTATGGTTGATATGCACTATCAAAATGGTCTCATGTTTTTTTTACGGTTGGATTGATGACATCATTGTTCCCTGTGGCAAAAAAAGCCATATTCACCTGGTCATTAAACCTGGCAAAACATTAAGAAACTGCTTTGATTATTTAAAATTAAAAAAAACTTTGATTATGCATTGTCGACTCGATCCGGTGCAATTCAATATCGACAGTATAATTTACGTTAATTATTTATATTGACCCAAACGAATAAAAGTCATAAAACTATATCCTTTTGCAGCACATTGATTTTGAAGAGCAGAAGCAACGGGAATTAAAGATTACTGCTTGTAATTTCAAATATTATTTGCTATATCTTTTTTCTCATGGAAGTGAAAATTATGTCCATATGTAGTTATTATCCCTTCAAATACAGTTTTAATTTTTGCGTTGGACCATATTAGAGATAGGGCTGTATGGCTGCTTATTATTATTGTTATTCTTTACGCAGCAATTTTCCACTCTGCCTTGGAAGGAAATGCGCTGAAGGCCATAGAATTGACAGAAGAGCTGGCACATGACTTGTTACATGAAAACAAGGACGTGCATTTTGATCTTTTGAGCCTTCATTTTGTTGAGCTTGTACGCTTGAGAAAATGGTAAGTAAAAGGGCAGAATTTCCACACTGCAAAGCTACAGTTTAATTCTCTCCTTTGAACTGAATTTTATATTTCCTTGGCAGCACAGAAGCACTGGAGTTTGCTCGGGCCGAGTTTACCCCCTTTTGGAAGGTGCAAAAATATGTTGAGAAGCTGGAAGTATGTTTCCTTGGGAACTGCCACCTTAAAGATATTATGCCTTCTTTATAGATTAACCCACTTACACTGCTGCAAAGAAATATAAAAATGGTGGACAAATTGAAAATTAGGAACAAAAACAATGTGTTCATGTGTAGAGTAATTTTGTTGCACATTCAGATGTTAGTGTTACTGAGGGTTACATAGATTGTGAGGCAAGTTTTCAACTTTTGTAGGACCTCATGGCTCTGCTAGCATATGAAGAGCCAGAAAAATCCCCAATGTTTCATCTGCTAAGCTTGGAGTACCGACAGCATGTTGCAGATAGTTTAAATCATGCAATTCTTGGTGAGTTCCTTCCATGCCAAACTGCCTTTGTTTAGAATATTTTTCTCAGGAAATTGCACAAGTAATCTTTTCTCCAAGTTTTGCTTATTTCCTTTTAATAGTTAATCATCTCACCTTGACAAGTCTTAACTCATTTCTCATGATTCACGATTAATGACAGCTCATGCTAACCTGCCTAGCTATTCGGTAATGGAAAGGCTGATACAACAGGCAACGGTAGTTAGACAGTGCTTACATCAAGAGTTTGGCAAGGTAAACATATGGTTTGTTCTTCTGTCCTTTGGGATCTTTTGATGTGAATGCCTCTTTTATGATAAGAGTGTCCAATCTTAAAACTGTTTGGCTTACTTTGCTGGAATAGCTTGTAGATTAGTTTCCTTGGTCTTATTCTGAAGCATGGACGACTTTCTTTGGTCTGTGAATGTCTGTTTTGATTAATGGTGTCAATCTTCTATATGATGCTTAAGGCAGTCCACTTTTTTAATTTCAGAACAGTATCCAAGTGCCTATGTACCGGCTAGAGTAACTAATGGTTCAAATGAAGCAGTTTGGTCTAGGGTCCACATTATGATTTCAATAGGGTGCATGAAATATAAAGGAACTAAACGAGATTGTGAATGACACATGTGTTTAATCTTTCTACTTGTTGATTGGTAGGAGGGGCATCCACCATTCTCTATGAAGGCTTTCCTAAATAGCTGAATGAAGAAACCATGTCAACGTAGCTGACAAGGGGCGATCATGGCATGTTAATTTTCCACTTCATGTTATGTGGCACCAGATGATTTTGGTTCAAAGTTTGGTACTGGATGGGGGGCCAGTCATCTACTTCTTTGTGGCATTTGACAAGGTAAGCCCCAGATTTTCTTGATTTGGTCAAATATGGGAATGAGTTCTTGCGGCTGCATACCAACGGCCTTCAGGGTTGCTGGTCTTATTGATCAAGGTGTGGCTTTGTGAGAACTTTAGGTCTATTGGAAGGTGTGGCTTGTAGGAACTTTTGTTTAGCAGGAGACTGAAAATAAATAAAAGAAAAGTTGCTTATGTATTGTATTGGATTGTATAAACAGTTTTGAAATGCAGATCTGTTAAAATGGCAACTGTATAAATATACTGTTAGATTTCATTTCCTCTGCCACGAGAGAGAGAGAGAGAAGAATTCTCATCACACAGGAAACAATTGTGCGTCTCAAGACCAAATCCAACTTGCCCCATGCCGGTTGTTTCATGGCAGCTGGACCAGTCACCGGATTAACCTATCCATCTTCGACAATTCTACTGTCACCAACCTAGTAATAGTTTAACGGCCAACGCCTCTACCAAATTCCTCTCTAACAAAAACGGACCATGATCTATAACACCATCGGACCATGATCGGACGTCCCCGATCGGCAATACATCACCTGCCCAATTAAATTTGCAAAGAAAGAAGAAAATAAATAAGATCTATTTGTTTGCTCCGTGACGAAATGAACATCTTGGCGTAAAGCTCGGCGGAGAGATTCTTGACGGCCTGGTGAAGATCCTCCGTGAGCGGATTCTCCTCCGATCGATAACTTCGTTCTCCGTATTTTTTCAATGTGTTCTTTCGGCGTTGCCATGGCTGAATCCTTTCAATACACAGAAGCACTACTGTTTCAGAGAGAGAATACTTGCTCGCTTAAGACGAACAGTGAAATACCTGATTTTCGGGATTTTCTACCAGGGAATCGGTCTGCGTCGTATCGTGTTAGAATAAACGAAGAGAAGAGTGAAGTCACTGTACAAAATTATCAGGGACTTGGTAGTAGAAAAACCACAAGATTTGGAAGGGAAAACTTGGAGGCGAAGAATCGAACAGGGGAAAGACGTTAACAGCGTTAACGTGAAAACTGTTAGTATTCTAATCCTAGACGCTTGGCGGCAAATGAAGCCACGTAGAGGGATTGAAATATGGTTTTTGTTAGAGAAGAATTCGGTCTTGAGATTATGACGGTGGTTAGGGATTTGTTTTGGGTGCTTGAGGGTTTTAACTTATGGCTCTAACTTGGAGTAGTTTCACTGGATTGAAACTGTAACGGTTCAGTTGAAATAATATAGGATATTGATAGCTACAAATCTGATACTAATCCCCACATATCCGAACATCGTATACGTTATTTCTCTCACCGGAAACTCTATTTATCACTAGAAGAATCTGGGCGGTGAAGAGGGAGTCGCAGTAGGAGGAGAGATGGGCTCTACGCAGCATATACTGGTTTTGTCTCTGATTCTGTTTTTCTGCACAGGCTTCGCGTATGGAGGCATTACCAGTAGCTACTTCAGAAAAACCCAAGCGTCTGTTGACATGCCGCTGAATGCTCATCCTCCACCGCCTGGCTACAATGCCCCAGAGCAGGTACCATGCTTTAACAATACACTATCATTTTATTTCGGATGAGTTTCAGCCACTTTATTTGATCTTGCGTGTTGCAGGTTCACATAACCCAGGGAGATCTCACAGGACGGAGCGTGATCGTTTCATGGGTAACTCCTGCAGAGCGTCACCCAGGCAAAGTTACTTATTGGGCAGCTGATTCTAATTGCTCTTGCAAACACAAGGCATATTCCACTGTTAAATCTTACAAATACGGCCACAACTACAAGTCGGGATACATCCATCATGCCACCATTAGAGGATTGGAGGTCTGTTTTGACGACTATAATCATTTTTCGTTCTCTCTTTCTGTATTTCTCGCTTGTTAGTGTTCTTCTTTTTCTGAAAGAGAGAACAAAATAATTGACAATCGATATGTTTTCTTTTCCAATTCGTCCATAATGGGTTTTATGTGGAGATAATTGGCCGTCTAAAGCCAATTTGATTGTATATGGTAATCATATATGTGGTCTTCTGTGTGCTTTTGTGCAGTATAATACTAAATATTTCTACGAGGTTGGGAGACACGACACAATTCGTCGGTTCTCATTCACAACTCCGCCTGAAGTTGGTCCGGACATTCCCTACACCTTTGGCGTTATAGGTAGTTAGCATCTGCAGTCAACAATCAACATCCTACTTGCTTAACCAAACAGTGGAGGAAGATATTTGCAAAAAATGAAAATGAAGAAGAAGCATGGAGGAAGAGTGTTATTTTTTTTGTTATTTGTTCTCTTTTTCTTTTTCTTCTTTGGGACCTGAAGTTTTGCTTTCTCTGTTCAGGTGACCTGGGACAGACATACGATTCTAATCAGACTTTGGAGCACTATGTATCAAACCCAAAAGGACAGGCAATGTTGTTTCTTGGTGACCTCTCTTATGCTGATCATTATAGTGAACACGATAACAGGAGGTGGGATTCATTTGGCCGCTTTATTGAGAAGAGCACTGCATATCAGGCCTGGATCTGGACAGCCGGCAACCATGAACTCGACTTCGTTCCTGACATTGTAAGTCATATAAAGGTTGATAATTTGATGTTTAAACATAAGCTCATTTCGTGTAAGTTGTATGGATTGATGTCCCCATTTATGTGTTCATATAGGGTGAAACCAGGCCATTCAAGCCCTACATGCATCGGTATCATACGCCTTACAAGGCATCTCAGAGTACATCTCCCTTATGGTACTCCATTAAGCGTGCATCAGCATATATCATCGTTCTCTCCTCTTACTCGGCTTACGGTGATGAATTTACTCTTATTAATTTCTGTAAATTTACCTGAATAAGGTTGTTACATTTCTTTTATGCTGAATACACTAAATGCCATGTTTTCTGCCTCTCAGGGAAGTATACTCCACAATACACATGGCTCGAGCAGGAGTTACCAAAGGTCAACCGATCTGAAACTCCATGGCTGATTGTTCTTGTTCATTCTCCATGGTATAACAGTTTCGACTATCATTTTATGGAAGGAGAAACCATGAGGGTTATGTTTGAACCATGGTTCGTTCAGAACAAAGTTGATCTTGTGCTTGCTGGCCATGTTCATGGATATGAACGTTCTGTAAGTACTATAAAATTTACTTGTGTAATTTTATGATGAATGATCCATTATTTCTTCTAATCATCCACATAAATTGTAGGAGAGGATATCAAATGTGAAATACAAAGTATCTAATGGACAGTGCACTCCTTCCAAGGACCCTTCTGCACCTGTATACATAACCCTAGGTGATGGAGGAAACATTGAAGGACTTGCTAATCGGTAACATTTGTTAATCGCTTCCCCCCTTTTGAATGAAATGGTGAAATGGTTCTGATCCTTCACCAAACTGTCTCACTTGTTGCAGTTTTACGGAGCCTCAGCCAAGTTACTCAGCCTTTAGAGAAGCAAGCTTTGGGCATGCCATTCTGGAATTAAAGAACAGGACCCATGCATACTACACCTGGCACCGCAACCAGGATAACGTAGCAGTTGCCTCAGATACTCAGTGGTTCTATAACAGGTACTGGTATCCACATGAATAAAGCAGCACTCCTTAGGAGGAGATGACCCATATCAAGTTTCTCTTCAATGTTAAAGGGTAGGTATATAATTGTAAGATTTGACCATCCTAATCAATGATCATAGCACATAGCCAGAACAGTTTTGTTTGTTTTTAGCCATTTTAGCAATAAGATTTAAGCAGTTTTGTTTGTTTTTAGTCATTTCAGCAGTAAGATTTAACCATGATCTCTCTGGGAGACTTTTAAATAAAAGTTTTCGCTGATTTATCTTAATGCATTCCTCTTATAAGGTATCCTAGAAATGCAGGGCATTACATATTATATGTTACATAAATTTGAGGAGGCGATTCGCGTTACACATCTTTTTCCAACTTCATGAACCGTGCCTTCTGCGAGGCTGGGACTCAAGAATTGACACAAGGGGTCCATGATCCAACCGATATATCATCCTATCTGAATGAACTAATGCGTTCAAGGTAGGAGTAGATCGTGGTGAGTGCTTTGAAACAGTGGGCTCTATTCTACGATGAAGTTGCAGTAATGGCTATAAGGGAATCTACCAACGGCTATTAGGCCCTGAGTTGAGGGTTTCAATTCGAGAAACCACTTGATTTAGAGTTTTGCCCTAAAAGAATATGGTCCAGGTAGCCCAAAACGCGTATGATGCGCTTTTACACAACCTCCCTTTGCATTTTGCAAACTTGTCAGAAACCTCTTTACACATTTTCAAAATAACATGCACACACCCCAGATTTTGTTATTTCAACGCTTACCATCCTTCTAGCTTCAAGGTTGTCTTGAAGCTGTTTGAAATTTTTATTAACCGGAACTATTTTATTTTTACCTCCATAAATTTAATCGTCTAAAGAAATGTCATTTTTACTTTGTAAAGAATTTTTAACTTGTAGTAGAAGACAGATTTGAAGGGGAAATAAAAATTCAATTTAAGTAAGAAAAAATAGGAAATTAAAAGTTTTTAATAAGAATAAAACAATTTACTTACACTATAACTTTGCATGAGTAAAATGGTCTATAACTAATGAAATTCATCATGTACAAGGCGTATATAGTACAGAAATTATGGCCTGATAGGATCTGCTATCAGTATGCTGCCCTAGAAGATTCATCCAATGTGTTCCAGTATCTGTTTAGGAACCATGCAGAATCAGCTTCTACACCATATCTATCTTCATTTCGGTGCCAACTGAAGTACGCATGGGTACGATTCTTGATATCGAGTATGCCATGACCATAACTGGCTTCACGAAATGCCGAATACTCTGGCTGCGGCTCAGTCATGCTGCATCATAAGTCAAAACCATTAACTTTACATGTAGCTAAGTATAGGAGGCACATTTTGAAAATCAAATATTATAAAAGATCAAATCTAAGAAATTAGTATATGAGCATATATTTACTATCGTCTTCTTAGCTTACTGCGTTGCCAATCCTTCTATATTTCCTCCATCACCAATGGTTACGTATACAGGTGCAGATTGATCATTTACAGGAGTGCACAAACCATTTACAATGTTGTATGCAATGTTTGATACGCGTTCCTGTTTAAAAATATTTTGGTGATAAATAATGGTAGGAGAATTGATTCTATGGCAAACGCAAAAAGATTTCACAGGAGTGAGCAGAAGCACTAAAATCTTTGATCCTCAAATGAAAATTGTGTACTTAAGTAGAAAATATGAACAACCCTCTTCTAAGTAGTGAGCTTTTGGCTTTTGAATTTAGGAGTAAGATTAGGTTTAATAGAATCAAGTCCACTCAAGGACTGATTAATCTGATATTTCATTGATACTGTTCACATTGTCAGATCATAACATGTAAAAAAGGGAAAGCCATTCCAATGAAAATGACATTTTGAACAGAGAGGTAAAGGCTGTGGACTTACAGATCGTTCGTAGGCATGAACATGACCAGCAAAGACAACATCAACTTTGTACTTAACAAACCAAGGCTCATATATTACTCTCATGCTTTCGCCTTCCATATAGTGCGTCTTGTAGCTATTATACCATGGACAATGCATAAGTACAATCAACCATGGCGTCTCCCTTCTGTTCACTTTAGGAAACTCCTGTTCAAGCCATTTGTATTGGGGAGTGTATTTCCCGATAAATGAAGGAAAATAAATGTGATCATCTTACTTATATTTTTCTAATTAGGCAGTTAAGTGATTTACATTTACCATATTTTTACAATATAATTTTAGAGCACATAATCATTTTAATTGTTATATAGCCTTACCATAAGAAGAATACGAGGCCAAGATAATGATGTAGGCTGAACCTCTCTTGATTGAGTACCAAAAGGGAGTGGTACTACTCGATGCTTTATATGGCACATGATAACGATGTGTATAAGGTTTGAAGGGTATGGTTTCACCCTGCAACAAACTTGCCAATATTTGATAAATTCACAAGCTTTATTTGTTATCCAAATCTTTGTAATTGCATGTGATATTCTGATTGAAAATTGAAACAAGTACATCTGTTCATGAATAAAGGGCAGGTAAGATAATATTAATGAACACCCTGAATAAAAGGGCAGGTAATTCCCAAACCAGATCATAAGAATGGAAAACTTCTGCCTACTTACAAGTCTATTAAAAAGGTTGATGATTACTTACATTTAGAGAGGAAAGATGCTAAATTACTATGGTAAATAGATCATAAAACAGAACTTGTTCTAATCAATAGTTGGATAGATCATTTTACAAGAATAAATAGTACACACAAAAGGAATGCAAGATATAGTCACATTTCAAGCACGAAAATACAGAATTAGTTCTATGCCCTTTTGATTCTGAACTTCAAACATTTTCCAACCAAAAAGGGAAAAAAAATTCAAGAGTTAAAACTTGTCAACAACTGGCTTACATTAATGACATATGCAGAGTAAAAGAAGAGCATGTCATTCCTAATTCCTTTTAGAGCTAGAAATGCTTTCTGCATACTGCTTCACTTCCAACTATTTAAACTTGGTAGTTGGTATAGATTTGGTACCTTTCTGTGGTATAACATCCCAACTTTTTCAAGCAGTGATGAGACAAAATTAGTTATTGAAATAAATAATTTTATCCATGTCAACTATATTCTTCCCATCTTTCATAATATTGTGTTATATAATTGTTTCTTGTTTGCAACATCAAGAATGCATTTGAAAACACCAACAGCTTCTAAATGGACAAAGAATTTTGCATTACATGTAAAGCAAACTAATGTCTTTCAGAAATTCATATATAAAACCCTCAAAATGAAGTACTTGTCACGAAGTTAGCTCATGAAATATGGTAAGTGAACTACAGTAGGAAGCATTTCCTAGCAACAGAACATGTCGATTTCAACAATTGGTCTTGCAAATTTCAGATAAGAGAGGAAATCATACAATTTCAGGAGCAAAATCAATCTCATGGTTTCCTGCAGTCCATATCCAAGGTTGATAAGCAGCACTTCTCTCCACAAATCTACCCCATGTATCCCACCTAACATTGTCATCAAACGGATAGTCATCTGCATAAGAGAGGTCACCAACAAACAACAATGTCTGCCCCTTTGCAGGATTTAACTGATAATGAGTAAGTGTTCTATTTGAATCATAAGTCTGACCAAGATGCCCTGCAAAAAAAATGATCCATAAAGCGAGATTAAGATGAAAAAAGAAAAAGAAAACCATGTCAGATTCATGTAGAGATATGTACATGCTTGTATTGGAACTAATCATGTAATTGTAAAACGTCAAAAGAAAGTTCAAGACAAGTATTAGAAATCACAACTTGGATAGTCTACATGGTTAGCAATATAGTAATATGTTGCAGCTTATGTTTTTCAAATAAATTGCTGAGAAAGAATTACCTATGAGACCAAAAGTACAAGGAACATCAGGGCCAGCTCTAGGAGGTGTTCTAAACCAAAACTGCCGCACAGTTTGTCCAATTCCAACCTCATAGTAGTACTTGGTATCAAACTGCATATAAGGCAGAAATAACGTGTCATCTCTTAGTTTAACACAATGAGACTGTATTATGCAAATAAGGATACTGAAATTATAATGTCATGCAAGTGGGAAAATCAGATCAAAATGGCTGGTTGACCCTCACCTCTAAATCTTCTATGGTGCAGTGATGAATATAACCAGAAGTGTAGTTATAGAACCTATAAGTAACTACGATGCCCCCAGCACTGTTCTTGTCTTTACTCTTTTCACTCCAGTAAAGCACTGTATTTGAACCAGGCTCGTCCTGAGTGACCCAAGAAACGATTACTCCCTTCCCAACATGATCCCCTTGTGTTATATGTACCTTAAAACACAAACACCCAAATAGCAGAGGGTGAGTCTTGACGATTACTTTCAAATTTTCAATCCAGTAAGACTAAAAGGAAAAATATTCAATAATTTGAAGGGGACATAAAAAATCACTAATTTTAATGTTAAATAAAACCAAAAAGAAGCTCATTTTTGCTTCATTATTTGTCAAACCAAAATTACAAAAACAAGAAAGGGGGGAAAAAGGAAAAAGAAAAACAACAGCAACGAAACGAAAACAAATTAAGAAGCTAATATTGGGAAACTTAAGAGAATTAAGAAGAGGGACAAATAACAGTTAAGGGAAATAAAAAAACTGGAAGTCCCAAGATGGAATACCAAAAAAAAAAATTTTTGATGCGGAATTTAATCTGTTGTTAGAAGAAATCACATGAACAGTAGGAGGAAGAGGCATACCTGTTGAGGAGCATTATAACCAGGAGGTACTCGAAAGACATCGCTGTCCAGTGGCATATCAACACTGAACTCAGCCTTTCTAATGAAACTGCTTGTTATTCCCCCATTGCACAAGACTACTGAATCCAAAACCAAACCCCCAAGAAGAAGGGCAACAACAACAGAGACCTTCCACGCGCCCATCGTAATCTTCACACCCAACTTCATCTCCCCAAATGAAGTCATTACGATTCTCGTTGGGAAGACGATGCAGAGAAAATATTGTTGGCTTTTACGATCACGCTGTCCCTTCCCACGAAGTCCCAAGTTTGAGAGGTCTTTCCAAATTGAAGCGAAACCCCAGTCCAGAGTCTTCATACTCGAGCATCCATCTACTTCCTGATTATTACTGCATCTGATACCAGTGGAATATCCAGTCCATGATACCAGAATCAACACAATTTTTTTTTTTAGTTCCATCAAAAAAAACAAATTCAGAAAATCAATCACTTAAACAGAATTTTGACGTTTGAAGGTTTGATTGGGCCATCTCTCTCTCTTAATCGCGGTAAGGAATGTCTATGGGGCTGGATCGGGAAGGAAGGATCCTAGCCTGGCCCTAAATCATAGCCCTAAAACATATGTAACATGTTTCAGAAATGGTTTGGGCTAACTTGAGAGGCATTAAAATCACATATCATGCCAACCCAAACTGGATCAAAATTTGGTGGTTTAGCAGCTCGGGTCATATATTACCAGCTCGACCTAATGCCAGCCTTTCCGCACAGACGTAACTGGCATCCTGCTTGTCCATTGTACAGAGAAACAGGCATTGGCAGGCGTTTAGTTCTTTGACGTCGGTTATCTGTCTCCACATGATTGGAAACTCACATCACATATCCAAGGGTTTTACTTGATCTGACGCATTAATGAACTTATAATGGTCCTGATCATATAAAGATAAAAAAATTTTGAGAAAGACTTTATATTCTATAAAAATTCTCATACGAAAATGATCCTTAAAAAATTTATAAACTTTTGAAGATTCTGAAATGGATGGAAAGCTGTGGTCCGTGGACAATAAACCCAGTTCATGTAGTGTTGAGACGGCAATTGGAACATTCAAAATTTCTTCTCTTTTATTTTCATATCCTCTCTCTAAAAGTAAATTATCCCTTTCATCGTGATCATCTAAAGTTGGCTTTTCGTCAGTCGTTTTGTAAAATAGTAAACCACATTTTCTAATAATTCGCTTTCCATTGAGACTGAAGCAGTCCATAAGATTAACACGTTACATTCCAAAAGCTGTTTTCAAACTTTATACGACCGTTACACGTTC
This sequence comes from Buxus sempervirens, assembly GCA_947561395.2. Lineage (NCBI taxonomy): Eukaryota > Viridiplantae > Streptophyta > Magnoliopsida > Buxales > Buxaceae > Buxus > Buxus sempervirens. Next base: position 39,780,281 of record OX387190.1, read on the forward strand.
TGAAGATTGATTCTGTTGCCAGCTTTTCTCTTGCTCCGACTCGTTTTTCTACTCCTTTTGAATAGATTTTTAGGCCCAATGCATCCTTCCAGAAACTGTAAAAGCATAGCTTTAAAACCAGATGAGTTCCTGTGCTTCAAACCCGCCAAAAGGCGTCTTTGAAGGAAGTATTCGAATGAAGAGGGCGAGAACCCTCCAATCCACCAACCAAAATATGGTACAGTGTGCCGGCTGCACTAAATGACAATAAGACGAGTCAAAGCATCACCCTTTTAGTAATGAATGGATTTCAGTTATGTTTATTCAAATTACGACCCACTCCTCTATAAGAATATGTGTAACAACTAGTCTCCTTAGTACCCTGCATAATATAACAAGTATCCATCCGAGAAGAAGAGGCTCTACCATTATTAATCTCAAGCGTCCATAGACGAAATTGTAGGAGCAATCGAGTCGGCACAGAAAGCCTTGACTCAACAATCCATGGAGATGATCGAGGAAGCTAACAAGCTAAATGGGAAGGTAAGTTCAACCCATCTTTAATTGAATGCAACCATAATCAGAAGGATGGTTACCTTCAAAACATCATTAATTTTCATTGCTGATATATTGATTCTTTGTAGGAGGGGATCGATTACTCATCAAATACGGCAAGGTCGACGACGTTGGTAAGCAATGGTTGTGTTGATAATCGTGGGAGAATTGCAGATAAGCGAACAACCGGAGGATGGAAGGCCTCGCCGTTCATCATAGGTTCACCTTACAGCTCTGCAATTTCTTTAAATTCCTATTGTTGTTGTCTTTGCTTTGTACTCGTCTAGCTTAGCTACATGTGCTTACACTAAACCGAGATGTGTGTCCTTGCTGTGCTGTTGTAGCGAACGAGGTCGCAGAGAGGCTGGCCTTCTTTGCAATTGCTGTGAACATGGTGACTTTCCTGGTTCGGGAGATGCACCAGTCACTTCCAGATGCCGCCACCCACGTTACCGACTGGATCGGAGCTGCGTTCGTGCTAACACTCTTCGGAGCCTTCCTTGCCGATGCTTATTTGGGCCGATTCAGGACCATCATCATCTTCACCTGTATTTATGCAATGGTAAAGAAAAGAGCTAGCCACACCCATGTTTATATAAGGTTATACCAAAAAAAAGAGAGTACAAACTAAAGAAGGGCCGGCCGGCCGGCCCGCCTAATTTATAACCAAAATCCCATTTCAATCTGGCCTTTTCCTTTGTTCATGGGCTTCTTAAAACTGAACTGAGCCAAGAACTCTGAACAGAGATATTACCTCATCAAAATAAAATTCAGCTGTTCATCTCTCTCTGATCACATGTTTTGTCGTGTTGTTTTGGTTTTGGCCGTCTCAGGGAATGGTTATGCTGACACTCTCGGCTTCCATAGACAGCCTACGCCCTCCACCTTGTGTGGGCAGGGTCTGTGCACCTGCAACAAAACGCCAGACAGCTTTCCTCTACGGTGCACTGTCCTTGATAGCTCTCGGTACCGGTGGCATCAAGCCATGTGCGTCGTCTTTCGGGGCCGACCAATTTGACGAGGCCGACGAAAGGGAGGCCCGGAGGAAGTACGCGTTCTTCAACTGGTTCTTCTTCGCCATCAACATGGGCGCACTCTTGGGTATTACATTGCTTGTATATGTACAAGTAAAGGCAGGATGGACTTGGGGCTTCGGAGTTCCGACCGTCGCAGTTATCTGCTCCGTCATTATTTTAGCATCTGGGGTTCCGTTCTATAGGTACCAAAAACCAATGGGCAGTGTCTTCACAAGGTTCCTTCAGGTTTGTGTGGCTTCTGTGAGAAACCATTATAGAGGGATTGAGGTAAGAGCAAATATAGAGCTGTACGAGGTCAAGACGAAGGAATCTGCAATCTTAGGTGCTAGAAAGCTTCCGCACACGACACAATTCAGGTGAATGTGAATCATTGAATATCGAGCTATGGTGATCAAAATTTATGTAAATTAATTACTGAAATCGTGAGGGAGGACTAATTAACTTTGTTGCCTCGTATTGCGCAGGTTCTTGGATAAGGCAGCAGTTATAGCAGACCCAGAGCCAGAGGAAGGCAACATCAAGAGCCGTTGGAGGCTTTGTACCGTCACACAAGTGGAAGAATTCAAATCTTTCATTAGAGTTCTACCTGTTTGGGCATCCACCATAGCCCTCTCCATCTCATTCGCTCAACTCTCCACCTTCTTCATTAGCCAAGCCACGATCATGGACCGAAAGCTTGGCTCCAAATTTGAAATCCCCGCCGGCTCTATACCAGTCTTCAGCGCCGTCAATGCACTCGTCCTTGTTCCCGCTTATGAACTATTCGTGGTCCCATTCCTCCGCCAGAAAACCGGTCACCACCGTGGCATCAGCTCATTACAACGTATAGCTGTCGGCCTATTCGTGTCGATCTTCGCCCTGGCTTCAGCGGCTTTAGTAGAGAAGAAGAGGAGAGAAGATTCTAAGCCACTGAACATGAGTGTCTTCTGGCTCCTCCCTCAGTTCTTCCTCATGGGTAGTGCCGAGGTGTTCACCTACGTGGGACAGTTGGAGTTCTTCTACGACGAAGCATCAGATGGGAGTCGGAGCATTAGTAGTGCAATGTTCCTTAGTGAGATTGGGATCGGTAGTTGGCTGAGTACTGCGCTTGTTAAGATCATAGAACGCACCACCGGAGGCGAAGATGAAGGTTGGCTGAGAAACAATCTAAATCAAAGCCGGCTTGATTATTTCTACTGGGTGTTGACTGCTATCAATGCCGTTAATTTCTTGATATACTTGTTTGTCGCATGGAGCTACAAGAGTAGGGACTGTTCAAGCGGCAGTATGAGCAACGAAGCCGCGTTGGTTCAGTTGCGTGGTGCGGTTGAAGCAGGTGATAAGGGGGATGTCCACAGTAACGTCTATTAAAGAGATCTTTTAAATTCTTAAGAAATGTTAATCCAATTTGATTAATGTATTTATTATATCATGTCCGATTTAAATTTAAATCACTCGATTCCCCTTCTTTACTGGTTTTACTTCTAAAAGCTTCAAGAACATATCAGGACCCACATCAAAGTATAAGTATCAGGCGAACTCGATGGATTTTCCTTGAGTTCATTGGCCACAGGGTTTTTACCTGATGATACAATCTCCTTGTGCAGTTGCTCATCTTCGGACTGTGATTTGGGGTTGTGGTTACCTGCTATTGCTGTTCATCTTTGTTAATATTTCCTGTATGTCTGTTGTTATGTTTATTGTAATGGCTTCGGCCTTTTTTGATGTATCAGTTCTCCTTTTGAATGCAGACTAGTTTTGGCTATTATCAAAAAAAAAAATTTATTGGCATCTCCAATCCAACGTAACTGACTTTAATACAAACAGAGCTTTAATACAAACGGAGCTTTCTGACTGACTTTAGTTGCTTATCTTTAAACTATAGTTAGTTAGGGTTTCTACATCAAACATTTGGCGTGGAAGAAGGAAGGAGTGGCTCAACTAGAGCTGACTTCATGTGCCTTGTGGCCCCCCTGTTGCTTTCCTGCTCCGCGGAGGAGGGAATCGACTCAGCCGTTTGTTTTGCCACCTTTTGCTCTTCGCTTTTTCCCCACAGGACCATGTACAATCCGGCTATGATCAGCACTGCCCCGATGATCCTGCGGGTACAAAATAGAAATTAGAAGGAACCCTACCCTGGTCAAGAACTGCACTCAGAAAAATACAATATAAATCAAAGATGTGATTTTGTGTTTGATTGGGACTCACCCTCCCAAGTAGAACTCTTCCCCTAGGGCGATGGATGCCATAATAGCGACAACCAAAGTCTGTACAGGTTGGTATACTGCCACGAACACTGGGCCTCCTCTGTCAATGCACCAAATCTGTATAGCGAATGCAATCCCGGAAGCCACCACTCCCTGCCACCAACAAACAACCCGTCTCACTGTCATTTTCACATCTTCAATTCAAAATAAATAAATCTGCCCAACTAAGAAAAGTCACCTAGAAATAAGGCAATTTGGCCAGAAATTAAGAAGCCCTCTGTCTCAAACTCTCCTCCTCAGAAGTATATTACGACTGAGCCTTGTTCAGTCGCTTACACAGGAAAGCAAAGAAGAAGATAATGCGATTAATTAGTTAAAAGTGTTACAGACCGCATAGATGAGACTGAAGAGCTCGCCGCCGGAGTGAACGAGCCAAGCTTGAGAGTCTCTTTCGAAGAAGGCTGCGATTGCAAGAAACTGTAGGACTCCGAAGAAGCAGGTGTAGGAGGTGACGGAGAGGCGAGCGGGGTATTTCTTTAGGACAGGTGCCTGTAAAACTAGCCAGCTTGACCATGAGAGACAGTGGCCGATGAGGTAGATACAACCCAGGGTCCAGCTCTTTCCCTTGGCGTCTCCCAACCAAGGCAATGGCGCTGCTGTTTGGTGTAAAGGAGGACTTGGCATGAATATCGTTGGGCCTTTGTACAGAGTTATCACCGATGCTCCTGCAACACAAAACAGCGTCCCCATCACCTTTGACACTCCGTCTTTTCGGTTTAAACGTACTTTCTCTATCCTGGCACACAACAACTAACATAAGAAGCCTATGATGCTCTGGAAGGAATAGAAGCAAGTGATAGCAGAGAAGCTTGCCTGAGTGAAGCGGCCATGAGAAAGGTTAGTGCCGGGACAGAGTTTTGTATGGCAGAAGCGAAGGTGGGTGATGTGTTGTCCAAACCCAGCAAGTAAAATCCTTGATTTGCTGTTATTCTGCCGACGTACGAAATTAAAGGAATCAAAATGGACTTTGATAATCATAGTACTTAAAAAATATTTAACCTTTTTCCTTTCATGTTTCTTACCCGACAAGCGCTAGAAGGAAGAACTGAACAAGAAATGACAGAGTGAGTTTCGGCCTATCTTTTCTGGAAAAAAAAAACGGAGAAGAATGAGAATGCGGAACTCTGTGTGAGTGAAATAGAAGAAGAAAATATAGAGTATATTATTTAACGTTAAAAGAGATCGAGTTTGGAGAAATCAGGTACTTCTCTAGAAAAAAAGCAAAGGGTACGAGCAGAAGCAGAGCGATGATGTTTCTATAGACGGGGAACACAATCTTGCTGATTCCCATATTAAGAGCAGCTCGTGATACGACGTGAAACCCCGCGTAACCGAACTGCAAGGCCAACATGGCCAGATGCAGCTGGACTCGTTCGGGAACGGAGAACATTCTTTTCACCCAGGCAGAGCCACTGCTAGCCATCGAGACGGGAAAATTAGTGACCCAAAGATAGAGCTCTACTAAACGGAGAAACCAAGTGAAGCTGTGGAGTGCCAGGGGGAGAAATCTGAGGATGTAAATATACTTGAACGGATACAGTGGAAATTCAGAGAGAGTGGAGTGGGGAGGGTGTCTGTGTCCCACAACGTGCCCTAGATAGACGTAATGTCAATTGTTATGTTAGTACCCTTCAAGTTCAATTCCTTTTTGTTGCCTCCCGTTATACTCTTCTTTCCTTTAGCCGATAAGACAGCCCCATCGATCGAGAGAGATAGAGGTTGGTCAAAAGAGTTTCTGTTTGGCGCCATGCCACTAACGATGATAATTGAGGAAAGTCTGGGCCGCCATTGATAGATAGCGCGCACGAGGGGGGGCGGTACACCAAGTGTCCCCATACCACATGAATACACAGGTGATCACCATCTCTCACACGATCTAAGTTTTACATTTCCTCCACCTTTCACATGTATCTGTGATACAAGTCTTATTTGTCTCTTCAAATCGTATTAATTGGAAGATCAAAGAGACAAGGAATCTATCTATACTATTAGTAAAAGGAGGAGGGAGAATATTTCTTCCAGATTTTGGCTTCTTTTTTTTTCCCAACTATTGTCCTCCTCAATTAAAACAATCCGAAACTATAACCGCCCCATTACTCTTTCCACATTCGAATTTAAACTCTTATTTATATATTGCAATTAAGGGTACGAGGATGTGCAGTATGCACGTGCCACCACTAATTAACGATAAAAGGACCTATTTGAGGAATAATGTTAAAAATCATCCTTTCAGGCTGTTTTTCACTTCGAGACTATTATTGGCAAAATACAAGAACACTCTTTGAGTTTTAAGTTGAAAAATAAAATTCCTTAAGCACTCCAGTGACTTACAGCCATGCTACACTGATTAATGCCACATACGAGTCAATTCTTTGACCATTTATCTTGAAGGCTTTAAAACAAAAGGTTAAAGCAATTAAGCATCTGTTATGTGTTTGGCTAGGCTATCAATTCAGAGAGCTACGGCCGCTCATCTGATCTTCTGCAGAAATTCTTTCCCTTCTTTAACTTTTTGTGACAATGATAGTCAAGGTGACTTTGAATGCTCAGTCTCACTCAGATGCTGCACTGGAGTAAAGAGGATTTCCATCCCTGTAGAAAGTGGAACTTCCATTAATGCGACCTACATTTAAAGTTACCAGCACCCATAGTCCCCATTATTTCCCCTTCTATCATCCAAACTTTTCCAAATTTGATCTTCATATATGGTTCAGCCTAATTTCCATAATTCAAGAAGGAGAAAGATGACAGGCCTCTCTCTCTCTCTCTCTCTCTCTCTCTCTCTCTCTCTCTCTCTCCCCAATATCCCAACATCATACATAGAGTTTCACCCTTGACATCCTCATTCATGGGAATGAAAGTCACCATGGAAGGGCAGGGTCCCCCAATTGGGGTCCCTCGCGGGCCTCGCCCACTACCCTGCATAAAGTTCAGGCCAAGTCGAGCCGTGCACATTGAGAAGACGGTATTGGAATCATTCCATGGAGTGAGGCGATGCTCTAAAATCCTCCATGATGATCAGAATGCAGATTCCTTTTCCGTATTTTTCAAGATCCTCATCGCCATCGCCGTGTGTCAGAGTCAGGTCGATCAGTGCATTTTTTTTTTTTTTGGTAGTCATATCGATCAGTGCATGACACTTCAATGGCCATTCGCCATTAATAAAGAGTCCTATGCAACGCATGCACTACGTCGCATTCAAATTACCACTCGATGAGCACGTTCTCAGTATGTTTCCTCTTACGTCTTTCGATTTGTTCACTTCGATTGGTCCCATCGCCGAAAAAGCCGTGCAACGCGAATCAAATGAAAAACAATAATTCTAATGAATTATAAGTTAAAAATTTTTCCTTCTTTTATTTATCTAACCCAGCATCAGCTCTTAACAAGAAAAGAACGGTAACCTTCATCTTTTTCTTCTTGGTATGGAAAAAAGAACCGTATATTCTCCATTGAAATGCCACATCTGTTAAAGCAACTTTGCTTGCCTCAGAATCCGTTAAATAGGGATTCTATATTCCAACCCAGGTTGAGAAAAAGGTTTTATAAATCGTAATTAAAAGGCATTATAGACTTGTGGAAGCGGTCGAGTGCGAATTCAAGACATGAATCTAGGTTAAAATCATGGCGTAAATAATTGGTAACAAACCTAGCACTTACCGCACTTAGCATACAAGTTCACATTATCACGACGTTAGATATATATGAGCATTGGTGAACACAGAAGCATAGCAGGTGCCCTTGCAAGTCGCAACCAACAACCTCGGAGACGAGCGGCGTTTGGCCAGCTTGACTCATAAGCTGATGTTTGGTTGACCTGTGTCTCAACCGAATCTCTTTTCAGTTTTTTTGGACTGTTGGTGTACATCCGTGAGATGAAAGTTTGTCAAGCTCCAGAAAGAAAAAACACACAAGTCCCATAAGCATCTATGCAAGTATAGTTCATGCAGGCATGTTTCATGTTCACTGCAACAAGCTTTAACAACACGAGTGAGCTCAAGTTCATCGCAGCTTTAGGTTAACCTTTCTGATCTAAGATCAAGATCGAACCATGGTGAACCGAGCCAGCCAGCAACATCGACAGCACAGCCCCAGTTAAGTCTCCATACACCACAAGCAATAGGTTCTGAATCTGTTTGGGACTGAAGGATTGGGCAATAATTCTGCCGTGAGGTGCCAAAACAAAAAATAAAAATAAAAAATAGAACAAAAACAAGTCCTACATCCTACACATACACTCATACATGCTATAAAAATATTAAATACAATAAAGAAAAATTTGTTAATAATTAAAATGCTCAAGTTTGTAGAGAAACGGTTTTAATACCAACACTCAAAACTACGTATGAAATTAACAGACATCATTTTCGAATGCAACTAACGTGGCTGTCAGCCGAACTCCCTCACAAAAATACAGGAAGAAAAATGCTTTGCCTAGTGGCAACTCTATAAAAACATTCTATAACTTAAATCTTTAATAATTGAGAAGGCGTTTGCCTACTATCCTTTCATATTTCTCTAGCATCTTCCATCTCTTTATCAAGTGACAGAGAACCTAAGAACATCACCACATATTGGATCTATGAGGAACCAGTTTTTTCTCTGTAATGAATTCTTTATTCCAGAATAAAGAAAGTTTATGCTCGTACCGTATAATGTACAATCAGCAGAAGTGATTAATTATTCTGCATCTGCATCCTCAGCGGATTTTTTATACTCCGGCTTAAGTTCATAAGTGCCTTGATTCGTTCCCCTTTTATTGTACACGCAGAGCTCGTTTAGAATCTCCTTCAAGAATTGCTGCAAAAAAGAATGATACCAAAGCTTTATGACTACATTCCAACTGATGATTTTAAGTAATAAGCTTCTTCACATCATGTTATCATCAAATAGTCCTTCTGCACATGTTTGATGGCTTCTACATATACATATACATATGCATACATACATACGAATATATATATATAGCGAGAGAGAGAGAGAGAGAGAGAGAGAGAATTTTTAATGCTTAGTCATGTGTTTATGCAGGCTATTAGATGTCCATCTACAGTATTTTAAAAGGCATGTGAAGCTCTATGGATCAAGGTGAATTGTAAAGAATCATTGATTTAGTGCGAAGCCTACACCTTATAGGTGTATATCATGATGCTCATTTATGGATTATTCCACTAGCCTTACCGGAAGTCTCAAGACTTTCAACTAAAGATTTTCTTAAGATTGCTTGCTCCCAATACAAGTCCAATTAAAAGATTATCTACAAAAAAGGCTCAGCCAAAACTTTTACATTTTAAACTGATGATATGACTATGATTGCTTGTGAACCTGATCATTCATTGATTTGATTGATCAGCAAGATTATCATTTCAATAAGAAAGAATGAAAAATCAAAAGCATTGCAAAAGTGAGCCCACATTTCTTATCTCGTGACGTTGCAAAGCAAAGTACTCAAATGACATACCGCAGGTTGATCTGTTTCCTGCACCAGTTGTTTCAATGCCCAGTTTGGTTGCCTTTCAAAGAGCTTAAACATAATATCCTCCAGTTCTCCACGATCCCTTCTAGTTCTTTTCATGTCTGATCCCTTTACTGGTGTTGCCTTCTTCTTATCCTGACCAAGTTGCAGCAAAAATTAAGAAATAAGAGATCACATCTGGTAAACCATATACATAATATGCCCCACACACCCCGCAACCCCCTCCATTCCACCCCCCAGCACATGTATCATCATGTGACTTACGCAACATTTTACTGAAAATGGTTTCTCTGAACAAGTGACAGTTATTTTATTCACAGAAAAGAGATAATAGTAGAGAAATACTTAACGAAGCATAAAATATATATATATATATTCCTCCGATGTGCTTTCTAAAATATTAAATTGAGCTCCTATAACACCACATGTGAGGAGGAAATGAAAATTCATAAGCAAGAGCATCAAAGGCAAACAAGCACCATAAAATTGGTATTGGCAAGGCAAAGTAGAAAATAAATACCTTAGGATTGGATCCACTGAAACCAACCATTCCAGGCATAGGTCTCATGAGAACCCCTCGGTCATTGTCAATCACCTTTTAAACAAAGGAATTCAATCAAAATAAATTACATATTAAAGGGAAAAAAAACTGAAAAAAAAGGGGAAAAAGGAATAGAATCTATGAATACAAATTGCAAGCATGAAAGGACATCAATGAGATGGCTTGATAGCAAAGATCGAATGATTAACCTTCAAGTTGGAAAGCCAGAACCCCTTGAAACTGGAAGAAACCAGCAACCCGGAAGGTTCAGCCAACCACTTGAATCAGTGTCATGTAACAAACCATTCCGGTCATTACATGAGCAAAAAACTGTCAATTTTTTGTTAATAGGTTAAGTTCTTTTAACTTTTTGACAAAACTCACTGTTCAATTAAGATCAAATATACAAAGCAATGTGAAAAGAAGCAGGGATAGAATTCAGTGCATTGAAATATGGTTTCCTGCCATAGAGAGAGATTGAAAGTATTTTAAATGATCCCCAATTGGATCTTCTCAGCAAGAAGGAAAAAAAATGCAACTGTCATAAATTATATGGCATTACAAAGATCTTCAATCAAGAAAGCATCAAACACTAGACATAAACAGAGAGCATTGCACAGTTTCCATGGCTTTCTCATTGCCATTGTTGCCCCATCCCTATTTCCATTTGAAGAACTATACCAATTTGAGAATGATGCCAAAGTGGTGATGAGATAGAAGAAGATGAGGGGGGTAAACGGAGGAAATAAAAATAAAATTCAGTCACAGCTCTCTTTGTTGTGCATGTGACTTGAATTAAGCCAATATTATGATACGGGCCATACTGTATTGTATTTCGACCAGGAGAGAGTTGTGTGTTTTGTAACCCTATTTTTCACAGTTAAGGAAGGAACCCCATCATCCGCGGACATAGGCATCTTTGCCGAGCCACGTAAATCTTGTCTCTTGTTTACTCTGCTTTCTGTTTCGTTTATTGTTGCTGTTCGATTTCTAACACTCTTCTATTCTAAAAATGCTTCACTGATTTTATCAGTGACGAGTGTGATCATATTTAGCCTATCTGCATCAAAAATGTTTCAACCAAGTTGACCCAACAAATACCTTTGGGCGGTTCAATCTCTGGTCTTAGCTAAAAACATTAAAGAAACTATTAGGAGCTACCTGTATTTGCCTAGTTTTAATCATGGATTTGTTTGTTCTTTCACGACACAACTTGCGATACTCCTCGATATTTTCATTATGAGGCTTCATGTCAAATTTATGTTCCACTTTTCCTTCAACTGCAACCCTTCCTGCAAAAAATAATAACAAAAATAATAGTTAAATTTAATTAAAGCACAGTATCCATGGCATAAAATTTTCTGGACCACCGGATGCAGTTTTTCTAATGCATATCACACATTTATGCATGTATGTTTTCCATGTGCATTTAAGACATAGAGATATCGAACATGATAGATGCAATGGGAGTTAAATCCAAGCACATGTTTTCAGATGCATATCAATTATTTATGCATGTGCCTTCATTTGTGAATTTATGCCATCAATATCTCCTACTTTTCAAGCAGCATGGGGCTATATGCTGCCAGTATTGCTTAAAACAGGGAAGGTTTTAACACTGCATCGAAATTTTCCAGGACCAAAAAATTTCACCAAAATAGAATACACTGCATAAATGTCAAGTTCTCAAAAGAAGAGCATGGTAGTACCCACATATAAGAATATAGGAGATATTCAAAACAAGGTTTTAAGTATTGGCCGATATCGAGAAGTATCGGCCGATACGTATCGGTATCGCCATAAGGCGATACCAACCAGTATCGGTCAGTATCGGGTTTGGTATCGGAAGTATCGGCTGATACAACTCGGTATCATCGGGCTAGACCGATACCAAACCCGATACCGAGTTTTTAAACCTTGATTTAAAACTGCAGCAATTATCATGAAATTAAACTTATGAACCATACAATGAAAATATGGAAAAGATTCAATGGAGCAAAAGCTAAGAAGAATATGATTATTTTGATATAGATATATGAGAAGGCTGCGAAATTAACGTAAATAATGAACATATCCAAGAGCATCTAGGTAAATTTGACTAAAGATACAATTTCTGAAAGATTGATATGGAGGAATAGGATTCATATTTCTGACCTAACCAGCTGGGATAAAGCATTTTGTTGTCGTTTATTTGATAGCTCTAGTATTTTTGGCATAAATGCAAATAAGCATACTAGAATAAAGTATTTATAGTTATGGGTAGAGTCTAGGCATCTGGGTGACAAAATGAAATTTTCACTTTTTATTATTAACTGCTGCCATGTCAAGATTCACATAAAAATAATAAAAATTAGATAAAAATCTAATTGCGTGAGTGGGAGAATCAGTGGATGGGGTGGACAATTAGATAAAAAGCCAAAAAATAAAAAAATAATGACACATTTGAGTATACATCCAAATTGATCATTTTGTTTCTGAATCAGCTCGAAGTTATGTCAAATCCAAAGTCATGTTTATTCACTTTCTATAACTTTACATCAATTAAAGCGTTCATGATTCAGATCATTTCTTGCAGTATTACGTATCAAATAGGGAATTTTACAACTATTTGGAACAGTTTTTCTTGGAATATGGTGCAGGACATATATATAAATTTAATGTCTGACTTCATATCCAGATAGTGAACATATTGAATTTATGCAAGAAATTATTGTTATGCCAAACAAGTGTAGAAACAATCAAGTTGTAGTATACAACATTTTCAGTCATGAGATATAATGAAAAGTTCTACTATCATGATTTCCCATAAAGAAAATTTCAGCAACAAAATTAAGAAATAAAGAGTGAAATTTCAATAAACTGAACATATCAGGATCTGACCTTGAGGCATCTCAGAAAAAACACACATAGGAACAAAGTCTTTGAACATATTCAAAGAGTAATTCTTTGGCATATTTGAAGACTCAGTGCCAGCCAATTCCATCGTGAACTGGTTATCATTTGTGAGACATGTAAGAAATATGGAAAAAATGATACAGAGAGCATCAATCACAGTAAGAAACATAAAGATATTTCTCTAAATAGAACAAAAAAAGTGGCTTTAACGAAATGATAAAAACAAGTGATAATAACATTACCAATATAATATCTTAAATCAGAAAAAAAAATGAAACAAAAATGAGGAAATTGAACTCAGCAGATTTTGATAGTTCAGTAAACCACAACAGACATATTTATTTTGAATTGCAGAAACAAGATCTCAGACTCAAATGAATTATGTTGACACACAGGAGTGAGCTCAATGCTGTAAAAAAGAAAAGAATTTATACACATTCAAAGGCGCAGTGTTATATTGATTTCAGCTCTCCTATTGCGTCAAATAATCAATTATAAACAGACAATCTACTCACGGACAAAAGTCCACAGGAAAACCACACTCATCTAAGAGACACCATTCATTGGTGAATTGAACACAAAAGAATCCATCTGCCAATCAAACCATGCATTTCACATAAAGACTGTATCCCAGTATAGTTCCAAACCAAAGTAGGGTCCTAAGAGGGGTGCACTAGCAATAGACCAGACTTGTGGCAATTTTTTTTGGCAAAACATCTGTACATAGACTGGAAGCCGTGTTTCATACTCACAAAACAAGGTTTTTATTATCATAACAAATAATGATCCTTTTCATTTCCCATAAATTTCATTCGCAATGAATACCAAGTAGAACCAAGAGTAGAAGCAGAAGCACAGAAGGATAGGATGTATATTAACCCAATGCTACAATGTAGGATATGTCATATCATCCAGGAGATCTTTGCTTATAACAGTCAAATGAATCGACCAGAATGGAAGATTCACATACAGTAGCAGCAAAAGTTAAATCATAAGATATTTTACAACCTAAAATACTTCTTCTGTCACTTCACATAGAAAGAGTGACAAACCAGGTTCCCATAAATTGCTCTACCGGTAATGATTTTGTTCACAGTAACAAATACAGAACCATGTTCTATTTCTTATATTAAGTCCAGATCTCATACTCTTCCAGCAGAAGTCCATAAAAGGAGAATCAGGGGCACCCCATCTGATAATACAACAATAAGTACGATCATGATCAGCAATCTTGTGGTGCTTGAAATTATCATACATTTATCAACAGATTTTTTAGAAAACATCTTGTTCGAAGATCATTTATTTATTCCTGATCTATTTACAATAGTATAACTAGCGTTATTAACAACCCCCCAACAATAATAAAATCTCAACAACCAATTCGTGTCCGGTCAGGCCAATGGATGCAGCAGCGATCTAAACTGATACTCTCACATAGTAAAACAGAGTTAGGACACTATATTATGCCAGTTGTTGTAATACATCAATTATCATCATGATTTGTGGACAAAGCAAAAATAGGTAAGTGACACGTGACATCATAGCTTCCCAGATCCTAATGCAAACAGTTAGGGTTCAACAAAACAAAGGTTTCATGCTTCCAGATGTAAGAAAACAAGACAAAATAATTACATAAGAACTCTCAAATGGAGTTTGATAGAAAAAGGAGAGGAAAATATAGATACCTGAACGGAGGAAGGATCATCGGGGCGGAGAGGATCAAGAGATAGGACAACCTTGGCGACTGGGTGAGAATCGGAGGCGGTGGACTGCCATGACTTGGACACAACCACTGGACACTTCATTAACCACACCGCCCTCTCCGCTTTCCCAGACTCCAGATTGCTACTGCTGCAGTCGTCCTCCATGGCAGCGCTCTCTATCTCTTTCTTCCTCTCTCTCTCTCTCTCTCTTCCTCTCTCCCCTCGCTCTGTGGGTGCCGCCTTTTTAGCAAATTGTCTGAAATCAAAGAATTGAACCGGACTATATACTTCAAGTGTGTGAGTATTCCGGTCGAACCGGAGTGATTCAGCTTTCATGGCTCAAGGTTTTCAGTTGACATTAACTCGTCTTTGATGAGATCCTTTTCATGATAGTGCAAATCAAAAATAAGAAAATGGTTCAGATCATAGCATCGTATGTGCTAGTTGGCATTATATCTTTAATGTTTTGGTTATCTACGTGACTACGTCTCTCCCTGTCACCACACATCTTTATTAAGCATTTATATCTTTATTGTTTTCCTAGGCTACTCTAATGATAAAAAAATGTGTATAGATTTGCGTATCAAATTGACTTGCACACGTGTTTTAACGTCAAAACAGTCCTATTAAACATAACGTTGCTTTAGTTGGAAGATAATGCCAAAGCAATGGTACATATGCTTTCTCTAGAATGTTAGGAATATAATTAAATATATAAAGTTCACATCTATTATTAACTTAAGCTTTAGTAGGAGTTGTGTTCTATATGGTATCATAGCCGTAGGCTAACGCCAAGATCCTGGGTTCAAACCTCAACTTCACCGATTGAAAATATATATATATATATATTCCACATGTAGGGTCTTCCTAAAATGGGGTTTGAGTCTGACCCACAAATGAGAAGGAGTGTTAGGAATATAATTAAATATATAAAGTTCACTCTTAGTATTAGCTTAAGCTTTTAGTCGGAATGGTGTTCTCTATATATAGAATACTTTTGAAATGTTTTATTATTTTCTTAATATAGATTATTTGCCTTAATCAAAATGGATACGTTTAAAATTAAATTAAATTCTATGAAGAAAGCCAATGAATAAACCTAAACTCACACATGAATATTTGTAAGAAAACACAACAAACCCTGATAGAATTGTGGACCAAATTAATGTACCGATGGAATCAATACAGGTATTCTGGGGCGATCAAGAATTGGGAGAGTTGCTAGAGATGAATTTGGTAGGTGGAACATTAGATATGTTAGGTGGATTGGATCAACTACAAATCATTTAGCACAAATCTGGGTAATAAGAGAACTACAACTACCTTGGGAGCAAATACATCATAAAGTGGAGATTCAAACAGATTTTTTTTTCTAAGTCTTCATGGATAGAGAGCTGAACCCAAACGCAAGTCTATTAACAGATATAATATAACTTCTAGGAAGAGAATGTGAGTGGTAGATATCTCATACCTTGAAGGGATGTGTTGTGGCTGACGCTTTACCTAAATATGGACTGAGCCCAAGCTGCAACTTGTGCATTTATTTAACACCACCAGCTTTGTAATGGATTTAATCTCTGATGACATCCCAGAGAAAGAAAGCTCAAAATTAGTTAGACTGAATTAGTTTCAAATTATAATCTTTGACACCCAAAAAAAAGGGTTAAAATAATGCTCTATAGAAAACAATTGTTTAAAATAGCCTTTGTAATGCACACCTACTATAGGTTAGGAAGACTTGAACCCAAGACCTAAGTTCTAATATTGATTGTTAGGATTAAATGCTTATCACTAGACCAATAACTTAAGTTACTGGTTAACTTAACAAAGCGCAACTTTATTTCTTGTGGACTACCCAACTGGGTCCAGTCCACAAGAACCTTGTTTTTCATCATCCATACCGACATTGAATGCTTAATACAAAACATATATATCTTGTTTATTGGATATCATGGCCCCACTGAAGCCTGTATATGATATTAAGTCATTTTAATCCAGTCTATAGGTTGCCCCCTTCAAGACTCAAACCCAGGATATGATGGCTGTTTCTAATACCATTTGTTACATGCCTAACCGTTATTCCAAAAGCCCTAAGATTTATGGAGATTTAATTAGTTAAGCATTTAACATTTAAGACCATAACAAAATATTAAACAACCCCTGTATATATACATCCATACATAATAATCACATTTAAGAATACCATTTAATAGCGTGGGGCTTTCATCAGCCTATTACTATCATGATAACTCATTTCTTAAAAAAAAAATTAGCAGTTCTATGAGATATTTTACATAAAAACGTGTTAGGATCTAGTGCCTATAAGCCTTTCGTGGCTCCTTAAGCACCAAAATAATAGAATTACTTTTCTTTTACTATATTTCTTGATTTTTTGCGTATTCTTTGTCTAACAAGACAGCCGATTAGAGACACCGATCACCCGGGTCCAAGCAATGCCTTTTATCTTTACTAGTGAAGATGCCTATGCTTCGCACAAGCTGGGCATGTGCTTTAAAAATAAAAGAAACATGCTACTTGTATTATAATTCACTATAATTATACACTTAATTAACATTTTAAATTAATGTCAATTAATTATAATTCACTATAATTTTACATTATCACTTAAAATAATATTATGCATAATTAATTTTATGTAAATGAGTGTCATGTTATGATTACTTAAATGCATAATATATGTTTAAATATGTAAGTAAATGCATAATATACGTCAGATCCAAATCCGACGTATTCATGATTATAAACCTCAATGATAAGTTTTGTACTTCATTGTTTAAAAATGATATCTATGTCAATTTGTAAATGAGACATATAATTCTTTTAAATCTGAAATTGCAATTCAAAATACTATAGAATAACTTGCATGTTTTTTCAATTATTAACATTCTAATCAAATTTCTCTAGATATACATAAATTATAAAATTCATATTAAAATGAATGCAGTTTTTGTATTTATAATGTATATATGGCCCCAAAAAAATGCAACCATTTCATCTGCTAAGTGGCATCATAAAAGGAAAAGAATTAGGTTTAAGTGATACTTTTTAGAACTAAATCCACAGATGAGAAACTCACCACATTGTGTTGAAATCTAAGTGAATTGGTTTCATTAAATAACTGAATATGCAAGTTCATGTGATGCTTACATCTTTTTTCATAGTTATGTTGTCTTGTTTACAACTTAATCATCCTGGTAACCACATAAAACAATCGAAAGGTATTACAATTTACAACATAAAGGCCTAAAAATTTCTTCCATTTAATATTCAAATCTCATTCTTATAAACATATATTAACACATACACAAAATATAAACTCAATTAAAATAATATTATGCATAATTACAGCAATTAATACTGAATTTTATTTCTTTAGCAAAATTGCATCAGTGTCCTGTTGGTTAATGTCAACATATTCAAATCTCAACTAACATTTGGTAAAATCATGTAAACCTTCTTATGTTAAATTACATTCTTGAAAGAAACATTTATTTGTTATAAGTTGAGTTGATATTTAGGCCTTTATGTTGCAAATTGTAATACAATTTGATTATTTAATGTGGTTATTGGATGATTAAGTTGTAAATGACACAACATAATTATGAAAAAAAATGCAAGCATCACATGAATTTACATATTCAGTGATTTAATGAAACCAATTCACTTTGATTTCAACAAAATGTAGCAAGTTTCTTATATGTGGATTTATTTCTAAAAAGTATCACTTAAACCCAATTCATTTACTTTTATAATGCCACTTAGTGGATGAAATGGTTGCATTTTTTTTGGGCCATTGACACATTATAGATGCAAAAGTTGCATTCATTTTAATATGAAATTTATAATTTATGTATATCTAGAGAAATTTGACTAAAATGTTAATAATTGAAAAAAATTGCATGTTATTCTACAGTTTTTTGAATTGCAATTTCAGATTTAAAAGAATTTGATGTCTCATTTACAAACTAATATAGATATCATTTTTAAACAATGAAGTACAAAACTTATCATTGAGGTCTATAGTCATGAATACGTCGGATCCAAACTTTTGGAGAAGAATTGCATATAATATTTGTTATGATAAAAATTGAGAATGAGTTTCATTTTATTCATGTCTTACTGCTTTATAACTACGAAGTTTTAAAAAATGCGTCAATTAAAATTATACTTTAAATAATTATAGTTGTCAATTATGTTTTAAGGGTTTATACCTTATAATTATTGATGTAACTATTACGTTTATAATTGCCAAGATTTTGGTGATCAATTAATACTTTATGCATGTTTTATAGTCTTTTACAAGTAAATGCATAAGTTTGGTAATTATAAAATGAATTAATAGCTTGAGTATATTGAAACTTTTGGAGAAGAATAACAAATATTGTAATTGCTATTAATGAGTATAAGTATTTAGGTTTACATGACTATAAACCTAAATACTATTTAATATTTGTAATTTAATTATTGGTAAAAACCTATATCACCGGTAAAATGACGCGCATTCTTACCGTAGTTGGGTTGCGTAACAAGGCTTTGGACTACTGAATTTGAATTATTTTGAAACGAGTAAGTCTGAAACTATTGGGCTACTAAATTTGAATTATTTTGAAAAATCAGCATTGAATTTGAATTATTCTGGAAAAGGGATGAAGTAGGCAGCTTGGTAGGGAAGTTCGTGAATGAGGACAAACCTTTTTTTTATATTAGGTATAGAAAAAATCTTGGTGAATACTTAAATTATATTTATAGTCAAATATTTTTAAAAATTACCTGATTTTTAATTATAAAAAATTAAATGCTGTCGTTTTGTATTTGTATTAAAAAAAACGACTGAATGGTTAAAGTCCGGCGGCAATTGCTGTCGTTTTATAAAGAGGTTTACCTTAGTTTCAATTATAGAAAATTTAATTACTGAATCTAAAGTATTTATAAATTAAGTGACTGAATGTAAATTATTTATGCTGGTTAAAGTGTTGAAGCGTCTGAAACAAAGGGGTAACGACGTCCTAAAATGGATATAGATATATATCAAACCCGACAAAAGCCCTTAAGGTAATATCGATGCGTTCCATGTCCAGTGTCCACCGTTGGAGTCTGGCCTGAAATCGTCTGCAAGAGTGTAAGGTCCTCCAATCATGAAGGAAGCTTCAAGGTCATTTCATTTGTCAAGAGTGTGGGTCCTACAAACCCTCTTTTCTACTCTTTGTCTCGCAGCACAAATCAACGTGCCAGAATGGAGCACGTCTCCTGACATTATTGGCTTATACTCCTTACAAAATCCTTGGAGGGCTTGAATTCGGCTACCCACTGGATGATAAGCAGTGGATCGAGTGGCAAACAAAGTAGCTCCTCAATGGATTTTCTCTCTCGTTTTGCTGTTCTTCTTCTTCTCCTTTCATCTTCTCTTGCGTATGCGTTTACTGTCTCTTCCGATGAATCGGACGATTCCTTGATCCGTCAGGTCGTCGATGACGCCGACGACCTTATCTTAAACGCCGAGCACCACTTCCTCAGCTTCAAGAGAACGTTCGGAAAGGTATACGCTAGCTCCGAGGAACATGATCACCGATTTCGCGTCTTCAAGGCTAACTTGCGCCGGGCTAAGCGGAACCAGGCGCTTGACCCCTCTGCGGTGCACGGGGTTACTCAGTTCTCCGATTTGACGCCTGCGGAATTTCGCCGGAACCTCGGCTTGAGGCGTCTCACTCTTCCTGCTGACGCTCACGAGGCCCCGATCCTTCCGACCAGCGATCTTCCCACCGATTTTGATTGGAGGGATCATGGCGCTGTTACTCCTGTTAAGAATCAGGTTTGACTTTTTGCTTTTCTAATCGATTAGGGATCATCTTTAACTATCGCTAGCTCATTATCGTGTCTGATCCACGCGCGTGTGCTTGAGTGCAATGGATTTAATTAATTGGGTTCGCTAATTATTCGTATTTTTTTACTTTTAATTTCTTGGATGATCTAGGGTTCTTGTGGATCGTGCTGGGCTTTTAGTGCCACCGGAGCCTTGGAAGGAGCTAACTATCTATCTACTGGGAAACTTGTTAGCCTCAGCGAACAACAGCTTGTGGACTGTGACCATGAGGTTTGCGACTTTCTTCCTCCCGGTTGACTTTAAATTGGAATCGCTTATTTGATTGTTGATCCGTGTTTAGATACTTTATGACTGTTGGTGCATCTCGAATTTGTATTAGGTATTGAAGTTTTTTCTTTTGTCCCATTCATTTTCCCCTTTGAGGGAGTCGTGATTTCCAGATATCATTCCTGAAATTATTTCTGTCGATGTTCTTAAAACAGCGTTAGACATCCTTGCTTGTGCAATCACCTATATATATCTCGTAATTTGTGCACATCTCCAATATAAATTGATTCTCAGAAGCTACGATGCATGTGTAATACTAGTTGGGAAAGCCCAAAGCATCCAAGAAATTGGATTTTCCTCGGATTTTTTTATTCAGCTATGATATCCAAAATGATTTCTAGTATTCTTTGTTTTCGTTTTCCTTTATCATTTTTTTGGTTTGGACTCTTCACTATTCCCCCAGTTTGCTGCATGATATTGTGGCTAGATTAACAAACGCTGTTGTTTGAAGACCTTGTTTTGCATAAAGGCTGTGTGATTACTTAAGCCTGCTGGCTTTTTCCCTCACTTACCAATTATAGAATCATATCTGTTTCAATATTAACTGAAATTTTGCGGTAATTAGTTTCTTGTTTCTATTTACTTCTAATATCCTGCTTTGGGTGAGTAGCACTTAACTACTTATTGTCTTTTAGCAGCCTTTGCTGGAAAAAGCTCAATGCAATTGTTCATTTTCTTCTATGTTCGAATTCTGGTGAAACAGGTTTATTCCTTAATTCTTTCAAAAGGAAAAGAGGAAATAATATTCAGTTCACTGTTATTTGGAAAGACCTTATTAACCTTAAAAGAAGCTTTTGCTGGAAGTTAAAAAAAAAAAAAACGATTCTATAGGGTAATTTATCTCAGCAATGTAATGGCTTTATGCTTCAAAGTAGTCCGATCTTTCACATTTAATGCCTTGAATGCATACTAGTTCTTGATTTCATCAGACTCCTAAATTGGAGAATTTAAGGCTGCTCAAATAATACTTCTCTCAATAGTATTAGTTGGAAATAGCATTTGGGTGATGAATGATGGAAGGTGCTGGTTTTGGTAATTCGCAACTTTATTTTTCTTGCATTTGTCTAGAGTCTAGACTTCTGTTGATCAACAGCGTACTCCAATGTCGCCATGATAGAAGTTATGGATTTTTAGGACAAGTTTTTCTTTTCACCCGTTTTCTTGGGGCTTCATATAATCATATGTCTATTATAAAAACAATATGGAATATTAACATTATAAAAATTACGTGCCAGGCCTATGCTTGTTGGCAGATTTGTCTAAGCAATTCTAAATATGCATTGTTTTGGAGGTCTTCCTGTCTCTTGATAAAATTTTGGATCATTGAAAGGGAAAAGGTTTGGATGCCTTAGAAATAATCACACTAAAATGCGGTTATTTGATTGGAGTCTCTTTCTCTTGTTTGGGATGCAAAAAAGCATGTTCCTAGGTTTGTTACAAGTTTGTTATGTAGTGAGATTCAAGTCGGTGCTCGTCTGCAGTGTGATCCTGAACAGCCAGGTTCGTGCGACTCAGGGTGCGGTGGTGGGCTGATGACCAGTGCCTTTGAATACACCCTTAAGGCTGGTGGACTTGAACGAGAGGAAGATTATCCTTACACTGGGACTAATGGGGTTACCTGTAAATTTGACAAGAACAAGATTGCTGCTACGGCCTCCAATTTCAGCGTTGTTTCAACTGATGATGAACAGATAGCTGCAAATCTTGTGAAAAATGGTCCTCTTGCAAGTAGGTGCCATCTAATTTACATTATATATTCATTTCTTCTCCATATAGGCACACAATCCCTCATAGCGTACACGTGATATTATGACCTGACTCATTTTTGGAAATATCCTTTATACATCAAAGATTTTTATGCCTTATTTCAATGATAGTGGTACATGTATAATAACTTCTAATTTTCCCCCTTATTGAGAACCCTTTAATTTTTTTCAAAAATTTTACAACCTAATATCTTTCAATTGTTTGAGAAAGCTATCATTGATATCTTTAGTGATATTCGTATTCAATAAGTTTTAATGAATGTATAATTATTTTGAATTTCAAAGGCATTTGACTCGTCTCTGTTGCTTTGCATGGGTACAGTTGCTATCAATGCAGTTTTCATGCAGACATATATTGGAGGAGTTTCATGCCCATACATCTGTCCAAGGCATCAGGATCATGGGGTGCTTCTGGTGGGATACGGATCTGCAGGTTTTGCAATCATACGATTAAAGAACAAGCCATACTGGATTATAAAGAACTCTTGGGGTGAAAATTGGGGAGAAAATGGGTACTACAAAATCTGCAGGGGTCACAACTACTGTGGTGTGGAGTCCATGGTCTCTACTGTAGCTGCTGCCCATACCACTAAAAACTGAAGTTACCCCCCCATGCCAAGGTCCATTATATTGGATCCTTTGTACAGAGACTGATTGGTGTGTACTGTGATTTGCGTAGTCTTATTTCTGTTTTAAGGTTCCTGAAAACATCTACAGAAACTTTACGGCGCTGGAACTTATTTTACTATCTATTCTGTACTAGCTCTTTGATCTCTTTATATAGGAGGTCCATATCTATTGCCTTAATGATACTGTTTACATATGCGATATTGTAAAAGCATGTTGATGCAGGTCGCCGTTTGTGAGATATTCTGAGTATTGGAACCGTGGCAGGTTATTTAGATAACCACATTTGCCCACATGTAATTTCAGTCGACTCCATTTAGAAAATCAACTTTCAGCTATGAACAAATTTTGTCACCATTCTAAAAACCTTATCCTGAGATTAAAACTTGTATTGTTTTAGGCTTCTCTGGGATTTTATATGGAACCCGTATTATTGGGCTGAAGTATCTCTCACAGGTTGCTTTGCCAGCCTGTGAAAACAGAAACAAGCATTGTCAAAAGTTAGGGCAAAATATATACCCTTAAGACTTCGATCACGCCTGATGATGGCCAATATTAGATGAAACCTTGAATTCCGGTATACCAGAGTATAGTTAGAATACAAGTCAACTCGGGCGCTTCAGAGCATATGAAATTGTACCTTACTTGATTGGCATTGAATTCGTCCATAGCCATTGTATATATAACAAGCCTTTCTGATTGGTCCCTTAAACTTTGAAAAATAAAAAACTTATTAATTTATTTTTTATAACTTAATGAATCAATTAGAGGTCGTCGACTCGTTGTACGCATGCGGTTGCACAGTCATTGTTGTCATGGCAATGTAGCTTGGATGGTGGAGCATGAATTTCATTTACATAAACTTGACATAAGTGGCATTGATGGATGTGTTTTATCACAATATGCTTCCATTATGGGCAATGGAAACCTACCTTAAGATTTTGTGTGCCAATCTATGTTCGTTCATGTATGCCCCGCATATTCCTTCAATATAATTTTAATTTAATCTATACTATATTTAATGCGAGAAAGTCGCTTGGGAAACGTGCCTAAAACAATTCACAACCTTCCCAAAATGTCCATTTCTTGTGTAGTTTGGGTTTCAATAATATAGGGCTTTACCTGTCTAAACTTAGCATTTTTGTTCAAAACCCAGTTGGTTTGTAATTGCTCCGCCCACTTCTCCTCTCCTCATTCCCTCTTTGTATGTGCAGTAATGCACGGGCACCCCTGTTAGTAGGATTAACTTCAATTCTTGTTCTGCCAACTATAAAACTCAACAATTTCCTTGATTTTGCTCCAAACACACAATTATTTACCAATTGATCTTTTTCTATTTTGGATTTTGCTATCATTGAGATCCTTTTTCTTCTTAATTGGAGCAAAAATAAATTTTTTTGTTATTGAAGGGAAACGATAAATCATGATTTCTCTTTAAAAGTAATAAAATACTCTTTTGTTTTTCTATATCATAAAATGTTTTATTTATTCGCTTTCTTGAAAATAACATTTTGAAATCAAATCCAAAGGGATAAATCGTAGGTTTTAATCTAGGAGCCGCGATACGTGTCATCTGATAATAAATTGTATACTTACTGGCTCGAAAAAGAAATATAAGGCAGAGTCGAGATTTCCGTATCGAGTTGTCATTAATAGCAGGTCTTACCGTCTTAGTTGCTTCTTTATTTTGTTATCGGTAATAAAAAGATTATATTAAAATAATCGGTCCTTTATTTCCTAAATTTTTCCCAACTTTTCTAAATTTTAGTCGGTCCTTTATTTCCTAAATTTTTCCGTTGAAACGCCAGTTCTCGCTATTTCGTATCGATCGAAGAGGGCGACGAGAGATGAGGAAACGGGACTTAGCGATTCTGCTACTCTCCGCCTTCGCAATTTTCTTCTCTCTTCATGTACGTAACATCCCTTTCTTTCCCGCGCTCACATCGTTCATTTTTGGATTGCAGCTACCATACTTCATAAGCCTTCTGTTGCATAGCAAAAATCGTAGACGACAAAACCATAATTCATCAGCCTTGCGTAGCACACCGGAAACCCTAAACTGTTTTTAATTATTGTCTCCGTTTTTAGGTTGAATCTGTGAAATTTACATCTGTAAATTTGTGATGTTTGTATGTCGTCAATCAGAGCTCGCCCTACACCCCTTTTTCTTCCCCCCCTTTTTCATGTATGTTGGTTCCTGAGGCATTAACCTTTCGTTTCACTAACGGTCACCGAAAATTTGCTTAATCTCAGCACGAAGGCGACTTTTCATTCAAGGAGGCGTGGTTTCATCTCTCTGACGATTATCCAATCAAATACGAAGCAGATCGTCTGCCTCCGCCTGTGGTTGCTGATCTGAATGGTGATGGAAAGAGTGAAATATTAGTGGCCACTCACGACGCAAAGATTCAGGTTGGTTCGTAGCTGATTTATTGGCTATTTCTTTTTGCAAGTTTTTGATGTTGTAATTATGTTGGCAGTGATTCCTTGTGGATAATCCATGAATATATGGTCGCCTTTTGATAATTTCACAGCTTGTTATTTATTTCAATGAATTGCTCTAGTCGGGTTATTAGGGCATTTAAATATCTGGTTATTTCACAGGGAACTTACCTAGAATAGTATAGAAATATAAATGTAAAGAGAACTCAGTTGGATACTTTTACAGGAAAGGGAACTTTTAGTTATGGTTAAAAATATTCAATTCGTCAGCCATGTTGCAAAAATAATCTTGACTGTCCAATCCTTACTATAATGCAAGAAGACCATTTATTGCGATAGTATATATAGATTTTTATCCCTTGAATAGTTAACATTATCCATTTTGTCTGTGCATGCTTGTAAACAAAAAAGATCCTGGATGATGTCAATCCTAGAGGATTTAGATATCTATAACATGGCCAAAGGTATAGTTTTTGATGGATTGAGATGATGGGACAGAATTCATGTTGCTAACATCAACAAGTTGCGATAAGGCATTTGGTTGTTGTTGTATTTTTACTATGGTTAGAATATCACTTGGATGAAGGTTATCAATGTGATTCTTATTAACCTCTCTTCATGTGTGGCTTATATGTCAGTGATGGAATAAGTGAGTTTTCTGCTGACAGTATCCACTACATTTTAGTAATGCTGCTTAAAATCATTTAATGAGATTTCGACTTCCTGATCATTGTATCTCATGATATCTGAATTTGATATGGCATGATAAATTGTTATTATGATTGAAATAATTGACGAACATTCCAACTTGAGATTTTTAATTTAATTTTTTTATAAGGAATTAATTTTAACTGCTCTGTGTCCTTGCCTTTCAGTCTTTATTTCCTATCAAATTGATGCTGCTTCTGTTACTATTATTACAGTTATATTTGTGATACTGGTGCAGTTGTATTGTAACTTTGTAACTGCTTAGCTTTTCTCTGAAACATAAGGTTGTCTTCAGGTTTTGGAACCCCATGCTAGGCGTGTAGATGAAGGTTTCAGTGAATCACGTTTACTTGCAGAGGTGTCTCTTTTACCTGACAAGATACGTGTTTCTTCTGGAAGACGTGCAGTGGCAATGGCTACAGGTGTTGTTGATCGTAATTATAAACATGGACAAGCACAGAAGCAGGTACTTGTTGTTGTTACATCAGGATGGTCCATAATGTGTTTTGATCACAACCTCAAAAAGCTGTGGGAAACAAATTTGCAGGTACCTGCGGCATGCAATTTTTATTATTATTAAAATCCTAAGGTCTAATTTTTATCTTACCATGGTTGCTTGTTTATGTACTAGCTGTTGAGTTATCAGGCCTTCTTATCATTAACAGTTTTCTAACAGGAGGATTTCCCACATGGTTCTCATCATAGGGAGATTTCAATCTCTATAAGCAATTATACCTTAAAGCATGGGGATTCTGGGTTGGTCATTGTTGGAGGGAGGATGGAAATCAAACCACATGTATGTTTCTGAATTGACTTGATCCCTTTTTTTTTTTCTTTTTTTGCTTGAACATGATTAACTTTGACAGGATTCAAATCAAACTCTCGCAGAAACATAGATCATACTGTACCATATGCCATGAAATCCCATCTAATAGTCCTTAGCCATGATGGACGGTGTCATATCCTTGCAATATCATCATAGAAGTTTGCACAGTAAGATTGTAATTGTGTTGAGTTTTGTAAGATTACATGAAATTGATATATTCCACCTGGGACCCTATTTTGTGTGAGGCCTACATCGAGTTATGACCCTGTTTGATTGTTGATATGCAAGGAAGAGTCTTCAAAGAAGAGAAGATGCTAGAACATAGGAAATGCATCCAACATGGAAGGACAGGGTTCCTGACATGCTGGCATGATCAAGCTAATTTGCATAATAGATTTACGTAGCCTATATTAAACCAGTAGACTGCGTATGTTTTAAATAACCACATCCATATGCATTATCTGTTAGTCTGTTTATACTTCATAAAGATTCTTTATGTTGAATAAAAGTGGTTCCTTAGGAATTATACACATGGTTTGCACTTTGTATACAGCCATTTTGTTGTTGTTCTTGTGGTCATCTTTTACATTACGTACCTTTCTTGTTTTTGTTTCTTTTTCTTTTCCTTTTTATTCTGATTTATTTGTGAGATCTTAAGTGCCTGTACACCAAATGGCTAGGAGGAATTGGTATCCATTTACCCGAAAGAACAAATTTGGTAGTTGTCAAGGTAATTGGATGTTGAGGTTCAACATGCATGTTACCTGTGGTTATGCTTGCTGTTAATTCTTCAAAAGATATGTGGATTTCAATCACTTTCTGTTGTTTTTTTTCCTTCTCTCAGCTGTTTGAATAATTTTCTGTGCTTTTCCCCCTTTCTAGTCAATTTCAAGTTAGTCAGACTATTAATTTTTCCCATCTAAGATTTTACAATTCCCCTTTCAATATCTCAAGAAAAGGGTTCAACAGGAAATATTAGCTCCGCATTTACAGTTATTTCCCTAAAAATAGCATTATTGTCTCATTTACATCACAATGATTTAGTTATTCTTTCCATCCTTAGATTAAATTGTCCTTTAGTTGAAATTGTTTTCATTCTATGTGTAAATTTAGGTCTTATATATTTCAGTACTTGTTTAATCTTTTCCATCTAATCACGTTACAAATATCCATTATATTAATTACTGTAGATGTATATGGATCCTTTTGAAGAAGTTGGAGTGCTAGAGAAAGATTCTGAGCAACACAGAAGAAGTGCTAGTGAAAAGGAGGTAAGAAACTTGTGATATACATGTTGGGCTTGAAATTTTATCTTCTTTAAAATAAATCATTTAAAAGCATTCAAAACTGATCTGTTTGCAGTACTAGAGTACTGGCTTGCTAGATTGCTGAAACTTGTTAATTTCATACATGTAATAATCATTTCTCTTGATCAAATAATGCTTGTTCTTAAATCCCAACCTATCAATGGTGTTGCCATGATGCCTAATGAGGTTCATTGCCTAAGCTGTTTTTGCATTAGGCCTCATTGATTGGTCACTTATATCAGGCCTTAAAGCTTTAAAATGGCCCCTCAAGGGATTAATTTATGGGATGCCTAAAACAAGTTTTTGACATGAGGTATACGTGTTTGAAACCAAAATGCAGACTTGCAGTCATTGACTTACCCAAGAGGGGCAAGCCCTATCATGGCCTAATCCTAATTTCTATTTGTCCTTGGGTGTAGAGGATCCATGCGAGTGCTAACTTCTAGTTATTGTAAATTGAAGGCTGGAGAATTGAACAATTAAAAGGCCATTTGTTGGACCTGTTGAATGTAGCCATGTTGTATTAACGTTTCCTTTATTTTTGTATGCATGTGCATGCATATGTGTGCTTGTGTTGTGCAGGGCTTAGTAATTGTTGCATCTTTAGGTCCTGGGTTTCAAACCTGAACAAAAATCACCGATGGGCTCCTTGCCATGTGGAAGCCTATTTGATTTAATTAATTACCCAGATGGGCTCCTTGCCATGTCTTAACACTTCTTTTTGATGTTCCAAAAATCACTGTTGATGATGTTACTGGTAGAGTGAGGGATAACAGCGCCCATTATTTTTATACTTCGATTGACTTGTTCAACTTCTGTTTCTTTGTTTTCTGGATAGGCCATGGAGAAATCTAAAACTGTAGATTTGCGCCATTTTGCATTTTATGCTTTTGCTGGTCGCACAGGTCAACCCCGATGGAGTAGAAAAAATGAGGTTAGTCCACTTGACATTTTGTGATTCACAATATAAGTCCTACCCAAAATCTGTATGCATGTGGCTTTCCTGTTTTTATTTTAATATTTCATTCAGTTATTGTGGAGTGTGGTGGCACAGGCTTTCGGCTGCCAGGATGAGCATATGTGCTCGAGTCTAAGTGCTGCCACTTCGCATTAAATGTCAAATGTTTTACTGCCAGTTTGCCCCTTCTGGGACCTTGCTTTAGTGGGACCTATATTAGTTTATGGTCCTTTTTATTTCATTAGTTATTAGCTTTTAAAGTAATGGAATTCACTATCTTCTGGCAGATAATAAGAAAACTCATACTTAACAACTGGAAATATGTTAGAAAGCCATCCTTTATAGGTTAACGTCTTTAAGAGATCTAGTGGGGAAAGTCCATAATTTGTTTTATGCAGTGTGTGATATGGTGTAGTATAAACATACAGCTGTAAATTCTGCCTTTAATTTTTCCTTTGTTTTTTCTCTGGTAAATTTCGTATTTAACTTTCGATATGCATGTTCTTGTTGAATTGTTGCCTTTAATACTAAATTACTTGAGTCTTCTTTTTAATTATTGGGTTCTTAATTTTGTGTTGTAGAATATTCAGATGCCTACTTCAGATGCATCACATTTGATACCACAGCATAACTACAAGCTTGATGTTCATGCTTTGAACAGTCGTCATCCTGGCGAGGTATTATTGTAAGGGATTTTTAATGTTGTCTGTTTAACTTTCTGTAAAGACGGACTTACCAGTTTTGTTTTTAAGGAAACTTATGTTATGTAGTTAGATGAGTTATCTTAACATATAAAGTGAATGCTTCAAACGTATCACAAGCCTCATAATTTTAGACACGAGCTTCTCCATTTATATATAAATGTACCCTTGAGCTCAGCCTGATCCTCACATGCCTAAGCCAAGGTTTCACATCATGAGATTAAGCTGGACCTGGAAAAAGCTTGTCTGGGATTACCTCATTTACACTGTGTGGATGGGTACCTTGTTCTACAAGATAGAGTCATTCAAAAATGTTTTAGTTACTCAGCACCAGATGCAGCTCTCTTTTATGAGCAAGATTAGCCAATATATTATTGTTCTCTTTCACAAAAAAATATTTCGGGCTTGGACTAATTTTCATCTCTAACATTGTGATAATATATTAATTTTTATATTTTTCTTTTAAGTCATTAACATCAGAGTTTCAGTTAAAAATTGTAATATATTTAAAATTAAAAAAAATGTGTTCTTTTATAAGTGAGTGATGTTTATTTTATAAGTGATTGATGGTTATGAGTGATGTTTATAAGTGATGGTATAAGTGAGTGATGTTTATGAATGAAGAAACTGAAACCAGCATTGGCATGGGATTGAACTTGTAGCTTGATTTGATCCAAGAATAATATTCCTCAATCCCATTGAGTGTATAAAGTTTAATTTACTTGTTTGACATGTGTTAATTCATTGAGTTTCATGATAAATTATTTGCTTCTAATAGGGGTTATGACATTAATCTGACTGAAGACACTAAATTTATTATTAGTGGTAATAAATATCAGCTCGAAAAGTGCAATCTTGATGATTGATTTTGGTCCCTTCATTCAGAAGTTCTTGTTATATTTAAAACCCAGTCATTCTGGTCATGCAGTTTTTTTTAAATTGATTCTTATTTTTCCTTGTTTCTAGTGAATTTGGATTGCTTATTAAATTCAGTTTCATCTGTGACAAATATCTGCTCACTGAAACTAGTTATGACGCAGTTTGAATGCAGGGAGTTCAGAGAATCAATTCTAGGGGTCATGCCACATCATTGGGTAATTATGGGAAACCCACTCCCTGAACCCCCAACATTACCTCTCACTCACAACAAAGGAAAAAGTAAGAGTATATTACTAATTGAAGTTGCAAAAACTTTGTAAACAGGATAGAAGAGAAGACACTTCTTTTAAGTTGGCGCACTTCAGGAAGCACAAAAGGAAATCATTGAAGAGATCACCTGGGAAGAGTATGAATTACCCTTTCCATAAGCCCGAGGAAAACCATCCTCCAGGAAAGGACACAACCAAAAAAATTTCAAAAATTATTGGGAAAGCTGCAAGCTATGCTGGTTCAGCAAAATCAAAGAAGGTACGACTTGTATGTTGCATATATTCTATAGTTAGTATGTTTAGCACCATGATTCCTGCATCATTTGGGCGATGTCTTAAAATTTCAAATATAAATAATCAATGGCTTTTTTCCCCCTTTCCCCTTTTGTTTATTAAATACCTGAACTTTCATAAAACAAAATACAAATACTTTATACAGAAAAGGGGAGGGAGTTCTCTGGGTATGGCATTGGTGGATTGAAATGGTAAAACAAACTTAAGTCGCTTCTATATTGATGGCTGCATTGCTTGAGAAATATCTCTAAAATCTAATGATCCCTTAATTATATAAGATGCTATTTTGATTAGAATCCAGCATGACCTTACAATAAGACCCATTTGGCAATGATAATCATTTGAGTCCTAGGAGAGAAAGTGATGCCAGTCTTAGTTGTTTGGCTGGAGACTTCAAGGTGATGTGTTAGACTTATTTATTTTTATTTCATTTATTGACGATTTTACTCTCACATGCATCTGGAAGTCTGTGTATATGTGTGTGTTTATTGCATAATCTTCTTCCTATTAATATTTGTTTTTATTGCATAACCTTCTTCCTATTAATATTTATGATTATCGTGCTCTATGCAATGTTACTTTGTCAGTTTTATTGGTCATATTTACCCTTTCTGTCAGGGTATAGGTACAAAACTATTTTTTAGTAGATGCTGATGTTTTCTATAAAAAAGAAAAAAAGAGCCTAAGTGAGGAAGAGGAAGACCTAAAAAGACGAGGATGGAGTGTATAAAAATTAAAACAAGACTTATACAAACGTAGGCTAATTGAAGATATAATTTTTGATAGAGCAGGATGGAGAGACAAGATTCGTGTCACCGGTCCCACTTTGCTGGGAATTGGCTTATGATGATGATGATGCTAGTGTTTTCTATAAGATTGCTCCAATTATTTTTCCCTTATTTTTTTTTTTGGTTTTTTTTTCCTTCCATTGCAATGGACTGTGCTAGGGGTATAATCTTCCTCCTTGATTTAGGAAAACTCATATCAAAATTTTTTTTTTCATTTTCTTCCTCGTTTTGTTGGCCCTTTTCTTTTTAGTTCGTCTTTTGTGTGTGGATGTGTTTAGGTGGGTTTTATGGGGGAATGCAGCATGCTGTTCCTTGTGATCCATATGAATATTACTTACAATATCTGTGTGGAAGTTAATTTAGCTTGATGATGTTTTGTCTTAATTGATTGATCTATTGTTGATGCAGCCATTGCCTTATATTCCTACCATAACAAACTACACTCAGATTTGGTGGGTTCCCAATGTTGTTGTGGCTCATCAAAAGGAAGGGATAGAAGCTGTTCACTTGGCAACTGGACGCACTATTTGTAAGGTTGAAGTCTGAACCTGTTCAAGCTGCTTTTTTATAGTGCTGCTTTTTTTTATATGGTTAATAATAATATGTATTAAGCAAAGAGAATGTCAGAAGTACAGAGGACCCACGAGAAGTGGGTCACCAAATAAAACAACATATAAATCAGGAGACAAAAGCTGAACTAAGAAAGTCAAAACTACTCCTGAACAGCAATGTTAGCCCAATCTGACAATACATCTATAGGAGAGAGGGTTCTGAATTCTTCCTTAATGCACACCCAGGCTGAAACCAGCACCATGATATTATCTAGAATCTGTTTTTTCTTTATGACTTCGGCTTCAGATATGCACCTATTCCTTGCTAATCAGGCAGACCAAATTGAAGCATAGAAGACTGCATGATACAACATCTTTCCTTTCCTTTTTAACATAGGAAATCTCCACTGAAATGCCATATCAGTGATGGATCTTGGAAGTACCCAATTGAGGCCTATTGATCTGATAAAATAGAGCCAAAATTGACCACATCATCTCACAGTGGAGAAAAATAAGGTCCACTAATTCCCCATCCTTTAGGCACAATAGACACACATTAGGTGATATGGTAATGTGTTACCTTCTTTTCTGAATATTATCTAGGGTATAAAAATTTTGGAAAACAGTCCACAGGAAGGGAAGGGGCTGGGGCTTCCAAAGGAAAGAAAGGGGGAAAGCAGGGGGCCAATACCTGATTTGGGACATATATGATTAAAGAAAGAATGATATGATCTCAACGGCAGGTAGGCCCCCAATACGGCTTACATATGCAAGAAGAAAGGGTGCAGCCAGGTGGGACCCCAGCAAAGCCAAGACGGACCAGGAGGAGGACCAAGCAACCCAAGGAGGGACCTAAAGGTCTAAAGTTGTAGCTGCTGACAAGAGGAGAATGATGAGAGGCTGAGCTGGACAAGGTTGTTAGAGATTCTGGAGTTTGTTAGGATGAGAGAATAAAATGTGTAACGAGAGAGAGGGGGAGAATCAAGAAAGATGTATGAAGTAAACTAAGGGAGAGAGGAGGCCTCTCGAATGTCCTCCATGACTGTTATTTCTGCTAACTGAGTTTGTTACAGAATTCTTATTACCAGTACATCAATACAACTATTTCTTCTTCTTCTACAATTGCAAATCTCCATTTTCTTCTCAATTTCCTTGGTTCTACTGTTAACGGTGAGGTTGCGAGTGAGAGTGATAGGTCAGAACCTATCAATTGGTATCAGAGCCCTGAATCGTTGGGGTTATGCCTGGAACAAGAATGGAATCCAGAATGGAAAGTGTAGAAGGGAAATTACCGGCAATGGAGGAACGCTTAGTGGACTTGGCGGCAACTGTAGAGACACTTGCCCAAAAGATCGACGAAGGGTTTCGAGCAGTGTTGAAGGGGCATCAGCAAGGGGGTGTGAATCAGGCGGAGTCTAGTGGAGCTCGTTCCTTCGCCATGCCTGCTGAACCAGGAGCAGAATCGACTCTCCATGAAGGGATGACGGGTGGAATACACGGGTACAGGGGAGACAACCCGCCCCGCAAGTTGGAGTTGCCCATTTTCACAGGATCCGACCCAGACTCTTGGATCTTTAGGGCAGAACGATACTTCGCGGTGAA
The DNA here is from genome assembly GCA_947561395.2 of Buxus sempervirens. Lineage (NCBI taxonomy): Eukaryota > Viridiplantae > Streptophyta > Magnoliopsida > Buxales > Buxaceae > Buxus > Buxus sempervirens. Next base: position 39,814,597 of record OX387190.1, read on the forward strand.
TGGGCTATCGGAGGAGGAGAAGGTAGCTGCCGCCGGCGTATGCTTCGAAGGCGTGTCGTTATCGTGGTATCAATGGGAAGATACACGGAGGCCGATTACCACTTGGACGCTGTTGAAGACCCAACTTCTTCGCCGATTCCGGGACACCCAACTCGGCTCCCTCCACCAACGCTTCTTCTCGGTGAAGCAACAGGGAACGGTAGCCGCCTACAGAGAGCACTTCGAAGTGCTGTCCTTCTCGTTGAAGCAGCTCGACGAGGAGACATTATCGGTGGTGTTCACCAACGGATTGGAAGAATCGATCCAGCGGAGTTGCTGATGTCAAATCCGACGGGGTTGCAGGCGATAATGGATCTGGCTCAACGGATTGAAGATCGAAATGTCTTCTTACGTCAGATTCGAGATAAGGAGAGGCAACGGCAAGGGAAGGGGAGTTCACCTCATCCTCCGCGGCAGGAACATCGCACCGTGAGTTGGCGCCCAAGTCGACCTCCAACGTCGCCTGCGCGTCCTCCTTCAATTGGAGAACGACCACCTTTCAAAAGGTTGATAGGGGCTGAGATCCAAGCCAAGCGCGACAAGGGGCTATGCTTCAAGTGTGACGAGAAATACCACATAGGCCATCGTTGCAGGAAAAGGGAGTTGCAGGTGTTGGTCGTTAACGCGGAAGAGGAAGAGGAAGAGGAAGAGGAGGAGAACGGAGGAAAAATGGAGCAAGAGGCAGAATCAGAGGATACGGAAGAGCTGACACAAGTGAATAATGTCGAGTTATCCTTGAATTCTGTGGTTGGACTTACTGAACCACACACCATGAAAATCAAGGGGTGGATTGGTGGCGAAGAGGTGGTGGTGCTGATTGACAGTGGAGCCACGCACAATTTTATATCAACTCGTTTGATAGAGAAACTACAGTTACCAGTAGCAGAGACAGCCAATTACGGAGTGTTGATGGGCACAGGAGGTGCTGTGAAAGGCAGTGGAATCTGCAAAGGGGTGGTGCTATCGTTGCAATCCCTCACGGTGATAGAAGATTATCTCCCTCTTCAATTGGGAAGCTCAGATGTGATCCTGGGAATACAGTGGCTGGCACCTCTTGGCAACGTGCAATTTAATTGGCAGAAGTTAACCATGAAGTTTAAAAGGGGGACGTCGAATGTGGTATTGCAGGGGGATCCGAGTTTGAGTAAAACTCCGGCGTCGCTGCAGTCACTCATGAAAGTGCTGCAACAGGGTACGTCAGGGTGGGCGATTGAACTGGGTTCGCTAATGGCGACTCAAAACATAAGCAAGGGAGAAGGGGTTACAGAGGTTCTAGAGGAAACAACCGGGAAGGAAGGCATCCCACAACCAATATAGGAGCTGCTGGAGACATTCAGGGACATCTTTCAAGAACCCATCGGGTTACCTCTGATTCGAGAGAAGGGCCATGCTATTCACTTGAAGGAGGGGATGGAACCTATTAATGTGAGACCTTACAGGTATCCCCACATACAGAAAAATGAGATTGAGCGCCTGGTTGCAGAAATGTTGGCGGCAGGGGTCATTCGTCCAAGCTCCAACCCTTATTCAAGTCCCGTTCTATTGGTTAAGAAGAAGGACAGGAGCTGGCGCTTCTGTGTAGACTATCGAGCATTGAACAAAGCCACCATACCAGATCGCTTTCCCATTCCAGCAATTGACGAGTTACTCGACAAATTAAATGGAGCAAAGTACTTCTCTAAGCTGGATCTCAAGTCAGGCTACCATCAAATCCGAGTACGAGCGGAAGATATTCCGAAGACGGCATTTCGCACACATGAAGGACATTACGAGTTCATGGTAATGCCGTTTGGATTAACAAACGCCCCGGCAACTTTTCAAGCCTTGATGAATTCGGTATTCAGAGGGCTACTCCGAAGATCAGTCCTAGTGTTCTTTGATGATATACTAGTTTACAGCCCCTCATTGGAAGCTCATAGGCAACAATTAATGGAGGTACTCTCTATATTGAAAAGTCAACAGTTATTTGTGAATGCAAAAAAATGTCTCTTTTGTCAAACACAGCTAGAATATTTGGGGCATTTGATCTCGGCGGAGGGAGTACAAGCGGACCCGGATAAGATCAAAGTGATGGTGCAGTGGCCAATACCCAAGAACCCCAAGGAACTACGTGGCTTCCTGGGGTTGACCGGCTACTACAGGCGTTTTGTAAGAAATTATGGGCGTATTGCAGCTCCACTCACTCAACTATTACGAAAGGACGGATTTCAGTGGAGCTCTGAAGCAACTAAGGCGGTACAACAGCTCAAGGACGCCATGGTATCGGTCCCTGTTTTGGCTCTTCCCAACTTCCACGAAGTTTTTGTCATCGAAACAGATGCCTCCGGGGTGAGGATGGGAGCGGTGCTGAGCCAACAACGAAGACCCATTGCCTTTTTGAGTCAAGCATTGTCCCCTAGAGCTCGTCAAAAATCAGTTTATGAAAGAGAACTAATGGCAATTGTCTTGGCAGTGCAGAAGTGGCGTCATTACTTATTAGGTCGTCATTTCATCGTTCGCACCGATCAGAAGAGCTTGAAGCACCTGCTGGAGCAGCGCCTAGTCACCCCTGAGTATCACAAATGGTTGACCAAGCTCATGGGATTCCACTTTGAAATTCAATATAAACCAGGTGGGGAGAATAAGGCAGCAGATGCCCTCTCCCGTGTGGCACTGGAGTGTGAACTGAGATCTATAACAGTTGCCCAAGTGTTGGATGTGGCCCAGATAGCAGCTGAGGTGGATCAAGACAGCACCCTCAGCACCATCAAGGCCTCCTTGAGGTCTAATCAGAAAGCAAAACCAGGGTGGACTCTAATTCATGGGCAACTACGCTACAAGGACCGCTTAGTTGTAGCAAAAGGATCCTCGTCCATACCAAAGATCCTAGCTGAATTCCATGGCAGCGCAATAGGGGGTCATGCAGGGGTCCTCAAAACTTATAAGAGGATAGCCAGAGAGCTCTTTTGGGAAGGGATGAGGAAGGATATAATGTCCTATGTGGCTGAATGTGAGGTTTGCCAACAAAACAAACACCTAGCCCTAGCACCTGCAGGCTTGCTGCAACCATTACCAATACAGAATGCAATATGGGAAGATGTGATGATGGACTTCATCGAAGGGTTACCGAAGTCACAAGGATTTGATACCATTTTGGTGGTCGTCGACAGGCTCAGCAAGTACAGCCACTTCATCCCTCTGAAACATCCTTTCTCAGCACCAACAGTTGCTGAATTTTTTGTACAGAATGTGGTCAAGTTACATGGATACCCGCGGTCAATCATCTCAGACCGAGATAAGGTCTTCATGAGTAAATTCTGGTTAGAGATGTTTAAGATGCAAGGAACCGAATTGAGGAGGAGCACTGCCTATCATCCTCAAACGGACGGGCAGAGTGAAGTGGTAAATCGATGTCTAGAGACTTATCTTAGATGTTTTGCAGGCACCCAACCAAGAACATGGGTCAAGTGGCTACCATGGGCAGAGTTTTGGTATAACACCTCATTTCACACTTCGACAAAGCTCACACCTTTTGAGATTGTGTATGGGAGGGAACCACCGCCAGTCATCCGTTATGGACACTCCAAGTCAGTGAATTTTTCGGTGGAACAGCTATTACAGCAACGGGATGTAATGTTAGATGAACTCAAGACCCAATTAACAATTGCTCAGGACAAGATGAAGTATTTTGCCGATCGTCATCGTAGGGAAGTCACCTTTGAGGTGGGGGATAAGGTCTACCTGAAACTCAGACCTTACCGACAGAAATCGCTGGCCAAACGTAGTAATGAGAAGCTCGCACCATGCTATTTTGGGCCCTATGCCATCATCCAACGGGTGGGTTCAGTGGCATACAAGTTGGAACTTCCTCCTACAGCAGCCATCCATCCAGTGTTCCATGTCTCTCAACTCAAGAAAGCTTTGGGGAAGTCAGCCATAAGCCAACAATTACCACCCATGTTATCAGAAGAGATGGAATGGTGAGTGGAGCCAGAGGAAGTACTTGGGGTACGCCCCAACAGCAATTCACAGCAACTATCTCCGGAAGTATTAATACAATGGAAGAACCTACCGGAATTTGAATCTTCATGGGAGCCGTGTGATTCCATAGACCAGCAGTTTCCTCAATTCCACCTTGAGGACAAGGTGCTTAAATTGGCAGGGGGTGATGATATGATCTCAACGGCAGGTAGGCCCCCAATACGGCTTACATATGCAAGAAGAAAGGGTGCAGCCAGGTGGGACCCCAGCAAAGCCAAGACGGACCAGGAGGAGGACCAAGCAACCCAAGGAGGGACCTAAAGGTCTAAAGTTGTAGCTGCTGACAAGAGGAGAATGATGAGAGGCTGAGCTGGACAAGGTTGTTAGAGATTCTGGAGTTTGTTAGGATGAGAGAATAAAATGTGTAACGAGAGAGAGGGGGAGAATCAAGAAAGATGTATGAAGTAAACTAAGGGAGAGAGGAGGCCTCTCGAATGTCCTCCATGACTGTTATTTCTGCTAACTGAGTTTGTTACAGAATTCTTATTACCAGTACATCAATACAACTATTTCTTCTTCTTCTACAATTGCAAATCTCCATTTTCTTCTCAATTTCCTTGGTTCTACTGTTAACGGTGAGGTTGCGAGTGAGAGTGATAGGTCAGAACCTATCAAAGAACCAGTTGAAAATTGACTCTTGCTTATGCCTCATTCTTTCTAGAGCCGTCAATTTTTAGATGAATAAGTCCTATAATTCTTCATGAATTCTTTCCTGCAATTCTTCTATATATGCTTGTTTTGTTGGTGATTTTTTTCCCTTCAGTAATTTTTTTAAAGGTTTTTTTATGTCTACTTTTAGATTGCATCTTTTGTTTCCTTATTCTGACAAGGAATTCCTTGTTTTACTTCATGCATATGGTTGCATTATTCCAACCAATAAAATCTGGTCATTGAACAGTGGGGAGTGTGTTATGTTTTTTTTAAAGGATCGTTTGATGGATTCTTCTTTTTTAATCAGCAATGATGAATGAGATTACCATTGAGTGAAAGCAAGGTGCACTGCTATCAGCTTGTGTTGCCATAACGCCTTAACTAAAAAATTAGAGATTAAAGTTGTTTATAAGAAGAAAATAATGTAAACCTTTCTTCTAGGACTACAATCTGCATTGGTCTTATTGCTGAGAATCTCGTCCAGATCTCTAAATGCTTTGGCCTACTCCCCTGCTAGAATGTTCTCATCATCCTTGCCCAGAGGAAGACCAGAATATTATCAAGAAAAGGGAATTGGGTTGTTTCAAGGGTTGCAACCTTGAGTATTAGGCTCAATTTGAACAAGAATATATGCTTTTTTTTCCCCTCCCCAAATCAAGCACTTTGTGTGTCAAAGTGAAAATTTAGGAATGCTAATTAATGTCTGATGAATTTTGACTTGCTTGAGTCGTCTGATTTGGTTAGATATCTTCTAGGTGTTATTAAGAAGGCACTTTAATGTTATTTGAAAGAAAAAGGGGAAATTTTTTTTTTCTGAATAAAAAAAAGAAAAAAGGAAAAAATTGGAAGATGCTTTTACATGTATGATGGGACTGATATTTTCCAACTTAAGTTGGCTGGAATGTGAATATACAAAAACATATATATGCATTTGAAGTCAACTTAAAAACCAATAGTACCAATACAGTCACTAAAGTGTGAAAATTAAGAGGTTGTTTGGTGACGCTTTTAAAAACTGTCTTCCTGTTTTTGATAATAGAAGCACAAAAATTGTGTTTGATTGATGACAGTTTTCAAAGTTTTCTATTTTTAAAAATTTTCCAATTTTATATAACATTTATTCTTATTTCCTGTTTGATGAATCAAATCACTTAAGGCTTCATTTACTATCACCGCCACACCTGACTACAACAAACACCATTACTACCTCCACCAACACAACCACCACTATAACCATTGCCAACACCACCACCACCACCACCACCACCACCATACAATTACTACTACAACCACTGCCAACACTACTACCACCTCCACTCTCACCAGTACAACCACCAACGGTCACCACAACTGCACCAGTACTACCACCAACACCATTACTACCATTACTATGACTATACAACCACCATCAAAACCAGTACCAACACCTCCACGACCTCCATTACTACCGCCACCACATAACCAGAACTACAACCACCACTTAAACCACCCCCACAACTACATTACCTTTACCACCACTAGCACCGCCACTACCATTAACACTATCACTACTAAAAGTCTAGAACTATAGCTAACACTACTACTATCATTACAAACTGTTTTTAAATCAAGATCATTAAATTTACCAACTGTATTTTTACTGCTTTTTAAAATCGTTATTGATTTTTAACTAATTTTTTCCAAATGGGTTTTATTTTCACTTATTTCCTGATTCAAAAAAACAATTTGAAAATTTTTTTGTTTTCAATTTGTTTTTTTTAGAAATCATTAGCAAACACTTTCTAAGATTAGCAAATGGACTAGTTGCTGAAAGTTGAGGTGAGCATTGACCAGGAGCAAATATGACGAAAATATGGAAGATAATAACAGGACCAAAAACGACATAGATGGATTACATTAATAATGGATAATTGATTCCTATGACCATATATCACCTACGCTCTGCGAAATATCACTATTAAGTCCTTGATATTTAGGAAAGTAGTTGAGATAATTTAGAAATAAAAGAACAGATTTTAGAATGATGTGGGTGGGGTAGGGGAGGGAAAAATTTGCACTTTTAAGTTGATTGGAAAAAAAAAATGAAATTCTAATGTGTTAGCAAATCAAGTTCTGAAAAACGACTACAAAGTTGAAATGCTGCAATTGTATTCTTAGATCAGATTTGTAAGTTGCTGTTGTCGATTACCTATACCTATATATATATGACTGTTAGGTGTTAGCCAACCAATTGCATAAGCTATGTTTTCATAAGGCTGGGCCTTTGGTGTCCTTTTTTTCACCGCTTGGTTTTCTTTTGCACATCATTTTACAGTTATTGCTTTTATACATTTCTTAATGACTTGTGATACATGTGTTGATGTCTTTATTGTTCTTGTTCACATATAATCTGTCTGTAAGATTTCATGCTATATCAAGGTTTAGGTTTTGAGGTTCTTGATGGCAATTTCTTTGTATTGTGTTTTTCTGCTAGCTTCATCTTCAAGAAGGTGGCCTTCATGCTGATATAAATGGAGATGGAGTCTTAGATCATGTGCAGGTACTATCTTGTCATTGCATGTTATAGGGATTGTATTAGGTTTTGTATTTCTTATATTCTAGTTCATCTTCTGGTTTCACTTGCATAGCTTGAGCTAGACTCTCATCATTGATGCTTTCTGAATTTAGATTCTCATTGTTGATGCTCTCTGAATTAAGAACTCATTTCTTTGCATGAATAGCCATGTTACCGTGGAGAAGCCAAGATCTAGTTCATCTTTTGGTTCCACTTGCATAGCTTAAGTTAGACTCTCATCGTTGATGTTCTATGAATTTAGAACTCATTTATGTGCATGAATAGCCATGTTACCATGGATAAGCCAAGATATGAACCCGAGACTCACTGCAAAATCATTAACATAGCAAGATATAAAATATAATGTTGAGTTACGTATGCTAAGAATGAATTTGGAGATGAAATCAATTTTTCTGGAGAGGGCTTTCTGCTCTGAACAAGGAAGATTTTATTTTCTTTTTGCATGCTCTTGTTGAACATGCAGATTCCATTTTCAATCAGAAAATCCATCATGTAGTTGAGAAAGGCAGGGAGTTGGTGGTCTGATTTAAAACATGTATATATTTAATCAGTTCGGTTTGGGTCAAACCAAAACTTAATAACAACCCAAAACCAACCCTAATTGGTTTGGTTTGGTTTATCAGTTCTAGCTGAACTGTTGCCATCCTTGGGTGTGGTGAAGCGATGGTGGTGGAGTGGAGGAAGTTTGTTGTAGCCATTCTAGATTCTCCATCTGATGTGGTAAACCATATGGACAGCCTGCCATCAAGACGCAGTCTCTACCATTTATTCAATTTTTACCATGTGCAATTGCAGCTGCAATTGTTCAGATGCATCTTACGCAAGAAAAGAGATTAGAAGGTTGCATTTTGCCATGTGGTGATTGTACCTTGGGATGTTGGGAGGATTGAAATGGCTTCTGTGTTGACTCCATGACACCAAGATTACTAAAATATTATGTTTCAACAGGCTACCTATCCTCTATACAACTCCTGCAGGAATCTATGGTAATAATATGATAGAAACGTCCTTGTTTATTTGTAGGTTGTTGGGGGAAATGGTGCTGAGCAAACTGTGGTAAGTGGATCAATGGAAGTGCTGAGACCATGCTGGGCTGTGGCAACATCTGGTGTACCAGTCCGAGAACAACTCTTCAATGTTTCTATCTGCCACCATGCTCCATTTAATTTATTCCAGCATGGGGAGTTCTCCAGAAGCTTTGGGAGGTATGCTGATTCAGGTTCTCTAGAGGTAGCAACACCTATTCTCATCCCAAGAGATGATGGTCATAGGCATCGAAAAGGAAGCCATGGTGATGTCATCTTCTTAACAAACCGGGGGGAGGTATGCTGTCAGTCATGACAACTATATTGCTTTGATTTGTGATTATCTTGATAACAAAGCCAAGCAAGAAGCAACCTAACATTGTATTTCTTACTTTCAGGTGACGTCATACTCCCCAGGCTTGCATGGTCATGACGCTTATTGGCAATGGCAGGTCTTAACGGGTGCAACCTGGTCAAACCTTCCATCTCCATCGGGGATGATGGAAGGTGGAACGGTGGTGCCAACTCTGAAGACATTGTCGTTGCGTGTGCATGACAATCAAGAAATGATTTTGGCAGCAGGAGATCAAGAGGCTGTGGTGATATCTCCTGGAGGCAGCATATTGACTTCAGTTGATCTTCCTGCACCTCCAACACATGCCCTAATCTGTGTAGACTTCTCCAATGATGGCCTCACCGACCTCATTGTAGTAACCTCTAATGGGGTGTATGGGTTTGTGCAGACCAGGCAGCCGGGTGCCCTCTTTTTTAGCACCCTGGTTGGTTGCCTTATAGTCGTTATGGGGGTCATATTTGTTACCCAGCACCTGAATTCTATAAAGGGGAAACCTCGAGCTTCAAGTGATTACAGGTGAAAATGCTGTGATTTGTCTTAGTGTTCAAAATGAACGGTGCTTCGTTAATGGTGGGAGGTGCTGTTTTCATGGACTGTCAGTGCCCAAGAAGTGGTTATCTATAGACCATTTGTCAGGGAGTGTTGGGTAGGCAAAAAGCATCTGATAGGGAAATTCATAATCTGTTTCAAACAGTTTTGCCCTCTGTAACGGATCCAGCATTTTCTGTGGTGAGTTTTCCCTTATACGTCTTTTGATGCTGTGATGGGAACTGAACCACCCACCTCTTGTAGAAGATTTTGAGAGATAAGATTATCCAGATGGTATTCCAGTACTTTATTGACAACACGTGTTGTCTGATTGCTTTACAGGGTCGATTTCTCTTTGTAGGCCGGGCATTCCAATAAGAATGATAAATAGTCGAAGAAATAAGCACTTGTTATGCTTGTGGGTAATCTACCGGCAGTCCAAGGTTGTATCCTTCCCGCACCTCGGTTTATTCTGATTCAGGTAGGTTGAAGCTGACGGACATCCGTTGTGCTCATCTTCAAATGTTGGGTGCATTCGTTATGGAAGCCTGAATGCTAGAGGATCAGGTTTTCTGTGGGACTGCAGCTGCTTTTTTTGTATGGAGTGGTTTATAAATGCTATAACGAATGGACTGTTTCGCATGTCTCCCTTTTAGTAAGCTTTTGTTGTTCTCACGGATGGACGGTCGTCCGGTTTTAAAAGGAGAATTTCTTGATATTAGGATTTAGCCTCTTTTTGACGCGGCAACTTTGTAAATATGGCTAAAAAGGTTTTTTTTTTCTTCTCTTCTTCAATTTATACAGTCGAAGCACTTCGTTTAATTATATTAAGTTTCTTTGACAACCAGACGCCGTTTGGTAATGTTTATTTATTTTAAAAATATTTGAAAAGAAAAACTTTTCAAATTGTTTTCGTGTTTTTAGAAACAAGAAAAAATTCATTTAGTTATATGATTTTAAAAATCAATAAAAATGGGTTTGGTAGATTATTTAAAAATAATTTGTAAAAATAATAGTGGTGTTATCTATAGTTGTGGTGGTGCTAGTGGTGTCAATGGTGATGGTAGTTGTGGTGCTGGTACTGCTATCTATGATTGTAGTTGTGGTGGTGGTGGTTATAATGATACTCGTAGAGTGGTGTTTGGTGATTTTAGTGGTAATTATGTGATGGTATGATTGATCCTACAAGAAAAATGATAAAAAAATTTAAAAATTGTTGTTACCAAATGGGCGAATTGATTTATAAACAAAAAATTATACAAATGCCATTAGAAAAATTAGAAAATGATTCTATTTTTTCTAAAATTGGAAATTTTTTTTAGTTGGAAAAAGAGTGCTGTTTTTGGATTTATTTATATATAATTTAGAAATTGTCCTTAACAAATGCAAATTTTGGAATTTTGTTTTTGAGTGTTGGTAAACAGCCTATCATTTAATTGTCATGTTGATCAAACATTTGTTTTAGGTCGTAATTCATTTTGCTACATGTTACTCAGACCAACTATAATCAGACCTTCAAATTCATTTTATTGGATGCGTTTAAGGAATTGGTATACGCCTTTGGTGTGTCCTCTTCTCGCTTAATTCAATTTATAAATCTAATATAAATCTTCTGAAATGCCTTCTTAAAGCATATTTTATTAAGGTATTATCTTATCTTATTGTTTACATTTTTTTCCCTTTCTTTTGTTGGTTGATTCTTTTTTCTCTCTATAATTAATTCAATCTCAATTTAGGTTGAATTAACTCGCAATTACTTCACAAAACATTTGAAGTAGTTAACAAAACTTCATGTATGTTATAAATGTACCTCAGTTATGTAATTTCAGATTTATATATAAACTTTTCACACATATAAGATATGTCACTACAAAAAGGATATAATGCTAACCCCATCATTAACTACATGGCTCAGCTAAAACTAGTAACGGAACCAGGACTCCAAATCTGAGAGGGCAAAAAAATTTTCAATTAACACTTCTCATAAAATATAGAAATTTCAATGAGTTAGGAGGGGCAAACCAGAAATTTCAGAGGGGGCAAAACATAAATTTCAATTAAAACATATAGAAAAAAAATATTTTTAATTAAAAAATAAAAGTTCACGGGTGCCAATTGCACCCCCTAGCTATAACGTGGTTCCGCCACTGACTAAAACTAAAATCATTCCTTACAAAAAAATTTGGGAAAATTTGGACATGGATGCTTGTGTATGTTAAAAACATTGTTCATATAGGTAATATGAAGGATCTTTCAAATGGATGGTTTCATTCTTTTATATGGCAGACATGGTCTTGCTAGACGGTCAAAGTAAAGCTACTACGGCACACTAATATACGTAACTCAGAAACTGAAAAAATGAAAAGAAAAATTCAAGGGATAAAATCAGATATTATGAAAATTTTCCCATATCTGAAATAGTTTAAATTGCTAACATTTGAAGCCATGCTCACTATGACTAAGAGTTACTGTAACTGCTATGAATTTGGAAGAAGTGGAAAGGAATATAAGCAGCTTACGTAGAGAACATAAAGCCTGCCAAAGACGAAAGGAAAAAGGTAGCCTCAGCCTGCAGACTGCGTGCGACAGGAAGGTAGGGTAGGGTTAAGGGCAAACAATCTCCATCGAACAAGCAAACATTGGGGACATAGCTAAATCCTAACCCAACCTCAAAATCCAAATCCAAAAGTCCTGACAGGAACACTACTAGAGACACACGGCCATGCCCCAGGTGAGAGTTGCGAAGGTTTCCGCATGTTCTACACTACGGCGGCGCAATGTTATTCTATCTTAGTTCCCCAGCAACCATCTTTACAGTATTGTCTTATTAAATAGTCACATTATCAACTACATATGTCTATTTCTATTGCTATTATAAAGCAAATATCTTGTTTTCTTGCTGACATTTGATACCAAAAACACCCTCTAAATTTTTTTTTATCAAATTAACTCTTTCACCCATTTGTTAATGCCACGTGTATCAATAACTAAATGCCTAACATTTTAATACCCAAAACACCCTAAGTATTTTTCAAATTTGCTATTATGCGCATTCCCCTATTATACACTAAAGCTAAGGAACAAGGTGGATCCTAGCGAGAATGAAGGTATTGTTGGACGTGAGCTTACAATTGACGGAAGCATGGTTGTCTTCCTGAACAACACACAAGTTCAAGAGCAAAACCGTCTACCATTTTGGCGTGCAAATTTGCCAAACCTGGAAACTGAACAGTTTAGGGTTTAGATTCTAAGGTGGCTTGGGTTTTTAGTTTACCTAAGAGAAAACAGGAAGAATTGAGTATGAAATGATTGCGAGATATCTGCGCGCCTTGCGCACGTAAGAGTCAAAAAATGGTAACGGGGCCCAGTTCACAGTGGTGGTGACTATGTGAGCTGAGGCGTTGCGGAGCTAATCTGCCACGCCCCCAAGACAATTAGACAAAACAATCCTTAATTAGGCTGCCGTTTCCTGGGTAACGCATTCTGGCAGTGCACATAGTGATCGATTATTCTTCCGTATGGGCATAGTGGTTTCAACACAGTATGAACAGTGAATCACAACACTTCGCAATGTTTCGCCATTAGAACACCACTGCTAACAGAGCTGACCAGGACCAGAACGCAGCCACCATTTGGTGCTGCAGAAGATTCCCCATATCCGTGCTCAATGCTCATCCTACTTGCGCGCTTCTCTGTGCAGACGATCACGATAAGCATCCACTGCAAGAATGTTTCTCTTTTCACGTCAATGCTGAATGATCGCCGTGACGGTTGGTTCGAACTGCTCACTCGTGTCATCGCATAAGTGGTTTCGTTCTACATACATTAATTCTTCGAAAATTCCTCCCAAGGAATTCTTTCCATCAACTTACTGCCTAAGATTACCACCATAATACACGTTTATCGATCACTCACGGGTTTTCAGTTTGTCTGTGGAAAGTAAAATTATTTCACGATAAGGCTTGAGAAGTTGAATCCTTAAACCTGTCATGGCATGGCCTGCTTGAGCGTCAGAACTTGCATCTAAGTCCCGTAACAACCACATGCATCAAATGCAAAAATGGGTAAAAATTCAAGAGGAATAAGGGTGAAAAAGAAAAGCACACTCTCACCTCTTACATCTAGTCTAGCAATGAGACCTGGAATGCCCAGGACTATTTGGAGAATTTAAATCTTCGTATGAATCGTATCTTGACTCCATTCTTTCTCTTTCTCATCATTGAAGAAATTTTATGGAAAACTAATTCAGGTGGTAGTGGCTTGCATGCGGTTGGATTCGACTTGGAAATAAACTACCTTTATATCTGCTTTTATACGTCAAGGACAACCAAAGTATCCAAGAGGACCGGGATGAAGTTCTCGGGCGTGGAATTCCAAGATTCTTCTCTTTACAACTTCCACTAGCTTAACTGTAGTAAACCCTTCATATTCATATATATAGACACCTTCAATGCTGAAGGGCAATGAAATTAAGACCAGGATTTGAATAGATGATTAAAGCTGTCTTTTCTAAACAAATTGATCAACATCAATTAATATGCGAATGCAAGCTCATCGTCTCTCAAAGGAAGATGTGGCTTACACACAACACGATTTAAAATATAGAAGAACCTTATTGGATTCTGAAGAAGAAAGAAGTGCTCGACTCATTTTGCAGAAAATCAATAGTTTGACATCTAGACATGATTCAGTGGGATTATTTTTATGTAGCATCCACTGTAAAAGGAGCCCATCAGAAGAATAAAGAATTTTGTATTGCTCACCTTGACCAGCCAGGAAATTAATTTACCCAAGTAGGGTTACCATTTCTAAAGAAAATTCAGAGACCATGGAATTTATGAAATATAAAATTTACATTTTTACATTTCACCACATGCTAATGCCCGTGGTAATATATAGTTCAAATCTACAATCATATCCACGCAAATATCATATTTCCTTCACATTCCATAGAATCTGCATTAGACCCTATTGATATATGTAACACTAACAGAAATTCATATCTACATGCAATCATGAAATTCTAATTTCCCAATTGAATCTGCATTAGACCCTATTGAATTTCATAGCTGCATGCAGATATGAAATTCTAATTATCCCTTGTTATGTTAGGTTATCATGTCATTCTTGTTTCATAGATCTTATAAATTGGAAGCTTATTAGGGCTCACTTTAGTTGGATGGATTGATTCCAAATGGGTCAAATTAATGATATGTCTCATTTTAACAATACACAAGTTTAATTGTGAGGGTTATCTCCTTTATTTCTACCCTTCTTACTTCCCTATTTTTTCGTGTTAACTGTATGATATCTTGGTACTACGAATTTTACCTGTTCCATGAGAAATATTTTCCAGGAAAAAAATGTAGGCATAGAATTATGCAAAGTTATAAATTGTCAATGGATTTAAATATCATCTACATTTGTTTTCATCCAATTAAAATACCACAGGCATATATTGAATTTTTCGACTTTTAGTTCCACAGCCAAAGTTTCTAGTGCTATATCATGGGTTTTCTTTTATAAGAAATTTCATGACCTTTTAAGTTGACAATAGTTGAGTTAGATCATGATGCTCATTAATGAAACATATAAATCACATGATCAAAATGAAGCAGACTATACTCAAATTTCTATTTTTGAAGACCTTAATGATGAAATGAACCAAATAATCTGATATTTAGAGTGATGACTTTCTTTAATTAATTCTTAAATTACAGTACTTATCCTATAATAGTTGAATATTAATTTCTAAAAACAAAAAATAAAAGTAAAAGTTATAATTATGCTACTCAGTGCTTCAAGTCCAATTAATCTGTTTTTCCTCATTCTCATACCGGTAATAAGTTTTCTAACCATTAATGTTTTCTGACATTCCAGTTCCAGTTTATTCTGAACCTACCTTCTGATGGCCTCAACTTTTGCAAGTTCTTTCTTCAAAGTTTGCTTGGAATTTAATGATGAATACTTCATTTTATTAGTCTAGCTAGGAATCTAGTGTGGCTGTTCCTATGAAAGGTTGATTCTAAATACATCATCACTAAAGATGGAACCATTTTATGATTACTTTACTAATTGCTTTCACAATCCATGAAGGATATATTCTGGGGTTTCTGTCACTGAGGGTATCGGTCTTTTACATCTGGTTAGTGTTATTCTCTTGAGCATATAAGATTTTAGGGCTCTCTTACATAAGGCATAATCTCTTGCAGACAGCAAAGGTGCCAAACTATTCCTTTTTTTACATCTTAAAGTATCCATACGGATTTGGCTTTATACTTACATTGTGCTTCCATAAGACTGCTAAATCTATGCTAAGATTTTTAATTTCTGCATTCAGTAAAATCAACCTTCACTGAGAAAAGTTGCAGCTAAAGGACCTTGTGTGTTCTTACCTGGTACCATGATGGATATGCACTGATGACAATATTAAATATATATACCAAAAAGAACACAATAAAACGAACATGCAGGAGATAGTTTCCATTTGCCATGGAAAATAATGTATATATATATATCAAAGAAGAGAACATGTAATGGGTCAGATGGTACGAAATTTATGGAAATATTCTCCATCCTGCTATTTCCTTCACATATACCAGATATAGTCATTCATGATGAGCAATCTTTGTATCATAATAATATCCTATATATCTTGTTTTTGTATCCTTACTCATGCCTTATATTCTTGCAGTTTCAGGTGTATTAAACAAAATCAGATGATAAGCATCATTTCCCATTTAATTACTTGCCACTATTAAATGTATCCATATTTATTTCAAGAAATTAACAAACCCAGATAATTATGTACTGTAATACACTAGATTCGTCATTAATAAATGAATATAATCGATGGGAAATCTTAATGGAGAAAAAAGAGAGAATTTCCATTTTTTTGAACTTGAATTCCCATGCATGAGAGACAATATTGCAGCACAGGATCGCCCATACATGAAGAAAAGTAGCTCTGAAAAAATAAAAAAATATAGATCTTACTTTGTCCACTGAAACACGGAACCGATTTAGTCCCGTTTCAAACAGGCAAGATACGGGTAAACGGGAAAAAAGCAGCTACGAAGTTCAAAGCTTACCCGAAAGTTAAACCAAAATTCAACCCTGAAGAGAAAACTAGTATAAACAAAGAAATATACAACAAAACAAGACAGACCGCACAGCACCAAACAACAGGGAGGAAATCAAGGAGAGGATCATTTAATTAAGTATCAAAATTCTAACAAAAAAAATCAGCATTTCTTCTGATGATCCTATCTTCCAAGTTCAATGGGTTTTGGAAGAAAAAAAACTGGAATGCAGATAAGGAGAAGATTGGTTAATGGAAAATACGAAAGTAAGAAAGGGAAGAAGAGTGCGCTTTCTTTAAGATCTTGGATGTGGAAAGAATTGCGTACCCGCCATGAAAGTGTTTAGGGGAGTTGGATATAAAGAGGAAGGATCAAGCAATGCGGCCGAGGCACCTGCTGTACTGGTACTGGTAGTGGCGATGGCCGCAGTGAGAAGATTAAGTTGTTGGAATTCTCCACCGGAGGAGTTCTCGCCGGGCATGTTTTGGCTTTCAGGACCTTGATCATAAAGAATTCCCTTGAAGACGTGTCCTCCGATGTTCAAAGAAGTTTGATATGCGTACTGATCATCGGCGTCGTCCATGGAGCTTACTCGAACGCATCGAAAGACTGCCGAATGATTCACTTCCGCGGGGAAGTTGCCTACTGCCAACCCTAATGGGATCCAACAAAATTTGGAACAATTAACTGAGTTTGAAGATGGAATAAAATAAGAAACCGAATTACCAAGAGCACCAGCAGAAGCAGCTGGATTAAATCATACGCACATACAAAGAGAAGAATAGTCTATCCCCAACTAATCTAGTCGTCATTATTATCTAACAACAGTAGAGGAGAAGAAAAAGAACGCTGTGGGGATGACCTGAGATCGATTTCATCACACGCAAATGATATGGGTTTGGTGGGTACATTGAATGCTTACTCACTCTCTCGCTCTCAGACACACACAAACCCACAGTCCGACACTGTAGCCCTTGTTGTTTTCTGCGTTTCTCTGTATAGAATCCGATCTAATCCGTAGATCTTTGTGTGTGCGTGCTCGTAGTGTAAACTGTAAATTACAACTGTACCTGATGTGGCGGGTGGTAAACGAGTGCAGGCGAGAGAGGGAGAAATGGGATTCTCTCTTTGCCTTTTGGGAATTTCTCCTCGGAGCTGTCGATGATGATCTTCTTGTTGTTGATTAACTGCGAGCTGTTGTTGCCTCTCTCGCCTTTTAGTGGCAGGAACCCAAGTGCTCTTGACGTGTGTTGGGCACTGAAACCCTTGGCTCTTACAGCAAGTCCTGCAACGCATATGAACACAGTCCTTCTTGGCCTGGTTTCCACAGTCTTGGCAGCTCATGCCTCGTCCCCCTCCTCGTCTCATCGCGGCGAAGGATGCTCTTGACGACTCATCTGTGACGTTGGCGGAACTTCGACTAGGACCCACCCCCAACGCGGCGCCGAAGGAGTAGATATCTTGTGATGGAGGGTGCCCTTGATGTAGATGCTGCTGTTGCTGCCATGGCTCTAATCCTTTGTAGGAGATGTCTTCGTATCTTCTACATAAAAAGTGGCAATCAGAAGGGATTTCGTTGGTGGGTTGTCGATGTTCTTGTGGTTGGTTCGTTCCTCTTTCCAGTCCTCCTCCACCACCACCTAGTGAGAAGAACCCAGCCATTGCTTCCACCCAAAAGCCCAGCCAAACCTCAATTTCGACGGGAACTCCATAGCAGATGCGCAATTGGGGGTAGATGCGTGTAAGAAACGAAATGGGTGATTGTGATTTTTTTGTTTGTTTTTGGGTTACTAGGTTTCGATATGTTTTGAGATGAAACTTTGAGAGAAAATGGTTCAAGTTTGTCTTGAATTTCTTCTCGGGAGTAAATGTGTCTCAGATCGTGTTAGTTGCTGGCTTATTGTTGGAGGTGCTGGTGGTCTGCAGCTTTTGTGGTTCCTGGATAAACGTTGTCGTCTACGGAGCAGCTTTGGTCGAACTTTTTCGATTCCTTTTCTGCGCTGAAGGCATTAAAGACACGGAATTACAGCTCTGCAACGCCGCCATGGCAACAGCAACTCTTCTGCAACCTCAATTTATAATGACAACAATACATCCCCTCCTCTCTCAGACTCTCTTACTCACGTCCCCTTCTCTTCTCTCGCTCTCTCTCTCTCTCTCTCTCTGCAAGATTTCTTTCCCCTCGTCTGATATGTATTGGTGTGGAAATCGGAAATATCTTGGTATCCCTCCCTCCCTCCCTCTCTCTCTCTCTCTCTCTCTCTCTTAATGTGATCGTCACAGCTGAAGCGGTTGATCCATTCTCTCCAACATCACGCTCCATCTCAAAGGCTTGGCCCAGGCCCACGTGTCAGAGCATCCGCTTTTGCTTATTCGTCCTTGCACCGGAAAACCCGCTGCTTTTTTGTGACAATTTCCTTTAATGGCTATTTTTTATATATTTTTCAGTCTACAAATTTTCTTCCTTACCTGCATCATCCATCAAGTCAATCCCTCTTCAATAATGACTCATATATAAAATAAATTTTTTTTATTAAACTAAAAAGAAAACTTTGAATCCGTGTCACGTGATCCCCTATTCCCTTAAAAATGAAAGGAAATTGGGTTTTAGTGATTATTTGAAAATAATCCAGATTCAGTCACGTCTCGATAATTTGATGATTAGAGATTATTTAGAATTATTAAAATAATTGAGAATAATTATCATTATTCAGAAAGAATTTCTTTAAAGCGTTTTTGTTGGTTACCGTCTTTGATGGTATTTTGGGAGAAGTCTTCCTTTAACAGTAAAATAATAATCATCTTTAAAAAGTATCACTAATTTTTAATTACTAAAAATTAGGTGATTGAATCTGGATTATTTTTAAAAATATCATTAAAAACCAACTTTTCCAAAAAACTTAGGGCAGAAGAAAGACTTTTTGAAATTAAGAAACGACAAAATATTATATTCCAAAAGAGCATTTGGGAATTGAAAAATAATATGTAAGTAGAGAGCTAAACTTTGCGTTAAGCTACACTATACGTAAGTAGAGAGCTATAAAACGAAAATGAAATATGGGTAATTGTTTAGAGCATTTGGGAATTGAAAAATAATAAAAGTTCAATTTGCCTTGTAAGAAATAGAAATATGGGCAATTGTTTAGGGCATTGGAGATTTGAAAAATAATAGAAGTGCAAGTTGCCCTTGTGGCTTGTAAGAAATATCTTAAAACAGGGCAATATCAGGATGTTTACGTTTTCCAAAGGACCTCTTGGCATATATATACAATATAGGTAGACATAAAATAGATAATTTTCAGGCTTTATGGCTTGTTTTTAACTGGATAGTCATGGAGTTACAAAGACTCGTGCGATCTACTATTCAAAATTCGAATATTATGACATTTGTGGAATAGCAACGTACGAAAATCCAGTTAGGAAAGTCGAAAGAACAGTCTCATCCCGAGTAGCTAGCTAGCAGGGACTGGACAGCGATATTTGAGGGTGTGAATGAAAGAGAGGCAAATCTATGGAGTTTCCCGAGAGTCCGCATTCCCTCTACTGTTAACAACAGTAATATAGCCTTCAACGCTGAAACATCTACTCACATTCCCATGCCCTCTCCTTCTTTTTATTGATAAAAGAAAACTTTTCCAGTAGTGTAGTTTCTTACCCCTCGTTTTCTAAAATTCTCCTTTCCATGTCTCAGATTTCTCCCATCCCCCCCTGTTGACAGTTGTGATCCAGGCCTTCTGTTTGGTCAGAGTTTGTTGAGAAGCTTTTCTTATTTCCTTATCTGTTTATACTCGAAATTGACAGAATTATTTTTTTTTTCCTTTTCTTAATTTGGTAACAGGAAAAATACTTCTTTAATCCTTTTCAAACTAAATTATATTGTGAAGAACCTCTGAAACGGAAATTTCACAATGAAATTAATATCATCGCACAAAGAATAGTTTCGAATTAGCATTTTTATATTCTCATGAATGTAGATTAGTCGCTTAATATATAGAAAGTTATCAATATAGGCCTCTATCATGCATAATGCACAATGATATGAATGCAAAAATATAAATATTATTTGTTATTATAGCAAGGGCATGTTATTTAGAAACTAAAGCACACATTTACATAGCCTTCTATATCCACCTTTTTTTGTGTGGTCTTCTTGTTCTAAGTAATTGTCTGCAACTTGTTTTATATCAATACACCTTCTTCAATGACAAATTAACAGTTTTAGCATGTTCATTTAATACCCACTCTCTCTCAATCTCTATCTTCTTTTCCTTACTTTTTCTTTAATTTCAATTACAAATATGGATTCTTTTTCCAATCAACATTCTACACTTTTTTTAGGGTTAATGTGCTAGAATTAATCATACATCAGATTTTAGCAACAACATTCTCGAAAAATCACTTTATGGACATGGGCCATTCTACCATATGAAGGGATGAAGTTGACAAACTTGACACTCGTACAAGAGGAGCAATTCACTTCCTGTGGTGGTTCTATCTACAGCCCTTACGTAAAGTTTTCACAAGATGCAAACACGTATTATGTGGATGCAAACATGCAAATAATAGTTTTCAACCACAAGACATGTGTTTGCATCCTATAAAGATTTCACTTAAAGACTGCAGATAAAACTACTACAGGAAGTAATCCGCAAGAGTTTATTTATATATGTTTCGTGGGAACACTAGCCTCATACCATGTCACTATGTTTTAGCATGTTTATTTAATCGGATTAGTGTTTTAATCTTACTTTATATTAAAATGTGTACTGTTGTAGTGTTGTGCTCCGAAATACAGATCTTCCTTCCAGCTCTCATTCTCATGCCATGCGAAGTTAATTAAGCATAAGTTATATATATATATATATATATATAATTTTTTTTTTTTGGGAGAGCCTTACCCCCGTGGGAGCCTGCAAAAACTTGAATTGACATACAAGTTTCAAAAGAAAGACGGATTGGAAGCTTTACCGTCTAGATTCTCTCCGCTTTATTATTAACAATTATTAGCTCCTTGGAAACGAGGGAAAGGAAACGTGGAAGTTGGTCACAGCCCCGAATAAGAGCTGGAGAATATCTTCGATCGGATTTGTTAGGAATGCATACGTGTAAATACGTTTACGTAAAGAATAATGTAGGAGAGAGAGTGTGGCTTTGGACTCTGGACTTTGGAATTTGATCGAGAGTAAATGATGCGCGTGAGTTCCAATAATTGTGCTCTTCGTCATTCTCGAGCCCCGAGCCCTTTCCCTTGTTGACTAAAATGTCTGTAGAACCCCATGAATTCCTCAGCCTGTGGCTTCTTCAGATAACCATTAACCAAAGATCATTACCAAAAAAAAACCATTAACCAAAGACCGATTAAAGTTATATATGTATTTAACGAATTATTTTTATTAAAGAAGTGATTTTGACAAGTAGCTGTTAACAGGTAGATGTTCTTGGGATGATAAGATTATGTCATTTCCGTGTATTTACACGATCAACGAGATTCACTACTACTGGAATGACTGAATGAACTACCAAAAAAAAACAAAAAGATTGAATGACTGAAACAGCGAAACCTAAACCCCCGCCAGTTTCCTTGATTGTTTGGCAAGAGTTAAGGAAACTCACAACCTTAATAAGAATTTCATGAACTGGTAGAGTTGTTGGATTCTTAGAACAGGAGCAGTTTCGATTGACAGGCTCGCAAAGTCCAAAGCCGAGTCTTGGATCACACAAAACACAAGATCGAGGGACTATTGTCTTTGAAAGCGACTTATTAGAGATTAATGAGATTTTCCGTTTTTGTTTTTCTAAAGCATGCAGACAAATGAGGAGCTAACAGTTCTATTTTGTGGGCTCTAGGCCGAAGACACGAGGGATCCAATGATGAGGTGCCATGGCTGGGTAATGGGCATCTCAAAACCCAAAGAGGAGATTAATTGGGTTTATTAATATTGATTGATTAGGAGTTTTTCACCATTGTTTTAGGTTTTGGGATGTTAACATCACTAGGATTTTTCAACAGGGAAATGGAGAAATTAAGAAAGCTAGAAAGGGAGTGGTGTGAGGTCGCTGTCATTAATTAGACTTTTGTTTAACTGTAACCAAGTCAAGTTATGCCCAAAAGATTTGGTTGCCCCACCACGCAAAAATGCATTTACTCACTAATAACTGATATAGAAGACCTGCACTCAGCATTAGGTTTGACATAAGTGTAGTGTGTCGTCTAGACGTGGGGGTGGGTCAGATTGAAATTCAATTAATACAAAACTGAGTTATCAGAAATATATTCGTAAGTCAACTTGAACAATTCACAAATCTCTTTGAAAAGACAAGGAAATTAAGCAACAAAAATCAAATAATGTCCGATCGGTTAAAAGATGGCAACCAGAGGAAGCAGAGATGGGGCAAGATGAGGTCGCCCTTTTGTGATCAATGGTTGTAGATAAGGTCCAGAATTCTGATAGCAATTAAATGGCAATGAGCTGGGGTTAAAGTGGATTAATTTTGCAAATCTGACCCAATTAATCCTAGTTAGAACTTCAGCTTGCCCAATCAAAACCTATAGAGTAAGTTCGGATGGGTTACACATTTTATTTCCTCATTGTCATCCCTTTATAGCTTACTTCAAGCACTCAGGCCCTATGTCCCGCTAGCTTCTTCTCCCATTTATGATGTAGGACGTGTGGGATTCAAAGTGTAGATTAATTAGTTATTTAATAAAAGTAAATATTTTGTTTGAGTTGTATTAGGTATTTGAGTTTTTAAGAGGTTTTAGAATTTGATTTTGACTCTTGGTTGTTCATATAAGTAAGAGTCTTAATTTTAGTAGGTTTTTATCTGGTTTTGAGGTCTTTGGAGATCAATAAATAAAGGGTGTACACGAAATTATATTAATTTTTGAAGAATTACAAAGTTTCTTGCTTTTCTTCCGTGTTCTTCTTCGTCCGCTACATCAATTTAGGAAAGAAAACGTAATGTAATGTAATGGAGGTGCCTTGTATTTAACCTTTACCTTGTATTCAATAAACCTTATCGTTGTTAAGGAATATATTAAATATATAAAGTTCACCCCTTACTCTCAGCTTGAACTTTTAGTAAGAACTGTGTTCTACAAAGGTGGCGGAGGGCAGAAAGCTATTAGCTACACACATAAGAGATTTGGGAATACTATTATTTTGTGTAAAGCAAGAGATTGAGAGATTTGGGAATTGTTTAGGTTTTTATAAAGCTATTGACGTGCATAAACGAGCTTTTTGTAATTATGTGTTACAAAAAACCTTTTTTCTTGATAGAATCCTCACATCATCTTCACCCGTGAACAATGGCATTACAAGTCGAACCAGAAACCAATTATGCGTTATGCGTTTTGCTCTTCTATTCTTTATTATTTTACTATCCGTTCGTTATTCTACAATAGAAAGTCTCTATTCTTGTGTTTGTTTGGGATTTGGAGTTATTGAAACTTAGTTATTCCCTTGGTTTTTTGTTTTTTTGATAATGTAGTTATTCCCTTGGTTATAGCATACTTCTTGGAGGTAAAATAATTAAGTAACATGATAACATCGATGAAACTCGGCGCCATTTGTGATATGTAATCACCGTTTTATTGGAAGCCCTTTTAGATTATAGTCCTTTCTTTGTTTTTTTTTGGGAGAAAGTCTTACACTCCATTCCCCATTGAACTTTCCAACCTTCTTTTCTTTTTATAAAGATTCGAGAAAGAAAGCATTCCGTACAACCCATCTGTTTCTTCCACGAGTTCCCACTTGCACCTCCATCGGACAAGCAGACAAGAACACCACTTAGACGGTCAAACACGGAACCAGCAGGCGTGTGCACACAAATGTTTTGCTTTCACACGGGGCCCTTTTGAGTCTTTGGGAAACGCCTACGTGGGCTGTTGCAGTAGTGTGTGGCAGTGTGCGGTCTTTGTTATCATCTCTGTGCTTATTGAACATGGAATTCATTCTCTCGCAAAGGTAGGTCTTATGCAAGCTCCTCAAAAACTCTGTTTGTTTGTTTATTGATTGGGTGAAAGACGCATAGAAAGAAAAATGTCTCTTTTACGTTACCTACTTCTCTTTCGTGGAATGACAGTGGTTCCAAAAGCGTCACAAGAAAGCCATGAGTGAAGCATTGGAGAAAATCAAAGCTGGTATATATTACCCCTCTCCCTCTCCCTCCCTCCCTCTCCCTGTAGTCTATATTCAAACAGACTTCCTATATATTGCTTAAAGAGACACAAAAGAAGTAGCGCTGTAAGTTAATCTGCAGCTCTTCAACTTCAATTTTTTTAATCTACTCCAGATACAAATATTGATGGTACTAATGTTGATATAATGCAGGGCTAGTGCTGCTATTATTTTCTTGTGACGTTTCCTATTGCACCTATGGCGTTTGTTTTACCCGCTCTCAATAGTAATGCAATGGTCCGTTGTTTACCAAAAAAAACAAAGAAAAAAGTGATCATATGTTCCTTTGCTAGATTAATATAATAGTGACACATTTTCCGCCAAAAACAAGTGATATATGTTCCCAAGGCACAAAGTTTTCTTCATTACATGTGTCCTGAAACATAATTTTCAATCCCTCGAAATCCTTTTATTGATTGAACAAGACTTCATTAATTCTTATGGTTACACCTGTAGCTGTCGTCTATAGAGAGCAAACTAGCTTGGTCGATCACCGTTGGATGAGTTATGTTTCTGTTGCAAGATTCTGTCTGGGTGATGTACATAAGAACCATATTCCCTTTGGCTGCTTTTGGATAGCTGGATTTCTCCAGATTTTGTAAGAAAGCTAACTTTCCTGCAAAACTTTGGCGTTTGGATACCCGGAAAGTGTGGGGTCCACTGAAAATAAAAGCTGTCAAACCACTTTCAACGCTTGTTTTGCCCCATTTCATTTTCTGACCAAAATTGTCGGATTTTGCCGGAAAATCAAAAGTGATTTATGTTCCTACCTATTTGCTCATTCTTTTTTTTTCAAACCCTCCTTAGGTGTTTAACTTGTCTTTTATTAAATATTTATTTAAGTAAAAAAAAAAAACAATGAGTTGGGTGTCGTGTGTACTTCATTTTAAAAAACGAAAAACTAAAGTTGAAAAAGGGGTGAAGTGTTGCATGTCCTTTTTTTCAAAAAAACTTTAAAGTAAAAGAAATATATATATATATATGGGATTACTAATATTTTATTTATATTAAACCGAAATATATATATATATTCAAAAGGTTAAGTTTATTCATATAAGGAATTAGTGTTTATAGTAATTTTTTTTTCAATTTTATATGTTTTATATGGACAAAATTAAAGGGCAAAATAGGAAATTGTAACACTTTTTCCATTCATTCTGATTAACCAAATAGCACAATCAGGATTTTCCATCAGTTTTCATAAATTTTCCGGATGCATCCAAACAACATTGAGGAAAGTTAACTTTCACTTTCCGGAATATTACTTTCTACCACATCACTTTCCCAACAGACTTTCTAATTTAACCTGGCTATCCAAACACAGCCTTTATGTAATTGTTGTTGGTTCATTCTAGGGTTGCTTATTGAGTTGGGCTGGTAGCCTAGCACGAGCACAGGCATGGCCCGTTGCCCTACTTCTGGGGCCCATGGCCTGTTAAGGCACGGTGGCCCTGTGTCAAGTGAGCGAGCTGGGCCATGCCACATGCCTGGGCCAGTCCTCCAGGCACAATTTTTACCCCTTAAAAGTGTTTTTTACCACTTCTTTTTACAATTTTACCCCCCAACAGCTATATTAGGGGGGTATGCTTGTAATTAACTGTAAATGACCATGTCTACCCTTCCAACTGCCAAATAATAGTCATATTTGAGGGTAGAGGTGGTAAAAAACCACTCTTGTAATCAAAGTTTAGAAACTGAAAATGAAAAATAGATGAGTGGGTGCCAACCTAATTGGGATGTGCTCATACTATAGTAATGTAGTATTATTTGTGTAAGTGTATTATATATTGTTGCATTTGCAAACTTGTACTTGTAATAATTAATTATTTAAACTTTTTTGAGCAAATTTTATCACAGTATGTGTAAGACATTTTTGTGAATACTAAACATATTTTTTAGAATTTTTTATACTATTTTCTCCAATTTTTGTTGCAAAAAAAGGATCCAGGCCCATGAGCGGTCCGCTAGGCCCAGCATGGCACAGCCCAGCCCAGCCCTAGCAGTGCTTGGGTTTTTCCTTGACGGGCTAGGCACGGCCCGTCAAGGAAGCGGGCCGGTCCGTGGCCCGCCAAGCACGGGCTATTTGTGCCCATGCCGTGCCGAGCCAGCCTGTTAAGCAACCCTAGCCCGTTCATTGTCACTATAATTTAAGGAGGGAAAGGAAACAAGACTCTATCACATGACCGATCACCCAATTTGACAACCTACGATGCAGTTTGCAACAGCTTAGGTCCCTCTTTACCCACACACCTAATGGATCATAATCATATGTATACCTCAAGGTTTCTCCTATCATTATCCAAACAGACCCTAGAGATCCTATGAGGACACTTAAACATGTCCTGGCAGTTCATGTGGGTACGTATAAGAATCTCTTCCACTCAATTATCCCAACCAGAAGTTATCTTGTGCACTGAAAGAGACCAGTGAGACTCATGTTACGTTTGCTTTGATGATGGGACATTTTTTCTTATTATAAAAAAGAGCTAAGAAGAATGTCAATATGGAGAATGGGACCATTATTGTCTAGGGGAAGTGAATCGAAATGAGAAGTAACACTAGTTCTCAGAAACTTCATTACACTTTTTCTGAAGAACCCTTCAAAGTCACTAGTTCCCCCCACCCAAAACAACTCTAAATTTAATCCAACCACATAACCAGCCATTTGATGGATCCCATGAGGCTAGCCTTTTAATAAACCAACCTTTTGCTTGGTCTCCCCCATTTCAGGAATGGTCTTTCAACTGATTCCCTGGATGGCTTTTGACGGCAAAGGAGGTATACAAGGATGGTGGTTCCTCTCCAACCAAGGAGCCAAATTAATATCGCTCCTTGAAATTAAACAAGTGGAACAAGTGCATTCAACCAGATCTATGAGTGCCACCAAACAATTAATCTCAAGGGAGAAAGAGAAATTCTCCTTTCGGTGAAAAAGCTGGTTGTGGGTTGTTCTTTGACAATAATTGAAGTTCCTTTCTCCTTTGGTCGCAAACAAATTAGTAAACACACCCTTGTTTTCAAATGCAAATAATTGACATCTTGTCACAAATAGTAGGTGTCGTCTTCAACCGGTCTGCGTCCATGGGTGAACTCAATTCCCTGCCATGTCCTGCAAACTATAGCTACACATGCAACTTTAAATGAAGATAGCGAAGTTATTGTTTGTTTCCTAGACAGCAAAGATGATCCCAAGCTCTGCGTTGCCTAGACATGGGAAGATTTAAATCATCTCATCACACACATACGGACCTCTAAATCTTTATCTGAGTCCATACTTCCATAGATTTCCTTCGTCGGTAAAGGACACGTCCTGAACTTGGCTTCTTCCATTGTCCAGGCCTAAACTTGAAACCCAGACTAATAGCCAATCCATTTACAATTTTAAAGATTGAAAGACATTTGCATGAGTGCCATAAATCCAGCCCAACAGGCATAGGGACTCGTCTACTGTGGACCTTAGCTGAATTACGAACGCAAGCCTGTGCCTAGTAGTGTTCGATAAGGGTTGTTCTGTGATACGGGAGAACAGAACAATCGAAGATAATCTCGTCATGCTTCGTGTTGGTTCATGAATGGTTTACATAATTAATTAATAAAAAAACATTTTCTGTTCTTTTGTTGTTTCATACTCAGGGCAACCGACGTGTTCGACAATCAGAGAGAGCATTTTTATAAGAAATTTGAAATTTAAAATAAAAAGAAAAGGCCAAAATTCTCCTCTAGAAGATGACACCGAGAAAAAAAAAACCTGTCAAGAAACAAAAAATAAAATAAAATGAAAAACAAAAGTTATAAGTTCTGACTAACTTTAAATCAAGGAAGAATAAATTGTTCTTCCTCATAGGAAAATAGGTATAATTATAAAGCCTTGGCAAAGAGACTTACTTGACGATCAAATTTAGCATTAGAAAATTAGAGAGGGAAGAGGTTCCCGAGTTGAAACCCAACTCAGAGTAGTTAAAAGTTTTCAACGTCATAACACTGGTCAGTAACATAGAACTCTAGCAGAAAATAGGCCTTTTCAAATATAACATTTTCATGTTATTAATGTGGGCGTGTCACGCTACACTAGGCATATGCCAAGTGAAAGTTCTACCAAAAAAAAAAAATATGCCAAGTGAAAGAAATACAAGTTTAAGTCACTTGTGCCTCATAGAACTCCTAATTTAATACCACAAGTAATGCTACAAACAATTTCTTCCCTCTTCAAATAAGCATCGATGCTCATTTACGCCCAGATAGGGAATTCATGCATCCGCACGCGTCCTCTCATATTGCATTATCAGATGGATTGTCACGGAACAGGGCATCACATTAAAAATTGACCTAAAGATGCCCTTGAATCAGCTGAAGGACTTGCATTTTTTAACATCTCACCCATCAAAACTCACAAATTTGCCCATCAGCTCGTTCTAAGCAGCAAACTTCCCGTATCAAATGCATAAACGAACTCATAATACTATCATCTTCAAGATCATAACAGGGGCAACTGCTACTCTTGCCCATGACAACTAACAAGAATAGCCTAGGTCAAAATTCTCAAAAGTTTTTTATTACAGTGAAAATCATAACCATTTCAAAGAAAGGATAGAATGAAGAAAACAAAGCCCGGAAAAGGAGGTAGCACAAACAATTCAACGAACCTGTAAAACTCCCATGCTCAGTTTCCTTACCTGTGCACCCACCTATGAAACAAGGAATATAACCGAGGCTACTGCTCACTGGTGAAGTTCAAAAGTGCTCCTGGTTTCGTACCTCAATCATCTTATCTGAGAAGGAGAGCAAAGTAAACCAGATGCATCTGATCCAACCACCGCAAGATCACAAACAGTACAGAGCTGCCCTTCCTGGGCTGGCACAAACCGCGAACTGCAGTATGGGCACGATACATCCTTCTGCCCTCGGTATATTGGTACATATGTTGCCCCACAAACTACAAAGGGGTTCCTGAAATCATAGTTCAGCTGGGTAGCATCATTCATGTTCTTCTCCGCAGCCTGAAGGACTTGTCTTGCTGTCCTTCCCTGGTTCTCAACAGTTGGATTGGTCTCCAAAAGTCGTCTTGCAAAATTAGCTGCTGTGTTCAAGTTTCCAGCCTTGTAGCAAACGGTCATAGCGTTCAACAATGCAAGCCTCAAGTGAGGCATTTGAAGGTTACAATGAGTGAAGTAGGCTGCAAGCTCTTGCTGGCGTACTGGATTGTCCCTGATTTCCCTCCTCTTCAGCTCCATCTGCAAGCCCAGCACATACTCTTTTACAATGACAATCAACTCCTTGACTTCATCAACCTCCCGCCTTGACTCAACCACAATCAAAGGTATGGTGTGGAGGATAACAAGAAAAAGCCGTAGAGCCTCCGTGAACTTCCCCGCAGTGGTAGCCCTGTATCCAGCCCTTAGCTTCTCTTCCAACTGAGAAAAATTGAACACAAGTGCTGGTGGGCCCCTCACATTGGGGCTGGTGGACTCATTCCATCCCCTCTCAACTGCCAGTGATATCACAGGAGCCGAAGAAAATGCACGTAAATAAGAATGGCTGCCAGCATGCAGATCGAGGATCATGGGTTTCAAAGGAGCAAAATTCCTTATACCAAGTTGTCTGTTCAGCAAACGCATAGCGGTATCAAAATTACCAGCTGCTGCATGTTCAGCAGCAAGGGATGATCTCTGGATCCAGATCTGGCTTACAGGCATGCCAGGAGTTGGAGCAACAAACACAGAAGTGCGAGAACCAGCCACTGCCATAGGAGTCTCTGCCTCTGGCGGAAGTTCCAAGTCCTCAAGTTCCCACCCTACCTCATCATTTTCTTCATGCACCTCACCATCCTCAACCACCACTCCGATCTCTCCGTTCTGCATGCCATCCTCATCAACAATATCCAAGTCCTCACCCCAATCAGCATCAGCAGCTTCTTCATCGTCCTCATGTGCACCCTTGCCAACATTATCAAGCCCACCTTCAAAAATGCCTTTCATGACCCTCAACAAGGGCCAATCTCCACCGCACATTAAGGGCCTTGGGGGAATCAGAAGTGCTGGTTTTCTCTCCTCTGGCAGAGATGGAACGTCATCTCCCAATTCAGCTGCAATCCGTTCAGCTACATCCTGGAGCCCATGGACTGTAGCAGTAATGTACGCAAGTGGCAAATGACCAGCATTCTCCAAGATCTTAACACGCTCCCGTATGTCACCAAGATAGAGAGCATTATGGAACTGACCCATAACATCATTCTTGACTTCGGCAATTTTCAACATTTTGGAGAGCTTATCCATGTTCCCTGTGATAAGGTAAAGGAAGGATAATCTCTCGAAGTTCTTTGTCCTCTGATATGCATACTCAACAATACCTACATTGCCTTGACGAAGCGCCTCTACCCCTAACCTGTACCAGTAATCCTTTTCATCAATTTCCTTAGCTGAAGCAACAGCAATCTGGATGTTACCACTCTCCAATGCAAGGTTGAACCGAGTCCTCTCATCTTTCACAAAGTGGAGAGCAACTTCAGGGAAGCCTTTCTGCTGCAGATAAGCAATCATGGCCTGCCCACAAAGCTGTGAGCTTTTGATCATATTCATAACGTGGTCATATTTCTTTTTCAGGAGTGACAGCTTAAAAATATACTCAGTTCCATCAATGACTATAGCCCTATTCTTTCCATCCCGATCCAAGCAACAGACAGTACTGCCAGAAATCTTTGTGATGTATATTGGGACATCCAAGGTCTTGATAATTCCGCTGTCCCCATTCGGAAGGCAGTACTTAATGTGATTCAGTGTTGTATAAATAAAGACACCATTGTCATCCCAGGCTCCACTTTTTACACGGATTGTCTCATGAAGAGTGCAACGATGCACAAGCTTCTTGCTAGCAATAATGATAGCATGTTTGCTAAGCAGAGCAACACTCTCCATATCATTTGACCAAACAACGTACTTAACAAAAGGTGTCTGAAGATCACCAAGTACAATCCTCTGCTGTAGGTCAAAAATAGCTACTCTATCTTCTGCTCTGCATAGCAGGTTGCTTGTTCCTGCATAGAATATGGCATCAGCAGCAATGGGTAGGCCACTTTTCTTAACAATCTCATTTTTAAGGTTCTTGATTAATACTTGGTTGTTGCTTCGGTCAAGCACGGCAAACCTATTTCGAGCCACAAAGACTGCTGATCCTCCAATGCCTCTTTTTGCTTCTTGCACAGTATCACCTCTACTGATGCTGTCTTTGGGCACAATGTAAAGTTCATAAGACCCACCATCAACATCTGAGCAGATTAAAACAGCATTTTCTGTAGGACTGTAAGAAAGAGTCCTTGGGCCTTGATTCAGATTTGTGGAACCAGGCCGTCGGATTGGGATCACTTGGGTGTCTTTCTGAGTTGAAAACTCATAGAACCGCAAAAAACGGTCTTTGACATAGTACAAAGAATCAGCACTCACAGAGAAAGCAGGCCTTTCTCTCTCCAACTTGAAGACAATCATGCCGCTATCATGACCAGCTGCCAAAAGATTCATCTCTGGATGAGCTGCAAGAATCCAGAATCGATCATGCTCCCTACGAAATGTTTGAACACCAGTCCGCTTTGTTACATCCCACACTCGAATACTTTTGTCCTCTGAATTGGAGACAATGATGTCCTGCTTGGCATGGAACATAACGCAGGACACATTATTCATGTGCCCTCTCAATGTGTCTACCTCCCAAGCCTTTGTATCTGCAAAAATGCATGGTTTTTGGGCATCAATTATCAGTTCATTGTATTGGAATCCTAAATAGAATAAATTTATAAGCTATTAAAGCAACATAAAAAATCACGTAGTAAAAGAGCACAGATTTTCACAAAAATACCATTCATGCGCCAAAGTTTCACTTGACGATCATCTGCTCCTGAGACAATCAGAGGCAAGCTAGGATGGAATGCAGCCCAATTGACACCCCGGTCATGACCTTCCAATACATACTTTACAACAGCATCAACCCCACCAAACAAATCTGTGTTCATCTGGCTCAACCTCAGGATATCATCTGCAGGGGACACTGTCTTCTTTCTCAGAGCACCAATATCCCAAACACGAACTGTCTGATCTAAGGACGCTGATACAACCAAATCCTCTTTGGGATGGAAAGAGGCACACATTACATAATGATTGTGTCCAGTCAAAACAGAAATGCAAGTGCGGGACTGCCAATTCCATATTCTGATAGTTTGATCATCACTTGCACTAACAATCCATGGGTACTCGTTGTGAAACTGAACAGTACGGATGTAATCAAGGTGTCCAAGAAGGGTAAACAGGCACCTATGCATCTTGTAATTCCACACTTTGATCTTGTAGTCATCCCCTACAAAAGACGGAATTTTTCATTAAACAAATATAGCCTACAGAGCCAGCCATTGAATAGATACCAGGATACACAAAAATTTTGCAACCACAATTAGATAAAGGATCTGTGCAATCATCTTCTCCCATTAGTTCTTTTACAGGCTTAGGACACTAACAAGAACTTAGAGAACAAATGATATCACCAATATCATAAGGCATTTCACGGATTTACCCAAGTAACCAACATTCCTCCCGCTCCGCTGCATCAACCCCAACAAACACCACCCCCACCCAAAGAACCCAAAAAAAAAAAAAAATTCGTATGACATAGCATCAACTCGATCAGCATATTTTAAAGTCCAACACATGGAAACCACAATCCAAAATTGCAAATAGTAGCAAAATACCGTACCACCGGAGACGAACAAGGGCTGAGATTTGTGGAAATGGACACCACGAACCGGTCCATCATGCTCGTCGAATCTATCAATAAGAGTACCCATCCTGTAATCCCATAGCTGGATCACACCACTGTGAAGGCTCGCGAGGATCCATGGCCGCTTAGTATGAAAACTCAGGCCCTTAACCCTATTACTCTTCGTCTCGAATTTCGTCAGCATCGTTTCAAATGAAAATTTTCAAACCCGATCGAACGCAATCTGCATCACACACAACAGAATCAAGAATTCCATCACAGAATCCGCCAGCAAATTCACCAAATTTCCATGATAGATCGGAAGGGTTCAAATTGCGAATCAAATTTGTTCAAAAAAAACTTACGGATTAGATCAGGAAAGCCTAATAATGTGAATCAGAGAAGGATCTGCAGAGATCAACGCAGTAGAGATGACGGAATAAGTTACCTCAGGCAGATCGGAAAGTAGAAGAGCGGGATCAAGCCCAATCCAACATCGTCAATGCAGTCGCTACTATCAACAACCCTAAAGCGAGAAATCAAGAAGACAGGTTAAGAGCGCGTAGATCGGGAGCTCGCTGTGAAAGAGAATGGAAGAAACAAACAAGGGTTTTATATTTTATCGCAGATCTGGTCTCGTACGAGCGACGCGAGCGAGAGAGAGAGAGAGAGAGATTATCCACTCTCTTTCTTTGTAATTTACCTGAATGTCAATCAGTAGCCATACTCGCCGCTAGAGGTGCAGCTCGATCGGAAAATTGGTTTTTAGTAATAATTTTTCAAAATAATTTAGATTCAGTCGGCCCATTATTGAAAATTAAGAATTGATGATATTTTTTTTACATAATTAAAATTTAATATCATTCAGACTAGGGCTAGCAATGGGTCGGATATATATCCGAATCCGACCCGAAATTACCGAATTCGGATATAGGATTTAGATCCACGGTTCGGATATGGATCTTGAATTTCGGATCCAAAAAAATTCGGATTCAAATTCGGATATACATGTATCCGATCTGAAAAAGATCCGAAACCGAAAATATACTTACAGTATATATAAACTTAGCTCGGACCATGGTTCAATCATAAATTAAATAGGTTAAACCATGGTTCGACCCTAAGTTAAAAGGATAAAACCTAAAAACATTTTGCCCTAGCCCTAACCCTAACCCAAAATACGATCGGCTCTCATCTCATGCCCTAACTCCATCGCTGACTATGCGATTTTGGGGGGTTTCTCCGTTTGCCGACTACGAATCTTTGATCTCCGTCGGAACCACTGTTGAATCTCTGTAATATGGGTGGATCTTATAGAGAAGGCTAATGATGGAGGCTTGGATGTAATTGACACATACATCTTCTGGAGGCTCATACATTATTGTGGTAGTAGCCATTACTGACGCCACATGCCGATCCAACTTCACCGTCAACCGCCGTGTTATGAAGTCCCTTGATGGCGTCAAAACCTCCGACTTCATTGTCTCTCTTCTCTCAATTTTATTCGTCTTTCTTCTCCCCTCTTTTTAAAAAAACAAGGGAAAAACTGTGCTGTCCCTGTTAGTCAAAGAGAAAGAACCATCAAGGTGAGTGCCTCCCCTCCCCGCTCTTTCTCTCTTCCCATTTCTCATTTAAACAACTAGATTTTTTTTTTGGTTTTTTTTATGATCTCAATTTACTGGCGTTTTTACCGCTTTAGATCTACCACTTTAGATTTTTGATCTTATTTTTTCCATCATCGTGTGAAAAGCTCTGTTGTTTTGCAATTTTAGTATTTAGTTGCTTTCTTACCTTCGATCTACAGGATCTACAAACGACATCGTTGGACCACAATTTTTTTGGGTTTGTTGTTCAAAATCAGGTATGAGCTTGCAACAAAATTCTTGGATGCAAAGTTGGAGCTGGATTGAGATGATTACATATTGACAAAGCCTCCATCAAAATTCTTGGATGATTACATATTGACAAAATTCTTGGATGCACAATTTTTACCGGCTATAATTTGGATAAAGATTCGAATTCGGATTTAGGATCGGATATCGGATCGAATTTGGATATCGGTAAATTATTTTCGGATCGAATTCGGATCATGGTAGATCCATACCGTATTCGACTCGTTGCCAGCCCTAATTCAGACACAGCCGGCCCATAAAGACTTTCTTCCAACAATGCCCTCAAAAGAATTTTTTCATGAATACTAATGTGACATTGAATCCAAATTCTTTTAAAAAGTACCACTAATTTCCAATTTTTAAGAATAATTGACTGAACCTAAATTATTTTAAAAAATATCACTAAAAACCAATTTTCCCCGGCTGGATTGGGGGGTTCACATCAAACCAAGACGAAACTGAGGTTTGTGATGTTAGCCCAAAACCAAACTGAATTAAGAACCGATCATTCCAATCCACAAAACCAAATGGATCATATATTATATATAGGTTTGATTTAGAATGGTTCAATTTATCAAAACATATTTCTAAGTTGAGTTTCGATTCAATAAAAAATCAATCGAAAAAGGAATAAAAATTAATTTGATTTACAAATTTTAAAACCAAAATCGAACCATAGATTTCAAAACCCAACCTAAACTGACCAGAAGTTAATCTTGATTAGTCAGTTCTTGGTTTCAGCGGAGCCAAGCTGCTCCCTACTCCCTAGTTGCGACGCGAACGGTTTGAGTTGAACGGACAAATCGAATGAATCAGGTCGGGATGAGGCGTTTACAGTTCCTAGGTTTGAGAGTTCAATAGCTCAAGTGTCCAACCCAGTCTTCCGGGTTGCTATATCATTGCCCTTTCCACGGTCAACCCTTAGACCATAAATGATAAATCATCTCCCTTACCTTTTAGATTTAGATCATCTATAGTTGAGCCCGTAAATTTGCTCAACCGTACCCAATTGTTACTTGCCAAGTAGACAAGCAATACTATCTGTCCTTTCCCTCTTTGTATTTGAAAACGAAAAAGTGAAAATCATTTTTTTACAGAAATGTTGCTTGCCTACTTGGCAAGCAACAATTGGGTACGGTTGAGTCAATTTACAGGCTCAACCGTAGATGATCTGAATCCTACCTTTTTTCTTCATAACTAAATTGTCCTGTTAAATTAAGCTTGCTAATGTGAGCTATTGTCGAGACCCTTTTTATTTTTTTTAAGTACATTCGTTAAGGATATTGCTCATTCATCATATAGTCAGTATGCATGCACTCACACCCATCGTACTTACCTCATGAGCACCATTTAATTTAAAGAGGACTGGTCTAAGTATATCTATCTATTTATAATATATATATATCTATGACAAAAATAAAGAGGACACAGGCTTGGGAAGCGTGCCAAAAAAAATCATTTTTTTCTAAAATAACCTTCATAAAACATTGCTAAAGTTTACTAATAGAGGGGCATAATTGCCTCGCCTAGTATGCAATAGTATCCTAATCGACGCAAGCCGAGAAAGAATGGGAATGAGGTCTCCGCCTTTATCAAAGGTTATTAACTTTTGAACTCTAAAGAAGAATCGACTAACAATAAGCATGCCATTGACTGTAATGGATGCTCTAGGCTTTGTGCAGGTTAGATCCGCGGAAGATGCACAACTATTGGAGAAAGATCTGACGAAAATAGAAGATGAAGATAGAAGAATTCAGATCTGAAAACAGTATTCATTGCTGTATTTTTCATACTATTCATGGGAGTATTTACATCACCCTTTATAGGATCTTACCTAACTATGAATAAAGAAAGAAGCTTTACATTCTGGAAACATTCCAGAGAATATCTACAGCAGTACAATGAGTTAGGAAATGATTCAAAACAGATCCTATAATCAAGGAACTAATCAAGGAACCAATTCCTATAATCAAGGAACTAATTCTTAAACGGTTAAGGAAATAAATCTCCAGATCCTTCAATTTAGGAACTAATTCTTCAACACTCCCCCTCAAGTTGGTGCATAGATATCACACATGCCCAACTTGTCTACTAATTTTGAGAAGATCCGATTTGAGACAGCTTTAGTAAGAAGATCGGCCAACTGATCTTCTGATCTGATCTTAGGTAACTCCAATATACCCTCATCAAGCTTTTCTTTAATAAAGAATCTGTCCACCTCTACATGTTTTGTACGATCATGTTGGACTGGGTTATGAGCAATATCACACGCAGCTTTATTGTCACAATACAATTGAATGGATTGCATAGATGAGTACCCCAAATCTTGTAAAAGAAGTTTCAGCCACAACGCTTCACAAAGAGCAAGAGCCATACCTCTGAATTCAGCTTCTGCACTTGAACGAGCAACAACATTTTGTTTCTTGCTTCTCCATGTAACAAGGTTACCCCCCACAAACGTAAAGTAACCAGAAGTTGATCTCCTATCATCTTTAGCTCCAGCCCAATCAGCATCAGTATAGGCATCAATGTTGTAACAGTCTGTCGCATCGATGTTACAACAATCTGTGTTTTTAGTGAACAGAACCCCTTTTCCAGGTGCAGATTTTAAATACCTCAAGATGCGCATGACTGCATTCATATGTTGTTCTCCTGGATCATGCATAAATTGACTAACAATACTTAATGCATAAGCAAGATCCGGTCTTGTATGTGCTAAGTACATCAATCTCCCTACAAGTCTTTGGTATCTCACTTTATCAGTTGGAACTTGGTCTGACTCAACCCATAACTTCAAACCTTCTTCCACCAGTGTATCAGCTGGTTGACATGCTGACATTCCAGTTTCTTGTAATAGATCCAAGGTATACTTTCTCTGTGACAGAAATATCCCTTTCTTAGATCTAGATACTTCAATCCCAAGAAAATATTTTAAAGAACCGAGGTCCTTCATTTCAAATTCTTTAGATAAGTACTCTTGTAGTGCATTCCTTTCTTCTGGATCATTCCCTGTGACTACCATATCATCTACATAGATGATGAGTGCAGTGATCTTACCTTGTTGCCTTTTTAGAAACAATGTATGATCTGAGTTGCTTTGATGGTAGCCAAAGCCTATCATGGCTTTTGTAAATCTTCCAAACCATGCTCTTGGAGACTGTTTCAATCCATACAAAGATTTCTTTAATCTGCACACCTTCTGACTGTGTTTTGCTGGTGTCATGTAACCCGGTGGAAGGTTCATATAAACTTCTTCAGATAATTCTCCATGTAGAAAGGCATTCTTCACATCAAATTGTTGCAATGGCCACTCCAAATTTGCAGCTAAAGACAACAACACCCGAACAGTGTTGATTTTAGCTACCGGTGCAAATGTCTCTGTGTAGTCAATCCCATAGGTTTGGGTGTACCCTTTTGCCACAAGTCTTGCCTTATACCGTTCCACCATGCCATCTGCCTTGTACTTTACAGTGTAGATCCATCGACATCCCACTGGCTTCTTCCCTGGTGAACAATCAACAAGTTCCCAAGTTTGATTCTTTTGCAAGGCATTCATCTCTTCATTCATAGCAACTTTCCATCTTGGGTCAGCTAAGGCTTCCTGCACACTGTTAGGAATAGCTACAGTAGACAATTGATTCACAAATGATTGATTTGATTCAGACAGATTTTTGTGAGACACATAATGACTCATGGGATACTTAACTCTACTAGACAGTTCAGGTTCATATGTGGGCTTAGGAATACCTCTGGTTTGACGATGTGGCAGCTGTTTTATTTGTGGTTGAGATCCTCTATCAGGAACATCCTCAGTAGATGATTGGTGTGGTATATTGACGGGAGGCTCGCCCTCAAATAGGAATGGACTGGTGTCTTCTGATTGTGTTATTCCTTCTGTTTCACCAGTGCCTTCTATTTGTGTTCCTCCTTCAGTTTCTGGCCATTCATCATCATCTAATTCAGCAATATTTTCTGCTGTTTCTGTGACAGACGGTTCTGTTGCAGCAGGTG
The DNA here is from genome assembly GCA_947561395.2 of Buxus sempervirens. Lineage (NCBI taxonomy): Eukaryota > Viridiplantae > Streptophyta > Magnoliopsida > Buxales > Buxaceae > Buxus > Buxus sempervirens. The sequence goes on from OX387190.1 coordinate 39,853,691, forward strand.
TTGCAGCAGGTGTTGCAACATCGTTAGGACAGACCTCTCCAGCAGCAGTTTCTTCACAAATCTGATATTCATACTGTATCAAATCATAATCTAGAGTCTGAATTTCCTTCTGATACTCCCCCTGAAGTTTAGACTCAGATAAGAAATACATTTCATCTTCATGGAAAACCACATCCATTGTGATAAACATGCGTTGAGTTGGAGGATGATAACATCGGTACCCCTTTTGGTGTATAGCATATCCAACAAAAACACATCGCAACGCTCGAGGAGCTAACTTGTTGCGTTGATGTTTATAGAGATGGACAAAAGCTACACAACCAAAGATATGAGGAGGTAAATTTGGGATACTTGTTGTACCAACAGCAGTAGTAAGAACTTGGAGGGGTGTCTGGAATTCGATAGAGCTAGAGGGAACTCTATTGATCAAATATGCTGCAGAATTAAGGGCTTCTCCCCAATAGGATAATGGCATATGGGCTGCAATCAAGGAGGCACGAATCACTTCCAACAAATGTCGATTTTTCCGCTCTGCAACACCATTCTGTTGGGTGTATTGGAACATGTAGTTTGATGGATAGTGCCATGGGCGTGCAAAAACTTTTGAAGTTCAGAACTTTGATATTCTCCACCATTGTCACTCCGGAGAATCTTGACTTGGGCATTGTATTGAGTTTCAACAAATTTATGAAACTTTTGAAATAATGAGTTCACTTCACCTTTGGATTGCATTAAATATAACCAAGTCATCCTTGTACAATCATCAATAAAAGTAACAAACCAACGAGATCCTCCCAAAGTAGTGACTTTAGATGGCCCCCAGACATCAGAATGTATCACCATAAATGGAAGTGGACTTAATGTCAAACTCAATGGAAATGGTGTGCGATGGCTTTTGGCCATTTCACATACATCACAATGGAAACTAGAAACATCCACTTTTATGAATAAACTAGGAAATAATTTCCTTAGATAACCAAATGAAGCATGCCCAAGACGTCTATGCCATAGCCAAATTTCAGATATCTTCTTCTCCCCCTCATAGCCATTCACTGCCAAGACTTGATGTAACTTGTCTGAGATTCCGGACACCAAATCCAGATAGTATAGCTTGCCTCGTCTAATACCACAACCAATCGTCTGCTTTGTTTGGATGTCCTTAAAAACACAACAATCAGGCCAAAAGATTACAACACAAGATAAGGCTTTAGTTATTTGAGAAACTGACAAGAGATTATATTCTAAAGATGGGACAACCAAAACAGAAGTGAGGTTTAAAGTATCAGTGAGGGACAAGGATCCTTCCCCAATAACTGGGGTAGTGTTACCATTGGCAGTTGAAACAATTTGTTGTGAGGAAGGTTTAAGAAGATTTACCTGTCTAGAATCAAATATCATATGATCTGTAGCACCAGAATCAATTATCCATGCACTATTAGAAACAGGTGAAGAAATATTAAAAACCTTACCACCGTTATCTGTAGTGGCTACTAACACGGAGGAAGTCTGGATTTCGGCATCTGTTCCAACATCTGTTGTAACATCTATTGCAACATCTGTTGTAACAACAGCAGCAGCAGCAGGTCCAGTTTTCTTCTTCCGGGCTGCACGGCTATGATCCCACCATTCGGGATATCCCACCAGTTCAAAGCATCGATCTTTGGTATGCCCAATCTGATTGCAATGGGTGCACTTGTATGTAGGCTTATCAACACCATTTGTACGCTTTGGAGGAAAGTCTCTTTGGCGGTCCTCTCGGTTGTGGGTTGGGCGGTTGCGGGTCATCATTGCGGAAGCTTCAGATTTTTCAGATTCCCCAACCAGGGTTGCTCGACGTACCACCTCTCTTCGAATTAATGAATAGCATTCTTCCAAATCTGGAACAAGTTCTTTGCGTAGAATCTCTCCACGAACTTGATCAAATGATGCATCCAATCCAGCAAGAAATATGTGCACCCTTAGTCGTTCAATAGACTTTCGGTATGCAATGATATCATCAAGATCCTTCATGACAACTTTATCACGATGATCCAATTCTCGGAAAACTCCGGTTAACTCTCCATAATATTCTGAGAGAGACTTTCCATTTTGTGCAGCTGTAAATGCCTTTTGATTTAGAGCAAATACCTGCAATTCATCACTTCCATCATAGAAGGCTTTTGATAGAGCACTCCAGATGTCGTAGGCAGTGGATAAGCGTACATAACGCTTCATAATTTCTGGAGTCATGGACATCAATATCCATCGTTTCACTTTCTGATTTTCAGCATACCACCTTTCATAGCCATCTTCAAATTCTGCAGGTGGCTTCGTCTTACACCGAATATAAGAGAGTTTCTCTCTTTCGGCGATGTGCATCTCCATCAACTGTGACCAAATATCATAATTTGATTCATTTAAAATGATTCCAGCATTAAAAATACCTTCAGATTGAACAACAGTAGAAACCGATCTTGGTTGAGATGGTTCCGGCATGTTGTTGGAGGAAGAATCCATCAGTTGTTGATGGACGAATTCAGCAATAATCCTTCAGATCGTTTGGCTCTGATACCATGACGAAAATAGAAGATGAAGATAGAAGAATTCAGATCTGAAAACAGTATTCATTGCTGTATTTTTCATACTATTCATGGGAGTATTACATCACCCTTTATAGGATCTTACCTAACTATGAATAAAGAAAGAAGCTTTACATTCTGGAAACATTCCAGAGAATATCTACAGCAGTACAATGAGTTAGGAAATGATTCAAAACAGATCCTATAATCAAGGAACCAATTCCTATAATCAAGGAACTAATTCTTAAACGGTTAAGGAAATAAATCTCCAGATCCTTCAATTTAGGAACTAATTCTTCAACAAGATCGAGAATCCACGAGATTTGGAGGGAAGAAGGCTAGGCACCAATTTGTGATTTTATCATTCTTCCTTGAAACAAACCAATATATTCTGTCAACAACTCAAACATATTATCTATTAATTGTAACTTGCAATATGGCGCTTTGCTGGGGAAAATATGGGGAAATACAACGATTTCTTCAAATCATACGTTGAAGGTGAGCACAATAATTTTGAACTACTTTCCTATCATACGAACTGTTAAGACTTAAAAATAAGATGGCAATTTCTAAAACTTTGAACCCATTTTGTTATTGACTTAATTTTAACTATTTCATCCTCTTTCAAAAAATTAGTTGATGGCAATATGTTGAAGATAGATGGGTTGACAAAACGTGTAAAGTTTGCAAGAAAGAAACCCAGTGCGAACCAAGGCAAGTAGACAACTTGGGAAGACATGTTAATGTGGCATGCTTAGAGAAGTCCAGATCAGGAAATTCCTTTACCAAACTAGATAACTGGTTCTTGATTTTTTGTTCTGCTTTCACTCTATTTTTAATATGCGAAAGGAACAAGAGTATAATTGTTTTTTTTTTCTTCAGTTTTTTGGTTTTTCCAGACTTCTTATGGATTTTGAAATATATAACACATAACAACATTTATCAATATTGTTATCCCTTATATAAGTATAGCATTATGCTCAGCAAATCCAAACATCCAGTTCAAGTCATCATAATAATCCCACCCACAAGAATATAGTATGCTTAGCACAAAAGTTCACTTTCCATCGATTATCATGAGATTTTATTAATGAAACTCTTATTCTGATCAAGGAAGATACTATTAGGTCGGTGCTTTAACCGTCTTTAATGCATCAATACAATTCCATTACCAAAGGAAGAAAAAAAAACTAAATCCATTCAAGAAGTCCCAGACTTCTTTGGTAGCCAACTTTTCAGTGCCAGCAGGAGAAATAGTCCAAGGTAGTCAAAACTATAGCCCAATCTGACGAACCGAAACTTGAAATCATTCCATGGAGGATATCTGGCACTCATTTCAGGCCAGAAGCCTCTTTGAAGAACGGCTTTCTTGTGGCTGAACGTCTCAAAAGAATACTTCCCATGATAGGCCCCAAAACCGCTCTCACCGACACCTCCAAACGGCAATTGGTCACACAAAAACTGCAAGTGTGACAAGAAGATGAAAGTAAGTGCCACAGCAATTAGTGTTGTTTGCATAAATGGCGAGTGAAAATTGAGAGAAATGGTAGAGAAGACCAAGTCACATACTTGAATAACAACATCATTAAATGTCACACTTCCAGAAGAAGTCTCTGATATAACCCGTCTTTTGAAGTCCTCGTCTTTGGTGAATACATACATTGCGAGAGGCTTCGGCCTTGAATTAACGAATTTGATGCTCTCCTGAATGTTCTTCAACTGCAAGAAGATTAGATTAATCCGATAAGAGGGTGATTTTGCAGATGAAAACTTCAAAATTTTTGCTGTAAAGAATTAAGGGGTAGGCTGTTCCTTACTGTGATTACTGGGAGCAATGGACCGAAGATTTCTTCTGTCATGATCTCAGCTTCAAGTGGAGGATTTAGCAAGATGGTTGGCTCAATGAACCTTGGCAAAGCCCAGAAGAATATATATCAGTGCCTTTTTCTTTTTCTTTTTAAATCTATTAAAAAACATAAGCAACCTCAATGCGTCGCAGGTCAGACCCAATAGACTTCCCATCGAGTCTGCCTAGACTCATTGTAAAGTTCAACAGTTCTAAAACAGATCAACATGAGAAGGGAAAGGCAGAAGTTACAATTTATCTTCGTCTAGTGAGCCACCGTGAACAATTGAAGCTTTCACACCTGGGTCTTGTAGAAGGTTTTGCAGTCTTCGAAAATGGTGCTTGTTGACGATTCTGGAGATTCTCTTCGGATCACTTGGGTCGTTGCCATAAAATTTGTTGATTTTGTTCCTTAATAGATCAATCTGAAAGAGCCGTCATTTGAGCAAATTGCTTTAAGTCGCGAAGCTATTACAATAATTCACAAGAAAACTATCAGCAAAAAGTAAAAATCAGCCAAATGGTCAGCATTGCTCATACCAGAGTGGATGCCCACTTCTCTTCCACAATTAGATAATCAATTGATATACATGCCTGCCCACTACAAAGACCCCACTTCCCTGCAACAATTCTTTGGATAGCAACCTTCAAACCAAACACACACTGTCATTTGAAAGAAGAAAGAGGAGGGGGGGAAGGCAAAGTTGTCTATAGATCATGATCCATTTCAAAATAAAACAAATTATATATATTGGTAAACAAGAACTTCCCACTGATTAAACTGCAAGAATAACCTGTCTTTCAAAGTTGCTGGACAAGAAATCAAAGATGAGGGGACATTTTCCTCCCAACTCTAGAGTCACAGGTGTTAGATGCTTGGCGGCTGCAGACATGATAATGCGACCCACTCGTGGACTCCCTGAACATTTAATTAAAGATGAGATTCAATTGAAGATGAAGTAAATTAAGTGGTAGTTTTAAGGGTCCCTGTGGTGTTTTAAACCTACCAGTGAAAAATATCTTATCCCATCTCTGTTCCAGTAGTTGTTCACCGACGCTTGTTCCACCTTCAACCACCTTTATGGCATCGTTGTCTAGGTAAAGGGGGATGGCATTGGCAAGATAAGCGGAGCAAGCGGGTGCAAGCTCTGAAGGTTTTAAGACCACTGTATTTCCAGCAGATATGGCTCCTATCATTGGGTCCAACGCCAATGCTGCAACCAAATACTGTTAAATTAAGAAGGGAAAAATAGAACAAATAAGATGCATTAATGCTGATTAATGAAAATGATTAATATTTTGGAAAAGAAAAAGGGGGATTTGGAAAGTGACTCACAAAGAGGGAAGTTCCAGGAGGAGAAAATAAGAACAAGACCCAGAGGTTCAGGTAGCACTTCGGCTCGTGATGGAAAGAAAAGCAACCGTAACCGTTCCTGGCCAGATAAAACCATAATCATAGTAGGAAGATGAATTGCGATGGGGGCTCAAAGTGAAGAAACTCACCCTTTTAGGCGCCATCCATTGCTCTAAACAGCTCAAAGTGTAATCAGCAGATTTCTTTAAAACTCCAATCTGCAAGGTTACGGAGTTTCAAAAAAATTAAAGCACACAGGTTACAACTGAATTTAAGATACTTGGATTTGCACGTAAAAATTATAGACAACGACATGTGGCATGGAAATTATGTGTGAAAATTTTAAACAAAATAATATTAAGAAAAATTTATCCATTTTCTATATGTATTGATACACTGCATGGCTAGAAATATTTACTTTTGTGCTCAATGCAAAGAGATGAAATCTGGTCCGTGCTGTTTTATATATTTAATTATATTCTTAACAAGTTTTGGGTGACAAACAGTAATTGTACCAAGTAAGAAAGCTTCTCAATCCTTTTGTTTTTCTTTAATCACATATGTTGATAAGCTATATTCATCAAATAAGGAAAAAGGAAATAACAAAAAGAATGACAATCAGGACGGAACCAACATCATCACAGCTCAATACTTGCTATAAATTTGTCTGTGTTTTATTTGGGAGGTAAAATTAATGTACTCACTTCATCTCGATAACCCTCGAGGGGGTGCTTGCCGAGATCCCGATGGAGGGAATCGAGGAGTCCTTCCTCATGCTCCTGAAGCAGCTTCAGAATGCCTCGGATCTGGGCTTTCCTCCAGGCCACGCTTCGTGTCCTCCCGCTTATGAATGTTTGCCGCAGCTCCTCCATGCTCTCTTCCAACCCCACCGATGTCTCCATGGTTTCACGCTCTTACTTACTGATTGTGAGATCTTCAAAAGCCTTCGATCGGCATTGCTCAGCTTTAATCACCACATGGTTGCTTTCATGCAGTTGGGGAGACTTAAATACTGCCCCCACCAACCAGTCAGATAACCATTTAAATACACTACACTTGGGGGCACAATGGCAGACATGGTTGCTTTCTTGGTCCTCATCATTATTATTTAAGCACGCATCACAAATCTCGGACTGCTTATTTCTGGGGGGAACAGTGCGGTAGCATCTGCCCCATTCAGTTATGTCAACAGATTGGATGAGTGCCTCCCAACAACCCGGAAGAGCAAATATAGGCTGCGTTTAGTAACGCTTTTGCTTTTTTGCTTTTAAAAGCAAGAAAGCAAAAAAGCAATTTTATGCTTTTTGAAAGATCTTTTCTTGAAGCAAATGCGTTTGGTAAACTTTTGATTTGCTTCTAAGAAGCAAAAAAACATGTTTGGTAATTACAGTAACATAGAAATTGCTTTTTGCTTCCATAAAAGTATTATACACAATCGGGGTCGGGTCAGGTCATAATCGGGTTGGACTAAATTAAAGCGGGTTGGAAAACCCCCAACCCAAACCCAACCCGCCAATAAATGGGTTCAACCCGCCAACCTGTTTATTATTATTATTATTATTATTATTATTATTATTTTCAAAAAATATTATTAAAATAGGGTTGGGGGTTAATTGGATCGGGTTATACCTGGTTCGGGTCGGGTTTTGGGGTTAATCGGGTCGGAACATGATACTTTTGTCATCTTTTTTTTAAAAATCGGGTTACCCGTCAGGTTGGCGGGTCATAATCGAGTTGACCCGATTACTGGCGGGTTGGAGAAACCCCAACCCAATTAATAAACGGGTCAACCCAACCCATTTATAATCGGGTTGACCCGTTGGGTCGGGTGGCATTTTGCCGGCTCTAGCAATAACAATATGTTATTGCTTCTTAAGTGAGTATGGAGGCATCATCTTTAATATAGGAATAAAGCAATAGAGTATCGAGGGGTTTTGAAAGCAATAAAGCAATTTTGTAAAAAAATTGAGAAGCAACGTTTTGTTGCTTCCGGTGAAAAGCAATAAAATTGCTTCTTTGCTTTTAGTAAATTGCTTCTCGTGTGCGTTACCAAACGGTACTTTTGCTTTTAAAAGCAATTTTTTTCTTTCAAAAGCAAAAAAATACTTCCGAAAAACGTTACGTAGCCATAATGTCAAAGATTAAATCAAATATCATGTCAAAGTGCGCCCCCTTTTTTTTGGCGCCATATTAGATCTGAGTGACGCTTTAATTAAGGCCTACTTTTTTTGGTAATTTTAATTAATTAAGGCCTACGGTTTATGGGTGGAAGACCTACCGTCTTAATGAAGGTAAGTCCTCGTACATTTGCATTATTAAAACTCACAATCAGCATACCTCCAGATATTCAAACTAATAATTTAGCTATCTACCATCTTAATGAATGGATCCCACTTTCAGCTCCTCTCTAACAAATATATTACATCAGCTAGTTAGATGTATAGATCGGAGGCGGCTTCCCTTATCCATTAAATTAAAGCAGAACTATTCTCACTAGACCACTAACCATGAGATCTCCATATGGCTGCATATATCTCTCGATCACAGAATACGGTAAAGCATTGCAGATGATTTCTTCCATTTCTTTCCTGTATTCTTCACTGTACATCATGTCCAAAGCGAGCTTTCTCTTCTCTTCTTTTATTTTTACTTTTGGTAATAAGGATCCGACTTCAATTTAATAAATCTAAACAATAATTATAGAAGTATAACAGGCTAAAAAGTATTATTTAATGGATCACCAAAACCTAAAGGCAAGACTTCCTCGCAAAAACATGAGAAGTCGTCAATATGAAAATTAGACGGATATCAATTTTAGGAACAAAAATCGTCTGTCCCCAATTTTTCGACATTTGGGCATCAACCATTTGTGATTGGTGCATCCCACTTAAAAAAATCATCTTTCTTCAAAATATTGAATGCACCAATCACAATGAATGGGTGTATGAATGCATGAGAAATTGGGCACCGATGATACATGCTTCAATTTTAGTGCTTGTTGCGAATGATCCTGCTTTTGGCCTGATGAGAAAGAAGGGTGTGGTGTGTTCCATGAAAAGGAGAATATTGGGAATCTTTCGGAATTGGGATGAAATCTTTCTGCAGTGTAATTACAATGCATTGTTCACTGCTCTGAATGTGGGATGCCGCCACATGCAACACCCCCCAATTAGTGTTTTTCAAGTTTGCTAATTATGTTATGTGGGGCTACTGAAAAAACACTAACCTGGGATGCTGCCACGTGCAACATCTCAATCCTACAACAGTGAACAAAGCAGTGTAACATTGCAGAAGATGGCTTCTAACTTAAACATGTAGGGTTTGAAAGAGAAATTTCTATCACCCGATGTCTTCTAACTTAAACCAGAAAAAGCTTCCAGAAGACCAGTTCGGCAAGAAACACTTTCTGTTTCCCTCCCTCTATTTTCGTTTAATCGCCTAAAAGAAAAAAGTACCAAGGGAGTCCGTGAAAGAAAGACAAATAAATCTGTGCTAGCCAGTAGCCACGCCAAAAACAAATACAGAAAAAAAAGAAAGAAACTTTTTCTAATATCGTCGAGGAGAAAGAAAGGGGGAGAGACTTTAATCCATTTACATGAAAAATGGTCCAAAGAGAAGTTTTTCTTATATCCTTAGTGAGTGAAATCAGATTGCTGAGTGAACGCGTGACTCCGTGAAGGGAAGATAAATTAATCATACAACATTGATGGATTGGGCCAATGGGACTGACATTATACAAACCTCAAACTCAACCCAACCAAGATTACGTCAGGCCTAAAGCTAAGCCCAAATCGATGCAAGCTCAAATTGACTGATTGAACCGGGCTCAATTAAGTATGGCTTTGAGTTTAGAGGAATACACCTTTAAGTGGGACAAGATAAGTTACCAGACAAAAATCATTATAGACTTTACTACCAGGACTCCAAATCTTTGGGGGCAAGATAGAAATTTCAAAGGACGTAAAATATAAATTTCAATTAAAACATTTAAAAATATATATATTTTTAATTAAAAAATAAAAGTTCAAGGGAGCAATTGCCTCCACTGAACATAAGGTGGTTCCGCCACTGGACTTTAAGACAAAAATTATATTCATGAAATAAAATAAAATAAAATAGCTGGTTGATGTAAGCATCTCACATTTGGACCCTCAAGTCTCAACTACGTGGAAGCGTTGGTCGGAAAGGGCAATGACACCCATTCACACTTGAGCCAGTACAAACTAAGGTTATTAATGGGTCGAATACGGTTTGAATATTGATTCAGGAACTCAAGAAAAAGTGGGATCCTTGGAAACCCCAAGGGGTAAATTGTAAATATCCCGAAAAGAGAAGCATGCGTCACGATGCCATTGGTCTTATAAATCGTGGCGTGTTTCCTATACACTCCATGGAGAGAGTTTTTTGTCGAGCGTGCATGAAACGCACGGATGGACGTAGATGTCAAGAGTGACCCCACACATTCAAATTCCATACCAGCCCGTGGTTTCATTCCACCACCGGATTTTGGTTAGGGAGGAAATCCTTTCTACTCCATGAGCGCTTCGGATTCTTTGGGACGGATGTAAGGGTGGTTTTTTGACACTCGACGGTTGACAGCGACGGATTCTTAAACAGGCACAACATCACACGTTACCAGTACCTAAAAACCCTTTCACGAATCCGGAAAATTTTCCATTCATGGACCACTCTTGCTTTTCGTCCCCTTTTCCCGAAATGTACTTCTCTATCTTCTCTCTTATGTGCTTCTGTTCCATTCATCTTCCTCCAAGCCTTACCGGAGAAACCATTCTCATCGACGGAGGTTGCGGATTTGGTGATCGAATATAGATCATGGGCCGTGGAAAGATCGAGATCAAGAAGATAGAGAACACGACGAACAGGCAGGTCACTTACTCCAAGCGTCGAAGTGGTATTTTCAAGAAAGCAAGAGAGCTCTCCGTTCTTTGTGATGCCAAGGTTTCGATCATCATGTTCTCCAGTAACAAAAGATTGCACGAGTACGTCAGTCCTCACACATCGTAAGTCCATTGATCTCCTTCTTTCTTTCCCTCGCTCTATCTTCATCAATATCGATTACTTTTAGATTTTGCTCCGTTTCTCCACATAAAGGAAAAAGAAAAAACCCTAGCTCTCTTGAAATCAAGCTTTCTCTTCTTTGTTGTGCTTCAGAATGAAAGATATCTATGATCTGTATCAGAACATAACTCGTATCAATCTATGGAACTCTCATTACGAGGTGAATCTCTACTCTCTCTCTCTCTCTCTCTCTCTCTCTATGTGATTTTCCGGAAGACATTTGACCATTTTTCTCCACCGTCTTACTCGCAACATGATGTTGGCAGAAAATGCAAGAGACTTTGGGCAATCTGAAGGAGGTCAACAACAAACTCCAGAGACAAATTAGGTAACAGGACTGGAGAATTTGTTACTGAGTACAGATTACTTGCCACCTAGTTCAATTTGAATAACTGGTGCTGGATTTTTACTCTCTTTCAAGTCTCCTTCTAAGTGCTTTTCCCCCCTGAGTTGATTAACTTTATTTCATCACCATTGAATAGACAGAGGATAGGTGAAGATCTGAACGATGTGAGCCTGGAGGAACTGCGCGGTCTTGAGCAGAATATAGAATATTCTTTGAATATTATTCGTCAACAGAAGGTTGGACTTGTCTTTTAGGGTTCTCTATAAGTATATATATATTCTCTCCTTAGATCTGAGTTATCAGTCTTTGACTCTTTGTGATCTGTGTCCATGGATTTGTCGTTGATGAGACATCTACAAAGCTTCCAAGTTTGATGATCTGAATTTTACAAATTGAACGATATTTCTGGCGTTTGTGGGCTTTTATGAGTTTTTATCTCCTCCATGCAGCTTTAATTTTTTTTTTTAGTACTTTTGTGGAGAATAAAAGCGAGGCTCGTCTTGTCAAAATTGATTTACTGCGGTGAACTCTAGATGTTCTTCCCTTCTATTTCTAAAAATCATTCTATTTAAAATATTTTCACTGAGGCTTTTCATCTTCCGTTTAAAAAAAAAAACTAAATCTCGACCTTTAATAACAGGAAAAACGGCTTCGTAATCAGATATCGACTTACAAAAAGAAGGTATGCTATTTAAACATTGTATTGTGATACTCTTTGATCCTGACTTTTTGATTTAAATAGCTACCACTATCATTAATCTTTGTGGCTGCAGGTACAATGTGCTCAGCAGATACACAAAAACCTCCTTTGTGCACTTGTAAGGATAATGTTATTTTTGTTTTCTTTTCTCTCTTATCCCTGCAATTATATTGATAAAAAAAGTAAAAAAGTTCTGTTGAAAGCCCAACAACACATAAGAGGAGGGGCCTCAACCTTAAAACCTAGGCATTAAGATGAGGGAAATCCATCTCTTATATGGTGGGTGAAAGAATGGTGAATTCCCAATGTGAGACAAATTCCAACAGCCACCCTCACGCTGGCAGCACAGCGTGGATACGGGTTAGGCTCCGATACCATGTTAGAAATCAAGCAATGTAGAAGAACAGAGAACATAAGGAATGGGGATGAAGATGTTTCTCTCTATTGCTTCCTTCGTTTCTGTACAAGCCAACAATAAAACTATATAGCCTACCTCTAACTAACTCAACCAATCAGAATCAAAAGAATGAATAAATCAGAAAAGCAATTATGTACAAATCCTAACAAACTAGCTGAGGTGGAAGGAATATTCTACACATGCTTGTCCTTTGCTGTGTGGATTTGTTTCTGTGTGTTGATACCACAGGTGAACAAGGTACTCAGCTGGTTTGATTTCTTCATTCCTTGGTTGCGATGTAACAACCTTATACTCTCATGGATCCTCAATTCTATCTCAAAGGAAATTGCATCAAATGTCTTATATATCAGTTCAGCAAGGGAAGTGTGGGAGAAGCTCAAGACTCGGTTTGCCCAGCCAGATAATGTTCGGATTTACCAGCTGCAGCAGCAACTTGGCTCCATTGTGCAAGGGAATCAAACTGTGAGTGAATACTTCACTCAGCTAAATGCTATTTGGGAAGAACTCCATAACTATAGGCCAGTACCCTACTGTTCTTGTGGATTGTGTTCATGCAAAGCCTTAAATTCAGTTGGTGAAGTTCAACAACTTGATTGTGTCTTCAAATTTTTAATGGGTTTGAATGATACTTATGAAAGTGTTAGAGGACAGATTATTCTTATGACTCCTATGCCTTCTCTTGACAAGACTTTTTCATTAGTTTTACAAGAGGAAAGGCAAAGGCAAGCAAGAAGTCTGGTTTTGCCAATTTCAGAATCATCTGCCTTGGCTGTAGCTAGAGGTCAAACAAAGAAGAAAGAGAGGTCTGATTTGGTATGTTTTCACTGTGGAAAATCTGGACATGTGAAAGAGAAGTGTTATAGGTTGATTGGGTTTCCTCCAAACTTCAAGTTTACAAAATCAAAGCCGGGTTATGGAAGTGGAAATGTGGCTGCCACTCATTCTGCAAATCAAGTTATGGAGCATCCTCAATTGTCTCTTACTCAAGCTCAAGTTCAGAAACTTTTAGCTCTTGTCAATGTTGAAGGATCACAATCGAATCTCAATGCTACACAACCCATCTTACCATCACCAAATACTTCCACCGATAACCCACCAGCTGTGCATCACTCAAATATGGCAGGTATATCCTCCCTATCTTCCAGCAACTTCATAGATCAAAGTTTATCCATATTTTCAGATGCTCATCATCATCACTTTGCATCTCTTTCACATCAGAATTCATCTCATGCTCATAATGTGCCTTGGATTGTTGACACTGGAGCTACAGATCATATGGTCTATTCTAGCTCCCTTCTCTCTTCAGTTACTTCTACTTCTAGAACTTTTGTCCATCTCCCAAATCAAACTCAAGTGGAAGTAACACACATAGGGACTGTTCAATTTTCTGACTCAATCATCCTTCATGGAGTTCTCGTTGTCCCTTCATTTTCTTTCAACCTTCTTTCAGTGAGCAAACTCACAAACTCTTCTTCCTTATGTCTTGTCTTCTTAAATGATTTGTGTTTTATGCAGGCCCTTTCTTCATGGATGACGATTGGACTTGCTAGAAAGCACCATGGCCTCTATTATCTTATTTCAAGCCCACCTTGCCACCAAGTCAGCAACCAGATTTTTCACAAAGTTTTCAGTCCTGGGAATCGCTCATCTTCTTCTCATATCTCCACCTGCAATGTTACATCACCTCAGAATTTTGATTTGTGGCACTTTAGGTTAGGACATTTGTCTAACCAAAGATTGGATGTCATACAATCTAATTCTCCTGATGTAAAGCTTAAAGAGCACTTTCATTGTACTGTTTGTCCCTTGGCAAAACAGAAACGTTCTCCTTTTTATTTAAGTAATTCCAGTACTTCTTCAGTGTTTGATTTGATACATTGTGACATTTGGGGACCTTATTCTCAAGAATCCATTCAAGGTTTTCATTACTTCTTAACCATTGTGGATGATTATAGTCGAGTTACTTGGGTTTACCTAATGAAATATAAATCTGAAACTAGAAACCTTCTACAATCCTTCATTCAAATGGTAAACACCCAATTTAACTCCAAGGTCAAACAAGTAAGAACTGACAATGGGATTGAGTTTCATATGCTTGAATTTTATAACTCTAAGGGAATTCTACATCAGAAGAGTTGTGTCTATACCCCTCAACAAAATGGGGTTGTGGAAAGAAAGCATCAACACCTTCTTTCTATGGCTCGAGCCCTTATCTTTCAAGCTTCTTTACCACTCAAATTTTGGGGAGATGCAATCTTGACAGCCACCTATCTAATCAATAGAATTCCCTCTTCTGTTCTTGGACAAAAGTCACCTTATGAAATCCTCTTTTCCACTCCTCCTTCCTATTCTCATCTTAGGGTGTTCGGTTGTTTATGTTATGTCTCTACTCTCAAACATAGCCGAACAAAGTTTGACCCTAGAGCCTCCAAATGTATCTTTCTTGGCTATCCACCTGGAATTAAAGGATACAAAGTTTACAATCTAGAAACCAACCAGATTTCTATTTCCCGGGATGTCATTTTCTTTGAATCTATCTTTCCTTTCCAAGGTTCTGATTCAGTCATCACCCCTGCACCTACAACACTTAATCCAACTCTTCCTACCCCTCTTCCTGATCTTTATTTTCCTATTCCATCTTCTGATGTCTCATCATCCTCTCCTTCTACTTCTTCTACTATCCCTACGTATTTCAATCCTCAAAATCCTACTTCAAGCTCACCTCATTCCCCCGTTGGCATTTCATCATCTCAGCCAGACATTGATGTCTCAATTGAGACACCTCATTTGGTTGATCAAACTCCTCTTCGTAGGTCTGACAGGGTTAGGCATGCACCTTCATATTTGAGTGATTATCATTGTCATTTAATCACCAAGACCTTCACTAATCAGTCCCATTTTCCCTTAACCAATCACCCTCTATCCAATCACATTACATATGATCGTCTATCTACATCTCACAAGGCTTTCACCCTTGCCCTATCCACCACATATGAACCTAAAACCTATGATGAGGCTGTAGTTATTCAACATTGGAAAGATGCCATGAGGTCTGAATTAGATGCACTTGAGGCCAATGGGACTTGGACTGTCACCTCCTTGCCGAAAGGGAAACAAGCCATAGGATGTAAGTATGTTTATAAAGTCAAACTCAAATCAGATGGAACTGTGGACAAGCATAAAGCTAGGCTGGTTGCCAAGGGTTACACACAAAGGGAAGGCTTTGACTATCAAGAAACTTTTAGCCCTGTGGCCAAACTATCTACTGTTCGAGTTTTTCTAGCTTTAGCATCCATCCATAAATGGCATTTGGGGCAATTGGATGTTCATAATGCATTTCTCCATGGTGATTTAGAAGAAGAAATTTACATGGAGCTGCCTCCAGGTCTTGTGGTTAAGGGGGAGTCTCAATCTAAGGATGGTCAAAAACTTGTTTGTCGATTGCACAAATCCATTTATGGCTTGAAGCAAGCCTCAAGGCAATGGAGTTCAAAGTTTACTGCAGCACTTCTTGCTATTGGTTTTACTCAATCAAAATCTGATTATTCTTTATTTACTAGGAATGATGAGAATGGCTTTGTAGCACTCTTGGTTTATGTGGATGATATCTTGATAGGAAGCAGCCAAATGCAAGCTATTCAATCAGTGAAGTCTCACTTGCATACTCAGTTCAAGATTAGAGATCTAGGAGATCTAAAGTACTTTCTTGGCTTGGAAGTAGCAAGGGCAGCAGCTGGAATTCATGTTTGCCAAAGGAAATACACCTTGGAAATTTTGGAAGATGCAGGTATGCTTGGTTGCAAACCTATAAATACTCCCATTGAAACTAATCACAAGTTGACGCATTCTTCCGAGGACAGTTTGGCTGACAGCACAAGCTATAGAAGGTTAATTGGGAAGCTCATCTATTTAACGATCACAAGACCTGATATAACTTATGCTGTTAATGTCCTAAGTCAATTCATGGATAAGCCGACACAACTTCACATGCATTCTGCTCATAGGATCCTCAGGTATTTAAAGGGTTCTATTGGTCAAGGTCTCTTCTTCTCCTCAACTTCATCCTTGAATTTGAAAGCATATAGTGATTCAGATTGGGCTGCTTGTCCTGAAACCAGAAGGTCGGTTACAGGGTTTTGCATCTTCCTTGGAGATTCATTGATTAGTTGGAAATCTAAGAAGCAACCTACAGTATCTCGATCATCAGCTGAAGCGGAGTACCGAGCTCTTTCCTATACCAGTTGTGAGTTAGTTTGGTTGATTTCTTTGCTGAAGAGTTTCAATGTAGAACACACGAAGCCAGCTTTACTATATTGTGATAATCAGTCAGCCATTCATCTTACCAAGAACCCAATTTTCCATGAGAGAACGAAGCACATAGAATTGGACTGCCACTTTGTTAGAGAAAAAGTCTTAGCAGGAGTTCTTCTACCAGTTCATGTGGCTTCAAAATACCAACTGGCAGACATATTTACCAAAGCTCTTTCAGCATCTACGTTCAATTTTCTATTGTCCAAGATGGGCACATTAAATATATATGCCCATCTTGAGGGGGAGTCTCAAGAATTGAAGAAATCAAACCAGCTGAGTACCTTGTTCACCTGTGGTATCAACACACAGAAACAAATCCACACAGCAAAGGACAAGCATGTGTAGAATATTCCTTCCACCTCAGCTAGTTTGTTAGGATTTGTACATAATTGCTTTTCTGATTTATTCATTCTTTTGATTCTGATTGGTTGAGTTAGTTAGAGGTAGGCTATATAGTTTTATTGTTGGCTTGTACAGAAACGAAGGAAGCAATAGAGAGAAACATCTTCATCCCCATTCCTTATGTTCTCTGTTCTTCTACATTGCTTGATTTCTAACAAGTTCCTAAAAGGGGATTGTTTTTGTTTTAAGAATGGGATAGATGACGATTCACAATATGGGCTTGTGGAGGATGTTGGGGATGATGAATCTGCAATTGCATTGACGACTGAATGCCCCCACATATTTGCCTTCTGTCTACAGCCAAACCAGCCTAATCTCCATAATGCAGGGGGATATGGATTGCGCAATTTACAATTGCTTGAAACTGGAGGTGAAAGAATTGCTTTCCGAGATGCATAGTATGTTCTGCGCCTATCTAAAAATGATCGTGCTGTGACTTTAGAGCAAACATAGCTATCTAAATGCGAACATTTAGTCGTATTTGCTTTTCTATGAATTTCGCATTTGCCTGTGAACAATTTCTTGCTGATCTTGATATGGAATGACTTTCCCTGGTTTTTCATCTCATTTACTTTTTGTTATTATTAATAATAATTTTCTTGGGCGTGAGCGTGATTTTTATGCTTTATTTATTTACTTGTTTCCCCTGACTAATATCTGTTTCAGTTTGAGATATTTCCAGGACACATTAAACTTGTCAAACCATGAAATTATTAGAAGCCAATTAGAATTGAGTAGTAGATTGTTCTTACCGGTACAGAATCCGTGATTTAAAACACTGCTGCATGCCCATTTTTAGCCTGTTTTCTTACACGAGCTAGTGGTTTTCCTCAGCTTCATGATTCATTGTACATTAGTGGGACCAACACCTAGTTTGACAATAGATTGCAAGGAATAAGCACTAAGAAGCAGAAGGAATTGTCCATTAGCATGCTCAACAAGTGTTTGTGCCTTTCCCTTTTGCCCCATGGTCTTATGGAAGAAAGTTGAGATGGAAGTTCGTGACAGGCTTACATGAGAAGTTAAGCTACCACCCAGACCTGTCGTCATAGCTTTTGGATGTTTGCAAGGTAGCTGTGAAATGATGTGCATATCTAGAGGTGGCAATTGTGACCCATGACCCACGAACCAGCCATATCTAAGGTTCGGGTTGACTGTTCAACCCGTGCGTTGGGTTGCAATTCTCAACCCGATAGTAATCGGGCTGGGTTATGGTTTGACCCCTCAACCCGAAACGACCCGATTACAACCCGACTATTTTTTGGTGTACTAAAAGTCTAGAACATTACACTAACAATAGTTGTACCTACTCAACTTTTCATCTTTTAATATAAATAATGACAAAGGATAAAGTGAAGAAAGACTTTCTACATATAAATATTTCAAATTTTTTAGCCTCTACTAATATAAATTGAGGCCTTGATGGCACGTAAAGTCTTTTAAAAATTTATTATCATGTTTTAGTTCTTTTCTTCATGTTATTTTGATTCCATTTTAATGATTGTTGTCTTATTATGCTAAGTTAGGTGTACTTTGATATTTGAATGAATTCAATGAATTAAAAATTTTCAATTTTCAGTAGTAACCAATTGATTGGAAGATATATTTTCCATAAAGAATATTTTACTAAATAATGTAAAATATATATTACTTTCTTTAAATTTATGAGTAGAAAATTTTGACACAATATATTTTAAAAAAATAATTTTAAAATTTACAAAAGCACATAAAAAGGTAATAAGAAAAAGTGTACTTTTTAAATAAGAAAAAAGTTTTTTAATTAAAATTTTTGACAATATATAAATGGATGAAATATTGATTTGGCTGATAATTGAGAATGAGTATACAAATATTTAATTTAAAATATGGGTTACTTTTTGATAATTAGAAATTAATGAGATTTTATTAAAATAATTGAAAAGTAGTCTCATCTTAAAGATAACAACCATTGGAGAAAAGGGGCTTGTCCACGTGGAGGAGAAAGGGTATGAGGTTTCACGTAGATAATTTACTTAAAGATGTGTTTTAATTTAGTAAAAGATAACGAACAATTCAAATATTATCTATTTTAAGAAAATTTATTGATTATAAATAAATTATTTTGATGTGGGGCCCAGAGGGCCATTGGAGAAAATGAACGGGATCCTCTAAGGTTGAACCTGTAAAACAGTCAAACCTGTTGCCATTCTCTTAACGCCACGTCAGAAAAATAAGCATGCCCCTGCCACATCATCAAACGTGAATAACGTTAGGATTTTAAACGGAGTTAAACAAGAAATTGATTTTTTATTCGGTGGACAATCAAACTGCTCCTCGACTGTCGAGCCATCATTTCTCCCTTTGTTTAGAGAGCTCTT
Organism: Buxus sempervirens; assembly: GCA_947561395.2. Taxonomy (NCBI): domain Eukaryota; kingdom Viridiplantae; phylum Streptophyta; class Magnoliopsida; order Buxales; family Buxaceae; genus Buxus; species Buxus sempervirens. The sequence continues at coordinate 39,873,062 of OX387190.1, forward strand.
CATCTCTCCCACTGACCTCTCTGCACTTCGTCTCTCCCACTGACCTCTCAACGAAGACATCACAACCAGTAACATGAAGTATAGAAGGGATTTTTCTTGCTCAATGTTTTCTGAGTGCCAAACCAGACATAACAACCAGCAGCATGAAGAGCTCTCTAAATGAAGAAAAGGGGGGGGGGGGGGGGGGGGGGGGGGGTGTGTTGGTAAGATATTGGTAGAGTTATTTCTTTCATGAACGATTATAGATTCTTTCTTTTTCCTTAGAATTTTCATTACATCGTTTAGATGAAGGACATTGTAATGTTTAATTACTATGGCTGTCTTGGGATGTCTTGTGTCTTGGAGAAAAAGATTTTTGAAAGGTTATCAGTTTTGAAGGATCAATGGAGTGCCCATTAATAGAGTCGATCTCACTGTTAATTAATTAGATGAATGAGATCTGCAATGTTCTTGTCTCAGATTCAAAGGATGCAAATCTTAAACTGTTAGTTAATTAGTTTAGCACAATTTCATGTTGTGTTATGTGTAGTTATAAATTGGTTAATGATTTGAATTGGCATCAAGTGACCTCATTAACCACTCTAAATTGGGACTGCTAGTAGAATGATTTATGCAAAAATATATACATGATAAGGGCTGTGATCATGACGAACATGAAGATTAAAATTTTCAAATGTATGAAACAGAAGCTTTTTTTTTATGGAAAGCCAGCTAAGCTCTTTCTTCATTGTATGAAACGGAAGCTGATTCATAGTATGCACTTCCAGACATTAATGATGAAGAAGAGAGGAAGAGGTGTTTGGACAGCCGAAGAGAGGGTGCGACAATCTAGGCGCAGCCATTGACTCTCGCAGTTTAACGCCGTTTGGGTTTGGCTTCAATGATGACATGGCCTGACATGCAAATTAACTGATGTGGCACCGTCCAATTGGTTATAGGTTGAGTATATTACGAATCCAACCTTAGAGGATCCAAGTCCTTGGAGAAAGGGGGGGGGGGGGGGGGGGGGAGGAGGTTATCCACTTGGAGGAGAGTCCAACCTTAGAGGATCCAAGTCCTTGGAGAAAGAGGGGGGGGGGGGGGGGGTGTGTTATCCACTTGGAGGAGAGTTTTATTGATTTCAAATAAATTATTTTAACGTGGGGCCCAAAAGGGCCATTGGAGAACAAAGGGCTTGTCCACGTGGAGGAAAGAGAACATGGGGTTTGAAGACTTTGCTCATATATATATATGATTTACATATGATTTAATTATTTTATATATATGATTTAATTATTTTAATGGGTTTAAAACGGGTTGATGGGTTAAAGCAGGTTAGGATATTTTAATCCGTTTATTAAACAGGCGGGTTCGGATTTAGCCTTGACCTGTTAACCCCCTACATCAACCCGACCCATTGCCACCTCTATGCATATCACTTGGTAGCAAACTTTAAACATCCTAAAAAACTTTACTTTTTGATTCCAGATTTTTAGTCGTCTAGACATGCTAGCAAGGTTGCGAGCGTGAACAACGGGGTAAGCATACGACGGATTACGACCACTCATTTTAGTTCTGAAACTCTTTTCTAGTGATCTAGGTGCAACCTGGGGTTGTTGAAGAGGTAAACAAAACAAAAGGGTTTTCTTTGAGTCACATTGCCCGCTATGATGACTTGGTACTTCTTTTAAGGTCATGTTGGAAGATACTCATATTTTCTTGATTCCTAACCATGGGCTGGAGCTGCACTTGCATGTTTCCCCGGGCTTTTATCATGCACCGTCCTTGTCGCATAGTGTTCGGGATCCATGAGATGGTGGTTCCGAAATTTAAGGCGAAGCACGTACCAGTGAGTTTTTAGGCTCCAGGATAGGTTATTACAAAAAAAAAAAAGGCTCCAGGATAGGCGGTAAATCTTCCTTGTGGCATTTAAAACTCTCTTTTAAACATAGTCATATAACCCATTCGGGCGTTTGGGAATTGAAAGTTTTAGATTCCATTTGCATCAGTTAGCAAGTTTTTCAAACGGTAAGATTTAACGATGAGAATTTAAAATGTCTTGTTTGCTAAATATATATATATTTTTATGTTTTTTATTGTTTTAAACAAAAATACTTTTTTAGGCAATGGAAAGTAGTTTTATCTGCTGGAGTTGTCCGATTGAAATAGAAGTTCCATCGGGATGCTAATTGCTAACATAGATGATAGAACATCTGTAAAAGGTGTACTCTTTTCTGGTATAATGTTAAATTTTAAATTCACATGAGGGAGGGTTTCAATTTCTTTTATTACATTTAGTTAAGTGTGAAGTAGGCCATATGCATATTGAAATGATAAAGCTGGGAATGATGTAGTAGGCCATGTTGAAATTCATAGCTGCCATTTTGTTCCCCAATTAAGCTCCACCCTCGTTCAAAGACCCACCAAAGGAAAAAAAAAATTTAAAGAAAAAGGTGCATGTCCAAACTGCAACAGGGATCTTTGTCCGCTTCCTGCTCATCTTAATTAATGCAAGTCCCTACAAAGAATATATAATGTTAAATGCCATTCGGTTCTGATTACATCCTAATTTGGAGAGTAGTAATTTATGCAATAATACGTGAAGAGCCGTTTAATTGCTTATGAATAATCCCATATTAGAGGTGTATCAAATACTAAAGGAGCCATATTCTTCGCCAAATCACTTCTGTAAAAATGTGATTTATCCTGAACCTCTTCACTGAATAGATAGATAGTTAGAAATGAATCCCATAAATAAATAAAAATTTATGCCAGAGAATTTGAGAATTGTCTCACTAATGATTCATTAGATAATACTTCTACAGTGCTAAAGTACTTGGGGTTGACAGTTTGAATTCGTATGTGAACACTCGTCTATGGCAGAGGGTGTGGCCGCAGACGTAAGCAACCAAATTTGAGAAGGTCAGTCAACATACGGTGGCCGTCCAAGGAATTAACGTAGAGGCAGACATGACTACTCCAAAAGAAAGCTTTTTCCTTTTATTCGCGGTGGTTGGTTTCAAATCACGTGTTTTTTGATGTTCGTATGGTACTAAATACAATTTCATTTATTTAACTTTTTGTTCAAGATAGAACGTATTAGTTTCATGGAAATCTCACATCTATTTTGAAAATTTGTAGTTTGACTGACTCGCTAGACCCGGGTCAAGGCTGTCCAGCTTTCGAACAAACCACTTACAGACTGTTAGCTCTGCAACCAAACGTCCCTTCTACTCTGTCATGTTTACCTCTCCCTTTTTCACGAAAGAAAGATAAAAAAGAGGGGGGAAGCTCTTTTGTTGGCAGACAAAAATCCTGATTGCATCCAATGAAATGGCCTTTCCAGTCCATGATGAAGCATGGGGTGGAAGAACCAAGCTGCGTTTCCCATGCTCTCTAGTCAGCCAAAATACATATTATAACTCTATCAATTTTCAACCGCATATCCACTTGCATTCAGATGAGAGCAGTTGCTAGACACATGGTTTCTGTTCCTTGGCGAGACTTCACCCAGTCAGCAGAGATCTTTTGATCCAAAATCTTGTTAGGCAATATTCCTTTGTGATCGCTCTAGGATGCCGACAACTTCTACTTTCTTCTCTCCTCATCTAATGTTTCTTTGAGGACTCTTTAAGATTTCCCACTCTCTACTTTTATGAAAAAGTGCTAGTTTGTCCTCTTATCGTTTCTTCGAGAATTTCCTTATTAAGATATGATTCCTTGTAGCTTTACGTTGGAATCGATCATTGTGTTTGGAGGGGTCAAAGGATCAAGCCCAATACTCGTTGCTTGGATGGTCTTCGATCGGATGGTTGTTAATAATTTTCCCACGCCTTCTTCTACGTACAATGCGGTTCGCTGGTCATCAATGTTATATTTATTATATCTCTGGATTCTTCTCTCTTTCTTAAATCTCCATTTTGGCTAGGTATGGGCAAGCTATAGAGAGGAGTCTAGTGACTTCCAATTGGGAGTCAGTCCCCCATACCGAAAAAATTAAAAATAGCCACCCTCAGCTCCTTCCCAACCCAATCCAATCCAATCCAATACACAGGGATGATAACTGCAGAAAGCAAAGAGACACTTGACCTCCTTGATTGGGAGAAGACGGTTTTAAACTTCAAAATCAAGTTTTTTTGGACATTTGGTGCACGCAACCGCAACTAATGGATGGTTTGAAACTTATTAGGTAGAGATCTGTTCGGTAATTCAGACAAACAGCTCAAATATAGACCCCATAATCCGATGATTCTGCTTTCGGATCAATTGCAGACTTCGGAGTGTGTGTGGTTAGGTATACGATGAAAAATGTAGCATCTTGATGGAACAAATTAAATCCTTGAATCGATCGAATAGGTGGAGAGTGAGACCCATCCTTAATTATAATTCTTCTTCCACGCCATCTTCACATTCCAACCTTAATTTTAGTCCCCAAAATTTTCAATAAAATTATGCTTGAAACCATACCATGTCTTGATAAAACATCATCCCTTTCGTCAATAAAAGAGTAGGACCTGAGCAGCAGAGAAAGGACAAAATAAATAAATAAAATTGAAGAAGGGGCTTTAATTCGCATGGGTGTTTCTAAGAGAAGTGTTGCCCATGAACCAACTGACTGACAGAGCGGCGCCACCACCCCTTCTTCGCTCGAGAAACTTCGCTAGCTGCACTGCACTCTCTCTTTCTCTCTCTCTCTCTCTCTTTTTGTGGTTTATTTAATTGATACATTTCTTTCATCCGTCGAGATCCTGTAAGAGAAAAGAAATGCTCGCGTCTGTAAATGCAATGTGAAAGTAAAAGAGTCCCATTCGCCATTTCGGGCGGACAGCGGGTGTGAGAGAGACCGCCGTAGTTCAGTCTTCAGAGGGTGTCCCTAACCAAGCTGCGGTCCCTGACTCTTGTCTTTATTCCACCCAGAGAGAGATAAGAGAGAGAGAATAGGGAGCTAATTCACTACCAAAAAAGAAAGAATAGGGAGCTAAATTTAAGAGAGTTTTTTTTTTTTAATCATTTCTTCGTATCTTGTTTGTTGATTCTCACTTTCTTCCTTATTTTATAGAAGTTTCAACCCTTCAATCTCTCGCTCCTTGTGTCTTCTCCTTAGCTAAAGTGCTGGCTCACCCTTCCTTAGAGCGGATCTTTCTGTGTAATTTGAATCAATTACAGAGGTGATAATGAAGATCCAGTGCGACGTTTGTAACGCAGAGGAGGCCTTCGTCTTCTGCTCCGCCGACGAGGCGGCACTCTGCAATGGCTGCGATCAACGCGTCCACCATGCCAACAAGCTCGCCAGCAAGCACGAGCGTTTCTCTCTCCTCCGGCCCTCCTCGCAAGAGGCCCCTCCTTGCGATATCTGCCAGGTACCCCAAAGTCTCTCTCTCCCTCTCCCTCTTTTTTGGTTGTGTTGTGTAATAATTCTCTAATTGTAGGAGAGACGCGCCTTTCTCTTCTGTAAAGAAGACCGAGCCATTCTCTGTCAGGACTGCGATCTTTCCATTCACTCGGCCAACGAGCACACCCAGAAACACAATAGGTTTCTTCTCACCGGCGTTAGGCTCTCCCTCTCCTCTGCAGTCCGTGCCATCCCCTCCTCGTCCACCAGTGGTTGTGATTTTCCCGCCAACTGTAAGCTAAACAGCAGCTCACAATTGTCGATGAACAAGCCCGTCCCTTTCTCACCTGCAAAATCCAATCAACCAGCCCACTCAACCTCTAAGACCACGATAACATCAACGACGACGACGTCCAAAATCGACGATTATCCGGTAAGTGAAGTGGGTTCCACCAGCAGCATATCGGAGTATTTGATGGAGATGTTACCGGGGTGGCGCGTCGAAGATTTGCTCGAATCTACATCTGCTACTCATGGTCTCTGTAACTGTAAGGTTTGCACTTTCATTGTGGTATTTCGGCTCTCCCTGTCTTCCTTTACGCATAAATCCAACAATGCTACCAATTAAAATTTTCCTTCTAATGTTCTTTGGTGGGTTTAATTGCAGCAGACTGAAGATCTGTTTGAAGGAAATATGAACTCTTTCTTTTCGGAAGATTTGGCCACATGGGTACCCCAGGCCATGCCTCCTCCCACTGTTCCTCAATATCATCCGTGCCCCTTTACGAATGGGTTTAAGGATTTAATCGACATGAAGATGAGCCGCAAATGGAGCGACGACGGTTTTACAGTTCCTCAGATAAGTCCGTCCTGCTGCATCAAAGAAATGTAGAACATTCCGGTGAATCAAATCAAATAAACCTCCGAGATAAACGAAGTCTAACAAATTTCGACTTCACTTTTATTGTCCTCCCTGTTTTCTATGTGTTCTTTTTTTTTTTTTTTTTTTTTGGGGTTCTTCTCTTCAAAACTGTGGTTTTTTTTTTCTTTTTGGGTGACCTGGGCTTGTTTTATTGCCTACTTTTTTAGGTTTCTGTTCGACTGGTTTTACAAAATTTTTGCACATTTCTACGAATCGCATAGATTTGCTTATTACGCTCAGTAAGCGAGGAGCAAAAAAAAGAAGAAAGAATGTGAGATGAGTCAATTGGTTGTATCTTAAGCCAATAATGTACGGGAATTGACTGGAGGCAGCTAAGCGAAGCCCTTCACCATCTTTTGGTTGTTATTTTAGAATAACAGATTAACAGGTGGGGAGGATGAACATCAAGAAGACCTGGAGAGATACTTCAGAGTTTTGAGAGAAAGCAGAGCTAGAATTTCCATATTGAGACGTAAACGATAGAGTTCTAGTCTTCTAGATATAAAATGGGGGCCATTTAGTACGAATTTCACATGAAACTTCCAAGCGGTGCTGTCGAGGTCGAACGCGTAACAGATGCGAAAAGGTCTAGATTTGACATCCCGTACGAATTACACATGAATTTCACAGGATCTCAACTGTAGATTTGATGGCCTTTCTGATGTTTGGGGCCTGCAGCCTTGGTTATGTCAACTATCAAAGCTCATGATTTAGATTTTCTCAGAGCTACCCCCTTGTTCTGCCTTGCTTTTTCCTCGCGCTTCGTTACAGTATTGTGAAAACGGAAAACAAAGCTAACCTGGTGAATGGAGACCAGGTCGTCCACGGGACAGCATAGCCTTGGACCACTTCGCTATATAAAATGACAAGCAACTTGACTATTTTTCTTCTCTTTGAAAGATCACCGGAAAAAGGAAACAAAAATGCAACCAATAAAGAAATCTAGGAACACTAGAACACCGATGATCCGAGTTGGAATTTTCCTTTTCCGACTCTGGTCTGCCCTAAATCAGAACAAATCATATTGTAGGGCCTATTAAAGCATGATCCGACTCTAGTCCACCCTTCGCAATATTATGAAATTTAATCCCAATGGGTTGGCCTAGTGGTCAATCACTCTGGCCTAGAGGTTTGCTTCCACTGAGGCCTGTGATTCAAACTCTTGTAGGCACTTTCTTGGGACCGCTTGCATAAAATCTATAGGCCTTAGACTCGGGCCATGTGTAATTCCTGAGTTTCAAAAAAAAAGAAAAAAAAGAAATGTAACTTATATGATCTTTTTGCTCATCAATTTTAAGCTTCTCATCCTTTTTTTTCTTTTTTCTTTTTTTGATAATGGAAATATCACATATATACTAAGGAGCTGTGGAAGGGACTATTATGGGCCTGGATCGGCCCATTAAGTCTTCCACAATACATTCGGAAATACATGAAGAAAGTTTTTTCAGTCAGAAACAAGAAAAACTTGAGATCCCAAAGTTAGCAAGCTTATCTACCACACACAGTTTGCTTCACGAAAGATTGATCAAAATCTAATCTCCAGAAAGGAATTTGCCAGCATAGAAGTTTCTTCTATAAGTGTTGCAATTTTCGACGGAGGATCTCTTGGTTAAAATGTCCACCAGCACCTTGCAATCACATTCTATCACCGCTTTATCAAGCTAAAATGCGAGGGCCATCTTTAGTCCTTCTAGTATTGCCGATGTTTCGGCCACTAAAAAGTCTGTAATCCCAATTTTTTGAGCAATGGCTCCAAGGCATATGCCTTCATCGTTCCTTGCTATGCATCCAATTGCTGCTTCTCCCGGCCATCCTTTAGGCGCTCCATCAACATTAACTTTGATACATTGTTCTCCCGGTCTTTGCCATTGGATCAATTTTAAGCTTTTCTTCCTCGGCACAAAACTACTTGATTTAGGCATCATAAAAGTGCAATACAATGGACCCCCTTCTTGCTTACCCAACCTCCCTGACCCTAAGACAACATAATCAGCTCATTCATGACACTCCTTAAAGAATGAGGAGACTCTATCATGCACATAAAGCACCCATTTGATGTGCACTGTCAACGTGTCAGTATGTCACCGACAGGGCACCAGGCTTTAAATACCAAGACCTTCACCTGCGAGATTCACCACCAAACTCCGTCACCCCTTGACTCCGCTGTATTCCCCCGGACCCCGGTCGGCCTTCATACTATTGTTTGTTTCCTACGCAAGTACGCAGGCTGAGGAAAACCGCTCCTTAGTCCTTACATCAGCAATGAGCCACCACCAAAGACACTTTCTCTTCATCCTGCTCTGCTTCTTGTTCTTCCTGTCGCCCATCAGTACACTCGCATGTCATCCCGTAGATCGAGCAGCTTTGCTTGGTTTCAAGTCAAAGATCACTTCAGATCCATCTAAACTCTTGCTCACTTGGGATCCATCAACTGATTGCTGCAGGTCCTGGGACGGTATTGCCTGCGACTCATCCGCTCGTGTCGTTAATCTCTCCAGACCGGGTCTTTACTCCGGCAATGACTTCATCGTAGACACATCGATGACCGGAAAGATATCCCCGTCTCTGGCCAACCTCTCCTTCCTTCGCCTTCTCGACCTTAGTAATCTCAAGGAACTGAAGGGACCCATACCACCTGAGCTTGGGATGCTCTCGCATCTCACTTATCTCTTTCTAGACTCCAATAAGCTCATTGGATCTATACCCTTAACGTTCCGATTCCTTGCCCGACTCAAGAAGTTCTACCTTAGTGACAATTTTCTTTCAGGGGTTCTTCCTTCTTCCGTAATTGGATCGTTCACGTCGCTCTCCGAACTGGGTCTCTCAGGTAATGCATTCTCCGGTCCGATTCCTTCATCGATTGCCAAGTCGACATCGCTAATAAAGCTAGATCTCCATACAAACAGTCTCTCCGGTAGTATCCCAGAGGCCATTGGAAGGCTTAAGAAGCTCAAATATCTCGACTTGTCTGATAACCGGATTACAGGAAGCATTCCTTCTTCAATAGGAGGACTTTCTGAACTGGTGCTACTGTATCTAAATCAAAACCACCTGACTGGTAGCATTCCTTCTTCCGTTTCCGGTCTTGTCGCCCTCCAATTCTGCCGCTTATCCGAAAACCAGCTGACAGGTAGCTTACCGGCGTCGATCGGCAGGCTCCCTAGACTCCAAAAGCTCATCCTCGAGAACAACAAGCTTACAGGAAAGCTTCCAGCCACCATTGGCTACCTTTCAACTCTCACTGATTTATTCTTCTCAAACAACCATTTTACTGGTAAGATCCCTCCAAGCTTTGGGAATCTTCGAAGTCTTCAGACACTTGATCTCTCCAAAAATCATCTCTCAGGTCCAGTTCCTCCTCAGCTATCTATATTAGAACGGTTACAGGCTTTGGAGTTGTCCTTCAATCCGTTGGGCCTGGTCAGCATACCAGACTGGCTTCCCAAACTAAATCTTTTCCGGCTCATGTTAGCACAGACCGGAATCAAAGGTCAGCTTCCAAGATGGTTAGCTTCATCATCTATATCGATACTCGATTTATCGAGCAACAGCTTATCTGGTGAATTGCCTCATTGGATAGGGAACATGACCAACCTTTCTTTCCTCAACTTATCAAACAACGGTTTCTATTCATCCATCCCTGCTGAATTCAAGAACCTTTCGCTTCTGATGGACCTTGATCTCCACTCCAATAAGCTGAGTGGACACTTGACAACGATAATATCGAAAAGAACCAACGACCCATTAGGCAATTTCAACTCCATTGATCTCTCTGATAATCTGATTGTTGGTCCCATCGACAAAGACATTGGCGACCAAGCTTCAATGGCTTCCATCAGGACGTTGATCCTTTCAAACAACCCCTTGGGAGGATCAATACCGGAGTCGTTGGGAAATTTGAGTGAACTGCAGGTGATAAAGCTTGAGAACAACAGACTGTCAGAAAGGATACCGTCGGAGCTGGGGGAGGCCAAGAAGTTGACGTCGATAGTACTGTCAGAAAACAACCTGAGAGGGAGCATCCCAGAGAAGGTTCTGAACTTGGAGAAACTTACAGAATTCGACGTTTCGGGAAACCGTCTAAGTGGGCGGATACCTCCTCATAAGACCATAATCCCCGCTTCTTCTTTCGGGGATAATCCTGGCCTCTGTGGAGCTCCACTTCCTCCATGTAAGTAATCTTTTCTAATGAGCTCATGAGGGATCTTGGATCCATTCTCTGGGCCTCGCTGGCTTGAACAACGAAATTTAGATTCCGGTTTGGTTCTGTATGAAATTATACATTGACTACGTCGATCCTGTCCTGTGACCATAGTTCGTAGTTTTTCGTGCCGATTGTAGTGGAAGATTTTCAAGTAAATTTCGGAGAGGGAGAAATTTTTGGTCCACTGCTTAATGAATTTAAAACATTTGCTCTACTGCAGCAAACTAGAGTGGGAAAACTTGACTTTTACTAGCTGCAAGGCAGAAAAATGCTACCTTGACAAGGCAGAGAAACCTTTTGGCATGTTTTTGCCCAAAAAAAGACCACAATCCATCGGAATTTGGACGGTTTCAAGTTAATAAAAGGAATCTACCACTCCCTTCACAGAACAGAAAAAATGGGCCTTCACCTCTGTAACATTTCTGCTCAAAGTCTCAAACACACCCGAACCCAATTAAAAGTTAAAAGTGGGTGTATTTTGCAGGGGAGCCATTTCTCTATGATCTATCATCAGTCTTAGATTGCTACACGTGCTATTAAATTGGTTTAAAAATTTAAAATACAAGGCAAAGCGAGAATGTAAGATCTGAGAGGAATTGCTCCTGTTTTGCCGCCCATAGATCTGATTTTGGTAGCTTTTACCTTCAAAAGTTATCACAAGGGAGAATGCGGATGGAGTAGAAAATTATTTAATCTGATGAATTGTATGAGGTTGGTGACAGTTAGACAAGGACTCAGACTTCCCACTTTCTTCAATGTTAAGAACAATATTGTAAGTGAAGCAACACGGCATGTGCCTTCACGTAAGCCTCCTTTTAACATAATCATAATTTCAAAGGGATTATTGAAAACGCCATTCTCTATACAGTTGTATCTCACAAGCTTTCTGTTATCATGTCGGTAGTTGAATCTGCACTTTTAATTAATGGAATGTTTCCAATTATGTCTATTAGATGCATTTATTTCGCTCGGAAGAAAAGCTTGTCCATAAGAAGGCTATTGAATACACTATCAAAAAAAAAAAAAAAAGAAGGCTATTGAATAAAGCAAGTTGCACGCACAACTATTGAGGCAAGAGCCTGTCTCCTACAGACGGAGAAAAGTGATTAAAAATCCCTTCTCCCAGATTATTATTTTCTATTTCCTGGAAACGTCAATAAACGGACATGGCTCATGAATAGAACCAGTTTGCCCTAAGGATCACTTGCTTTAGATTAATGAATTGCCCTAAGGATCACTTGCTTTAGATTAATGAATTTTGTTTCCATGTTGTGACACAAAAAGATCTCTTGCATTTTCATCAAAAAAAAAAAGGACCTCTTGCATATGTATAAGTCTAGATCTTTTTGGTATTCTCATTCGAACCGATGGCACAAATCTTCGTGCTCTTTTTCTTCTATAAGCACAAATCTTTGTCCTTAAAATCACTTCCAACTACTCCTAGTCTTCACCCCACCCTCCTTGAATCTTTAATTGTCTAACCCTATAGCGCATTTTAACTGGTTCTGCTGGCACCTAAAACAGAAAACTTGCCAACCAAATGAACCACAGAATACGCACTCGTACGCAGGTCTTTCTCATGTATCGATAACCAATGAAGTACTGCTTGATAATCTCAGCCGGATCATTCTAAATTACAAGAATCAGTTTGATCAGATTGTTTAATCCATTACTTTATCTCCTTTCAATCTTTTTAGTTTCCCCATAACGCCATCGACGTGGTATGATGTTTTCATGTCCGGCCCAAGGTTCTAAATACCGATGCCTTCGTCTTCCCCTCTTCTTCTCGTTATTCTGAACGAGTCTCACCTGAGGGCGAGTTCTCGAAAAAAAAAAAAGGAAAGAAATTCTAGGGATCGCTTCCTTCCCCTGTTCTTCAACAAGTCTCATCTGAGAACAAATTTCTGCAGAACAGAAAAGAAATTCTAGGGTTCTTCCCCAACTCAGTACTTCCCACGTTTCACCACAACCAAATACCATCTGGCCAAGCAGCTACCCACGACCAGTATGGCATGGCATTACATTATTCCTCAACAGGCACATGAATTCTGAGCACAATCCGGCAGTAAATAAACTGAGCTCGCTTCTTCATCTGGGACCACAAAAGTGAGATCAATCCGATCATCACTAAATGTTCCAAAGTATCCAACCAATCAATCGACTATGACAAATATTCCAGTAACAGCAGCTGAATCCAGATAATTCTTCTTCACCATTTTGACCTTTCATGCGAGCCTGTTTAATAAATGGTTTGAAGTGATACAGCCAAGACTTAGATATGAAAGACATCGACCTCCAAATAACAGATGAGTGGAAAAATTGAGCTCAAGATAACAAAGGGGAGAAAAGTAAGAATGCTTCTTCATTATGGAAGCTTTGATTATCCTTCTATACATGACATCAGAAGTAAGGAGAGATACAAGAAACTATATGGTGTATTCAAACACAAAGCACCAATCTGCAACAGAAACTTCAAAAGTACCCATTCATCCTTTTTTCACTTCGTTCTTCTTTCTTTTCGTTTCATTTCTTTTTTTCTTTTTTTTGTTTTTTCAGTTTTCTCTTATTTTACAGCCCATTTGGGAGAGACAGAGACAAGATACTGATATATCATTTTAGACAACTACATACAAGCCAACTAATAAAAGAATTGCACCTGATATTTCATAGAAAATAAACAATCAGGTGAATGATGACAAGCCCCCTGAAAAAATATCCAAAATACATATGTTAGAAAAATAGGTAAGCTTAGCCTGATATATCAGTTGGTACTAACAATTTAGTCTTAAGTTTTCTTATGACATGAAACAACAGAGAAGCCACTAAAATATTACCAATTTTCAGGGCATATTATCTTTCACTAAGTGAATGCAATGATCCTATCTGCAATCTTTGTCCGACAAAGTGGACACTCGGAGCAAGCAAGGGAACAAGATTTACACACTGCACAAAACATAAGAATTTTACTTTTACTCAAAAATGATGAATATGGATACCATGACATGCAAGGTACACATATGACAACTTAAAACTTACAGCAAAAATGCCGGCATGGGAGAAGTATTGCTGCTGTTGGCACTTCAAAGCATACTTTACACATATGAGAATTCGCATCCCCATTCCCCAGGTGTTCATGCTCTTTATCTTTCATCTCTTGCATCCGGGCCTGAATGCATTGGAAAAATGAGGAACAAATAAATTGCTCTACAGTTATCAAAAATAAAATACAGAAAACAAATAGAACTTACTAGCTACAACCTAACCAACCAGATTATGCTCCCTCGAAGCATTAAATTTACAAGGAAAGAACACTTAGACTTTATCATCTTAACTAATTGTTCATAAAAATCTAATGCGGAAAGGACCAGTGTGAAACTGTTCTATAATTGTCTTCTGATTATGTCGAGCTAATCCTATCATACCTTTAATTAATTCTCAAATTAATTAAGAATGTGTTACTATTCACAAGTACATGCAACATCAATCGATTGTATACCCTGCAAAATATGTATACTAGGGTCAGCCATGGCAAGTGCAAAATTGCAAAAGGATTATAACAAATCCAATCAATAAATCAACAATGAAGATATGATTGAAATTTTCACATATTATACACGAGACTATTTTTACAGGCTAAAAAGAAGTTTTCAAACTATCAAATTCACCAATGTCCCTAAATCTCTAGACAACAAACAATACCAAAAAGAAAACCAATCAAAACCAAAACTGTCGCAAATTGGATCAAAGCCCACAGATAAATTCAAAGGATGTTATTATTATCCAGTCTTTACCTTCAACCGAACTACCAAAGGTTCTGACTCTGGACCATCATTTACTGGTTTAGCACCATCTGAAACTTCTCTCTGTTTAACAGCAATATTAACATGTTCAACATCATTTATTTTTGGATCAATCACAGTGTCAGTTCCAGAACTTGACCTTTCATCAACATTCAATTCAGGGATGGCTCCCCCCTCTTTCTTCAACTTTGCAACAAGTACCCACATGCTTGCTAAATCATTCTCTAACGCTGTCTCTCTTTTCTTTGCCTCATCAACCTTCTTTCTATATTCCTCTTCTGCTAGTTCCTTTTCAGCCAATACAGCCTCAAGAGCAGCTTCTCTTTGTTTCCTTGCCTGCAGCTCCATCTTCATATCTTCTGGGTCAAGATTCCAGAACTCCACGTCATCATGGATACTTCCCACAATTTCATTTGACCGCGCAGAAAATCGACCTTTTCTACCAAGCTTTACACCATCAGTCTTGATTTCGGAATACTTGCAGTTAGTGCCATTACTAGTTTGTGTACCGGAACCTCTAGAATACGCCATTTCTTGAGCAGCTAACAGCTCTTTTGCTTGTCTTGCATTCTGTAATGAAAGCTTGGTGACCTCACCTGCCAAATTCTTTAACTCAACAGCAGCAGCAGAAGCCAATTCCTTAGCATAAGAAGCTTCTTCTGCCAACTTCTGATTCTGCACACGGAATCCACTGTTCTCTTCTAAAATCTGAACATGTGCAAGCTTTAGCTTTTCATTTTCAATCTCCTGATGGGAGCAAAGGGACAAATCTGAATTAGTTGCAGAACCAACATAGGCCATGAAAAGTCATGAGATATGTATGCAATGCCTAACTGAGAACATAAATACTGAATAAATCTTCTTGCCTACATCTGACACCAGGATCACAAAACAGGCTACACATTGTGTAATTTGGAAAACAAATTCTCAAGGACCAATTAAGATTGAAAAATAGAATTTACGTTGCCAACTATGAAAGAACTTAAACTAGAAAGTATCATGAAACTAACTGATACCAATGTTCCTTTATAATCACAATATTTCCCTAATTTGGAATTGCCATAGTACGTAGCAAAATCAGAAGAATTAGGTACAAACATTACATCATATGTTAAAGAACATAGAACTAGAAGTTGAATCAAACAATTAATAAAAATATAAAATGGAAAGTACGAAAATGAGAATTAAAAGAAATATTTTCTGATAGAAAAAGGCAGATTTATTTCCCTCATGTGATGTGGTATCTCACCACAAGGAGGAACTCGATCTTCAACGGTAGCCCTCTGGATGGATCATGAGGATAGCCCTTTGACTCAAAGAAACCCCGTCTTCATCATGTGTTGAAATTTTAGCAAGTGAATGGCAGCCCATTGAAGGTATGAATATGCTAATAGTTTTGAAGCCAGGAAAATGTTTTAAAAAAAAATTTTGACTTTACTTTGCCATGGGATGTATTTAGGGCTGAGACTAGACATTTGCGTCTTGTTGACATGGGGAACATGTGGGCAACATAATCCAACGTGTGCCAAAACCGTGAGAAAAAAGGGATCATTAAATATTGTCCAAAAGTATGCAGAACTTCAAGATAAGTTACCTCCAAATGAACAAAAGTGCTAGCAGATATATGTCCCTGTGTAGACATAGTCATCCATGCCTAAAATAGCTTCTGCTAATTGAATGTAGGCATGACAAATACAAGTTAGTGCTTATTGAAGGATCTACTAGGGCAAGAGGAAGATCAAAAAGACATTGATGGAATCAGTCAGAAATTATTCAAATACAAAATATGATGAATATAAGGTTCTTGACAGACTGGATTGGGTGAGCAGGATTATGCTGTCCCGGATAAGGCAATTTGATATTGCTGCCTTTTTATGATCTAACTGACAAATTAGTCATTGATTAAGCAGTATATAATATTTCTGAATTCTCAATGATCACATGCTAATTAAATAGTAAAATAATACACTTCAATATTTCCACTTTGATAAGAAAGCCTGGTAAATTATGTGACCTCTATTTGCAAGACACATTCTTGGGCAAATTAGCCTCAAAGTTACAGCCACAACCATGCACCTGAATACCAGAGAGAGTGAAAGAGAGAGAGAGAGAGATCTTCATCTGAAATAGTGAACAGAAGTGTGTTGATGCAGCAGTCCTATGATTTTACAAGTAGTTGTTTGCATTGAATTACAACCAAAACAAACAAAAAAAACTATAAAAAGCATAAAAGTAGCACTTTGTAGAATATTTAATTTATTCGATATGAAAACCTTCAGTAACCAACAAATAAACATATACGACACAATTTGGACATTGAAATACTATAAGATCATAGAATTACCTGAGATTGTATTTTCTTTTTCAGCTCATCGATGAATTCTTCAGATATCCAAGGATCAGAAGTCGATGATCTATCACCCATAACCGAAGCCAGCTGCTGCTGTAGCAAGAGTATTTTTTCTTGCAATTCCTTGTTTTCTGAACACTATTGACCAAAAAACT
The DNA here is from genome assembly GCA_947561395.2 of Buxus sempervirens. NCBI lineage: Eukaryota > Viridiplantae > Streptophyta > Magnoliopsida > Buxales > Buxaceae > Buxus > Buxus sempervirens. Next base: position 39,889,804 of record OX387190.1, read on the forward strand.
AAATCAAGTTTATATGAAATGGAAAATAAAGGAAGGAGGCCAATGCTTCTTTAAATAAAAAGAAAGGAAAAGAAAAAAAAAATTCTCAGTTTATTCGAATTGCAAAAATGGTTCGACTGTAGTGCTGGATGAAACAAGAGACAATGATAATCTCAAACAGGAATAAAATCCTATAAAACTGAAAAACACAACAAAATTAATGCAGTTACAAACCTTATCATGTAGCTGTTCCTGGAGGACACGATTATCTGCCGATTTTATCTGCATCCATTAATTGTAAGGTTTAATGAGCTCACAAGTTTAAATGATTTTGTTTACAGAAATCAGGTGTTCTAGAGTTGCAGATAACATAAAATAAAATGGTGCTTAATACAAATTTCCCAAGTGAAGCTTCTTTAAATTTATTCATGGAACGGCTCCTGTATACTATTTTTATTTCAAGGCAAATCCAGATAACATATATAATAAATAAAATCTTCTACTCACCTCTAGCTCAAAACCTTTCTCGTTGCATTGTGCCATCAATCTCATCACCGTCTGTTCAAAATTATTAAATTTAAAAAAATGTTCACAACTTATCTTCTAATCATAATATTGATACTGTAAACTTTCAGAGGCAGAAAAGGAACAAATATTGAAGAAAAAATATGAAACTACCTGCTGCATATCAACTAATGATGCATTAGCTATTGACACCTCACCACTTTCAATAATACGTTGTTCCAAAGCCCTCATCTGCCGCCTCTTTTCTTGGATTTCAGATTCCAAATTGTGAATCTGTATACAATCAAGCATATACCAATATGAATCAGAGCTTAAAAAATAAAGTTTGAGGAATAAGAAGAATGATATGCAAATTCATCACAACACCGCCCAATTTTGTCAAGCAATAGTCCATCTGGATTTTAAGGACAAAAATCCTAGCAAATTTAAATTCTAAAATAATCACCAAAACTGCTTTTTCATTATTATAGCAATGAAAAAAAAAAGATTAATGAGTGCGCAAAAATTTATTACGTTGTAGTTAACCATTACTGACCACATGCACATTAAGAAATAAGCATACTTTCGATGTCTATCTAAAAGAATTTGTACAATCTAACCAGGTGAATTGGGTTTCATTTTTGTTTTCCACACCCTTCAGCGAGTGGTTGTGTTGAGAATTACTCTTGCTCAGAAAGGAAACGACAGCTCTCTCTAAGAAGTCTTTATAAAAATGCAAATCCAAAGGGCAAGCCCACCATTCCGCAGTCAGCATTTGGAAGGCAGACAGCTACTCTTTTCTTAATTGTTATTACTACATTTTATCAATGCACGCTGAACAGATAATGTATAGCTGATCAAGAGTTGATTATCATCAAAACCAATATATCAGATTTATTAACTTTTCTTCCATTTCAAATAAATTTTTTTTTTACATTCTATATCAAGTTTCATGACTTGAATTCAGTACAATGATGCTGTCCAAAAAACTTCCAGCTATTGTATTTGAGTTCCCAAACCTATCCTACATCAGTTAATTAAAAACCAAAATGCCAAGAGAAGATAGATTACATGGTTTTCCTTGTTTTAATAACAAGTTGTAAAGAGTCAACATTGCAGTTACAGACATATGATCCAGATAGAAATTCAGTAAGATCCAGTAGAATAAGCAGTCTGAAAGAATTGGCAGAGTGTTAGCACTCTAGTCTGCTTCAAGGCATTGCCAATCATGAGAGACAAAATATAATAAACTTAAGCTATCCAATGTTAGCACTCAGACTCATGGTTCCACTTCTGAAATTGAGGTCAACAACATTCATGAATTATAATTGTCCACAGAATGGAAGAAAAATACACCTGCATTTTCGAGCCGTCAGGATCATTTACAGACTGCTCCACCAAGCGCTTCAGGGTACTTGTGCCGAATGCAATCTCTCCAGCAAGCATCTTAACCTGTTCAACAAGTAGGTCCATCTGATCTGACATTGTCACCTCAATCTGCATTGCAATATGAGAAACTTAAAAATCAGAACTTGGGTCTCAAGGAAAATTCAAGAACCTCACCTATTCAAGGTATTATTTTACAACTTATAGCTGCATGCACATAACTTACTGCTTCGATTGTCCTGAATGCTTAACAGAAAGATATAAATGATGACTAACAAATCAAGGCATGCACATCAACAAGATATTCTAAAGAGTCACAACATGATTTTTAAAAGATTAAGGCAAGAAAAATATGAATGGATAAAAAGGAAATGAGAAATTTTTTTCATAACCAAAACAGAAAGAAATAATAAATTAAAATGACAGTAACTTAGAATGCTTGAGAACTTTACAGGAAAAAATTTATTATCTACACACAAAAATGAAAAAAAAGGAGGAAATAATAAATGAAAAAGATGATAAATTGGAGCAATTATGAAGCTTACAGGAACAACTTATTATTTCCACCAAAAAAAATATACGAAGGGCTTAGATATCATAGTTCATGATAAGAATGAATTTTTCAAGTAAGAAAAGTAAGACTCAAAGTTATTTTCAGAAAGAACAACCATAACCTTCCGCTACACCAGCAGAAAGTTCATAATAATCAGTGTGTACTGTTGATGATAACTACATATTTTATTCCACCGATATCTAAAATCAAAATAACTTCATTGCTTGAAATATTGGCCAGATACGTTAAGAAAATAAATACTAATATAAAATTCAAACTTACTGTTCCCAATCTTGAAGCGCTGGTAGTTCCACTAATAAGTTCACCTGCCTGAGTTGACTCTGTAACTGAACTGCTAACTGGAGATAGTTCATCACTCCACTTACTGGAAGATCTTCGGTGTTTAAGATCATAAGACAGATCAGATGGAACTGAAAGAGCAGATAGAGATTCCTTCTGGTGCTCACTTTCTAAAAGCAGATGACCCTCAGGTGAAATATCCAATTTCTGACATAAACAGCACAAAGTACAAGTATCAAATTGACATCACACAGCCTACACAAGCAATGATGTTGAGCACAGAAGACACATGCAGCACTCAGCATTGCACGTCCCCCTTACACTTATGCACAAGAAAATTGAATTTGAGATTTGTAGACCCAAGATTATGTTCTAGAAAAGATTTCCATGCTTATCAACTCTTTCCTAGCATCCTCCATTTTTAGTTCAAAATCTATGAACATATTGGTTTGCATGTTCCAACTACCTTGCAGAGTGAGATTTCATATAAAATCATAGAAAAAGCACATATCATGCCTAAAATTTTCAAGATCAGATTGAGAAAAAAATTACGTCATCTTCACTGACAGAATGTCTCCGTTGATGACTGGGTACATCACTTGAACACCCAGGAATTGTATTCTTCGTGGAAACAAGTATGAGCTTGGTTAGCCTTTGGATTCTACTCATAAGTGCTGCCTTTGCCTCCTCTTCTTCCTCCAATCGTGACTGCATTTTCACTTGACCCTCCTCCAACTGTTCCCGGTACAGCAGAAAAATAATCCTTAGCAGCATAACAAGGAAACTTCTATTTGAGTCAGATTCACTAATAAAAACTAAAAAAGTATAACCATTATCTTTTTGAAAAATATATAAGATTTAGAAAATTAAACATAGGATTTAGGAGAAAACCTGCTGCCTCAAGCTCATTATCTCTTCATGACTGACACCAACAAGCACCCCCTTCTTCAGATCATCAAGCTCTAGTTTGAGATTCGAAATTTCTCTTTGATACTTTTTAATCAATGACTTCTCATCAATAATCTGGAATGACAAAGATTTTATCAGCAGTGTACTTCCAGGTTCGCACTTTTTACAAGTAACCATTACTGAAGTCAAAGCACACCTTATTTCGTGAAGCATATATTTCCACTCGCTTTGCCCTGCTTGCAAACTTCAATGTGTTATGAGTCTCCTCCAAATTACTAGATGCAGGAGTGACTGTGCATATGAGCTACAAAAAATATTCTACTCAGTCAGCTGCTTGCTAGTTCAACACAAAAATGATTAATTCAATATTCCAAAACTTCATACTTATTATATCTATAAAATTATCCATTTAGAGATGAGACGAAATCTGCATCAATATATTAATGCATTATTTTGTGAGCTTCAAGACAAATTAAATAGTTCAACCCCTTCTCCACAAATAGCAAAATTATTGTTTCATCAAGGAACTCACCGACACATGTCCATGACCACTCAGTGAAGATTGCAAGAGACGTGTGAGCTTAGAATCACGATATGGAACATGAGATGCTTTTCCCTCACTTAGCTTTCCAATAACCTTCAAATTCCAAATGAACAGTTTATGCTCTTGAAAAGTTAAAAATGCATGGTATAGCGACGTAACAATGTAATAAAAAGATCATAATGACTCCTAATGAAGCCTCCTAGAGCATATGTGAAAAATTGATAACATTTAAATATTTGCAATGGGACAAATCACTTGTGCATGAAAACGGAAGGAAGAAAAACTTTGAGTAAATCAATAGTTGAATGAATTTTCTATAAGTACGTAAAGCATGGCTACTGAACATTAATTTACAGACTAAGAATAGTAACTGAAGCATTTCCATGTCAGAGCTAGATGGTTTCATCTGAATTATATATAAATATATATGTATGCGTAGGTGGTAGTCAAAGTAAACGGATATTATAACTTCCAATCCAAAATTAGCAGTACTAACAGCTCCTAGCACTTACAGTTCCAAGAGTCAGAAGACTTTTGTTTATGTAGGATCCTTCCTTTCTTCTTAGTCCGGTTGTTTCAGTCTTTGAACTTTCAGATCCTGCTAGATCAATCAAATTCTAACACAACCAAAGGGAAAATAAAAGTCAAATTAGACCTCCAATGAGACAGCAAATGTTCAAGATTTATGAATGACTATTTCTTAACATACAAGTTGAGAGAAGATCACTCCATCATATTCGTCTCCGTGGGCACTACTTTCAATCATCTGTCAGATATAAATTATATATGTTTAGAGAACAGTGAGAAAGCAAGTATGAAAGCACAACAGAAAGCACTACACAAGGATGGCTTGTTCGAATAAACTTTAACCAAAGATAAAATGATAAAACATTATCATAAAGCAACTAAAATTCTTACATATGCTTGTGTTGAAAACAAGTTGGATTTGAAGATATATAAATCACCCAGCATTTATGGGTTTTTAGTTAGGATAACGTTATATTTGTTAGTGTTATCCATATGCATCTTGAAGGAAAAAAAGGGCAAGATTTAAGCAATAATCAGTTCCACCTTCCAAAAACATAACATAATAAAGCATCCAAAATAGATCAAGGTATGAAGCATATAATAGTACTTAGCATACAGATCAGATATTAGAAAAGTGAGAGGAATAAACATATCCACCCACTTTCTTAGTTTGGCACTCTCTTCACACCTCAATAATCTAGAATTGGAGTTGGAAATTTCGTTAGCCTATGGACTTGTTGCATTTATGTGAAGGTGGGCCCCCTCTTTCAATTAATCGATAGCAAATTAGAGTTGCACTTTATACTTTGATACATGTTAAGCTAGTTTTGAAGGAACAGATGTAATATATTCAAGCCATAATAGATGAACTTAAAAACTGCAGCCAAATGCCTTTGTGTTGTCTATCTTGTATGTCTACTTGTATGCTTACATTCAAACCTTTAAATCAATGATATGTAGGACACTTCTCCAGGCCAAGATTCAATTTTATGGACACTTTTAGAAATGAAATTCATGTCGACACCAGTTTGGACACTTGTAACTTCTCTAACCACGTGTATATTATGCATTTATTTGTGTGAACTCCGTCAAATTACAACTTCCTTAACAATTTGACAGTTTATGACATTCAAGGAAACATTTATGATACCACTTGGACTCACAAACACACATAGTGGAGGAAATTGCAGCACTAATATCTTTCAATGGCAACTCTTTAGAATTCTTACACTTATGTGTGCATTTATTGATTTAATTTGAGGTATAAAAAAGAAACCAAAACAGAAAATTGAACAGTCAGAAAACATTATCAGTCACTTTAATGAAAATCCATTTCTAATTTTCAATGGAGCATAACAGGCTTTTTAATCATGTACCAGTGTAAAAATGGTGTGACTTCTGCTACTCAACAGATTGAAATTATTTGATCCAACATGTCGATGCTCTGCAAATTGAAAAACAAATTAATAAGACAGACATAAAAACTTTTGACCTGTTAATAATTTACAATATCCTAAAGCAGAAACTAACATCAATCAAAGTCGTTTGAGACAGATGTATAATTGTATATATCTGTCTAACAATACTGATTCCCACAAAATACCTTCTCCTGCAGCAATGAAAGAAAGCACATGTCCAGGAGATAGAACGACTTCTTCCTTGATTCCCTCAACGTAAGTGCCCTGCCAAGAACATTGTGCTTGCATAAGTAACAATTCAAAAAAAAAAAATCAAATTTAGAATCCAAGTGAATTTTTTATTTTGATAAAAAAGTAACTGAAAAGGTGGTAGCATTTTTTGAAACAATTGTTTCCCACAAAACTGGTACTTAGAAGAAAGAAAATGATCGTATCTTCACCAACAATGACTTCGACTCTCCAATCTTTCAATTGGTAATTTCAAGCTTCTCCTCAACTCATAGCAAATAATAAATATGGACCCGTTTGTAAAAGGCAGTAAGTTGGAGGAAAACTAACAAGTGCAGCAATTAGAAAATCAAAAACATGAAATTTAGGAAACAAACCTGTGAATCTTCTCTAACTCGTAAATTCTGTCCCGTTGGATCAAGCAAGTCATTTATTATCTGATGTCAGAAAAAGAATCAGCAGTAAGATCAGATATTTTCACTAAATGACAGAGTTGTACATAAATGGTGTGAATGACAACCCAAATCAAATAAATATAGTGATTTTGGAAGAACATTATATATATATCAGATAGATAGATAGGAACCGGCATATGTCCTGACAAATTAAGGTCAGGGAAGGGGGGGTGTGGTGGTTGTGGTGTGAGTGTGTGTGTGTGTGTGGGTGGCGCTGCGCACAACGGTGGTGGATTGGCAAAAGACTTAACACTTGGCATTTTTGCCCAAAATGGCTGTGTTCAGGCTTGAACCATGTTCACACACTGTCATGCTGGGGTTTTACTATCACTCTTAAGTGAAAAGCCCTAACTGAAGGTGGAAGTGTAACCATGTATAGTCTAATAACCATCTGATAGAATAATATAATAACTTAATCTAGGATAGCAGTATGATTGTCTTTTACTCCATGTCAGTGTAAGGTTTAAAATTGATAAGGAGATTCCTGTGCAATTATTTCATTACTCATGAATAAGCCCTTATAATATACTGACCTCATTATAGATTTCAAGATAAGATACGCGAAGTAAAAACTCTCTTCCTGGGGTCTGCAAGGAAAGAAATTCTATCATCCATGTGTCAATCATGAATGGATCACTTCTGAAAGAAAATAAAACACATGTTGCAGAAAGCAATAACAATCCATATGGTATCAATATCAAGATCCCAATAAGTACAGTTGGTTTCAGTAAGTTAACTCCATCCTAACGTATACAACATCGTGAAAAAGAAACTAAGAATGAAAATAGAAATCATTCTCAGCCCCAGAAAAGATAAGAGTAAAAATTAACAGAAATCAATTCAGCACCACATGCATATAAGAACCAGAAAAGTTGCAATTTGGTATTTGGAAAATCAATGCATGTTTGATACACAATAAAAAATAAAAATATATATTTATGAACACACTTACATCTTGAATTATGCCGAACACATCCTTGATAGCCAATGGAATGACACCGGGGGAATTTTGATCTCCCTGTAAAAATAACAAATAGAAAGAGTCAAAAACAAGAATAAAAAAGATGCCGTAAAAGTGAACCAGGAGAAGAATCAAAGGAGTTATGTTATCACAGTGAGCTACAAACTTACGTGCATAGTGTGTGTCTTCCCACTACTTGTAACACCATAAGCAAAAACAGTCCCTGCAATGCGAATATGCACAATTTCAATCAAGAAGCTTCTCATTATAATTAGTACTGTTTACTGAATAATAGCACCAAATGCAGGAATATTGTCAACTCTTCTTGTGCAAAATTTCATTTTGTTGGTCAGGACTTTTGAAATTATGTGGATGAGATACCAACCATTGACACCTTCCATTGCAGCCTTAACTACAGGTCGAGCAGCGACATCATAAACCTCGTTAGAAGTTGTAGATGGTCCAAAAACTCTATCTGTCAAAATACAAAAAGGAATGGTAGAAATAGCATGTGTAGACGAGTAAGTCACTTTGGATGCAACCGGAACAAAGATGAAATATATTTAAAGATGATCAATTCATTGGTCTTCCAGAAAAGAAGAAATACTCTGGAAATGGTACATAAGACAAATATTTGAAGATGGAAAACTTCCAGAGAAGAGCATTGAATCTTATATTGTGATGGCAATTATGGGTTCTTAGCTCGATTATCTTAGCTACTAACTATCACTATGCCATCAGCAAGAGTCTCAAACTTTGCCAGGATTAGTACCGAAGGCATACGCTGTCGCTGGATTATACTGGCTCCTAACGATCCTATCCGCATCAGCATACCACGCGATCTCGTCTCCGCGCTGAAATTCCCGCTCACTACAACCAAAACTCAGTCCTTCAACAGCAAGAAATCACAATGCAACCCTATATCCCCAAACTCAAACCAATCCAATGCAAAAACACATAGATCTACCACAACTAATCCAGATCTTGACCTACCTCAAAGGCCTAAACCGAACCGTAACGGAAATGCTGTCTCCTGATCTCGGCATTTCTACTGATTCGGCGATGAGATCGTCCGCTGACAAATAAGGCACCGGAGTTCGGTTGCCATGGCTCCTCGGGGCATTATACATTGAATCGCTCCGGCTACGACTAGGCGTCATGGATCTGGCAGTAAAACCATTACTGGAACCGTAAAACGAAGAGGAGGAACAAGAGCGAGGGATTAATCTTCCGTTCAAGAAAGAAGAAGAAGACGAAGACATGGATGAGTAAGGACTTGACGATTTCCGGTAACCGAATGGAGAACTGCTCCGTCCTCTCGACGAAGAGGCCGCCATTGATCGACTTTCACCGATCGATTGATTTTCCACTCAGAAAAGAAGAAGAAGAAGAACAACAAAATTAAAGAGAATAGAAGTGGAAGAAGCCGAAGGAGAACCTGTCAGTCCTCACATGCTTGGAAAGACAAAAGAGAAAAACAACAACATTATAACAATGTTCCTCTCCCCTTTACTTTTGATTTGTTTTCATCAGCCGTTTGAAGCATCAAAGCGAGTTTTAGACTCTCAGTATGAGAGAAGCTGAGAGGAGTGACCCATTCTCGTTCCTTCCTTTCTAAGACAGGGCAGACTGCAGAGTTAAGGTCGATCCCAAATAGAGAGAGAGACAGATAGGTAGAGAGATGGATCTTTTTCAGGTCGATGTTTTATTAACTTATTAAGTTATTAGGGCCGTAGAAATTGAAAAATAAAAAATAAAAAATTCATCCGAGGACGTTGCGGGCGATTACGTGGCAACCTTCTGACAACGTGGAAGCAGAAAGGTTCAAGTTTAAACTTGGTAGAATTCCCCGCTCAGCTTTGAAAATTAGTATAAACCTGGAAAGGGGCGGGAATAACAGCGGCTGAGCGCAGACAAACGAGTGAGAGAGAGAGGAGACAGACACACGGAGACACGGAGCGAGATCGTTTGAATTTTCAGACCATACAAACAAAACAAAACCCAGGAAAAAAAAAACGGATGGTTTCAATTTGGAATAGTAAAGTGTGTAGCGCTATTAACAGATCACTTTTAGTTTCTTTCAGCGCAATTTTTTGTTTTCCGTTACGTATTTAGTAACCTACGTCTATAACGCTCTGGAACAGGTTTATAACATACGACAATGTTGACATCCAATTAAGATAAAATTGGCGGTTGAGAAGAATAGTGGTCTTAATTCCAAGATTAGATGCGAAGCGCGAGCCCATTTGATCATCTAAGATATTCGGGTGGGGTCCACCCTTTGGATCCCATCTAATATGTTTCATGGTACCATCAATCAAATGTAGGGACACACACCCGTGACAACAAATGGCCCACACTCCAAATCACAATTCCACCCGGAGGAACGTACCACTTACTGTTACGCACCAGAGGAAATCCCTTCTCTGTCCAATGTCCAACCCTTCGTTGCCAATCATTGAAACAAGAATAATGGCACATAAAAACGTTGCATCAAAGGGGACATCTGGTGTAGTGTTTCACTACAGTAATAACTGTAGTAGCCGTGAGATGCTGTCACGTGGAGCATCCTATAAAATTCATTATTTTGTATGGGTTCATTAGAAAAGACACAAGTCGTGAGATGCTCCACGTAACAGAATTTCACAAACATTACATTAAACATTGCAGTGGAAAATTGTAGACGATAAAATTATAAACGATTTCATTCCCTCAAAAGAAGAAAAAAAACCAATGACTTAGCTAGAGTTGCAGAAAAAATTCATTTCTTTAGTAGAACTGGGTTTGGGAGACAATTATTTTATTAATGTAATATAAGTACTTACAATTGTTTGTTATTATATAAAATAATATGATCAAATTTAATAATAGAATGATATATTATGAGTTAGTAATGCATATTTTCAACTAGGTATGCCTAATTAGATTTTGCAAATTTAGAGTCTTAGATTTTGTAAATTTAGAGTCACTCATGTGGGCTCTTAATATTATAGTACGAATTGTAAATTAATTAGCTTCAATCACTGTTTAAAAACTTGGGAGTAAATCGACCTATGTGGCCAAATTAGCCGGATAGATTAAGCTGCTGGTTAATTAACTCAACGCACGGACCACTGATAGTTTATTTAGGTAACTTCTGAATCTTGTACTAGTTTCAAGCCAATAGCCAGGTTCTTAGTAGAAATACCTTTAGATTATTACCTATTTCTTGTTTGACCCTTTAAAACGTTAGTGCAGTTCTACAATGGCTAGGTTTGTAACTCGGGGCCAGTTACCGAGTTACCCTGACAAATAGGCCCGCGTTTTTATGTCCTTCGTGCTCCATGGTTTCATGATTTTCTAATTATCTTTAAAAAAACAAAAACAAAAAGCAAAACAAAAATGATTGACTAATAAAACAGTAATGATTTCATGTTAGCTTCTTAACGAGTGACATAAAAGTTTTAATTTTTGGAAGAAAACACCAGATTAGACGGTAGATTAGATATTCTCCCATGTCACACATTATGGGACGAAATCTTTTGCATTACTTTTTCCTCCGGATATTGAGATTATGTCATTTGTAACATCCTAGTGGAATTTCATCCCTGCAGCATGCGCTGCATACAGGCTCTCACATTCAATAGAGGGCCCACCATATATTTGGGGGCCTCACCATTCATTTGGGGGGCCCCACACCATACATGTGAGGGGCTGTCTACAACGTATGCTGTAGACGATGCCCATAGCATTCTAGTATCAATATTTTTTCAGATGGGCCTTACATAAAACAAGAAGCAAAATCATTTGTAATTTTTAACTGATTTGTTTCTTGCTTTTGAAGTAGGATGCTTCTTCATAAGTTTTTTTTTAAGTGAATCCCAAATAAATCATTTAGAAAAAGTTAAAAAAATGCATGTTGTGAGATGCTCCACGCGGAAGCATCTCACTTCAAAGGCAAGGAGCAATTATTTCATCAACATAAAACATTTACAATTATGAAAAAGAAAAAAAAAACAATGCTATGAGCCTATGAGCACTTTTTACGCTTGTGTCCCGCGATTTACGGTCCCATCCTTTAATGATAGAAAACCAAGAATATCCTGCCTAATCACGCCCAATGCTTGTGTAGATTTTATTTAATCATTTTGCTTTATTAGCTAAAACTTTAGGCCATTTGCGTGCACCCTAATGATTTCTGCCTGGCACAGGCACCTTTATGTTGGGCTTTGAACTTGTGATCTTCACTCTCTATAGAGTCTTAGCAAACAAACAAATAGACGTGTCCCGCCGAAAAAACAGACGAACAGACAACATAACCCTCAGACGAGCATGTCAGGCATGTTAAAAAAAAAAAACAATGCGCTCCTGAAAATTTTTCAAGAGTTTTATCTATCCCAAAAAATTACTCACCTACGACTTCCAAAAACTTGTAAAAATTTCCATATTCCTTAAAAAACAACCCAACAACCACTTACATGAAAATCCATATGTACGTGCACATGCCACCATCCATTAGACAAGAATTCATCCATACTATTATTTAAAGCAAATTAAGGCATCCCCTAACAGCGCAAGGCAAAGCTGCCAATGAGGTGTGTGCCTTCTGCCAAGTGTCTCTAGATGCCATTCGTGTTATAACTCACGCAATATTTCAATGCTGGTTAGGTGCTACATTTACTTACGTTATTTAGTGTTAAAAGAGTTAAGAAAGTTATTGCAAGAAACTTATTATGGTGAGAGAATCACAAAGGCCTCCTACAGTGGGTGAAAGAATTTGGGTGCAGATGATTTCCATCCATCATGAATCATGTTTACACCCGGCATCATGATATAGATTTGATATTGTTTCATTTGGTGTTACTCAATGGTGCAAGCGTGAAACGTGCGGATGGATATATGCCCCCACATCAATAGGGGGCCTCACATCCGATCTTTAGTTTCATGATACCACCGAATTCCAGGTCTAAATTAAAGAAAATGCATTCTATAAATTTCTTCTGTCTATTTGTGAAGAGTTTAGGGCAATCCTCGCAGATCAAGGATTGTGTGCCGGTGTAATTAAGGATGGTGTTTATGTTTTACATCATCGACGGCCCACGTTGACTTTAGACAGAAGGTGTAAGGTCTAATTAAGGTGTCGCTGAGGATGCTGTTTGAGGAGATTGATGTTTTATGTCATGACATGATTGTTTTAACCAACCGAAAGCTAACAGGGAATCTAACGAGAAGAAGGAGAAGGCGAGCGATGAATTGTGGATGCTTTGGCCTCGTCGTCTGTCGCTCAACGTGGTCACGCATTCAGTATCTCATAATGGGAAAGATTACGGTTCAAGACTGGATCTGGTGAGGGCTCTGAATGATCCCTGACTAAGCTGGATTTCAAATGCTACCCTTTTGCCTTATGAGGCGGTGGTCCTGTAAAAAGCAGGAGTACATGCTACGGATGTGCGACAGTGCGAGACAAATGATCTGTCACCACTCCTTCACAAAGGGAAGTGGCTCGTAGATAGGGGAATGGAATCGTATGCTATTGTTTTTGTGCGTGGGCCCACGTAAACCTGTTACTGACGATTTCATTCCGGAGATAAGGTGCCCCCACCTTTAGGCTGAGGCTTTGACAGCGGCTAAAACTAGTACCGCGGAGGTGTGGTAATGAGCGTATGGTCACTCCATCTGCGGCGAAGGGATTTTCTTTTTGAATTTGTTTGGTTGAAAACGCCAAGTGGCGATTTGCTCAGCAGTCAGCACAAGACCTTTTGAGTTTACTTAACCCTTACTCTTTCGTTGAATAAACAAAGGTAGAGCCATGCCGTGCTTAGCCGTCTCTCAGCCAATGCGCTTATCTCCTTTTTGGCCATCATCTTCCGACCTCGGTAATGTCCTCTCTCTCTACGACATTTGTATATATCTTTTTTTTCTTTTACCATAACGAACTCTGTGTAGTTCAGCTAGAAAGCCGAATTCATCTTTGTTTACGAAATTTTAGAGTAATTCGATGATCAATGACAAGAAGATATAATCCAAAGAAGCCTGCAAGCTAAAAAGGAAGCAAATTATTAAGCGCTCGTTATTTCTCTCATAACCTTCTATCCTTAAGATCAAAAACCGAATTAAAACAATGAATAAACAACCATTTCCATATTCTTGATGTATTGGCAACTGTGGCATTGTATGTCCATCTCAGTTTGAGTTCAAACTCACTAAATCCTTTTTTTTTCTCTTCATGAGGCCCAATCCATTGGTAGAAAAAATTGGTCAGGACTAGTGTTGGATCCTAACTAGCTAGGAGAAGGCACTGCAGATTGATAAATTGAGCTGTCGATTACGGATTTAATTTACCAGTTGGTTAAACTACTGCCGGCTAAATTTCCCAATATCTTTTTAGGGTTTAAACGGCATTTGCCTGATTTCTATCTCAAAGATACATGCCTTTCGTCCTCTGCACCTCCCTCTCTTAAAATTTTTTAGGGATGATTTAAAGTGAATAAAATCACGATGAAGTCATCGAAGTCCTTACTAATCCCAAACCAAAGACAGTTTGACAATTCTGTTTAAATATTACGTCAGATGAATATAAATTAATAAAATATTCCCATATCTGTGTAGAAGTGTAAATTGATCGGCATTTATGCTTTTGTCCTAACAATGATATCTTGCATTTTAGGTTGTAGCTGTTCAATGAAATTATTTCCAAGCAGTGTGTGCTGTAGCATTGCAAGAAAATTGGGCACCAGAATGATGACTTATAGTAACAGAAAAAGTGGTTCGGATGTTGGTCTTAAACATGGGGAACCACTTTATCTTGGGATGGACTTTGGGACATCTGGAGCTAGATATGCTATTATTGACAAGCAAGGGAAGATCCATGCAGAAAGGAAAAGGGAATACCCGCAGCATGTGGTAAAATTAAACCTTTGGTACTTATCTGTTCGATGAAATTCAAAATTTCAATTTTTCTTCTTTAAGCATATCAAGCAGTAGAATTTCAGGACAGTAGCTCACATATAGTTGGAAGCTCTTATTCATATTTGACTCAGGTTATACATCTGCTAATACTGTCTCTCCCGTTATTTAAAATGATAGGTGAAGATATGATGCATAGCCTAAAAGTCTGACAAATAGAGACTTTTTAAACTTATTGGCTCAAGCCTGTTTTAGACTTTTTGTCTAAGATCAAACTGGAGTTATATTGGAAAATAGCTTCTTTCTTATACCTTGAGAGACGATTTGAGTATTTTTTTTTCTTTATCTACAGCTTCTGCTTATAATAAAAATGAAGAGTAATATTTCTTAGTAGGAAGCTGAAAATTCTCACATGTTGATTTTGAGCCGATAGTCCATTGTGTGCTTTTGTGTCAAATTCATTTTTCTAGATTGGCTTAGAATCTTGCCTTTGGTTGTCTAGACAGCATGGAAACACAATAGATTGGGCTAGCTCCTGGAGGACAACTCTTTACCAACTACTTGGAGATATTCCCCCTAACCTCCGCCGGTTAATTGCTTCAATATCTATTGACGGGACTTCTGCAACAACTATTATAGTTGACAGGTGGACTGCCTTCTAGATTCGTATCTTGTCATTCTAGTTTCTCTCCAAAATGTATATGTTTCATGAACTTAGCATATTATTTATGGCTGCAGTAACACTGGGGAGCCTATATGTAGACCTTTCCTTTACAATGAGAGCTGTCCTAATGCTTTACCAACAGTTAAGTCCATTGCTCCTGCAAACCATACAGTATGCTCTGGATCTTCTACGCTCTGTAAGCTTGTCTCATGGTGGAATTCGTCTGATTCCAATAAAGAATCTGCCACATTGCTGCATCAAGCAGATTGGCTGCTGTGGCTCCTCCATGGAAAGCTTGGAGTTTCTGATTACAACAATGCTTTGAAGGTAAATTGTGGTGCCTTTATTTGCTTCGGCTCATCTCTCCTTGAGAATTTGTGTTGAGGTATCCATCGTAACTTCGTAAGACTATATACTTATCACAGGTTGGATATGATCCTGAAGTTGACGCTTATCCAGCTTGGCTTTTTTCACAACCATACTCACGACTGTTACCCTCTGTTCAAGCTCCTGGAACTTCAATTGGCTCCATAAAAGAGGAAATTAGAAGTCAATTTGGTAGGTTTATTTTGTTAAGAAGATCACAACAGAAGGCAGTATCAGAATATTGTTTTGTGATTTGCATCCTTTAGCAAAAGAACTATCATCCATCAGGTGATTGAGTAGATCATATATTACTTATCCAGAGTGCATGGTTTAAAGTATCACTATATCGAATATGGGTTAGCGGATCTATATTTTTATCTTACTGAACTTATCTAAGACATATGACAGTACATATCAGTTAATGCTTAAAAAATCCTTCACGCCACACTTTCTCAGATGATTCAGTCTGATACTGATCTGGATTGGCCTGTATTTATCGGAGCTGATCAATACAGGCACAGCTAAGGAATAAGGATAGTAATACTTTAAACCACGCAACAGAGCGCAATTAGTTAAAGATGAATTACTCAACATATCAGATTAAATTATCAGGAATGCATGTCCTTAGATACTTTTGTAAATTCATAATTTTAGAAACTTCCACATAGAAATACTTTGTACATTGATTGATTGTTGATAACTACTTTACTACTTCCATGACTGGAAAATGATGGATTTTGTACAAGTCTGCTACCCCATCAATTTTGGCTCTCAATCATCATAAAAAATTATTATGCCTACTCTCTGGAATTTTTTCATATCCTTTTTTACATTTCTATCCTATTTTTTAGTCATTCAATTTCTGCCAGCTTGCTCGTTTTCTGTGGCTGTGACGTGATGACCTCTGTTTCAAATTACCGATCATATCCATTTTACTTCTCTTTGCTGCAAGGGATATTTACTTTGATACCTGTAAAAGGCCACATTATCCCTACAAACATTATATGAGTTTTTCTTTTTTTTGGTTCTTCTTGGGTCTTCTTCAACCTAAAAAATTTCTTTTTATATTTGTAGAAATAAATGTTAAATTTATAGATACCCATTTTTTTCTTTCTCCTGCATTAGTTTAATGAAGTTTTTAGTTATATAATAAGTTGGCTCACATCAGGCACTCAGAAGCTAGGAAAGGAGTTAAAAATTAATGGGCTTGATGAACCTGCTGATGTTGCATCTTCTCACCATATTTTAAGTTTTATGACATTTGTTGAGTCTTTATGATCACTCTCCTTGCAGGTTTTCCAGAGGACTGTATTGTTTGCACTGGAACCACAGATAGTATAGCTGCTTTTCTTGCTGCACGTGCTACACTACCTGGGAAAGCTGTGAGATGTTTTACTGGACTTAATCCTTCTCCAAATCTTATAGAAAATATTGATAGAATGTGTAGGTGGTCCAACAGAATTGCCACACGTGAGCCACACTCATCTGTTTGTACTCACTACTCACCATTAGATGAGTATTGTTTGAGGCCCTAATAACCTAATCTGTCATTTTCCTCGAAATTTTTTTTTTGGTGGAATCATTTTCCTCGAATGATTAGGGAAAAAAGTCAACTTTCTAGAAAATTGAAAGTCCAGCAATCAGGTATTTGGTTCATTCATAAGCCACTTTTGACCTTAGCTAGTCCAAGAGAATTTGAGTCTGTATGATCTCTTGACTCAGTCAATAACAAAATTCCAACTAGATTGTCATAATAAAATGTCCCAGGAGGGTACCTAAGACATAATTTTCTTGCAGGCAGCTAAGATACAAGTTTTTTGAGACATTTTTCTTGTTGATAATTAGGTAACGTCTTTGGGTTCAACACTCGCTGTTAAACTCCTCAGTACTAGCCGAATAGAGGATGCAAGATTTGGGGTGTATAGTCATCGCCTTGATGATAAATGGCTTGTTGGTGGTGCATCAAATACTGGAGGTGCTGTTCTTAGACAGATTTTCACTGATGAACAATTGGAAGCCTTGAGTAAAAAGATTGATCCCATGAAAGCATCTCCTTATGACTACTACCCTCTTCCAGAAATTGGTGAAAGATTTCCCGTTTCAGACCCTATGATGACACCCAGGTAAACTTTTCACTGCGTGAAATCCTAATAGAAATGAGTTAATATTACCCTAAATCTGATAAAATTAGCTTTGCCATATGCATTCTTGCAAGCCTGCCAACAAGGGATGTCTTAATTTATATTGTATAAATATTTCCGAAGCATATCCTTTTTGAGTTTTCCAAGATGCAAAGATCTCCAATTTCGAGATTTATAACATAAATAATGGGTTTTGGAAGACATTGGACAGAAAATTTGTCAATGTTTATTAGTTCAACATTAACCAAAAAATCAGACTTTTATTTATAGTTTGTTCAAATTTTCGCTTTGAGTTGTGATCATGTCTGATATGACATCAGCAAGTTGTAACAGTTGTGTTATTTTTGTTATTATAACCTTTTTGGATCATATACATTTTGCATGGTTCTCTTCCTCAGTGAATTGCTAACTGAGCATGGTTTTTCAAGTTCAACAACCCTCTCATGCTTCCTTCTGAATCCATATTAACTAGTCTGGCATCATCTTCATGGTTCATGCAATTATTTTTTCCCCTTTTTCCTTCTAGTGTCTCTGCATTGAAACATTTTATGCTAGCATATGTAAAATGAAATCAGTGGCTTTATTTGCATATATCAGTGCATCCACATAAAAGAAGAAGGTTTGATCAATTTCTGTTCTTGAGCAGGTTACATCCACGCCCAGAAAGTGACGTTGAATACTTACATGGGATTCTAGAATCTATTGCACGCATAGAGGTAGAGAAACTCCTCTCTCTCAATTTTAGCAATTACAAACTAGATGAGAGTACTAAGTGGATAAAAATAAATCTTGTTATGTGAATTTTTTTCCTTCTGTATTAATCAGGCAAAGGCTTATGGACTACTGAAGGATTTAGGTGCAACCCAAGTTGAAGAAGTGTTCACTGCTGGAGGGGGTGCGAAAAATGAGAAATGGATAAAGATACGAGAGAGGGTGCTTGGTTTTCCCGTTAGTCGGGCAGTTGAGACAGAGGCTGCATATGGAGCTGCTCTACTAGCACTGAATGGCATGGAACAAGAGTCCCAGTGAGAACAGGATAGAGAAAGCACCTGTACTGGAATTAGATTTTCACACGTGGCCAGATAGACGGTTACTGAGCCAAACTACCCATCAGAAGGTATGTTAAAATCCTCTCTCTTGGGGATAGCATGTAGCCTTTTTTTAAATAATGATATAAGCATTAAGAGTTATATAACATATTCTCAGGTCAATCAGATATCACTGTTAACAAGTGATTAAGCATCTTCTGTTCTGCGGGGGTGTACTAAGGCCCATGAATTTTGCCATATATGAGGAACAAAAGCAAATAAGTCAGGGACATCAAGCTGATCTAAAATTATACCTTCTAAGGAAATATATCAATAATATCAACCATTTGAATAATTAATTAGTGATTTTGTAAGTTGAAAACTGTAAAATATATCAGTATTAGTATTAGTATCATCTAATGAGGTTCATTTTTCCTCTGGGATATCTTAAATGGCTCAAAATCGGGAGCAGTTGGACATGAACGCCCATTTTTCCGGCCAGATCATTTTGAGTTTGTCTGCTTATGCCTTTGTTTTTGTTTACTTTCAGTTCCTGAGGCATTATTTTTACATTATGCTCTCGTTATTTTCCAGAACATTTGCTACTAAATAGAAGGAAAAAGGATACTGGTGAAGTTGGGTAATCTTCTTCAGCATCATCGTCTGCTTGTTATGTATTTAATTTGGTTACAGATATCTGTGAAGTCGCCGGCTCTTGTCAATATGAACATGACGAACTAAATCATCTGGATCAGTTTTCAAAGAATTTTACAGGTTACTTTTGAAGTTGAAATTGGGCATAAAATGATTACGATGTGAACATGGCGACCTAATTGATTTTATCCATCTTATCTACTACTCGATGCCATAACCGCTCTCTGGTTCTTCGTCTGGTCAGGATGGTTAAACTAGTACTTCAGTCTGCCAAATAGTTAATCGTCTCGTGTTGAAAATCTCTTATGACGAAGCTGGTAATAAATAATTAATTTTGTAAAAATAATGGGAAATTATGAAACAAGAAATTTAATTATCAAAAAATATAATGGCACAAAATAATTGCTTGGAGCTACAATCCGTGTAAAATTTGCCTAAGACATGGCATTTACTTTGGTTGAATATTAGTAATATCCTTCTAAAATAATTTTTCCTTTATTTTTTTGAAGTATTCTTTATACGTTGTCACACTGTCACAACTCACAAGAACCATTCAAAGGATTTGTAGCACATAAAATCCTCTTTGAATTTTGAGTACCATATATGTAGAAAGTTGTGGGATTTTCTGCCGTGATGGAAATTCTTGATCAGTTGACAAAAAAGGGTGAGAACGTTTCATGGTCTAGTTTCGAGTCCTTGGATGTGGGGTCTTTGGGCTCTCACGCTGGGGCTCTGGGCCGTGGAAAATTAAAAGAAAATATAATGGGGCGTTGCGAGAATCGAACTCGCGACCTCTCGCACCCGAAGCGAGAATCATACCACTAGACCAAACGCCCTCGCGTGTTTAGGTGGTTTTATAAATAATGTATACGGTTTTTAATTAGCACCACTACAACTCCCACACAGGTTGATAGCCTTGGAAATTGCTGGTTCATGAATATCGATAATGGCTGTTTCTTCTGTTCTTCAACACAATCTCTTTCGAACTTCGTCTTTACTCCTCTTTAAACCACTTTGCATCAAAGCTACTACCACTTTCCATCAAGGAACAGCAGTGCACACCTTGTGTAGCTCTCGCTCTTCCCTACCTCGTTCTCATTTCTCGTGCAACTCTTCGTCTCCCTCTCTTACATTTCCTCAAACGTTTTCTTCGCATATTTCTCACGAAGACCAAGTATATGAAGAACAAAATGAAGACGAAGAGAAACAAATCGAATCCCTATCTGAAGAAGTCAAATTGGAGATTTCCAATGATAGGCATGAAACAAGTATGCCTTCCTCCACCCCTGCCAGGATTAGAGCATCAGCAGTAGCCGGGTTACCGATTCTCTCTGTGAAGGAAAAGAAAGAACTTGTGTCTTACGCTCACGGTCTCGGAAAGAAGCTCAAATGCCAACAAGTCGGCAAGTCGGGGGTCAATTCTTCCGTCGCTGCATCTTTCATCGAAACCCTAGAGTCCAAGGAGCTCCTAAAGGTAATACAATAACTAGAGTAACCATCATCAATTACGTCGTATAATAGTGGATACGTTTAACTGGCTGGATTAGGATTTAGGGTTTTGCACTTTTAGTTCACATCAAAATTTCAGCAAACGGTGTTTTCTTTTTATTGGTAATTATTGGGTTTATTAGTTATATAGTTGCAATTATACTGTCAAAATTCTTTATGAAGTTCTCTGTTGTTGATTGATGAAGTCTATTGGGTTTTGCTTCCAATGCCATTCTCTAAGCAGCTCATCTTCAATTGAACACATTATTTTCGTGCTACCTTGCTCTGAAGAACAGCGAGATGCTCAATGCGCTGCCTACTACACAAAGCTGTCTATAGCAAGGAGATTGTTGGGATCAACTTACAGAAGAATCTAGTTCTCAGATCCAATAATTTTTTTTCCCGTAGTGTTTTTAGAAGTTTGCTTGGTTGGGTGAATATTGAAGCAGCTTGATTTAGAAAAATTTTGATCTTTTTTAATTTAAGAAGGCACGGTTCTTCTTTATCAATTTGTGTTTCCTTAAAAGGATTAGGGTTCAATGCATTGATGTTGTTATCATTGAATAACGTACTTTCATCTCAATTGCAGGCCTCAGAGGGTTGTGATAGGGAGCATAATCCAACTTCATAGTTTAGTAGTTTATAATCTAATTCCAGCATGACAAAGCTGGAAAAGATTTCAGGGAAATTCTTTTCCTGGGCTGAGCTAGTTGGAAGACGAACATAGAAAATGTCCATGAGGATTTTGTGCTTATCACCCAAATTAAAGTCCGACAGCGTTTTTGGCCTTATAAGTTTATTCTTTAGAAAGGAAATGTTGGCCCTACCAGTGACAACCATAATTTAGTTTTGAATTCCAAATGGTGCTTGAATTTTTTATGATAGGCTGTTTTGACATTATCACATTTACTATAATAACGAGATTGTTGAGATCATCATACAGAAGAATCTCGTTTTTAACTCCCCAAGCCTGGATCCAAATTCTTTACTCTACCAAATATATATATATATATATAGATATATTATATGTACATATATATTGTTGGTTAATATGGCATGATTTTTCATGGTGTCATTTCCTTCTTTTTATGAAAGCATTCGAATTGGAATAATCTCTTAAAGAAACTTAAGGTAGGACAATGTATTGTTAATCTTCATATACATTATTCTTGTGATGAAAAAAGTGTTGTATGTTTCTGAACTGCATGTAACTATTCTAGTTGCTTTAGATCTGAAAGTGAGTGGTCATGGATACTTTATTGACATTCACCAGTTATGTTTCACCAGTTATGTTCCCTCCTCCCTCCTACTCTTCTTGGGTAGAGAGGCTTACATGATCTTTTATGATCAACTGCTTATCCAGTGAATAGACGGGGTTCCCAGGAAGCTCAATTTGAGTAGATGTTCATATATGTCAACACAGTTGTGAAGATGCTACACTTCAGATGATGTGGTTTGGTGGACCAAACCAGAGAGGGTATAAATACAAAACCTGAATTATGAAGGACATTTTAAAATCTAAAGGTTTTCTGATAATAAGATTGAGAATATGGAATGTAATTTTAGTAAAATTAATAGTATATGTGAAACAATGATAAAAATTGAGAATTAGGAGATTCCTAAAAGCCATCACTTTCATAAGTTAAGTGTTGCTTAGATGAGGATGCTTAAATGGATGTGGGAAGACTTAAGGAACATGGAAGATAGGTTAAAAATAAAGAGAAGAGTTTTTAATAGTACCCCAAATAAGAATTAAGAAAAATTTGGTGGAATGGTTTGACCATGTTAAATGAGAACCTAAAGAGGTGACTGCAAGAAGGTTCCTGGGGCGAAGTTAGAAACTGTTTAGGGATACACAATTTGACAATAATGAGGTTTTTGATAGAATGGGGTGTCAGAACAGGATTTTTTTGTTTCTATCCAAACTAGGGAATTTGATTGTCGTTGTATTATTATTTTTTATATTTGATATCTCACTGGTATGTTGTGTGTACCACACACATCTTCATATCCTGCATTTGTCAAGTTGTTAGTTTTTTATATATCACCTGCCTAACTACATGCATCTTTTAGCTCCAAATATGTCAAGGAAAGCATGTTTACTCGTTTTTGCTGTGAAGTTCTACTTTTTTCTCTCGTCTGCATTTGTCATGTTGGGGAACACTTAAGAAGCCTTTCTTTGCCCTTACATTACATTCCGAGTTCTTACTATCTCTTCAGTTTATTAGTTATGCTTCATTGCGCTTATATTGAGCTGTGTAAATGATAGAAGGAAGCATATACTTGGCTCACTGATCTAAGACTAGTCTTTGAACCACACAAACAGATTAAAGTTCACAATAGCTGTCCTGGGGAGTTAGCTGATGTGGTGAAACAATTGGAGGAAGAAACTGGATCTGTTGCGGTTGGGCAGA
Source organism: Buxus sempervirens (assembly GCA_947561395.2). Classification (NCBI taxonomy): domain Eukaryota; kingdom Viridiplantae; phylum Streptophyta; class Magnoliopsida; order Buxales; family Buxaceae; genus Buxus; species Buxus sempervirens. The sequence goes on from OX387190.1 coordinate 39,913,209, forward strand.
TTGGCCGGACAGTGATTCTTTATAGGCCCAGCCTTACCAAGTTGAAGGCAGAGGAGAAAAAGAATCATGCACGGAAGGTCTTCATGAGAAAAAAATTGTCTCCAAAATCCACAGAGCTGGTAAAATCTCGAGTTTCAAACGTCTGATGTTTTATTTTAATGGGTAAAATATGTGGTTATTTCTTGCTAATGATCCTCTGTCTCTCCAGAAGTTACAGAAGAAAGGACAAGCATTGAGACTCACCAACCGTGGTCATCGTGGAAGTAGCAGGGTTTGAACTGCCATTTTTCGTACTTGTGAACTACTATTAAGGATAGATCACCAACAGAGCAATGCTGACGCTTGCGCGTCTTCCTCTAGTTCTGCTTAGATCCTTTTCATCAAGTTAATTTATCATACAGGTTCATGTGGTTGATCTGGTATCAATTTCGAATTCAACATTTTCTTATCAAGGCTTGGGAGACTTGTGGCTTATAGGATCTGGCAAGGATCATATCTGATGGCTGTATATGTAATCCACAAAAATTGGTATGACAGCTTAAAGCAAAGTAAATTTTTGTGCAAATTCGTAGCACGATTTGGCTACTCGGCGACTTTGTCTCTCGCTCTTTTGTCTATGGTCGTGCCAGATCCGGGGCTGATACCAAGAAAAGAAAATTGAACCCCCCCTTTCAAGAAAATTAAGAGGGCGTTTGGAAACGTGTTCAGAAACCGTTTTTCGGTTTTTGAACACAAAAAACTAAAAACGTGTTTGGTTTTGATTGCTGTCAAACCGTTTTTTCGAAAAACGGTTGAAAAATAACCCTGTTTTTAGAAACCCAAAATTTCCGTTTTTAAAAACGACGAACTGTTTTTTTTTCTTTCGATGGCGTTTTTGTAATAATTTACTTCTTTTCTCTTCGATATTTTTACGTTTGGTCTCTCTACTTCTCACGAAACTCTGCAACTGTATTCTTCACCATGAACAAGGCTTTTTCTGAGATTATCTCAGCAGATTTCTTCTTTGCTTGCAAATCCTCCCCACACAATTGAGCCTCTGTAAGGCTCCTTTCAGCAGATTCCTTTTCCTCCATCACTAGTTCGAATCGCTTTCCCATCTCCACCTTCTCTTCGACGAGCCCCTCACATTCGCTCTGCAGCTTCCTCTGCTCCTCTAAGGTCTCATCAACACTCTTCTCCAACTCCAGAATTTTCAACCTCAAGCTTCCTGCCCCCTTTTTCTCTTGATCCAGTTCTGCTATTGCATCATCCCTCTCAAGACTAACACGTTTAGTGGCATCTGTGTAGTCGTGAACCTCAAACTGCAGCTGATTATTTGTTGCAGTGAGGTCTCTACATGATTCTTGCAATGCCAAAACAATATCCATTAGCTCACCTACCTCCTTCTGCTGCTCGATGAACTCCACCTCCAATTTAATCTTTGCTTGTTCAATCTCAGCCTTTGCTTTAACTGTATCCTGCGTCTTCATCACGTTTCCGGTGGCAAGTTTTGCCTCCGATGATCTTCTTCGATCTTCTTCCGGAATCGGGGTTTGATTGCGGAGGAAAAGCTCATCTTTCTGTATTCCCCGAGCAAGGCACCAAACGAAACAAAGTGAGAGAGTCGGTTTCGTTGTTACTTGCTAGAAGGGTTTGCCGTTTTAAGAAAGCTAAACTAGTCGCCTGTTTACACAGAGAAAGATTGGGTAATCAAATTCCGATTCTGCCCTTGCTTGAGCTTAAAATTCCCATTTTAGATTTGTTTAATTACAAATCTAATCTTTTTCGCTTTATTCGGCAGTCAGTTTGAGGGAACTTTTCATAGCAAATTTGTTATATATATATATATATATATATATATTTGGTGAAAAAATTTGTTATAGTTAAATAAGCTTGCAGGTTGTATAGCAATGCATATTTGTTGATTTTGAAAACTTGAATCGTTTTTTTTTTCTATCAATTGTTACCAAACGAGTTTTGTTGTCACCTGTTTTCAAAAACCCCAAAAAACAGTGATTGCAATTAATTGTATTTATTATAAGGCTTAATTATAATATTAATCAAAATATATAAAAATGATATAAATTGAAAAAAGTTTCTATTGTTTCTTTACAGTTTATACTTAATAAGAATTCTTCTAACCTTTTGTTATGTTTATACTATTAAATTTGATAAATTATTATTACAATACTATGACTAAAGAATTACATAAATAATATTAGCTAAATCTGCATTACTTAATTATCATGGATAAGATTTGTTAGGAGGTGCCACTAGACTAAAAAACCATTTGGCACATAAGAAGGGTATTGTATCCAAATCTGGATGTTACGTAAGAGTACTCGATGATGGAAAAAAATGGCAAAGAGAAGTTGATGAGAGATAAAGAACATTTGTTTGATACTTTGCACAAAGAGGGAATGTAGGTACGTGGTACTGCAGTGAGCGATGATAGCATTGATAATGTTAAACGGTGGAAGAGAGCCCAAATTAAGTTTGTTCAACGTCAGAGCATGGAAACGATACGGACCAACAAGTTGAGACATTAATCAATAATATCAATATGTCTTTCTCATTATAATGTAATGGGATCACCTTGTTTTAAGAGAGCTTTATTTGAGTTTAGTCCAGCACTCATCATGAGAGTGCACAATGCTTGCAACTGGGAGAGATTGCTTAATTAAGGAGCATGGCCCCTTACGATTCGAAATGGAAGTACACGTGCCATCCACCAGTCCAAATTATGCCTTACAAAACTCGTTCCATTCTTGACCCAACCCAAAATGTTGGCTTAGCCTGATCGGACTACCCGTCCGACCGTTGGTTCTTTGCATAGAAAATCTAGCAAAGAGTATCGATCTCTTTCCTTTTTTATGCATTTTCTTTTATCGTGGCAGAATCATACAACCCAACAATTTTGAATCCGTGGAAGGACAAACCTGTGGATTGCCACAAATTGCTCAACCAATAGGAATGCACCACTTCAGGACTCACTCAGCGACGCATGTGAGCACTCGAAAACGACCCGAGCCGGCTATGGCTTTTCACGGGTAAGAAACAATCGTCTTTGGCGTCCTACGCTTCCCATAATAGACCGGTCCGGCTGGCCCGGTTATTTCTTCGTTGGTTGCGTTTAATAATTGCAGCGACGAAGTTTGTTCACGCATTTACGGCTTGAGCCAATAAGGGCACGGTCGTATGTTATACGGTACGAAGAGTGGTCCGAAATCGAACTCCCTGCCCTGTTGACTGAGCCTGACTAAATTGAAAAAAATTTTGGATTTCTCAATCTAAAAGTGTGACGGAGAATCATTTCAGTCGTGCTACCTGGCGACAAAAGCTGGCCCCGGACGGTATACTTTTCCTTGAAAAACATGTCCTGTCGTGACTGGTCTCATTTACAAGGGTATTTTTGTAAATTCCTTGCTAACGCATTCATGATGTTTCTTCCTCTTCTCTTCTTGTACGATACTCCAATAAAAATCGGACCTGCCGTTCTGGCCAGCGGCCACCCGAAATTAACCAGCCGGTTCATTAAGAAAATATCTCATTCGGCTGTGGGGCCCAAGGAACTCAAATCTCTCCTTCAACTTCAAGTCAAGTGCCCCCATGGAGTTAGAGCCCTATACATGCTCCGGACCGGAAGACGGGTGGGCCTCAAGATACGGTTTATTTCTGGACCGTTAAGTTAAAGAGTAACTGGATCGATTAACGGACACAGGGGGGAAAAGAAAGAGCGAGAAGGTGGAAATGGGATGGGAAGCAAGTAGCAACCGAAAATAGCGGCGATCAACGCGGTGAGCAATCACGGCATGAAAAAGCAGGCGAGATTATTGTGGTCGAAACCGGAAAGAAGTGGTCCTGTTTTCGCAAATAAGTCAAAAAGAATGGGGTAGTCTCCGAAATAAGGAATAGAGAAAGGGCAAAAAGTAAGATAAATGTTTCTATAAAAATTTTTATATCAAAAAGCCCCATTTTCTAGATAAAGTATCGTTTAACACATGGTCAAAAGTGAAATATCTAAAAAGCTCAACTCCTTTCGATGTATTAAAAATTACTGCTCAGACAACGGAAAGATCCCTTTTTTATACGACTTTAAAAAACAATATTTTTAATTTAATTCTCCTCTCACATAATCAACATATGCTAGAATATCAATATGATATATTAGATTCGGTCTGGGTTACTAGTTTTATCCATTCAATCTGGGAAGGGTCATTTTTGTCTTTTGACATTATTTTAAAATATGGGTATTTGTATCATTTAAAAGGTTCCAAAAATGGAAGTTACGATTTTCGTGTTTTTTTTTTGGGGCATTTAAGGGGATTGACCGGTAATAAGTGGAGAGTTTTCCTCGGCATAATAGGAGTTATAATGGAGGGGTGTTTTTTCAAACAAAAGGTAAGTTAAAAAAACAGAAAGATGGCGGTTTCGTGGATGGTCCGTTTTGGTGGAACAGAGGAGGACCAAGGTCCAAGACTAAGAATCAGAAATCTCTCTTTCTTTGTGGAATGTAGATGGGTCCGAGCTGGCATGCCCAACCGGGACACGGAAAAACCAGTCATGACAGGTGAGGATGGAGGGTCCGCCTCGTGATTTTCGAATTCAAATATAGGATTTAGGGAGCACCGTTGTCCATGACAGCACACTTAGAAAACAACGATAATATAAAAGGAAAACCGGAAACGGGGCGGCACTTGTTTCGCCCACGGACGTTTTCAGCCCTCATTCAATGCTCTACCAAACTATCCTTCTTTTTCTTGCAGTTTAATCCTTCCTCTCCTTTCTTCCCCAACCTCTATAGCTCTGAAATCTATTCTACCCCTCACCTTCACACCTCACCATCTTCTTCTTCTTCTTGTCAGGTAAGTGGGGATGAAAATATTTTGAAAAGTAATTTTGTGAAATGAAAGGTTTTTTTTTTCCTTACAGTCTGGGTCTTTTATTTCTATAGGTGAAGTCAGACATGGAGTGCGTCGAAGCAAAAGCCTTGAAAACCAGTTTTCGTCCGGAAATGGTTGTGAAATCGAACCCGCAAGCGTTTTTGGATGATGTGTTGTGTGGAAATGGGCCGAGTGGTGTTTCTGGTGATGATTTTTTCGTTGATGACCTTCTTGACTTCTCTAATGGAGACGTTGAGGAGGGGTTTGTCGAAGAGGATGAAGAGGAAGAAGAGGAAGAGAAGGACTGTGTTTCTGTTTGTTCCCAAGAACACGGAGAGAACAACAACTTCAAGTCCGACGCTTTTCCCGTTCAGGATGATTTGGGGTCAGTTCCCGCAAGCGAACTCTGCGTTCCGGTAAGTGGTTTGCCTGCTAAAATCACATTTTGTTTTTATTTCTGTTTTTCATTTTATATATTATTATGAATTTTTCTTTTTTATAAGATTCGAAAATTCCTTTTTTTTTTTTTTTTTTCTTTTGGGTTTATTAGACGGATGATTTGGCGGACCTCGAGTGGTTATCTCATTTCGTGGAGGATTCCTTCTCGGAATTCTCTCTACCGTGCCCGCCCGGAAACGTAGCCATGAAACCCGAAAGTCAATCAGAGAACATGTGTGAATCCGAAGCAGGGTCGGTTTCTTTGAAACCCCCGTGTTTCCTGACGCCTGTTCCGTCGAGAGCAAGAAGCAAGCGTACGAGAACCGGCGGACGAGTTTGGTCTTTTGGCTCCCGTTCTCTTTCAGAATCTTCTTCAACGTCTTCGACCTCCTCCTCGTCCTCTTCTTCCTCTTCGACATCTTGTCTTATCTTCCCCAACGCCGGTCAAAGCATGGAATTGTTCTGTTATCTGGGCAAACCTCCTCCGTCAAAGAAGCAGAAGAAAAGAGGGGCAACGGAAACTGGTGTGACACAGCCGCAACGCCGGTGCAGTCATTGCCATGTGCAGAAAACCCCGCAATGGAGAACCGGTCCACTGGGTCCCAAAACCCTCTGCAACGCTTGTGGGGTCCGCTACAAGTCCGGCCGGCTCTTACCGGAATATCGCCCGGCTTGCAGCCCTACTTTCTCTGGCGATATTCATTCCAACAACCACCGGAAAGTACTGGAGATGCGACGGAAGAAGGAGACGACGACGGCTTGCCTGGAAACCGGGTTAGCTCCGGCAGTGAAGAGCTTTTGACAATTTAGATGGATGAGAACGAGAGAACCGGGAACTTCAAAGCCGGTTCGAACTGGCCTGTTCGGTTCGAGTGTATATTTGATTGGTGGATGCGTTAGGCTTGTAGCCAATGTAACGGGTGTTAGGGAGGTTCTAACGTCAGTTTTTTCTTAATTCTTTTTTAGTCCGTCTTTAAGGAAGAAGAAAGAAAGAGAAGAGAACAAAGCTTCTTAGACCTGCGGGTCTAGAGTTCGAAACCGTTTACCTCTTTTCTGGGGGCCGTTGAAAGGCCAAAATTTCATGAGAGAGGTGTAGAGAGAGGGAGCAGCGTTTCGATTAAGTAACGAAGAGTGAGGCTTGAGTCATGGGACTTGCTTTTTGTGGTTGTTATAATTGGAGAGAGAGAGATATTTATTATGATGTGTGGTGTAATATAGTATCACACTATCATGTGATGGGATGTGTAAGGTATACGCCGCTCTCCTCCACGTGCCTCCCATTCCCGTTTAAAGTTCAAATTTCAAACCCACTCTCAACTAAAATCCAACCAACAAAAACCTAAACCCCCCAGAAAGTATATAAAATTTTTATCAAATCCTGTAACTTTGACCTTCTCTCACTAGCCGCCCCGACCCCATCATCCATGCTTCTCTCATGATATGTCTCCCCACCACCTTCTCCTACCACTGCTCGCATTTATTGTGTTTGAAGAAAAGCCTGAGAGAGAGAGAGAGAGGGGGGGGGGGGGGGGGGGGGGAGATTTATGAAGTAGGGATGACGGTGGTTCTGTGTGGGGCTGTTATCTTTGGTGTGTGGGTGTTTGAAATGCGCCCCCACGGATCACAGTAGGGGCAAGAGGCGAAAAGATAAAGTTAAATATGGTTAATTTAATGTCCTGAAAATATATTTTATGGAATCTTTCGTGTGGATGAGGAAGATTACAGTACTTTGATCAAGATACTTCACCCAAAAAAACATAAAAAAGGTGGTTTGATCAAGATACAGTGGCGCAGGCGGAAAGGCTTCGTCAGGGTGGAATCCATTCGGGCAATCCACCACTTTTAAGATAAGAAAAAAAGGCTCTTACCAGTCTTTATAATGACGGTGGTACCCACATGACAACCCACCACTTTCACGTTATATTTGATCATGTGCTTTACCAACTACTTTTGTCTTCTGCTTGTACTTCAAGTTTACCATCGACATATATGGGTGATCAACAAATCGAATGGCCGGAAGTTGTAATGGTTGTTTGATGGTCGCAGTTCTTGCTGAATTTGACTTGATTGATGGGATTGCGAGCGAGAACAAATCTGATGTGGATAGACAGGATCAAATATTCACCAAAACATACCGTTATCTATATCCTATTCAAAACAATTCAGGTTAAGTTGTTCCAGTCTTGGTACGCGAGGACTACTGATATTTTTTTAAAACAATATAAAGTCATTGTTGTTTCACTGTTCATAAAGAGTTTTTTTAATAAAATGCCATTCTTCCTATCATTTTCGGCTTGACTCGGGGATGCATGAGTGCGTGGGTGTGCCAATATCTGTACTAATGTAAAGAGTCGGAAACTTTTAACCCCAGCATTGATCACACACAAAACCCGATGGATTATGGTTCAGATACGATCCAGCCGCCTGTGGATTTGGAGACTTTTGATTTGACGATTGCTGAGAAAATTGAGGTTTGTCCTCCAAGGTTCTTCCTACAATTTTGTTGCAATATAGACAACGGCCACATTGATGTAAAATTTGCAGAAACTGAGTGCTGTGTGGGATGACGGCTACTTCAAGGATAGATAGTGACGAGAACAAATAAAAGGTGAAAAGAAAACCAACAAGATCTCGGTACCTGCCACTTGTTTCTCTATAGCTATGATTGGAGTATAGAGAGAAGAGATCAGGGGCCGCCTTGACGATTACTAGTTCCGGGGTGCACATAGTGACTGCCCTTAGCATTGGTTGAAGGAGTAAGCAAAATTGTACCTAGCCGTGAACAGAGTAGGGCGTATCTTCTTAGCCTTGTCTAGGAGAAGTAAGGGGGATCTCCATGTGTTGTTGCGATAAGAAGCAACAGGAGGATAAACTACTTCATGCTATGAGAATAGCATAAGAGTAGAGTAGGGTGGTCTAAGGAGATTGAATAGGGGGTCTGAGGAGACCGGAATAGCTAATATAGTTGTATTGTGTGTTGATTGAGAAATGTCTTTTTCTTGCCTGTAGGCCCCTATTTATAAATTGTTTTGCTTGATCAACAAGTCTTCCAACGATCCCACTTTTAGGAAGTTGAACCCCACATTGTACAAACACTCACATTTTTAGAAAGTGAGGGACCCCACTTCCCATGTTTTTTTAGAGAGTCTTTATCTTGTGGACTTTTTCCCAATCTCCTACGTAATGGTGGGTTTATTAACAGACCTCACTTCCCTAATTTAGGGAGACTTGTAACAGCCATACTTTGAAAACCTTTTTCATTCATTTTACTAATAGTGGCACGTGCACACTGCACATCTTAACTTTTAACTGAAGCATTTAAGTTGAAAGAGTAATAAGATGGTTATAGTTTCGGATCGTTTTAGTTGGGGAAAGATAATGGTTGGGAAAAAAATTTGGGATTCCACTTTCTTCCCTTTATTAACAGTATAGATTACAAGTGAGGTTTGCAAGTCTTTTTTAGAGCATTGTTAGAAAATAATTGTTTCTTAATTATGTTAAAAAAGTATTATTAATTTTCAATTACAAGTAATTGGGCCACTAATTATTTTGAAAAAGGTTTTCAAGTCAACTAGATTATTGTTGTGATAAGACCATTTATATAATATCTTAATCTATAAAAGCACAAACGATATATTTATGAAAATTTCAAGAGATGTATAATCACTACACTGTTATTTAATTTTTCTCAAGTCTGTGGAAAGAAAAACATTAAAACATTAGTTTTAGGAGATCCCTTATGCCGTACGTGAAAAATTGCTTTTGCTCTAGAACATTTTATGTGACCTTATAGCACATGTGGTAGCTGCCTGCTACAAGCAACTATGCCGTAGCGTTACGAAGCTTTCTATAAATTTTATACTTACTCCTTTTCTCAACCAAAATGACTGACATGCAACTGCATCGCAAGCTTTCTTTAAATTTAGAAGCAAATGGTCAAACATAAACTCATAAACTCTTTTTTATAGTACGTTCAGTCAGATTCCTTCTTATAGTACGTACAGTTGCATATTAAACTGATGAGCGTGTAATTGGTATTTTTCGTTTTTAAAATCCTTTTCTGCACATCTGTTTATCAAATATAAACTCTTTTTTCTTCAATGGAATCGTAGACTTAGATTAGAAGGGGAAGATTATATGGTTTTCTTTGAAATTTTAATTAAAAAAACCTCATTTTATTTCAGGTCCTTTTTAATAATAGATTCCAAAAGTAAATTCCTTCCAACGTACGATTCATTGGGTTCAATATGCATTAAACCTTAGTCTAATTATATTTCAGAAATGTCGCTTTGAGAAAGAAGAGCAATCCTACTATTAAATTGGTCATCCCCTTTTATGTGAGTTCCTCCCAGTCTTGTTAGCACTATCTTGTCTGTCATCATCGGCCACCGCTGCCTTTGTTATTGTTATCCTTCACGATTTCCCCGTGCTATATAAGCTGTGTTTTTCTCTTCATTCCCAACAGAATTATCAATTCCATTCGGAAAGTTTTCTAGTGGAAGTGCCGTCGCTTTTGGCGAAGACTTCAGTAAAATCATTCCTACACGACATCGGTCTGGTAGCAAGAAACACGAAAAGCATCAAACATTTTCTCACATATACCGCGCGTGAAAGGAAAAGGATGTAAATGGGAAGAAGTGGAGTTAACACTTTTGTAACTATTAATGTTTTAAATGAATTGAGATTAGTAAGAATTAATAAAGCTTAACAATTAAGTATAATTTCATTACGGGATAGTGGAACTGTTTACACCCGTCATAGCCCGACAAATGAAGAAAGACCATATGGCATCTACATGGGCTAACCTCACCAATGAAGCCACGTAAGCATATACGTATGTTTAAACGGGAAAACCGTATTCATACGTATGAGAGATGACGTCATCAAATACAAAACTGACAACCAAGGCCATCTAGATAAATAACGAGAATAAGGAAATTATTTGTTGGGATTGTGGCAAGCAGTTATTTTACCCGAACGGGACGATAAGCAACCGTCAAAGTTCGGCTATAAAAGGCACAGTCTTGAAGATCTCGATGACAACATCCACTCAATCGCAACCAGTTATTATGATTATAATCTGATCATCTGTGATCTCTATTCAGTCTCCTACTTCCACATTGTAGCAAGAAAGGATAATCTAGGACCCCTCTCACTGCTTCCTGTCGCAGTGATACTCTAGGTTACTATTTACTTCGATTGAAGTGAAAGCCCTGCCACCGGCAAGGAAGTCGAGGCCGCCCATGTCATCTAATTATGTACTCCGATTACAACTGCAGAATTACGAATAGCCGGTACCGAAGCTATTTTTAGTCAAACCAGGTGACTAGCATAACGTCGGCTAAAAAGTATTTCTGGGTGGATCCCCAAATTAACTTTGTTAGCAGACGCCCCTGTATCCTTACCTTATACTCCGATTACGACTATAATGTCAGGGGAATGCCGGTATTGTTAGCATTGGTGATTTTCATTTATTCTTTTTCTTTTTGAGTTACTTGGGGACTTGTTGTAATCAACGGTTGCATTTTTGGCGACCAATATATAAATAAAGTACTTTGTTATTGTCTACTGTCATTTTCAAACACGAATAAGAACCCAAACGAAGATAGAACCCCTAGTCTTTATTATTTCGTCTGATCAGTTTTATTACAGATGACTTGCAGTACGGCTAGACCGACTCTGGTTTAGATCCGGAATATGTGTCCGGGATCATGATCTGACTTGAATCATTGTATCGATAAATACTGGCATGTCCGCACAAAGACACACCATCCCTACCACTACGTGTCAAACCCGGACCCATTTGGGAGCAACAGGAACATAATAGTTGGCATGCTTCAGAAGGGCGCTTCATTTATACACATTATGAATATTTATTATTTTTTGTTATTTATAGTAAAAATAATTTTTTGAAGTTTTAGAAATCATAATATTATAATTAAGTTACGAAATTTTTATTCTCTTTAACTCTACATGAGTCGAGCTCGTAAATTTGCGCAATTAATGGTTATAACTGAGCCGACTCTCAGCCTGAGAGATATAACTGATACTGAGAAAAGCCTGAAACTGTAAAATTTTAATGAACCTGAGCCTTCGTGATGGCTTTATGAGCCCAAACTGCTGAGCTCGTTTAGAGCTAGCCCTGGTCCTGTTTGAATTCTGGAAGCTTAGAGACGCAGATGCTGTTTGTTGTTCCCCACTTCCCACTACCAAGAGAGAGATTCAATCCTTGTGGGGTACTTGTGTTCCCACACACAAATTGCATGACCGCTAGCGATTCGGGTTAAAACCGGACCATTTCATCAGCTGTCATGCATTCCACGAGCAGTGACAATTAGTTGTAAACATCAGCCGGGCTGCTGCCATAAACGCTCTCTTATCTTTTGGTAATATACAATGATGGTAGCACCATCCTACTAGATAAAATCCATTCCTATATATAAATGTGTTTATGGTCCGGTCATTACGTCCTTGGAAGAACGACCTCGGAGGGGACCTATGGTTTTGTATGCAATGTTGTTCATATAATAAAAAAAGCTGTTCATTATTGGGAATACAGCGACAACTCGAACGACTCACATTATGTTCACTGGAGGTAAGTTATTGAGCACACTCCCTTTCATTTCATTTCATTTCACTGGAGGTAAGTTATTGAGCACACTCCCTTTCATTTCATTTCATTTCACTGGAGGTAAGTTATTGAGCACACTCCCTTTCATTTCATTAGGTGAAGGCAAGTTTCAAAGCCTTGGGTATGAATATCATAAGTCATTCCTATCACCACAACTGACACCCTAACCCATATCTAGACATTTCGTGGGCTTACGACTTAAACGTGTCAACCCAAGTAACTCAACCAATTTATTATTTGGACAAGTTTACGTAGACACAAATAAGAGAATTTCACTATTTTGGTTCAAAGCCGACATACAACTCCCTTGTATCTAAGTTGAAAATGCAATCATTTTATTATTTTTCCTCTATTTAATTCATAATCACATGCCAGCATGGATTTTCCATGTGTTCGGTTTAGTGTTCATTTTAAGGGCTACGTACACAAACTTGAACACGGCAGACGAATCCGAAGGTCCCATGTTGAGGCCTAACAAAGCAAAAGTAGCAAACATTCTTGAACATAGACCGGGGACCAGCATCGCAGCTCACAAAATATTGGCAAATTAGGGCCTCCATCCAAGCCCACGCGAGCTGAATCGCTAGAAATAGGGCAAGCTGGGCCTGGCTATAACATAAAAGGAGTTGATCTACATAGAAGCTCGCCCGACTATAACATAAAAGGAGTGAGTGGGCTACGGACCCCCTCTTAACGAACTCTGTGGATCAGTTCATTTGGGTTTGACTGGTTAGGAAGCCCGTATGAACTAGGAGGTTCCCAAATTTTTTATGATTGGTCCAACCCAAGATTTTATGGGATTTGAATCATCTACTGTTGGACTTGTAAAATAGTCCAACTATACATGCAGCCACATGGGCCTGCATGGCAGGCATGGTCCTGACACTGTGCCATGTGGCTGCGTGGTACGGGTGGACTCATTTTACAAGTCCAACCGTGGATGATTCCATTCCGTACTACTTTGGTATTAAGGCCTTGCTTGCTTCGGCACTTGCGTAAACCTTATAAGAAATGGAACAGGAGACTGATTCTAACTCATAGAAATGGACTAATTCTAGTTATTATAGAAGGCCGGCCTGCTGAGTTTGATATTTAGGCCCAGTTGTACATCGTACAGACCGTGGCATAGCTTTGGTACGAATGAAGACAATTCAGCGCCTTGGAAAAATCAACAAGTCCAAGTCAACACATTAAACTTATAATACTCATCGAGTTAATTATTATTGACTTATGACTTTCTCCCATTAATTATGTCGCATCACGGTATAAATACTAGGTAAATCTTGTGTCTTTTTGTGGGGGTATGTCTTCCCTTGAGTTGGTGAGATTTTGCAGGAAACTGACTTGGTGAGGACCACAAAACAACGGTCTCCGAGCTTGTTCTTGGTTTTGGGCTATTTTTCATATATATATATATATATATATATATATATTATATATCTTCTTGACGAAACTAGCTAGCTCAGTTATTTTAATTCATGCATGGCTAATTGTCCTTCTCCCCGATGAATGCGGAAATTATAAATAATCAAACCTGGGAAAAGGATATCTGAAAAAATAAAAATAAAAAAAATGAAAACGCAAACACAACCCCATAAGCTATAATAAGCATTGAAGGTTGAGGAATAAAGGTAGTCCGAAGTTAGCAAGCTCTTGCACACCGATTGTGGGAACGGCTTGTGAAGAAGAGAGTCATGGGGGTGAGGTCACATTGACTTCAAAATGAAGTAAGCAGCAAGGGAAGAAGCAAGCGCCGATTAGGTGGAACAAGTGTCGCGTCTCCATAAGAAGCTGGTTAGTCTTATGTGATGATTTATCACTCATTAATTATGTGGACTTGTGATGCCTTGGCGCATAATAAATCCAATTAAGGGATATGGATAATGTTGGTTGGTTGGATCTTGAGGTGGGGGGCACCACTGGGTGGGGAACTCTCAACTTGGCGAAATGTCACGTGAGAAGGGAGTCATCTTTGTCCCCATTTTGCTCTAGGATCAACATCATCATAATTTTGAGAATCTTCCAAAAGATAATACTCTCAAGTCTCATATGAGATGATTATTGCCTCAAAGATGGGCTCCTTATTAACCATTCAGTTTTGTACTATCCGCCTTTTTTTTTATAACTACTTTGTTTCAATCTAAGGGGGGCCAGGCCGACAAGTTTGAGTTGAAATTAGTGGGTGCAAGTGGATTGGAGGACTCTGTTTTGCGACTCCATTCCAGCCACTCAAATAGCGGGCACCATTCCTTGAATAGTCATAGCGTGTGAATTGTACGTTGACTTTTTTGTTACGAGTACCGACGAAGGAACAAGATCCATTGTGAACTAAAAGAGAGTACACTGCAGTTTCAGTTGCAATCATCATTTGCCAGGTGGCAAACATAATCTTGCCATTTTTTTGGTTAAACGATCATCGAAAGCCCAATCAAGAGGGTGTGAAATCGTGAAACATTTCCGCGGTAATGATTAAACGGTTTTACCGACAGCCACGAACATTGGAGCTCGCCCTACCCATTCAGTACACGTTCCTATGGAATTTAGGACCCAAAAATCCCGCATGAAACAATTAGTATTTGACAAATTTTGGATCCTTACAAACCAATGAATTGACACCCATTATACTACGCACAGGACACAATTTTGTTTTCTTCACAGCCGGCCAACGCTGCCTTGAGCGCGTCATCTCCCTTGGCTGCAATTGAGATCCTGTGGGACATTTATCTACAACTTTATGTGAAGTCTCCATTGGAATCATGACATATGTATTGTGAATCGCATATCTACTTGGTTTGGTTTCTAATAAAGCACAAAAAATAAAGACACTTGTTATCGCAAGCACAAGTATAGAATTGTTGTTATATTAAAAGATGAGCCAAGAAGATTTAGTGAAAATAAAATTTTGCTCTTTGCTCCACTTTCATCAATTAGGTGGAGATGCATGTTTTGGATTTTTATAGCTTAAGAAAATGATAAGTGTTCCTCTTTAGACAAAGATCAAATGAATTAATCAAGCTCATCTTCACTTGATGCATTTTGCTAATTTATTTTGGAAATCTGACTGAAAAACTTGGGTAGAAGTTTTTGAGAAAAAAAAAAAAACAATCATGTTTCCTCACAATTTACTTATTTGGGAGTAAGGTTTATTGTTTCGGTGCCGATGGGCAAAAATTGGGTTTTTTTGGATTTTTGAGAAATTTCGCCAGCACACCACCCGTTTCGCTAATAAAAATTAAATAAATTTGTATTTTTCGTTCCGTTTCTCTCGGCATGCCGTCCCGTTTCGCCGAAAAATCACCAAGGAAATTACCTGACGATTTTCCCCAGCGAGACACATCCCCGGAACCAAAAAAAACGAAATTGCCACCGAAACTTAAAACCCTGCTTGGAGAGAAAATTTAAATTAATGAACGAAAATTTAATTTGTGTTGACAAATAAAAGAGTTTCCATAAACGTACAAGGGTTTCTTACAAAAATGTCGTTACTCTTCGGATTTTAGTAATTATTGGGTATTTATTCTTCTCCTGAAGTCAAAACATGCGGCTTCTTTTTCCTTTTTTTGTTAGAGAAAAAAAAAATACGACGTGCTTCTTGCAACGTGTGCTTGTCGACATCCCCGCTTGCTAATTGAGAAATAGTGACAGTTTCTAAACATAATTAAAAACAAGTGTAATTTTACTAAAGGGATAACTAGGGCGGGTTGGGTCGGATTATAAGAGTTCGGGCTCAACCCAATTTAAAATTTACTAGCCCAAACTCGTCGTTGACCCACTCTAACCCAAACTTACTAAACCCAAATCCAACCCAAAAATTATTGTTTGAGTTTGGGCTCGGTTCAAATTGGCCCAAACAAAATTTAAGATTTTGAAATTTTTTATAATTTTTGTTATAATTACAAAATGTTGGAATATCATTCATTAATTTGTCTATCAACATGCTTTTATATTTGTTTGTTATAAATGTAAATATTACAAATTCCTCTTGATTTGTTCTAATGTGTGAGGAATTTAACGTCTTGTAGAGGATGGGGATGGGAGTTATGTACATCTTTGGTGTACAGTTATGTATCTATTTTTTTGTTTTCATTTTAATATAATCTACGTTACCGATCAAAAAAAATTTTCCTCTTGATTTGTTCTTTGAATTTGGGAAAAACACATTTAATTAATTTATTTCTCTACAAATTTTAAAATATAATACTAGTTCACTATATTTGTGGTTTTGTACAATCTTTCTTATTGAGTATGTGCTCCCAAATATCACATTCATTGTAACATATATGTATATGTATGTGAGTCTAAAATTATTTATTTGACAAAAATTCATGAACTTATTATGACATATTAATAATTTATGTTTAATAGTTAATTGCATAAATACAATGACAATATAAAAGGAAAAAAAAATAATAATACATATATATACACATATATTTGGTGGAATTTTATACATATATCTATATGAAAGTATGTACATAAAATCAACATTAACTTCAGGCTTTCCGGGTTGTATAGTTTGAACCCAACCCAAACTCAACTTCGGGCTCGAAATGAAACCCAACCCAAACTCGAACCCGAACCCAAACTCAATGCTCACTTCAGGCTCTTATTCAGGTTGGGTTGGACGGTCCGAACTAGATTTACAGTTCTAGATTTTACTTTTATAAAAAAATCTTATTCCATTTATGCCCTTATCATACTTGCAAACCGCTATTTTTGGATAATTGAGTAATAATGGTAGTTTCTAAAAATAATTAAAAACAAGTGTTATTTTACTTTTATAAAAAAGCTTATTCCATAAATGCCCTTATCATACTTGCAAACCTTTTTTTAAACCAACCACATAATAAAAGGTATAAAAATCGTTTTAAGGTATTTTGAAAGGAAAATTTTTTATGAAAAATAAAATAAAATAACAATCATTTTTAATTATTCTAAAAAAGTGTGACGTTTATAAAAGAGCTTGAATGACCTCATTTAATGCCGCCACTTTGTTTGACTTTTTATTTTGTACCACAATTGTTCGTATTCATTTGTCTTTTAATGCAGATATAATTGAATAAATAAACTATTACCCTTTGGTTATCATTACGATTCTTATATTTTGTTACAACAGAAACTTAACCCTCTATTTTCAAAACTTACCATTATGTGCATATCTTGGTTGCAAACATTTGCATGCAATATAACCAACTTTAAAGCCAACCAAACTGTCAAAGGGTTAAAAACAGAAAAGAAAGCAGACAAAACCCAAGCTTGAGATGCTGCCAAATTTCTCATCTCATTTTTGCTCAACAATTAATGCTTAATCAGATATGTTTCCAGGGTAAATTTTACATAATTTAAGGTGAAGCAAGACCAAACTAAACAAAAAGTGATAAAAAAAAAACAGAAAAGAAAAGGGTTGATTAAGTGTAAAAGTAGCAACAACAAAGGGTTTATTAAGAGTTAAATTTGCTCAATAGTTGCAAACGTTTGCATGCAATAGCGCAAGAATACAAACTCATAGTATTTATTTTATAAACCACTTGTACACGATATGTCTATTTTTTAATAATTACATTCACAAAAAAAAAATTTAATATATACGTTTCAGTTTCTTTGTACATTCATCGCCAGGGCCCCGGCCCTCCTAATATAAATAAAAGACACAAAAAAGTTACTGACGGTGATGTGGGAACGATACTTTTGCACGTTTGACATGACGAAGTGATGTAATGTAAGATGTTAAGTTCCATTGAATGTTCAAATCGGTTCCGAATGATATGCCACAGACATAATTTAGGGTTTGGTGCTCAAGAACCCACTAAGTTTTGCCTAGAGTTGTTTTTTTTTAGCCCTAGATTTAATCATGCATGCTTAAAAGAGCACGTACGTAACTGCAAGCGCAAAGAATTTATCAATAAAAACCTTGGAGTTCATAAAGTCCAGGTTTCAAACCTGCCATGTTTCATGTGATATAGAAAGGCGTGTGAGATCTCGGTAACCTAGCTACAAATCTAAAACCCCTCATCAGAATCAGCCCAAACTGATTTCTACCCCAGCTGAAAGCGTCAAAAGACTGTCTCTTTTTTTTTTTTTTTTTTTTTCTTTTCCACACAAACCGTTTTAACGAATGTTCTTGATAATGCGGGTGGGATTCTTACAAGGTAGCCAGTGTATGAAACGGCCCGCTACCTTTTTTTCCATGCAAAATTTTCGTCTAATCTTTGACAATTCTGCCACCAATCTAAATGTAGCCAATTAATGTTCGAAAAGTAAAACAATGCGACTACTCGCATGCCAAGATTACCTTCCGCAGTCCATCTTTGAAATGCCAAGATTACCTTCCGGAGTCGATCCCGATATATAAAGATCGTTTCTAAAAACAGTACTGCACCTTTGACCGTGAAATATTTAACCATTAGCGTTACAAAAGCAATTTAATGAGTTTATTTATTAATTTGGCACGTACCAGAAGGTGAACGGATGGCTGTCATTCGTGTCAAACGCTGGTGGTTCTGGTCCCTGGTTCTTTATAGTTGGAACCATTCTTCTACTTTAATTTCCTTTTATAGTGCAAATGATCGCGGCATACGTACTCAAACTTGATAATGGTTGTTTCGTTACAGGTGTCAGCGAGGACCGCATGCAGTTCCGCAGAAGGCAAACTGTACAGTTCCTATCTACACTTTTATTACAGCCTTGAATCATTGACGTTCAATGTGAGTCTTACACAAAAATGGATGAACAATAAGTGAACGGCATCCTGCTGCAAATAACATTGTAAATAGAAGCTACACAATCCCTCATAACTTTCGGCCACTTTGCCAGTTAACTAAAGCCTTCCATGACTAATTACAGTAAGGACGTCTTTTTTCCTTGGTTTGGTTTATTTTCCATCCTGAAAAGGGACGGTTTTTACTTTGTACTTAGAGAGTCCATCGATCGCCATCACTTCTGTGAGCTGGGTGGTCCATGTAGATCGCACTGTTCGCCATGGTGACAATATATACCTTTCAAACTTCAAAACATAAGATCGAATTCCTTGACTGTTTCTGAACTTAATTGGCATTAAAAGAAACTCAACGATCTTAAAAAAAAGACTGTTTTCTAAGTTGTTCATCCCAAATTGATATTACTTAAATGCAAAGAACCATATTGTTCAGTTGGTTGAGTAATGATGGTATCTACTGGGGGTTAGTTGAGCAACGCCGGTAATATCCAGCCATCTCCTGACGTGATTGGATTGACTGGTAATATATTGCGGGTACGTTCTAAATTATTGACGGGTGCAAGAAGATAAACCAAAACCCCACAAATTAACCAGGTTAGTTGTGATGTTGTTGGGTTAGCGGTCTCAAGATCTAGCTCATTTAAAGCTCGGCCACAGCTCCAATATGTAGAGCCGGAGCTGAGCCTAAGCTTAAGGGGAAAAAATCATCTTCATAATCAAAGCCAGTTCCTACCAAAGTGGGTTCCGCGAGAGTCGAATTTTGTTCTTCCGTCAAAAATCATGTTTGAAAATTAAGATTGGACAGATAGTTCATGCATGTACCATAAGAACTCTTGTTTTTCCAGTGTAATAGGAGAGGATTGACCTTTGCTCCTCTCACGAAAAAGTAATAATAAAGAAATTCATGACTCCCTATTTCTTTTTTTGTCACATTAAGACTTTCAACATGCAGGAAAATTAAAAAGCTCGTGATCAAATATTAAAATCAGTCTTCAGAAACGAATACTAACAACAGTTAATCCAACATGTTCACTCTGTTCGCATTCAACATGTTCTTCGTAAAGGGAATGCAGCTGCGGACCATATGGCCAACTTTGGAATCGATGACTTCTCCTGTTTATGGATTGTTAGACCCCCTAAAGAAATATGTAATATACTTGTGGATGATGCTAGAGGCCGTGTACATACTCGTACTTCTGTTTAATAATATACCTTCTCTTTTGACTACCAAAAAAAAAAAAAAAAACAGCTAATCCAAGTTTAGGTGTTGCATACCATCAACCTTAGTCATTGTCTCGTGCAGTGATTATGAATCGATTAATTAATGACTGCCTTTTAAGAAGCTCTGCCAAGAAATTTCCAACCCTTTGCAAGGCTGCTGAGGATGGCGGCCATCTTGCATGCGTTTTCAAACGAGACACAGATTACGAAAAACCGACCGCCTCTGTCATCATCATAATCTGTGTATTCAAAGAGTCTAGATGTGCTTTCATACAGCAATTAAATTAACTATTCAAACAAAATAGTCAATCAACTTGCAACACTTGCAATGTCACGATGGGAAGTCATTCTCAAAGAGAGATTTAAGTCTATTTGGATGACAACAATGATGCATTCCCAATCAATCCATTAGACTCTACTTTTTCTCCCAATAAAATTTCGCCACCGGGCTATATATACTTGTTTATTTGCAACATTATATGGAAGAATTTTGGCCGACGAGTGTAGTTTATCCCGCAAGCTGATGTGATGAGGGAACTGTGTCGTCGCAAATTCTAACGAAGTGTGCCTTGAAGGGATGGGTGCGCCATCTGCCTTCTTCCACGGTTGTTCTTTCTGAGCATTGATCTAGGTCATCTTCACCCAGCGTTCACGACGACCTTTTGCTTAATTAATTTCCTACGTATGTTCTCTAGACAAAACCTATGATGTAGGATTTTGAAAGAGAAAAGGTTACTCTATATGTGCCGTAGGTTTTACTCCAAGTTAAAAATATCGTTTCGTTGAATCTAACCCAAACTGGACCTGAAAATATCAGAAGAAACTTTATAAATCAAACAACTGAAAGATATTAATTGACGCATGAACGGACACATATGAAATATCTGGTCAATACATTCAATTAATTTCAAGTTGTGCCAAGATAATTTTGGCTCTTGTTTGAATCATCTGTCCAAATTCAGCTCATTCGATCATTTGATACGTACATCAATAATATTTTAACCTTTTGGATTTTGTGGAAACATTACCTTTAGAGCTTGTCGCATGTGAAAAATTTACTTGCCTTCTAAACTTAGGTATGTAACTTTTTCGCAGTACATTTATTTTATATTAAGCGGGAGGAGGGTCGCGGGTGATGTGTCAAGTTCGGATGCTTCGGGGCTGAGGTGGCATGCTCGCAAGGTATGGGGTGGCTCAAGATTACGTGTCGAGGAAGGGCGGTTTGGCCTCTAGTATTAATTTATATTAGTGGGGCTATCTAAAAGTCAGTCTATCTAAATAAGCTTTATTAAATAGGAGGTTTAGTCAAAATATGTGCTTCCATTCACTTGAATACATCAAGAGCTAAAAATAAAATATCTTTTGGCAATACCATAAAGCTTTCACATTGCTCTTGCTCGTGAGGAGAAAGCGAAATTTCATATATGTAGACTTGTGATTCCCTCAAATAATGAGGCTTTTTAGTGTAAACTTAATTAGGAGTAAAATCATGAAGTCTCATGAGTTAAAAAGTGAACAATATCGTCGATCGGGACATCACATATAACTATCGTTTCCTAATTTTGTAAGCGTGTGAAAAAAGATAACTACGCATAACCGATCTCTTTATCCACAAATTAAGATATCAATATAAATTAAATCGTTACAAATAATTATGACGCGATGGTGATGATTAAACACGCAAGGATCACAATCTAGTAATCCGGTCCTCATGGCTATCCAGATATGGTAAGTGGTTACTGATATTGAATCTATGTGGATGAGGATTGGCTCTAGAACTAATAATTTAATTTAGATCTTTGTTTTAAGGGGTACAAATTACATGGTCAGACTCAGACACACTATCGATGTTCGGACCGTCCACCCTTCAGAAAACGACACGGACAGTAGTTATTGGCTGGGATCCAATCTCCCCACCATTAGACATCCTTTCGTAGTAGGTAATCTCTGATGGATGCCGTCCATCCTAGCAATGGTCAAGGTTTCGATCGTACACCAGATCAACGGTCGTTATCTCCCGAGAGACAAAATCAATGATTCAACGGTTGAGATGGTACGGCTACTTACCCATCCCTTTTATTGCCTTTCTATTCGGAAGTTTTCTTAGAAGCGACTCTTACTATTTATCATGGATGTTCTAAGAAACCCGGCCTCTAATATCTTGCTTATTGCGACGTTTACAGCCTACCATTCCTCGGTGGTGGTAAGGACTTTAAAAGAGGATTTGGGTTTGAATTTTTGGGCTTCAACAGGCTCTCAAAAGTCCAAGATCTTGTGTGGGCCATGTGCTCACGCCTAACATACATCACAGATATTTGTCCAGGAAGAAAAAGGAAAAAATCTGACCACAAATACAGCGTCCCTCAGATGGTTCACATCAAGGGTAAAGAAGAGAAAAATATAGGCGCAAGAGAGTGCGGGAGGTGTAACAACATTTCTACAGAAAATCTAGAAAGAGAATTAAAGAATCATTCTTACACCCTCAATCCAATCTCCATCAGCTAAAGTGTATAAATTAAACCCGAATCTGCTGGTATCAAACAAAACCCAGGATAAGTGAACATACTGAGGTTGAGTTGCAGAAATAATATTCTTGGAAGATGGATATTAGTCTGGAAGCTGTGCAGCCTTTGCCTCTGATGTTGTTCTTTGTCCTTCCTTTGCTGTTCTTGTTTGGTGTTTTGGTACGGTCACGCCGGAGACTACCATACCCTCCGGGGCCAAAAGGGTTACCGTTGATCGGTAACATGTTGATGATGGACAAACTGACTCATCGAGGACTCGCGCAGCTCGCTAAGAAGTACGGTGGACTGGTCCACTTTCGCATGGGTCTCTTAAACATGGTAGCCGTTTCGACCCCAGAAATGGCTCATCAAGTTCTTCAAGTTCAGGACAGCGTCTTCGCCAACCGTCCGGCTAATATCGCCGTTAGATACTTGACGTACGACCGGGCCGACATGGCCTTCGCGCCTTACGGTCCCTTCTGGCGTCAGATGCGTAAGATCTGTGTTATGAAGCTGTTCAGTCGGAAGCGGGCGGAATCTTGGGCGTCTGTACGTGACGAGGTTGAATCGGCGGTTCGAGCTGTAGCTGACAAAGCTGGTTCAGCTGTCAACGTGGGGGAGCTGGTATTCAATCTCACGAAAAACGTAATCTATCGAGCGGCCTTTGGGTCCAACTCACACGAAGGTCAGGACGAATTTGTGTCAATATTGCAAGAATTCTCCAAGCTTTTTGGCGCGTTCAATATCGCCGATTTCGTTCCTTGGCTGACCTGGGTCGACCCACAAGGATTAAACAAGAGACTCGTGAAGGCTCGCCAATCTCTTGACCGATTCATCGACAAGATCATCGACGATCACATGGAAAAGAAAAACAACAACGGCGGTGCCGGTGAGGCGGATGTAGACGCAGACATGGTAGATGATCTACTTGCTTTTTACGGCCAAGAATCCAGAAAGAAAAATTCAGACGATTTACAGTCCACCATCACCTTCACCAGAGATAACATCAAAGCTATCATCATGGTACATATCATTTAGCAGCAAAAAGAAAACAGACGGACGAAACTGCGTTTTTTCCTCTCTCTTTCTTATGTGTATTGACTTGTTTTGAGTTCTGGGTAACTTGTTTTTTGTTAACATATTTTGACTAATTTTCTCCAACTTTGTTCTACTGTTACAGGACGTGATGTTTGGCGGCACCGAAACTGTGGCGTCGGCAATCGAGTGGACTATGGCGGAGCTTATGAAGAGCCCAGAGGATATGAAAAAGGTGCAACAAGAACTAGCGGACGTGGTGGGACTTGACAGAAGGGTTGGAGAGTCGGACCTGGAGAAGTTGAATTACCTGAAATGTGCAGTGAAGGAGACTCTTCGACTGCACCCACCGATTCCACTCCTCCTCCACGAGACCACGGAGGACAGCGAGGTCGCCGGTTATTACATCCCGGCGAGATCACGAGTCATGGTCAACGCGTGGGCCATCGGACGAGACAAGACAGCTTGGGACGAAGCCGAGACCTTCAAGCCTTCCAGGTTTCTGAAAGACGGAGTTGCAGATTTCAAAGGGAACGACTTCGAGTTCATACCTTTCGGGTCGGGTCGGCGTTCTTGCCCTGGCATGGTTCTGGGTCTTTACGCATTAGAGTTATCGGTGGCTCATCTTGTCCACGCGTTTACGTGGGAGTTGCCTGATGGCATGAAGCCAAGTGAACTCGACATGGACGATGTGTTCGGACTCACCGCGCCCAGAGCCACTCGACTCGTCGCAGTACCCACTCCTCGATTGCTGTGTTCTCTGTTCTAATCTGATGGGCGGGGGCAAAGCCGTCCAACTCTGTTAAAAATCTTGTGCAGAGTTAGTACATATAAAGAAGCACAACAAATATGAAAAATAAAGACCTTTCTAGGGACCCTCTTTGGTACTTGTCAATTGCATGCATAGATCTGTACTTTTGTTGTTGTTTGTCACCACACAAGTAAGAGCATCAAGAAGGTTTTTGTTTGTATAAGAAATAAAAATTCCAATATCATGGTTACTGTTCTTCTTCCTTTATGCTATATAGTTAGTACCCCTTTTAATTTTTGTTTTTTGGAGTATATAATATTTACGTCATAGTGTTTTTAACAAGGAGAAACCACCACCCCACCCCACCCCCCACCTCTTAATTAAGCAAGAAAAATTCATAACCTTCAAAAGCTCTACATCGTAGCATTTATGAGTGTAGGGCAAATGTGCGGAGAATGTCAAACCAGCCAGAAAAACTTCGTTTTCATGATTTTAAATTGAGCATCATTTCTCAGGACAGATAATTAGATAAAGTTGTTGAGACAAGTAGCACAACACGTAGCATGCGTAAAAGCTTTTAGAGGATTTTTTCGTGTATAAATCCTACGTTGCAAATCCATTTAGACCCGGCAAAATAAAATAACTTTTCATGATATCCATTGATATACATAACAAAAATCTCCAACATATGTGGAGAACGCGGCAAAATAGAAGCGTCGGGAACGCGGCATTATGTTGCTGTCACATGCTAGCTTAAAATGCAAGAATAATGGTGCAGAGAGACAGTAGAGGGGGTAAGAGCGTCTTGGCCGCTCAAAGCTTAGCTTGCCTTGCTTCTTAGCTAGTTGGAAATGCTTTAATTTGGGTTCTCAGTGATTTATACACAAGTCTCTTCCTTCAATTAGCCATAAATTTTTTTTTTTTTTTTGGTTTTAAGCATCATTGGGTAAATAGTACAATGGGTCTGGCATTTGCAAGTTCTCTCTCAACATCTTTACCATCCTTGGCTTCAATCCTAATCAGAAAAGGATGATGATGGAAAGAAAATGATTCTTCGTCGCATCCGGGCTG
This sequence comes from Buxus sempervirens, assembly GCA_947561395.2. Classification (NCBI taxonomy): domain Eukaryota; kingdom Viridiplantae; phylum Streptophyta; class Magnoliopsida; order Buxales; family Buxaceae; genus Buxus; species Buxus sempervirens. The sequence goes on from OX387190.1 coordinate 39,938,437, forward strand.
TTACATGTTGTTTTAAGTCATTATCTGGGTTTGAAGCTCAAAGAAGCGATAATCCGGTACGTTTGGTAATCTTTCTTTCCTAAACCAAATTGGATGTGGTTGGCAACATGTTCACTTCATGGACCGAGCCGGATAATGCTGTAAAGAGCTAGCCAACAGGTGCCGTCTGACCATGTATTTCGGTTTTCAACATTCTCCTTTAATTAAGTAACGAGAAGATATACATGACCATTCCATCAGCAGATTGCATAAACTAATTAAACAGAATAATGAAGTTACGAATTTTTTAAGAATATATATCTCAACCAATCCAGACGAGAACATGAATCATGTTTTCTTATCTTTATCTATAAAAAATTAAAACTGCATGTTTCATCTTGCAAGATATGATCACTGCCGACCACACAACCAAAATGCGTGTGATGGCGAGGTTGGTATGTTTCTTACGTATGCGTTGTGTGGACGCACTGCCTTCTTTTAGCTTTTGAGAACCAGGAAAGAGATGTGAATGGTTATCTGTTAAATGAGTTGATGGAGCCAGGCATTGCTTATTTGTTTTATTTACTTTCTTCTCTTTTATGCTTCAGTTTTGCTCTCTCAAATATCAGAAAGTAGCCTATCAGAGCAAAGGAAGAAGACACATCGTTGGTGGATGGACGATAAAATGTTCTTATTGCCCCTTCAAAGGGATAAACCATATAAGACAATAGAATTCCCTTTCGGTATTTGGGTTGAATAAGCATTTCACCTCCATCGGTCATTCATTCTTCCAGATTTCTCCTCTGTTCCTTTCCATGTCTGCGTTTTTTTATTCTTTTGGATAACTTTTTTCCCATTAATTAAAAACAACTTGGGACACGGTTCAATCTCCACGAGGTTTACCAAATTCTATGCAACAGCGTCAAAATATTAAAGTGATTTTGTTAAAGCTGTTACACCTGTTTCTGATTTGGCTCTGTGTGAACATGTCGTATATCTGAAGCTCAAATGTCCTAGTGATTTAGTGGGAATTAGACCGGTTAAATCTTGCTCTAAACAGGAAAGCTAAAAATCACCCAAACTGTTTCTGAATCAACTGTATCCAGCTGATGGATGGAGGAGCTAGGTCTTGAACTCTTAGGGATAACTTAAGCGTGAACGAAATGGCCGTTGACCTATAAACAGAAACTGTGATTCTGTTTTCAACAGAAAAATATGAATCAATGGCCTACAAAGAGAAAAACCAAAGATATTGTTAAACGTCTCCAAGCATGACAAATTCAAGTTTAAATATGCAAATCTAAAAGCCAGGAAGTGTTTTGCTTGTGCTGGATGTATAGGTCTCTACACATCTTCACTCCATTAGACTTTCTTTCTTTTATATTGCTTGGACATGGATGCAAGAAACAGAATTTTCTGCATCTCAGGTTGCCAAACCGGTGAACGAAAGGTTTGAAAATCCCAAGATTCCCAACCATTCACGTCCCAATTAATGCTTCCTCCAGCATGTCCCTAAAATATTATGAGGGTATCTCATTGGCGCCTACTTCAGGCCAAACTCACCGTATATTCAATATCTAGGTAGCTCATAAATGCTATCTTGGTACAGCCTTTTTTTTTTGGTAATGATCTTGGTACAACTTCCTAGCATCAATTTTTCAATACCCACATTATTTTTCTGTCAGAAAATTAACTAAATATCATTAGTCATTTGACTTGTTCCTAATGCAGGGCGGAGCCGTAAAGGATCCTGAAATGTTTCTTGAATGAAGTGCTTGCCGTAAAATAAATTCAACAAGCTAACTTATACAGCTTGAATCAAACTTGAAATGGACCACTTAATCCCAATGACTCAAGCGTAAAGCCCAATTGAGTAGAAAACCTGCAAAATGATCACTGTGTAACCATCTAGAACCGAAAAGCTCTTCACTCGACAAAGACGTAACATTACATTTTTCCATCTTGCACCTCTATTTGGTATGATAATATTGCCCCTTAAACCTCCTAGGCTCAACAAAACAAGATTTCAAGTCAAAATTCATCATCTAGTTCTGATTGCCCCCTACTCATTTTCTTTTTTCATTTTCTCCCACACAATCTCATAACCCTCTACCCTGCAGCTGTTCCCAGTGTCCTGTAATCACAAACTTGAAAAGCACAAAATGTATGGAATCCACTCTGGTAGGAGAAAATTTTGAAGTGCCATTACTCCAAATTTTTTTGCAAAACATGTTCCAAGCAAAAAAGAATGAATTTATTGTATCCCACTTGTATCATGTTTAATTGCTACAGCAACCATGTCCCTACATCAGAATGCGGATCACAGCAAGACCAACAGCAGAAATAGAAATCAGGGAACCGATGCAGTATTTTATCACTTCATATTTTGCTGCTTCCAGTTGGGCCCTTAAAGCATGGATCTCCTGAAGATAAAACATAAGAAAGTCAATGTTCAGCGTTCACTGTATAATTTATAACCACAAATATTTTTCAGCTGCATTTGTGAGGCTCACCCGGTTAAGCTTGTTAGTGAGATCGTTGGTTTCTGCATTCTGATTTGCTAGTTCATCACGCAAGCGTCTACATTCATTAGATGAAGTAACTGAGACATTCTAGAGGTAGGAACAAAGAATAATCTGCTCGAAATAATGGATGGCAATAATTTCCAGTGGAATGGCACCTGGATAATGCAAGAATTCAAAAATTAAAATTTCCTTACCCTCTTTCCAGGTTCAAATCCAGCCGCTGCCCAGCAGTAACTTTGTCAATCTCATACCTATGTCAGAAGCATTTCTAGGTTTTTAAATGTATAAATTCTAACATTATGTTAGCATGTAGAAACCAGTATTAGGGGTTGAAAAAAATCAGACCTCAATTCACTACGCATTTTCTCTATATCACTTCGAAGTTTTTCAGTCTCGTGTTGTAACAAAGAGAAATGGTGCCCCTAGCATACAGAGTACAGTCCAATATTCAGAAACATTCATGCAGAAATCAAATCATGCCCATCAAAACTTAAGCTATATATTTCATTCTTGTTCTGATCTTCAAGGTACTATCTATTATAATATATATATATATATATATATATATATATATAGCCTCACAGAAAAAACAGCCATGGTGTTACTTTTTTCCTTTCCATTTAGTCAAATTGTGAGTATGCTAGTTTTGGCTAAAAGATTATATATGCATGTAATAAGAAGGCAGCATATACCAGCCAACCAGAATGGTGAGTCTATCTAAAAACATCTGGCGGCATGCTGCATATATATGGATCCCACAGGTCAGAGATCTCAAAAAGCAACAACCAACTTAATCAGGGACGTCATAAGCTAACCAGAAATGTAATGTGTCCATTCAAAAGGTATCCAGAATGTGATGGAGCTAATCCTGAATGCGCATCAACTGTTCTATCAGCCTCATGCATTTTATTGTCTTCTAAAATTAGAAGCTCTAAGAACCCACATAAAAACTGCAAATGCAGTATAGTTTCATGGCTGGTGCCTTCCACTACACAAACCCAACTAAACTTTGCTGGATCGTCAAACAGGACACAATTTGAAATCAGGTAAGGCCATGTGCCTGCCCACCCCTAACAATCTCTCTTATTCTTAATCTAACTAATAAGAGTGAGAAACCAGCATTAGGTGCTATCAATAAAATATCTTTACTCATATAATAATAGTACATACAATACTTAGCATAGTAGACACTACTCCTACTCAAGTCCATAATGCAACCTTATAGATCCCAAAACCTAGAGTTGTGATACCAACCTATAATGAACTGAGGGGGCTTTCCCCTTCTTTTGTCCTAAATCACATAGGCGAAAAGAAGAGCCCCACACTTAGCCTATGTACCCCTCGGGGATTTCATCCATATCCAACGTGAAATTGCCAAGCAAGCTCCACACTAATAGCTCACATTCTAGCAATCATGCTCCCCCTTATATGACACTTGAGTAATGAGATGACCCCAACCTGAACTTCGACAACTGACCTTGGTCACATCTTGACTAGACAAAGGTCAGTGCTTTGGTGTTCTTCTACAGGTTTTAGTGCAAAGTTTTAGCATCTACTCATAGACATCAATAAAAAATCCTAAACTATGTTTTTTTTCTCTTACTCACGCTTCCCAAAACCACCCTTTCTTTTCTATTACGTCTTTTTCTCTTTTCCTAAGCTCTCACTTGCACCATTCTCTCTCTCTCTTTTACTCTTGCCCTTTTCTCTTTCACTTGTCTCTCTTTCCCTCAGGCCTCTTAATTTCTCTTTGTTGTATCTCTCATCTCTTACACGCATCATTTTCTTTCCTTTCGGGTCTTTCAACCTATGTTACATGGACTCGGGTACGAGTGTCAGGTGTGGGTATGCGTCTAGGAGTCGGATTTACTTGACCCTCAAAACTTAGGATACGGGGACTCGGTTGAGAAGTGTTCAAATTTTGGATAAGGATACTGGGATTCGGCTGAAAAGTCTCCAAGTAAATGTCAATAATGCCAATTAGAAGCCTAGCTTTCATATTTCTGTTTTTCTTTTTCTTCCCCCTATATTTTTCTTTTTAAGTCATTGCTTGCAATTTTTGAGTTTGAGAACATATATTCTCTCTTTGCAAAAACTATTATCTTTTTTGATTCATTTCTTGCAAGTTAATTATTTGATAATTATTTTTTGATTGATCTTGGGTTGCCATGTCCAAGAGAACATGCAAAGGATCCGACACATATCCCGTACCCATAGCCATGTCGTGTCGTGTCGGACATGGGTACTTTGGGTCGTGTGAAGTGTCCATGTAACATAGCTTTCAATAGCTGTTATTCAATGAAAGAAGAAAAAAGAGAAGAAAAATAAAAGATTTTGGAATTTCAAAAAAAAAAAAACCCAACACACACAGAGATAAAGGATTTATACTCTTTTTTATGGGCGTCACATTTTATTGATCAATAGTGCTTGGGAAATTTTTGCAGAAACTATTTCTGTAAATTTGAAATTGCATGTCATTCTGTTTGTCTAATTTTGTTTTTTTCTTGAAATTCTGTGTTATATGTGTGTTTGTGTGTGTGATAAAGATATTATATATATATTATAAATATTATAAAATAAGGGTTATCCCCTTCCTTTTCCCTTCATCTCCTCTCTACACTCTCTCCCTCTTTCTTACTCTTCTGATTCTCTCTTTGCGTTTCTTTTCTCATTCAAGATCAATCGGTCAAAAAGGAGGCGGCAAACAATGCATAGGTATGCCGACCACTCTGCCTTTCTTGCTTCCCTCCCACTCTATCTCTCTCCACTTTTTTCCCTATTTTGCAAATTCCGCATTGTACAGTGTTTGATGCCGTATGGAATCCAATGATTTCAACAGCACTCAATATGTGCCATCAAAATTGGTTGTGTTTCGATTGGCACAAAGTGAAATCTCACATGTGCCAATCAAAGGAAGAGAAGTTTTAACCCCCAACAAAACTGGCAAAATTTCACCCGCATAACATTCCTTGGTTGGAAGTATGATGTGCTTGAGGGCCTCAATGACAAAGAAAACCTCATGAGTGGGGAGAGCGCATATTAACGTGTTTTGAAAAAACTCATGAGCCGATCAAGGTATTCTTTGCTTACGGGACTCAAAGACAAGTCTTAACTTGTCGATAGACTCGATACATCTTGTGGGGATTGGACAAGGGTCAAGAGAACATAAATGGCAAGGCTAGCCGTGGCATGGTGAGGGCCACAGTGCAACACAATCGAGCCGTTGAGAGGAAAAAGTTTTGGATCATGGCACCATGGAAACCAAAATTGTGTTCTAGGGACATGATTTAGGCCAGATATAGTAATAATACAGATGGTGTAAGCCTATGGGAAGATTGCTAGTCTGAGAATATGTCTACATTTTGCTAGTTTTTCTGTTTACCCAAAAGAAAATTTTGTGCTAGTTTGTTATCCTTGAAAGAATTTGAAACAGCATCTAAAGATCAAAAATAAAAACTTGTCCATGATCAATAGAGTTCAGATTTGACTACTTATTAAAACAACCGAATTTTGTATAGAAATTAATTTTGAGAAGAAAATATTAAAGCCAGCCAAAGATATTCATAAATGGTTCAAAGTTTCAAAAATAAAAATTGCTAAAACAAATTACTACCTGCGAGCTTTCTACTTCAGATTTGAATTTGGATAGGTTGAATTCTTGAACCATCTCAGACTATTGAGACATGCAAACACAAAGAAATGTGACAATTAAAAAAGAGAACTTTAATGTAATTGTAATTCACAGGCATGAAAAAGATACTAATTTCCCAAGTAATTCAAACAGTTGACTTTCATATAAAATTCTATTTCCTTTCAAAACAACAAAATTTCTTAACATGCTTCTCGTAGCTTAGCCATATAACCTATTTTAAATAACAATCAAATAAAATTTAAGCAAAACAGAGTGAAAATTCTTACTTTCTGCATCTCTGATTTGGAAACAAATGACTGAGCCACATTTTCTAAGCTGTCATTCAACACTTCAGTGATTGCAGCTGTTATCGCCTCAGCTTGTTTTGAGGGCACGCCTTGTGCTTCTAGTCTCCTAACCTGGACATCCAAACAAAGAGGACAATCAGGATCTTAGCCCTAAATACCTACGCTGCATTCTAAACTTCCAGCCAATATTGTACATTTGCTCATTATTTCCATTATTATAACCTAGATAACAAAAAACAAAATTTAGTTATTGCAAAACAGCATTGCAGGATAAAAATTAATTACCAATCCTAATGTATCCACGATAAAGGCTCTTTTTCCATTAGATTTCACCAGTTCAGATATCTGTCTACGATCAAATCTATTAATCCGTGAACTTAAAGCCAAAGAATCAAACATTTTGATCGAAGATGAATCAAGAGATGCCCGTTCTACCACAGTCGTCAACGTTGATGAACTCAACCCTCTGAATCCAGTCAATATCACCCCTGAATTCGTCCCGAATAACCTCACCTGTTTATAGGCCCCAGCAGCAGCCATTTCCCCTATACAAGAAAAAGGGGAGCGAGCTTGAAAATACCCTACTCCATGCAGATCTCAACGCAGCTCCTCTCTCATTATTGCAATTGTTACGAAGACATTAAAACAAATCCTCTTCCACTGTATTTCTTAAGCGAGCCTTTTTCCAATATCAATTACATCAACGTTCATGTCCTCATCCACCTGACACATGTAACAATTCAGCTTCCAATATGTTTCAGGATATTTTTACAAAGAAAAAAAAACAGGGAAGCAGAAATTTTCTTTTCAAAAATACTAGCAGGTAAAAGGGCATAATCCAATACAAGTTTCAGACAGTTGAAACTGGAATCGATTCGACGTCGAGGAAACCTCGGTGGACATCGCCTTCTTTGGCTTCCTTCTTTGGCTTCCTCAATGCTTGATCACGGTAAACGGATCCAACGCACATTTCAACAAAACCTACGAATAGCAACAACAAATAGAGACTCAGAATTTAAACCGAGAGATCCGATGCTTCGAAACGAGAAACTCAAGATAGGAGAGATTTCTACCAAATCCACGGCAGTTGCCCGAACCATACCTTAGGGAGGGTTTGTAACTTGTAAAGGCAGCCGTCCGTAAATGAACTCGAGATACGGACCCTCTCTTTGTATGTAATAGCAGTATGCACGTGTGTAAAAAGAGAAAGAGAGAGAGGGAGAACGTGGGTGACGGGTCGGATCTGATATGATCCGAATTCGATCTGATAAGAAAAACTGATATTTGAACTTGAACTGATTATTCGACAGATCTTTCACATCTAATACCGAATTTGATCCGAATTCGAATCTGACCAATTATCTGATATCCAAATCCGATTACATTATATATAAAAAAAATTAAGATATTATAAATTTGTCTTATATTATGAACTTAAATCAATAAATATTCTATGAAACCTTCATTCCTTCTATACTAATATATAAAAAGACTTAAAAATGCCTAAAAAAACATAACATATATACAAAATAAACGGTCGGATCTTTATCGGATCGAATATGTGTAATACCATATTCGAATACGAATATAATTGGATCTTATTTGAATAATTGGATCTAAAACTAAGATCTATATTCGGATAATCAGGTCGAATTCGGATCTTTATCCAACCAATTGACAGCCCTAAGTGAGGACAGTTTTTAAAACTCATTGCAACTTTTGACTATTGTACCCTCAATTAATAAACCTTCTCAATATATATGTAAGGGCTATTTTGGAAAGCTGCATATTTCTTTTGGCACGCTCTCCGAGGGCCTATTCCCATTAAATATAGTATAGATATAGATATATATAATATAGTATAGATATAGATAGATAGATATATATTTTTTATTTTAAAATATCCTTTCAAAAATTTAAAAGACTATGGTATCTTAAAAAATTTTAAAAAAAAAACCCAATTCTGAATTCAAAGTTTTCTAACGACTCTCATATTCCCCAAATAATTACCCATATAGTAATTTGGATTAAGGTTCAAGTGCAGCATCTTATTTAGAATTATTAAAAAAAATACTTGTGTTATCTACAAAGCCCTATAGAAAAATATTTATCTACTTATGTTATTTTTCATCAAATATGACTAACTAGGTTTGTTTCAAAGTCCTTTCTTATGGAGCCCTTAACTCATTTACTTTATCTTGTAATATACCGAGATATAAAACTGAAAAGAAAAAAAAAGGGAATATCAACTATCTTTACTTTATCCTGACCATTCAACTTTGTTAACTTTTTTACTTGATCATGGCCCTGCTTGCTAACTTTTCTCCTTGGTCATGGCCAAAATTTATTTGTGATGCTTGAAAGATCAACCTTCAGATGCAAAAGTATACTTAAAATGCACTAAAATTAATTATCTATTTGAAAAAAAAAAAACATGGACATGTATCTCAATTAAACATTTGAGCGACAAATGTATCTATACCATGTTACTAAGTATAATGCCAAAAAGATTTTTTTTTCCTGAAATAACCTTATAATACCTCATTATAATATATTTTTACAAGGAAAGGTAGAATGTCCCCAACATTGACCCTATCCAATTACCTACGTGTAGTATTACATTCGTTATCCCTAAAATTTCTAGTACCAATTCATTACAGTATCAACTTATAATACCAAAATGACTTCGACGCTCCCAAACATAAACCTTCGTGACTCCTAAAATATTCTCCAACACTCTGGCCAAAACTAAATAAAACTGAGCTTAGTACATTTTGTTTGGAACCATACCCAAAGGATGAAATGGAAACACCCTTTATTTACTATACAACGGTAAATTAAATTTAAAATGAAAAAACGAATCACAAAAACAGCTTGCTAGTATGGACTTTGAGGTTCGGACAGAATTTCTATCATTTTGGTGCTAATATACAATAAATAAAAATTCAAATCCATTCAGTTCGTTAAAAATCCATTTTTCACAGACAACCCTACTGAAATAATTGCCGTTTCTTCGCCTATGCACTAACAACCTCTAATGAATAACTCGTCCTCACACTCGTAACGTAGGTTCAACTGGGGTATCAAAAGCAGTTTGAATTCAGGAATTCTTCAGATCCTCGTCTCAACGTATGAACGGAAAATCTTTTAGCTTCACGGCAAATGGTTGTTTGAGATCTTAATTTAGCGTCGTCTCTTCGATCGAGATCCTTAGAAGGGTAAGGATGAGCGAAGAGAAATACCCCATAAGAAGGGGGGAAAAGGCAGTATGGAAACCGTAAGAGACATAAATGCTAGTAAAAGCGGCTAACCAACCAATGATCAGCCCAAAACCCCGCCAACTTGCTACCAGCTTTTCTGAACGAGACACAAATAAGAGCTCCGCATTCGTGTACATCTGTACATCTCAAGCGGATCATCCAAAACGACTGCCGTGTCTGTTGGATTTAAGGAGAGATTCGACTGGCGTTTTCTACGTCATAATCCTTTGGTTGCACGTATATCAACCACAACAATTTTTATACAGCAAATAAAAAAGAAACCACCAGAATCTAGGAATTCCCATCAAAATTATCTTAATGGTAAAACATGAGCCAAATTAGGGCAGCAACCATATGCTGTTAAGATTCTTGCTTGACTTCTTATACACAGTAGCCATTATGAGCCAGCTAAGTTACTTGGGTCGCCTTCGGTATGGGTAAAGAATGTCATTGAGATTGTCTTTTATATAATTTCCAGCTCTATTCATGTTCCTTGCCACACCCGAGGCCACCAGGCTTGCATTCCTTGTAAATCTGCAACTTTACAGCCGTCAGGATTTTCAAAATGACAAGAACTAATCAATTCACTATAATTGAAAATAGTAGCTTGCCTGTTTAGGAACTCCTCCCCTACATAATGTGGTGGTTTATCAGATCGTGGCCGAGGTAAAGCAGGACCATCTTCCAGTAAGACAGAACATGAGTCAGTTTTATGCAAGGAATGAAAACATGAAATCCACAATGTTCCATAGAGAAGTTGATAGCTAACGTAAAACTACTAATTCTTGGATAAACCCATGTAAGGAAACCAAATTCAATAAATCTGTGACAAAATAACTGGAAAATTGTAGCAAGTGACTTATCATGAAGAATTATCAAAGACAGATCTGAAAAGGGAGCTGATGTAGGACAAACACGAGTGAATATGACGCCTGCAAAGTAATCCGTGAAGAGTTCCTATGAATGGTAATCCGTGACCATTACCCATGAATAGTATTTGTGAACAGTAACGTGGACGGACATATAAATAAACAAAACCAAAGCTTTACACTTAGGGCTCCTCAGCATCACACCTTGGAAGTGATTGCTTATCACAATCCTTAAAGAAAAAAGAAAAAAATAAAGAAAAGAAAAGAAAACCGTTACATCCCATTTATAAGACGTAATGCCTAACCCTAATGAGCCTGAACTCCTTGGGCTTTTAATTTAAGGAACCCAATAAACTAATAAACCCAAACTTAAATAACTAGAGAAACCCATAAATAATAACTAACACAAATAATTAGCCAAAACATAAATAAAGTAAACTTAAAATTAAATTATGCAAGCTCCCAAGTAGATCCCACATCATCTAAAATCTGAAAAATTAGTGCGCAGCCTTAGGAGAATATATATATATATATATTTATATATTTATCAATAAAAAGATATCAGCCTTGGAAGAATATTTCCCTGCCTCCTTTTTTTTTTTTTTTTCCTAATCGGTAATGAAGATTATATATAAAGAGAAAAAGGAAGAGAATAGTAAAATAAGGCACCCCTAGAAGCGGCCAAGCGGGTACCAATCACACTCCCAAGACCTCAACATAGCCTCTTTTGAACTTTATAAGAGTGCTGCCACTTGTCTTCACCAACTCTCCTCGGCTTGAAGAACTCGACCCCGACAAATTAAAAGCATGGAATTTTTTGTAAAGGTCAAGGTAGAGGCATTGAAACTCATCATCTATAATCCAACTAGAAAATCGACACTCCTTCCATTTGATAAGTCACCCTTGATGGCCACCTCCATTTGTAGACATGAGCTGATGATCAATAACATATTTTGTTTCTTCCTTCACACATGAGCTGGTGGAAATTTAGCAACAATATCATCAACAAACTCCGCTTCATCATGCCCTCTTCAATATTCAAGACATTACTTATACCTATAAGCTCTGGTAAATCAAGAACATAAACACTAGAGCTAATCTTTTTCAAAAACTTTGTAAATACCTGCATTCTTCAAATGAAACTTCATGTACGCACCTTTCAGGTGTCTTTCAGGCCTAATTATGTCTCCTCTAAATTCAGAAATGGTCTTTCACAATTTAGCATGTGCCTTGTAGTTACAATTGCTTATAGCAATCTTTTGTCGAACATCATCATATCTCACAAATATTTTTGGCAAAAGCATCAGCTTCAATACTAGGATTGGGAAGAGAAACCAAATCAAGGCTTCCTATGGAGTAACCAGGTCAAACTTTCAAATAGGCTACGACCTATAGACTTGTTAATAGAGCTATTGTAAGCAATTTCTGCCATAGTAGGTACTTGAGCCCAATTAGAAACATGGTCTCCAACAAGGCATAGAGGAAGATCATCCAAAGTTCAAGAATGAAAAGATGAAGAAAATTTCAACCTTGTATTCCGCTATTTCCATAAAATTCTCCAAAAAATAACTTGTAAACTTCACATCACGGTCCAAAACAATGATTTTAGGCAGCCCATGAAGTCAAACAGCTTCTTTAAAGAATATTTTCGCAATACGGACAAGGACAGCATCACGTCTTAAACAAACAACAAAGTAAGTCATGTTTGGATATCTATCCAACAACACAAACTCCATAGGAATGAGATAATGACACCAATACTGAAGCGCTTAAACCACCACATAAAATTCTTTGCCATAGGTGGAGTACTTTTGTTTGAATTAAATTTAACTTTTCACTAAAATAAGCAACAATATAGCCTTCTTGACCAAGTACCCCTCCAATTCCAACATGTGATGCGTCACAGGCCACCTCAAACACCTTGTAGTTAGGAAGACTCAAAACTGGAGCTTCAGCCATCCTTTCTTTACCTCTTCAAAAGTATGTGATGCTACCATGGTCCAAAAAAATCATCTCCCATTCATACAATTAGTGGTGGATGCCACAATGCTAATAAAATTTTGTATAAGGTGCCCATAGAATGTGGCAATTCTAGAATAGCTCTGACATTGTATGGATCCACCTCCACACCCCTAGAAAAATAACAAAGCCTAAGAATACCGCAAAAGAGCTCATGAAGGGAACACTTCTTCATATTCCTATAGAGCTTCTAATTGGCAGAGAATTATCATCACTTGTTGAAGATGAAAGAGATGAACCTAACTTCTTTGGTCTTACTATAGATTAACATATCATCAAAATAAACAACCAAGAAGTGACCGATGAAAGGTTGAAGTACCTAGGTCATAAAGCGCATGAACGTGCTAGGAGCATTGAAAGACCAAATGGCAAACTTGTCACTCATAAAGCCCATATTTTGCTTTGAAAGCTGTCTTCCATTCATCTATGGGCCTTATGCAAATTTGATGATACACACTCTTCAAATTTATCTTAAAAAAAAGATAGCTAAACCAGCCATCCCATCATGTCTAGCATATAATCAAGCGTGGGCTAAACCGATATCTGACGGTAATTTTGTTTCTAGCATGGCTATCAACACACTTACACCAATTACCATACTTTTTGGCGCAAGAAAATTAAGGACAACACACGACCTTAAACTGTTGCAAAAAAAAAGCCTTTGGACAGTAGCTCTTCCACTCGCCTTTTAGCTCAGCATTCTCACTTGGTTCATACAATAAGCAAGAAGATTAGATAATTGAGATCCTAGTATAAGATCAATTGCATGTTGGATACTACAAAAGGGAGGTAGTTCATGAGGCAACTCTTCTAAAGCTATATCAGAAAATTCAAACAGCAACTTCCATATGTCGAAAGGCATGGAAGATTGATAACCAACAGTAAAATTCTTCACTTCTTTAGTCACAAGGGCATAAATATGAATACGTTCCTAAGATTCAATTTCAAACTGCTTCTTTGTAAGTACATGGAGAGGCTTCTTATTAATTTTAACACTCTTTAGCTTTGGTTCCTCATATGTCTTTATCTCAACATTAGACATAGGCTTCAAGACAATTTTTTTCTTCCCAATCACATAAATATAGGTGTTTCTCTTTCACAATGTTCTACATCTTGATCATAGAGTCAAATTCATCTACAAAGGATGTGTGAATTTCATAGAAATCACATCACATAGTATGGAATCACCGTAAGTACCACAAGAGAAAGATACAAGACAATGTTAGGTTACTAGAAGGGAGGTGCCATCAATCCATGCTATTTTGTACGACTAAAGGTGTGGTTCAATCAGAATCTTAAAGCGATCAACCATGTAGTTTAACACTACGTTCATACAGCTTCCACCATCAATAATAAGCTTTTTAGCTTGATCTCCACATTAAACCAGCATTTGAAAAATAGGAATATGTCACCAATCTTCTTGTTTAGAAGTTACCAAAAGGCTCTAACCACCAAAAAGAAAGAAGTATCCTCTTGTTCTTCCTCCAAATCATCAATGATATATACTTCATAACTAGATGAAATCTCTTCATTGGTCTCCTCTAGCGGTTACTATTCTTGCTTTTCATCAACTACAATATGCAATTTATTTTTCTTTGGACATTGATAAGCCATATGCCCTAGCTCACTACACTTAAAGCAACTCTCCATATGCCTCCCATTAAATTTTGTACATGTGATACCCTTACCTGTAGAATCACTCATGTTAGAAGGAACATGCGATCCATTTGATCGATTGAAGGGCTGCCAAGGTACTGCCTTTGCACCACAATTCACCTGAGTAAGCCTCTTTATTGCTGTCTCCTGGCACATGATCCCATATTTCTAATTGATGGATATCTCAAGTACTCCATGTCAAGCGTCACTTGGCATGCATGTTCAACATTTTATACTAGCTGCCTAAGCAATTCTCTCCTGTTGACTACCCTCAAACTAGTTTTGAATTGGGCGAAGGTTTGGTGGTGTCTTTCCATAACTTTGTTTCGGGTATTAAGCTCACCAAATATCTGCATATATTCTCCACCAACATGCTATCTTATTTTAGATTAACTAATTTCTATTACAATTTATCATGATAATTTTTTTTTTGGTTGGGGGGGTTGGGTGGCGGCGGCGCATATAATTCTCATGAAGCTTTGCTTTCATCTCTTGCCATGTGCTTATAGGTGGTTGCCCCAATCTCTATATATCTCCTTCAACACCATTCCACCAAACCTACAAGTCTCATCTTGGCAAATCTTACCCTTCGTCCACCAATCATGAAATAACAATCAAAATACTCTTCAATAGAAGACAGTGAATCATTAAATCTATAACTTATATAAAAAAGGCCTTGCGACCTGCTTGTCGACTTGCTTGCTTGACGACAACTTTTATAAATAAAAAAAAGGCATGTTTGTTTGACAACAATAGCCTTTTAGTGATATTTTTTAAATATAATTCAGATTTAGTCATATATCCGGTAATTCTTTAGAAAGGAAATTGATTTTCAGTTATGCTTTTTAAATATAATTCAGATTTAGTCATACTTTTGATATTTTGTTTTATACGGCACCATGCTATTTTAACTGATACTTTTTAAATATAATTCAGATTTAGTCATTCTTTTGATTAGTTTTTCGTGTTACTTTTTAAAAATAATCTTAATTCAGCCACCAAATTCTTCATAATCAAGAATTAGTATTACTTTTAAAAATAACTAAGATAAGTGCCATTTTATTGTTCACACAAGACTTCTTTCAAAAATACCCTTGAAACACTTCTTATTTCTTAACCTCATTAAAATATGATAACAAACAAATTTTTTTACAAGTATGTTGAGGGCATTTTTGGAAAAAAAATCTTTGATAAACAGTAAAATGACATATTCACAATTATTTCTATAAATTATCATTAATTTTTAATTACCAAGAATTTGGTAACTAAATTAGGATTATTTTTAAAAAGCATTACTAAATAGCAATTTTCTCTACTTTTTTGTTTTATACGGCGCCGGTCACAGTTTTCTGTTTACATATTTTTTAAGTGATATTTTTAAAAAATATTTCACAGTCAATCATGTTATTTTCAATGATAGGTAAAATACTGATATTTTTGTTATATAGGGCGTAATAATTTTTTTCTTTATATATTTGTATTTGCTCCCATTATATACAAAGGGAAATTGATTTTAAGTGATACTTTTCAAAGAGGGATAGCAATAGAGGCTCGAAAAGCTTGCAGGTCTCTGTCTCTGTATCTGCCTTCCTCCGGTAATGAAGATTCTTTGTATTGAATAACTCTACTGAATAGTTTCACTTGAAGCGAGACTTTTGGTGTAGGAGGGCCTAAGATGCAGCACATGCGTTGTTCATGTAGTGACCGTTGTGGATGCAACCCATGTTTGGGTACTAAAAAGGCGTTCTGTAACATCCTTGTCTTCCAAGATTTCAAGGAATACGTTTTCAGCAAATCTTCTCTCTTTGCCCTTCTTGCATTAGTTATCATATTCTAATGTTTATAAATGTAGAATTTATTTGCTAGAGGAAAAGTAACAAAATTGTATTAACTAAATCACTTTTGTACCTATATTTGCTTTTTTTTCTTATACATATTATTGCATCTTCGTTTTTTTTTTTTATTTTATCAATTTTAACCTCATTTGCACGTGCGGAGCATGTGCGGGCACCCCCTAGTAACATAAAAATTCACTTGTTGATGCAGGGGCATTCTTTTAATTCTTGTTATTTTAGATGTTTTTTAGAGTATTTTGAATTAAATAAGAAGGTCATGTGACTAGCATGTGCTTTTAATTATCTTGGATGGCTAGGATTTGTTCTCCTTCTTTCTAATGTAAGGCTAAGCTCCTAGGGTTGTTAAAGGCTACTATAAATAGCATCTTTTAGTTGCTGTAGCAGCCATTATTATTGATTTTACAGAAACTACAGATCTGAGTTTTTCTCAAGAACTCTTCAAGCCCTAGGCTGTTTTATGTTCCTACCTTAATCCTACACTTCTCTTTCTATCACAATCTGTTTGCTACTAGTTTTTACCTCTCCTGGCTACATTAAGTGGTATCAGAGCCCAAAACTACGATCTGAAGCAATGGCTGGTCACGGTAGAGGTCGTGGGGGCGAAAGAAACCAAACACAACGGACAGAGATGGCTGAGATGAGACGTATGATTGAGGATTTGTCGTGAACAGTACAAGCTATTCAGCGACAGGAATGAGTGGAAGCCCGTATGGAGATACCGGAAGGCAACCACGAACCCTTTGATGCATTGGAAGATGGTTTAGAGGATGAAAGTGCAGGAACGAATGAAGAAAACCTCTTTCATAAAGCTGGACATGCAGATAATGCACTACAAGGTGGATTGGAAGATCGTTTGGTTCGTGCACTTGACTTGAATGGTAGAGGAATCAAAATAGAAGTTGCTGATTTCTTTGGAAATATGCATGCAGAAGATTATATGGATTGGGAAGCTAGTTTGGAGACTTATTTTGAGTGGAAGACGATGGCTGAATGCAAAAAAGTTTTGTTTGTGAAGTTAAAATTGAAGGGTGCTGCACTTCAATGGTGGAAGCGAGTTGAAAAGCAACGTTTTCAACAAGGAAAGCCAAAAATCAGCACACAGGAGCACATGAAGGCAAAGTTGAGGAAACAATTTTTACCAGCTGATTATGCAATGGAGTTGTATAAAAAAATTCATTCATTCAAACAAAGAGGAATGACCGTGGAGGAGTATACATTGGAGTTCAACAATCTGTCCATTAGGGTTGGTTTGATTGAGAGTAATGAGCAAATGACATCTCGTTATCTTGCTGGTTTGAACCAATCAATTAGAGACAAATTAGGAGTAGTTCGTTTGTTTAATCTTGAAGATGCTCGGCAATATGCCTTAATGGCAAAAAAGAGAGTTTGGCTTTACGGAGCAAGGAAACCTTTGTCTAGAAGAATCGATGGTGCAATACAAATGGGTTCAACAAATACTCATAGTGTTCGTAATGATCAAACAACCCAGAAAAGTGGCCGAGATGGTGCTGTAATCAACCGAACAGCAAGTCGTAATTCAAGTAACTTTGATAGATTTGATAGGAGAAGAGGTACGGCAAGATATGGAGCACAAAATACAGCTGGAGCAACCTCTTCTAAAGCTGGTTCTAGGCCACAGGTGAAATGTTTTAGATGTGGAGAGATGGAACATACGTCTTATAATTGTCAACAACAACATGTTAACCTTGAAGAGGATGAAGAGATGCTAGCGGAGCCAGTTTATGATAATATGATGATGGGCAAGAAGATATTGATATCTATCCTGTAGAAGGAGACTCTTTGGTGATACGACGGGTGATGACAACACCAAGAGTGGATAAGGAAGATTGGAGGAGGCATAGCATCTTCCGAACACGAGTCCTCTATGGTGGGAAGGTGTGTGATGTTATTCTTGATAATGGGAGTTGTGCGAATATTATCTCTAAAGAGGCCGTTAACAAACTGAAGTTACAATTAACCAGTATCCTCATCCCTAAAAGATTGCATGGTTCCTACAAGGTGATGAAGTTCTGGTCATGTCTCGTTGTTTAGTTACTTTTTCCTAGGGTGAAAATGTTGATAATGAGGCTATATATGATATTGTGCCTATGGATGTTTGTCACATTCTATTGGGAAGACCATGGCTATATGACAATGACATGATTCATCGTCCTAGAGCTAACACTTATTCATTTCGGAAGGGTAACAAGAACTATTCCTTGCATCCATTGAGGGAAGAAGTCAATAGCCCCATCAAAGAGAGCAAAATTAGTGGCCTTTTGTGTGCTGCAAAATTTGAAGAAGAGAGTCTAGATGTGAGAGTTATGTTTGCACTGGTTTGCATGATAGGAAAAAGAGACTCAACTATTGATCTTGATGATTATCCTTTAGAGGTACAACAGCTTTTATTGAAGTTCAAGAAGCTGGTAGGTGATGAATTACCTCCAGGTTTACCACCAATGAGAAGCATTCAGCATGCTATTGATTTAATACCTAGAACAACTTTGCCAAATATGCCAGCTTATAGAATGCCTCCAAAACAAAGACTTGAGATGCAAAGACAAGTTGAGGAGTTAATAGCCAAAGGCTTAGTACGAGAAAGCAAGAGTCCTTGTGCCGTTCCAACCTTGCTCACACCTAAAAAGGATGGCTCATGGAGGATGTGTGTGGATAGTAGGGCGATCAATAAGATCACCATCAAGTACCGGTTTTTGATTCCATGGTTGGAAGATATGCTTGATAGGCTAGTTGGGTCAAAGGTGTTTCCTAAAATAGACCTAAGAAGTGGGTACTATCAGATTCGAATGAGGAGTGGAGATGAATGGAAGACAGCATTTAAGACACCAAATGGATTGTATGAATGGCTAGTCATGCCATTTGAACTCTCCAATGCACCAAGTACTTTCATGAGGGTTATGACTAAGGTATTCAAACCATTTCTTGGCACCTTTGCAGTTGTTTATTTTGAAGATATATTAATTTATAATCGAATTAAACAATATCATTTGACCCATTTGCAACAAATTTTTTAAGTCCTCTACAAGGAACAGCTTTATGTGAGCTTGAAGAAGTGTTCTTTTTTGTGCCGCAAGGTTGTATTTCTTGGTTTTGTTGTATCGGTAGATGGATTGCAACCTGACCCTGAGAAGGTGAGAGACATCAAAGAGTGGCCTGTACCACAATCCATTGGTGATGTTCGTAGTTTCCATGGATTAGCTTCGTTCTATAGAAGATTTATCAAGAATTTCAACTCTAGGATGAGTCCTATCACTGAATGTTTGAGAATGGCAAATTTCAAGTGGTTTAATGCAGCACAAAAAGCTTTTGATCAAATCAAGCAACTGATGACAGAAGCTCCAATACTTGCATTACCAGATTTTGGGAAGTTATTTGTTGTAGAGTGTGATGCTTCACATGTGGGAATATGTGCTGTCCTTGGTCAAGAAGGAAGGCCAGTGGAGTTCTTTAGTGAGAAGCTAATTGTTGCCAAGCGACGGTACTCAACATATGATATATGCTTTGGTGAGAGCAATTCATTTTTGGCAGCACTATTTAGCACATCAAGAGTTTGTAATTTATTATGATCATCAAGCATTAAGGTATTTAAATTCCCAGAAGAAGCTGAATTCTCGTCATATAAGATGGAGTTCATTCCTTCAAGAGTTTAATTTTTCAATTAAGTACAAGACTAGTGAGTCTAACAAAGTTGCAGATGCTTTAAATAGAAGAACTTTGTTACTAACAGTGATGGCAACCCAAGTTACTGGTTTTGAAGAATTGAAAAATTAGTACAGAGATGATCCAAGTTTTAATGAACTCTATGCCAAATTAAAGCAACCAATAGGGGGAGAATATGCTGCCATACAGACTACAAGATGGGTACTTGTTCAAAGGCAACCAGTTGTGGATACCAGAAGGGTCTTTGCGGGAACAAATCATTAGAGAGCTTCATGGTAATGGATTAGGAGGACATTTTGGCAAAGATAAGACATTGGCAATGGTCAATGAACGCTATTTTTGGCCTGGAATGTACAAGAACGTGAGTAGGTTGATAAAGCGCTGCCAAGCATGCCAATTTGGTAAGGGAAGTTCACAAAACACTGGGTTGTATATGCCATTACCAGAACCAACAGCTCCTTGGGTTGATTTAAGTATGGATTTTGTGTTCGGCTTACCAAAGACATCAAAGGGCTATGACTATATTTGTTGTGGTTGATCGATACTCGAAAATGGCTCATTTTATTCCTTGTTCAAAGGCTTCTGATGCCACACACATTGCTGAGTTATTCTTCAAAGAAGTGGTGAGGTTATATGGGGTTCCATCATCTATTGTTTCTGACAAAGATGTAAAGTTCATGGAACATTTTTGGAGGACTTTGTGGCGTAAATTTGGAACTGAATATTCCAGCACATGTCACCCATAAACTGACAGCCAAACCGAAGTAGTTAATCGAAGCTTAGGTAATATGTTGAGATGCCTTGTGGGGAATCATGTGAAGGCATGGGATTCTGTTATAGCACAAGCTGAATTTGCTTACAATAATTCAGTAAACAGAACCATTAAGAAGACACCTTTCAAAACAGCTTATAGATTAAAACCTCAACACATATTGGATTTAGTTCCATTGCCACAACGGGTTAGTGATGATGGAGAAACTTTTGCTAACCATATCAAGAAAGTTCATGAAGAAGTGAAAAATGCTCTCGAACATAGCAATAAAGATTATGCCACGAGCAAACCAACATCGTCATATGAAGGAGTTTGAAGAAGGTGATATGGTTTTAATACATTTGAGGCGTGAAAGGTTTCCCAAAGGAACTTATCACAAGCTCAAGTCAAGAAAGTTTGGACCTTGTAAGTGTTGAAGGAAATTAGCTCTAATGCTTATTTGGTTGATCTGCCACCAGAATTGCATTTCAGCCCCATCTTTAATGTTTCTGATTTGTATCCATTTGAAGGGTTCATGGGAGACTTAGAAGCTGTTGAAGGGCAATTTGAACAACTACCAAAAGTGAAGAAAGATGTCATTGAAGCTGTGCTTGATGTCAAGGAGGCAGTATCAAGTAGAGGCAACAAGTATAGGCGATTCTTGGTGAGGTGGCTGGGTAAACCTGCTAGTGAAAGTATGTGAATTACTAAAGCTGAATTGAAGAAGACCGATCCTGAGATATATGAAGAAACAGCCAAGGTTTTCTCACCGAAGTCCAGTTCTTTTCCACCAGGAGGGATTGATGCAGGGGCATTCTTTTAATTCTTATTATTTTAGATGCTTTTTAGAGTATTTTGAATTAAATAAAAAGTTCATGTGACTAGCATGTGACTTTTAATTATCTTGGATGGCTAGGATTTGTTCTCCTTCTTTCTAATGTAAGGCTAAGATCCTAGGATTGTTAAAGGCTATTATAAATAGCCTCTTTTAGTTGCTGTAGCAGCCATTATTATTGATTTTACAAAAACTACAGATCTGAGTTTTTCTCAAGAACTCTTCAAGACCTAGGCTGTTTTATGTTCCTACCTTAATCCTACACTTCTCTTTCTATCACAATCTGTTTGCTACTAGTTTTTACCTTTCCCGGATACATTACTTGTCCTTCAAAATCAAAAACCTTCATTTTAACTTTCTTTGTAATATGTCTCCCCGTTTCATATGCTTCATATGGTACCTGCTCAAATACATCTCTAGCCCAACCACATATGTGATCTTCAGGTTTCCCATGGCCTCGAGGAGCCCTAATTTGCTGCATTGGAGCATGTTTGCTTGCTGTAGACCTTATTCTCCTTTATTTTCATTTTTCTCTCCATTTTTCTCAACCCCTGATTTTTCTCCATGCGTAACAGCCATCTCACCGCCAATAACTTGAGCGGCTCAACCGTCCATGATGCTTAGTCAACTTATAAAGTCATGGAATTGCTGCAATATCATGCAAACAACATCTCATCTCATTCATAATTTGTCAATCTTCCTCTATATGATTTTTGGGAACATGTAGACAAGTTTAACCTACTCTGGTACCAAAATTGATTTCATACAAAACATGAGTGCATAGCACCCGTGAATTTTTTGCTCCCATTTTTTGTCAACACCAGATGTTTCTCCTTGTATACCAGCCACCTCACCATCAATAACTTGAGTGACTTGACCTAGGATGCTTAGTGACCTATAATGTCATGGTGTTGCTGCATCACGTGAAAAACATTCCATTCTATTCATAATTCGTCAATATTCCTCTATATCATTTTTTGGAATTCGTGGGCATGTTTAACCTCCTCTGATACCAAAATTGATGTAGGACAAACATGAGTGAACAGTACACGTAATTAGTAATCCGTGAACAGTTCCCCATGAATGGTAATCCATGAACAATATCCATGAGTAGTACTGAAAAAAAAAATATCCATAAATAGTATTCGTGAACGGTAACTTAGATTAAAACAAAAATAAACAAACCCAAACACCTGGGTTCCTTGGCATCACACAATCCCTAGAGCAACAATTGCTCAAAATTCAAAGCCTTCTACTTTCAAAGGAAAAAAAATAATATATATATATATATATATATATATATTACATCCTTTTTGTTTTTATGGAAATATTACATCCTTATTTAAAGCATACATTGTCTAACCCTAATGGGCTTGGACTACTTGGGCTTTTAACTAGTAAATTAACTAATAAACCCAAACTTAAATAAATATAGAAACCCATAACTAACACAATTAATAAGCCAAAATACATATAACCAAAATAGACTTAAATTAAATCATACAAGCTCCCAAGCAGGTGTACATCTAAAATATCTCAAATAAGGCCTTGGACATTAGTAAAAATCTTTTCCATGCCTCTTACAAACTTTATAACAGTTCTGACACTTGTCTCCATCAAAAGCAGCAAAGCAAAGAGTTGATTTTTAATTGAGCGATAATGAACGATATAGTAGCTTTAAACCACTCAAATATTTCATTTCTTCTCCTTTCCCTAACAAAAGAACTCCAAAAATGCAAAATATCAAGGATATGTGTATGTTAAGAATTAACATATACGAACAAGTCATGCGAAGGGTTTTAAATTTGCATCATTAGAGAAAATCAAGGATAGGCATATGTTAGGAATAAAACAAATCTTTGCATCATTAGAGATAATCAAGGATAGGCATATGCTAGGAATAAAACAAATCTTTGAATCATTGGAGATAATCAACGATAGGCATATGCTAGGAATAAAACAAATCTTATGAAGGGTTTTTTTTAATTTTAAATATCCCAATTAGTATACAGGTGATATGAAGGGTTTTTTTATATTATATATTATTATCATATATATAATAAAAACAAATCAATAAAAATAAAGAACAAATGCGCAACGGAGAGAACATCGCGATTACAAATTCTACAAAGGATCTTCATTGATGAGTGGCATAAAATCCCAATCTAAAATATATAATTGAAACTCCTACCTTCCCTATTGTGAAGATGAGCAGGGCTTGAAGCTCTTTTGTCCACCAAAAGCTGAAACAACAGATATTCATGTCAGAGGTAATTTTGCAAAGACAGAGAAGACACAAATATTAAATTAGAATCCATAAGAAAGCTGTGTCTTTACAGCAGCAAGAATCCTATCACGAGTGTCAGATAAAAAAGAAGGTAGTATTGTAGCTTAAAATACGAGGCACAAGGGGCATTAAAGTAACAAACCCCATGTAATAATCCTTCAATTTGAAAATCAATAACACTATAAGGAAAAGAGGGAAAATATGAACAGATATCTATACACAAACACAAGAAGTACTTCAAGGTTCAAAAATTAGTTTAGTCAAAATTACATGTAAACATACACACATAAACAAACACACAAATAATAAATAAATTAAATAAAACCAATTACCACATAAAATGCTAGATAAGATAACAACCTCAATACCAACGCAGAAAGGCAATTCTGCTTGTTTTTCTTGTAGATCGTCTGGAGAATCTTTTCCTTCCAAGAACACTGAGTAACCAACACAAGCATACTTGAAATCTGTCAAACCGCGACCCTCTTTGGAAGCTTCCATCTCAGACTCCCCCACAATGTAGCTTGGTACTGATCACAAACACTAAATATCAATATATATCTTGCATTCAGCATCAATATAAACAAAATGCCTAGACTCAGATATAGTATATATCTATATTAATCACCCATTGACAGCACATAACAAAAGAAATTTCTAGATGGATTGTAGTACTTACAATTTAAATTTTTTTTTGTCATATCTAAACATTATTTATATTCAAAGAATCAAGCATCTCAAAAATCAAAATAAAATGATTGCTTCGATATATCTGGCCCATCCATTGCCATATAATGTTTGTCATAATCATAAACATCAGATGAAATTTATAGACTATGATACCGGATAACCATGCAATGCAGAAATGAATAATAATGTTCTGGCATAATAGATACTATCATTACACATTTAATATTTACACTAACAGAATGAAGTCAATGAATAAAATATAGAAGCAACACAGCAAGACACAATTGATATTCGCCATTAACACGCCTGGACATCATAGAGACTGATAGGAAGAACAATGATCTCTTAAATAGCACAATCTCACCCTGTTCCAAAAGATCAATTAATCAAATGCCAAAAGTCCTATCCCAAATAAATGGGGGTCAGCAACATGAATTCTGATCATGCATCCGAATTTATCAAAGGCCTTATCTTCAGTCAATCTTTAGGTATTCATATCCATTCTAACTTACTCCATCCATTTTAACTTACTTCCCCTTGCCCTCTTAGATTCTTCAGTTAATACCCTATCACACCGTCTTACTTCTGTCTACCTAAGTCCTTTTTAAATGCGCAAATTTCTTAACCTACTTTCATTTATATTGTCACTTATTTGGGCAAAACCTCATCACTATCAAATGTGTTTATTCCTTATCTTATCTAATATTTCCACAAATCCATCTTGAAATCCACATCACAATGTTCACCCTATTTATATGTAGCTTTTTGGCTGCCCAATAATCTGATCAATACATCAAAACAGACCTAATAATTATCTTATAAAATTTTCATTTCAATTTAAGTGAGAAACATTTCTTTTTGTTTAAGACTTTAAGTGGGACAAGTCAATCACACAAGACCTCATATGCACCCCTCCAATTAAGCCATGCATAATGCAGCTTTAATTCTGTATGCAACATCCTCATCAATTTCTCCCTCCTTAAATAGTTGACCTAAGGTTACAAAATTGATTATCTCATTCTAACCTCTTTTTTACAAGGCTCACCAATGGCTTTAGACAAGTACAAAACCCATAATAGAAGCCCCAAATATGATGAAAGGAGTTTTGCCACTTAACACTCCCAACTTTATTGCTATTTATAGCTATTTCTAAACACTACCAACATCCCATATCGGGAGTCATGAAAATTGCTTCTAATGCCTGAAATAACCTCAACATGAAAAATTCACTCAAATTACCTCAAATAAGAATGAGGTGCTTTATAAAAGTTAGAAGTAACATCTGAAAACCGAAGAGGAAATGAAATTAGACTTTCCATAAAGATTGCAACACCTTCTATTACACAACCTTTGATAGCATCTTGATATGAATATTGAGTGCCTCCATCAATATGGGGAGGAATCTTTCCAATGCCGAAAATTGCAAAAATGGAGTCGTGAGAGGACTTGCATACACATTGATACAGGCTCTGGAGATGGTAAAAGCCAAATAAAAGTCAGGAAAATGAATCTTGTTCCACAATCCCAAACTATCAGAATCCATATCATTATTCAGGCTATATATGGATAAATCCTTTCTTACCCACTTTTTCTAGATCCTTTTTGCGCCCCTCACACGTTCTTAGAGTCGTCTCTGTCTTCTATTCATGCACCCAAACCATCTTAACCTAATTTTCCATTGTGCTATCTCCTATTCAAAAGCACTTAAAACATTAAGAAAAACTCTATTTGAAAAATGGTTAATCATGTCAATCTTGAAAAAGAACTCCTCAAACTCCACGGCATAAACACAACAGAGATGAAATAAGAATCAAGACAGCAAAAAGCGTCGAAATTATTAACAGATATGTAGAAAAACGGATTTTCAATCACTTTGCATTCGATCTCTAAATGTTAAACAAGCAGCGTCAGAATCCAAAACCCTAAAGCATAAAGAGAAAATAATAATAAAAATAATAATATTAGTAAGAGAGAAACCGTGTTGAAGAGATCTACTGAAACCGACGCAGCGAGGATTTCGAGCGTTGGATTTGAGAATCGACGAGTAGTACAGGCATCCCTTGCATGATTTTCCTTTCAATGCTCCAAACTGGTTCTGATTTCGGTTTTCATTTTGATCTCCGTCTTCTTTACCCACTTCCATCGTTCGACAAATTTGCTTCGCTCTCCTCGTTCGTGGTCTTCAAATTCTATTATTCCGTGTTATATGTAATCTGGAAAATTGCTACGAAGTACGAACCGACAGAGTCATTTCCGGTATGCACTGAAAAACCCCAAATCGCCTCATTGGGCCATTTATTATGGAGGAAATTGGGTTTTAGTGTTAGTGTTTCAAAATAATTCAGATTCACTCACCAAACTCTTGATAATTAAGATTTAGTGTTAATTGTATGAAATAATTAAAAACCAGTGTCATTTTAATGTTCATGAAACATTCCTTTCCAAAATGCCCTCAAAATATTTTGAAAACCTTTTGAATTATTTTTTGACAAGTGAGGTTTCAAAGTCTTTTAAGGGCATTTTGGGAAGGAATGTTTCATGAACGGACACTAGTTCTCAATTGTTTCAAAAAAGTAACACTAAATCTCAATTACCAAGAATTTGATGATTGAATCTGAATTATGTTGAAAAATTGACATTAAAAACCAATTTAACATTTATACCTAAATCGCCAGTTGTAAGAGTAATCTATATCTATACTATATATAATGTGAAGCGCCCTTTGGGAAATGTGCCCAAAACAATTTATAACTTTTCTAAAATGTCCATCCCTACATAGTTTGGTTTCAATAATATAGGGTTATACTCGTCTCAATTCACCATTTTCGTTCAAAAACAGTTAGTTTGTAACTACCCCATTTCTCCTCTCTCTATTCCCTCTCTCCATGTGCAGTATTGCACGTGCACCTTGCTAGTACCTATTATGAAACGTTACGAGGGGTGTTTTGGTCTTTTAATATGTATTTTAAATTTTAGCTTAGTATGTGGAAAGTACTAATGAGATTCGTGTGCGAGAATACACTGAATCATAAAAAGTGATATTCAGCGGCGGAATCAAGACTTCAAATTTGAGGGAGAAAAAAAAATTTTCAATTAACACTTCTTATGAAATATAGAAATTTCAATGAATTGAGGAGACAAACCAAAAATTTTAAAGGGGGTTCTCATAAAATATAGAGAATTTTGAATGAGTGTTGGGGGGGGGGGGGGGGGGGGGGGGGGGGGGGGGAAATCAGAACAGAAATTTTAGAGGGGGCAAAACATAAATTTTAATTAAAACATATAAAAAATATATTTTTTTTTAATTAAAAAATAAAAACAAGGGGGGGCAATTGCCCCCTAGCTTCTCTCTGGTTCCGCCACTGGTGATATTTACATTAACATAGGCAAGCAGAATCCTGCTTCACCGCAGTTGCTTTCCCTTGAGACTAAAAACCAAGAAACAAAAAAAAAACAAAACAAAACAAACCCATTGGTAAAGGCCAGTAAAACCACTTGCAAAGGTTAAATACCCGCCGGTAAAAGGTAAATGGGCTATAACATGTAAATTTGGATGTACTTAAGTTATATGTTTTAACTAAAAAATCACATATCTAATACTTATCTATCTTAATTGCAGGAAATGGTCTGACATCTTCTACACTTTTCTCTTACATTTGTCTCCGTACTTTGAAAAAGATACTGCCACATGAAGCACGATGGTTTCGAGTTCTTTCTTCTTGTAAATGGAGCATCTCTAGAAAAAGTGCAAAAACAAATGTAGGAAAGAAGTGTAGAGGATGCTTCATGCAGAGCATCTCTAGAAGCGCATAGACAAATGCAGGAAAAAAGGAGACCATATCAGCTAAAGCGTGGGGTTGGAACATCTGATAGTCTAATGGTGAATTGTGTGTACACATGACTTCACTCACAGACGTCTACACACAATTTACCATCGGATCCGCTTACTCACAGGCTCCAGCGGATTTCAAGTTAAGAGAAAAATACAGAAAGTATTATCCCAATGCTCCGCTCCAAATATATGGGTCGGAACGACCCGACAGCGTAAATCGGGTATTAAATATTAACGTGGGGAAATTTATAAATTCGGCGAAGGGTTCAGGCAGATTGTCTGTGGGATTTCATTAGTCTTTCCTCAATGGCAACTGCGATTTCAGGACCTTCGAAGGCTGAAATTCTTTCTCTCTACCGGTCTCTGCTGCGAACAGTTCGGGCGTTCACCGACTACAACATTAGAGAGTACGCTAAGCGTAGAACGATCGATGGATTCCGTCAGAACCGCGATGTGTCGGATCCTTCGTTGGTGTCTTCACTGTTTCTCGACGGGAAATCTCAGCTGAAAGTAGCAAAGAGACAGTCAGTCGTCTACTCGTTGTACTCGCCGAGAGTGAAAAGCGTCATGGAGATCTAGAGAAATCAGATTATTGGTATTCGTAGCAGTTTATGTTGATTTTGTTGAGTTGTTCCTATGAATGATTGATCTATATATGACTTGGTTCCCTTATGAAACGAAATGAATATCTTTGTTTTTAGGTCAGGGCTTATGAATCTGTAATTTAGGATGATTGGGGTTTGGATTTTATGAAATGATTGGGAGAATTCGGATGGATAGCAGTAATGGAGAAAAATAATAAAAAACATAAATTTGTTAATTCTTCGTTTGTTGTTGTGTCATCTGGTTCTGGGTCCAATCTAGGGTTTGTGCAGGTTTTGTGTCTTATTTATGAGATGGAACCATTTTGAGAATTACATTTATTGGGAAAAAAGGGTAAGAAAAAATAGAAGGGCGTCTACTTATACGGCCACGTCAAACAATAACAACAGGAACATAATGCCTTATCCCAACCAGTTTCATGGCGCGGCCAAGCAAGTAGCTAAAATTTCTGGCCAATCAAGTAGCTAAAGTTTCTCTGAGTATTGCTATAAAAAATAAGCCTAATCAGACCATGAGATGGATTGCTTTTGGAATCGTTGAGATTGCAATTGTTGGACGGGTAGAACTTAATTCTGGGGAAAAATCTTTGTTGCGAATATTATGATGCGTTGGATGTTGTACAAAACTGTTTGTGAAAAAACCTAGGAGACGGTTAACGACCATTTACTTTGAAAGAAACGAGGAGTCTCTTCAAAGTTTTGTTTTGTTTTTCTCGTTTTTGTCTCCTGACTCTGTGGTTTATGCTGTTTGTTTCTTTTCGATTCTCTTGGAGTTGGCATTATGAGTGTTTGCAAAAATGCCCAGGAGAAGGTTCACGACACTTTCCTAATTGGGGAGATTGTAGGATCCAGTCCCGCTCGGGGGTTTCATATTGTCACGAGAAGATAAAGGCAAATGAAGTGAATAAAATAAATAGTTTAGTAGACGGGAAGGCCTCTTCCTTATGCATGCAAGCTTGTAAATCCTTTTGGTCATCTCCTCGGTTTGAAAGTGCGACGTCTCTGCATGCATGGTAAAAATTATGAAGCTAAATAGGTTGCAAGCCCATGATATTAATTTATTTTATAGGTTATATTTTCATTGAATGGGCTTTGCAGAGAGGTAAAAGTACTATATAAATTTTTAAGGGAATAATTTCACCATAAAAAGAGAGAACAATGAAATCAAATGGCTAAAATCATTCCATCATTTAAGATTTGAAATTTTTGACCACTTCAGAGGGGCCATATGATGATGATTGATGGATCTAATTCCCTCTAGAACGTAATTAATACTGAAAATCCTATTTCCTACATGACTTATTTTTAGTGCTGTCATCCAAAACTCTTTTTTAACCGCTTTTCTTTATAGATAATCTTGTATTGTTTTACAGTAAAAACTCTGCCTTTTGAATATCCAACTGTAGTCTTTATTAAACAGCAGTTAACACGAAGAAACTTTCTTCCTATCAACACGTTTTCTCTATAACATACCAACATTGCCGTCTGCATCGGCATACCTCTTCAGGCTTCTGATTCTTTCGCGCTAATGCATCAACATGCTCGATCAGGTATTGTCAACCAAGGGCAGGAACTTCCCCCAAGTTTGAATACAGGGAAGAGTTTGTAGAGATGGGCACTAAGATTTGGAGCCTGCATTATTCTGTGATTTGGTTGGTGTGCTCCAGAAAACAGGGTAAGAAGCATCCAATTCAAGCTTGTTTAGGATTTGCTGTGTAGTCCACAGATAAGAGGAGTGACCTTCAATGAGTTCTGTGACATCTACCTGTTAAATGAGAAAAAACCATCACTTTATTTGAAGAATTCAGTGCTATCACAATGGACCGGGGTAGCAAAGAGTACTAACGTTTTCAATACCAGGAACATCAATAGCTTGGATTCCAGCTAATCCTTGAGTAAGAAGGCTGCGGGAAGAAAAGTAATCAGTTTTGAGTAGATTGGAAAAACACAAAGCTATATATTTATATGGTTTTGACCATCAGTGGCTTCATTATATATATTATATCCAAAATATGTCATAGCATAAAAATGAAACTGATAAAACATCCTAATCCATTTTTTTTTAATTTTCCATCGGTCTTTTATGGACCTTTGGCTATTACTCTAATAGACCAACAATATATTTCCCCAACTAACCAGGGACATCAACAAAATTACCCAGTTCTCCCATGAACTGTTCCAGAGAAGACAATGAAAGACAGTAGAATCATTCAAATCGTGCAAGAGCTTCCATCTTTGCAAAGACTGACTGGTGTATACACCAGAGGCGTATGAATTTACTATTTTCTGAACAAACCCAGACAAAAACATATCCAGCTGAAAGGATAAGGTGAAAAAAATTACACCTTGTGCAGATTTAACGTACCTTGCACGGAAAGCAACTCCAAGGGTCCAATCATTTGTGGAATAACCATTAATAAATCTCCCAGCCACCATCTGTAGATAAGCACAAGTTCTATAGAATAAGCTTGTGTCTTATTTGTATGAACAGGTTGCAGAAAATACCAGTCAAGATGATGGTAAAATCTCAAAACTTTACAACTAACTTTTTTTAGCTACCTCCCATTTCCCATCCAGAACTGAAAGTGTGCTATTTTTATAAAAGAGGTTGCACAAAGTACCATTCGAATATATGGTAAAACCAAAAAGAGATGGTATAACCAAAAACTTTAACAATTACCTTTCTAGCAATCTCCCAGTTCTCGTTCTTAATTGAAATCGGTGCTCCAAGAAGAACAACCCTTTCTACAATTTCAGCTGCAAAATTTTGATAATTAGGATTATTCAAGCAATCCAACCCACCAAAGTAAATCAATGCTATGAGTGGATAATAAAAGCTACCATTATCTTCTTTTTCTGCCAAATACTGAAGACATTTGAAAATCACTCGCGCACCCAATGAGAAACCTAAAAGTGTCACAGGCCTGCAAGATTTGCAGAGGAAGATGTAATAATTATAATGTGTAACTGAAGACCGTGAGCTTTGAAAGAAAAGTTCCTAATATTGATGTAATTTGTATACCTGTTACCTTGCAATCCTTTCAGTAAAACTTCTGCCAGCAGCTTTCCAGCCTTGTCTGATCTGTAAGAAGAAAAAGATAATGTATGAAGAACTGATTAATTGATTTCCGTCCACTGAAGGGATTTATAAATTGTTAAAAATATTGAAGGAACACCTGGATGGGGAATGTAAGGAAGGAGGCTATCCTCCCTCCTGATCAATACACTACTGGTTGAGAAATCACAAACGCCAAGAAAAAAATAAAAAGAGAAAAAAAAGCTTTATTGACAAGCCAAAAATTTGATCTGAATGGTTTATCATACCAAGCAGAATCCACATAAGGTAGGGAACCAAGAAAATATAGAAATGTGTTCCTAAGATGTTCAAAGATTTCCCACTGAAGGAACACCAGGAAAAAGAATGGAACGAAGAAGGCTGTCCATGTGCAGTACAATATAAGAAATACATGAAAGATCAGAGAAATGAAAACCTTTATTCAAGCAGAAGTTTATCTTAATGGTTGATCCTGATATACAGATATACCAAGTAATTAAGCCCTCTTATAAAACTCATTAATGTCCAACCTCTGTATGCTAGCAAAGTATTATCTTTCCCTCACTAAAAACTTTGACCAGGTGGTTGCCTTCCACAGGATACATATAGAAAGGTAGATCCTTAACAAATATTGCTATATGCATTAAATGTATATGAATTATGAAATAGGGTATGAGCTGTTTCCCATTTTTTCATCCAATTATTCAAATTCCTGATTAGTGACAAGAGAAACCTGTCCACTGCGATTGTCCATTTACTGTCGATAAAATCAGTAGCTACAAGCAATGTTGCTGGCCAAGCCAATGCTGTTAAAAGTGTGCTTAAGACAGTCATCATGGCACCTTGTTTCATCAACTCCATTGCAATCCCTGCAGCAAGCGGAAAATACTTCAACTAAAAACATTTCAATAGTAACCAATTAATAAATGCCGGAAAATATGAGGTTCAAGCCAATTACTTGATGTTAGCCAGTCTTGGATTGCCGTGCTCACCGCGATCAAATTCTTGGATTCCCATTGTAATGCGTATCTAAAAAGTTGGTGAAGTGTCATCAGAAATATCAGTATTTACAGATACTGCTTGAAGGTTCTGCTGGCTACAGCACATAATTTCTATAACAGCAAGAAAGATCTAATCATTGGAGAGCAGAACAAGAGGAACCGAGAACCCTCTATGTGCTCAACCCCAACAAAGCAAGGAAATGGAAATAGATCAAAATAACTTCGCATAAACAAGGTTGTCAAACTTTGGAATGAATTGGAAATTGTTACAAGCCGTTTGGAGCCAAAACACAGATTTTAAGATTCAGAGAAAATTTTCTTTTCAAATAGTTGGTACAAAAATAAGAAACGCGAAAAATAAATTGGTAAGTAAACATAACATAAATCACTCAAAGTAAAATTATGACCCACTAACAAATTTGGACATCTAAGATCCAGCAGTTCAGTGGGCCTCATAAGTTTGAAGATTGTGGTTTCCCATCCTGCCTGGATCATCAGAAACTTCAATAAAATGAAAACTACCACAACTTCCAATATCATAACTAAAAAGGAAAATTCTATTAGCAGTCAACAATTAATTAAATTTACTATTAAGGACAGTAGTTGTTTGCAATTTTTATCATTGACCACTATTCTATACCATTCATCTTTAATGTAAAAAATAAAAAAAATCTAAGAGTCTCCATGCTGACCTCTCTAGCTGCTTTCTTCGACAAATAACCCATCACTGCTCTTTTGAAACATATAAAGCCATTGTCACAAGTTTTCTTTTACTCTTTGAATCAACCTTCACTTCCAGATAGGCCTTCATCTTCTTCCTTCCTTACCCTTTTTTTTTGGTCTTTCCATCATCCAAAATTTTAAGTTTTTGAATGTGTGTTACAACATCCTTGTTCATGTAAAATGATTATCATACACCAAGCACCACCCCGAAAGATCTACTGCTATAGTTAAAATATAGGTGGATTCTATAGTTTATTAAATGGTAACTGAATGCTCCTATGTAACACCAATATTTCTCACTATTTTTCAGATCAAAGAAAAATACCAAAACAAAAAAGGAATCATCAGTTTTTGACAAACTTGCTCATGATGCAGGGACCTATTACTATTGAAAATATAACAAAAAGAATACAAATTTGATGCAAGGTTTCAACCATCAGCTGATACCATATATATCAGAGTCATATCAATTTTGAGAATGGCTGATACGAACCTAGTAGTAAAGGTATCAAGCCAATACATGTCCAAATGCCTCAAGTTTTAATGTTACCGGATGGTATGTACACATGCCACTTACTGGTTTTGGAAGGGCCGATAACTGACAAGAAACCTGATTCTTTAAACCTATTTGAAGGCTTTAGACATAGAAGAAAAGCCAAACAAATACAATCGAAATCTGGGCATCAAGCAAGAAATTTTATGAATATTTGTAGGACTAGTGTGGGCTTTGGATTTCGAACAGGGGTTTTTGATATTGCAAGATGTGAAGTGCAGTATAAACACACACAAATACAATCACATTGGAGTATTACATTGGAAACTTTTTTAAGTTAAAAAGTTCTTATTTCTTTTTTAGAACAAGCTGTAAGGGTGACTGGTTTGAGTCTCATGAATTGCATGATTTATTAGTAGATCATCTGAGTCAAGCATGAACTAAACGGTCTGAACCAAAAACAATTCAAAAATAGGGCTTGAATCCATGAGGTGTGCATTCCATCATGGTAATGTGATTTATACAGAGTTGTACAATCTAAGCAAACCTTGTAAGTGAAAAAATCGTATACCAACTGAAATGAAAAGATTCAAACGACAATAAAGGCTAAAGAAAATCGAATAGTGAACTCATAATCTACTCTAATTGCTACAAAAATAGAAGAAATTACGTGAACATGAAAGACAACATCAAAGGGGAGACAAAAGGAAAAAATAAAACAGAGCTTAATATTTTCAACAGGAAGAAAGGAGGGAATAATTTGTGTTTTACCTTTCCAAGTTATCATTGCTTCCTTCCCAAGGCATTATAAAATCTTCCTCCTCAAAAACAATTCCAGAGATCAAGATGCCAACTGCTAAGCGCTGAAAAATGATAAGGTTTGGAACAGAATTAAGAGGTTGTAAATTGGATAATTGAGAAGCCCTGTCCTATAAAGAAATTGGCAAATAGTCATCACAAAAAGCAGCCATCTATAAGAAGCTAATCCAGAATGACTCACTCCTTGATTATGATTTTTTCCAACAGCTTTGAATTCAAATTCATCAATGCTTCCAGTTCTTCGAGCCATTTTGGTCCCAGTAAGTCCAGCTCCAGCAGCTGAGTTGAAGACAGGGTGAGTAGAAAGATGGAACACATGTTCTTTGAGTTCTACATTTAGAATTTTTAGGCAGATAATCATGATTACGATGAAGTTGCATTCTTTATAGTTACTTTTAGTCCTCTTGTCTTGAATTTTTCTTCATATAGAACATTTAAATAGCAGGAATGAGCATTTAATGTATAATACTGCCTGTTAGAATGGAAGGTATATCTCACGATCAGCCTATCTTCTAGTTCTGGCCAGTAGGTAGGCGAGTTGAATAGGCGGAAATTTTCTCTTCCACTTTGACAGTAGAATGAAGTAAAGCAAAGCAAACTTTTGAAGCTAATGGATTTTAATGAAGACAAAAGGAGTTCTTCATGCATCTAAGAAAAGGAAAAAGATGGAGAGTCATCCCTAACTGATATGATTAAAAAAATTCAACTTCCACTACAAGCAGGTGACTTTGCGTTCTACAGATAGTCAAAGACATAGGTTTGTCATTTCCACAATCACTAACTAATGTAAAAGTGATTACAGAGGAGTGTGACAGAATATTTCTCTTAATAACTTTGACAAAATGGAATTGAACCTGGATTTCTGTCATGATTCCAGGCACAGCATTTTCAAACTCCAGTTTGTTAGAAGTGTTAGTATGTATTTGTAATGTTGATGAACTATTATGTTCCTAGACATAATTTTGTCATTTCAATAATCACTAACTAATGCAAATAAAAAGTGATTACTGAGGACCACGAGAACTAATTCATTTATTCTCTTTTCAACTTCAACTTTTCATCTCCTTATATTATTCTTCTAAAATCACAGATACCTCACTTGAATCAACAACCATGAAGGTGGTTGGGCCTCCAAAAGAACAGAGACCAAGCCTTATATCAAACCAACATCTATGGCTTGTACGCTATTAACTAACTTTTCATGCACCATTAACTAAAAGTCTTTCGATCATATAAACACAATCATATGATGATTTAGCTCTGCATTTGCTACTTCATATATTCTATAAGAACTTCATTGTCAACTTGTAGTATGCAGCTAGAAGAGAGAAGAATCAAAGATATTGGCATATGAACTGAAGTGTCAATTCCACAATAATAAACTAAAGAAAAAGATGATAAGAAACCATCCTAACTCTGGCAATAATCATAATTTATGCAACAATGTTGTATGAAAACCAAAAAAAGAAGGATTAATCCTATCTTCTTTTGACTTTCCAAATTTTTCCCCTCAAAATCCAATTTAACATATAAAAGTCGGTGTTTTTTTTTTTTTTTTTTGGTGATGCAAATTACATCCATACATTAATCACCGTACAATTAGATTATTGTAAGAATACGAGAATATATAATTATTAAAGAGGACAGGATGATCTCAGTAGAATTGGCGTTGTTTTTTGAATTTCCAATCCATGTCATAACATTGATCAAGTATGATTTCTTGCTGACAACTAAAGAAACCTTTAACCATTAAAAAGCCCGTGGGATCTTACCAGAACCCCCAAGGCAGTTAGAGGAGTCATAGTACCCTTGCAGACCCAACAACCTCAGAAAGGAAAGCTTGGGGAATTAGCTAGATTCAATCCACTAACCCATCCTACCTCACTGTTGACTGTTTCAGTTGGTAAGCGGAAAATTAAGTTTAAATGGAAGAAGATAAGATCACAAAAGGTTTCTCTTCCATTCCATTTCCTTCTTCTGATATATTGAAAACATAAAGGGAAACATGAGTAGGTTAGAGATCTAATATCCGAACAAGAGGTTCTGACAAAGTATGAAAATTTAATTATGTTTCATTCAACAGCCTCACAATTGAATCTTCAAAGTTGCTATTTGACATCAGCAATCCACTTGCCAAAATCCAGGAGAAAAATTTTGTATTCAAAGCTTCAAGTCTTTTCTGGAGAAGCAACATAATGTAAATTACTCATTCACCTCCAAATGATGCAGCAACAGCAACAGAACCAGCAACAGATCCTGCAGCACTTGCTGCTGCAGCAAATCCGCTTGCACCAATAATGGGGACAAGAGTGCCCAATGTAGGAGCTAAAGCACTAAATCCAGCTGCAATAGCTGGTGCAGCTAAACCTGTCATAAAATGAAAATAAGAGTTTTTTTTTTAATTTTAGCCAGCAAAGTAGTAACTGACTGTTCAAACAGACCCATGCCATCAGTGACTATCTACTCAACTAATTGTTACTATTTGATGATATCATACCACCAGTAATAGCCATCAAGGTCCCTCCAGTTATTGCAGCTGCACCAATAATACCTCCACGCTTCCATTTAGCCCACGAGTTTTCAGGTGATCTGGTTTCTTCTTGCTTTGCTTCCTCCTCTTTCACTAAAGCCATTGCCGAGCAAGCAACCATAACCTCCAGAGCCTCCTATAAAACAGGAATTTAGAATACGATTCATGATTATAATTCAAGAAATTGCAGTATACGTAAAATGCATGACTGCCTTCATATGCACATATCTTCTCATTTCTGATGTAGCAAAGGTTAATATAGCAACTAATATGGAGAGTGGTAATAAGTAGACATCCTCAAACCTAAATTACTTAAGAGAAAATCTAAAATAAATAGGGTTACAAAATCAAAAAGACAGAAACAGAACACCCCATTTTCCAATGAGAGAAACTTGTTGAATTCCAAAAGTCTAGCTTTTTTAGTCCTTGGGCTTTACTTTTCTCAGAAAAATGTTAATTTTCATTATTTCAATAAAAAACAGAACCTCATTGGTGCAGATTCCATGCCAAATAGCCATGATAAATGCTCTTTCTTCTCTTCTTATTTTTGCTTTCTGCTATTTTTTCCCTATTGGTTGGACACAATCGTTGATGATAACAAAGATCATTATAATTTAAAACATGAAATAACAAAAATATGGGACTAGACCTTGACTACACGTAATAATATCAAGTGAAACCCTGTTATTAGCAAGATTAGTTTCCATATGCCAATATGTATAAAACTGAACAATGTTCATATTGTAGTAGTCAAAACTACAACATCGAAGATAAACGAAATTGTTCAAATAGTTCAGACTGTTTAGATAGCAATTAATGGCAATGGCCAAAGGATATTTCAATTTCAAAAAGTCTCCATTCAACAGTTTTTCACAAAGGACTTTCACCAAAGTTGTCTTTTGTCGTATTTTATTCTCTTACAACTATCCCAGCTAGATGCATGCAGACCTTTCACCAAGAAAAACAATAGCTCATGCATTTCTTACACCATTATAATTTTTAGTAGTTTAGTTTCTACAGCTTCCACCAGAGAGTTTTATAATTATTTTTCAATATCTCCATCAGTAAGTAAGTTTCACCTTCTCGTTCAATCATACAGATACCAGAATATGATATATCATATCATTTATGAGCTCATCTCTGATGGGAACCAATGGTTCGTCATTCAAATCTCTGAAAACTCACCTTCAAGTGAAACCTGTTTCATGAGAGCAAGTTCTGGTGCATCTATTCTCAGCAAGTTTGCCGGGTGTTTCTGTACTAGAAACCATTGGATGGATTAGCATCCTAAAAAAATTTCCGTAGCCTTTCTTTGACTTCCTTGCTCTTATCAAATTTTGTAGACTTTAACTGGTATAACTTTATGACAGAGATAATAACAGCCATGATGAAAGTTCATTTAAGAAACCATAATTTCATCTGAATCAACAGCTTAGCAAACAAAATAAGAAGCATTAAAAACAAAACAGAATGCCTTATCCCAACAAATTATCAATGTATGCTGATTTTTGACTTGTAGTGTATATCAAATCAGATCAGGGCAATGATTCAGCCTATAGTTATAAGAATCACCTGAACAAGTGTATCTAGAAATCAAAGAAGCATCAAAGGAAACTAAATTTGAATACATATATGCATATCTACATACATACACAGACATGATAGGCTTCTCATGAAAAAGGAGATATCTAAGTAGACGAACCATTTTTATCCACTTAATATCAAGCCATGTAGCCAGTAACCGCAGAGCCACCCGATATCGAGCATCATAACCCCTTCTTTTCTGTGAATGTTTCTTCTTGTCCTTGGGCGTATTTGCCAAACAAGCTGAAAGAAGTTCATACAGAACTACCACTTTCCTCTCATAACCGAGCAGGGTTCCCTCTTCCATTGGTTGATCACAAGATTTATAGCCGGATGGTTCTGCTTTGTTGGATAGCATCTCAGAATCTGTCTGCAGAGATGTTTCAGAGGCCTCTTTTGTTGCCTCAGAATTTAGTTGCTTCTCATTGATAGAAAACTTCTCGCGGCATTCATATTCATACTCCCGCCGTTTTTCAATAGTTGCCTCATCAGAGACAGGAGTTGTTTCCATGCTCAGCACCATAGCATCAACAGCCTTTTTTAAAGCAATTTCATGATCCATTTTTTCTGGAGTAGTACTATCACTTTCTTCCGAGAGTAACCTTAAAAACTGTGATAAGATCACCATGAAATTTAATTAAGACAACAAGAAATCCTGCTGAAAGCATAAGACAGAAGATAACACACACATACATATATAGCATGTGTATGCATGAGGGTATGGATGCAGCAAAAAATAGGTAAATCTAAGTAATGTACTGAAGACCATAGATTTCGGGAAGGTGAATCATCTGCACACTACTTGCCAAAGGAAATTTGTGGTATTCATGACACATGTCCGCCGCATAAATGGCTATTTTAAGATCATAATATACCAGTCAGGTGAAACAACAAATTGGACCTAGCTTCCTATAATAGAAGAAAACTTCTCATTGGTGAAGGTAAATAATTAAAGAGATGCTTTAGCAGCTAAGTTTTACAACCATGTTCATTCTTCTGTTTGATCAGTGTGATACATTCTCTTTTGGTATGATCTCTGGTAGAGTTGGGAATTTTTGTCTTTCATTTTCCTCATTTTCCATTTGACGAGATCTCAGGATTCCCTTGTGTGTTATGTCCTATCCTGGTCCAATTCTAGATTCGTCTGGAACCTTCCATTGAGGAGGGATCCACGACAAGTAGAAATATCGGAACTGGCCCTTTGTTTGATACTCCTAAGGATAGCTTCATTGATCCTCAGAGTCCTAACTTGCATGTTTGGTACCCTGAGTACCTAAACTTTCTGGTATTATTTCTTGTTGGTCTTTTTCTAGCTTGTTCTGAGATGATACCTTGGCACCATTGCACCCTTCGTTGCAGTCCCCTTTGGAAATCTTTAGTGCCTCCAAAAATTAAAACCTTTTTGTGGACTGTGCTACTTAATAAGATTAACACGGCAAACCATCTCCAGAGGAGGAGAAGATGAATTCCTTTGTCTCCTGGCATCTGTGCTCTTCGTATTCAACAGGAGAAATCTATAGATCATATATCTATACGCTGCACCTTCGCTTGCAGGATCTGGAGACAACTATTGATATGGAGTGGGTTTGTCCAAGAAATATTGTTGATTTGTTTAACCTGTGGACATTTTCAGGGCTAAGCAGGAGAGGCCGTAAACTATATCAGCTTCTTATTTATGCCATTCTTTGCCACGTTTGGAAGGAGAGGAAGAATAACATTATGTTTGAGGATACCAGAGCATCCATTGATAGGTCATTGAATCCATCAAATCTGTGGTTGCTTCCTAGGCTTTGGGATAAAAAAAAAATTCAAGGTTCACCAACTTTTCAACTGTCATTAGAACCTGGGTGGTGGTCTGTTACCCATACATAGAGATACAGGCTTTTATAGAGCAGTGGCAATCCCCTAGGCAGGGACTTCAAGTCTGAACCTTGATAGGTTTTCTTTAGGGAATCGTAGGACGCCAGGGATCGGAGGGGTGGTCAGAGATCACAGAGGGGTAATGGTATTAGCCTTGTGTGGACCCGCTGGGGTGTGAGATTCTATTTGAACTGAGTTGTTAGCTCTTACTAGTCACTGCTGGTCTGTGCATTACATAACGAAATTGTCTTAGAGAGGTGGTAATAGAGGGGGATGCAGCTGCTTTTACTAATTGGATGATGGAGTATAAGCCTAGCCCTTGGTGACTATGACATATAGTGACGCTGGCTAGATCCCTTGGGAATGGGTTGAAAATCTCATTCAACTATGTGCATAGAGAAGCCAATGATGTGGCTGTTAAATTAGCTAACTAACGGTCTAGAAGACAGGAGATCATTGTTGGGGATCTGGGAGTATGCTTAGGTTCTTCTTAGGGGTTTATTTCTTGAGCTAAGGCACGTTAATGGGCAGATTGCATAATCTGATCCCACTTTTGAACTTTTCTCCTCCTTTCCTTTTAATATAATCTTCATTACTCATCAAAAATAAAAATATATATAAGATTTTAGGTAAGTTTTTCATTTTTGTTTGTGGACATTGACAGAGAATCTAAAGAAAGATCAATACCTTGAAAAGGTAAGCCAACACGAATATGTATTTATTTAAGATTGTTGATACAAACGGGCATCTCAAACATGCATATAAAAGGGAATATTATATCTTCCCTGGAAACCCATATCAGAACTATTCAACTTTTGCATGTTTTGAAAGAAGTGTCCCACATGCTACCCCAATACATGATTTCAACTCTTGGAGAAAAACCAATTGAAACCTAGCCGTAACAGTTCGGCTGATTCTTCATAGAATAGGACAATACGTATCAATAACCAATATGTCTCTATTTTGGCCCAATCCAAAACCCATGACAAAAACAGAGACTTTAAACCAAGAAACTTTTCCAGAAGAACTAATTGACAGACTCTGAAAACACATCTAGAGAAAAAGGTAGACAAATATTGGAAACACTGGCATCAAATACCTTACAGTTCTCCAAGTGGTGCAACTTTCAGGCACATATGACCACATAAGGAACAGACAGAATGACAACAAAAACCACATTAATAACCCTGGCACAGGCATGCTATGAAACTAGAAATATAAAGAGTGCCTCCCATTGTCACACAGAACTTCTGAATTTGGAGACAATGACTCAATTGTGAGGATTAAGGTCAAGCAGATGGGGGAAAAAGAAAACTTTGTACAAGGAAATTATATGTTTCTAGACTTATTTTGTACTGACAATTAATAATTTATATTTCAAATTATTGAATTATATCAACATCAATTTGTAGCTTCATTTAGTATGTAGATTTAATTTAGCAGACAAAGAAGGCTAGCCCCCATTTTGCTGTAATTGAATCCAATGCTCAATTAAGACACTGTACGTCCTCAAGCACCATGGACTCATAAAAGCTAGATTGAAAGGCCGAAGGTTCTCAATGAAGAATATCATGCTCTTGGAATAAGTTGGACCTAAGACTTCAAATGTTTTCATTCAAAAAGACATTTTATATCATGAAACAGAAAAGGTTGCTCAGATTATAAATCTCGTCAGAAAACAAGACATACAGCTCCAACATGATGCTTGACTGGAGAGGAGCCGGCTGTTTCCTCGATCCCATTCCACGCTTGAGTCTGTATTTCCAGAAACCTGTCAATTCCGCCAAACCAATAAGAAAAAAAAATTAACTAAAACAATCGCCGATAATGCAATAAGTTCAATCCTCAAAAACTATCCCCAATATCAAATCAAACTTGGAAATCATACTAAGCCCTTGTAATTAGTCTGAGACTGCCCAGTCCATAACAGACAGTTTGAAACCCTAATTTGATAAAATGTTTTACAGGCAAAATTCATAAACTACAAGCCACAAATGTAGAACCAGTATTTACCCAACAAAATAACATCTATCATACTGATCCCGTTGAAGAGAAAGAAAGTATACTCCCAAAATAACACGTCCAAACATCATATTTGCAGGCATCTATAATTTTGGGATGAAGAAGACCTGAATACCGGCCGAAGCAGACCAGAATTTTCGTGGATCCATAGCTCAGGGTCGCCTGAGACTGAGTCGCTACTGCTGCTGCTGCTTATTCGCTCATTACTTGGTTCATCATCCACAGATGGAAAAAATCCCAAAGGGCGGGTTTGATGTATCTGAGCCTGGTGAAGGGCGAGGGCAAGCAAAGTACCTGCCGCATATTTCTGCGTCGGCGTCAATATCGACATTGCCATCACTTAGATCGAAGAACGAAATTACTGCATTTGAATCATCTCTTCTCCCAAAATTCGAACAAACTAGGGTTTCGATAAGTTCTTCGGATCAATCGAAATTACAGTACAATCAGTCTTCCGCAATAGAATTTCTTACAGAATTTGTCAACGGCCGCCTTGATTTCATCCAATGTTTCTTATTATTAAATCCTGTGATTTCACCGAGTGATGAAACGTAGGTAACGCTGAAGATTTGTACATTTGAAACGAATGACAAGCGCCAATTACCCCGTCGGCCAGCCAGGTATACAAAAAGTCGTAATCCGCACCATCGGGACACCCGCTTCCACGTTTGTTTTTTCTCTTTTTTAACACAATTTCATGCACTGCTTTTTGCAACGGTAAATTAGGTTTTTAGTGATAATTTTTTAAAATAATTTAAATTCAGTTAATCGATTCTTGAATATTAGGAATTAGTGATTTTTTTTCACATAATTAGGATCTAGTGTTATTTTGCTGTTCCTACGACATTTCTTTCGAAAATACCTTCAAAAAGACTTTGAAAACCTTTTCACTCATTTAGGTACAAGTGAGGTTTGCATGTCTTTTTGAGAGTATTTTTGAAAGAAATTTTCCTCAATTAGTAAAATAACACTGAATCTTAATTATTCAAAAAAAGTATCCATAATTCTCAATTTGCACGAATTAGCCAACTGAATCAGAATTATTTTGAAGACATATCACTAAAAATCAATTTTCCCTTTAAACGTGAAATCAATTTTCACTAAAAACCAAAATTTACAAAATTTAATGTTTCAATGAAATCACCGGTTGAGATGCATTTTGGGGTATGAGCCCCACTGTCAAAAAGTGCCATTCATCCGTAAGTTTCACCAGTTGAGATGCATTTTGGGGTATAAGCCCCACTATCAAAAAGTGCCATCCATCCGTAAGTTTCATGCTGGAACCACTGAGTGGCTCCATATGAAACGGTCTTCCCTTGAACAGCCGCGTAGCTTCCAACGGAAAAGGCTTTCAAAATCCAATAGCAGGCTTCTGATTGGTCAATAAAAATTAAAAAAATTTTAGTAATGAATACGGTCTGCACATATTGCTGCTAATTTTTTAAATTAATTCTTATGAACCAATAAAAAGCTTGCTGCATGATGTTGCCGGCCTTTTCGTTCTAGAAGACACCCTGACCCGGCAATGAGTGACGACCGCAACTTACCCGCGGTAAAGAAATTTATTTATTTATTCTCTTTTATGGTCAGAATAGTGCTTAAGAAGCTGTTTTGTAATTTTTTCTAAAATAATATAAAAATAAAAATATTTTCGATTTTGTACTTTTTTTTTTTTTGGGACAAGTGAATAAAATTATTTTTATATTATTTAGTTAAAATAGTAGTTAAAATCAATTAAGATATTAAATTAAAATCAATAAAAATGCATTCGGTGAGTCTAGTTATAGATAATTTTGGTCTGACCATCTCGCGGACCGGTAAAACAAAGCAATTAACCTTTTCCCCAAAATATAATTAATACATGAACAAGGAACGAAAAAAGAAAAACGAAAAAAACAAAAAAGGCATTAGCTCAGGGACTTCCACTTAACCTGGTTGCTGTA
Organism: Buxus sempervirens; assembly: GCA_947561395.2. Lineage (NCBI taxonomy): Eukaryota > Viridiplantae > Streptophyta > Magnoliopsida > Buxales > Buxaceae > Buxus > Buxus sempervirens. The sequence goes on from OX387190.1 coordinate 39,983,245, forward strand.
AGTAGCACGAAATATTGAATACAAATCATCAGATGAAATGACCCAATCATATGGAAGCCCCACTTGCAGATACGGCAAATATAACACTATAAACTTGGTGGAGCTACAGAAATACGTTGATCTTCACCCCAATCGGTAGCAGTCTTGTTATGTTCCGGAACTGAAACTGGGGCATGAGATTGCTGCAGACGACCATCTCCGGGCATCGGAGTGGTTCCCCAGCCAGGATTTCCATGTTGAATGGGAACTGAGCCCGCCACCTGCTCCGCTGTCCAGGTTGTAATATTGTGAGGGGTAGGAGTAGGGAGGTTTGCTGAAGCAGTAATACTTCCCTGGTCTGCACCACCCCATCCCTCTCCGGAAAATTTAGGGGTCTTAACTGAGGGAGGATTGGACCAGGCTCTTGAAGAACTATTTTCTGGCTGAGATCTCCAAGGAGATTGACCCGATGGACCGTGATTACTGGATCTTTTATCATAACCGTGTCCACCAGAATGAAACCCTGTCGATCTAGGCGAACTCCATGTTCCACGATGCTGACCAGAATTCCATCTCTCTCCACGACCCTCCCTTGTTTGATGCGAGGATGCGCTGTAAGGCTTCCCAGAAAATGTAGGCGAGGGGGTTGGAGTCGTTGGACTATGCATTTGCATCTGTCCTGACCCCGACCAGCTCCTTGAGAAACTTCCTGTCTGTACCCCCCTGGGGTTGATAGCTTGTGTTGCGGATGGAGTCCACCCGCTTGAGTTCCGGCCATCAGCTTTTGAATATTCGGTGTTGCCATTAGATGGGCCGCTCTGCCTGTTGTCTGCCAATGTCAAACTATTATTCCCTCTCCAACCACCATTCCAATTATTTTCTCTGCCAGCAGAGGCAACCATAATTTTTTGAGGCTGCAAGACGCTGTTGGGTTCTCGGGCTGTGGCTTCTTTGTAGAATTTTCCAATCAAGGCATCAGTTAAAAGTATAGAATTGTCTTTCTTTTCTGTTACCTTCCATATTCTAAGATCTGCTGGAAAGTATCCAGTCGTACTCCACTTGCGTAGCTGAACCATAGAAAACGGTCCTTGAATTTTCCCACTTGGATCCTGGTAGTGCCACATTTTGTCTGTATCGCTCATGCTGGCAGAAGGTCCTACCCCTATAGAGGGAGGTTCTGAAGAAGCTTCTGACACAGCAGCTCCTGCAGACGATCCAGATCTCAAAACTTGGCTGTTCCAAACACCACTATTTGAACTAGCCATAGAAACCTGATTCTTTGATTTATCCCCACTGTTTAACTGGTGCACATCTCTTCCTTGATTCCAGGAGGATTCACTCATTCTCTCACCAGTTCTTGTAGCACCTTCTCCTTTATCAGATGAATCTTTAGTAGCTGAATTTTTCCTTGTCCCACTCCAGACGTCGTTCAAAGTGGAACTTCCTTTTCCAGGAGAGACCATCTCCCTGCCCTTCCTACTAAATCCCGCATCTCTTGGTCTCATGTAGTTCACTGTACATATACAAGGTACCATTAAAATCACATGAGAAATAAATACATCAAAATGAAAGCAAAAAACAATAAGAAATGATTGCTTTCAAAAATCGCATGTCAACAAAGGAGGGAACCTTGATTTTTGTCATCTGTTTCATCTTCATCTTCTTCAGATTCATAACTTGGATTCATCTTAGGATCAGCATTTACTTCAGGAATTTCCTGTAGCCTACGTTGACGTTCCTCAGGATTGTTCAGAAGCTGCAATTTCTCCACACATTCTCTAAGCGTGGAACTTGGTCAAGGTTTACTTGTGATTATTCAAATAAAACCTTGTAATTTCTCATTCAAACAAACAATTAATGGGAAAGGAAAGCAAAAATAGTTAACTGAAAACCCCTGAATCAGAGAAAATTCCATTTTCACATTTCTTTTTCTCCTTACTTTCATCAGCATGCTTGCACGCCTATATTGAGTATATGGTGTTGAAAAAGTTTAGAACCCTCCAAAAAAAGAGGAAAATAAGTGACAGCAACTCAACTATTAATTAAATGCATGCACTCAAACACCAGAATGCACACAAATGAAGGTTTCCAAGCTACACAAATGCAGATAAGCATCCCACTCAAGCACACGATCATGGGCCAAGAGACTAGCATGCAATCACATCAAAATGCAGTGTCCAAGTAAATATTAAACAAGTTCAAAACCACAGAATACAGGATAGTTATTCAGATATACATTCATCAACCAACTACAGAATCCACTAAATACAGCATATCAAGAATAGTTAATTGTTCAACTGATGATAAATCATCTAAAAACAAGCACCCCATGTTTGTGATATGAATAAAAACTGTTCAAAGATTTCTTCAACAAAGGATATTCCTTTCTACGGCCCTTTTCACTTGCCCGGTCACGAAGATGACTAACCCGCAATTTCTCCGATTCCAGCCACTACAAATCATACACACCAGCACAGAAAGTTAAGAAATTAAATGAAGGCCCCTAAATTAAAGAGCATAAAAAAATTGAAATAAATACATCGTATAAAGATCATAAGAACAAGAGATGCATTGATTATATGTTTGATTCCCAGAAATATACTTCTGGTTATGAAACTGTACATTGTAAGACAATTGACCGTAAGAAACTTACATCGTTAACTCTCACTGCCTGGAGTGCCATGGCTTTCTCCTGAATATCGCCCTACAAGCAACCAAAGGCTTTATAATGATATCAACTATTCTACTGAATTTAGAAATCTACTAGCATAAAGAATTACCACAGTAAGTCTGCTAATTAATCCACATTTTATGCTTTGGCGTAAACGCTTGCACTCATCCTGAAAAAAAACACCAAATCAACAAATCAAGCCAGGAAACGCATAGGTGCTTCCAACAAGAGAAATGATGTTCAATATAAGGCATATACCCGCATATTTGCATAATTACACCTCAATGCAGTACGAGTTACTGATTACTCTCAGAAATCTATGTCACAGGCATACATATCATACATGTTCCCTAAGATACTAAGGATTAAATCATGTAAACATTCTATGCAGGGATGACAAAATGATGGGTCAAACAGGTAACAAAGAAACAACCCTATAGAGGCAGCTCTAATAAGCCAGAAGGACAGTGTCAGGATCAGATTACCACTCGTTATCCAACCATTAGACATCCAACTTTCATTAGAGTCATATATATGAAAAATGCTCAAGGATAAACCTCCTATATATGCAAGGGACATTACAATCCTGTCATCAGATCAGTGAGTCAAAACATGGATTCCTATGGGATCAGGGTAGCATTTGTTGAAACACATAACCAGCCTAATCCAATCCATTGCCATTCCCGATTGCAAAAGATTTGTTTTCCCCGTCAATAATTAATGAAGCAATGAGCATAGAAATATTCCATGTCCTTTCCTTGCATTTCATATAGTCCCTCATCCCTCCCTACTAACCCACCTCCTCCCCCCAATAACCCCCACCCCAAATTTCTGATTCAATCCAATCCATTTTTTCATAGAGTTATTCAATCGATCGCATACCTATTCTTCAGTGTCTTTCCATAAAGAGCACCAGCAGAAAGGAAATTGTTTTAAGTACTGGTGCCTACTGGTTTTACTAAAGGAAGGAACAGGCTGATTATAAACCTGCATTTCTTGGTGGACAAATATGAAGTAACATAGTAATAGCTAGTCCTTGATATGATGGCACAGTCATATTTCAAGATCATACTGTCATAGGTAACACAATAAATACCCCATGGACCTAAAATGCCTTTCCTCAATGTCATAGGTACCATAGAGGGAAAAAGACCAATGATATGACGGGATACTAACATATTTCCATATTCCATATCCTCTTTATATTTTTTCAGAAGCAAATATGATGGTAAGAGCTTCAGAATATTTTCATTACTAAGCCAATTTATAATACAATAGGAAAATTCAAGCATGATGCAAATGGTTAAGGAAAAAACAATAAGTGCTCTTTTTTGTCCTTTTGTGATTAGTATGTACTTCCACATTAAACGGCCACAACCTGGTGTAGGTCCAACAGAAGCAGGGTCTAGGGAGGAGCGGATAGCAATAAGCCTAACATTTGACGATTTTGAGCAAAGTGGCTACACTCAGATTTGAACCAGCATTTTCATGCAGGCAGCGTAATGGTTTTACCGTCACATGACTCACACCAAGTGATGTTCCTCATGAAGTTATATAGATATACACACACACACACGGGTCATTACCTATTATATAATCAATTTAGAACCCCATATAAAGTCAAATATATGTATATTATGAGGAAAGGGGGTATAAGATGGGGGTAGTAGACAAAAAAAATGAGGAAAAACAAAAACATGCTCCAACATTTATATTTTAAATCACCTCATAGAACTCCTGGTTTGAAATTGTATCAATTGATATAACCTCTGTCTTGTTTAGATTTTGGATTTCCAGCAGAATATCTGTTGTCCTCTTGCCAGTTTTATATGGCTCATCCACCTTGCTTGTACCTATAGACAAAATCATCAACAATCTTCTCCAGTATGAACAGATTAATATTAGTGTGATGACATGTGATTTATCTCAGATTTACCTACAACTTGAACTAGCCTATACATGTCTTGCTTCTGAGCACCAGATATCCTTATTTTCACAAAAGAGCCAACAACCTTGTCACGAAAATTGTCAGCATCTTCTAGTAGATCTTCCATCAAATTACGTCGGAGATAAATTAAATTAATGTTGTTGACATCAATTGCTGCATAATCATCAAGATTTGTTTGTGGTCCTCTCTCCTCACCCTTCTTGCGCGTCTTGCGTCTCCTGTCCTTGCCCGTCTTTGTTAAGTTATCATTATTCCCATCAGTCTCCAACTGACCAACATCATTATCAAGAACTCCCCCATGGATATCATCAGCATGAGAATCTTCTTTTATAAGAAAGTGCGACTCGAGAAGCTTTAACATTTCAAAATGCCCCACACGTGCTTTCCCAAACAGCTTTTCAAGCCTTGAATCACAAATAATTTGACTTTTACGACGAGGATCACGAAGATTGTTTCTCTTTATGTATTCTAGCAACAAAGCTTGAACATCGAACTGAGATAAAACAGATATGTCACCATTTTTCATATGTGCAACAAACTCCAAAAGCTCTTTTGATGCCCACTCTGTACCAGCAAGCATAGGTGTCACTTCATTAGCAACCACTCCTGATACACTTGGGGAATCGTCCTCATTGGGTAGGGACTTCAAATGTCTCTTGGTCTTTTTCCTTTTAGGTATACTAGCTTCAGGGGGGCCAGAAGAGCTGTCTGAATTAGAAACTTTATCATCAACAGCGTCATACAACTCGTCAGAAGATTCCTCCTTGCGATCTAAAACACCAGATGCTTTCCATGGATTTCTAGCTTGTACGAGCTCATCTAAAGTTATTGATAGCTTTTCTTTCAGATCTATCCAGTAGTCTTTGAAGAGAAACTCCCAACTATTCTTGTCATCAAAATTTACTTGAGCCTGCACAAGTACATGCACACAGACAAATAACATGCATCAGACCTGTACCATTGAACAGCAGTGGAGTAATAAATTAATCAAAGACAACACCTTCTAGAAAGCTCAAGATTCAAAATAAACAATAACTACATTAATATCAGCAATTTATAAATAATCAAATTTCTTAACATGAAGACTAAGGATAAGACTAAATAAAATGCAAGAAATCACACAAAGGGATCCAAATCCATACAAGAGAAACAGGAAGAGAAATGCTACATTTTTTAAGAAGCCAAGGCATGAAACAACAAATCAAAGATCTCCCCCCTACTGAATTGAGCATGCATTTTCCCAACACAAAATATGATAATATACATTAAAAAAAGCCTGTGGAAAATGAATAGTTTCATTATCCGGGAGAAAAAGAGAAAAAAAATACAAAGAAAAGCTAAATCAGAGGGATGCATAATCATTTCATTGAACCTAGAGGCATGAACGCAAGCTCTGTAGATCAATAAACAAAGAAAATAATGACGTTGTTTCGACATGCAAAAGATCGGGGAAGGGAAAAGGTTGAACTGCAAAAATAAATTTGAATTCCATCATACCTACAAAAAGATACACCTAAATCTTGATTGAACACCTATCATCCTCCAAGCTACTGCAAATATAACATTATTAATAATATATGGTCCAATATACCACTGATATAACACATCATACACATTGTACATACACAAAAAGCCTTGTTCATCACACAAAACAACCACTAATATCATTAAAAGCAAGCCATCTTGCAAACATTGTACATAAGCAAAATGCCCTATTCCCACTATTACTGCTGCTGCTTCTACTACAGATATTATCACACCGTTGTTGTTTTCTGATAAGTGATACTATTTATTACTTTTGCTGCTGCTGTTGTTATTTTTTACTGTTATATATAAATTATTATCAAGAACATGTAAAAAGGACTATAAAAATTTGAACTACTATTACTCCTATTGTTATTATTGTAACTATTAGTACCTATAATAACAATTTTTATCAAGAGAGTGTAAACATAGTCACTGCAGTTTGAACCCTGTTGTTGTTCTCAACAACAATACTATCACAGTAAGTTTGGGGCTGGGCACAAGAATCCTATAACACAGTCCCAATCTCTAAAAAGTCATATCCACAGTTAGATAGCCCCTTTAGATGTTTTTCTAGATGACACTGTCCAAGTTCTTTTTCATCTTCCTATATCCCCTATTCAACTTTACACCATTTTGCACCTTCTCACAGGCAAAAGCATAGGCCACCAATAAACATATCTAGATTCAATTAAATGAGTAGGTATCATATAGCATAACAACTTTGCTACTAAATAGACATATGTCACAATTCACAAAGCAAGGGCGGGAGTGCAACCCACCACCAACCAGGTGTGAGGGGATTTTTGTGTGTTTTGGTGGGGATTGGGTTTGGGGGAAGCAGTATTCCATGTAACAAATTATGAAACTTAAATTAAAGATGCATTAGTGGTGAGCTATAATTCTTCAAGTTTCAGCTGGATAAAAAACGGACTAAAGAATGCAAATTACATCCATGCAACTGGTAGTTCTGCGTAGAGAATCATAAGCAGTAATTTGATTAAGAAACTAGCAAATAAATAAAATAAGCTGCATTGCATGAAAATAGAAATCGCAAAAATGTACCGAGTCACATCATTAAAAAATTCAAGCGAATATTAGCATAGCTCAAGGTATGAATATGACACACAGGAAATTTCTACATTCTACAAATTGTCCACCATCCAATTTATGCCACGGAAATAAAGAACAAATGAGTTTGGGGGAATCAAATGAGGCCAAATCATAAGTCAGGCAGCAATGATGAAGACAATCGGGGCTGCAAATTTTGGTGGGCCGGTCAGCCCGGTCCAGGACTGATAAAGACATACACTGTCTTGCTTTGATTGGGCTCAAAATTTTCAGCCCGTGAACAGGCCTTGTCCCAAATTTAGGCATGTTCTTTCAGACTGAGTCTTTCCCTTGCCCGACACAGCCTGGTCCAGCTGCCCATTATATTAGGTATTGAATACAATAACTCCGATCAAAATGATGTTGATAACTGCTTTATTGTTTAATTTTATTTTTTTCACTTATTGTAAGCTGGATTGATTTTATTTAGACAATCAAAGTGCACTACTAAATTGGAAAGTTTGCAAAGCCTTCTCTTTTTTCTTTTTTCTTTTTTATTTTTTATTCTTTATTTTTTATTTTTTGCTTAAAGCCTTAAAAGCAATTCTTAAAGAGGGAGCTATGGTGCTTTTAAAAATGATAAGATTTCTTTGGAAATTACATCAATATTGTTGCAACATTGGCAATTTGTACCTTCCATGCTTCTTACTACATAAACGCTTATCTTCCTACTCCCCAAAAAAAATTATGGGCTTCACCAGGGCCAGCCTGAAGCCTCTACTAAATTATAGAGCTAGGTTAGGGCCTAAATGAGAATCTGGGCAAGCAAGACCTGGATTTTTAATTAGCCTGCAAGCGTTAACCTCGGCCTGGCCAAAGCCTGCCCCATTTGGAAGGAGAAAGTTGCATTACTCCAATCTATGAGACCATGAAAATAAAAAAAAATAAAAAAAGTTACACAAGTATCAAATAACAAAAACAAGGCAACTTTGTAGTAGCACCACAGGGAAGTACGGAAGTAGTTTTGTGGGCACACGTGATTTTACCAGACATAAGAATAAAATACCCCTGATTACGAAAGTTATAGACTCAAAAACTGTTTCTTCCATGCTTTGTACTAGCAATACAAATCATGATTGTTTCCTCCATGCTTTGTAATAGCAGTATGAAATATGACCCCAAAAAAAGGAACACAATAAAGCAAAAACGAGTATTAATAGTAAGGCAATAGCATAAATTCATGATCACATTAATAATACTTGATTTTGAGGTCCAAATGCCTGATGATTAATCTCTCTGGTGTCCTATAGTCCAATATTGATACTGCATTAAGACAACAAATGATGTAGCTGTCCTAAAGCCTATTCAGTGTTCCCATTGTGACAACAGAAAGCATTTAATGCTACTGTAGAAAAATGAATGACATAATAATACAACGGAGAATGGATTGAATTCCCATTTACGTGCTTGAATTGATTAGATGAGTATCCAGGAAAGAATGTTAAGATGAAGGAATATATCAATAGACTACCAAAAGACTGGAAAATAAAGCAATATTACTACTCTCCATTTAATAATCAATAAACAGAAGTTCAAAATAGAACCAATGGCAATCATGACAAAATATCAGAACAATAGAAGAACTTACAATCAAAAAATGAGGAATCACAGTTCTCTTTTCTTTTTCCTTTTTTAACAAAACAAAACCTAGCCAAGAACCCCATTCTGGCAAAAGTTACATATATCATAAACAGGAAAACATGACGGAACGATAAAGAATGTAAGCTACAGACCACAACATACCTGGTCTCCTGCCTCATTCTTCTCAATTAACATAACAGTTCTCATACAAGTTTCGCAGAAGCCTTTACTTCCTCTAACACATAAGATATTAGCTTCTTTGATGCACCCCTTACATAAGGAATACGTACATGTATAGCACATATAATAGGCAGACTTCTCACAGATAGTACAGATATGCCAACCTGAAACACACAGCAATCATGATGGATGGAAATGATTAATATTTCATGAGAAATCCAAAGAATAAGACCCAAGAGAATTATTCAGTAATTAGAAAAAGATAGGCGTGCAGTAACTAGGAAATATTGGCAATTATATTGATAAGCCACAGCAAAAGATGAACATCATAAGTAATGATTCAACGTAAGTATCATTTCTCAACAAGCAAGTGATAATTAGATGAACTGGAAGAAACTAATTCGATATGTATGACATTTCTCAACAAGGACCATCAGACACAAGCTTCGATGACAATCAGATTAATGGAGTAGGTAGAACTGGAGCACATATACACACATGCACAGAATAGAGAGAGATCAAATTCCTTTCCTAAGTTTCATATTGATATGCAGTTCCAAACAACTTCAGAAAACCCCACTAAATACCACAAAAGGTTCATATATACAGGTAGATCAAGTTGTTACATTTAGAGCATTAGAAGCACCTTCTTACTTGAAATGACTAAACTTTGCTAATCAGTCCCCAAAACCATATTTTAATCACATGCACAATCGGTCGTTTGAGAGCAGGTTAAGTGATGGATGCTAATTTTCCTTTGGTGCTCACAAATGCTAATAATCTTACAGATGCTTCTATGAGAAGAAAAAGGGGTTTATCATCCAATACTTTGTGTATCTAAAACTTTTTACCTTAACCAATTGTAAACAAAGTTGAGATTTGTGATCCTAGTTAGGAATTTAGGATCAATTTGGGATTATGTATACTGTTCTATCAGATAGGAAAGTACACTTACTTTTCTATCAGATAGGAAAGGCTGTTGCACAAATTATGCGTCTAGGTTTCTCACCAGGGAAATGAAAACCAAGAATTGCCTTACCAATAACAAGGAGCTATGACCAAATATAACATTAGTATCAATACTGTCACATGGATCGCAAATGCATGAATGCTATGTTCAAAAAATTCTGTAGTTCCAAATGGACTAGGTAACAAAACAACTAACAGCCTTTTTTTCCACCACTAGCCACTACACATTCTATTCAATGAATCTTTTCTCACTTGTACAATATAACCTAAAAAGGGATGCTTGCTAAAGCCCTTTATCATACTAATATCGGAAATATTAATATAACTCATGATATTACACCAAATTAATTTGTATAACTTAATATTAAAGCCTACCTAGTGAATGGTGAGTAGGATTTTTCCCTCTTTTGAGAGAGAGAGAGAGAGTAATGCAGACCAACTGTGTTTTCTACTACAAGTGCAAGGATTACTGCTACTTTCATTTGATGGAGACAAGAAAAAGAACAATATAAGGTGGCAGCTATCTCGATTTTATTCCTTTCTAAGTTTCCTTTTTCATTTTGATCTTTGAATTGATACTTCCTTGAAACTAAGCTTTTGTAGTTTTTGAACATTTGTTATGTTTACATATATTCAAAAAAAACATTTGTTATGTTTACAACCAAGGAATCAATTTTCTAGCTCCAGGTAAAAAGGCCGTGCTCCAAATCCCGCATTACAATTGCTTCCCCCTTTATATGATTGAATTCGTGTACAAAAGAAATATGATCTCTTTTTCTTTTTGCGTTTATTTTAAGAAATATGATTCAAGAAAACGTCCGCACGCATTGCACCATACTGCGGTTAAATTAGATTCAATGCTAAAACTCCATCTTAATTGATGCCACATAACAACATTACATGTGCTGTTTTAACATAAACGCTGTAATTCCTAGCCCACTGAATGCTTGTAGCTCTGCAACCTTTTTGCAGTTACAGAAGGTGCAACCTGCATCTTCTTTGCAAATCAAATCTTGCATAATGATGTAGGGTAACTCCCTTGATCAGCCTCCCTGCTTCCCAATCTCAAATAACGTATTATGCAATCACAGGTATGGAATTTCTTGTTCCTCTCCGCAGGTCACCCTATTGCTTCCCAATAGAAAGTTCACACATATAAGGCACGTTAAGACCTTTTGTAGGAAGGGATGAAAAGGTTCAAAACAAACAGTGGAGATTTAAAACTTTAACGAACAGGTAGTGGTGATCCACTTGGAGAGTTGGCGTTACTCACTGCTAGGAAATTTGTTCTTGTTATGGAGGAAGCAACTACTAGAACTAATTACCTTGTATCCAACTTTTTTATGAAAATGGAACAACGAACCAATCTCCAGTCAAAATTTCTACTTATACAGCTCGTTTGGTTCTAATTTATGATTTGGAACCATACAACCGTAATATACAACGGAAAACATCATTGACGATCACAGCGATCACCAGGAAACAGAAATGTGAGTGAGATACCAGACGGATAGAACAATAATTTAGAAAAGAAACAATATGTTTGAGAAAGAGAGAAATACAAAGCAAGAAACTGCAACACACCACAATTCCAGCGACCCTTTGAACGAAAGAATGCTTCATCTCGATTAACACAGTAAGGATGGTACGCCTTAGGACAGCCCCTAATAACCCCAAACAACCCAAAGTTAATAATAATAATTACAGAAGGAAAAAAATTTGACAGAAAACAAAAGACTACCAAGGAAACTAAAAGCAGAAACCAAAAGCCCTCACCGTCGATCACAAAGTACTAGGTTCCCGCCATCGAAGCATATGAAGCACACATCCTCTTCCTCCTTCTTCTTCGATGTAGCTTTTGATTGAACTTTCTGCTGTCGTCCTCGCTTCCGTTTCCCATCATTTCTGATCGCATCTGCAGTCTCCGTTTCTGCCTCCATCTCCATATCCGCTCTGCGAATATTTCCTTCTCCAACCAGATTAGGCTCTTCCGTGACGGTTGACGGGGGCGCAGCAAGATTCGAACCATCAATTTCTGAGACATTCTCGCATTGTTGACTGTTCGGAATCTCTTCGGTCCCCGGCAATTTCTCTTCAGAAATATGTTTACACTGCTGATTATTAATAATCTCTTCGGTCTCCTGCAATTTCTCTTCAGAATCATGTTCGCACTGTTGATTGATAATAATCTCTTCGGTATCTGGAAATTTCTCTTCAGAAATACGTTCGCACTGTTGGTTGTTGATAATCTCTTCGGTCTCTGGCAATTTCCCTTCAGAAATATGTTCGCACTGTTGATTGTTAATAATCTCTTCATTCTCCGTCAATTTCTCTGTGATTGAACGCTCGACTTCAAGAGAAGACTGAGGAACTCGCGAGGCTTCGCCATCTTCCACCCCAACCACGACAGCCTCTTCCGTGACGGCGGACGAGAGACCGACAAGCTGCAAATAGTCCATTTCAGAAATCGGTTCGGATTGTAGTGAGTTCGGAACCTCTTCGGTCTCGGCCAAAATCTCCGTGGTTGAACGTTCCACTTCAAGAGAATGCCCGTACACAGGCGAAGCTTCTTCATTTTCTTCTTTAACCACATCAACATGCTCCGCTGGAGAGGACTGGACAGGCCGCGAATCATCCATTCCAGAGAAGGGTTCGAGTTTATGGGTGTTCGTTGCTTCTTCCGTCTCCGGCAACTTCGTTGAATTCTCGGCTTCAACAGAAGGCTGATAATCCTGCGAAGCTTTTTCATCTTCTTCCATGGTGAATCAAAACCCTAAGAAAGAAAGGAAACAAAACCCTAGAAGAAGCCCTAGAATTTCAGTGCTTGATTGCTCTGTGGTCTCGCCTCTAGGCAGCGCGAAATGAACGAATTGCACGGGGAGTTGTTTTGGCTCTTTCGGTAGAGGAACCAAACCACAAGCGGCCGACACGCCCAATGAAACTCTGCAACGGAAAGCCTTCGCTGGCCTTTGCTGCGCAAAGGATTCAATGGGTTTATCTTTAACGCGCCCAATGTCATCACCGGCTGATATGTCGAAGCTACCGGGCGGACCGGTTGAGTAATAATTGGGCCTGGTTTATAGGGAAAGACAGCGTTTTGCCCGGCCCGTTTAAACTTACCAACTATCGATGACAATTTGGCACGTAAATGGGTTAACTCAGCCCGCCATTCCAAATATGGACGGCAATGTGGTGGGTTAAACGACTAACCCGCCTCCGCCTGATGGTTAGGATTTGGTATTGGCAAAACTAATATAGGAGTGGGTTCAGATTTTTATAATATATAACATTATTTTAATTATTTCGTATTTAAAAACGACATATGTAAAGAATAAATATGTTATTATTTGATATGTTTTATTCAAAAATACATTATTTTTACCTTTTGTGCAGCCCTGATCCCACCAACAACGACATTGTTGTTTTGGCCCATTGAGCATTGAGCCTCACATTTCTGCTCTTGGGTTTTACCTCAAAAGGCATTATTACTTGAGGAAGTCATGGTAATTTGGGATTTCGAGTTCTCACAATCCACCCTTTCCTAAGGGCTGCAAGTCTTCGTGCTGTAGCTTGCTAACCTACTAACCTGAGCCTGTCCACGTGCACTGGGAAACACCAAGGTCCCACATTTCCAGTCAAGGTTCAACTATAATACCATTATGTAATGTCCTCAGTCCCACCAACAACGATGGTATTTGTTTTGGTCTAATGGGGCTCATGGTTTTGTTATTAGGTTTTATCCCAAAAGTCTTCGTTGCTTGAGAAAGTCATAAACCTGCTTATATGGACCTTCACTTTCTTCTTCATCGATAGGGTGCGAGTTAGGGTTTGGTATTAGCAAAACTATTGTGGGGGCTGGTTTAGGTTTGCTAGAACCTACCCTGAACCTGCCCCATTGCCATCTCTAATTCCAAATGATTAGTGTTTTGTAATACAAAATAAATGATTAAGATTCAATTCAATGGGATCCAAATCTATTATTAATCCATAAAAATACATATTTTATATTCTTTTATAAATAAATAATATATATATACACACGCGTACGTATCTATGTTAGATATATCTATATCTATCCTACATAAAAATATATATATTTTGTGGACAAATATACTAATTATTTTGTAGACAATTATACAAATATATATATTTATTTATTTATATTTTTATGTCGGATAGATATATATTTGTCTACAAAATAAATAAATGTACATATATATTATAACATTGTAGGATGAACCCTACAAACATAAGAGCAGGTTTGGTATGCGCTAGACATGGTGGGATTTGCCAAACTTGTGTCAAACCCTATCGCTAGCATTCTTGTCCCCAACAACACCTGGTTTATCTATTCAGATCTTGAGTTTGTTTCAAAACTCCTCTCCTTTTTCTTTATTTTGTACTAGCAGGGTGCATGTGCAGTACTATATGTAAGTATATGCACGTTTTAGGCCATGTAAGGCATAAAGAATTGTTAAAGGAGAAATTGAAAAATTGAAAAAGACAAATTAACTCATATAAATATATATATATATATAAGGCAAAATGGCATTAGAAGGTTATTTAAAAAAAAAAATTCAATTTGTTTGGCATGCTTCCCAAAGGGCCCTTCAAATTATATATAGTACTAGTTAGCCCCCCACGTGCTACGCACGTGGAGGGCCTTTGAATAAATAAAAAAAAGAAAATAAAAAACTTTTTAAAGATTTATAGAAAAGAGTCAAAATTGGTTAAATTAACTTTCTAATGGTTTCTTTAGGTATGAAACTTAATAAATCTACTTTTAAAACAAAGTGCATGCTCAAACAATAAGAAACAATTATGAAAAATTAATATGTGAAATACTAATGAAACAAAATATACGGGAATTGGGATATTTAAATATAAGGCATTTAAAAGTAAAAATCCATTGTAATAGGATCATAATATGCAAGAGCTCTAATCAAAACTTTTCCTTAGGCATCAACTTCATGTAGGTGCATCTTGTAGATATTTCCTTACAATTCGGCCCATACATATCCATGCAAATATCCAATAAAGGCCCAACAAATAGCCTATAGGTCTAAACTATTTTTCTTGAATATGGATATTGTATACCCATCATGCTACCATCACGAATGAGAATGTAAACTCATCATAAGCTCACTAAGAGGACCTAGTCGAGACCAACTTTTCTTTGAACAGATATTTTAATTATCTTGACAATTTGTTGATAGTAATATTTGTGGCTTCAAATATATTAATCACCAGCCAAGTTAACCAAACACCTAACCCACTTAGCTCAAATATATTAATCAAAATTTAAGTTATTCAGATATATCTATGCCATGGGATAACGTTAGTTTGTATATGCATAGGATCTCATATAAAGGTTTCACCTATTCAATGGCATAGACGAAATTTGGTCAATACATGCTGTTAACATCGCAAAATAGAGAGTATAAGTTATTTGGATATATCTATCCCAATGGATTTTATTACTTTTCATATACACAGGATCTCACATAAAGGCATGATTTTTATAATGGCATAGGCAAAATTTAATGATCAACCCATCACGCTAGCATCACAAAATGGATTTCATCATCATCATGGTCAACCAAACAAACACATTTTCAAGATCCCGGCCAAAGAACTACTATAACAGTCATGAAAATTGGTTTATTTATTATTTAAGTCCACAAAACTAATTAGAAAAAGAATGAGGTTACCAAAAGTATGGTTGTTCATTGGATAGTCTCCAACCAGTCTGCAAGAGCTGCTAAGGAAGGTTGTGCTTGTTGAAAAATGACCAAAGTTGTTGATTAAGAACCTTGAGTGGACCCAACCTACCTATTTAAATATAACTCATGATTTTTTCAGAGCTAATAATGAAATAAATTGTATAATACAAAGCTATGTTGCATGATTTTGAAATGAATCACCATTCACCAGTACTCACAAGGAATCTGCTAGCTCCCATACAGAAAAGGGAAGATGAAATGAGCACATAACCTAAATATATATACACAGAGAGAGAGAGAGAGAGAGAGAGAGAGAGAGAGAGAGAGAGAGAGGGGAATACAAAATCCTGATAATAGGAGGCCATCATGATGCAAATAAAATAGGTTTGCATAAGGAAACAGCCAATGTAGTAGTGCTTCTTGTGGCTTTGTTTAACCGCCTGCAACACCATTGCATATCAGAATCCACCAAATAGCCAATTTGGATTACTCATAGCCAAATATCATCAGGCCAACAATAACATGTTTACAATAGTAAATCTATTTCAATAATAAATTTTGATTTCCAATAAACTTTACTTTCAAATACTCTTGTATTCCCTGGTAGATCTCTCGTAAGCAAATGTAAATATTATGTGCCATGTAACAGAATCATGGTAAAGAAGATGAGATGTAGCAGTTTGTACAACTGAAAGTAAAGTTTATTTTTTTTTTTCGGTAATGAAAGTAAAATTTATTACTAACAATAGTTGAAACATCTTCAATAAATTCGTTTCTAGCTAGCTACGGAAAAGACAATAAAAGAAATAGATCTATTTAAAAATAAAAGAGGAAAACAGAACATATAAAAAAAAAAAAAAAAAAAGAAAAGAAACAGTGAACTTTTTTTGGCTTTCTTCCTTGCTTATTTCTTCATTGAAACTTTTAGGGAGAAACCGTGAAACTTCAGAATCTCTATATATATAGAACAACCGGAACAAGAACTATAACGAGCGACAAGAACAAGTCTGGTCTTCTCCTCATCAATTTTTTTAAAACCCATGCAATGTTTGCCTTGACGCACAGCCGAAGAAAAACCGCTTTATGGCAAGCAACACATTCCCAAGCAATACATTCCCAACACCAAGAACCGCTTGCGGACTTGGGGCAATCAAATCGCCGAGATGTACCGCATGCACCTCCTCGATGATTCCGAAAGTTAGCTAGTTGCCCAACGAGAAATCGCAGTGATATTCTTGTCTGTTACCAGGGCCAAAGTTTTAGGAGTTTGTACCCTGCTCGACAAAGAACTTGGGATAAAAAACCTTACCTTGCGCAAGGTACAAGCCTTATAAAGGATCCAAACAAGAGAAAAGCACAGATAGAGGCGAGTCCCATGACTTTTCAGTAGGGACGAAGCAATCCGTCCATTACTTCGAACCAATGCTGGCCAAAAGGAAGTTTTTCTTTCGTTCATTAGTGGAATTGAAAATAGAAGAGTTAGAACCAGAACCAGAAGTATCTGTCAAGTTGATCTACGCAGGTGTGAGCAGCTAACCTGTATGACATGGTCCTTGAAGCTAACATTCACTTTATATCTTTCCGGCTTCGGTAGTCGACATACAGAACCCTGATGACGTATGCTGTCCAGCTACCAACAAGACCGTAGAACAGCTAAAGTAAGATGCCGGAAAGCACACCCATTCGAGAGAAGAATATAGTAGCGTTAACAGTACCTGGGCGACTTGTAAATGAATTGAAGAGAAATTAGAATTCGTTAAATGATTTGAAAGGAAGCAAAGGGGATTTTTGTTTTCTACATTTTTTTCGATCTGGGATTTCGCAAAGTTACTCGATTCAAAGCGCAGTTAACACAAAGCCGCCATGTGAGAGAAAGCTCTTGAAGCTCAAGTTAGATTGATCCCCCATTTCTTCCTTTTTCTCTTCATGCTCCGTCTCGTTAATGCTCGAGCCGTTCGATTCTACGGCCTGCTTCTGAGTTAACATCGTTTTCGCTATCTTTAACGGAGATGCATAAATGGTCCAGGGTAGATCTGAAACATAAAAGGGACCTCAAAGTAAGACAATAAAAATCGAAAAAGAAACGAAGAAATCAAATGAACCCCAGAAAACGAAAGATAACAGAGGCCTCGATCCAAGGAAATAAGTGTGTCCCTCTACTCTAAGGCAAATATGACCATAGCGCAGCATAATACAAGGGAAAGATCTTTTCGAACCGAAGAAAGATAGAGAACAGGAATAAAGAGGAGGAATCGGATCTCACTCTTACCTTGTTCGAGATGTGTATTTCGTGTACATATTGAAGAAGGAAGTGTGAATCAATCCGACTCACCCAGGAAGTCTTGAACGAAGGTCGGTCTTGGGAAGGAGAGCAGAAGAGAAAGTCCGCAGAACAAATAGAAACACACAGATCTTATCTTGGGGATGAAGTTATTGGGAATGCATTACGCAATCTTGGAGAAGAAGATAATCAATCTTGGAGAAGACGTTAAGCAAATTTGGGGAGTAAGTGGACCTTTTATCTTCATGCCAAACTCACTGAAGGACTTCCTGACAGTATCAGAAATGAAGCCCGCCAATGGTGGAGGAAGGATGCTGACATGGTAAATATTGAGAAACTTTGCAGCCCCGCCCAATGGGCGAAGGCGGTCTTGGCTGAGCAGCGACATAGAAACCAGGCATGTGCATGAACATGGTTACTTGGGGAAGAAGGCAAATTATAACGGATGGCAAGCTAATCACTTGAAGAGTTGGGTAAATAGTTGGGATGATGGAGGGCAATTTGGTCCGTTCGAAAAATGGAACGAAGAAAAAGAGGTCTATGCTAATTCCGTGAATATGTGGGGGAGGAAGGGCAATTTGGTCGGTTCGAAGAGTCGGACCAAAACCAGAAAACCTTCCTTTTAAGAATAGGTTTGTAGAAGAGTTTGGGGAAGAAATAAGCAAATAGTGGAGGGTACTTTTGGAATGTAAAAGTGCCCAAACACTTATCGAATAGGAGTTGCTTGGGGAACAAGTATCGAAAAGGAGGAAAGGATTTACTGAGCCAATAAAAATAATGGTTACTGACAACATAAAAAGTGGGGAACAAGTACGGAAGTACCTCAAAAAGAGGAAGGGATTCACAAAAGCAATATGCAAAATGGTGGAGGGCACTTTGGGAATGCAAATGTGCCCAAACACTTAAGCCCCTTCGTGCTTTTTAAGTAGTAGAGATAGAGATAGAGATAGATAGATTCTCGATGTCAATCTCATACATTAGTAACCTGTTAGGCTTATGGAGTGTAAAGATTGCTTTTCGTTTCTTTTTTAAGCATTATTTTTATTTTATCTTTAAAAAATAGTCCTCATCTTTCCTACTAGAGATCCCGACGGTGAAAATATACGCTTGAGAAAGATAAATGTCTCTTGCGTGATAAGCCTACAACTTCAGAGAGAGCTTTTGGACATCCTTGGGTGTCATGGTACCAAAACTTTCAATACCCAACACCTCGAGGCAATGTATATGAAATAAGAAATGGGGGACATTGGTAACTAATGCATACGTGCATGAAAATTGAATTCAACGACACAGCTATATGATTAGAGGTTGTCAATGTTAGCATTTATTACTGTTATTGATTCAATGCTTCCACTTGCTTATTTCAGATAGTTATGCTTGTTAAACCATATTAATTATGATGTTCTAATTAAGAAGTTATATATCTTTAATTTCATGTAGTTAATATATCTGTTGCGATTTTTTTTGGGTACTTATATAGTTTTTCTTTGTTACATCAAGAATCTCCTCCTAAGAAACTAATGTTACAAGGAAACTCCTATCAATTCCGCCTATTCAACAAGCAACTAAAATATCAATTGTACCTAATTAGTGTTTGGGGTGAGTGGGGATTCATTTTATGTGAGAAATAGGGATCAACTTTATGCTAAACATTATGCGTATGGGCAGAGCCAAAGGGGGGCAATTGCACCCCCTCAAAAATTTTTTTAAAGAGTAACTTTAATATTAATTTTTAAATAATCACCAAACTCAAAACAATTGCCCCCCAAAGTTATGAAAAAGGTAACTTCTTTTAGCCTAAATTTATAAAAACAATCCATAAAAGATCTCATTTGCAGAAGCGGGTCACTTTTGAAAAATAATTGACCTGCACGATCACTTAAAAAAAAAAGTCAGTGTCACTTTATTGAGCTATGTGAGGTACGATTGCAGCCTAAGTGGAACACAAGCACATCCTACACATGACACGAGCGCATCATACGCTAGTATCCCATGTATAATGGGGTTGTGTCCCAAATACCCTTTTTAAAAAGTGACCCTTTTCTAAAAGGAAGTTTTTATATTTTCAGATATATATATATATATCGCCATTGCTCATAATTTTCTCATTTTTTTTCTAAAAGTAATTTTCTTAAAAAATTTAAATATTAATATAATTAAATTTATTCTGACTTATTGTTTGCCCCTCCTAAACTAATTTTTTGGCTCCACCCTTAATTATGCATGTCATTGGTTATAGTCATGTTCATGGCTGTATCACATGCCTCTCACGCACACATGCACACACACAAAATTTTATTTTGAATTATTATATTATATTTCTCCTAATCCAACAATTTTGATCTAAACCAATCTAAAACTACATCCAAGATAGTTTGCAATAAAAAAAAGGAAGATAGAGGGGAAGATTTCCAATAGCAGGAGAAGGAATATAAAAAAAAGGAGAAGGAATATACTTCCCACCTCGTGTCCGATATGTGGGCCCCTGTCCACCTGATGCTGGAGAGCTCTCTTAACGTGGGCTTCCCCTTGGTCATTCTAAGGATGTGTTTGGGACTTGCTTTAATATATACTAGGGGGTTGCACGCGCTACGCGCGTAAAAAACGTAGGCCCACTTTGATAAACAGCCAAGCCAAGGTAGTTACAATAATGGGGGATTGTTTTGTTTGGGGAGGGTATTACTTGGAAAAAGAAAAGGGGGGCCAGAATCTAAAGGGAATATTCCCCCTCTTCTCTTTATATATAGTATAGATTCTCTTTATATATAGTATAGATAATAGGTTAAATGCTTAGTCTAGTATTCCCAAACGCAGCTTAAAAGTGCCATCGGGGCACTTGTATGGAAAGCTGCCCATGATGGAGTCACCACTAGTGATCTGCTCAGCAAAATTTTTCATTCCCCTTCTCAATTATGTGTGTTGTGCGAGAAGTCTGAAGAGACAACCTTGCACCTTTTCACTGAGTGTGAGTTCACTAGGGCTCTCTATTTTGCAGGAGCTGGAGGGCGTCTAGATGCATTTCAAAGCCAACTTAGCTTCAGAGAGTGGTGGTTTGAAAGAACTAGAGAGAACTTGGACGATCCTAAGAGACAAGCAGATTTGACAAACCTTTGTTGGACAGTGTGGAAAGCTAGAAATCAGGTAATCTTTGAAGGTGCTAAGCCTAATTTGAGCCTTAGTCTATCTTCTTTTCGCTCTTTGCAGGAGGATTCGAAGATAATGACTGAAGAGAGAAAAAAGGAGTCAATGAAGGAAACGGTTGCAGTATGATGGATCACCCCAAAGGAAGGAAGCACAAAAATCAATGTCGACGGAGCATCACGAGGAAACCCGGGAAGAGCTGCTTATGGTGTCATTGCAAGAGGATCGCAGGGTCAGTTCCTGGCGGCCATTGCGAACGCGATTGGTAATACTACAACCATGGTGGCTGAGGCTTTTGGATTACTTGAAGGTTTAAAGCTCGCGCAAAAGATGAACGTTAGGAATCTCATTATGGAAAGTGACTCTCTGTGCACTGTCCAGCTTTTGAATTCGACCTCTTCTGATATCCCATGGTCTGTTCACAATATTATTCTTGATGCGAGGAGCATTTGCAGTGGGTTTGAGTCGTTCTCCTGCACGCATGTTTTTAGAGAGGCAAATGCTGTTGCCGATGCTCTAGCGAATTTTGCACTTGATGACTTCTCGTGCCTATGGAAAAATTTTCCCCCTTCCTTCTTGGGTCCCCTTCTCAGCTCTGATTATATGGGGACCTCTTATGTAAGAACTGTTACCAGGTTGTAATAAATTTTTGTCTAGTCTTTCCC
Organism: Buxus sempervirens; assembly: GCA_947561395.2. Taxonomy (NCBI): domain Eukaryota; kingdom Viridiplantae; phylum Streptophyta; class Magnoliopsida; order Buxales; family Buxaceae; genus Buxus; species Buxus sempervirens. The sequence continues at coordinate 40,005,017 of OX387190.1, forward strand.
TACAAAAAAAAAAAAAAGTGCCATCGGGGCTTGAACCTGACCTTTGCTTTAATTCATGTTTCGTGTTAGGCTAACCGTGTAACCGTTTGAGCACACTACCAAAAAAAAAAGTTTGAGCTCACGCATCGATTCATATGCAGCACCTCGCGCGCATATAAATAATGAACAATACGCAGGAGATCCCTCCGCGAAAGAAACGGAGGAAAGCAGGTTAAGACTCGCAAGAGGAAGAAATGTTGCAGAGACCTAGAAGAAGGTGCGAGGGCACGGCCATGGGAGCCATCGTTCTAGATCTTCGACCAGGCCTTGGAATCGGATCTTTCACCCTTGGTAAACGCCTGTCTTGTATACGTTATTGTTCGTTACGGGATGAGGTCGAATAAATTCCGGCTTTGACAATAAGAAAATTTCCCATCATATTTTGCGGCTGTTGTATTTTTCTGCAACGATTAGAATGATTATCGGTGGAAAATTTTGCGAAGATTCGAGCCGCTAGATTGCTTGATTTCGCGTTTAGGCGTTGGTGATTAGCCGTAACAGAAAATTCAATTAACCATCTATACCAGTTCGATGATGCGGAGATTTTATTAATGGATTTTGTGATCATGAAATCGTAATTTTTTTGGTTGCTCTTATTGAACATCGCTGTTGTTATTTGGTTCGTTCGTCTGGAAATCGATTTCATTTTGTCAATCAAGATGAGAAATAGACAAAGCATAAAAAATTTTTCCTGGACACTATTCTGATTTGTTACAGTCTGCAAATATCAATTCTGTTTATGACTTTTTTGGCATGCAGGAATGCCCATATGTGAAGCATTTGCTCAAATTGAGCAGCAGCCAAACATATATGACGTCGTACACGTGAAATACCTCGACGAGGTTAGATTTTACAGCTTTTGGATATTGTTCGGTTTTTATTATTCTTTTCAATGTACGAGTACAAAAATAATCTTCTAGTGCAGCTAGAGAAAATGAGCTGCAATTTTTTCTGTACCTGAAAAAAATTGTATTGCCCAAATAGTATGATTTTATTTATTTATAAGATGCTGGACACCATTTGTAGTGTTGTTTCATACATGTTGGAGTTGCTGTTTACCCGAGAAATAATTTATAATTTGTGGTTGAGGCTTTTGGTCCGTATAATATTTAGGACAATACTCCTCGTAAAGGAGATGTTGCTCTATCAGAATTTTATCCGATCTCTAGATCATTGTAATTTGGTAGTTTGGTTACACCATATGAAGGAAAACTTAGAAAATGGTGATGAGGTATGCTATTCCGGCTTAATAAGATACAAATTAACAAGCCTTTTGTATGAGGAAATGTATGAGGAAATTATATTCCCAAAATCAATTATTTTTCTTTAAGAGTGTTCGGCAGATTGGTGAAATGCTATGCTGATTTAACAAGATGCATATTAACAAGCCTTTTGTACGGGAAATTTTATTCCTCAAACGAATTATTTTTCTTTTCGACAGATTGGTGAAACGTGTATTTTCAGCATATACATGTGAAAACGAGAAAAACACAAATGGTGCCTTGACTTCCTTACAAATGATCTTTCAATTGTTGATTTTGCAACCCTATTAATTGATATACCATAATTATGTTTTAAATTTATTTCATGCATTGAGCATAGAACATTTTTTTGTAGAACATGAGGGACAAGCTGGTGTCATACTAATAAAATAAAATTTTAGTTATCAAATATCCATGGAGATGTTTAAGTGAAGTTGCAGTGACAATCTATTATGATAGGCTTTTGATGATTTGATGTTGGTGTATACTCTTCTCCGATTCGATTGGAGTTGTATATAATTTTCTTCAATATTTTTTTAATATCTCTTTGATGGAGGTTCCATTGTTGCTCATGAATCAATCTTTTTTGGTTATTTGGTTGGAAAGATCCTGTATCTGATTAGATCTCTCACTATTCTTGGATGTTTCATTCAGGAACCACTAAAACTGGATGTTGTTATTGCCTTCCCGGATCATGGTTTTCATCTTCGATTTGATCCTTGGTCACAGGTATGCCTTTTGATGCCCATCATTTTGCAAGTCACGAGTGCTTCATATAGCTTGCCAATTTGCCATCATATGTTATATGCGCCGGCACATATTCATGTCATTATCACAGTTGAGTTTCTGTTATAGACTGAGTTACATAGTCATGTCATTATCACAGTTGAGTTTCTGTTATAGACTGAGGTGATAGAATAACGAATGTTTTTTGGCTGTGCCTATTTTTCTGGTTTACCAATTGTTGATTTACAAATTTTTGGACTTAACCTGTTCTAGTGATTTGGCAGCTAGAGTTCGTCCCTCACCATCTTGTGTGCTTCGCCCTGCCTCTGGTCCTTTATCAGTGGAATTCATAGTATAGAGTGAAATTCAAGTTTTTGTAGTGGAATTAAAGTTTTTCTCTTCCTTAAACTTGAAATACATGCTTTGATTGAGGGTTTATTTCCCTCGAGTGCCCACATCTCTTGTGTAACCTCTATGGTTTAGGATCATTAATTGCGTCGCGTTATTGAATCAGGTTGAACCTAATGCAAAAGCCCTTGCTTGGCATATGTTATATTGTTCAATCGATGCCACAAAAATCTGTTGGATGTAGGTTTTTTTTTTTCTGGTTTCATTTTCATTTTTATTTTGTTCTGTTTTAGTTTAGAATTTTCAGGATTCTGGAGCAAATTTTCTGAATTGGTACACCAATATGGGTTTATTTATTTCTCTATTATAATGTTGGTTCAAATTTAATACGAACTTAAAATCTTAATTGCATTAGAAATAGAGTTGAGTGCTGTGGGATCATTTGGATATTGGTTTTTGCTCAATCGGTTCAGATGCTAGCTGTAGATTTGTATTGTATCCGCTAGTTTCTCTTACTGAAGAGATTTACAAAAATCACAGAGCACATTTTTATCTGTTTAGGGTCCATGGCAGTGAATTTGTTTATTGTTGTGATGTGATGTGTGGAGTAGATCACTGAGTAATTAGTAAAAAGAATAGTCATTGGTGAACCTTGCTCAGATAAAGATGTTGAGATGGATGTGGTGAAGGGCTAGGTTTGTTAAGTGATTAGCATATCCTGGCGAGTCTTGGAGCAGCCCCTATTGAGGTAGTTTTGGCATGTAAAAATGAAGGCCTATGGCGGTGTTATTGTGGCATGTGAAGGATCTTAAAGGGTTGGTGGAGGGCCAAAAAGACTTGGATGGAGTGGGTCATAAATGTTTCAAAGACATAAATTGACTAAAAATATATTTTTTGATTGCTTGGAATGGTATAACAGGATTCCTGTTGCCCACTGCATCTTTTGGGATAAGAGATAAGACATCATGCTGGTGTTGTTGATTTTGGTACTATTGTATTTCATCATTTGTGATCACTTGTTTTAGTCATTTGAATCTATGATGTATGAGATGCTCTGCTACTAGAGGACAATCAAAAAGACACTGATAAATTTAATTTTTCATTATTGTCAGAGGCTACGCCTTATTGAAGTTTATGATGTCAAACGGCTTCAGATGCGCTATGCCACTTCTCTGATTGGGTTGGTCACTGCTCCACATTCAGATTTCTTACCTGTCTTGTATCATACAATTCTTATCCCTGTGTTTACTTTCAGTGGACCATCGACTCTAGCAACTTTTGTCGCAGTATATGCCCTTTTTGGCCCAACATTTCCTGGAGTCTATGACAAGGATAGAGGGGTTTACACTTTGGTTTACCCAGTATGTACAGTAAATAAGATATCCCGGCTTAAAATATGTTCCCCCCACCCCCTCCCCCTCCTTTAAATTTTGTCTTCATATGACAGTTATTCTGATGTCTCTGTGCTGTAGGGATTATCCTTTGCTTTTCCGATACCCTCACAGTACACAGATTGCTTCCATGACGGAGAAGGTATGCAGCTTGGCCAATTTATGCATGGTTGCCCTCACAGTTGTCTTAAGATGCCAAATTCCAAGTTCTTATTTGCATCTGTTCACTGTGACAGCGGAATTGCCACTAGAGTTTCCAGATGGTACTACTCCAGTTGCATGCCGTGTTTCAATATATGATAGTTCCACAGACAGTAAAGTTGGTATAGGGTCCCTTATGAATAAGGCTTCAGTTCCTCCACTGCCTAGTGGCAGTCTCTACATGGAAGAGGTGCATGTTAAGGTTTGACCTCTTTCTCTCAAAGCTTTCTTGTCTAATAAATTACTTAATATGGGGTACCTCATGTGTATGGCTTCAGTTACACGATTGCAATTAATCTGTTGCTTAGTTATGCATAGCTACTGCTTTGTTTTCCTCCCATTACCATCAGGTTATCAATATTATACTTGTTTTGTTTACAAATCTACCTTATTGGTTTTTTTGATGCCCTATTGTAAGTTTTCTTGTCTAGGAGAATTTACAAGATATCAAGTTGTAAAAACCACCATTTCATGTGCGGTGTTGTATGCAGCTGTGTCTGACATTGTTGCATGCATTTGTTTTATTCAGCTTGGGGAAGAATTATGGTTTATTGTCGGTGGCCAGCATATTCCCTTCGGTGCATCACCTCAGGTTTGTTTGATTTTGATCTGGTTAAACTCTTCTTTAAGAGTTTTCTTTTTTGCTGATTATTGTTGCAGATACCCAACTTCCCTATGTAATCATATCTGCATAAAATTGTTATAAAATTTTTGCACTTTTTTTTTCTAATCATTCTTTTTTTACACAATGGAATGCTGTTCTGGACTTGTTTGGAGATTTTGTTATTATTATTGTGGAATTTAAATATTCCTATATTATGTAAGATTAAAACAAATATTTTGACTGTGTAGATTGACTAAGTTGTTTGATTCCTTCATTTGAAATGGCATCCTTAAATTATAAAGTTTTCATCAAGGTTTTGAATGACCCTTAAGTTATAAAGTTGTCATCAAGGTTTTGAGGATAAATATACAGCAGGAAATAGCATTTCTCTTTTTCTCTATAGTGCTTTCACGTGGATAGAGTAGATAAGATGTCCTTTTCCATGTATAACATAAATAAATAACATTTAAAATCTGAGGAAAGACAGCACATTTTCATTTATATATTGAAGATATCATTTTCCTTTCAGACATATACATAATAGACTATAATAGTGAGCTGATTATTGTTCCATTCTCTCCTCGACTCATATTTGTTTGCCTGTCTGCAGGATGTGTGGACGGAATTAGGCCGTCCTTGTGGAATCCACCAGAAGCAGGTGAAGAATATAATGCATAACATTTGAAATGATTATTTCAGTCTGTTGTTGCTGAATTACATGGTGTAATGCCAACAATGTGCTCATTACAATTCCATTTTCATCTCCTTATATTCACCTTTGAAATTTGATGGTTTTCTGCTTATATTGTTATCCTTTCCTTGGTGGCGGATATAGCTGCATATATTCGCATAATGCTTGCTTACATGACGATTGTGGTTGTCCTTTCCAATTTAATCAGTGATATCTAAATGTAATAATAATTCTTTTAATTTTTATTTAGGGGTTAGTTTTGATTGCATAGCTGCTAACTGTAAAACTCAGTTTTTTTAACACAAACTCTGTTGCTTGAACTCAGAATAAAGTCTCCGTTTTTTTTCTCATGTTGTAAATTTTGAAATGAGCATAAAATTTGTTTTGCGGCCATCTTGATCTATGAAGTTAACATCGTATGTCAGATATTTTCCTGAATATTTATATCTGAATGGTACTAAAGAGCATCATATTAATAACAGTAGAAAGTACAATTGAAAATAATGAACAAAGTTATTGTAAATTACATTGGCTTTGTACATTTTCAGTATAAAATACATCTCAAAACAACTTCTTTTCTTGGGAAATTAGTTTAATAAGAAACAAGAAGAAAAACAGGTTCTTTTTGGATGTTGTACAACCAAAGCCTAACCCATCTCACTGCCAGTCAAGTAGCTTTTGCCCATGTATATGTATATGTATATGCATCTGTGTTCTAACATGTCCTATCACTGCCCGAGTATTTGTTAATCATATGTCTACACATGCACACGTGTGGGTGTGTGTGTGTGACCTGACCTGCCTCATTGTCACTCCAAGTGTAGGTTAGTCATATATATCTTTTTGTGTGTGAAAAATGCTTTATTTTATTCTAATACATACTGAAGTCAGGTTGACACAGACCTGGAGCCCAATTTGATCAGGTCAGGAGCAGGTTTGTTATATGTTGGAATCTGATAGTGACGGGTTAGGGGTTCCCAAGACCAAACTCCATTGTCCCTAGTGAAAGATGGTAGGAAGACTGCATTTTTGTGAAGAGCTGTATTTAATTCATAAGTCATGCAAAATTTGGGTCTACAATGACCATGCGCTAACTTCAATTCAAGAAGGTTTGGTATATGATGGACATCTACAGTGATGGGTTAGGGTTTTTCCAAAATCCTCATCTCTCCTAGTGATGTCCTTGTGTGGAATAGAGGACAAATTAATCACGCTTGAGGTCAGCTCTCATAATTTTTCTGATTTGTGGAAAATGTTGGCAATATTATTAGAATGATGCTGTCTTTCGGTTTCCTAGTTGTTATCTGAGAAATTTTAAGCTTATGAAGGAGAGCAATTACTCTGGTCATGTTGATACTATATCCTTTTGATATTGAATGGCAGGCAAATGTCAGTAAATTTTAGAGGTCTGACAATGAGTCCTCTTTGCCATACAGGTCGACCAAATGGTTATTCACTCTGCTTCAGATCCTCGTCCACGGACAACACTCTGTGGTGATTACTTCTACAATTATTTTACCCGTGGTCTAGATATATTATTTGATGGGCAGGTGCAATTTCTCCCCCAATCCTTCTTTCTGCCTCTTTTCAGCATTATATCATGCATCTTAATCCAAGATTGCAACATTTACTATCACCATTTTGGATGTGCAGACTCATAAAATTAAAAAGTTCGTTTTGCATACAAACTATCCTGGACATGCGGATTTCAATTCATACATAAAGTGCAACTTTATAATTCATGGTTCTGATTGTAAGTTCTTTTTCTTTGCTGACTCCTTCCATAATCCATTACAAGTGCTTGACAGAACTTGTTTCGCTTAGTCTCTCTCTCTCTCTCTCTCTTTCTGCATGGTATGCGGATGTGTCTAGTTGGGGGATCTCTTCAGGAGGGGAATATTCTGAAGAACTGCATCACACCAAGCACAAAATGGGACCAAGTAAAGGTAAAGATTTTTTCATGTTAGTGATTGAATTGCTTCTTCCATGTTCTTTGAATAAATTTTGCATGTAACATGAAAGAGGGAAGTAAATATTAATCATGATAATGTTGAAAGTGCTAGTGTTTTGGGTGCTTATTATATTCCTCGAGTTTATTCCACTAGAGATGAACTCTACCTCCATCGTATACTATCTGTTTGGATATTCTCTTTCATGAACAAGCGGTTTCTATTTTTGTTTTTGTTATCTCTCTCTCTCTTCTAACAACTTATCTATATATACTTCTGCCTAGACAATTTGTCTTGTCTCTATAAGGCGAGGCATTGAAGTGGTACTTTAACTTACCACCTTAGTCTGTCTAGAACTGGGACACCATGACCAACAAATTCTATCAAGCATTCTCTATGTTGCCATCCTGGTCAAGATCATGAAGATCCTTTTAGAGGCCTTTTTTTTAAAGCATTGTGGGTTGGCAGATAGGAGAGCGTGTAGAAGGACAACTTTCAGCAGAAGCCTTTTAGAGTGCTTTAGAAACAGTAATGCATTTGGATACAGATAATTCTCAGCCTTTGACCTGCTCCAGCATCCAGTACAGTCAAGCTGTATATATAATGCAGTGCCAGCTATTTCATATATTTTTGTGACATTGAAGTGCTGAAAAAAAATTGCACTTTGTTACAGGAGATTCTTGGGGACTGTGGCCGGGCTGCGATCCAAACACAAGGATCCACAAGCAATCCTTTTGGATCTACTTTTGTGTATGGTTATCAGAATGTAGCATTTGAGGTTAGGTTATGACAAATGCAGATCGATCTTTCCTTTTAAGTCTCATTTTTCTTTCCTGAATTGAAAGATTTCATGAAGTAATCATTTTGCTGTTTTGTTTATGATTTCATGGAAATGGTTAGCTGATAGCATTCTTGTTAATTTTCAGGTTATGAAAAATGGATATATTGCCACTCTAACTCTCTTCCAGTCATGATTATGTTGATAAGGTATGTAGTTTTTGCTGAACCTTCACTTGAGCAATGCCCTTGGTCTTTGCAAATTGTAAAATGTCAATTCACTGATTCATGCTTGCATACTTGCACTACAAATTCATAGGTAGCTTTATGGAGGAATTGTTCCACTGTAATAAGTCATGATATGAAGTGTCCCATGTGCAAGGTGGTATAAAGTGAACAGTGCTGTGGAGACCTTTTGCTGTGCCACAGTGGCAAAAGATAGAATAGTTGTCATCCAATTAAAGGATCTTAGGTCCTCCAAACAGTGCTCTGTTCTTTGGGGAAAGAACGTTATATGATACATATGGACATTTGGAAAGTACAGGTTTCTGATCTCAGACATATAGAAATGTTGCCTGCACCTTATTATTAGTGATGATCTGCTGCCCAAAACACCTAACATGATTTTATGCCAAAGTTCAGCACCTCATACCACCATGTTAGTAGTTTCGCATCTCTTTTAAATTAGCTGCTGGGTGTTGCTGTTGGGTGACTTTGCTGATGTCTTTAATTAAATCGGTTGGATGATTCCATGTCACAGGAAGCGGATTGGGGTTTGTACAGACAGTTGGTGTTAAAAATCACTGCTAATTCTAATTATCACTGTTGGCAGCAGTGATGAAAATTGTACAGCTATATGTAACTATTTATGATGCTAGAAAATTGTATGCTAAATTCACAACATGTAATTTAGTAGATTTCATGTGTAATTAGTGTTGCAAATTGAAAATTTGTTTTCCAGAAGACATGCATGTGGTTTTCTGCACCAATCTGTGCATTAATAAGTAATAGGGTTTGGGGAATAGAGGTATGGGTTAATGGCTGCCTCAAATCAGCTTGTAATTGTCTGCAGAATTTTCCTGAAGCAAAATCTGTGATATCTACTTGAGATTTGTTTCTCAAAAAGCTGTAATTTTGTACAATGAAAAGAAAAAGAAAGGGGACCTATAATGTATTTTACCGCAGATATGTTATGGAAATTATTGCAGACAATTTTAAGCCCTTCAAAGCTGGAGACTGTTATGATTGCCAGCCAAATTTCGAGATTCCTGTGCCTTTGAGACACGAACGTACGGGCGTTTGATGATGGTTTAAGTGTCAAACAGGATGTCATCCCTCCTAATGAACATGAACATAGGCTATAAAAGTGAACAGCAGCCCGCAGTGGAAGCATTGGATTCACAACGGTCCAAATAAATTTGTTCCTACCCAATGAGTATCGTGTCATGGCTTTGGCTCTCAGCACCACCTAAATTTTCTCTCCATTATTCACTGAAATGATACTACCAGCAGAAGTGGTGAGCCGTACTTAAAATGTCCCCATTTGCTAATCTTGTCCACGTCTGTTTGTTGCGGCATGAGGTATCATGTGCTCGTCAAGCCTGCTTCAAGTTAGATGGTAGCTTCAAAGCTGAGAACTGAGAAGGCATGTGAGCCGCCTTTGGTGTAACCTTCCACTTTTAAGTACTCATTCTTTCCCCTTTTTATCTAGGTATGCTGTCGTAATCTTCCTTTACGCTTTAGGCAAGCAATCCAGATTCCTAATCTTCACCTTTACGTGTGGCTCACCCTCTCTGCGGTTCTAATATAAGTACGAAGAAAGAAGATGTTTTGAGGATAAATGTCTTACTTGTAGTACTCGCAAGCTTTAATTTTTCCTTTTATGTTTTTTCTCCCCAGTTAAGAACAAAAACAGTGAAAAGGAAAAAGGCTGCTGTTGCTCCATTTTATAATTCCACCTAAGGACGAACCAATGGCCTTTCTTACTACAGGGTCAATTTTGTCATGCAAGTTATTGATTTATACAATCTAAACTTTTTATTTGTTTAGTAACTCTCAAGATTAACAACATATGTAATATCTCAACTAATGTAAGCCTTAGTAATACATGTATGTTAAGTTTTTTCACTCGTATAATGTTGGTCTAATTCTTGAATGTTTCTCTAAATCCTTAATCCCACATGAAAAATTCATGGCACGTGACTTTAAGGGTTAGTTTACAAAGAATTAAGATTAAGTAGGTCTTAACACGTTTCGTTTTTCTTAGGCAAACTCTCTCTCTCTCTATCTCTTTCTATCTATTAATATCCTAACTCAAAGTCATTAATCACCCCCGACACCACATCGGCAGACATAATATGATCCTGAAATGGAAAAATCCAATATAAAGAGGCTAAGCCCCTAAAATTTAATGTAGGAAGCGACATGGTCTCCAACATTACAAGGTTTTTCTTCAATAATCTATCATGACCCACCATTTCAATCACATCGAAATATCAAATTAATCACTAATTTCTGATTAAATTTAAAGTGTCGTTAGATCCGTAGATTTGGAGGGCGCTTTCCAAATCTACCGTTTGACTCTGATTTCGATAGTTTAAAACGTGGGATCCAAATGACCGGACGTTCTTAAAAATGAGAAATTTCACGAAACATATCCTCGTACAGAAATCTCAATGCACTTGGCCTTAAATTGTAGGACTCGTCTGTAATTAATCTTTTTTAAATTAATGTTTGCTATAATAAAGTTCTTGACTATAATAATTAGAGAAAAAAAAAAAAAGGGATTCACAGGCTGCTTCATTGTTTTTTATTCGCGCAAGAAGTAGGCACATCACACATAGAATAGTTTCTGCTAAATTTAGAAAAAAATTTAAAAGAAAAAAAAATTGAACTCATCCTTCTGACAACATTTTTCATGTCGTATACTCTATGGTTTCTATTTTGTTTTATAGCCGAAGGTCGATGGACATGCATAAAAGAGAAGGCTTTATTTGTTCAGTGAGAGCGTAAAGGTCCCCACTACCAAACCCACAACGATGTGGTTGAGTGCGTTGAGTGCTGCGCTCACGTTAGCGATGCATGTGATGTGAGTAAACTGACAGTACCAGTCGTGTCGGCGATTTCTCTTCCCCCATCACTTTACTTCCAGAGTTCTAATCCCTTTTTCTATTCCCCCATCAGTGACCTCCTTAGTCCTTACTCTGCTTCTAATAATCCTTTACTACTTTAGTTACTATAAATGATCGGGTAGTGGGCATTAGAAACAAATAGCGACCCAGAAATCAAAGCAAAGATGAAACTACCTTTTCTTCTTCTTCTTCTTGGTCTTACCCCCCTTCTTGTTGAATTGCCTGTAGTTGAATCCGGTAGTCATGACTACCAGGACGCGTTGTCCAAGTGTATAATGTTCTTTGAGGGGCAGAGGTCCGGTTGGCTACCGCAGGACCAACGAATCAGTTGGAGGGCGACTTCCGGTCTCGGCGATGGTTCGTCAATTGGAGTGGACTTGACCGGCGGCTACTATGACGCCGGAGACAATGTCAAATTTGGGTTCCCGATGGCCTTCACCACCACAATGTTGGCTTGGAGCGTGATCGAATTCGGGGACTCGATGCCTCCCAGCGAGCTACGTAACGCCTTGGTCGCAATCCGGTGGGTCACCGATTACCTTCTCAAGACCGTATCCCAGACCAACCGGATTTTCGTGCAGGTACCGGTAGTTGCATATTTGGTAATGTTTTTGGTGGGGTTTTTAACTTTTAGTTTAGGGGTTGTTTGCTGATTAATTAGGTTTGGAAGAATTTGGGCGTGTCTTCTGATTTTCCGACCCAAGACCACAAGACGAACCATCCCGTGAGTTACACGGGCTCTTTCTGCTTCTCTGGACTCGGGGGAATCTATAGAACACGAGCTCCAAGGAGTTACAGACTTTCTGGGTCCCACACCACAAAAAGCACAATCATTTAATGTCCGATTTTAACTAGGACGGTGGTGGGGGGCACTCTAGTCGTTTTCTATCATCAATTCCCAAAAAATTCAAGCCATTCAGCAAAGCTACTCTGTAAACTGTACCGTTCCTTACATGTTACGACTACAGTAGGCGTGACGATCGATGTACTTTGATAGAATAGGCCTCAGGATACATTTGAATCGAATGGTTGATATTCCTCGATGACTTTAATTCGTTTACTGCTTGGTGGTTGACTTAATTTATGGGCTAGTTTTGATTTGGGTTTTCAGGTGGGGGATCCGCTCAGCGATCATAACTGCTGGGAGCGACCGGAGGACATGGACACGGCTCGGACCGTTTACACCGTGGAATCTCCCAACGCCGCTTCTGATGTAGCAGGCGAGACGGCGGCGGCTTTTGCTGCCTCGTCAATGGCCTTTAGATCATCCGATCCAGGATACGCCGAAACACTTCTGCGAAACGCGATCCGGGTCTTTGACTACGCAGACACTTACAGAGGCGCTTATAGCGACAATGCCGGCGTTAGAGACGGCGTCTGCCCCTTTTACTGTGACTTCAATGGATACCAGGTTGGTTAGTGTATATATATGTATATATATTCAAATATCATCAATTAACCCAAACTCTTCAAACCCCATTTTCGAGCTTAGCTTAATTGTGGTGAGGTTTTTGGCAGGATGAGTTGCTTTGGGGGGCTGCATGGCTAAGAAGAGCCTCTCAGAACGATTCTTATCTCTATTACATTCAGAACAACGGTAAGACGCTCGGAGCTGAAGACAGTATCAACGAGTTCGGGTGGGACAACAAGCACGCAGGCCTAAACGTTCTCGTCTCCAAGGTTAGAGAAATGGCTCCGAGTATGTCACGTACAGGCAGAAAACTGTACTAGCATAATCTGACATCAATCTCATCATCATATCATCATCGTTGTCGCTGCAGGAGTTCCTCGAAGGGAGTGTGTATTCTTTGGAATCGTACAAGGCATCTGCAGATAGCTTCATGTGCACTCTCGTACCGGAGTCATCCTCATCGCACATCGAGTACACACCTGGTGGCCTCATATACAAGCCTGGAGGGAGCAACATGCAGCACGTGACCTCCATCGCCTTCCTCCTCCTCGTCTACGCTAATTACCTCTCTCGATCGTCTCAGGCCGTTAATTGCGGCACAGTTTCCGTTAATTCCACCTCTCTCCATCAACAGGCCAAGAAGCAGGTACACCGGCACGTGTGTTGTACTGTGTGACGCTCAATAATTCTATCCCTTTTTTTTCTCACGTGTGGGTTTGTGTACTTGTATATAATTAGTGTAATTGGGCAGGTTGATTACATATTAGGGGACAACCCGATGGGCATGTCTTACATGGTGGGGTACAGTTACAAGTACCCGCAAAGGATCCACCATCGTGGCTCATCAATACCGTCCATCAAAGATCATCCGCAATTCATTGGATGCAAGGAGGGTTCAGTGTACGCCAACTCCTCCGACTCGAATCCAAATATCTTAGTCGGAGCCATAGTGGGAGGACCCGGAGAGGACGATGTCTACAAGGATGATCGGGCCGATTTCAGGAAGTCGGAGCCCACAACATACATTAATGCTCCATTAGTTGGTGTCTTGGCATACTTTTCCGCGAACCCTAATCCTTAATTAACAACACAAGAAAGCAATGCTACCAATTTGTACATAAGCATAATTTGGAATGTCTCTCGTCTTGTGGTTGCTGGTAACCAAGAAGGAAGAGACTGGAACACTGAACCTGGTTTTATAGTTTTTTTTTTTTGTGGGTAGAAAGAACCCTGGTTTTATAGTGCCTTCAAGGTTAGGTTAGCGGCTTGATTGATTGAGACATGACACAAGGGAAGTGTAGCGTCACAGTCAAGATAGGAAATGTCGAGTGTGTTATTATTATTCTTGTTGACATCTTGTCTTCATTTCCTCATGGCGAGGATAATGTCGGGAATGCGACGAAGGAAGACCATTCATTGTTCACGAGATGACGAGAATGATTTCAGAGTCCGTGAGTGTGAATTGTTTTGTTTAATTTATTTTTTATTTTTTAAAGATGCATAGAAAGAAACAAGAAGTTTGGTATTTGATAGTTGTTTTGGTGGGCCTTAAATGGTAACAGTGAAACTTTTCACAATCAAAACAGTTTAATAAAGGTGCGTATTGACAAAATCATGTACTTACTTCTCCGGCATTTGGTAACTTTGCTTTTTTTTTTTTTTGGGTAGGTAACATATCAAACTTTATATATTAGAGTCTCGGAATACATTTCATTTGGGAACTTTGATCCATTCCATTAGTCGTGAGTAAATGATTAAAATCGGTTTGTTACCTACTCTTCCATTAAAATGAAATCGTCTATAATGTTTTTTTGATTTGTTTCTTGATATGATTGTGAGATGCTGCCATATAGAGTATCTCATGATCAATCTTATTTGAACATTATAAATGTTTTAGGTAGATCCCAGATGAAAAAAACATTGACCATGATAGATTCTACGTGAGAGTATCTCATGACTTCATCAGAACAAATCAGGGAAGCATGGCAAAAGATTTGCTTCCCTTCCACTACGGCCTGCATACGTGCGTATTGGTTTCTTCGCCACAGACCTTTTTCAAATGATGTCATAAGCTCTTATACCGTGGATTTCGCGATGTACGGTTCATTAAACTAAGATGACGATTGCATATCATCAGCGGCAGGTGATTTGCACTCGAGTTTTTCTTTCTTTTTAACTTTTTGTTTTTCCTCTATGACCCTTAGTGGTTAGTTACCGCCAAGTCTCGCCACGTCCCACGTGGGTCGACAGTTACAACTGCCAGCGACCACCAAAAGGACTGTGTAGTTAACTTCAAATGTGCTAGCTCGCACTGCTCGTATCCGCGTGGTGTGATAATGACCCGACTAGAAGCCCAGTGTGGAACTACGTGTAAGTTTTTTGGACCTACGTGTAAGTTGTGACAGACGCCTCCACTCCTTTCAGTTAACCACTTCCGACTTATTTATTTATATTTTTTTAAGTTGGTGGGTTTTATTTTTTCTTATAAAGAAGTTGGTGGGTTTTAGCTGGGGCTGAAGGGGAGTGAGATTTTTAATGCAACTTACCATTTGATTTTGCAAGTTGGCTTTGAAATTCACCGGTCATATTTCCATAATTGATTATTGAGTCTAAGAAAAATTGAGGCATTTTTTTTAATCACTATATCCTTGTATTAATGTATCTTCATGATGATATGTATGGGTTGTTATGAAAAGTCTTGCACTTTGGTTGATGTAACTGTCAAGATATGTCTCGCGCTATATCAATATATATATATATATATGTAATAAAAAAGTAAGCTTTATAAATATGGGTGTACATTCTCTACAACGTGAATTGTGCAACTATACGTACAAAAATTTTAATATTGTCTTTGTGTTGAAAAAAAGAGTAACAAATCTAAACGAAAATGGAGACTGCTACGTTACTTTTTTTAAAAACATAAAAAATAAGATCAGGGAAAAAAAAATCTACGAAACATGGAAACTGCTACGTTGCTTTTTGTTAAAAACATTAAAAAGAGGGGAAAAAATCTATGGAATGTTATAATCGCTTTTGGGTCAAAAAAAATATGAAAGCAAATTTGCAAAACGAGAGAAAAGAAATAAGAAAGAGAATAACATGAAAAAGAAAGAAGAATGACTTGAGATGTTGACGTTCGTTAAGATTAAAGATGTATTTTCTATAAAAGCAAATGGTTGACCTGGTTTTAGACCACTAATTAATTGTCTGGTTTTTTTGTAAATAAAAACTAAATTTATTTTTTTATTGTAAATTGTGTATTTAATAAGAGATGAAGCGGTCTTTTATTAACCTTCTGCCATCTATCATTAAAGAAGACAAGTAAGCAACAAAGAAAATATTTTAATTTTAGAAAAAAAAAAATCTTTGAAGCTAAATTAGAGGGGGCGTCAAAGGATTAACTAGAGGTCCTAGTTCCTTATGTTCGCTTAGAATTCGTCAAGATCTCACCTGCGTAGAATTGGATCCTGGCGTCTGTGATCTCTCATTGGGAAAACGTAAATCTGTACATTCCAATCATATGGTCAATAGTCCTGTGGGAAACTTCAATGCTCCCAACTGGGCTCTACCGGCCTTGGGCTTATTTTCTTTTACTTGGATCACTGACCAGGGCCTCGTATTCCTCCACCAGGCCAGGCCCAATCCTTCATCCCTACATACACGCACACTACTCAGTTCTCCTCATCCAAGGCGATGGATGTATGCCATTAATGACATCCCAAAATGGTGGCTACGAATCATTAGCTAGAAAGATTTACATATGGTAGGTCTATGTATCTATAAACTAATAATGAGAACTTACAAAAGAAGAAGAGAAGAAAAAAAAAAAGGTTAGAACTACAAATGAGAGAGCCATTTATTCCCGTCGATGAAAGCAAGGGAAACGAACGGTTTAGCCTCTTCTTGGGTGAGTTCTCTGGACCACGACACTCTCCCTCCGAAGCC
The DNA here is from genome assembly GCA_947561395.2 of Buxus sempervirens. Classification (NCBI taxonomy): domain Eukaryota; kingdom Viridiplantae; phylum Streptophyta; class Magnoliopsida; order Buxales; family Buxaceae; genus Buxus; species Buxus sempervirens. The sequence goes on from OX387190.1 coordinate 40,021,495, forward strand.
AGCTCCTGGTCCCCAACATTTGTATTGTCCATAAAATACCGTCCTATACATCAACACCAGATTTCAAACTTAATATGGCTTGGATGGATCGCCACCTTAATTTGTCCAAAATACATAATTTCAGTTCCTTAATTTGAATCAATTATGTTCTTGAACTTAAAATTGTGTTGAGCTGCAGCGATCTTATAGCTAGAGAAATTATTCTATTTTGCGTGAAAGGGTGAGTGAAAGAGAGAGAAGCACATACAATTCTCTGTTCTTGTCGCCCCAGTTGTACCACCCTCTTGGGGTGATAATCTTGTCCATGTAAGTGTAAGCAAAGACCACCCTAGAGAAGGTGCCCCAAGCTCTTCCCAAGTACAGTGCCCCAGATCCGGTCACCTTGCAGTTCACGAATGAGAATCCTGTCTCCTCTAGCATGCTTTCCCTCTTCTGCGCCGTCAAAGCTCCATAGCTGTTGCTTACAGCATGTAAGTGGCACCCCTCGTACAGGGAGTGTCCATTCCCGAATACGAAGTCCACGGAGCCTTCGATGTAACAGTCCTTGAAGTAATGTCTACCTACGTGATCATACAAGGTGTCTTGTGCCCCTATAAACTTGCACCCCATGAATGCCGCTGTGTCTGCTGATATTCGTAGTGCCACCGCTTGCTTTCCGATCGCTCCCGATGGTGGCAATGGTGCCTTGTTCTGCATCCACCATTATCAACATCTTACAGCTTTAGCATATATAGTGAGATTTTCAATTAGAGTAATTGGGACAGAAAAAGGCTGTGAATTAAGCTTTATGATATATTTTTGTTATAATTAGACATGCTTTCAAACAATTGCGGAATTTATTACATGGGCCTGTTTGGAATGTGCAATAGTCATTTACTGTAATAATTTAGTCATTTATTTGTTATTTGGGAGCAGAATTACCTAGTTCATTTGCTAAGGAAGAATCATGTTCATTTCATCCATAGGTACCCAATAACTCATTCATTACATTCTGTACTAGAGCACCACTTACAAAAAGGAATATAAATCATGAAGAGTTGCTGACCTTGAAGGTGATGTTCTTGGCTATGAAGTAAGGCGAATTAACAGCAAATGTTGCAGAAGAGAAGGTGCCCAATGGTTGCCCATTAGAACCCAATCGGTCTGCCCTGTCATCCCACTCAATTACGGTGTTCTCTGCGCCGGAACCTTCCAGGCTAACGTAAGCCTTGAATGGAGGAATATTGACTTTCTCCCTGCATCTCATTAGCCTTCCGATCAGAACTCAGAGAAAAACATAAACCCATTGGGAAAATTGAACTGTGTAAGTAAATTGAAACCCAACATCACCTGTAAATCCCTGCATGAATGGATATAAGTACTCTGCATCGATTAATAACCGGAAGGGAATCGATGGCCTTTTGGACTGTGACAAAATCTCCTAATTTTGGGTCCTTGCTCACTTTTACAGTCAAGCAAGGTTTGAGCTTATTCCCCCCCTTCTTGTAGAGAGAGTGGGTGAGAGAACCCATCTGTTTGATCCAATTCAGGTAGGCCTCTTCAATAACCACCTTCCCACTAGACTCATTCCTTCCGGAAATAGATGAAGCACTTTGGAACAGTAAGATCACAAGAAACAGCCTCGACACCATCGGAATAGTGATCGTAAACCCTATTTTGTGGGCAATGCAGGGTCTTCGAAGAGGTCAGTCTTCAGTCAGGACAAGAAAGAGAGGTTGGGATATTGTATTGTGTTGAAGAAAAGAGTTGAACGTAGCGAAGCCTGTGTTCTTCTAACGTAGAGAAAGGTCGTGATGAAAAAGCTGTCAAGACGAGGTGACTAAAAAGTAAAAACAGAGAGTCACGAAAGTGCAGAGGTATCTGGCAGACTCTGGCTGCATCTGTAAGGGCTCCAAATCGTCTGCAAAGCAAAAGATGTCTTGTACCGTTTGTCTTGTTTTCGCTTGTTCATGGCTTTTTAGCTGGCGTTTTTTGAGGCTACTTTTATAAAAGGAGGAAGATTGACTGGTGCCGCACCTCAACTCCAAAGTCATTAATATTATATGAGTGATGCGGTGGCATTCTCAGATTCTGCCTGTGTTTTATCCTATAGAAGGAAATGATAAGATGAGAACGAGAGATGATACGATAAACCCGCATGATTGGTGGGGATTGATCTTATTTGAACTATCTTCTTATGATAGAAATTTAGACCCAAATCAACCCAATTAGATTCTCCTAACCTTGATATATATCTGTTGAAGGTCTTTACATGTCCAGTGGATGGGGTATAGTTTGGCTGATCTTTACAGCATACAAGCGATATTTGCGTTAAACAATCGTTGCACCTAAAATCTTACACTAATAAGTGAAGGCATAACTATGTCTATAAAATGGTCCAAATACGACATCTTAACGATCCGTGCACGCACGACTTCTTACGGAAACATACAGGACAAAAACATAGAATATTCACACTCGGGATGAAAATAAATGCCAAGGCATCTATGATATCATGTTAAACAACAACCGTTGCACCTAAGAGCTTCATATTTCGAACATGGGGCCAACCAATCAAACGGTTTTAATTGGTAAGAAAAAACTACTTTTGTGATATAGGAGATGAGCAACCGCATGGGAATATCAGAACTATTTGTAGGGAAATGAGAAGGGGGGTGATTACCTTTCATCCATTGTTTGTTTGGCTTACTTCTTTGGTCATAATATGCAGAGCAGGTAAATAATGGTGATGAACTAGAGATCGTACATGTAGTCAGAGTAAGGTATGGGGGATGCAGCATTATATAGGTGTGGAAAGAGATTGATACTTGAACAAAGTCTGATATAATCATGCACTTCAACAGTAGAGGCTTTGTTATGCATTCCATGAGATGCTTTGGTCACGGGGATAGTGTTTCCATGCCTTAATTGTTCATGCCCTCTCATACTTTGGGAATATAATCATTCCTTAGCAATCAATTGGCGTAGCAACGTACTCGTACTTCTCGTGATATCAAGCGATATAGATATTGGTACTTTCCCACAGCTACTTTTCATGGTGTTGACATATCATTGCCTTCAATGGGATGAGGCTGAAGAGTTCTGTTTCAGCACAATTATGCATGCCAATGACTTCCGGCTCCAAATCATGGATGAAGCTGTCATAGTTTACGTCCTGTTTAGCTTGAGTAAAGTTTTCTCTCTCAGCGTCACGTCCTCACAGCCTTGAACCAGGGGACATCTGGGGAAGCATAAAATTAATGCGAAGAACTTGCTAAGCTCGATTCAAAAAAAAAAAAAACCTTGAAGATTTGAAGACTTTCATAAATATTGCATTAAAGATCTACCCTCCATTAATCTTCATAGAGATTTTAATTACAATGAAATCTTTCAAAGACGAAGATCTAAGTCCAAGACTTCTCCCCTAAGGTTAATTGTGATCGTGATCATCAAATTAACTTTCACTTATCTAATAAAACTCTCATTAAACAATACCGAGGACTAATGTAGAGCATAATGGAAAGGTTTATAATAATAGTTGAATAACTGACAGTGGACATCGCCGAACTCAGTTATGATTTGATTTGGATTTTGCTGCATCGGTTGCTGGTGGATCCTTGGGATGGCTGGATGCACAGCACAGAGTTTTTGCATGGGGAACAGGAGCAGAACCATCACCTGGATATGTGATTGGCGTCGGATCCCAAGTACCATAATCTTCTGCTTGAATCTTCTCATGGTGCCCTTGAGATCCCTCTTTCTCCCCCTGGGCCAGCCTTCTGTATTGCAGAGATGCTAATGGTGATGTAAGTGAAGGAGTTGATGATGATGCTTTAATGAAGGGTGGTGTCATTATCAAGATCAATATCATCACACACAACATATGAATCACCAGCCTCACAGTCAACATGGTTGTTCGTACTACTCTTTCTTTGATTCCTTAAATGTGTACGTATTTGGTAAGCAGATTAATTAATCTTGATTAATTAAGAGGCTTAATTTATAGCTAGTCTATGATATTTGTACAGTTGATTAATGCCTTAATTAGGGAGAAGAAGTAATCCAGTAAAACTCATCTTCCTCCTGCTCATGCTTGGGGAGTGACATGGTCATGATTCCTGCGTTCCAGGGATGGCTATAACTAACTAATTCTTGTTTGTAGTTAAGAAGTGGAAGTATTTTTCTTAAATTCAAGGTCACCAAAAAATCAAGATCATTTGAAGACGAGTCCTGCTATTGCGGAACACCCGATCCCTGTCCAATCGTTTTCGGTTGTGTGTCTTGAGGAATGAAATCGTGTGCCATGCTTCACTGAAATGCTCCTGATGTGATTGTGAGATGCTGCCATGTGGAGCATCTTACGGCAAATGTTTTTTCATGTGTTATAAATGTATCAAGTGGATCCCACATGAAAAAACATTGGCCGTGAGATGCTGTCAATCTTTTTTCATGTATTATGAATGCATCAAGTGGATCCTGATGTGGCCGTGAGATGCTGCCATGTGGAGCATCTTACGGCAAATGTTTTTTCATGTGTTATAAATGTATCAAGTGGATTCCACATGAAAAAACATTGGCCGTGAGATGCTGCCAATCTTTTTTCATGTATTATGAATGCATCAAGTGGATCCCACATGAAAAAAACAGTGGCTTGTTTGATGGTGGGCCCATCAGGGTACAATTCAGGAGGCATGAGAGACGATTTCAACTCGTGTCTTGTTTGATGGTGGGCCCATGTTCCTTTTTTGTCTCTTTAGCGGTTGGGCTAGGGCTTTCCATGTTACGTATTCACAAGCACCCATCCGAACCCGAAAGGGGCTGACATGCCCAACCAGTAAATGTTAATAAGTACGGGAGCGGGAAAAAGATTTCCGTTGCCGGGACTCGAACCCGGGTCTCTCGGGTGAGAGCCGAGTATCCTAACCAACTAGACTACAACGGATTGAACAAAGTGCGGCACATTTTTATTCAAATCCTTTTCACTGATGTGCTGTCGCACCTGTGCTTATCCATTCCCGTTCAGGACAGACATTGCGGTGATGTGGCTGAGAAAAGGTGAATAAAAAATCCAATTCACATCCCCCCACAGGCAATCCATAATGGGATGCTCACGCTCCCCCTCAACAGAATTGTCCCCTCTGAACTCCTACGCGCATTACTGCCATTGAACTAGCTCCCTCTGGCGGAGTTGTTTCATAGTATTCTCAATAATTCGGCTGGTCGAGCCCAAGTTTGTAAGAAAGAAGAAGATACCGAAAAAAGGAGATAAAAAAGAACATTGATTTGGCCTTATTTTGGGAGTTGTATCTAACTTGTAGGCATTAATAAAAGCTTTTAAAGTTATATCTTTAGTGCCAGATTCATTAGTACGACTTCCAGAAGGACACTATCTTTTCTCAGCTTTGAAAGGGTAAACATTTACAGATTTATAAGGGTTAATTCGTTAATTACTGTCTCTGTAAGAACTGGTGATCTGCAAAATCCTGTTTATTTGCTGCTATGGAATGTATTTATGTAGAAATGCCCCTCTTTAGTCCAACAGATCAAAGCTATCAAAGATAGGCTTGATTTCATTCCAAATTTCATTATATCAAATGATCCCATTTTACAATCCAGACACAACAGAAATCAACTAGTCCTCTCAGTTGATAATTACGTGCACATTTACTTTTGAGGTGTAATGTATAATTAGGAATCTCGTGGAGCTGCTCTGGAAATGTCATGAAAGATTCAGTGCCAACATAGAGAGTCCTCTCCTTGAGAATGTTCCTGCATGATTTTTAATTACTGGTGCATACTGGTATAGATTTAAAACCATTACCTTCTGTTTTGTAGCTAGCTTTTGGCAGCTCATAATCTTCTTCGTGCATGCTTTAATCCCATCTAAATCTGCAAAGCAAAATTTACCTCTGCAAAGCACATCTTTCCTTCTCTATTTAATTGATTCCACTAAAAAGAAGCATGACAATCTATGGGCTAAAACTCTTCATGTGTTTTCTCTTTCAAAGCCTCAAATTGGAAGAGACACAACAGGAACACCAAAATCAGATATTAACACAGGCTTTCTACAGAAGATGTGGAAATTTTAAGAATATCATAATCCTGATTGATATTCCAACTCTTAAGCACGGGAAAGAGAAATTCATACTGGATCTGTTTTAAGAAAGAAAGAAAGAAAGAATTGTTTGCTACCACTTAAAATGATATTTATTACACAAGGGCACAAGATGCCAAGTCAACACAATCTCTGAGCAATGTTTCACACTGAACAAATTGAAAAGTTTAGTTAGATTTTACAGGAACATCAAACACCTAAGACTAGACTAGCTACGAATTGCTTTCGGAATGTTTTTTAGAATGAAAACCAAAAAGCATGCACTTATCTTTCATGGCTTCAGCTTCCTTTCCATATTCTTTGAATCTATACTCTTCCTGCTTGAAGGCAGCAGGAACCTTCCCTTCACTGTAGCATTGGTTACACAGACTGAAACGAGATTTCATTTCTTTAAAGCGTGACCCTATAATGGGGTAACGGCAGACGGAACAAGCGCGCCGACCATGGCGAGTCCTATCCCCACTTTCAAGCTTCACCAAAATAGCCATGATTCCAAAACCCCAATCTGGATCATCAAACATCTCAAGGAACTCCGGGAATGAAACCATCGAAGCATCAGTTTCTCCATGGAGTTCCAGCATTTCACTGATCCCTTGAGTGGGAATGTATATGGCCCTCAACAACTTAATGTACCTCACAGCATCAACTTTCCTGATTTGAGCACTACCTTCGTTAACAGGTCGCCATAGGAGCGCATCAAAGGCTACCTGTTTGCGCTTGTCGGAGGGGCCACTGCATATTGGGGCAAGAATAGCATAGAACATCCCCAGATCCACCCTACCCGAGCCAGAATCATCCAGAACAGACAGAATCCTCTCGTTGATGGATTTGACTGCTCCCTGGAAGGTTTCTGGTTTCAGGAAGCCAAGCAACCTGTGGAGAATTCCCTCCAACTGAGACTTACGGATGGATTTCTCCGGTGCACCACTGCCAGAATAAGATACTGGCACATCGTTTTCATTCATTTCCTTCTTCAAAAGATCCACATTGCAACGAGTCAACCTGGTGAGCCTCTGGAAAGCTCTGATTTCAAGAGCTCTGGCCAATTCCTGCCTCAGAGTAGTCCTCTGCCCCACCCTTCTAAATTTTGATGGCTCAATAAGGAGAAAAGTTCCCTCCCCATTAGCCGCCCCATTAACCTTCAGCTTCTTCTTCTGCAGCTGCTTTAAATGGGCGATTGCATCGTGCAATTCGACCCGGTTCGTCATCTTCAAAGCCTCCTTCAACGCTTTCTTGGCTTCCTCAGTTTCTCCAGCCCCTAACAAGGAAACGGCCTTGTTGAGTTGTGCCCGCCAATGGTTAGGCCACACAGCTAGAACCCTTGTATACATCTCTGAAGCTCTCTGATATCTTCCCATGTCCATATAAAGCCCCCCCAAATTATACAAAGCATCCAGATGACCAGGCCTCAAATCGATAGCCTTCTGAAACTCCTGAATTGCCCTCTCATCTTCGCCCATGGCATGCAAAGCGGAACCCAGATCACAATGAGCGTCAGCATAGTCAGGTTTCAAGAAAATAGCCTCTCCCAAGGCCTTCTCGGCTGGCCTGTACTCTCCCACTCCAAAAAGTGCACTTCCCAGGAGCTTCAAAGCCCTAAAATGCTTGGGAGAAAGAATCGCAGCTTCTCTATAATGCTCACAAGCATTTAAAACCATACCTTCCGCTTCTAGCGAAATCCCAAGATTAACATGAATTTGAGGAAGAAGATAAGCCCATTGACTTCCACCAGCCTCCGCAGCCTCAAGAGCCAACAAAAATTCCTCCTTTGCCTCCGCGTATTTCCCAACGACATAGAGACAGTTCCCCATTCGAAAATGCGACCTCACATCAGTCGGTTGCAGCTCGCAAGCTCGCTTGAAGCTCACCAAAGCCTCCTTGAACAGTTGGTGCTCATACAAAACCCTACCGATTGCCATGTGCCCATCAAAAGCTTCTTCCCTCGACCTTGCTCCGTCTGCTCTACTCCTCAAGACCCCTAGTTCCTTCAGAAATGTGGCGTAATCATGCCCCGATTCCTCCCAGAAAACCCTTTTCTCAGAAAGCTCCGTAGAGGGTCCCAATTCCCTCGACCATCCGGGATCAGAGTAGACGTCAAAATTGTCTCCCTTCGTCTTCCCATCCTTGGCCTGCTTCGCTTCCAGTCTCTTTATCAAAATCTCCAGATCGTCAACAAGCTTCCAGGTATCGTCGAAGACGATCCCGTGATTGGGAGAGGCCGCCCAAGCAGCAGTCCTCTGCTTCTTGTGGGGCTCCACCACTCGTTCATCGGTTATTGAGGAAGAAGAAGCCTCAGAAACCATGGAAACCGGTTGGGCAGACTCTTGAGTGAGCTCAAGCCCAAGAGCATCGAAGTCCCGATTAACATCTCCGGCGCCATCGTCGTAAGTCCTGAGAAGTCCTTGGTAGGTAAGACCCCTCTCACCATCGATGAACTCACCGTAGGTTCTGAACACTTCATCTAGTATCGCATTAATCTGCTCATCACTAAACTTAACCCTAGGGTTCACAGCAACGACGAGAGACGCCATTTCTTGTCTATTAAGACCCCCGTCTCTATTGACGTCGAATTGCTGGAAAATCCTCTTCACCTTCTCCGCTCTGCCGATCATTGAAGCCATATTGCAGGATTTCTCTCCCCTTCTAAACGGAAGAAAGATGAGTTAAACAAGATAGAGAAGCAAGTGAACGATTGCTTGACAAGTAGGGTTTTCTTTTAGATTCGGGGCTCCAAAACCATATGTGGGGTTTGTGGGTAAAAACTGAAAGCCAATACGGAGGAGGAAAGCCTCAACGGACTCACAGGAGGTGATGGAGCTGAAAATTATTTGCTTCTCTTTTAGGTTTCTCTCGCTTTCTTGGGAGATGTGAAAGAGGATGTTAAAGGCTGTTCCGGTTCGGCTTCTGGTTTTGTAGTGGAGGTGGTGGGGCACTGACGCCCCACGAGCCACGGCGGTGAGTGATCTCGTCTCGTGCCTCGTGGGGCGCTGTCTTTATTGTCTTCTGACTGGGCTGGTCAACTCCAAATCAACAGCGAGCCGGTCAGGGTTTCTTGCGTTAACAACTGTACCGCTTTCTTCGATCTCTTGGAGCCTTGGAGGTCTCTTTTCTCGCATACTTTCGGTTAGTATTTTTAACCCGAACCCGAAATCCGTTTTCCACCCAATTTGAGAATTTGATTCCGGATTTGAGGTGGAGATATTGAACTTCTTTTTATTTTTATTTTTTGGTAGGCGTGGGGATATCGAACTTGTCGAATCAATTAGTAAGGAAACTTGATGACTTCATAATGATTTATTTTTCTTAGTAAAATCCAAGATTATATGGAAACGCTGAAGTTAAATGATGTAGAAGATGAAAAGCACCATCATCAACGAAGGGAACCTATAATGCTACATATAAAGGGATTCTTAGTCCCTCATCCATTCATGCATATACGTTATAATTATAAGCTTGTGGCATTTAACACTTGGCTAAGAATAAAAGTGAGTGAAGGTAGAAAAGATAAAAGGCAATATCATCTAGCATATAAGTAGAGAATAGAATGGCCCCAATCATATTTTCTTTTATGTCAGAATTTAATTTGTTGTTGTATTGCCAAAGATCCTTTTCTATGTAAATAATTAATTCGTTACAGACTATCTAAAGAAGCATCACACACTTAATTTGCAAAATTTGACGAGGCGAGGAGATACGTAGAGGAAAAAAAATACTGATTATTTGATTGATCAATCGATCAACTAATGGAGATCCGACCCAATTCTTCTTCAAAATGTGTGATTCTGTTGCATCTAGAATCTGGTACATGGAAACAAATAAAGAGGATTATAGCATGCTGCATCAGTTGGTAATGGGGGTTAGGTGTTAAAAATATACGAGTGATTGAGTAATCGTTGTAAAGTATCTCTGACCTTACATGATATCCGCTATGTTTGGTGGCATGTGGTGTAGTGGTGACCACATGACGCCAGAACCCAAATAATCATGCGACTCATGTCAATGGTTTGACAGGCAAACACCCTATTGGCAATTTGGCATTGAAGGGATAACACCTTGTCAATTTTTAATTTTGCTTTCTGGCTGAGGGTGGGGTTGGGAGAAGGGGTTTGATGAGAACTAACCGCTCGATTTATGCATCATCGAGTGCTTATCTTCCAACCACCGGAAGTGATTGCATCTGTACAACGGCTTAAAGAAGTTAATTATACATGTATTTAGGAGAAGTCAATGATGAGCTGAGGTTAGATATAATAAAATGATTGAGGACACGAGCTAACCTTCATTGCGTTGCGGAGAAAGTAAGACAATGCCGGTGGTTTTGTTGAAACAGAGAGAGCCAGAGGGATCCAAAGTCGGTTTCTGTATGATTGGACTCGATTGGGTACGACGGCCTTTTTTTAAGTTACTATTAACAAACAGACGGACGCCATAATAATTAATAAACAAAGGCAGAGTAACTCAAAAGCTTTGAATTGCCGCATAATGGCACCGAATAAAGAAGGTGATGAATGATGATGGTGTTGCTGTTGTAACGGTGCTGGGGTAGTCGTACCGAAAGCAGATATATATATTTTCTCTCCAAATTAAGTTGGATACCTTCTGTTATTGGGGTAGCACACTAGTACATGCAGATAAACGTGCTTTCCTATACCGGATGAAATCATATGCAATTTGCTTACTGCATTGGTTACTGCTGTGTCTATGAGATGCTGTCATGTGGAGCATTTCATGGCTTGTGTTTTTTTAGTTAGGCTTATGCAAAACATTTATAATGAGCTAACACAAGTTGCGAGATGCTCAACATGTCAGTATCTCATGGCCACAATAGTCACCAATGCAATAAGAAGCTAGGGTATATATGAGCTTCTTAAATTTTGAAAAGGATATTCTTAGGAAAATGTTTGTCATGCTAGAATGTTTGAAATTCTCTTTAAATCAAACTATTTGTAAACTTTGTATAAACCATGGTTGAATCATCTTTACTTATGTCTTACTTTAATATTTTTATGGCTTGTTAGTTTTGATAGTTAAAATTGGCTTTAATTAGTTAAGCATGACTTTTGAGTTTTAAGTTCAAATCGGACCTAATTCGGATTTTGGTTATTTATTCGGTCAAATACCAAATTCGGATACAGAATATGAATTTGGATACAGATATTTAAGATCCATCAGATTTCGGATCAAATTCAAATATCGGTTTTTTATTTTCAATTTGGATTAGAATCATGGTAGATCCATATTGTATTCGACCTGTTGCCATCCCTAATTGTGACCCGTGACCCGTCCGGTCTTAGGCGGGTTTGGGTTGATTGTTTCAACCCATGAATTGGGTTTGGATCATGAATTCTCAACTCGATTATAAACCGGTTTGGTTAAGGTTTGACCCCTTAACTAGAAATGATCCGATTATTTTTATGTAATAGAAGCCTGGAACATTATACTAACAATAGTTGTAGCTACTCAACCTTTCCTTTTTTAATATAAATAATGACAAATGATAAAGTAAAGAAAGACTTTCTACATATAAATATTTCAAATTTCTTAGCCTCTAATAATATAAATTGAGGCCTTGATGGCAAGTAAAGTCTTTTAAGACTTTGTTATTATATTTTAGTTTTTTTTTCATGTTATTTTAGTTCTATCTTAATGATTGTTGTTGTATTATGTTTGTTAGGTGTTCTTTGATATTAGAATGAATTTAAAAATAGAATTTGCATGGACTTTGATATTAGAATGAATTAAAAATTTTCAATTTTTAATAGTAATTTAAATTATTTTAACAGGTTTAAACGGGTTGACGGGTTGAAGCATGTTAGAGCGGGTTGGATTATGGTTGGGATATTCCAACCCGTTTATTAAACGGGCGGGTTTGGGTTGAGCCTTGATCTATTAACCCCCTACATCAACCCAAACTCAACCCCCCCAACCCGATCCATTGCCACCTCTACACCCAACGTTGAATTTTTAAGTCCAAGCTCGAGCTGTCCTATCTGTTCCCTAAAATCCCTTTTCCTTTTTGCTTTTTATTTTTTAAAACTCAAAAACAGTGGACTTGAATAATATATATTTATAAAAAAATTAAAATTTTGAAATATATAGTGCACAAAATAAAATATTATAGCTATTTTAATGGAAAGAAAAGTTAATATTTATGACTGATAACATTCATATATTTGAAATTATAAAAACCAATGATATATGTAAGATAAAACGTCATCGATTTGGTCCTGTTGGCTTCTAATCACCATGTCCAAAGCTATATCTGTAAATTAATCAAGCTTGCTTGTTGTAAAGCTATATCTGTAGAGCTCATCAGCTGACAAATATTATTCAAGCTCGCCCTTGATAATGAGCTACAATGACGAGCCCAATTTCACACCAGGTTTTGTATTTTCCTACTAGAGAGTGCAGAAAAAAATGGGTGAGGAATTAAAAAAAAAAGAAAAAAAAAAAGAAGAGGAGATAGAGAGTTTACCCGACGGTAAAAACGTAATAAGGAAATTGGCATGTGAATTAACCACAAAGGGTTAGTGTGGTGGTCAAAGATTGAGTCCTGGGGTATGCTCCCTCCAAGTTCTTAAGGTGATATTAATTCTTTTGGGCCCACCCGGGCCAAAGGCCTGGCCGGTTTGTGTGGGATGGGGGACAAAAGCAAAGAATGGCATGTGCATAAGAAAGACTCAAACTCAGTCACCCAATTCTCATTAATATCAAACTAGGTGTAAAAAGGGGGTTTTAAAAACGTTACAAAGCATCTTTTACACGATAAATTTTATAGTGGGAAAATTGGCTTTTAAGTGATACCTTTTAAAACATAATTCAGATATAATCACCAATGCTCATTAATTGAAAATTGGTGATGCTTTTTAAAGTAGTTGAAAACAAATTATAATTTTACTGTCCACACATGGTTTTTAAAAGAATTGCAAACCATTTGTGACCACAGTTAATAAGGGCATGTAAACCTTTTGTAACACATATGCACAACGCATTAATTCCCAATTCTCAAGAATTGACTGACTGAATATGAATTATTTTGAAAAGTTGCACTAAAAACCAATTTCTCCGGTTAAATTTCCTGTCTGGACTCTGGTATATGGAGAGTGGTTTGATAGGACATAAATGGTTTTGCCCTTTGAGAGACAACTATTGTACCCAGACGAGATATATATTTCCTGAGTATATACACTGATTTCAATCAGCACCACGACTGTGGGCCCTCACATTCATGTCCACATATGATCTGTGCTAAATGGTGCGAGGGGACACAAATAAAAGCGGCTGTTTATTCTCCTGCATTGGTTCCCATTTTTTCCCTTTTCCAATTTTAAAGGAAGACTTCATTGAGCGAAAGGCTTTATGGTTGTGTAGATGGCGAGAGCTGGAATGTGTATGAAGCTATTGAAATCTTTCGAAATAAGACTTTCAGGAACCTGTTTAAAAAAACAAAAAAGTAGACCTTTAAGGAAGATGATAATACAGGCAGAAACCGACACTTTGTTCAACTGTGTATAGAAGACATGCATGGCACTTTCACCATGCGAAATACAGAAGCTGCGATCCAGTAAATATATTGAGCAAGAGTACTAAAACGAAAAAATTGACAAAGAAAGCAACACAAGCTTGGACGAATGGATGCGTAAACCAAGCCATGCACACGAGGTGTTTATTCCAGCATACTTTCATCTCATCAATAAAAGTTGAGATCCAAGTATCAAAAACGATTTTTAACTTTTATACAAACACGGCTTAAAATGACATATTCATCATCTCCATGCTCAAGCTCTCCATCATCACGTTCTCCATAAATCCACACTTTGCCGTCATCTTCTTGCCAATGTTCTCTTTTGGCTCGAATCGGCAGGAAGATATAGGAAGGATGGGGAGGTTCTCACAGTTGCAGATCTCGATCATGTATCCATCTGGGTCATGGAAGAACACCTGATCCACCTTAATCCCTCCCTCCTCGACCACCGCGGTCACGTACTTCATTCCCATCTCTTCCAACCTCGTCTTAACGAGTTCAACGTCAGTGCACTGTTCATCAATTAATGCACAATGAAAATAAAATAAAATAAAATAAAATAAAATAAAATAAAAGCAGACTTTCTTAACGACATCCCCACTGAGTAGGCACCCATTAGTTACAGTAGCAATATAATCAAGAAAGATAAGGTTGCAACGATTCTCTGTTTCGTAACCTGGAAGGAAATATGGTTATCCTTGGGATTTATGGGTCGTGATGCGTCGATGGCGTAACTTGCCGAGATTGATGAACTGTGCTCGAGCAGGTGAATTCCAATGCCGTAACTAAACAACCTAGACAAATTTACATTAATTAGTTGAGACCAGAAACGAGCTCATGCTCAAAATCTAACAATGCACCAGAAAGAAAACGAGGGAGAATTGACGAACCAAGCTCCATGGAAGTCGAAGGATGAGGGGCGTTTGATGAGAATAAAGCCCAAGACATCTTCGTAAAAGCTCACGGAAGTTGCAACAGATCTGCACAACAAGGATACGTGATTCAAAGACAAGAGTGGCAGGGCCGTGCAGCTGGTTATCTCCTCTATTCCCATATTACCGTCACGATCGATGATTTTATTACCCTCACGATGATGTACCTTCCTTCAACCTCTTCTAGCTAGCCTTCTTAATACTAAACCAACCTTGTGAGCCTGTCTCTTTTATATAGCATAGATTCCAAAATGTCTCCAAGTCTTCATTCATATTTACGGAATGCCATGATGTGAGGACGCAGAACTTTCCTGGCCCCTTCCTCTTATCTATTCTGATAATCTACATGAATGATGTCAATACTCAACAGCAATGAAAGCAGAATATGAACAAACAATTAGTTCCTGTTTGGTGACCAGCACAAACTTGTTTTGCGTGCCGACCGAAGTCAGACACAATAGCTAACTGGTAGCAAGTAAGTAACCATTAATGTTAAATGGTTGAAGAAAGAAGCTTACTTTTACGGTTTCTAGAGCATTTAGAACTGTTGAGATATTATATTTGGGCTCTTTGATAGACATAATTAATTTCACGGTCACCTATCAGCTTAAACTTTTAGAATTTAGATGCTTTAATTAATAAGAATAATGCGTGGTAATAGCTTAGTTGGTTAATTTAGAGAATATTAATTTATTTTTTTGATGAAACTAATAAGAGTTAATCTACTTGGCGATTCAAGAGTGAAATCACCGCATAATTGGAATAAGCAGGGATCGATGGGCTCGAGCTTGTGGTTCACGTTTTTGATATACACAGCCTCCCCTGTGAGACAAACAAGCAAGCATCTGGAGACGGGGGATGTCATGAATGAAACTAAGTAGTTGTAAAGCAAACAAAATTGGGAAGCTTCTTTGATGTTTCTTCTCATTCTTTCGCTCAGATAGTCTTTGCCCTTCCGTCATCTTAGGGCATAGACAAAAACGGAAAGTAATTGTCCTTCTCAAAGAAAGAAACTAAAATAAAAAGGCAAAAAATGAAAAAAAAAAAATGTAAGTCTCTTGGATAAGACCGATCGAAGAACGCTATAGGGCTATGTTTGGACATCAAGAAACAATGTCAAATGCTTCTTGCACAGTCGTGAAGATTTAAGCAAGTGCCAATAGAAAGATTTAAGCACGTGAAGATTTATGTGGTGTCTCAAATCATAACAGACATCACACATGATTTCTCCATTTTTAATAATAATAATAGGTAACAAAAATAATTTGCTTGGTACAAATTAATATTAAATGTTATCAGAGCCTCTTTCATATGCAACTAGTACAAGATTCCATTAAAACTAATTTAGTTTGAGCCAATCCTTAGGCTTTGTTGGAACCTTGGATCTGGGAAGAAAGGAAAAGAAAAATACCGATTTTCTTTTCTTTTCTTTTCTGATGTTTGGATGAGATGAGAAATGAGAAGAAAAAAAACATATTTTAGTAAAGATGATAGGTTGGGGTGGTGGTGCTGGATGGTAGTGGGTGGTGGTGGTTGGCCGTGATTGGTGGTGGTCGGTGGTAGTGGCAAGAGATGATGGTGGTGGTGGGCGGTTGATGGGTGGTGGTTGACAATGGTGGGTGGTAGTGGTCGGCGGTAGTGGTTGACAATGGTGGGTTATGGTGGTGGTGGGTGATGGGTTATGATGGTGGTGGATGATGCTAGTGGTGGAATAGGTTGTTGGTGTAAATAGTGATAAGTAATGGTGAATTTTCTTTTCTTTCAAAATTCCTACCTTTTTAGCATTTTCTTTTCTTTTCTCTCCAAATAGACAGTTCAAAACACAACTTTAAAGTTCCATTTCTTTGGTTAAGAAGGGGCTGGGGTGACTAGTTTTCGCTCTCTCTCTCTCTCACTCTCACCGCAGTTACCACCAATGGATAGAACACGAAATTAATATGGTTTTTACAAAACATGAACCACAAAATAGGGACGTACGTCACTACCCAAAAAAAAATAAAAATAGGGACGTACGTAATAGCTCAGTATGAAAGAGCTTGGCCTGGACTTTATTATGAAACAGGACTCCGGCTTGGACCTACTGAAAGTCCAACAAGAAAATCGACCCACGTGATTTCGTAAAGTACATTGGATACATACTATGACTGGGTTGTGAGTCACACCTCCCTTTATCGATGGGGAAATTGGTTTTTACTGTAACTTTTTCAAAATAATTCATATTCAATTGGCAAATTCTTAAAAATTAAGAGTTAATGATAATTTTTTAAAATAATTGAAAATCAATGTCTGTTTATAAAAACTTTCTTCTAGCAATGCCCTTAAAAAACTTTAAGAACCTTTTCCATTTAGATAGAAATAAGGTTTGCAAGTCTTTTTGAGGGTATTTTCGGTAGAAATTTTTCATTAATTATAAAATGACACTGATTCTTAATTATGTTAAAAACGTATTACTAATTATTAATTTTTTAGAATTTACTGACTGAATTTGAATTATTTTGAAAAATTATTGAAATTTCCAATTTTGCCCTTTATCGATTGCGTGTTGAGTGACAGCTACCGTACTTTACCTTGATGAGTTCATTTTTTTTGTTGATGGAAACCAGTGCTATGCTCTATCTTCATTAGATGAAATCAGAGTTACAAAAGCTACTTCTTCAGGCTAGAATACATCGATGATAAATTCAGATACGAGAAGGAGCAAAAGAGGCCAGGATACAAGAGAGACATTAACCCCAACAGTCTGGATGCAGTTTTGAGTGAAAGTGTCCGACCTTGCGCCGAAGCTGCATGAAACCACCTGAAAAACAGGGGTAAGATCGGACGGAGGGTCCGTCGAAACACGGATTGAAAGTCCCAATAACGGGAGAGAAGGCTTCGTCAAAGACGAAAAAGCCAGACAAGGATGGCTCGGTCCACCATTCATAGCAGCTAATGTACTTGCCCTAGACGAGTTAATTGTATTTTAGCGTCACGAATGGGTTCTGGAATATATAATGTCCAGAATGCTCTCACAAAACATCGAGTTAAACGGGTCGGTAGTACTTGCAGCCTTTCTTGAGCGGGGAAATGACTTTTCCTTGGCGTGGTGACCCTAGGCGTGACTACGAGGGCTTTCTTCTTGTCGTAAAATTTTCAGATTGAACCATAGCTACTAAATCAACTCTTACTTAGTCGAGTGAATAGGACAGTCACCACAACACCACAAGAGTGTACCATTCCTATAGACGGAGATAATTGCTTCAGTCCTTAGACTAATCATACAATTAGGGGAATTAAAGCTTAAACCTTTGGCCTCCAAACCACATGAGAGTAACCCGCAAGATCGTTGAACCATCACTTTCGTGGTCTCAAATGGGATATGATATCCTCCGATGCTTACTCCTCCACCAGATGATGATGCTAGAACTATGGTTTGAAATCTATTGCAATTTTTCCTCTGAATTGGTAACAGTTGGAATGCGTTCCTCTAGTGCTAAAGTGATTTTGTTTGGGATGTGCGTCCCCTGTTGGAACGGGGCATGCAATCATGCGTCATTTTATGGATGGTACCATGGAATGCACTAGATGAGTCCCTCTCATCACTACTATTGTGTTGAGCAGTTACTATTTTTTTTATGTGAGGCCAATGTGAGAGATTCATAACAAGTAAAAACAAATAGTAACCATGAGATGCTATAGCTAACAGCATCTCACAACAATAGCTGTAATTAATTCAAGACAAAATTACAATTGATTGAAGCTTGCGAGAATGAGATGTTATCACCTACAACATATCACAGCTCATATTAAGAATAATCTTTTTATATTTTGAACTTAAAAAACCACTTGCTGCATGGCAGCATCTCACTCAAGCATCATCGTTTGTTATAAGAGGAAGCAAGAGATGACTTCCTAGTAGTCTAACAGGTCCTTGGGCATCATTCAGAATTTTCTTGGTATAAATGTGAAAAATGAAATAAAGAAAAACTCTCTAAAGCAATAGCGTCCCTATTGAGGTACAAAATTGGAAAAAAAAAACCCTAAAAAAGCTAGAAAACTAATCCTAGATTGTAAAGGAAAGAAAAATGTAGAAGAGAAAAGAAAAACATAAGAGGAAGAGAACGATCATAGTTGTCATCGATTAAAATGAGAGTACCTAAGGGCTTGTGTGGTCACAGTGGCTATTGCTACTGATCATTCCGATTATGGTGCAACGATGAAATTGCATACAAAACATAAATTGAGAAATACCGGTGCTTTGGGGTTTTTTTACGAGACATAAATATTGAATGTCTTGTATAACTTCTACTAGTTCTTTAAATTTACAAATTAGGGCATTCAATTATAAATTATTTTCAACTAGCAAACTGCACGTGTAGTATTGCACGTATGTAAAAAAATAAGGGAGGAAACAGTTGTACAACCGCAAGCTTTAAAAGAATTAGACAATTATGACTTTTATACCCTTTTATTAAAGAATCTTAACAATGAATTGTAAGGGGTTTTTAGGAAATGGGTACATTAAGATTGGCACGCATCCCAATGGACCTCTTCTCATTATATATAGTATCCTTATAGATATAGATAGATAGATAGATAACCGCGGGCCTTAATTTTTCCCTTGTCAACTGGCTCAACTGCTCACTTCCGGAATATCCGACAGATTGGGCCAAGAAATTAAGGGCCAAGTCTGGTCAACCAAGACTTACTTGGCCCAGATTGTATAACATATTCTCGTTTCCTTGGAAGTTGATCTGGGGGCTTCATTTCGAGCTGCTCTTCTGCACATGTTTTGTTCACCCGCACCTTTAAACTTAAAAAAAGGAAAAAAAAAAAGTGTTTACAGAACCAAAGAACCTGCATCACAAAAAGGAATTCACTAACACCAATCCATTTGCTTAAAACAACATCAAAGGTCTTATAAAATTGAGGAAACGTATGAAACAAATCAAACTTTGCTACCAGTTCCACCACAAAAAGTGATTAATCAAGCTTTCTTTGTCAACGACGTAATCTGGGCGAATGGATGCCCTTGTCCTTTCTGAATAAGAACACCTAATACACCTTAGAAAACACCTAACACATTGTCCTGATATTTTATGATTTAAGTCATCATTATATAGAGACAGCATTAAGGAACCCTTTCTTTCTTAATCTTTTTACAAATCTAAACTACTCCCTTTATCAATATAATATAAAAGTGCTTGTAGAAAATTGATGCCTTTAACCACCATGTTTCTTAGTCATGAAAATTAATTTTGTCCCTGGCATCCATTCCAATCTGATCTTAATTTAATTTCTATGCCATGTAATGATGAAATCTTTGATGGTTACAAGCATCTTGACTTCCACTAACATAATATTTCCTTCTGTGATAATCTCTCTAGCTAATAAGACCTTAAGGTTTTGGAGAATGATTAAATTTGGACAAAAGCTTGAGTCCTTCATCATGTTCTTCCTTTTTTTTATTATCATATTCCTCTTTTTTATCATCTTTCTTAGGCATCTTATTTTCTTCAAAACTTTTTGCCATGGTTGAGAAAGACAATTGTACAGGAACCTCTCTTGTACTTCCCAAAAATGGCAAAGCTCTTGATTGGAATCTTGTTATCTTCAAAAAATTCAATTGGCTAAAAAATATGTTTTATGAAAAATTTGAAATTTGTAAATTTTTTTTTGAAAAATCAATGCTTTTGTTTAAACTGATTGGCTTAGGAGCACAAAAATATTTACAGGGGAAAATATCATTAACACTATTTTTGGCAATTAACTAAGTTGATTGTTTCAAATGCTGCCAAAGAGAAGCTTGTTCAGGGATTAGCTACAAATCTTTTAGAAATTGGCTTGAATATAATATTTATATTAAGAACACACTTGTAAATTGGTCTTTAGAAACTTATGTGAAAATTCTAGCTTTTTAATTGATGTGTAAGGAAAACACATTACTCCATTGACTTGCCAATTAAATAAAATTTTCTCTACATGGTTGTTAGCAATTAAGGTTAAAACAGCAAAAACGACATCTATGAAAAAGTCAAAATGCACAAAGCACTTATAGGACAGCATTCCAAAGATAAAATCTCTATAGACATTCAAACGAAATCCTCTATAGATACTCAAACGTGCATAGAAATTAGTTATGAGCAATTGTCAAAGGATATAATAGTCTTTTAAATGTTTTATAGACATTTTAAGGAAGTAGACATAATAATAGTTGGGTGTTATGGGACACTAAAGTCGTTGAAACTTTTAAATAGATATAGTAAGAAATCAAATATGTATGTATGTATGTTTGTATGTATGTGAGTGTATATCTTGGTCTCTTAAGCATAATATTAATAAGCCGAAAAATATTTGCCACAAGTCAAAAGGATTATTCTTAAATCTAATCTTTTAACATTCTTTCTAATGCATATGCTTAGATTCAATTACCCACTTTGAAACCTAGTCAAACAATTATTTATATACATATACACTCTATTTAATGGGAAGCAGTCTCAAAGAACATACCAAATACATAATTTTAACCTTATAATGTCCAATTACCTTTCACTTTTCAAAAATACCTTTTAACAATTTTTAAGCTTTTAGATATCCCAAACAACTACTCTTATTTTCTTTTCACTTGGGCAAGTGTAGAACCACACATACCACCGCCCAGTCCATTGAATGTGCGTATAATAATATCACCGAAAGGATAGTTACATCCATTGAAAAGGAAAGGATATTTAAGTGATGAGATACCAAAGTCTTGGAAAGAAAGACGACTAGACGAGTACGCAAAACAAGTTCTTCAAACCGGGCCCAACCCAATCTAATGTTAACTGGAGGAAAAAGTGAGTTAGGTGGAGAGGGAAAAAGGTTTCCTTATGAGGGCCCAAGTCATTAGTAAATATCACTCTGCCATTTGCTTCCTTTGTTGGTGGATTGTTGACGTAAATAAAATTTTTTTTGTTTGATTACCAAAAGACAAAAAATTATGAAACTGGTGGGAGTATATCCGCTGGTCCCTCGTGTTGGAAGATCTGCTGGTCCAACGGGTGGAAGGTGTGTACACAGTGGTGGAACCACGTTGTGGTTAGGGGGGGCAACCCCCAAACTTTTATTTTTTAATTAAAAATGTATATATTTTATATATTTTTTAATTAAAATTTATGTTTTGCTCCCCTAAAATTTCTGGTTTGCCCCCCGAACCCATTGAAATTTTTATAAAATTTCTATAAAATTTCTGGTTTGCCCCCCTAACCCATTGAAATTTATTTTTATAAAACTTCTATAAAATTTTTGGTTTGCCCCCCTAACCTATTGAAATTTTTATAAAACTTCTATAAAATTTCTGGTTTGCCCCCCTAACCCATTGAAATTTTTATATTTCACGAAAACCCCCTCTAAAATTCTAGTTCTCCCCCAACTCATTGAAATTTCTTTATTTTATGAGAACCCCTTCTAAAATTTCTAGTTCCCCCTTTCCCCAACTTACTCAAATTTCTATATTTCATAAAAAGTGTTAATTGAAATTCTTTTTTTGCCCCCCAGATTTAGAGTCTTGGTTCTGTCACTGTGTGTACACAAAGGCTTCATGCACTTATGTGGACATAGTACACCGTTGGACCAGCATATCTTCCCGGACTCAGCAGATTTTAAGTCGAACCGGTTTAGAAGGAAACAAACAAAAGAAAAGACAAGAATGAGAACCCACTCGCCTGGCTTGAAAGACGCATAAAGCGATCGATGCGTTGAGTGGATCTGCTGTTTGCGGAACCTTTAACGGGGAGTAGTGAAGAAGACAAAAGGGAATTACAGATTTGGCGAAGGAGAAAAAAAGAAGGGTAAAAGGGACTCCAAAATAACGAGGGATAGAGAGAGAGAGCGCGAGAGTGGGGTGGAGGGTAGGTTTTGTGCCGTTACAAGTGCCAGCGTCAATCTCGCCCTTCCATTTCCGTCTTTTCTTTCAAATCCTTGTGAACGTGGCATGGAATATGCTCTTCTTCCCTATTATCGAGTTCATTTTCATCTCCTTGTTCCAGTCCTTTCAGTTATTTGCTCTCTTTTTCGTCAGTCGACCCTTGCACGTTACTTTTACTCCTTTTTCCTTCTAAATTTGGCTTCCATTGCGGTATGTGAAGTAGAATTTAAGATCTCCAGTTTTTAAGTTGAGATCGGAGATATAGGGAGAGGAAGAGTAGACAATCTAAGACATTCGCCATATATGGTGAAGTTAGGGTTTCCAAAGAGAACATGCGTCGGGAAAATTAGAATGTCCTGAGTTACGGAATGAATCTCTGTTGACTTGCGGTATCAGAACGTTAAAGCTGATTTCGTTTAAATTAAGTGTTTCAGGAGGGAAATAGTGTAAACCTGTGTTGGCGAGATCTGAAGGCTGGAGCAGATCTTGAGTTGAAATAGGTTGTCCAGCTTGATTTCGAGAAAAAAAATGTACGAAGAATCTGAACGTATTCTTTTTGAAGTTACCATAAAATCCACCGAATTTGGTGGAAGTGAACATAGCACAAAATACGGAACTATCATTTTCTTGTTGTAGGACTTGGACAAATGTGGTAAATGTTCAAGAAAACAAAATTTATTTGAGAATGGTTTAAGTTCTTACGCAATTTATATGGCAAAAACTTGAGTTTGTCCGGGTTTTGTTGGCAGGTCGAAATTTGAAGAACAACATTGCTGGAGCAGCAGAATCTTATTTCTCCAGGCACGAAAAGACAGCTGATTTAAGAAGTAAATCTAACAGTGTTTCTGACGATACAATGCGAACTATGTCTGAACTGTTTTTCAGAAAGAGTTACGCAGATCTGAGATCAGTGAAGTTTCCTGAAAGCGACTTGAACTTCGAAGGTAAAAGTTTCACTGGCGCTCTTTGCTTCTCCGAGAAGATTTCATTTCCAACTTGGTTAAAATTTCCACAGCCAGAAATAAAAATTACTTGTAACTACAGATAGACGGTGGGGAGAAGACCGGGACAATCTGGTTTGTGGGGACCATCTTAGGAAAATACTAACCCTCCATCATTAAAATATACGAAAAAAACCCTTGCTTCCTCTCAAAGCATGTAGGTCGCGATTTTGGAAAGTTAACCAGTCCTGACATTCAAACCGTTATGAGGTCAAGTTAGGAAAAACAGAAAATAGGATAGGATTTTGGTGTTTTTATTTTAATTTTTTTTTCCTCTTTTTTCCGCTGGAGATAAAATGTAAACAGAAAGCATAAGTAGAGCTAATCGATTGTTAGTTTGTTGTTGCAGGCAACGGAGGTGTAAAGGTGGATGGGCTTAATGTTGTGTAGCAAACCAACAACCATGCTTTAACATCTGAACCGACTTGTGTTTTGGGATAGCAAACCAACTTGTAAGTGCTTCTGATCTTTCTTGCTTATTGAGGTGTCTGAATTATGATCACTTGCTTAAATCTTCACTTTTGGTGACGATAACAGACGAGAGGGTGAGAAATGGGGACGATTGCAGGGGAGGATTTAATGCAGTGGGAGAAAACTCAAGGTTCTACTGCTGACGGGGAGAAGATTCTTGTGTCTATTCGGTTCAGGCCCTTGAGTGCAAAGGAGATTGCAAGTGATGAAGTATCAGACTGGGAATGCATTAATGATAACACTATCTTATTCAGGAACAGCCTCCCTGAGCGATCCATGCTCCCAACCATATATACATTTGGTATAGAAATGATTCGCCTTTATTGCATACAGTTTTAGTTATTCTGTGTTCTAGATTGTATTTATTTGGGTTTGAATCTGCATTTATAAGTGGGTTCCAGAAACTACTGAGTTCATACAGACCATTATGAGCATAATGATCTGGTTCCCTGTGGTTTCAAGTAGATCTTGATTAATGATATTGTACTCTGCACTTTTGTTCCTTTCCCTTGTTTGATGAATTTCATTGCATGTGGATTATAGTTTATAATTACATGAATAAAGATAACCACCAACTGGAATTTTCAAAAAATTTATTAGGACTTCTTAGATTCCAGGATTCAATATAGAGTACTGTTGTAGGCTTGATTTCAAGAAGTTTTTGTTAGCCAGTATTTTTCTTGGTATTATAGAGTAGCTTTTGTTTTTTATTTTGACTTATAGAACCCAACTAGTTGGCTCAAGGCATTTGTTGATGTTGTGGACTTTCAGAAGCTATTCTGATCTTTACCTCTACGATTTCTTTTTTGGCATGTATTTTGGGGATAGACAGGGTGTTTCGGTCTGACTGCTCTACCAAGCAGGTATATGAGGAAGGAGCCAAGGAAGTTGCTCAATCGGTTGTCAGTGGTATTAACTGTGAGTATAATATTTTTATCCTCTTATTTTTGAAGAATTTCTCAAAGTACATTTTGATGCATAAGAACTTTTCATGAGGAAAATAATGGTGCAGCAACCATCTTTGCATATGGGCAAACAAGCAGTGGAAAGACATACACCATGAATGGAATAACTGAGTATACAGCAGCAGATATATATGGCTATATCCAGAGGGTAATGATAATAGAAATTATGGCCACTTTTCCTATATGGGATGTTATATTCCTTAACTTTTTTTAGGCTTCTACTTCTTTGACAAACAAGAAGGGTGGTGGTTTTTGTGTAGCATGAGGAAAGAGCATTTATTTTGAAGTTCTCAGCAATGGAGATTTACAATGAAGCTGTCAGAGACCTCCTCAGTGCAGACAGTACTCCACTTAGGCTTCTAGATGATCCAGAGGTGAATATTGTTCTTGATTTAAATTTTTATCTCAAGAGCATCATTAGTTGTGCTAAGAATTATTTATTTTAACAGCGAGGGACTATCATAGAGAGGCTTACAGAGGAAACTCTAAAGGACTGGAATCATCTAAGGGAGCTCATATCGATCTGTGAAGGTAAGGGTAGTCAATATTGCCTTCTTTTGCCACAGGACTACATGTGTTTATTTGTGGTTTCACATCTATGCAGCTCAGAGACGGATAGGGGAGACCTCCCTGAACGAAACAAGCTCCAGATCTCACCAGATTCTGAGACTGGTGTGTTGTACCTTGCATTTATTTTGAGTAAATTTTTCTGACAGTTGTTTGAGAAGTACGTTAAAATAACTGAGTTTGTCTTTTTACCTGTTAATTGATGCTGCAGACTATTGAAAGTTCTGCACGTGAGTTTATAGGCAAGGACAATTCAAGCACCCTTACTGCTAGTGTGGTATGGAATAATCATATTTCTTTTTGATCAACAGCTAGTTGGGATGTCATTTGTTGTTGTTTGTTGGATTAATGCCTTAAACTTGCAATGAATTTTAAGGATCACTTGCATTTGCATTTCCTGAGTGTAGATGTGAAAGATAAATAAATAAAAAGAACAACGAAAATAAAGGTGCAGTTGATTAAGTTAGTCATTCTGTATAGAATTTTGTTGATCTGGCTGGGAGTGAGCGAGCATCACAGGCATTATCAGTTGGTACAAGATTGAAAGAAGGGTGCCACATAAATCGAAGTTTGCTAACCCTGGGAACAGTTATACGCAAGCTAAGGTTTGATACTTCACTCTTTCCTCTTTATAGATACTTTTTTAAGTTGGCATCAATTTGCAACTTCAGAGCTAGTTCATTTGTTTTCTTAAATTTACTTCCTTTTGCAGTTATGTAGTTTGAACTTCACAGTCTTCTGATGTCACTGTTGAGATCCTCCTTTGGGTCTATTGTCACAAACCATGATTGGTTTTGAAAACTGTACTTTCAGTTTTTACTAATATGTTACGGCCTCCTTTTCCCCTTCTGTTATAACTGTTTTTTTTTCTTTTATACTTTTATAGCATCACATGCATTTATTTATTGATTAGTTAAACGTCAAATGAAGTACACGGTTTTCTTGAAATTCATTTTACTTCATATTTATTGTGGTTTTCTTGCTTGGTAGCTTAGTACAAAACAATCTCTCTTTGATTTTGACCAGCATTAACTAATAGCAGGAAAGTAAGTTAAAAAGTTCTCTAATAATTCCCGATTACCTTTAGAACCAACATTCTTGGATTGTAATGTTGCTAATCCAAAGAACCACAAACTAAATAAGATTTCATCTACTCAGTATTGATATTTGGATTCGTTGATTATGGAATGCTAAATTAATACCATTATTGGAGAGGTGCTTCTAAAGTGTTGTAGTTTGATGTTGCTAACATATTCCTCTTGGGCTAACGATAAAATTTTTTACGAAAACTATTAGGCCTGCTAGAATATGCGGGCCAAATTTCTGCACAATTAAAATCAGGATATTTACATGATGCGTATAAGTTAGTTATAAATTACCTAACATACCTTAAGAGTTAAGAGTAGACACATCACACAACATGAGATCACATAAAGTAGACATCACGCGACATGAGACCAAATAAACTAGGTGAAGATGGTTGGGGCTACTAAAATAGGTCCCAAAGGGCATCTAGGAGAAAGTAGGAGATGCTGCAGGTTGAGTGATCTAAATAGGTTAAAGTAAGGCTAAAAGGGAACTAGATGAATCAGCCAGAAATAAATGTTGAAAAGACTGGGACAATAATGATAAAACAAATCTCAACAGTCTCGAGAGTAGGCACATCAAACCATATTAGATCAAATAAAGCGGACATCACACAGAATGTGCTCAAATAAGGTAGATTGTGAGGTCTGGGTGTCACCTATGAGAAAAAGTAATATTCTGCAGGTTGAATGATCTAAATATGCTAAAGGAAGTCCAAGAGGGAACTAGATGAAATCAGTCATAAATAACTTCAAAATACGTATTCTATTTGAATAAATAATTTCCCGTTAATAGGGTAGTAGTGTAAGTTTTTTTTTACTGATGTTATATGAGGACACTGGGTACATGCAAAGTTGAGAAGGGAAGAGGATAGGGAAGACAAACTTGTTTTCGAGGCAGATGAAAGGTATTGTGGTTTGCTTCATAAGTTTTCGTTGCCTTTTGAGATATGCTTTTTTTTGGGGCCACTTGAAGCAATATATGGTTTTTACAATCCTTCCACAAAAAATATAACTAATTCTCTATTCAAAGAATATATATAGGGACCATAACTCAGTGTAGATCCTGCCAAAGTTGTGTCCTTGGAGATGTGAACAGGAGATAGACCTAACCTTTGGCACTTTTGCACAAAGTAGTCACACGTTCATTCTGTTGGCTGAGTGTTTTGCCTTCATACCAAGTGATAGTCCCTAATCCAAAATACAAATAAGTGAACATAAAAATAAAATAGCATCATGACTCTTATGCCTGCACCTTTATAGGTTTCCATTACCATTTGCTGAACTGTATTTTCTTGAAAGATAAATATTTTTTAATGTCTGTTATGGCTCTATAGTTCTCTTAAAGGCCAGTGTTAACTTTACCATTAATTTATTTTATGGTTCAAAAATCTTGATTGGTGGTGGGAATCAATACTGACAAATTTTGTTCTTTGCTTTAGTTTGTTGACTGCTGAAAGGCTTTTAACACCAGGATAATAGATGTGTAAAAATCAAGATATATGAATGAGCAAGTTGAATTTGTTATTTACAGCTTCAATGATTCGACATGTCATAAGTTTTAGTCACTGGGGACCATCAGTCAGTATTTTATTTTATCACTTGTATGGTTGGCTTTCTAAAGGGTAATTTTGGAGAGCTCCATTTGGTCAGTTGCATCTTAGTCAAGTAGTTATTGTGGTTACTGTTTCTGTTGAAGAAAATGCAGCATTTCGTAATGCAAAACCTTGGGCACTACTGATTCATGTCTTTTTTTTGTGGCACTTAAAAGTGTGCCATCAATGGTCAGCCAGACTTTGATGCCGGGTTCACCTTCATTCAGTCAATATTAGTATGTCTGTGTTACTTTATTGTTTCACATGGTAGTTGATTGCCTCAGTGACTTCTCTAACATTCTTCCTTGAAATCATTTATAGTAATTGATTCCTCTTCAAAAATTTTGAGCAAAATTTTTCCTTCAATTTCGTAATTATTTGATTCTTGTTGTTTCTCTGTTACCAAGAGCTTGAAGTTTTAGTGTATTGAAAACTGTGAAATATAGAAAATTATTCTATTTCTATATTATGCTTTGTCTATCATTTGATGCAGCAAGGGACGAAATGGACATGTTCCTTACAGAGATTCTAAGCTAACACGCATATTGCAATCCTCCTTGGGAGGCAATTCTAGAACTGCCATCATTTGTACATTGAGCCCTGCACGAAGCCATGTTGAGCAATCGAGAAATACTCTTTTCTTTGCAAGTTGTGCAAAAGAGGTTGCTACTAATGCACAGGTCAATGTAGTCATGTCTGATAAGGCATTAGTCAAGCATTTGCAAAGAGAAGTGGCTAGGCTGGAGAGCGAGTTGAAAGGTCCAGGATCAACTTCTTTTATATGTGATTCTGCTGCACTATTGAGAGAGAAAGATCTTAAGATTGAGAAGGTAAAATATCTTCCTTAACAATTCCTTAAATAAAAAATAAAAAATAGTTACTCACATAAGCATGTTAACATTGACATGCATCCAAAATTAGAGCTGTCTCTTTAACTTTGACTTGGCATTGCTTTTCTCAGTTGGACCAGTGCTGTTTTGATAAAACCTTTGTTGACAAGCGATTTTAATGAAAATGGGATCCATGGGGCAATTTTGAATAGAAATAAAAATCGTAAGGGTTTTTTTGTCTTAAGAAAACTTGAATAATGGTTTTTCTTTTTTAGAAGTTCCATTTAAATTTTTTGATCGGTAAGTTCCATTTAAATTGGATTTCATAAATGCTCATGGTTTCTGAAATAAGCTATAAGGACCAGCAGCTCTTCAACAGTTTCTTCTAAAACCACTCTTAAATTTTTTGCATCATTAAAACTAGGTTAAGAAGTCATAAATTGGATTCCACTCGTAAAGACTTGGATAAGCCGACTTGGTGACACAAACTAGAATTTTTATTTAGATTATTCAGTGAGTGTTCATAAATAAATAAAAATAGAATTCAGTTCGTAAATATTCATAGCTTCTATATACCAATTCTTATCAACATATGAAGTTCCCTCTACGCATTCCTTACATTTATGACCTGGTTGAGTTGGATTCACTTGGCATAAAAAATGCTGACCTAGACAAAGCATCTCTTGTGCCATGCTGATTTAATCAAATTTGAGCCCATCTGACCCAAAAATGTTTTGCTTTTGAAGACCAACAAGCAGCATAATCAACTTCTCAAGAATACAATCAAGATCAATTGGTGCATTTATTCTAGCACATGGAGCAAAATTTTTCATGTGCAAGGTGCAGAAACCATACAATCAGATTGATTGCATTTCCTTTTTTTTTTATACAGATGAAGAAAGAGATAAAAGAACTAACTGAGCAAAGAGATCTTGCTCAATCTCAGGTTGAGGATTTGTTGCGAGTATTTGGACATGATCAAGCTTCAAGACTACTGGTATAAATGCAGTTAAGTTATATTTCCCACTACATCTTTATGACTTCTCTAACTGCTAACTCCTGTTCTGTTCCTCTTTCTTTTAGGTAGGATTTCCTATATCACAAACACAGAATAAATGGGAAGATCAACATTCAGTGTCAGGGACATTTAATGTGGTAGATCCTCACTGTTTGGATGGAAGCATTGGACCATTCAGCACACCTTGTTATTCTGATGGAAAGAGTAGAACTAATACCGACAAGCATTACCTACAGCTTCCAGTGTGTTCTGTGCACCATTTGCAGTCTGATGGTACAACTCCACAACTCTTGGACAGGACTCATGAGTTTTGTGGGCCTTACCCATATCATGATTGGGAGAAGATGGCACAAGGAAAAGGTGAAGAGTTTGAAGACCTTTGCAAGGAGGTTCGTTGTGTTGAGGTGGAAGAGTTGTGCACAAACAGAAACATAGCATCTGATGCCTTGTCATCTGAAGAAAATGAAGGAATCTCAGCATTGACAGTATCTGGAAATGGGGTTGCAACATCTCAGGAGTCAATGCTGTATCCGTTGAAGGGAGATAGAGAGTTGAGTCATGTTCAGGCGATCTACACATATGGTGCGGCGGAGCAGAAAACCAAAGACATGCAAAGGAACTTTGACATTCTTGTCAATCCTTACCCTGATGAACCATCTTCATGGTCTGTATCAGCTGATATATCTATCCCTACAAACTTAAAATTGACTAAGAGCAGAAGCTGTAGAGCAACTTTGATGACTAGTTCATCACCTCCCAGGTCTGAGAGGTTGGACCAGATTATGAACACACCTCCAAACTGGTTTGAGAAAGACTTCCCTGGGAGACCTGAAGGTTTTCGTGGGAAGATTCCTGTATTAAATTATGGTGAGGATCCTGGAAGGTTATCAAGACAGGATTCTCACTCTTCTATTGGAAGTGCATTCATGGATGAACCAAAAGCACAGAACACTAGGATGTCAACTGATGAGGAAATTAGTAGCATCCATACTTTTGTTGCAGAACTGAAGGAAATGGCAGAAATTCAGTGTGAAAAGAAACTTTGTAATAATCTGGTGAGTATCAGTAATATTCTTTTGTTACTATCCTCTTATAAGAAAAGCTTCTAGTTTATGCAACTGTCCAGGATTATGTAAATATTCAGGATTCATGTGATAAAAGATTTAGAAAAAGTTTAAAACCATTAGCCAACCTAATGGAACAACACCCACCCCCACCTAGATTTGAGTATGAGAATGCTTAAAAGACATAACCGAAAATTTTATTTATTGACAGAATAGGATTCATTTTGCCAATTCTAAATAGTTAGTATAGGATTTTTTTTCTGTTTCTTTGTTTTTTTTTTTGTTTTTATCTTGTCTTCTTTGAATTTAATATCTTTTTGGTGGGTGGCCAAGTTCATAGTTCTTTTCATATTATTCCTTACTATGCTATTCAATTTTGGCTTTTAGCCTAAACATTAGCAAATCCTATGACTGGTTGTGAGAATGTCAACTTTATGTTTGTGTTTCTCGTTCAATGCTTTTCATTCAAACTTTGATAAAAGTATTGACAAATTGCAGGAACAATCAGGGTATCATCTTCTGTTATTATACATTTAAAACATTGTAAATGTTGTTTACATGATGAGAAACTGCATATATTGATTTTATTATTCAACATCATTTTATATGGTGATATCTACTGTAGTATTACATAATGAATTCACCTCAAAGTATTATGAGTCTTAATCATGACCAAATCTTTTTGAATTGCATATAAGCAGAACTATAAAGCCTAACATGGTGTGGTTTTTTTAAATGTAATTGAACTTTTTGAGTTGTATACCAATGTTTAGTGAATTTGGCTTGCCATCATTCGGTTAATGTATGCGTGATGGTTCCAGGAAACACAACCAGATGCTGATGAGTCTGGAAAGAAGGTGAAAAATGTTGGTTTGGATCCGATTCAGGATTCTTTGGATGCTCCTTCCGATTGGCCATTAATATTTGAGATGCTGCAGAGAGAGATAATTGAATTTTGGCATATTTGCAATGTATCATTGGTCCATAGAACCTACTTCTTCCTGCTCTTTAGAGGTGATCCAACAGACTCCATTTATATGGAGGTGGAGCTTCGGAGATTGACCTTTCTGAAGAATACATTTTCTCACGGAAATCAAGCTGTGGAGAAAGGTCAAACACTTTCACCAGCATCAAGGTACCATCTATACATTTTTGGTAAAGTGAATTTTTATAAGCAAAAGAAGGGGTGGGGGATGCAGCAGGAAAACTGGGACTGCTTGGCTATGGCAGTTCTATGCCTTAATGTTTAAATGTCTGTCACTCATGGGGTACAAGTGAGGGCCGCCCTAAACAATGTATGAGATGTATTAGGCAGGATTGCTCTGAGGCATATGGCTAGTGTTTGGTTCCTTTAGATAGGTTAGGTTCGGGGTTGACCGTCCCCAGTTTGTCTAAATACATGAGCAGGTTCAGGTAGGCTTGTGACCACTAAAATAGATGCTCAACCTAAACCAGAAGTAATCCAAGTCTAGTGTACGTATTGTTGCTTTCTACTTCTATAGCAGAACCTTCACATGTTTCTTTGGTAAACAGCATGAGAGCACTCCGTCGTGAAAGGGAAATTCTGAGCAAGAAAATGCTGAAGCAGTTCACTTTGGAGGAGAGAGAGAACATTTACCGGAAGTGGAGTATTCAGTTGGATACAAAGAAGAGGAGGCTACAGCTCGCCCGCTGCCTGTGGACTGACACAAAGGACATGGACCACGTCTTTGAGAGTGCTTCTTTAGTTGCTAAGCTAATTGGCTTTCAGGGGTCAGGGCAGGCCCTCAAGGAGATGTTTGGGCTCAGCTTCACACCATGGCGCTCAAGCCGGAGATTTTTCAGCTGGAGATAGCATGTTATCTGTTGTGTAAGCTGATGGTAGGCACCATATAGGAAAACTATATTGGAACACTAGTTTGGCATATTCATGTCTCTGATTGCCATTGTTTTACGCATGTTTGAACGTCAACAGATAACCACGATCACTATTTTTAGTTTATAGTTTTTTATTTTGTTATTGTATATTTTTCTTGGCGGACATTCCATCGTTTTGATTGTAATCAAGTTATGGTTGGCTTGCAAGTCTACTCAGTCTTGTCTCTTCATCCGAGCTCTTTGCTGCTTTCTTCGAAACAGGTTCGGCTATAGGAATTAGGAAGTTATTAGGAAGGACTCATTCCAGTTGGTGACAACTCTGTTTTGGACACCAAAAAAGGAAGGGGGCTACCAGTGTGGTTGACCCTTGGATGTGACTATAGTGGCTTCATCCCTGCTGGGAATGTTCGGATTGAGCCATAGCTACCACACATCTCAGTCTTAGTGGGGACGAATGGACTCTCATCACAGCACCATGAAAGTACAATGAATCCTACAGTGGAATTGGTTTCAATCCTTAACACTAAGCTTTGCATGCAGGGTATTTGATATCAGTACCTTCACCTTCAAACCACCCAAACAAGATGGGAATAACCACACCCAAACAAGATGGGAATAACCACACCTTCAAACCACCCAAACAACATGGGAATAACCACAACATTGGGCCACCATTTCTGTTGTGACGTGATTGATATACAGCAGTTTCCACTCAAGCTTGCAGTAAAGTGGTAGCGATAGCTAAAAGCCACCGATGAAGGCTAGATTCGCTAGAAGCCACGGTATAACCATTAAATATTTCATGTTAACACATTCGCCAGTTGAAGATCCACTGCCGATGGGTCGGCTATATATTGTCATAGAAAATATAAAATCACATCTTGTTATAATTCAACATAAGCCATCTCTGCCCGTCATTCTTACAGCTGGAAACGGCCCCAAAATCTCTCGTTTTTCTTTCTGCTTTTTCTTTTCCTTACAAAATTTCAAAGCATCTTCTCGTTCGTCCTTGATTTCAGTGGCAAAAATCGTTGTCCACACCTGCTTGCTAGGAACAAAGGATTTCAAGATTTCTGTTAGGGCAAGTGTTACATGCCTAATTGTTGTTCCAAAAGCCTCAAGCCTTACAGAGTCTTGGTTCATTAAGCATTTAATATTTAGGATCGCAACAGCAAGAAAATTAGACAAAATTTTCATTAAACATAAATGATTATCATAATTTCAACAAAGATGAATAGTAACAGCAAATGGTCAGGGAGAGCTCCTTATTATGATTTAAGGAGATCTTCCGATCTGACTTGGAACATAAAATCTTATGAATAGTCACAGCAAATGGTTGGGGGAGAGCTCCATATACAATTGTGCTTCAAAGCTGATTATGATTTGAGGACAGCTCCTTCGGTGATCTTCCAATCTGAATTGGAACAAGACATCTCATATCTTGTGGTATATGTCGTATTGTAGGAGTCGTTGCGCTTTGGATTAGAGTTGTCAGTTAGATGCGCTGACTCCTCAAGAGTAGCTTCTACTGTGGCTCGTCGCCCATCTATTGAAACAGTCACACTGTCAATGGTCAGACCTGACAGAGTATACTCCCAGAACCAACCTTGTTGTGCAATTTCTGCAGCTCGTTCTGTCCATATCTTCAGCATCCTACCTTCTAACACCTGGAATTTCTCCGAATATATCAGCACATATTTTACATCAACGAACGAAGAACGAAATACCGTATCTCAACCCCAATCAGGATCCCATTGCAAATAATTCAACAGAAGTGAAGAGACAGATCAGATGGTTACTCACCTCTGGCAATTTTCCAATACAATGATCGGGTCCAAGAGCCTGAGATTTAACATTCTGCCACTTGCGAACTAGATATTCTGCAAACCTTGCATCCATCCTCGGTATTGCCTCTACCTTTTTTTCATCTACAAAATGTACATGCTGATAAATAAATTTAATGTACAAGAGAAGCTCCTTGGCAAGAAAAATTGAACAGGAAGTACAGTTCAGTAAACATTCTTTATCATAGAAACCCTAATGATCCATTGCATCCCCATGTAACCATAACTCTTGATTGGAAGTCTTGTTGGTCGTCATCATACACACATAAGAATATCAAGGTATAGTTTCAAGGGAGGGAATGGGAACGTTTTTCAGGGCTATATTGAGATACATTGCTTGCCTGATGCAAAGACCTAGATATTCTTGCCTTTTGCGTGACAATTGACTATATGTTTGAATTATATGTTCATATACAGAATATTATGATACGCAATTTAATTGTAAAATTCATATAATTCAAACAATTTGACATTGTAACATTATGAAAAAGATTTATAAAAAATAAAAAAAATAAAAATAAAAATAAAAATAAAAAGAAGAAGAAACCAAAAAAAAAAAGACAACTTATGTTCTACTAAAAAGCTCCCCTCAGAATATGGCACTCTAAAGCAGCTAGAACATTCATACATAATATAATTTACCTGTTTTGAACATAAAAAAACCCCTTTTTCCTAAGACAAATGCCAAAAGACCCAAAACCTACACTGCAAACCTACTTATAAAATTAGTATGAATCTTACAATCTACAATTCAAGGATTTTGGTTTGATTTTACTTGGCCCCTAACCATTTTCAATCAGATTCATAGTTTGAAACCCTTGATTTAGGCAACTTGTAATAATTTGTTAGTTGTTTCTTCTCTCTGAAACTTTATCATGGTCTGGAGTAGAAATTGTAAGGTGCTGGATTTGCAGACCATACAACAAAGAAAATCTGTTGCTTGGTTCTGGGTCTTAGCTCATTGGAAAAAAACAAAAAACACTACCCTGAAAGGGGTAGGTTTCTTTTTCCAAAGAATGAAAGAATTGATTGAAAAGGGGTACTTTTTAGTGCATTGGGGCTTAGTGACTTTAAAGGAAAGAACCTACAGAAAATACCACAAGGAAACAAAGAAGCAAAGAGCAGTAAGACGTGTGAGAAAGACTGAAAATTATGGGGCAAGACTCGCCAGATGATGCCAACAGAAGATTTTGGGATGACGAAGCCAACAGGCTAGATATCATGACACCATATACATAATAATCATCCAGGTTGCTAAGGTTTCTTTGTGCTTGCAGTCTCTACTAAGGTAGCCATATCTAAAAATCTTGCAGTTCTACAAAACAAATACACTAAATTACAAACATTACCAAAATGCAATCCATCAGTGGCACCGGGGTTTCTAAAAGCAAAGCAGAAAATGGATGTCTAACAATGATAATGATGGAGGAAAAAATTATATTTTGGTCATACCCACATTGATGACATCAGCAGCAATTGCTGAACCAACTTCTTTACGTATAGGGGATTGTCCATTTCTAGACGGCAAAAATTTCAAGCCTGCCAATGTCAATGCTCCAACAACCACTCCAGCACACATTATCTTCATACTTGCATCTTTTATTTTAATGGTCATTGACTCTTGGTCACCTATTTCTTCGGAACTAATTTTCCCAGATATCTCAGCTAAATCATTAGAATTATCTTGCATGGGATTCTCTACCGTCTCTTCTACACTCCCTTCACTTCCAATGGCAGGAACAACATTGTTACCATTGACTTCTTCCCTGCGTTTTATACTCTCTTTCCTATAACCCACTGGGAACACTTTCTGCAGTGCCTGAATCGCACTTGTCTTCACATTATCAAGCACAACAGTGGCCTCAGCCCCAATTCTTGCTATGGCCGCTGCTGCAGCTAACGGTGAACCACTGGCACCTTCCAATCTTTCTAGATACCTTAGAACAGTAGGGTCATCATAATAATCACCAAGCTTGAATTGAATACCCTGGGTGTCTCTAAATCTAGGAAAGACCACTTCCATCAACCAAGTCTCTAACAATTTACAAAGGCCCAGAAGGACATCATTATTATTGTCATCCTTGGAGTATTCCAAGACAAATTGGACAATAGATGGATCTCTGTATGGTGAATTGTCATTGTCCAAGCCCAACCATGAGCGACACTCATCAAGATCTCCTATGAGAAGTGAGCAAAGTCCCCTCTCTAAAGCAAAGTCTAGCTCACGGTCTGTTGCAGTGGTATAATTGGAGACAATGGCCCCAAGAGCCAATGCCTTGGTCTGCTGGAGTTGTTGGAACAGGTTATCTGCATCTCGGATGAGACGAGGCTTTTTCCCAACAAACGCTTGGGCAACAAGAGCCAGTGCCACCCCATAAACTTCAAAACTTTCTGCAGGGATGTTACTTGGTGTTGCAGCAAATAAATCAACCTTCACAGCAAAAAAATGACACACACATGAGCAGCAAGCACAAAGAGGATCCTGCCAAATGTTTATGTTCACTACCATACAAACCTGCTCTGCGGCTGTCATATGCAAGAAGGCCTCATTCATAAAATCTTCACGGGTGAATCCACCAGCAATAGCTGCTGCACCCCCTCCTCCAACGGCCCATAAAATGTTGCGCACACCATGAAGACCTTCTTCTCTTCTTGTCCGGTGCTCTTCATCAAGGGGCAATCCTAGAAGTTCCAACACACAACGTGGGGTGATCTCTTCCAGTGTCTCATCAATTTGTGCCTGTAGTTCTGGTGCAAGTTTAGTTGCACCTTCCTCCTGCATGTGAACAGATTCAGTAGTTGCAAGAGAAAAAATAATCTCACATTTTCACATTAAAGCCTTGAAAATTCAAAAATAAGAACTTGTAAATCAGCTTCCATCCTTTCTATTGTTCTTTCTGGTATCCAAAATT
This sequence comes from Buxus sempervirens, assembly GCA_947561395.2. NCBI lineage: Eukaryota > Viridiplantae > Streptophyta > Magnoliopsida > Buxales > Buxaceae > Buxus > Buxus sempervirens. The sequence continues at coordinate 40,059,140 of OX387190.1, forward strand.
CCTAACAAATTATGAGAAAACTCTGCCAGTGTTTGCTTTTCTAGCAATGTCTTTTATGCACTACCAGTCTCAAGCCCAAATAAATGGGGGAAGGTTCTGTCAGGTTAGCAGCTGATGTAAAAACTTTTGCTAAATCTAATTATAACATGAATATTGACTTATAATCTTGTATAAATGCTAGGACATCATCCAGTTGAAGTGCTGCCCGGTTGTAATGAGAAATGAGCAAGGTTTAGTTAGACCATCCTCTATAAACGACGCATCGCAGTACAGCACGGTTGCATCGAGAAGTGGTCAAAGGCTCTTGCATAAATTAGATGAACACAAAGAAGCTAGTCTGAGAGAGTGGAATTTGCTTTGGTACTTAGAATATAGGAACTTCAACAGGGTTAGTAAATATTATGAAAAGAAGGCCAATAAATATAATGTGTTTACAAGAAACTAAATAGAAAAAAGGCAAGGCTGAGGAGGTTAATGAGTATAAACTTTGATATATAGGGAAAGATAGTAATAGCAATGTGGTAGGAATAATGGCAGATAAAAATATGAATAATAAGGTTGTTAATATTACAATTAATTATAGGATAATGTTAATTAAGTTAGTCATAGGTCAAGAAATTTTAAACATAATTAGCAGCTATGCACCTCAAGTAGGCTTAGATGACAACATTTAAATACTTTTTTAGGAAAAAATAGATGGGCTGTTATAAGACATCTTTAAAAGCGAAAGGATGTTCATGGAAGGGTACTTATATAATCATAAGAGATGTAAGTGATGGTTATAATAGAATTCATGGAGAAAGATGCTTTGGTCAAAGGAAAAGGTGGGTTAATTGGCCCTTAAGTTCGCAGTAGCGTATGACCTTTGCTTCAACAAATATATTTTTCCAAGAGAGAACTCAACATTTGATGACTTTTAAGAGTGGGTCAAATTGGGAAAAAAAGGTCAGGCCTTTCTATCTTTCTGTACAGTAAGTAAATTATTCAACATAAAAGGAAAAATTATGACCTTAGTACAAGGTTTAAAAACTTGGTATCGGATTGGGCATTGGCCCAGCCCAATACTGAGTCATTCAGCCGACACTGAGAAGTATCTACTGATACTTACGAGAAAACCTTCAGTAGGGGCTTGATACTCGGTATCGCCTCGAGCCGATACCAAGTCGTATCATCCGATACTTCTTGATATCGCCCCATACTTAAAACAGGCAATACCGAGTCGTATCGTCCATACTTCTCAATATCGCCCAATACTAAAAACCTTGCTTAATATCTTATCTGCAGAATAAGTCAATTACTCATACAAAAAGATGGTAAAATACCAAAAAACAAACAATGAAAATCATCATCCTCACCTAATCAAAAGGAATCATATCCATGGCAAGCATGAAGAGCAAATGACTCCATTTAAAAAATCAACCGCAATGGGAAAGCGAATTCTGAATTGCAACATAATGTGATGATTGGAGACTTACCTGCAAAAGCTTCAAGGCTCTCTCAAGAGCATCACAGCCCTGGATAAAATCAGGAGGAGACAAAGCCATTGCGTCCCTCGACGTATCTACATACGCAAGCGACATTGCCAGAACAACATCTTGTTTGAATGACTTGGGCAACCTTTCTCTCAACAAACTCTCTCCAGTCCTAATAACCACTTCAGTCTCCCCAGCTTCTTGTAGCAGACATAAAGCTCCAGGAACCTGCAAATTACAGTGAATTCAGTTTGAGTGAAGCTGAGTAACACCAAAGTCTGTACAATGATTTTCATATGGGAGCAAAGAAGTAAGATTGGAAATAGAATGAACCTTATCCCAAGGGACTTGGGTGAGTAGAGTTCCATCTTCGTCTTCGAGGAGTCCTTGGTTGTAATCGCCTCTTGACCTAGGGTTCGCCAGAGTTTCGCATGCTGCTTGAAGAATTTGTCTTCTGCTCATAAGGGACTCTTGGCTAAAACCGTGCTGGGGTGGTTTCGAAACCCTAGCATCGTAAGCTCTTCGAATTCCGTCGCCTAAGAAGTGAGTTTCAGCTCCCAGTACCTGTTTTTATACTTCTCTGTTAATAGGCAAGGAAAAAGGATGAACTGAAATGCAGAAAGACAGAGACAGACCTGATAGAAATCGATGGGGAGAGAGACGTATCGCTCTGGGGCTGCTGGTGGGGGAGGGAGGAGAGAAGTGAGAGTTGCGTTTGAATTTGAAGCGGTGGAAGGGACGTCGTCGGAGGTGTCAGCAATGGTGGGGGTGGGAAGGAATTGGAAGTCTCCGAGAAGGCGTTCGGCCCATTTGCTGGCGGAGCATGGCGGAAGTCCGACGGCGAGTTTCTTAAGTCTATTTCCGTTTGGCAACACTATCCTCGGATTGCGCAGGCCGACACCAAAAGGTCTCAAAGCTTCCATTGCATACGAGTGTGCATGCGTTGGCCACTCTCCTCTTCCAACCCACTTCCAGTAAAAAGGTGTAGTGCGAGTGATATGTTCTCCACTTCCAGTAAAAAGGCGTGGAGAACATATCTTCATTTGTTGAATTTTAAAAATTACATTTATTTTGCTCGCCGACTCTCACAGTTCCGTTGTAGTCTAGTTGGTTAGGATACTCGGCTCTCACCCGAGAGACCCGGGTTCAAGTCCCGGCAACGGAAACTCTTTTTTCGTTTTTCTTTTCTTTTGTTATTAAAATTAAATTTCAGATCCAGCTTGACATGGAAAGTTGAAAGAGAGTCCATAAAATGCTTGCATTCCAGGAACACGCAGCCACATCCCCGTAAAGAACCAGAGATAGTAATTAATTAATATGATAGTCTGAAGTTGGGAAGGTTCTCCCATGCCAAGAAGTCGCATATGCTTGGATGATATTCGAAAATCTGAATGTTTTAATGCAAGATTAGAAATTGAGAAGTAGACGATCGAGGTGATTAGTAATAAATACGAGATCCACCGCACTTACTTTTTTCTCCGTAACGTTCTTCTCTGTTAGACGACCGAGGTAATACAAGGAAGGAGTCGCAATTGACAGAATGTGTAAATTGCTTACTTTCAGTCTCTGTTAGTTGCGGAAATCTGTTAGTTATATGAAATAGGGGAGAGGCCTCAGTGCCTTACCCCCATTGTGCTTCTTGTTGAAAAGGGCCAACATCTATTATCCCCGCTTAAACAATTCTGGGAAAGTCAACATACAAGTTGTAGAAAACGGATACTGAAATTTAGACAGTTAAAACTAATTGCAGTATCCAATCTCATCAGTTGAATCAGTTACATTCTTCCATTATGCTGTAAGTATGACAAAAAGGAAACTCCCCCATTTGCATGAGATCAATCTGCTGAGGTTTTGTCCACTCTTGATTCCACTGCAACCTTAGCTCCAGTTATATTGAATCTATTATTCATCCCACTAATGCTAATTTATCAACAGCTTTTAAATTTAAATCTATCCAATTCAAATCATATTGCAAGTTTGCAACCTTGATGAGCAAAACCTCCTGAAGTTCTGGACACCCGCAGTATTGTTCCTTCTCTGAAATCAGAATGAGACCATACACACTCATTCATTCCCTCTCTGAAATCAGAATTGTTCCAGACGAAGCCATTGACAGGCACATGCAGTCCGGTCTCCTTCTCAAGTTTCTGAAGGGCAAGGGTTTAAAGTATTAGATTTAACGAGTGAAAAACAATTAGTGTCCTAAATTCTGAATATTAGTACAGTGGCTTATGAGTGACACATGGCATGCCTCTCTCCAACCAAAGGTAACATAGTAAAGTTTTGGTCTGAGTTCCAAAATGAAAGCTTAAACTCCAAATTCTGCTACTGAAGTAGGTATGGCCAAAAGTTCAACTTCAATGACGAATTCTTATTGCCAGCTTCCAAGTCTAGTTGCTCAATGCACATTATGCCCGTAACTCTGAAGCCTAGAACAACAATAGGATGCAATTTTTTTCTTTCAGAATTAAATAAAAAAAAAAAAAGGGTTTCCCTGTTACCAGCCAATTTTCACAGGATCGACAAAGCCACGTAAAATCTGAAATATGTGCAGGTCAAGAAAATCATATACAATGCAAGCATATAAAGCCCAAAGTCCCAAGTGGTATCCTTGAATGACCAACCACATGTCTTAAGAGCTTGGATGCACAGGAAGAGATTTATGTTAAAATTCATTTGACTAATCCTTCAAGGTCACCGAAAGCTTACTAAAAATTCCAGAGAGGTGAAAGGAGAATACCAAATGCTAACTGCCGACTGGTGACAAGCGGCTCTCGGTCATAACATAATATGCACAAAAGTTATGAACATTTGTTTGTGTATCAAAGGCATAAGTGTTGTGAAAAAGCACTGAACTCGTGTTTTTGTGTGTGTACTTCCACATTCCAAATTTCAATCTCGTTATAGGAACTATGTTCCATTGGATATGCTTCAATATTATCATTCTATCTGGTGCACAGAAAATTCCAGGCATGCAGACAAAAATAGAGGGTAATCTCTCGCACTTACCGGAAAAGAACTTCTTAGAATCTAATGTATGTTGCTTCATCTATTTTCCTTTCAGATGTAGGAAGAACAGATATGACTCAAACTTCTACCAACTTGCTTTCGTTCACAAAGAAGCAATCCTATCAAATATCCTATACGGCCTGTTTCCATCTCTTCCACAGATGCTCATCTTGAATAAGCCTTAGACTATCAACTTCAAACAAATCCCATTCTCCCATAAATCTACGCCTTTGATCAAGATAGTTGCCTAACCTAAACTGCTCAATTCCAAATCCGATCCCCCCATTCAATAACAGGTTCATGCCAATCAAAGGTATACACATTCATGCATAACACCCACGAAGTGAAAGAGTTTTTTCGGGCACAGATAGAAACTAATAAACCATGTAAAACAGAAGGTTTATTTCGTGATTAAATCAAAATGTACAGCTCCTGCTTAAAAAAAGCCCTAAAAAGAAACGAATACTGAACCCTAAAACTGCAAATGAGATAGCAGAAAAGGGAACATACAACAGGACACTTCATGTGTTTGTGTTGGCTGCAATAAATCAGATGAGTTTGAAAGGGAGAGGCCAAGGGGTCGATTGGGGCACCTCAACCTTCTCCTTGATCCTCGCGATCTTTTCCTTCTTCTTGGGTCTTGCGTTGCCATATGACCCCTTGAATCGCTTCCCCCTCTTTGTCCTCTTGTCCCCTCGACCGCACAGGATCGGAAGCGACGGTGTTGCAGCTCTCTCCGTCATCATCACTCTCCTCGCAATAGCGCCGCACCACTGCATCGCCATGCTACCTCTCCAGTCTCGACACAGCCACACACACGTACTGTGGTTCTCCGAGGCGAAACCGATTATAGTACACGCTATTCGATACTTCTTCGTGGTAGGAAATTTTTGTGCTTTATGAGCTATCTTCCGTCCATATTTTTTCATCTTCGAGGGCCAAGATCATCGCATTAAACAACGAACCCAGTTTCTATATCTTTCTTTTTCCTTTTTCTTTTTTGAAAATTATGAAAAATCCACTTTTTAAACATATTTATAAAAACAGTCTATTAAGATGCAGAATTACAGAAAAGGACCACTTTTCAAACATAATTTACTTTCAAGACCACTTTTCAAAATTAATTAAAAAATAATATCATTTTATTATAGCCGATTATGATGCGTTCGTATCCCACGTAGAATGCATTTGTGTCTCATATAAGATGATCTTGTGTCTCATATAAAAAGCTTGCATCCCATGTATAATGCGCACGTGTCCTAAGTAAAGAGATTTTCAAATTTAATTATTTTTTAAAAGTGCTCTTGTAATTTAATTTCAATGGACATTTTTATAATTATCTACGAAAAGTGGACCTTTTGTGCAATTCAACATCTTAGTAGACTATTTTTATAAATATTTTAAAAATGTGATATGTTTTCATAATTTTCCCTTTTTTTTTCTTTAGAAAATTAAACTTCCCTCTTTTAAACTTTAAACTCGTCCATGACATTTCTGAAATAACATTAACCTCCCTTCTAATTTTGTTGTTGGCATCGTGATATTAAGAAGTTGATACAAGATGTTGATGCGTATAAAATTTGTTTGTTTTATCTTTCTTGAAATTACATAGAATTTAGACATAATTTTATTCTTGTTTATTAGTTTTATATTTCTTTTTTCTTTTATACTTCTATGTTTCTTGATAAGGGTGCTCACGGTCACCCCGCCCAAGGTGCATAGCCCGTTTATAAATGGACTTGATCATGCAATGATTGATCGTAGTGTGGGCCTTGGGATTGATTTTTGAAAGTCCAAAAAACCTTTGGACGGGCTTGGTCAAAAATAAGAAATGTCAAGCCAGCCCCAAGTTTAACTAACTTAATTGATTTTGCATTTTACTATTTAATTAATACTTTCTTTCTAACCCGAAACTACTCATATTGACTCCACAAGTCTTCACTCTTCTTCTAAATTGTGATACTTTTTGCTGGGGGGGGGGGGGGGGGAACCCATTCATGTAAGGGGCTGTCTACAACATATACTGTAGACGATTATTTAATCTTGAATTCAAAAACATTATTGACTCTTGAATTCAAAAACTACCATACGATGTTGATGGTTATATTCCGCAATATTCAAGGTTTGCGTCCTCTAATGTTGGGGATTACACATTTTAATGATTAAGGTTACCCGATTGTAATCTATGATTTTTGGGGTTAAATTCTCCATTATTTGGGTCTGACAAGTGGAGTTGTATCCTCCAAAGTTTGTAATTGTACAGTCTAGTCATTAAAATTTTGTCCTCTAACATATGAGGTTGTATCCTCTTATATTTGGGGCTATACTATATCATGCTTCACAAGATACATCTTATGATGACAAAAATTTTGCCCTTTATTATTCTAGGATACCCTTCCATAATCAAATCTATACAATTTTTTTCCCTTCAGTTGCATCCTTTTAATGTTTGACAAGTGTATCCGCTTAATATTTTAAAATGTATCATTTGATGATTTAGCAAATGTATCATTTTGGTGGGAATTGGCTTATAATGATGATCTTTTGATGGTTATAGTTGTACTCTCAGATTTTTGTGAGACAGAACCCTTAAAATGTTAAGGGTTACATGCTATTGGGATTGTATACATCATTCAATAATTAAGGTTGTATTCTCTGATATTTAAGATCGTATCATTGGATGTTCAAGGGCATAATGAGTAGAGTTGTATCCTTTAATGCACAGGTTTATATCCTTATATGATTAGATCATACCCCAGAGACCGGTGCTTGTAAAAAACTAAAGATTAAAATGTGTTCTAACAAATTTAGTATTTTCATTACCTTTAAAAGGGGTATTTTATTTAAGCAATTTTATTTGTAAAATTAACCTCATTTGATAAAATTTTAATGGGAAAAGGAAGAAGGTATATCTATATTATTAATAAAGGGAAGAGGGGGTTTATTCCCCCAGATTATGGCCTCCCTTCTTTTTTTCAATTATTGACCTTCCCAAATAAAATAATCCAAAACCATAACCACCCATTACTCTTTTCACATTCAAATTTAAATCCTTACTTATATGTTACGTTAAAGGCGAGGACATACGCTATGCACGTGACACGGCTGGTATGTTCAAATGTAAGGCAGCGTACGCCATTTTTCCATGTGAAGGTGTGTCACCATTTTTGGGAAACTTTTTTTCAAATCGAAACTCGAGAGGGAGGTTAGGGCAATTCTCTATCTCCTTTTTCTTTTCCTTCAAAAGTGAAAACCGACTCTCGTTAAGGTTGTGTTTGTAGCTTTGGATTTGGGGAGAAAAGAAAAGAAAGCTAAAAAGGAAAAGAAGGGAAGAGAAAAGAAAAATACTGATTTTCTTTCCTTTTCTGATATTTGGATGAGATGAGAAATGAGAAGAAAAGAAAAAATGTATTTTAGTAAGATGATGGGTGGGGGCGGTGGGTGGTGGTGGCAGGAGGTAGTGGGTGGTGGTGTTGGCGGGTGATGGTGGTGACGGCTAGTGGCGATGGTGGTGGGCAAGGTTTACTGTTTCGATGTCGATGGGCATGCCACCGAAACGCCGGAAAATTTAAAATGGACAAAATTTGGGTTTTTTTGGATTTTAAGGAAATTTCGCCGACATGCCGTTTTGTTTCGTCGACACGCCGCCCATTTCGCTAATAAAAATTAAATAAATATAGATTTTTTTTCTTTGTTTCGCTCGTTTCGCCGAAAAATCGTTAGGGAAACTACCCTAGCGAATTCCTCCAGCGAAACGCATCGCTGGGGGGAAAAAATCGAAATTTTGGGCGTGTCGCCGAAACTCAAAACACTGGTGATAGGCGGTGGGTGGTGGTGACAGCTAGTGGTGGTAGTGGTCGGCACTGGTGGGTGGAGGTGGGTGGTGGTGGTGATGGGTGGTGGTGGATGGTGGGTGGTGGGTTGTGGTGGCGGTGGATGGTACTAGTGGGGGGTGAGTGGGTAGTATGAACAGTGACAAATGATGTTAAATTTTCTTTTCTTACAAAATTCATACCTTTTGGGAGAGAAAATGTTTTACATTGAAAAGAAAAATAGAGGAAAAATTTGGAAAGAAAATCTCATTTTCCTTCGTCTAAACCAAACAAGTGAAAAGAAAATTTTAGCATTTTTTTCTCTTTTCTCCCTCAAACCCATGTTCCAAACACAGCCTAACAGTGAGCTGGGGATGGAAACGTAAGAGTGAGCTGGGGATGGATACGGCGTTTGGGCTGGCTGCGGCTGCAAATCAAACACGAGTCCACGACAACACATCTATAACAGAGCATTGGTTCATCCTCTCTTTCATTTCGAGCCGACCTTGGTACCTTATCTTTCCTCAGGATTTCAAGTACTGCGTGGATGGAGCAATGCGGGATTACTCTCGCTTGGAGGAGTTCCGTAGCTCCGACTTTTCACTCTCCACAACCAGTATCTTCGACCGTGAGTATTAAGTGTTTATCTGTGTTGAAATTCTTTGAGATTGTGTGCCAGTGCTTATTGTCTGAAATCCTACATTATCCGCAGAGGTGTGAGACTAAGAGATTTAGGGTTCGGTGTCTCAGTAGCAACAACGGCGGGTCCAAACAAAACCAGAAGGTATGTTTTCCAATTATCGGTATATTCTTGGGTAGTTGAGGAATGGGTTTTATATATAGTTTGAATTTCGATTTCACTTGTACAGAGTCAATCTCGTAAATAAGGTGGAACGTGTCTTGTACCGCGGATACCTTGTTCTTTTACTGATCACAAAGTTGTCCATCATTAGACTATGTATGTAAATAGATAATTTATATGCGAGTGTGCAGGGAGTTGATCTCGTTTGATGATTCTATAGTTCAAACTTTGAAATGTAAAGATACAGGCTCTGTGGGTTTTTTCGTAATAAAAAGACATTATGTTTTTACATTTTTCATGCCGAGATAAGTATTCTATTGCTCGGAGATATCATTGGATGCATTCGGTTTGTTGCAGGCAAATCAGATGACTGTATCAATTACAGGAGCGACAGGTTTTGTAGGTAGAAGATTGGTGCAAAGGCTGCATGCAGGTCATGGTTACTCCATCTAGTCTGTAGTTGCGAACTTATAATACCAAGAACACTCTTGCAACTTGTTAGATTTCTGAGTAGATTATGTGTTAGACAAACTTATTCCCCTTCATGACTACAACCCAAATATCACATGACTGGTAGCAAAATTCTTGACTTCAACCAAATGATTTTATTCCAATGCAAAAGATTTCTAATGTTGATCTATGTTTCAAATCATTTTTTGTTGTCTTATTAATTTAGTTGTTTTTATCCAGCTTGTTCTTTGTTTTATCATAGACTGTCTTGTTGAGAAGATCATTGTCTATTTTACTGTGCAGTTATCTTTGATAGAAATTATAGCCAACTTGCATAATTTCGGTACTACCCACATTGTTTTTTATGGGGTAGCGGGACCTGTTATGTGGTGGTTCTTGGCTGAGAGATTTTTAGATTAATCCTCAACTGATTCAGATGATCACAAAAATCAGATCTCTATACTTAATCATGGGCCATCCACGGTTATCTGTTGGCTTCAAAATAATTTGATTATAGGTTACTGTTACGACCATCTTTGACTGAATAAATTCCATAAGCATTCACGTTCCATGTTGTTGAGTGCCTATTTTTGTGTATGATTTTGATTTCACCCAATATTCAGAAGTTAGTGGTTTCCCTTATTCAATTTGTTAATAGAGCTTTGATTTTTGTCCAACATGACTTAAAGTTAGATAGTGCGTACAATTATTTGATTTGACATCCAACATTATTTCATTATGGTAGTGTTTTTAGTGACTTAACATTTTTTTTTAACAAATGGGAATGCAGATAATCATTATGTTCATATCTTGACACGGTCTAGATCAAAAGCGCAGTTAGTTTTTCCCGGTAAGAAGGTAATGACTGCTTTTTGATGTGTCAAAATCTTTATTATCCACAAGTTTGTCAGCGATAAGTATGAGACCGGAAGTATTTAGGTGTGGAATCTTTTCTCATTAAGGATATGTGTAATGTTATTGTTTCTTTAAACTAAGTTCTATTTTTCAAATTTGTTCATTATATTAGAGTAGAAACTTATTTATTTTCTATCATTTATATGGAAATGTGATTTCAAAGTCTCAGTACTTGATCACCAACATCAATATCAACATCACATGCCCAAAAACTGAAAAAAGCCAAAGAGAAGGAAAAAGAAAAAAAAAAAAGAAGAAGAAAATTTCAGTGTTAATATAAATATCAATATATGTATTACTCCAATAGTTGGCGTCAATAACATTACTTCTGTTCTACTATCTCAATCTCTCTTAAACTAGATCTTTTTTCCGATTTTATATGTACTCAAATCATTTCTTACAGTCTTCATTCATGTTCCTTTTGGTCTTCCTTTAGCCATCTTGTTACCAACTACTTGATATATGGATTACATTTAACCTACTGGCTATGTTTGTAGAACTTTACTTTTGTCTTAAGTGTAACACACTAATAACATAACAATTTAGAACTGTCTTCCCATAGAAGCCATGCAATTTTAATTCTGTGTAAAATCTTCATCAATATGCCTTCTTTATGGACTAATCAATCCAATTAAGCAGTTTTTGGTCCTCAACTTCTTGCCCTTTCTTTAATGTTGTTGACAGTCGTACTAAAGGTGCTTTCCATATTTTCACTGTTAAATTATATCCAAGTGAGAAAGTAATTTTTGATGAAACAAACAATAAGTTTATATCAGGATCAGCTACGAGCCCCTATCTTTTTGTTTGTTAATCCTTTTTTGCTCAAAACCCACTAGATTGTCCCTAGGCACTATATTTTCTGCTATCTCTAGACCAGTGAAAATATACACGAAGGTCTATCTTCAAAATTATTTCAGGATATTATTTTGTTTTCTTTTTTTTTTTTTCAACAGTATGAAGAACAAATAGGAGTTATTTTTTATTTTTTTTTGGGTTTCTTTTTCTCATATATTTTGTTGTTAACTTTCTAATTTTGGGTACAGGCAGGGACTTTCCAGGAATTGTAATAGCAGAGGAGCCAGAGTGGAAAAATTCCATTAAGGGATCAAATGCTGTTGTGAATCTAGCTGGAATGCCCATAAGTACAAGATGGTCTTCTGAGGTTAGTAGTAAGAACCTATTAGAGTGCCTAGGTTCTTCATCCATACCCTTTTACTTTTGAGTTGATCTATTTCTTCCCTCCTCCATCGAAGTGGAGAAGATAATGTTGGTGTCAGTAGGTTTACATGGCTCAATATGATAAGCCTAGCATCTTTATGTATCATTTCTTCATCTCTTGAAATAAAGACTGTATTTACCATTGAATGATTGTTTAAACATTCATCCCCATGGCAAGTCATCTTGAGCCTAAATCCATTGAATCTCCTATATTAATTGTTTCCCTCCTTGCTTTTGGAGGGTAAGCTGTTTAAGGACCTCTTATTATAGTTTAAACACCGATGATATCTTCCACTACATGATATGTATACTCAGTAAGCTCATTTAGATCGTCTGTCCCAACTTGGCTTAGTCATAATGGATCAGCAAAGTCAAATAATTTATTTATTAATTTTTATGTTTTAAGTCCTTAATTGTACCGACTATGGCTCTTCTGATCCTGATAGGATTGGCAATCTAATTCCGGTTCAATCCCGGAGTATCATTCTAGCGCAGGATCTCAACTTTTCAGCTTTAGGCTGGAGGGCCTACTTATGGATATTGGTTCATTCAACTATATTTCATATTATTTCTTAGACAAGTTTGGTGCATTTTACTAATATTTTACATATTGCATTACTGTTTCTCAAGAAATGTGTTTGTATAAATCTGTCATTGTGCTGCAGATCAAGAAAGAGATCAAGCAAAGCAGGATTACTGTCACTTCGAAGGTTTGCATTAAATTTTAAATTTATTATGTTCAAACACATTTCATTTTCATATTATTAGCTTAATTTGTTTAACTGATTTGTGAAGGTTGTAGATCTAATTAACAGTTCAGAGGATGGTGCTCGGCCTACAGTTTTGGTCAGTGCAACAGCTGTTGGTTATTATGGTCCGTGTTTATCACAACAAGCCACCTATCATGTTTGAAAATACTATTTTACGATTGGCAGCTTATATTCTTAATTTGTCTTTCCAGTGTTGATTCTCGTGTTTAGATCCATGTCACGTATTTTCATCATGTGTTTTTTCCAGTGATAATGTGCATCTAAGCTTTCAATTAATTATTTCTGTAAATAAGTACTTTCTGGTGAGCTCAAATTATTCGTTGCTTTAGCAGATTTAATTTGAGAAGAGCGTGCCGTACACAAGTATTTCTGGTGGACTTTAATTGACCTACTGTCTGCATCATTGTGAGCTAACCTACTTGTTTGACATTTCTAATCCATTGAATGCCAAATCTTTGATCCCTGTGAAAATTTGGTGGAGCAAAATAAAATCAACATGGGATCCCCTGATTGGTTAACTTGAGAAAATGTGGCATACATAAGTATTTAATGACAAATCCTTCCAGTGATGTTGTCATCATCAGTGCAGAGTGGAGAAAAAATGTGTTCACCTCATTCAATTGGAACCAGGATAAAAGGGTATTGCCCAAGAAGAAAAACACCTTCAGCCTAACACTTACTCTCAAGATGAAGATGTTGGAAAATTTCCTAGCCTGAAGTTGTTGTGAACAGGAACATGGTCTATGCATATTTGCGAGGAAAACTGAATTGCATATGCGTAGTTTTAAAATAATACTGCCAGAAACCTTTGGTTTAAAAGTTCTGGTAACTAGATTTATCTGCTTTTGACGTGTACTGCAAAAGACAACACATATGCCTACTGCTGGGTTTGTACTCAGGGAGTGCCAAGAGCTATTAAAAAGTGAAATTATAGATTTAGTAACGACAATGCAAGAAAAAAATGCCAAATAAAACATCTGAGGAATCTTCCTTGCCAGTAGGTAGGAATATGTTAATGGCTTACTTTATGTTAATAGTTTATTTAAGAACAAGGTATTTGACCCAGGGTGCCAAATGCCTGCCTATCATCTGTTAAATTGGATTTTCAGGGCTGTAATGTGATTCCATGTTTTGGAAAGCTTGTGAAGCTTCTATAATGAAGATTAGTCTATTCAACAGCTCTATTAGCATCTTTAAGTTTCTTTTTAATTTTTTTGGCACACTTTCAGGGACTAGTGAAACAGAAGTGTTCGACGAGAGAAGTCCATCAGGGAATGACTACTTGGCTGAGGTAAAAAAGGGGAACTGATTTTGTTTAGGTGATGGATAAATGAAGCAAAAAGATCTTCTGTTTGAATTTGAAGAACCTGCCTGGTTTTCCTTTGGCATTGCTTGTTCCTTGATGTTATTGTATGTTCTACAAGTCATTACATTATCACTTTTGGAGGAAACTCTAGATGATTGAAGCATTTGAGAGGAGAGCATTGCTATTTGGGGGGTTGTAATCTACCATCTTTGAGTATTAATGGAATCCAGTTATATCTCCATGGATCAAATTATGAATTTTGGCCATTCTTTGGGAATTTTCACTGCCTTTCCATGTTTCAAAGAGGGGAAAAAAGGGTGTTGTAGCTCACCACTGATTCATGTTTATGAATATTTTGAGATAGAAGCTACCTTAACTAGAAAGCACAACTATACCAACTCAAGTTCAGGTTAAATCCTATTAGACAAACCACAATCCCATTTGTTATATTGTGATAGTAAATGGTCTTATTGCCATTCTGCTTAGGATTATTGGGATTTTCATTGTTGTATTGTTGTAATACGTGTTATCAGGTTTGTAGACAATGGGAAGCAACAGCATGCCAAGTAAACAAGGATGTTAGACTGGCACTTATTCGTACAGGTGTTGTACTTGGAAAAGATGGTGGTGCCTTAGGTTTGTTTTCTCATTTAGAACTTTTGTTTCATATGATCTTGAAACCCATCTTAATTTGAGTGGTTGTTGAGTTGTAAAATTATCATAATATTCTTCAATTTGTCAACACAAGCCCCCTTTTTTGACTTTTATAATTTTTGAAGAGCCAAATCCCTGTCATGAGCTGAAAACTCAGTATCATGATTCATGCAAGTTGTCCTCCATCCAGGCTTGAGCCAGGGACATATCCGTTTACTAATTTATTGAGATTATGCACTACAATTTGTAGTTGCATAATTGCATAAGCAAACTAATTTATAATGGTGATAACTTTTGGAATAGAGATCATTGAACTCTGGTAATATTCATTTGTTTGTTTGACATTATGCAGCCAAAATGATTCCTCTCTTTATGGTGTTCGCTGGTGGACCTCTGGGCACGGGAAAGCAATGGTAATGCGCTGTAACTTCTTTCCTTCTTATCACTTTTTGGAGCTTGTGAGGATACTTGTATGCTACTAAATATAAAAAAATTTTTTGGGTCCTTTTATGCTTTGAAGTTTTACAAAAAGAGAAATCAAAATTGGTGCTGAGATTGAATTGATCAAAATGATTATTATGTCAAAGAATTTAATTTCTTGTAATTGTAGGTTTTCGTGGATTCATTTGGATGACATAGTGAGCCTGATTTGTGAAGCTTTATCAAATCCATCTTATAAAGGTAGCTCTTATTTATGGTTATTGTGATTTTTTTTTTTTAAAATTTAAGAAGGGTTTCTAGGTTATTGCTGTCCATGTTTGTTATCCCAAGTTGTTATCATGAGTGAGATCTGGTGTCTGGTTCATTACAATTGTATTTGCCCTTCCCTATAATTATCTTTGTTTTATCTATTATATATTTTGTCTTTCTGACATTTCTCCATCAATACGATTTTCATTACTATTATTGGCTTTAATTGATGAACAAAGCTATGTCATTTTTGGTTGTTGTATTATGGCAATTTCACCAAACATTACAGGGTTCCATCTATGCCAAACTGTTCAATGAAGCTCAATCTCTTGTAGTAGCATAGATGTGTCATGGGTGTTTCAAAGTTAGTCTCGGACTTTTAACTGTGAAAGTAACATTTATCATCTAAATTTCAGGAGTTATCAATGGAACTGCGCCAAATCCTGTTCGGCTAGCAGAGATGTGTGAGCATTTGGGAAATGCCATGGGCCGCCCCTCATGGTTACCTGTACCTGACTTTGCTCTCAAAGCAGTCCTTGGTGAAGGGGCCTCTGTTGTAAGTGATACTACCTTCTCTATTATGTTTCTTTTCTTTTCTCATTTCAGAAGTAATTATCTAGTTGAACTAGAGTAATTGAGCTGGCTGCAGGTTCTGGAAGGGCAAAGGGTTCTTCCTGCAAGAGCCAAGGAGTTGGGTTTCTCATTTAAGTACCCCTATGTAAAAGATGCGCTGAAGGCAATTCTTTCCTAGGAGGTAAGGGCAATAAAGTTAAAGGCGTTGCATGTTTTAATGTTGTCTTTTTCTTTGCTTTTCTTCCTTTCCTTTTGGTTGTAATATTATTTAGTAATAAGGATGCCGAGGTTTTCTGCAGATTCAAAAGACTAACACTCATTTTTGGCTATCATAATACAAAACGACATTTGTACATTGACGACCCTTATTTCTTATTGGATAGATTGGGATGAAGAAACATAATGTGTTACCAATGTCCACAAGCTGCGATAAGGCATTTAATTGACAATGTAAAATAACAATTGCATGTGAAACATATTGAGGTCGTTTTTTCCAAGTCTCGTCATTATTCCGACTGTTTGAAGGTGTATATGATAGGGAAACAAAAATAACTATATTTGGATGTTGATAAGCAATAAAATGAAAAATAAAGTAAGCCCCGTTTTTTTTAAAAAATTATTGTGATTACCTAGAGATATAAAGGGGGTAGCAAATTGGCGTCCATTGAACTGATCTGATCATTAGTCTCAACATCCAAAAATAATCTAACATTGCTAGGGATGGTGCTTTTTCAGTATGGATACCGTAGCATTGGATGGAAAGAACAATGATGAAAGCATGGAAAACCGAATATACCTCGCAGTGCAAGCAAGTTCAATTACTATAACAGGGGCACTGGTCTGGGACCTCTGGGTTAATGGGTTTACCGTGTTGATTTCCTAGACTTACAAAGCTAATTGAGAATCTGGATCCAAAATTAAAACCCAGAGAGCCCATCTGGCCGTCACGTTGAACTTCGCAAGCAATTGTTTGATAATGTTCAAGTTAAATCTACAGCTTTTCGCACTATGCGTGCAATGAAACGACGAAAAGAGAAGAGTCATGATTAGACTTCTTATTCGTCCAACTCTGCCTCGTTATATCATACCACCTTTCCGAACTTTCTATTGGATTGTTGAGTTCAAATACTTCCATGATGGGCAAAGACCCGTTGGGTGAGAAGAACATCCCTCAAAACACACATAAGTAAACCCCTTGTGAGATAAGTTCACGCATCAATTAAACCCCTTAAATTGCAACATTATATCCATAGAATCTGCATGCAACTTTTCAAATATTAACTATTAAATAACTTATACTCTCGTACTATATTCTCTCACGAGTATAAAAATAGCCTTTAAGAAGTAACGGTTTCACTTATGTGGCATTTAAAAGCCAAATTGTCCACTCATAGAAATCGTGGCAAGCTATATTTTAGTAGCTTGGGTGTTTTTTAAGGTCTTGCTTCAATTCCCAACGTTACGGTCGATAGCGTGAAGTTTATTCTTTGATTTGAAACGTATTTCTACCAATATAGAGGTTAACTGACATACAATTCGCAAATTTCTTTCCACACTTTTTTTTTGGGTTAAGATTTTCTGGGAATATGGCATATTTTCGCAATAAAATTTTTTTTTCAGATATAAATGCAACCTTTACGATATTAAAATATTTTCCCATTATATTTTTTCCTCTTAGGAAACCTATCAATTTGTTTTTTCTTTTATAATGAAGAAACTACAACCTGAACTTTATCATTTTACATAATATAGTCAACTATAATTCTTGTGTAACTTGGACCAAGAGGATGGGGATAAAGGAACGAACCACCAAGGATTGAATCAACCCTTCAACGAGTACTTCTTCCCTGTGAATGCTTGGAATTTGGGTTCCTGGTTTTGTGGCTGCTCCTGTTTAATCTCTTTTGAAGCTACCTGTGAAACAAAAGAAATTAAATGACACATCAAAGATCAATGACCCAGCCCCCTAAAACCGTCTGCATTCATCAGGAACTATTCACCCGTTAGCTGTTAGCAAATGAATGCCTCTGTGAAACAGGTATACCTTCTGTGTTTCTTTGGTAGAGTGATTTAGATTTGAACCAAACACAAGCTTTCCCTGTGGCTGATGAGAAGAGGTGCCTTGTGAAGTGGACCCTCCCGAATGCTTCCTACCATCATTGGCAGCGTCTGGTTGCTTGTCTTTAGGCCCAGAGGAAGAAGCTGGTGGAGGCTGATGCTTCAAAGGCTTCCCATCCAAGCGTCTCCCAGCACCTGTGAATGGGCTGAATTTTGGTTCTTCTTTGGCTGGAACCTCTTGAACTGCAAAACCAGATGGGTGTTCTTTTTTCTCAAAAAAATCAAACAATGATGAGCCAATTTCCAAACAAATTTCTAGATCCAAGCACTTTGACATTAGCGTTCACAAGTATAGAACTCTAGGATCAACTCAGAAGTATACTAAGATATCGCAATACTATAAATTCTACAGCTCCATGGCTCCGCTAGCAGCTACAATTTTCTCATGCCCTTAGTTTTTAATATTTTTTCTTTCTTTTGATTTTATTTTATGACTATTGCCTTATCCAGGTCCAATCAATGGCAAATACTGAGGTTCCTTTGGCCATGATAATTGTAATCATGGTTTTACATTCCAATTTCGTTGGGAGTCCACCACCAAAATTTTATTGGCATTACAACAAATTAACCAAAATTTTTCTGGCACATGAAAATCGTGACAAAATTTTTATAAATTCTTGGGATTTTTAAATAAGAAAAAATATACCTAATCAAAGAACTAAAAAGAAATTATGGATAAATAATCATATATGTGTGTGTGTGTGGCACATATCACTTTATATTGTGTGGAATAAATATAGAGAAATTATGCCTAAATGATTGCCGTAAACTTTATAAGATCTAAATAAACACAATTATGAGGAAATATACGAAAACACAACAAAATGAACATATAACACATATTTAGGCTAATATAGCAAAATATTTTTAACGGAAATCACAGAGATACAAGATTAAAATCTATAACATACATAATGGGAGAGGGTGTCTCGAAGAATATGAAAAAAAAAAAAAACAGTTTTCTTTACCAAAAATAACTTTGCAATACCCTAACGTGAAATATTCATATAAGAGCAAGTAGCTCATTTTGTATTTGTAGAAGATGACAAAGGTTCTGCTCTTGCAACAGTTCCCTCAATTTTTAATTCCTATCAACTGGTTTCAATCTCTATATTTTAAAGTTTTGAATATTACAAAAGCTCACCTATTGTCACAATGTTCCACTCTATTCAACTTTTAAACTGACATGTGGCAAAATAAAATTTAAAAAACCTATTATCACTTTTTCAACAATTCTTTATTATTATCTGTTCTTAATATAAAATTTGATTTAATCATGTTAAGGACTATATATGCCACAATCTAGTAAGAATAAAAATCAATTAGTTCCATAAAACCAACTATATTTAGTTGTTGTTTGGTAGGGTTTTTAGTTTCTGGATTCTAGTAGAATTGATAAACCAAGGTCCATTAAGTTGTTTGGTAGGGTTTTTGAAAGTTGGATTTTAAAATTTGCCAAAAAACCACAATCAACTTTTTATGGGTTCTTATAGACTTTGATAGTTAAAAGTGGTGGGCCCACTTGAACACAAGTACTAAAGAGCTATTAATGGTGGTGGGTCCCACTTAAACAAGGAGATTTTGGTAGTTAAAAATGATGGGCCCATATGACATAAGTATTAAGGAGCTATTAATAGTTGTGGGTCCCACTTAAACAAGATGCTAAAATCCAAAGTATCCAAACAAGATTTTGGATTCTAGCAATCTGCATTTACAATCTTGATTTTCAAAATCCAAACTATAATCCAGAAGCCATACCAAACAGGCCCTAGTTATCTTAAAAATAAGCTTTTGAGATACTTCAAATTCTCAACATATGTATAAAGAGTGTTTTGGATTCACAAAACATTCATAAACAAGTGTTCTATAAGTTTTTCAGGGCAAAAAAGGTCCTTTGACTCTTTTAGCTCAAAAAATGGAAAAGAGGGGAAATTTTCATTGAAATAAGGTGACATTTACCTTAAATTGTGGTGATTTTGAGAAATTCACCTATGTCGTTGAGATTTTGGAGGGCATGGAATGCTGGCTACAAAATTCTACTAGCATGCCAATGAAATCTTGGCAACATGAGGGCATTTTCACGATATTTATTTCCCCTAAAATTTCATGTTTCCGAGGGTCACATGGCGAAATTTCTCCGGCACGCTACAACAAATGCCACTGAAATAGTAAAACATTGTTTGTAATAGAGGATATAAGGGCTTGATCATGGAAATCATATTGAATGAGAAACTGCAAATATTTGTTCTAAAACATGCAGACAAACCACATTAAGGGCACTTAAATGAAAATCATGATGATAATGAATAATAAGATGTACAAGATAAAGGAATAAAGAGAAAGAAGAACAATAATAAAAAATTTCACCTTGAGTTGGTGTCTTGGCTGAATGAATGGCTGGAGGTTTTTCTGGTTCCTTATAATCAAGAGGAGGTGCAAAGTCCACCTCGCAGTCTGTTTCGATGATACTTATGGCATTAGATGGCTTCGTTTCTATGATATCTATGTAATATTTCTTGTTGTTATAGGCCACCATGATACTATCCCCAGTAGTTAAGCAAGAGAAATTCCTTAAAGTTGTTTCCAATCTGCGGGGAAAAAGAAAATAAGATAATATACCTAACTCCTTCATGCACTTACAAGAGACATTATAAGTTCTAAAAAGGAACAAAAAAGCATATAAATTTTTATTTCCTCTATATAGCACCCCCCCACCAAAAAAAAAAAACTCACACCCGCATGGCACTGAAAAAAAAAAGAGAGGATATTTTTCCTCAGGGGCAGGACCATCCTAAAACACAAACTGCCAAACAAAACAATTCAATTCAGTGATAAAATTAATTATGAAAAAAAAAAACCTTGGCACTGCAAATCAGGTAGTTCATTTCCATTTTGAAGCATATGAAGAAATAGTAAACAATGATTCAAGTATCATAATGAATGCACGATAGACCATCCATCTTCTTAAGCCAAAAGGTGGCGCGAAAGGTTGCCAATTGGCAATGGACATGAAAAAAACATTTTCTTTCAAGTCGAACCATAATGTGAAGGTTATGTCTCCTAATGGATCCACAAATGGCATTGTCAAAAGAATGGAGCATTCCTATTGCTAAGCATCCTAACATTGGTCCTTACATGGTTTTGTTGGCAGAGACACCACAATGTTCCAAAATATCCACTCATCCAATATAAGTGCATCTATTCCAGTTAAATCAATATTTGTGAGGGAATTTCCATCAGAATATTTAAATCTACTATTGGTGCATCGATACGCTGAAGGCACCCTTCAAGTCAACAGGAAAAAGAAGAAAAAAGGCTTTCACTCTCTGTTTCCACAACAATCTTTCAAGGTCCTATCTAAAACATACCTCTACTATCAACTTCTAAATGCATCCATAGATGGTACAAGTATAAAACATACCTTCAATATTCCATTATCACCCTTGTTCCGAACAAAGGATTAAAAAGTGGAGTAAAAAGATAACAAAATGTATCATCAATCTCTTACAGGCATAGTATCAAATATCGTTTCGTATCGCGCGATACGCGATACGTATCGTGCCTAACGGCACGATACACACTCCCGTTTCGCGAAACAAGTCGTATCGACCCGTATCGACCTGTATCGACCTTGTATCGACCTGTATCGAGTCGATACAGCGATAAAAAGGGTAAAAAAACGCTTAAAAAAGTAATTTAGAAGATGGAAGATAACTCTTTACTGAAAAACCCATTCCAAAATCCATGAAACCCCATTATTATCTACCTATTTTCGACCTAATTAGTACTACAATTTCTGCAAAACAATGTAAAAGAACGAATCAAGCAACAGAAATCAAAATCGTCCACAGTTTTGAAGGTATTTTAGATTTTTAATTTTTTTTCAATTTAAATCATTATTTTTTCATATTTAAGCATGGTTTGACAATGTTTTGTATGAATCTATCAATTTCAAGTGAAATTCATAGATCGAAATTGCGTTTTTGAGTAAAAAATAAATCTTTTTGCAATATGAAAAAAAGTTACGAAAATCCCTAGTTTTTTTGAAAAAAATTATATAAAACTTAACGGTTTGTCTTCAATTTTTTATATAAGATGCACATGGGGTTGATCTATCACCCCCATGATTCTTGCAATTTTTTCATCAATAAAATTATTTTTAATAATTGTTTTTGCAGAATATTAATTAAAAATATGGGAAAAAATATTTTACTTTTATTAAATTTGATGTTTGGGTTCTACTTCTTTTCCTAAGAGAGGTTGGGATGTTGGGTGATGCCATTTGCATGGTTTGACCATAGGATAGCTTTGCATGTTTGGATTTTGGAACCAAATATTTGTATGCAATCAGTTATAGAGAATGTTATGCTATGACAGTTTCATATTGTTGATTTTGATGTTTTAAGTGTTATTGACTTAGTGTGTTGCTTACATTATAAGAATGAATTTTCTCACTTCATTTATTGGTTTATCTAGCCTTTTTATAGCTCTAATTATAATTATCATTCATTTTCACGTATGCCTATATGTTTCTATAATGCATAAATACTCTTTGTATAGCCCTATAATGCTAGAAACATGTTTATTTGACATATTTTTAACTTATCTTTCTATATAGATAGGTTTTGTTCTATGTATCCACCGTATCTACCATTTTAGTGTGTATCTGTGCGTATCCGTGCGTATCCTCAATACGTTTCCATTTTTGGATCGTCCGATACGGCACATCGATACGATACTTTGAACCATGCTTACAGGAGACTGGGCAACCACCAGTCAATTTCAGAACCTTCGAGGAAAACTACATTCGAATAAAGGATCTTGATATATTTCACCTCTTTACAAATCATAAACGTTATAAGTATCTCAATGAAAAAATTCAAATCACTAAGAAAGATAGTTAAGACAAACACTGCAGATTCTTCTTAACTGGAAGAGAACATAGAAAAGGCACTTGGTCTGCCTACTACAAATAATGCATAATAATTATAGAGAAATGCCATTTTTTTTTATCCTTTATGGTTAGAAATAAATGAGAGAGTGTGCAGTCCATAAGAGTAACATGTCCTAGAAACAGAAATTGTTGCATTAGCCCTTCCATGTATAAAGGAGGTCAACACATCATAAGAGAAATTCCAGATTGGAAATGCCGGACATTTATCAAAATGCAGAATACACTCACATAGCTTTTGGATTTGAGATGTCCAGGAAGTCCTTTGTATGGGGTTGCAGTTTCACATATGTCCCCTTTGGAAGAGTTGCATTTTTCACACGTACCGTGTCTCCCTCTTGCAAGAGCATGTTTTCCATCATCTAAAGAAAATGATTAACAGAAAAATTATTGGAGTCAAATGCATGTAAGAGAGAAGGCTTCAATAATTCCTCTAATATATACCACACAAAGAAACACAAAAAACTTATTTAAGCCTACCCAATATGGCATATAGATCATGCCTTCTTCAGCAATGAACTCCAGTACACCACAATGTGAGACCCTCTGGGTTGCAGCATTATGAAGCTCAAACAGCATTGGATAGTCAATATGAAGGGAGGCTACAAATCAAAGCAAATCATTATATTTTTGTTTTGAAATTGTAAGAAGTCACAAGTGCTGCCACAAGAGGTGGAAGATATGAAATAAACATATAGTATGAATTGGAAGAAAGAGGGGAGAAAATCATCATCAAACTTGAAAAAGAAACTCATGATCAATAAACAACATCATAGTTGAACCAAAAGCAACTTACCAAGACGGTCAAGAGCTGAGGGAGGCATTATAACTGAGTCAAAACAAAATAAAACCAAGACCAGTTCAATGTAATCCATTGATTCAACTGCTAAGAATTGCATAAAACTAGTATAGTTTAAGGATTACATACTTTTATCACCACTTTCCAGCTGTGGCTGCACGGTAAGGAAATAGAAACATGGAATTAGGAATACATTAACCAAAAAAAAAGGTGAAAAGAGAAAATATGCACGCACTCACATACGCAGAGAAAAGGGTCACCAAGGTTTTATGAACTTGCTAAACAGCAGAATAGTTCAATTAAAAGATATAAGCCAAGATAGCAATGGGAAGAATGAGAAATGATAGTTGTCATCTCAACCATTGTTCATAGCACCATCATAACGGATGAGATTTCCCATTGGCGTTACATAGGAAGTGCACATTCTTGTCAATAACGAAGATATAAAATATAATAAGTAAATGTTGGTAACGCTGCTGAACAAAATTCAAAAGTACCATTAATTTTACAAGACAGCAGGATTTATCGGGATTATTGTAAAATTCCGTATTCTTTAACATATTGGAATTAGAATCTTGCTCAGGGTTCGTGAGCCTCTAACATTTTCTTTCCATTATTTTACTAGATCAAAGGGACTACAGTAAATCTCTCTCACACTGCAGTTTTTTGTCAATGAAAACTATCTCAGTTGGCATTGAGCAGTTACAACTTCAAGGACTATATATTTAAGAAACAAGTAGTTCAATAATTCAGTTTGTTACCCACTTTCAGGTAAAAATAAATCAGATAACAGTTTTGTGGCAAAAAACCTAGATCCACAAGATTCAGATAAGTCTACAGAATTAAATTGAGAAGGAAACTGGATATAGGAGCCAATTGTGACACCCAAAGTTTTGATTAAAATGAAAAAGGGGAAAAAAAGGAGAAATGCATAGATTATGTTGAGAAGTGATCAGTAAGAGGAAATATTCTCAATGGAGAGAAACAAAGGATATGATATAAATTAATAATAATAATCACTGGTTGCTAATTTGAAGTTAAAAGAGAAAGTATATAAACCTTTCTAATTATGGGGTCAATGTCAGATTTTTGTTTTTATATCAGATATTGTTTAGCAAAGTTGTTTTGCATACTGTAACTCTGTATATCTCCATTAATCTACCACAGATATTTATCAACCTTTGCCATTTGAGGGTAAAAAGCTTTATCTAAACTTGATATTAAATCATCAATTATATGAGATTGCAAAGCTTCAAACAAAAAACTGGATGAAAGATGGACTTCTTTATTTCAGAAATTAAAAACCCAAACCATTACCCTTTTTTTTGGGGGGGGGGGGGGGGGGGGGGTGGGTATATAAGGAACAAACAAACCTAAATTTGGTGCAACAAGAAAATGTAACAACGTATTAACCTTATCAATAAAGGATGCAGGATAACATCGGTAAGTCTGCTCAAATGATGTTCCATGGTAACCATATCCTTCAAAGAACTGCGACGGCAAAACAAACAATTAAAATAAATACTTGTCACTGCTCAGAAGCTACGGAACAAGCCACCCTTTGCAAAAGTGAGCAAACGGAATTTTCTGCAGATAGTGCTCACAAATTAAACAAATCATTTCTGAAATCTGTAAATTTAAGGCAAAATCTAGAGTTACATGCTTAAGGACCCATAAAACTCTTGGATACCAATGTGATATTTGTCTTGCTTTTGAAAAGCATGTAGAGGGCCCTATTGAAGAGGTAAAAAATGCCCAATATCAGTTTGAACAAATTACTTTAGCCTTTTGAATTTGCTATATTCTTTTGGATGCTAGAAACAATTGAAAAACTTAGGTTAAGCATTAAAGTTCTAAATATCATCAATACCAATCAAATGGTTCAAATTCGTTCAATTATTCTATTATGTTCCAAGAAGATTCTTATAAGTAAAATCCATTAAGTGGCGGGTCTTGATCTTTTATGTATTTGCCAGATATCAGATTTTGGAGACCAAAGACCCTCATTTGTTTTTTTCATTGGTTCAAGCTATTTCATCATTCACCAAAAAACAAAAAAGAAACGATGCTTAATTAGCTATTTTCTAGTAACATGTATTACAAATTGAAGTAGAATTACTAGAATTACAATTATGATCTTCTAATATATGGTTGAAAAATGAATCTATCTGCATTTTTAGTCTGACAACAAGATTTCAACTAAATAATCTTTTATTTCTACAAAATTAATTTTATACAGTTTCTGTAATTTTAATTAATAAGTTGCATTTTTTCTTATATATAATATCCGGAGGAAAAAAGATTATTAAATTAATAAACAATCCCATAGACATATTGGCATATTGGGCTTCCATGAACCACTGCACCAGTGCTAAATCTTAGTCATCTATGGAGAGGAATGTAAACTTCAAGTAAACAATTAAGTATATTTTCTAAGGCATACTTAATCAAGTTTCAACCTCATACAAAAACACAGGTTTATTGAGTCCAAATGGTACCCCCAAAAATATGAAAAATAAAAAGGTTCTTGGCAAACCACTCCTAAAGTAGAAACATTTGAACTTTACTAAGATATAAAATTATTTGAATATGTCTTCTGACATTTGTGGGTACATTGAATCCAGTCACAACCATATCCAAGTGGCTGCACAAAAAAAAAATTCCTGATCATCAACCTACCATTTTTGCAGTTCCTCAGACTGCAGCACTAGTTATTCACCCTTCAAAGATCCCTGAAGAAGATAAAAACTACCATGAATCAGATAAAATTCAACCAATTCCAACTTAAAAATGCAAACCACTCTAATGCTTCCACCAAGATACAAATACTCTTGAATCAAACTTGATTTTAGAGGAGCAAACAGGACAATTTCTCATGTACAAAATCAAAGATAGTCATACTAATTTATCACAACACAAATAAACGTTACACTTTTGGAAATTCTTTACAACCCAAAATCAACATCACAACAAAATGCCTCGTCACAACTAGTTGGTGTGGGGAACAAGAATCTCGTCCCACATTCCCAATCTGTCAAAACCCATATCTTCATCAGATTATAGGTATTCATACAATTGACAAGCTAGAGTGTGAGAAGCTAAAAAGAAGGAAAGTAAGATTAGAAAAATCTAGGTTAATCGAACATTATTAGACACGAATTGATGACATTTAACACATCAAAATACAGACATAATCAAAACAAGCAGAAGGAAAAAACACTGCTTGAGATCAAGACCTAAAGGAAACTCGAATTCTTCAGAACCGTAAGTAATTCAGAAAGAAATACAAAAAACGAATACTAAGAAATTTTGGCAGAAATAGCATTACCGACTACTAAGTTAAAGAAGAGCGGAATCGAAAGCTTCGATATCGATCGACTATGAGAACCAGAATTTCAAAGAAAACCACTAATAAGAGATAACGATTTGCAGACCTCAATTCAGGAGGATTGTAACAAAATCAATGCCACAGGGTACGTGAAATGTGAGAGATGGCCCGAAAGAGACCTAATAACCCTTCGCGTAATGTTCACGCTATTATGCCTTCGGCTTCAAGCGCTTTGGGAATCAACGAAGCGCCGTATTTTTCACTTCTATTTTCTTTTGTTTTTTTGGGTTTTAGAAGAAGATATGCCTGCAAGGCTGCAACATTTGTACAAAGGAAATAATAAAAAAAAAGAACCCTTGAAAATAGGATTGCTTATTGGGCTGGGCCAACACGGCTCAGCACACTTTAAGCATGCCCGTGCTTAGCCCGGCCCGCTAGTGGGCCGGCACGGCACAGCCCGTGGCCCCTGGTTGTGCCCTGCCCTGCTTCCGGGGCCCATGGCCCAGCCAGCACGTGGGCGTGCTGGGTTGTGTCACGTACTAGCCCAACATGCCTGCTGTTGGGCTCGACGAGGCCGGCCCGCCAGGTACGAAAAACAGCTAACCGTTTTTTACTCCTCAAAAGTGGTTTTTACCACTTCTTTTTACAATTTTACCCCCCAACAGCCATAGTAAGGGGATATGCTTGTAACTGCCAAATAACAGCCGAAGGTAGAGGTGGTAAAAAGCCACTTTTGGTTTTCTATAAATAGGCCTAACCTTTACCACTCCAAACCACACTTCTATAATCTCTCTTACTCTCTTCATCTCTGTAGTTATCAAGTAATAGTTAATTTTTTAAATTGCTCAAGCATCAAAGGTAGGAAGTGGACTCTAAAGGTTGAAGGCTTCAATTGCAAAGTCCAAGTTTCATTCTGAGGAGGTATTCTTATATTTAATTTTCTGATTTTAAAATTATTATAAATATTATATATAATTAAGTCTCTCGTTCTACTTTTCTTATTATTTTAAAACCTAGCATAGTGGGTGACATACTGTGCAGCTCTAGGAAAGTTCTGTCACAAAGGACGAAATAATTACCTAAGGAAACTAGGTTTTAAGCGAGACTGTTTGTGACCCCTCCAGTTACCTAGGAATTTTCCAGGTGTATATTTGCATACATTATTCCTCATTTTACTATAGGTAATGTATTACCAAAAAAATTATTATTATATTATTTATTAAGAAATTTTTTTTCGAAACTTGATAATAGACTCTAGGCAGTCTATGTACTTTAATACCGAGGAAATGGAGTTTCTTAGACCTTATTCTAACCTACCTTTTTCTGAAGATTTTGATGAGACCCAACCCCTATATTGTGACCCTCTCATATAAGATCATGAACCTGAGTTGTCTTCCCCCCAAGATCCCACATAAATGGGATCCTCTTCCCTACCACCTAGGAGCACCAAGAAGAGTAGAACCTTCGGTGTCTGGCTAAATTTTATAATTGAAAATTTGGGAGTGAAGAGATGGCAGTATGTAAACACTGCAAAAAAATTTTAGTTGCAAAAGTTCAAGTGGTACAGACCACTTGCAACGACATTTGTAGAAATGCTTTCCAAAACATGGTGAAATAGACCCTAGGCAAGTCCAACTTTCCAGCAGTAGTGTTAATTTGGGCAATTTTGTTTTTAATCAAGAAGAAACTAGGCTTGAAATTGTAAAGTGGGTAATACAAGAAGAATTATCTTTTAGACTAATAGAAAGTAAAAGATTTAACCATCTAATAACCAAATATCTAGAACCAAGATATAAACCCTTCTCACGCCACACTTTAAGAAGTGATGCTATAACACTATATAAAAAAATGAAAACAAAATTAATAGAAACTTTTTCAAATAGTAGCTTTAAGGTGGCTTTAATCTCAGATATTTGGACAAGTAGACAAAACATAAGTTATTTAACTATAGCTACATATTATATAGATGAGAATTGGTATGGAAAAAAGAATACTAACTTTTGCGTCACTAGATACTAGACATTTTGGACCAGCTATAGCACATAATATAAGAAAGTATAATTTACAAAATAAAATAATGGCTTTAGCACTTGATAATGCAAGTGCTAATAATGTTGCAATAGACATACTAAGACAACACTTAAACTTAAATATAGATGAATGTTTATTTGATGTTAGATGTGCTTGTCACATCCTCAATTTAATTGTGCAGGATAACTTAAAAATTGTGCAATATCATTTAACGAATATTAGAGACGCAGTAAGATTTTTAAAACAATCTAGTACAATTGCTAGAGAATTTTAAATTTATTGTGTAAGTTTGGGAAAGCAACCTAAAAAAATTATCCAAGATATTGACTATAAGTGGAATTCAACATATTTAATGCTAGACGCTGCACTAGAATTGAAACAAGAACTTTCACTATTTTATAAAACAAAAGTGCTTGATAGTGAATTAGATGAACTTGACTGGCAAATAGCAGAAATTTTAAGAGATTTTTTAAAAGTTTTTTTTGATGCAACAAGATTCTTATCAGGGGTTTATTACCCAACATCCTCGAATATTTTAAATATACGGTATCAAATAAGTATTTATTTTAAACAATATAGAAACATGGTCATTGCTAAGGATATTTTTCTTGCAATGGAATCTAAAATTTTAAAATATTGGCAAAAAATGCCACATTTATATTGTTTAGCTAATACAATGGATCCTAGGATTAAATTAGGAGTGGAATATTTAATAGAAGGAATAAATGAAAATATGAGATCTTCTTTTCAAATAGATATAAATAAAATAAGAAACCTATTAGAAAGACTTTTTTCTGAATATGATACTAACAGTAGCAGACATGGTCAAACTCAGACCCAATAAACACTACTAGATAATTCCCACTAGAATTTTTTAAGTGATAGAAGAAGGGGAAAACAACTAGCATTTGTTAGTGGGGGATCATCTGAGTTAAGGATTTATTTAGAAAGCCCCCCACTACTTTTATGTATTATGGGTGAGCATAGTTCTTTTAATATTTTGGCATAGTGGAAGCAAAATCAAGTTAGTTATCTTGTGCTTTCTTTCATGGCACATGATTTACTAACGGTTCCAGTGTCCACAGTTGCATCGGAATCAGTTTTTAGTGCAGGTGAACAACGGTGGACAACTATAGGAACAGATTAATGTCAGAGATGGTGCAAGTATGTATCTGTCTGACAGATTGGCTAAGGGCGGAACTGAGAGATCAGGAATATGCGGATGATCAAGTTACTAGAGATTTCGATGATTTGAATCTTTATAAATTTAGTCTTCCAGATTAGTCTAAGTTTTATTATATTTTTTGTAATCGAAGTTTAGAAACTTTACTTTCTCTTTTTTTTTTGAAATTGCAAATGGAAGATAGATGAGTGGGTGCCAACGTAGTTGGGATATGCCATATATACTATAATGATACAGTATTATTTGTGCAAGTGTATTATATATTGTTGTATTTGAAAAGTTGTACTTGTACTTGTAATAATTAATTTATTTAAATTTTTTGAGCAAATTCTATCCCAGTATGTGTAAGACATTTTTGTGAATAATAAACATATTTTTCAGAATTTTATATGGTTTTTTTTTACTATTTTTCCCATTTTCTCAAATTTTTTTGCAAAAAAAAAAAAAAAAAGGACCTAAGCCCGCAAGTGGCCCAGCACGACATGGCACGGGCAACCCTAGCCATGCCATGAGTTGGGCCGTGCTTGGGGTTTTCCTTGACAGGCCAGGCACGGCACGACTCGTCAAGGAAGCGGGTCGTGCTCGTTAAGCAACCCTACTTGGAAAGCACACATTTGCATTGAAGCCCTTTAAGTTCTAAGCGGTATGCTCGGTTGATGTCACCTGGACGGGTTCTAGCAATTATAACCCGCCTTGGTGCCATCTTACATTAAACAAGTGCATAATTTGTACATATAAGCTCACGAGGCTCCGTGTTTCGTTAGTTGCTCCGATCGTGATCATGTCTCCACTTCGACTACATACGTAACCATAGTTACACATCATATCTTTTAGATATATAAAGTAGAGTCTTCAAATCTCATCCTCTCTCTCATTTACGTGGATACCTCATTTTTCCAATAACCCTTTTGGCCCCACATTAAAATAACTTTTATCTTACTTTCTTACCTCCACATGGATAAGCACTCTTTTTCCAGTATTATCTTTAACTAAATTATCTAATTAATTGTTATTTTTTTCAAAGTCCTAGAACCCCAAACTAATCCAATATTATCTAATTAATTGTTGTCTTTCTCCAATATTATATTTTAATTGTTATCTTTAATGCAATGAGGTAAGTCTTGATTCTCACGTGATAAATTTGTTAAAAAATTTTCTTAGAAAATAATTTATATTCAACCATCTAATTCTTGGTAATTTGAGAGCAGTGATACATCATTTAAATAATTGAGAATGAGTATCATTTTATTGTTTACAAAAGATGTCTTCCAAAAATGTCCTCATTATTATTTTAATCAGATTAATTATCAAAAAATATCATTAATTTATAACTATCAAAAAGCAACCCACTATTTAAACTAAGTATATGTATATTCATTCTCAATTATCAGCCAAATAAATATTTTGTCCAGCAATATATGTCTACTGTCAAAAATTTTTAAACCAAAAATATTTTTTTATTTAAAAAGTACATTTTTTCTTATTACTTTTTTTTAATGCTTTTGTAATTGTTTAAAATTATTGGTCCATTATTTAACATATATACTGTCAAAATGTCCTACTCATAAATTTAAAGAAAATAATATATATTTTACATTATTTAATAAAATATTATGTATGAAAATTATATCTTCCCGTGCTTAGCACAGGTAAATCAACTAGTATATATATATATATAGCAAAGTAGAGTACAAAAACATCACATTCTCTCTCCTCCATGTGGACATCTCCTTCTTTCTCCAATGGCTTTTTGGGCCGCTCCGAAACCCCATACTCTCTCTCCTCCACGTGTACATATTCTCTCTTCTCTCATAGCTCTTTTGGGTCCCACATAAACAAGATAAATCTAATTTAAAGAACACCATATTTTCTCTATTTTTCATATATATATATATATATATTATTAATTAATATGTTTTATTTTAAAACATTCATAATTTTTCATGTTCTAGTACAATATGGGTCAACCCCAACCCAACCCATTACTAACCCAATAGAGAGCGAGAATAGGGTTAGGGTTTACCAAAACCTGCCGGTTGCCATGCCTATTCTGCACGTTTACAACTAATATGGAATGATTCAGTCACTAAATTCTACACATTTGATTAGACTTTGATTTACCAAAAAAGAAAAAAACAGGGGGGGATTAGACTCTGATAGCGTGATTTATCAGTTGAACTTATGAACATTACTAGAAAGTAAAGAAGGTGCAATAGAGTAAAAAACAAATTGAGAAGTTCAGTCATGCTGAGTTTTTAGTCCAGCTGAGAGCTGGTGGGAAAGACCACACAGGCTCCAGCAGCTTTAAGGAATTGTTGGGATTAATGTTCTTCCCAGGGCAAATAACAAAGGCAACAAAATGTCCGGCCGTCTTGAAAACATTCATAAGAGCAGCTAACCAGCATATATATATATATAACTAAGATATGTATAGCCCCCTTCAGGCCCTCCTTTTCCCTGTTCCACTCTTATGGATGATGTTCATGGCGCAACTTTAAGAAAAATTTATCGAAAGCGGGAAGGGCGTCCAGATCATCTCTGCTTTATTGATTGATAACACATTTAGTGAAGTGCAGAAATGGTGACACCATCATTATGGTTTGTTAATACATCTCATCTGTTTGAACTTCCTTTTTTGTGGGGCTCTATATGGGACGGGATTAAAGCAGATACCAGGTAATTGGTGTCTCTTTCACTGAACAAGCAAGAAGGTTCCTCAGAGACCTGTGTATCCCAACGACGGGGCCGGGAAAAAAGTGGAGCTCCCCCTCACTGATGATACGTGTATGGTCATGAGTCATGAGAGAGAAGCTACACAAATATGATATTGTTCAGCCCCAACTGGGTCTCTTGCGTCTAATTATGGTCGCTCCTGGTGGTGGAAGCTATCATCTACCACCACATGCTTCTGAATCTTGTTAAGTCCCGATTCCTGAGCAGAACGGTGCCGGTAAACAAACGGGAAAGAGGCCGCCGGCATTGTAATGAATTCCAAATCAATATTGACTTATAAAATATATTTTCAATTACCAGAAGGTAAACATCTTTTTATTCTAAATCAGGAAGGAAATCAAAGCATTTTTTTGACTAAAAAAGATGCCATTGGACGCCGGCCATGTTGGATGTTTCTTCAGCACTTTTGCCTTTTTTTTCCTTTACATTAAAGTGTTGCCATTCGTCAAAGGCGCAAGGCAAAAGATGATAGGTGTTGGGGGGTCAAGATCATCAGGCCACTAGCTGGAACCCCTTTTGCGTGTTTTAATTGTGGGACTTAATAGTGAATGCCGAAAGCAAATTATTCGAAAATCGTTGACTGTCTTATCAAAATAACATATGAAATTGTTTATCGGAGAAGACGTGTTCATGTGAAATTCTAGTATCTTTCTTATCGGAGAAAACGTGTTCATGTGAAATTCTAGTGTCTCTTTCTCCCCTTTGAAACGAGTATGAGGTTTTTAACTCTTACAATGGAGTTCATGGGCTGATATCACATGTTATTTTTTAGCGAATTGGATCGTGCTTTTAGTGTGAGATGCTTCACGTGATAGCATTTGACTACTATTGTTTTTTCTTTTGTTATAGATATTTCATGCGGAGCTTGCTTAAGAAAACCATGGCCGTGAAGATATTTTATATGGTAACATCTCAATCAATTCACTAGAAAAATAACAGGTGATGTAATTGAGGATCTCATACTTCAATGAAATTTCAAATTTGGAGTCTCTTTTTGTGAAATGTTGTTCGAAATATCTTAGTTCTCATGGTGCATCTTCCCGCCCCTTTTTTTCTCTTAAAACAGGCAACTCGTGTTTTCAAATTTTGGAGAATTTCAAGAATTTGATTCTTTCTTACTAAGTAAAATGTCTTTATGCTTAAGTGAAAGAGGAAAAGGTTGATATGATTAATACTTTTATAAGAGAATATTAATGGAACTTTGGTCCTACGACTTTTTTAAGGATCGGATTGGTTCTATAGTACATAAGCAAAATCATTAGTCATATGACATGTTAATTAACATGCATATTCTTTTTTTTTTCTCTTAAATAATCATTATTACTTTTCGAATATTTTCATGATCTTACCAAAAGCTCTCTTTGGTTTCAATTTCACTAATAAAACGATTAAACATATGCTTGGATTGGGAGTGTGTTAATTAAATAATGATTAATAGCAAACAACCCTTTATTATTATTTTTTTGGTAGAAATAGGAAACAGCCCCTATAAGTCTATAGCCATGTATTACAGTTGACACAGATTCATAAAAATAAGAAGTAGATTCGTCAAAAGATAAAATTGGCGGGCCACCACGGCCCACAATTTATGAGGCCATCTAGGGAGTGCTTATTACATCATCGGATTGGTGTGATTTCCTGAGCTCAGCTCATTACCAATACCCAGCCATTTAAACCCCATGCGTATCGGGTGGGCCACCCCATTTACTGTTTCACACACTTTCAACCCTAGGCTCAGTACCCGTAGTCCTATCCAATCAAAACAGGGATGTGCATGGTGACGAAGATAAAAGAGCCCTTTTTTGAGGTTTTTTACGTTCTTCAAGGTGAAATTTCCTTTCGAGTCTTCAAAGTCACAAGCCCTAAGCCACACCTCAACTCTAATAGGTCCCAATATTTTGAGAAGCAACCCATGTCACAATCAGGTGCCATGAACAGCCTTTTGGATTATTTGAGGAGGATAGCCTGATTGAAAGGGAAAAAGGGCACTGGCATTCTGGCAAAAAAGGTCAAGAAAAGAAAGGACACAGTTACAAATAAAAGAGCCACTGTCACGCACAGTAAAGAGAAAAGAAGGGGGTTTCCAACAAAAAAAAAAAAAAAAAGATGGGGTTTGGTTAAATCATAAGGGGTAAATCATTTAACCCATTGGGGTTAAAAAGGAACCCCAAGCATTGCGCCACATTATGTGTAATGTCCATAACCATTTCAAAGGGGATTCGGGGGAAGACGAGCGAGGGAAGAAGCGCAGAGGAAGAGGAACAGAGCAAGCAGTGGCGCAACGTACACAGCAAACATGGCGTGGACTCTGTCAAACGCAGGCGATCTCTGCTAACTTACGCCTCTACTCCGCACTTCCAAATAAAAAAATACGTTACCATTTACCAAAGCGAAGGAGAGGACTAAATTAATAAAGCCATGCAAACCCGGCCGGTACCACCATTGTCCATGGCAACGGCTAATCTTCTCTTCGTCGTGGTGGTGCTGCTCTCCGTCAACTTCTTATCGTGTGCACAGCGAAGCCCTGAAACCCTTGCCGAGATCCAAGCTCTAAACTCTTTCAAGCTTAATCTACACGATCCTCTCGGCGCCTTTAATGGCTGGGATTCGTCTACGCCGTTAGCTCCCTGCGACTGGCGAGGTATCCAATGCTACAATGGCAGAGTTCGTGAGCTCCGTTTACCTCGTCTCCAACTCGGTGGCCGACTCACTGACCACCTCTCTGACCTGCGAGAGCTGCGTAGGCTCAGCCTGCGCTCCAACGCCTTCAATGGTACTATTCCTGCCTCTCTCTCCAAATGCACCCGACTTCGCGCTGTTTTTTTGCAGTACAACTCGTTTTCCGGTCGTCTGCCGCCGGAGATCGTCAACCTCACCAATCTTCAGGTCCTAAATGTGGCACAAAATCTTATATCTGGAAGCATCTCCGGCGAACTCCCTCAGAATCTACGTTACCTTGATCTGTCTTCCAATGCCTTTTCCGGCGAGCTTCCGCGGAACTTCTCCTCCATGTCTCGGCTTCAACTCCTCAACTTCTCATTCAATCGGTTCACCGGAAGTATTCCGGCGAGCCTTGGGGAGATTCAACAGCTTCAGTACCTGTGGCTCGACTGGAATCTATTGGAAGGAACTCTGCCATCGGCGCTTGCAAATTGTTCGTCGCTCATTCATCTGAGTGTTCAAGGTAATGCACTTCGAGGCCAGATCCCGGCGGCCATTGGCGCCCTACCGAGACTCGAAGTGTTGACACTTTCACGCAACAAGCTCTCTGGTGTGGTCCCATCCTCTATGTTCTGCAATGTTTCAGTGTATCCCCCGTCTCTAAGAATCGTTCAGCTAGGCTTCAATGCATTCACAGAACTTGTTCCGCCACAAGAAACTGCATTTTTTAGTGTTTTGCAGCTATTGGATCTTCAGGAAAACCGGATTGACGGCGTGTTCCCTTCCTGGTTGATGAATGTGTTGACACTTGAAGTGTTGGATATCTCAGGAAACTCGTTTTCTGGTGTGCTTCCGATCGAAATCGGCAATCTCTTCAATTTGAAGGAGATGAGAGTGGCCAATAACTCGCTGCAAGGCGATGTTCCGGATGAGATTCAAAAGTGCCGTAATTTAAGTGTCATTGACCTCGAAGGGAATCGCTTCTCTGGGGTGATTCCTCCATTTTTTGGAGAGTTGAGGGGTTTGAAGATATTATCTCTCGGTAGAAATCTGTTTTCCGGTAGCCTTCTGGCGAAGTTTGGCGGCCTTTACTCGTTGGAAACGCTGAACCTGGGACGTAATAAGCTGACTGGAAAGTTGCCGGCAGAGATAATGCAGTTGAGCAATTTGACTACATTGAACCTTAGCGGGAACAAGTTTACAGGAGAAGTGCCGTCGAGTATTGGAGATTTAAAGGCGCTACAGGTTCTGAATCTTAGTGAGAATGGTTTTGGGGGTCGGATTCCTGCGACTATGGGAAACCTGTTGAAGCTCACGTCTTTAGACTTGAGTAGGCAGAATCTCTCCGGCGAGTTGCCATTGGAGCTTTCAGGCTTGCCGAATCTGCAAGTCATTGCTTTGGAAGAGAACATGTTATCTGGGGACGTTCCTGAAGGCTTCAGCAGCTTATCGAGTTTACACTATTTGAACCTAACGTCTAATGCATTCTCTGGTGAGATTCCAGCAACATACGGGTTTCTCCGTTCGTTGAGCGTTCTATCCCTATCCGACAATCACATTTCTGGTGTAATCCCGCCTGAGCTTGGCAACTGTTCTGATCTCCAGGTGCTTCAGCTCCGTTCTAATGGATTAACTGGTCGAATTCCGGGAGACCTCTCTCACCTCTCTCATTTGAAAGAGCTTGACCTTGGTCGAAATAACATAACAGGTGAAATCCCGCAAGAAATTTCGGAATGCTCGTCCCTGGAATCTCTATTATTGGACGGAAATCACATTTCGGGTGTGATACCAGACTCGCTCGGGAAAATCTCAAACTTGACAAGGCTGGACGTCTCTTCCAACAACTTGAGCGGCGTGATTCCAGCGAATCTCACGCGCATCTCTGGATTGAAATACTTAAATGTGTCTCGAAACAGACTGGAAGGCGAGATTCCGGAGTTGCTAGGTTCTAGATTCAATGCCCCATCTGTATTTGCAATGAACAAGGATTTATGCGGGAAGCCATTGGAAAGAGAATGCGAGAAAGTAAAAAAATCCAGAAGCAAGAAGAAGACGAAGAAACTGATTCTTTTGATAGGCGTAACAATAGCTGGAGCTTGCCTCCTAGCATCGTGTTGCTGCTGCTACATTTTCAGCCTCTTGAAGTGGCGCAAGCGACTCCGTGAAGGAAATGGGGAGAAGAAACGGAGCCCAGCCCGGGCAAGCTCGGGTGCGGAGGGCGGTCGCGGAAGTGGAGAAAACGGGGGGCCTAAGCTTGTTATGTTCAATAATAAGATAACCTATGCGGAGACACTAGAAGCAACAAGACAGTTTGATGAGGAGAATGTTCTAAACAGAGGAAGATATGGGTTGGTATTCAAAGCCTGCTTTCAGGATGGAACGGTGCTTTCAATCCGGCGTATCCCTGATGGATCTGTTGAGGAAGGCACTTTCAGGAAGGAGGCTGAATCGCTTGGGAGGGTGAAGCATCGAAACCTAACCGTTCTCCGTGGCTACTACATTGGTCCCCCAGATGTTCGGCTTCTTGTCTATGACTACATGCCCAATGGAAACCTTGCTACTCTGCTCCAAGAGGCGTCCCACCAGGACGGCCATGTGCTTAATTGGCCAATGCGGCACCTGATAGCACTTGGAATTGCTCGGGGGCTGGCTTTCCTGCACACAGCCTCAATGGTTCACGGTGATGTGAAGCCGCAAAATGTGCTCTTCGACGCTGACTTTGAAGCTCATCTATCCGATTTTGGGTTGGATCGTCTAACGGTAGCAACCCCAGTTGAAGCATCCACATCTGCCACTCCTGTGGGCACTCTGGGATACGTGTCACCGGAAGCAGTTCTGAGCGGGCAAGCAACGAAGGAAGCGGATGTGTATAGTTTTGGGATCGTGTTGCTAGAGTTACTAACAGGAAGGAGACCTGTGATGTTCACACAGGATGAAGACATAGTTAAATGGGTGAAGAAGCAGTTGCAACGTGGTCAGATAACGGAGTTGCTGGAACCAGGATTGCTTGAGCTTGACCCGGAGTCATCGGAGTGGGAAGAATTCCTGCTTGGGGTTAAGGTGGGGCTGCTATGCACGGCGCCAGACCCCCTTGACCGACCAGCCATGGCTGACATTGTTTTCATGCTGGAAGGCTGCCGCGTTGGACCCGACATTCCGTCCTCTGCGGATCCAACGTCTCAGCCCTCCCCGGCCTGAAAATCGATACGCATCCAGTACCGACTCACCGTTTAACTATTGTTAAGAATTGTTATTATTTTATCTTTGATTATTTACTTTTGCCGTTTTCTAACGTAAGAAATCTTCGCCGGCGCTGTTTAAAGTTTAAACTATAAAGAGTGGTACCCTCTAAAGCTTGTTCCCGCCAAAAACTAAATTCCTCTGCTGCTCTGCCACGTGGCAATGAGGGAAAGTAGCCGTTAAAGCGGAAGCGACAACCTGGCCAGCCAAATCATGACAAAAAAAAAAGAAAAAACCTGTCCAGCCAAATGCCGCCCCTGTCAAGGAACTGAGGAATCAGGATTCTGTACGGTCACGCTTTATGAGCCTTTAGATGACTGCCCCTGCCCAGAAACGTAGGAAATCCCGGACCCACTGAACTCCGGCACGTTGCCGCTGATGCGTTCTACTGTTTTAGCAGGTAAATCGGCTACACGACAAATTGTGGGACCCTTATCCATCCACCTTCGTACCTCCGAAAGTCTATCCAATATCCTTGACGGACCAGTAAGCCACAAAAAAAAAAAAAAAAAGAGAGAAATCCATGTGGGTCATCGAAATTTGGTAGCTTGCATTAACTGTACTTTATAACGTCAAATCATCTGATATCTCTATCAACTGTCCAACAGCAGAAATATTTTATTTTTCACCTTCCGTGGGATACGGTCACTTTAATTGGGAATTGAAGTCATGTGACGACAAATCCCACGCAGTGACCGTTGAGGAGTCTTCATCTTTTCCCGTTGAGTACAATGTCTTCTTCACCGAGGGTCAAGTATAAAATTTTCTTCTCTCAATAAGTTGCCGAAAATGAAATACAGAGAAGATCCTTTTTTCCGGCTAAAAATGAATAGAAGATACAAAACTTTCTTATGCAATATCGATTTTTTACCTCTTCAACCATTGCAATTTTCAAATACTGTTATTGAGATATTGCAAGCAAATATCATGTGAACTTACTGAAATATATCTCAGAGAACAAAAGAGTTAGCTAGAAATTGAGATTATGAACCAAAAATAAATAATGCCACATATCTTACTTTTCTTAAGCAGAGATTAGGTCTTCAGGAAGTGATTGGTTGCCAGGGTCAGGAAACAGAAACCTGCGACAAGCATGGAAGACAGCAGAATGGAATCCTGGTGGGTTGTCAATGAATACAAAATGACCAGCCTGCATCGGAAATTTCCAGATGGCTCCACTATCAGAGAAGGGGTTTGATGTAACAAAGTCATATATGCTGCTCTTCTAAGCATGTAATACCAAAGATCAAGAATCAAATTTGCAATGAATGATATAATGGGATGGAATCGCTGTTAATATTGACTATAAAATGGGATGAACCCAGAAAGTTTCATCAAATGATGGGTCCCGGTCCCAAAAGATTGTACATATAACATAAAGACGTGTAAGAACATTTCAATACAACAACAAAGAGAAAGAAAGGGAAGGGGGTCGATAGATACCTGAGGAACCCTCATAATTTCACATGGGACCTTCATATGCTTGCGAGCTTCCTGTGCTCCTTCGTAGCTCATCCAGTCATGGGTACCATAGATAAAGGTAGTTGGCACTTTCCATTCGGATGCACTGCACTCAACAGACAGCAACATAACCATGGAAATCACAATAACTGCAGAAATCATCCAGCTTTTGTGTTTAAACATGAAGAATACAAAGATACTTTGGAGCACATGACGCCAGAGGCAAAAATCTGACGTAACACAGCACAGATAACAATTTCGACATAGGCAGAAAGGGGTCCAAACTCAAAATAATATAGCAATATGCACTAGTGAAAAGAAAATGCACAAGGTAACACAACAGAAAACTTGTAGAGTTTAAAGCAAACATCATACAATCTTAGAAACTATAGTCTTAAAAGCATATAAGACAAAAATTATAAACAGCATATAATAAACTTATTGGCTATCAGCCAAGAATCACTGAAGCCATAGAAACTAGATAGCAAGATTACAAACAAGACAAAAAATGAGACCTTGTAAAAATATAAAAAAAAATAGAGCACTATTTTCCTATCACTTGTTGTTTTAGACTCAATTCTTATATCTAACTGGATATAATAAAAAAGCACTGCTCTTTCTGAGTATTAATAATAACATACAGAAAAAATATTCTTAATGCCAGCAACCACAATTAAGGTGACTGAAGTAGAGAGAAGATTTGAAGGATCTTTGGGAGCTTGAGCTTGGCAAAGATATTCCCCAAAGTTCTGACTGATAACGATTCTCGATCACTAAAAGCAAAAATCGCACCTATTCTGTATGGAGGTATAATTCATCAGCTCCTAGAAACAAATCTACAAGATTTTCCCCTAACGAATTTCTAGTAGTTCACTATTGATAATGGTGCAACCATTTAAATTTGGACAAATCGGGGGTGATGAGGCTCCCATTATACATGCATCATCTCTTAATCAAGTGTCATGAATAGATTCTCTCAAAATGAATTTTGTAGATTCCTTCCAAGCAATCAAATCCTAAATCCTTAAACCCAATTTCAAACAAGCCTCCAAGACACTAGTAATATTTAACTTGAGCTGCGCCCCTTCCCCCCAAAAGAAATCAGAAACAATAATTGAATTTTACTATTCATTAATGAATACAACCATATCAAAGAATAGAAAGCTAGAATTCCTTATCCTCAAAAACAAAGTTAGTAGCTAGCTAAGTTATTGAGGCCAGCTCAGTGGTACAATTTCCCATCTCTAGTTTATAAATGATATAATTTTATTATCGATATTTTGTTGCTACCTGATCACTTAAAACCTTGGTTTTCACTTGGATGCTGCTATTTACCAATCCTTTTATATAGTTACAACGTGTTTGTTCACTCAGAAAGGGCTTCAACCATCAGACATTATACAAGTTATTCTCCAATTATGTTCTACAGGTTTTAGAGTAAAAAACAGCCCTTATACATTTCAATTCTTTCTATGCTGTAATAGAATTGGAAAAACAGTACAATATTATTATCTGATAGCCAACTACAGAATCCAGAAAGATATTGATTACTTATTATAGGAATTGAGCAAAAAATGATGTTATATTCATATTCATGGCCATGAATAAATAAAAATAAGGTCAAGTCCTGGTAAACTGAATCATAGCAATGATAAGTGTGGAATGTCTCTGTAAAATGCATCTTAAGTATGCAATACATAATAAAAGCAGCATAAACCTAATCCTAATCAATGAATCAACAGAAAAAAGGCTAACACAAGTTCTATAGAAAAAGTAACAAATACTAAAACTCCCTTTAATTTCACATGTGACAATTTTTTTTCCTTAAGACAACAATGGTCTTTTGAAAATTGCTGCTGTGAGTTGGAACAGCAGAAATTAGGTTTCACTGAATCATTTCAACACATATGCGGAAGGAATTAAAAAAATTTCCTTTAGTTATCTGGGCACAGTGGGCACAGTTGGAATTGAAATCAGGATAACCAACCTGTATACAAGAGGCATCCGTGCAAGGGCTCCAAAAGAGAAGATGTACTTTAAGCACAGTTCTCCACTAGCTTTGGCAGCTAGAGTATGATAGACATAATCTACAATAGAAACAAGAACCTTCAGAAGAGAAAGTGTTAAGAGTTTGATATGCACCA
This sequence comes from Buxus sempervirens, assembly GCA_947561395.2. Classification (NCBI taxonomy): domain Eukaryota; kingdom Viridiplantae; phylum Streptophyta; class Magnoliopsida; order Buxales; family Buxaceae; genus Buxus; species Buxus sempervirens. The sequence continues at coordinate 40,101,460 of OX387190.1, forward strand.
TTGCACCAACTAGCATTTAAAACTACCTGTGAGCAATCTAGATTCCTCTTCAGTCAATAATTCACCAGTCGAGTATGAATTAAATCTAGCGCTTGTATATCTACGAACCAGATTTGGACCCCAAGGGCCTAATCCTCTGGAAATCACAAAAGGTGATATCAGATTGGGATAGGCACAATTTTATCCAATACAATAAATATAAGTAATCAACAGCAACAAAGACATCTGCTGATTGGCATACGGTTCTCAATAGCAAGTAGGACATAAGAAAATAAAAGCAAAATTACTATAATAACAGTAATCAAAAGTAAGCGGCCACAGAAGATATCTAGTCAATATCAATAAAGGAGGAAAAAATTTATATTTTTCTATGTAATATTTGATCAAACTTTGATTAAAAAAAAAACTAAGGGCCCCAACCCACCAACAAAATGACAAGCACACACACATCCAAGTTGCTATAAGTTATGCAAAATGGAGAAATTTTACGAAACCAAAATTTACTGAAAAGAAAAACGATAATTCTATAAATTAGGCATCACGGACCCAGATGATTCCAATCAAAGTTTCAGATTGGAACATATTGGAGTCATTGCCAACTAATACATGAACCAAAGGGGTTTGGGCTGGTGAGAATTGACTATGCCAATCAAGCATCGTCAAACAAAACCCCAGCAGAAGTGCTTGTGAGGGAGTGTAAAATGAAATTTTACTCTTTACATACTCCACATCAATTTCACACTACATTTTGGCATTTTTTTTGCTAGTAACCAGTTAGAATAGAATTTTTTTAGTGAACCTTAGACATTAAAATCCAAGTGCATATCAACTTCATTAAAAAAGCATCTAAGTGCATAGCTTAGAGTGCTTTGTTGTTCATCTTGATATATGAAGTAACTTAAGGCCAGTTTCACATTGGCATCACTTTATAGTTACTGATCAATTATAATATGTAATGATCATCCCATGAATTTTTTTTTGGGGGATTGATGATAAAATATATTAATAGGACGAAAGAATATATACAGGAAAAAAATAGAAAAGAAACGGGAATTGGTAACAAAGACTTGACTCCAAAAGGAAAACTAAATGCATATCATAAAAGGGACAATAAACAGCAGTCAAAGTGTAAGGCTCATAGATCATGAAGCCCAAGCAACTGTCCAATATCCATAGGTATGCCTATAAAGAAAAAAGATCTTGTTACCCCTTCCTTAGCCAGTCTATCTGCAACCTTCCTTAGCCATAAATGATATTGAGTTAGAGAAATCCCATATTATATAATACTGAAAGGTATATTCACCGCAAATATCCTAAGCCCGGATAAAGGAGGAGGGCTGCATCAGGTTACAGCTGGTGTAAAAACTTTTGCTAAATCAAAATATAATATGAATCTTGTATAAATGCTAGGGCATCGTACAGAAATGGGGAGTTGTTACAGAGCCATGTTGCAGTGAGAAAGGAGCATGGTTTGGTTTGGCTAGGAACCTAGGGTGCCCTCCGTAGATGACTCGCTGTTTGTACATTCTATCACCGCACTCATCTGTTCGTTGGGAGGGGTGATACCATTCATTTTTGGACTGACCTTTGGCAGGGTTTAAATACTTTGGCCCTTTGCTTCTCTAGAAACTTTCGACTTTAGTGTGATCCATTGGCTCGGGTGAAAGATATCTTACCTTGGTCATCTCAAGGTTTATCTTAGAACCCATCTTTTAGTAGAGATTTGACATCTTTTAATCTTAGTGAATTGTCTTCTTTATTCATCTCTCTCCAGGATGTTTTTCTAGATCCCTCCATGGAAGAAAAAGTTATTTGGACCCCAAATCATGATGATATATTCTCTTAAAAATCCTTTCTCCTCCATATCTCTTTGGAAACCAGCTATGCCACTTAAGATTAAGGCTCTAGTTTGGACTATGCTATCTTACAAAGTCAATGCAGCTGACATCCTCTGAAGAAGGAAAAAGTTCATTGCTCTATCTCCTAATGTTTGCTTCTTTTGCCAATCTTTTCAGAAGTCTATTGATCACCTGTTTTTGCATTGCCCAATGGTGGGCAAGGTGTGGGAGTATTTCATATCCCTTATGGCTATACATGGGTTATGCTAGAGTCTTTACTTATTATTTATTTATTTATTTATTTTTCTGCAGTGGAGATTCATGAGTATGCAGAGGAATGTGTAAACCTTATTTCATGCTATCATGTGGCATGTCTAGCTAGAAAGGAATAAGAGGATTTTTTAAGGATTAATTGTTCAGTGGAAAACATTATTGATGTCATCAAAGTGTTTGTAACTTCAAGGGTATCAGTGTTTCCAAATTTTAGAAGTGTATCCATTTTAGATTTTTTGAGCAATTGGCAGGATATTTGCTTCTCTAACCCACCCATCTTGACTAGTTTGCCCAGATGGTTCCCTCCCTACCCGGCGTACTCCTATGGAAATCCAAGATCTTCGGGCATTGGAGGTATTCTTACCTTATCTAGACCTTGTCGAGAAGGTCTATCCCTTTTTTCAGAATTTGCAGTGTGTTTGAACAGAGAAGAGGAAAGTTATAGTAGATGATTGGTGGAAGGAGATTGTGTGGCTATCTTACATTAGATGACAGCGAATGAATAGGGCCCTTGAGATTGAGGCATCTAGAGTTAAGGCTACATCATTGGGAATTTGGACTTGAATTGAATGCCTCAGCCAAGAGAGTATAAAGATCTGCCAACTCCCTGGAGATACGTTGGAGGTGTGTTTAGAGATTCGCTTGGCATCACCATTCTTACCTTATTTAGACCTTGTGGAGAAGGTCTATCCATTTTCGTGGAATTGGCAGCATGTTTAAAGGGAGAAGGAAGGTTACAGTAGATATTAGTGGAGGGGGATTGTGTTGCTATCTTACATTGGATAAAAGCGAAGAATGAATAGGACCCTTAGAGATTGAGTCATCTAGCACTTAAGGCTAGATCATTCGGACTTGAATTGAATGCCTCAGTCAAAAGAGTATAAAGATCTGCAACTCTCTGGCAGATAAGTTTCCTAAACAGGGTGTGGGTAGATCTGATCTTTTGTGGGATATCCTCTTAATAAGATGAGGGAGTAAGGTTTTACGGGAGGGTGGCTGGGGGACACCTTTTGTTCACTTAACGGGTGATCATTCTATTCTGCTTTATACTTTTCCATATAAAATTTCCGGATGACCTCTACAAAAAAATAAAAAAATAAAAAGAAGAAGAAGAAAAAGAAGCTCCACGATAGTTATCTTGGATTGTACCTTCGTCTTGTACTAATTATCTTTTGGTCAGGAGTTTAGTTCTGAGAATAATCGATTCCATTGACTTTGGATGCTATCCCTTTGCAATATATCAGGCACTTCTGAATAGAGGAATAATACAGCTCTTTCAACAAGAAGGGAAGGTCGTGCATGACGTGCTAGCTCCTCAATGGGGCCATGTATTTCGCAAACTTTTAGAATGTAGATGTTTTTTCCTTCCCCGAGGATTGGTGTATCTTGTTTATGTACTTTTTCTGTACAGCTTAGACTTGCTATCTTTTATTTTCTGGCCTTGATGTGTACTCCAGCTGTACAAGGGTTTTGCCCCTTTTACTATAAATATAATAACATTAAGTGCTGAAAATTTAAAAAGTAGAAATTGAAATAACTGTGAACCAATTAACAATATTCCTTGCCCCAAGTAGAAATTGAAATAGCTGTACAGGGGTTTTGCCCCTTTTACTATAAATATAATAACATTAATGTTGGAATGAACTGCTATATATTTTGTGCCTTGCAAGTCCCAAGCCCAGCTAATGGAGGGTGTTGCATTAATGCAGTAGACAGCATACAACTTTGAAAAATCCCTAAAATATTGGTTAAAAAACATTTCTTTAATCTAGAAATATAAATGAGCAACAAATAATTACCTGACTATCTTTTGTGGAGTAAAGTTTGATTCCCAAAGATGGTTAAAAATAGCTCCTTTCCACGTAGCTCTAAAACGATTAATAAATTCTGATGATTCTGATGTAAATCCAGCTGGTCCCACCAAAATTAAGTGTTGAATGTGTTCAGGATGCTAAATGCAGATAAAATAAGAATCAATAATAGGATTAACTGCATGAATTTTATCATAAGATCAAGCACAAACTACAAGTGAAATGATTAATAAAAAATTTTTTTTACCTTGAGAGCATACTTGGCTGCAACATATCCTCCAAAAGAATGTCCAAGTAAAATAAAATTGCTAAGTTTTTTGGCTTTACGCCATTCCTCTAAGGAATCGATGAACCACGCTTCTGTCTCTGCATTATGAATTACATAGAGAAATAAATTGACTCATGGAAGAATTTTTTGAACATATAGAATCAACCATAAATCCTAGGCCCCAAAGACATAGAAGGTACAATATATCATCTGTAATCCTTTAAAAAAAAAAATACATAAGGAGCTACTTTCTCCAAGACAGATATCACGGGCAGAAGGCAAAACTTGATAGAAACTTCATCAGTTTAGAATGAAACCATGGAAGGTGAGCTGGTTTTACAATAAAAGAAACATTTGTAGCTGATTTCCAATAGTTCCTTACCTAAAAATTCAATGGACCAAGTAAATTTATGTAAACAAAGCAGAGGGGAAAAAATCAAATCATGCAGATTGAGAAAAAAAAAAAAGACCTTATAAAAAAGACACTCACATGCCTACCCTTATTTGTATTCAAAAATTTTCTGCATATTTGCAGACCACTATCACCTGAGGCTTAAAAAAACAAATCCAGAATTAGTTTTGCTATCTATGAACTTTTACTGATATCAAAAACTTATATTTGAACTTGCAACTGGAACAGAAGTTGCAAAAAAGACTTAAAGGTTCCTTCCTTCACCGAATATTAGGAAATAAAGACTATCTGTAGGAAAGAACATTATAAGTGAGAGAAAAAAGCGAGAGACTGATATCGCAAGATATCTATTAACACTCTATAAAAATACAAATAATATGCTTCAGTAGAGACATACTTTTTCTGTAAATGTAAAATAAAAGAAAAAAAATGATATGAGAATAAGGTTTTGTGGAATATGTTTGGACATATCCAAACATTATAAAAAGCATAATAATGATTATTGATGAAAGAAGGTCAACAGATTCATGCTACATCTTTTTCTTTTTTTTATCATTTTTCTAAGGTATTTATAAAGTAAGGATCCCCTTCAAAATTTTATTAAAGATTAATCCATCAATTTCTCAACAGTTGCACAATAATTTTTGTCCCAATGAGACAAAATACCATACAACTATGAAATAAAATGTTCAAGTCTAGTGCTAAAAGCAGAGCACAAACAAATGTCAGTACCCTCAGTACTCTTGCATGTGAAGTCAGGCCTGCTTGATCCACCCCATCTGCAATAAAAAATTAGTCAAGAAAAATAAGCAGGCCAGGATATTTAGCAATGAAAAAAAAATTAGTCAAGAAAATAAGTAGACTATAATATTCAGCAACAAAAAACTACAAAAAATACTTATAGATAAACTATCTCCAACTGAACAAAATTCTCAAGAAGACAGATATGACACTGTTTGCATTTTTAAAGTAATACCAAAAATGATGACTAATCACTTTTAGAAAATCAAAATTCTAAAATATATAGCAAGACAACCTCGCATAAAAATATTATAACCTAAATCAGCCAAAAGCTAACAGGGAAAGCTAGATCAGCAAGTCCCTATTGTAAAGCACATTAAAGACATGGAAAACCATAATTTCTGGAGCTCATCATAATGTATATTCCAATTGATACTGCATCACTGTGTAACCATATTGCCACGGCCTAAAGGGCAGAGGAGATAGCAGTTTCTATTGCTGACAATAGAGCTTATAGGTCCTCTTTGTATATCATCCAGTCTTTTCGAGTTAAATTAACTAAGACGCTAAAATGCAGTAGTTTAATTCATTAATGGCTAACTCAAAATTCTCCACTCACTGTGAGCTGAAACAAGTAGGCAGAAAGGAATTCAAACCACAACGCCTCAAATTATGCAAATAGATGACAATTCTGAACGGGAAAAGGTTTGCATGATAGATCAAAATCTTAATTGTGCAAACACTATGCGCACCTAAACTTAACAACATAATAATAGTGATACCATGATTTCCATAATCGAAGATCAGGTATAAGCAGAAGCATATATCTCCAATTCTCCCTAAATTGAGCAACATTAACAGAATGTTTCATCATTGTAAGTAAGTATGAGTTTAAAGCATATCAAAATAGGCATGAGAAACACAAGCAACTACGCATAAAACTAAAACCATAATAATGAATTACGGTGATTTACTGTTTAAAGAGATAAGGATAACTTACCCAAGTTGATCAACAGCAATGACTCTGAAATGAGTAGCGAGAGCATCAAAATTGCGAAAGAAAAATCCCTGAGAAGCACCATAGCCATGAACCATAACGATTGTCGGAGAATCGTCTTTGCTCTCAAAGGTAACAGTATTCATGAATCTAGGTTCGTTACTTGAAGAACGAAACCACCAAATTTTAGACCCAGGTGGGCCTGATCCTATATTAACCTGCTCCTGAACATAAGGAGTTCTGGAACCCAAGCAAATCAGCATCACACAACAAAAATATCAAGTTAAAATGGGAAAACAAGCTAGAATGCACTACACAAGAAAAATAATAATAATTATAGCGAGCAGCTGGAATATTGACTTTCTGGATTTTTGCAATTACTGATCTCACAAACAAATTCAAGACAAAAGACATGTACTTTTTTTTTTCTTCCTGAAATTAACCATTTAGATTTTTCTTACCACGTTTCAAAATTTAGCGGTAAGCACTTATTATATCAATGTAAATATATCACAAAATAATTTGACGATCCATCCGCTTTGGGTGCATAAGGATAAAACTCAATAACTGAACGAAAACATGAAATTCCTCAATTTTTATAAATAAGATTTGAAGGTGTCGGATATGGTAATTCGGGTTGATTCCAAAAAGAAACTTTGAATTCAGCTTTTCCGAATCAAGTTTTTCTTAAATTCGATATCCTCAACAACAAATTCTTATCAAAATTGGGAAAAAAAAACAACATATCTGATATCAAGCATTAGGGTTCCCACGAATTAATCCAACAAAATCATTTGGAATGACTAACGGGAACATATTAATTAGGGTTTTCAAAAACAGAAATTCGTACTTGACTAAGGATAGAAGACGCTTCTCGGAAGCGATGATATGATCAATGGAGGTGGGTATCCATCGGAGAACTGACGGCAACACAGATCTCCATCTCGATGATGTCGCAGTACTGGATTCGACGTCTGCCTTGCTGATCTCCTCCGCCATTCTGGCAAACGAGAACAACCGCCGGTGTATCATTCAATTCCGGATGCAACTTCATCTAACGGTTTGAATCGCTTCCATGGTAAATCGTTGTTTCTTCGACCTTGCTTGCCTCTTTCCTTCGGATGAGGTCTGTTTTGACTGTTAACCGAGAGACGTGAACGAAGGAATGAAATCTTCTGCATTGTTTCCCTGAATTGGCCCTGATGTGTCCGTGAGATGCTGCCATGTGGAGCATCTGACGGCCACTGTTTTTTATTGTTTTACCTGTTTTAAGTGGGCCCACGTAAAAAACTTGGCTGTGAGATGCTCCACATGGCAGCATCTCACAGCCAAACCAGGAACAATTCATTTTAACATGGCAGATGATTTCATCCCGAGGTACCGGAAGTCTCTCCCGATTCCCCGGGTCTACGCTCGTTAACTGTTGCCGTTCCGACAGGTCTAAGCACTGATGATTGTGCAAGGTTTTCAGAGCTGTAAGCTATTGAGCAGAACTCTTAAAATACGTGACCGCTCAAGGTTATGAAAATTACAGCTCAACCCTCGGTTTCACTAAATTGTACTTGTTTAGGGACGCGTGTATAGCAAAGAATTCAAATGCACATGAAAATGGAAAGCATGTGAATTATTATTATTTTTTTGGAACATATCCGGACCCGCTTACGTTCAACCGACTAATCCCTGAGAGCCCATGCAAGACCTTACAACCCACATGGCCCAGTTAAATCGAAAGCCCATAGACTTTATGCAGGTAGCCCCAAAGAATTGGTTACACCTAAGAGGTTTTGAATTTGAGACCTTGGAGGGAGCATACCCCCAAGCCCCAAACCTTGACTACTAGGCCGACCCTTTGGGGTTAATTATGAATCATGTGAATTATGAATCTTATGATTAAAATTTTCAATTTATATATATGAGATTCTATTGTTTGGTTGGTATTATGAAATTCAAATTTCCTCTCTCTAGTTTTTGCAGCATTTCTTCTCTTTTAAAGTTTCTTCCTCACTAGATAAAATATTAAATTGCACTTTGATGGAGCTTCACTTCTCAACTTAGGAAACAAATAGAAAAGGATCCGCTTACAGGAAATCCACGAGAATATATTTTTATGTTATGTAGGAATCGTAAAAAACACCTCCTCTATATGAATTGTGGTTCTCATGAACAAGGAGAATTTGGTGTCTTTTTATTTTCCATGTGAATTTCAATTTTTACAGAAATTAGTCAACCAAACACAAGAATTAACATTCACAGCTAGCAATCCCAATACCTGTTGTTGATTCTCACAATCCAAACGCACCCTTGGTTCCTGTTTGTTCCTATTTTTGCTTAACATTTTATTTTCCTTGTAGAATATCTCTAAAAAAACATCTAATGATTTTGATGTCTTTCTTAGCAATTTTTGTACATGCAATATTGCATGTGCCACCCATTAGGAGATATTAAAATGCATAAGAATTGAATATAATTTCCTCTTTGTCAAAAGTTATGATTTCAAATGTACAATCTTATTTACATATATAAATAAAATTGGAGCTAAACAAGCAGATAAATAAATAAATATATATATATATATGCATATGTTTACTAGTAATTATGCACAAGCATTACAAGTTGAGATAAATTCTCATATTCATTAAACTTATTAATTCATATAGAAATTTTACGTGATTTATACTTCTTGTATAAAATTATGAATAGTAGCTTGAAGGTGGCAAAAAGATTATTAGGTTCTTTTGACTCCATTAGAATGATTGTTCATATATGGATTTGGAGTCATAGTAGAATTCTCCTTTTTTACCTTTAATCTAACATGTTGAATCTTAAGGCTATCAAAGGAGCATTTACCTCTTTTAATTTGATCTCTTACATAGACAAGGATTTAGAATTATGGTAGGATTCTCTGTTTCCTATCTTGTTTTATTATTATTATTTTTGTATTAACTCTAGGAACTATAACGAGGAGAAAAAGAAAAGAAAAAACTCATTTAGGTTTATTAGAAATTTAGAATTCTAATTCTAACAAGTGTAATAAATTGTTTAAAAAAAAATAAAAATATTATTTAATCAAAAATACAAATACTTGTTTCATGATAGTAGGATTCTTTTTTACTTTTTAAGAATTTATTATTGTAGTGAGATAAGTATATTATTGTTTTTTATTTTTCTAGGCCAAGAAAATTATTTGCAGGTTTCTCCTCTCTCCTTTAGGATTTTATTATTGTGGTAAACTAAGTATACTATTATATTTAAGTTTTTCGAGACAAGAAAGTTATATGCATAAAATTTTTTTTTTTTCCTTTCTAAGGTTTGTTCCACTAAATGGGTATTCTAAAGAAGATGATTCTCTATTCATCTATCTTTATTTAAGATAAGAAATTATTAATAAAATAAAAAATCTTTATTTTTGAGGATTTATCATCATAGAAATATTAATTTATTACTATTCTTAATGTTTTTGTAAGAAAAAGAAAATTACTTGTAAAAATGACATAGTGCACTCAACAAACTTTATATCAGGAGGAGGTGGTGGGATAAAGCAACTCTTTTCTTGGTTGGATAAAAATTTTCCTTTTGAATTTTGCTTTAGACAAATTTTCTTGTGTGCGGTTGAAGTTTCCTCTTCTTTTCTTGGTGGGACCTCCGTGATGATGCTAGGGGAAGGCTGTTTGTAACATCTGATTCTTAATAAATTTCTTCCATTTTTTGTTTAAAAACAATGGGGATAAAGCAACTCTTTATAAAAATTAATGGATAAAAGGAAATTAACAAAATTACGAGTGTGAAGACCAAATTGAGCTGTAACAGCCACCACGTGAAGCTCATTTTAGCCCCATTTTCTGTCTGGTAGCAATTCCTCTCAGATTTGGCATCCTTCTCTTTATTAGTCTTCAATGACAGTGATACACGTCCCCCTCGTACACTCATACAGGGAGAGGACTCACGGCCTAAAAGTATAACAACTCTTTACTCTGCGCCTTTGATAGAAATACCTTTTTTTTTATATCGTGAAATGGAAGAATTTTATTAAGCGATAGAACAGAAATTACAACGACCACTCAGGTCTGCTGCCAAATAGAATGCCAGAAAGAAAGGAGAGGAGAGAGAGAACGGCTTACGCCACCAAGTATAGGAAAATTGATCAAGGCCAAAATTTGCGAGTGAGTCCGCTGCCTGGTTTGCTTCCCTGAATATATGGTTTATCTTGACATGGTTGAAGGAGTTGAGGAGAATACGAATCTGATGAACAACAGCTGATATTCTCCAAGGTGGATTTGTAAACTTTCTGGCAATAAAATGAATGACAACTGATGAATCTCCTTCCAATGCAACAAGCACCCCTGCTTCTAGTGCTGAGTGACAGCCTCGCTCAAATGCAAAGCCTCCACGAAATTGTCCACGGTTGTCTCTGCATATTCCTCTAGCCGCCGCACGTATCACACCACTTTTGAATGCGCCATCGAAATTAAGCTTGATGAAGGTGTCCTTCAGAGTTGACTAGCCAACCATTATTTCTTGCTTTCATTTCTGAGTGGAGTAACTCGCTTCCTTGATAGTCTTGGAGTCCTTAGTGAGCTGAATGAAGAAATCATAAGTGTCTTCAATGGATGGGTTGCTTCCTTCAAATTGTTGAGGATGACACGGCTCAATCACAGACATGCCAAAGTTAGTCTCCGTAATTACAGGAGATTTTATTGTATATTGTTTCCTTTAATTGTACAGCAATTGATTTGTAATTGCCTTTACATATATTGTAACAAGATATATAGAGTAATGGAATGAACCTCCAAAGGTAAAGAGGATTTTCAAACGTTCTCATGGTATCGGAGCTCTAGGTTTAGCAAACCACCGTCCCTCTTCTTCTTCCTCCCATGGCTTCTGAAACTTCTCTCACCCTCCTTCCCTTCAACACCTTAATCCATATGATCACTATCAAACTTTCTTCCTCAAATTATCTCCTTTGGAAATGCCAACTCCTCCCTCTTCTTGAGAGTCAAGAACTATTGGGCTATGTTGATGGCACTCTTGTGCCACCCCCAATATTCGAACCTGCTGACTCCCTCACACCAAGCGATAAGCATCTGGCGTGGAAGGCTACTGATCAACGCCTCCACAGTCTATTACTCTCCTCCCTCATTGAGGAAGCCATGGCCGAGGTAGTTGGTCTCTCCACCTCACGTGAAGTATGGCTTGCACTGGAGAAGACATTCAGCCATCGTTCAAAAGCCAGAGAGTTACGTCTCAAAGATGATCTGCAGTTGATGAAACGTGGAGGCAAACCAGTTGCTGAATATGCTCGTGCCTTCAAAGCACTTTGTGACCAACTCCATGCTATTGGTCGTCCTGTTGATGGCACCGACAAGGTGCACTGGTTCCTCCGAGGGCTGGGCAGCGACTTCTCCAGTTTCTCCATTGCACAGATGGCTCAAACCCCTCTCCCTTCATTTGTGGACTTAATCTCAAAAGCAGAAAGCTTTGAGATCTTCCAGAAATCTCTGGACTCCCCAACATCACCTGCTGCGGCTTTTACAGCAAACAAATCCACCCATCGTGGTGGTTTTTCTCGCCCTCATCGAGGCCGCACCAGTGGGCATGGCAGCAGCTACTCCAGCCGAGGACAAGGACGCTCCCACTCAGGCCAAGGGCGTCGTCCTCCAAGATGCCAAATCTGCCGCATGGATGGCCATTATGCTTATCGATGTCGCCAACGTTATGCTCGGAGTGAGCCCTCTGCTCAAATTGCTAAAGCCTTCACAAGCTCCTGTTCCCTCAACGAAGATATGGCATTTGACTGGTTTGTGGATACAGGGGCTTCAGGACCAAATACTTGCCCGATGGTTCTATTGAACGCCTCAAGGCTCGTCTTGTTGCCAAGGGTTATACACAGGTACCTGGTCTTGACTACACTGATACTTTCAGTCCTGTCATCAAGGCCACTACTGTTCGAGTTGTGCTCTCTCTTGCTGTGACACGTCAATGGCCTCTTCGTCAACTTGATGTCAAGAACGCATTCCTCAACGGTACTCTCACTAATCAAGTTTATATGGAACAGCCTCCAGTGTACATTGATCCTCGTTTTCCAGATCATGTTTGCAAGTTAAAGAAAGCCCTCTATGGTCTCAAGCAAGCCCCTCGTGCCTGGTTTCAGCGCCTTAGCTCCTACCTCACTCATCTTGGCTTCTCTTATAGCCGTGCCGACCCATCTCTTTTTATCTTCCATCAGAAGTCGAATACTATCTATTTGCTCCTTTATGTTGATGACATCATCATTATAGGCAACAATTCTTCTCTTCTTCATAGCTTCACTTGTAAACTCAATTCTGAGTTTGCCACTAAGGACTTGGGCTCTCTCAGCTATTTTCTTGGTCTGGAAGCTACTCAAACTTCTGATGGTCTCTTCATTAGTCAACTCAAATATGCACGGGACATTCTTTCTCGAGCCCAGTTACTTGACAGTAAACCTGTTCACACTCCCATGGTTGTTTCTCAGCATCTGTCTGCGGATGGCTTTCTGTTTTCCGATCCCACTCTCTACAGATCTCTCGTCGGTGCACTACAGTACTTGACTATCACACCGCCCGACATTGCTCATGCCGTCAACTCTGTCAGTCAATTCTTGCATGCCCCCACTGAAGATCATTTTTTTGCTGTCAAGCGCATTCTCCGCTATGTTAAAGGCACCATTCACTTTGGCTTAACTTTTCGCCCCTCCTCTTCTCCTGGTACTCTCGTTGCCTACTCTGATGCTGATTGGGCCGGCTGTCCTGATACTCGCCGTTCAACCTCTGGTTATTCTATCTATCTTGGTGATAATTTGGTTTCTTGGAGTGCTAAGAAACAGCCGACGGTCTCTCGTTCCAGCTGTGAATCTGAATATCATGCTCTTGCCTTCACTGCTGTCGAACTCATTTGGCTCACACATCTCCTATGTGATCTCCAGGTATCCATGCCTCAGCAACCTCTTCTTTTATGTGACAACAAAAGTGCAATTTTTTTTAGCTCCAATCTCGTTTCTCACAAGCGGGCTAAGCATGTTGAATTGGACTACCACTTTCTCCGTGAACTTGTTGTCGCCGGCAAACTTTGCATACAACATGTTCCCTCGCATTTACAGGTTGCTGATATTTTTACCAAGAGTGTTCCTCGTCCTCTATTTGATTTCTTTCGATCCAAGCTCCACGTCCGATCCAATCCGACGCTTAGCTTGCGGGGGGTGTTGAGGATGACACGGCTCAATCACAGACATGCCAAAGTTAGTCTCCGTAATTACAGGAGATCTTATTGTATATTGGTTCCTTTAATTGTACAGCAATTGATTTGTAATTGCCGTTACATATATTGTAACAAGATATATAGAGTAATGGAATGAACCTCCAAAGATAAGGAGGATTTTCAAACATTCTCACAAATAGTGTCATGTTCCTCATTCTCCAGATAGCCAATGCAAAATTAGCACACCCTGTTAAAAGATCAACAGTATGTAAGTCAAGATGTGAATGATCCAGTTGAATGATGGTTTGGAACCATTTAAAGTAAATTTCTGTCGGCCCAATCTGGTGGATTGATCCTCCCGCCATTCGGATCCATATAGCTCTTGAGAAAGGACAAGTTAGCAGCAGGTGTTCCAAAGATTCTTCCTAAAAACCACGTAAAACACAAGAGTCAGTGAAACCTCCTAATCTAGAATTTAAAATTTTATTTGTAGTTACTGCGTTGTTTAAACACTTCCAGACGAAGAATTTAATTCTTGATTGACATCGAAGTTTTTAACAAGTCAGCCAGGTTCTAGCATCACTTTGATTAGGAATACCCTCCGCTTGAGAAATCCTGTAGGCTGATGCCATAGATAATTTCCCACTTGCTGTGAGCATCCAGATTGGAACATGATTCCAATCCATTTGAAGAATGGTTGATGCCTTTGATAGAAATCCAATAGACAAATTCCATGTTCCGGCATTAAATTTGAGAACATGAATGACAGGAAGTAACTGGAAACTGGAAAAAAGTTAAAACCTAAAACTAAAAAGTAAACTAATGGAAAGTAAATGCCCAATCCATTTGAAGAACGGTTCCAGAACAGAATCATGCTTGCATAAATTTTGGGGATTGGGATGCTAGCCGTTGCTTTTTAAAACATTTCTCATAAATTTGAGTCAAATGCAAATAGTTGCCAAGCCACATGCTGAGCCCAAATGTGGGGCTCATCATCTTGCTCGTTACGCACTAGACTCCATGGTTCTCAACAACCTAATAAAGTAGTAATTTATCATCGCCGCTCCCGAGGAAAAATTAAACAAATCAATAAGGCCATCTTAATGGAAACCAATAGCCGAAGTGAAGATCTATATTTATTATATCATTAAAAATTTTTTTTTTGAAATACTAGTTCGAATTACTTCGGTTGTGCCGTCCCCAGGGCAGTAAAATTTTAATAAAATTTAAAGTTCACAACTCATCCGCACTAATAAAATGAAATTGCTTGACTACCACCTCCCCAATCAAGATCAAGTGTCGACTTGCTGACTACCCAAAACTTACACACAGCGCATGATAGCGTCACTTTCAGCGTAATCCATGGGGCAGCATACTCAAGAGATTAGCTGGATGGCTTGCAGTTCGGCGGGCAGAATTCAGAGAATCAGAAAGCATACGAATAAAGACGAAGTCCTGCCTTATTTTAGTTCAGTGTCACTGTTACTGTTTCAAAATTTAATTTAAATGTTGAACTAGTCCGAACAATAAAGGCCACAAAACCAGCCAACGAAATAGAGATCCAAAAATTGAACCATGAAAAAAAGGAAAAGAAATTTTAATCAAAAGCTGAAGCAAAGGGTTACAAAGACCGGATCGGCTCCCGAGTCCCCGACCCCTTCCCATATTCGGGAAAGACTTATCCTACTACTTACATCTCCATCTCCGAGCAGTAAAAAGGTGTTACGATAATTTGAAAAAAAAAAAAAAAAAGGCTAAAAATAGTAAGGAAAAACACAGACGACCTCCAACGATAAACAAACCACTGATACGAAGTGGCATCGGCGGCGGTGGGGATTGTCTCAATTATCTGACCAAACTCTCAAGCACAGCAATAGGTCCACTGCTCATCATCGCCACCACCAGCAGCGGCAGCCGTGTTGCTGTTCTCATTCTCGTCGTCCCAGTAGTAGGTGCAGTATGCATTCTTATTTGCACTCCCACAAGTTGAAGCAGTGACGAGATACGGCATATTTTGGAAGGAGCAGGCCAGACCGCTCTCCACCGCGGCACGATCATGTCCGCACTCCTCTGCGCGGTGCTTGAGTCCCTCGAACATGAGCTCCGGCTCGTGCTGCATCGCCCTTAGTACGTCCGCGCACGACGCACCGAGCACCGCCCGGGTCACTGCAAAGCTGTGCGGTCCGTCGCTCTGCGACACCCGAACCACGCTCGGGCCACCAAACAGGTTGTGCAGTCCCCCGAGTGCCTCCTGGTAAGCCCCGCCCAAGAACATCCCCAAATAGTATCCACCGCCACCACCACCACCACTGCCTCCCTCACCTTCCAATTCATGCAGCGGCAAGCTTGATTGACCGCCAATAAACTTGTCAACCTTCCCATCACTATCGCATGTTAAATCCGACAGAATCCCCTTCACTCCAGGCCTCTGATCCAAGCGATGGATGGGGACGATCGGGAACAGCTGCCCAATTGCCCAGAAATCAGGGATCGAAGTGAACAGAGAAATATTGACATGGTATGTTCGCACGGCATCCGATGCTCCAATTGCTTTCGATACTGCTTCGCATAACCCATCAACGGCGGCAAGATGTTCCATATCAAGTGAGCCTTCTTTGAATTCGTCGACACAACGCATTTTAAGCTGATTCGCATAAAGTAAACAGGTATCGAACTCGCCGCGAATGGCCGCCGCGGTCAAATTGCGGTAGTCCGCACGTGCTTCCTCTGTGAGGCCCTCCACAAGGTATTGAATGCCAGGACCAAGCGCAGGCATTGCTGGCATATCCGATGCAGTTGCAGACACTGCCTCAAAGATCAGAACGGAATGGTGAGAGACGATTGCTCGTCCGCTCTCGCTGCAAATCACCGGATGCTTCACGAATTTCCGGTCACACACGTACCTGACTGACTGGACAACAGCCGCAGCATACTCTTCAAGTCCGTAGCCGATCGAAACATCAGAATCCGGAGACTTTGACCCATCATAATCGATACCGAGACCTCCGCCGATGTCAATAACTCGCATGCCAGCGCCGAGACGGACAAGCTCGCAATAGATCTGAGCAGCCTCGCCGACGCCGTCCGCGAGTAAGGCCGTTGAAGGGATCTGAGATCCTATGTGAAAATGCAGGAGTTGTAGGCAATCAAGCATGCCTGCTTGTTCGAGCTTCCTCACTACGCGCAGGATCTGTATCGTCGTCAATCCAAACTTTCCTCTCTCTCCAGAGGTGGATCCAAAATGTCCTGAATGCTTTGTTCTCAGTTTTGCCCTAAGGCCAATCACCGGACGGACGGCGAGCCTTCGGCTGATATCTATCACCAGATCAAGTTCTTCCTCCTGCTCAAGAACGATTACCGTATTCAAAGAAAGTTTCCTTGCCATCAAAGCAAGAGAAATATACTCAGCATCCTTGAAACCATTACACACAAGAAAAGCCTCAGGACTTCCTCTGCATAGAGAATTCATAGCGAGGAGAAGCTCCGGTTTCGAACCGGCTTCAAGGCCGAAACGGAACGGCGAACCGAACTCAACAATGTCTTCGACTATGAACCGATCCTGGTTGCATTTCACCGGATAAACACCCTGGTAATGCGATTCGTAACCTTGGGACCGGATCGCTAAATCAAACGCAGACTGTAGAGATTCAAGACGGTTCTTGAGCACATCGGGGAACCTCACAATAAGTGGAAGCTGCAAACCTAACCCGCCAACGGATTTTGGTTCAGAAACCTTCTTAACAACCTTCATGAGATCGATCTCCTGGTGAGGCAGTGTATCGACACCGTGCGTACGAACAGAGATGTTGCCCATGGAGTTGACAGAAAAGTACGGAGCACCCCAGCCATCAATCCTGTAAAGAGAGGCCGAGAGGGATGGAGACCAATGGGAATGGTCTAGGACAGAGGAAACAGCGGTGGTGGTGTTTATCGCCGGAGGTACGCCGGAAGAAATATCCGGCGCGGGAAGATAGCTTTCCCCGGAAAGAGCGTAACCAGGAGGACCAAACGCAGCATCTACGCAACATCCCAAGGCCGGCATCTCTTCCCCGGTCTGTTGGTTATTGAAAAACGACGGTTTTAGAGATCAGTTGTGAAGCAGGGGGCTTTGAAACACGCCGAGGCCGGAGCCCCGGCTACCCCCCCAAAAGAAGCAGTAAAGAACTAAGAAACCGGATAGAAACCCTAGCTCGCCTCTACAGAACTCAGTACTCCCCACGCCGAACAGTCAGAAGAACAGATTAAAGAGAAAAGAACGATCGGAGAAGGAAGAACACGAAACCAAGCAGAGATCGGCGCAGATGTTAGGAAAGGAAACGGAACTCCGGATGCAGATCAGATCAGATCTTGGAATAAAGATAAACGTTACAGAGGGGGGATCAGAAAACTGCCAAGGAAGGAAAAATGTAGAAGAAAGAAGGAAACCTCAAATCTCCGTGAAAATTCACCGAAACCGGTATCTTAAATCGAGTGGAATGGGATGACCGAGTAGATCGCCAAAGAAAAAGAGATTACTAGAGGGGAACCGAAACAAACGGAAACCTAACGGCAAGAGCAGCAGGGAAACGAAGCGAGATTAGGGCTTTGGATTGATCTCTTGACTACGGGAAGGCCGGAGGGAAGGCAGAGCTGGCGAGATTTGCATGAGCGGCAAAAGGTCCTTTATATAGGACCTCATCCCCACCTCCCCAAGCTGGCTGCCGATTTTTCTGGTTAAAATGTTTTTTTTTTCATTTACAAAATATTCTCGCGAAGTAATCAGCATCGAGTTGCCGCGTGGCCTTTTCAGTTCCTCTTTCTATATCGCGATAATTTCCTGTGAAGGCGGAAAATATCGAGCTGAAACACTTTTTTTTGATGAAAATATCGAGCGGAAACACACAAGAAGTTTCCTTATACGACACTTGTTATACACGGACTGGATTTCGCCGCAGAGCCGCTGTATTTGATTTGACTGACAGAGGAATCGGTTCAAAGCGCTGGATCGTCAGATCTGCTTCGCAGGACATTGAAATCCAACGGTCGAGAGTGTTCCTGTGGGGTATGTTGAGTCTCAGTTTTTCTGCACCAACCTTATCCCCGGAATCAACATGTTGAGGCTAAGTTTTGACACCAACGCGCCTTTGTTGACGCGCATTCTAGACGTTACACGTAAAGCCGTGGACGAGCGGGGAGGGATAAACATTCCGGTCCTTACCTAAAATAAAATAAAATAAAATAGAGAGAGATAGAGAGATTCTGGTCATCGGGGGTGCAGCGTTTAACTGGCCCGTCCATTTTAGGCCGCCGGGCCGCGGCGGGCAGTCAAAAAAATTCAAAGGCATTACGATTTACGACGCCAGGGCTTGCGTTTTATTATACCAGCAAAGTTACCGAAGTGCCCTTTGTTCTTCCGAACGCAGGCAAGAACGGTAGTTTCTGAATGACATGGTCCATGGATGGCTCTGTCGACTTCGCCGTGCATTTCAACCTGTGTCCAAACAATCAACTTAAAAATTAATAGACGATTTTAACCCCAGAGAGGTTTTTGTAGATTTGAATCGTTTTGTTAAGGTACGACTGTGCGCGACGGCTTGCTGTGGACCTTGCGTACTGTGGAGGAGCATTTAGGCTGCTCGACTTCCCTTTAACACAAAATTCATTATAAACAAATAAGCAGTCACGTCTTTGACAAGGCAAAATGGGAGTGGGCTGGACGAAACCTAAATCCAAATTTATGATTTGCCAAACACTAACTACAAAGCGAAGAAAACTTTTATTAAGGTATCGCCTAAAGGATATGCTTCTGCATCAAAAGATCACATGGTTCGATTCCGGAATGAGATTCTTATTTTAATATAGAATGTATCTTGTTCATTTTTTAGCATTCGGCTTATTAAAAATGATTAGTGGGGTGCACGTGCAATAAAAGAGAATAGGGTTAGACAACTCGTTCAAAAAGGGAGGGAATTGTTTTGTAACTGTTTATTTTAAATATATTAGAGATAAAAAGATAGCAATATCCATCTATTAATGGATTTTAATAATAATTTACAAGGATATTAATTAAAAAAAGATATGATATTTGCCATGGTTCTAAAGGGTGCTTCCCTTTATATATAGTACTAATTATTAAACAAAAAAAAAAATTTTTTTTTTGAAATCAAGGATTTCTGGCTTAAATGAGATTGAATGCATAAGAACTCAATGTAAGATTGACTGTAGTACTTTATTTTCATTATGTTAAGATTTATTCTAATTTTATTAAGTTGAGATAGGAAATATTGAATAATTTCCATAATATGTGAGAGTCATTTATATATGAGTCTTAACCAATAAGGATGACACATAAGATATTGTGGAAGTTTAAGGCAATGAATCTATACTTATTGTCATAGCGACTATAATAATTCATTTCAAAAAGCTGTTGGAGGTTTCAAACTAGCGATTCAATTAAATTGCGTGCTCAAGAGACATATGCGCATTATCAAAAACAAAAAACACATGGGTTATCCTCTCTATATGGGACAAGGATATTTTTAATATAATATCCATATTCAATATGTAATATACGTAATGCACGCATGTGCACAATCACACTTTTCCCAACATACATTAAAAAATCATGCGTGAAAAGAGTTTTCTATTAACTCACCATCTTGCTATCCCTAAGCAGATAAAATATTAAGTTCGAACCAACCTCCGCCATTTTCTCCACCGACGGGCAAATAAAAGCCACCACGGCTGACCACACGGGTGGAGCAAAGGGGGGCAATTGCTGCCCTGCAAAATTTTTTTTCTAAAACGTAATTTTATTATTAGTTACTTTTTAAAATCTCAAAAAATTAAAGCAATTGCCTAACAAAGGAATTGTTGGATGGTCTTCAACGAGTATATTGATTGAGCATTGATTATAGAGTTACTAGAGTTTTACTATTGTGAATATTGTGTTTGGATCATTAATTAATAATGTAATATTTTTTATCAGGATGAAGCTGCTTTATTTTTCTGTCACATTTAGTCTCAACAAAATTCACGCAAAGTTTGTAATAGGCTTCATGATTGAGTTTGCTAAATATGTTGGCAAATGGGTGCTTCAACTTTGTCATGCCTCGTTTCCGTTTTGTAGGGGATTTGCCTTAAAATCCGGAATAGAACCAGACATGTACCACGTGCATTGTGCGTGCCTTTTCCACTAGTACATAAATATATATATATATACATGTTTCAAAGTATATTTATTAGGGTAATGCACTGGCTATGTGCATAACAAAAGAATTAAAAACAAAAAATGGGATACACAAGTGTGTCTTTAAGAAACCCGAGTGATGAAATAAATTTAAAACAATTTGAAGAACGTTTCAGTATGGAATTTGTGGCGGAAAACTGAGTGTTGGCTTTACATAATAGTGTGGATCAAATATTTTATTTTTCTTGATAATATGTGGAGCTTGAGAGTCGTCCCCTTGAAAGAAGTGAATATGCATCCCACTTGATTACAAAAAACCAAAAAGAGAAAAAGAAAATGAATATGCATCCTTCTTTTGACCCGCAAACGTGAATGGAGGACTAAAAAGTCTAGTCTTTTGTTTGCTCCCTGGCATACCGCGTACGATGCGGCTGTGGATGGTGTGGGGCTTGAAGTTTGAAATAGTGGTGGTTAGTGGGCTACCACTGCCTTTGCTTGGTCTCGAATTCGTGATTTCGTGAGAATATTCACAGAATACCCGAATATTATCATTATAATTATTATTTGTGCAAGAAGTAAGTGGCCAAAACATTATTGTAGAAATCAGTACGTGTAGAATATTTTGGTCACCCACCATCCCCGTTTGGCTTCCTCAAAAGTCCACGTTATGTTATGGTGCAATTCAATGATTATTGCCCACATCTTATCAACTAGACTTCGCACAATAACGACATATGCATTCGATGTATGGGTTTTCCACGTCACATAGGACCAAATCATTCAATGCTTCTTTGGGTGGAAAAAGAAAAAAAAAAGGAAAAAGGAAAAATTGGTTTGTAGTGATATTTTTTTAAAATAATCTAGATTCAGTCGGTCAATTCTTGAAAATTGGGAATTAGTGATAATTTTTCAAATAATCAAGATTTAGTGTCATTTTACTATTCATGAATTTTTTTTCCTAAAGATACCCTAAAAAAGACTTGCAAATCTCACTTGTACCTAAGGTATTTTTGGAAGTCTTTTAAGGTATTTCAAAGTCTTTTGAGGTATTTTTGGAAGAAATTCTTGATTAATAGTAAAATGACACTTAATCCTAATTATATGAAAAAACATCACTAATTTTCAATTTTAAAAAATTTGTTTCAATCTAATTATTTTTAAAAAATATCACTTAAAACCAATTTCCCCATTCGGTATTTTCAGAAAAAACGAGGAATTACACCGCACATGCAAGGACATGGACTTGAAATCTGCTAGAGCCCTTGATCGGAAGATCTGCTGGTCCAACGGTGATGTATGTGTCCATATAAGTACATGAAGCTTATGTATACACTCCTTCCATTGGACTAGCAGATCTTTGAGCGTGAGGGACCGGCTAATATGACCTCGAAGGACATGCAGCATGTGATCCGGTGGTCCATCAAACGTGGGATCCACACGAAGTTGGAATTCTCATCTCAAGATTCTCTATCTCGATCTCATCTCATCTTTCGGACTTTTTCTCTTGTTGCGTAGCGCGTGTGGGCTCGAGGACCTGACACTAATCTTCCAGCTGGTCACTCAGTCCGGGATTCTCTGAATATATGTGGGCCCCGCACCTCTCTTTTCGGTCGCTTTGATGCGCCCTTTCGAGATTCCTGATTTTAAGGCCTCTTGTAGACCTCGGATTTTGTACTCCTAACGGAACTCATACGTAAGAGATTCCACCGAGATAATTCCCTTTATTATATTTTATTTAAAGGAAAAGCTACGGTCTGGTGCCATGCCTGAATGATTGCGTACATGGGAATCTGAAGCAAGTGGATAATATCAAGTGAAAGAAAATTAATAGGCAGAAAAAATTCATTACAGTATTTAGTAAAAGGGAGCACGTGAAACAAACTGAGCCAATACTTACATGTGCATGTATTTATGATGTGATGTGCGCATGTATACGGAAGAGATGCATGCGCATTAAAGTTTTCTAGAGTCAGAGAACCCAAAATTCCATTACAATACCCTTGTGTATATTTATTTTATAATATATTTTACTTTTCCAATGCAGACACATTACGCACAATAGATTATAATTAATAAATAGAAAAAGAGACAGCACACAAAGATTCTTTAATCAATATAACGAACAAGAATTATATAGTAAAAATCCTTGATTCTTTAGACTGCATGATTCGCTGCTACTCGGAAACGTTATTTTCGTGTGTGTGAATGGTAGAAGGAAAGTTATTCAAACAAGGGAGTTTCACATGGAGTCACTCAGCGGTGTTAACATAAAATACATGGATGAATGTCCATATTAGGAATGGGTCTCACACATTCAAATTCCATCCCAACTGGTGGTTTCATGGAACCACCGGATGATTTTGATCGTAGAGGAAATGCTTTCAATTCAAACCGGTCCAGTCCCGATCGAGGATGACGATGGGCATTGAATGAGCTCGTGTGACATGTCGCCATCTCACACCTGTTTTGATTAGTCGCGTCCTCAAGCGCTCGCACATGTATTGCGTGCGCGTAGAGGGAGCATGTATATTGACTAGAATGACCTTGGGTTAGGTGAGTAGTAACAGGCACCAACATAGAACCAATTTAGACAAGGCTCCGCGTCATAAGTTGTTTTATAACCGGAGGTAGCTGGATCGCTCAAATCGAAACTCAAGTGCCCCGTAAGAAAGCATAAAACTATTATATTACTTCTTCAGAATCAATCTTACAAACGATCTACCCAAATGGTCATCCTTCGTTAACCATGAAGGTGCTTTATTTGATTTGATTGAGTTGGCTTTTCTGTTAGGTTGTGTATGGTTTGATGGAATCTGATATAGATTAGTATATATTATAATATAAATTCCCATTGGTCAAATTCCTGTGGGATCGTCTAGGCCTCATAAAGTGCACATTATTATTATTATTTTTTGACCAAGCTACCCTTGTTTGGTATGTTTGTACCTATTCACCATGGAAGTTTGACTTTTGACTTCATTCTCTATTCCACCTTGGGTGCGGATGAGTGTAGAGAGTTTACACCTATAAAGCATACTAACCTTGACAGCTACACTGCCATTTTCCGGTCTTAAGCGTTCCCATTTTTTGACTGATTGCCGACAGCTGTGTGGGAACTGGGAATTGAAGTCGTTTCTTTGCTTAACTCTACAGTCGTCACAGCTAGTCGTGAGATTCAAAGGGATAGTAGAGACCGTTTTCCTTACTTAAACTGCATACACAGCAGACAATTTCATCTTTAGATACGCATTAATGGTTGTTGGTGGAGAAAACTAAGGCATATGTCAGGACCAGGCGAAACAGTTTCCTCTAGTACGTTTCATTAATAGTTCTTGGTGGAGCAAACGGGCGTTGTCAGCACCAGTTTTTTTTATGGTTCCGCTTACGAAACGTGGAGACTTGAGCCCGTGATAGGTAGGGGGTCCACACCCCAGAATCCAGATCGAAGCTACCACCATATTTGACGATTGACATACCAGAGGATAAGCTACAGGCTCCTCTAATGAAAACAAAAAATCTTTCTAATTACTTTGGTAACCAGGTGAAAATCGTCTGCTGTCTTTGGGAATAGGTGGAAAATCCATTTGGTAACATTTGGCTAAAATCAATCATCATTTAAACATAAGTTGAAATGTATTTAGTGAGCCTAAAATATACCACGATTTAAAAACAATTTGTGATGATAATAATAATACTGTTCCTCTGGTTGTTGTGGCATTGGTGGTAGTATTAATGGTAGTAGCAGTGTTAATGGTTGTTTGATAGTGGTCATGATGGTGGTGGGGGTGGTGGTGATAGTAGCAATAATAATAATAATTGCATGATAATAGTCCATTGATGGTGGTAATAATGACGACAGCAATGATAATAGTGGTCCTTGTAGTCGCAATGGTGGTAGGTGCTGTTGATATGAATACATTATTGATTTGACTAATTAATCAAATATGAAATTACCAAAAAAAAAGGAACTTAAAACTGTAAAATAACGAACAAAAAAAAAAATTGTTTTAAAAGACGTTACGAACTAAATGGCCACAAAGTCTGAGTCTTATGGATAAAAGTATAAAACTAAGGGTATCAGGCTCCGAAAGTGTGAATCGAAAGAGGAATTTGGTAGAGTTTTGGTTTTTTTGCTTATGTCATTTTTGGAAGGAGTCGTATCAAGTCCTTCCTTTTTCACATTTTGGTAGGAATTTCCAATCTTGATCAATTCCAGTATTTCCATGAACTCGCTACATATGAGATTTTTCTTGAGCCTTCAGCCATAGAAGTTACCGTTCAACGTACTCTTCAAGACCATTCAAAATTGCTGTGCGGATTTTACATTTTCACGATGAGTACGTTGTAGGTGGGTGGGGGGGTTTGGTCATGCGGACCTTCATGTCTCAGAGTTCGCAGTCCGTGGGGTTTGTATTCCCAAAAAAATAGACATCACGTATGCGTATCATCTTGACACATTGACTCCAAGACAAAGAAGAAGCCATTTTCAAAGGACAAAGGCGCTTCAGAGAGATAAGCAATGGCGTGGCAAGTCATCCAAGAATATATTTCTAGGGACCGTTTGTTCTCGGCTTACCCAGAAAAAACTGACGGAAAAGGGGGAAAAAATGATCTGACACATCATATAAAATGCCTAGACCGTTTGGTGCTTTACCTAGTTTTCTGTTTTTTTTTAGATCTTCATCCCCGAATGGAATATTATTCCCCCACTAAACCTAAGAAAAGTACAAGATAGGCTAATAATTGTAGAATAATCTATAGGCCCATTTGGAGAAAATATCCTCCCTTTCATCTATATCGAATAATTCCGTTATCCATAAGACTCCAGCCACCACCAATAATTCACATAAAAGAAAGAAATATAAAGTTGGTGAAAGGATATATATATATATATACGAATGATATATATACGAATGAAGCTCTCTTCGTCTCTTCTTCTTTCTCATCTACGAAGTCAACTCAGTGCTTTCAAGTGGGATTTCGGTTTTATGGATTTCAAGACCGATAACAGTTTTAAAAGATTATTATTCGAGCAGAGAATAGGCCAAGTTGTGCTATTCCTTCAATTCTTTTCAATATTTCTATATAAAAAGAAAACGTTAGTTACGCAGGCGGACGTCCTTTTCACTTGAAAAGCTAGAAATTTCATTCTCCATTATTCAAGCTTGTATGTGGTCAGTTTTTCGATGTTCTGCTGTACCTGTTTATTCTAGTTCTAGTAAGCTAGTAGGCCAGTTCCATACCGCTTCTTAAAAAAAATTTGCGATGAACCCAGCTTAGGATGCCGCCTGCATATTAATTCCAAGGCCAGTAGCTGGAGCACGAAAACCCTCCTCGTAACTAGCGGTGGCAATGGGGTACCCAATACCCGGTAAACCCGATAGAACCAACCCCGTTTAACAAGTTGTGGTACGGAGTACATAAACTCAATTTGTATTCGGGTTTGGTTCTGGTCCTACAAAAAGTAAGACCACTGAAAATTGGGTCTATGCGGGTTAACCCGATATAATTTGGGAACAAGTGTTATTTTTAATTTGCACTTAATTATTGCTAATTAGATGATTTTCAATAAACAATAAAAGAAGTATTTAACAAGTTACATAATATAATTAAATTATTCAAACTTCACTTTGTAATTTTCACTTGACTTCTTTTCCTTAGAAGATTTTAAAAAAGGACACAAGAATCTAGCAAATCTACATTCTTTTGAAGCAATTAGAAAAACTGTATAACTGTTGTAGCTATTATTCTTCTAGGGTTCTTCTACTATTCTTCCCATCTTCCTAGTTCTTTGTTATTTTTTTGTTTGTTATGATCGGCAACAACACCAACGAGGCAGCAACTTCACAAGAGAGTGGTGAAGTTAAGCCAAGTTCTTTCTACTTCTACGGTTCTAATTGTTTATATACATATATCTTTTATATATATATTTTTTTCTTTCAAGGATTTGAAGTCATCCACAGTATATTTAACTGTCCATCATAGTGATAAAGCTCATGATCCGTGGAACAGATTTAGTTTATCTTGCAATAGTAGTAGGAACTAGGAAGTATTCATATTAGTTTAGAGTTGAAAGAAATCCTAGTCTGTCAGCATCATTGTTTGTTGCAACTAACCAAATTATTCCACTTGAAACAATCATCTGGCCAATCTAAGATGCTTATTTGATACTTTAAAATATATACGCCCCAATAATATGTGTCTCAGATCATGTCACATGTATCATGGCCATCCAATCATCTTGTGTTTCTCAAATTCTAAACATATAAAGATGTTGGTCATACGTAAGCCCTTTCTCCCACTAGAAAAAATTTCTTGGACCTCAAACTAGTAAATAAATTAGTGTTGATCTATAGTGTGCGTAGAGTTCAGTGTGGGAATTTCCTGCTGTAATAGGTTCCTTTGTATATAGCATTGCTATAATAAACCAAAAAATTGCTTTCGGAAAACAATAAACACAGCACATATGGATTGAACAAAACTGTAAACTGAGAATAAACCTTAATGTTCTTGTTTCAAAAACAACGTGATTCCGTTTTTTTTTATTTCAACAACTTGAGTATAAACCTTACTATTCATGTTTCTAAAACAACGTGATTCGGTGTGACCTTGTCATATGTCGCATGAATTTTCTTTTTTGGGTTTAATTTTTTCTTTTCAAAATTTTCAAATGATTAATCTATTTTTCATATTTCTATGTATAGGATTCCATTCCAATAACATGTCAAAGGAGACCATGTCGAAAGAAGACGATTCTACTATTTCGATTGAAGGTACATCCGATTTCCCCTCTAAGAAACGAAAGATAACATCTATTGTGTGGAAAGATTTTGATAGAATTGTTGAGAAGGAAAAAGTTGTTGCTAAATGCAAGCACTGTCATAGCACATTGAAAAGGAATAGTAAGAATGGAACAAGTCATTTGCACAAGCACTTGAAATCTTGTAATGTTTTCAAGAGAACACACCCACAAGTGGATCGGTTAATCCTAAAAGTGAACGAGTCAG
Source organism: Buxus sempervirens (assembly GCA_947561395.2). Classification (NCBI taxonomy): domain Eukaryota; kingdom Viridiplantae; phylum Streptophyta; class Magnoliopsida; order Buxales; family Buxaceae; genus Buxus; species Buxus sempervirens. Next base: position 40,129,187 of record OX387190.1, read on the forward strand.
AAAAGAATGAGACCACTAGCCCTCAATGCTTTAAGTTTGATCATGAGAAGACTCGAGAAGATATTGACACAAATGATTATTTTGCACGAATATCCCTTCTCAATGGTTCAACACTATAGGTTTAGGAGAGTTTTAAATGGAATGCAACCAACATTCAAGTTAATGACACGCAACACTCACAGAGCAGATTTGTATGAAACTTTATGACTAGGAGAAAGAAAAGCTTTACATGAAGTTAGATAAACTAGAATGTCATATAATTTTTACAACTGACATGTGGACTTCATCAAAACAGAACATTGGTTATATGTGTCTAACTGCACACTTCATTGATTATGATTGGAAACTGCAAAAAAGGATCTTAAATTTTTGTACTGTTGAAGATTGACATGCTGGAGAAAATATTGCCACAACACTATTGGACAAATTATATGAGTGGAACATAGATCGAAAAATAGGTTCTATAACTTTGGATAATTATTCTACAAATGATGTGGTAATCCGGGAACTCCTTTCAAAGCTTGCCCTAAAAGAAGTACTCATGAATGATGGAAAGTTTTTGCAAGTGCATTGTTGTACGCATATTTTAAATTTAATTGTCAAAGATGGATTAGACAAGATAAATGGTGTAATTGAAAAGATCCGCAAGTCAATTTTGTTCATAAGAGCATCTCCAAGTAGACAAAAGAAGTTTGAAAAGGTTGCTGCCCAAGTTCGAGCTCCATCGAAGAGGCTAATTTATGATGTTCCAACAAGATGGAACTCAACTTATCTAGTGCTTGAAATAGCCTTGGAGTTTCAAGAGGCCTTCTTTCGATATGCTGAATGTGAAAAAAGTTACAAACTTAATCCTTCTTTGATAGATTGGGACAATGCTAGAGTGATTTGTGATTGTTTGAAGGTTTTTTATGAAGTTACAATGATTTTATTTGGAAGCAAATACAAAATTGCCAATCGTTATTTTGATAAACTTTGTACTCTTCATTTGCAACTCACTGAGTGGTGTAATGGCCCAAATTTGTTTGTGAGAACAATGGCGTTGAGCATGAATTATAAATTTGATAAATATTGGAACAATACAAGCTTGGCTTTCTCAATAGCTAACATCTTGGATCCTCGAATTAAGATAAAGTCCATCGGATTTTATTTCCCATTGATATATGGTAATGTAGCTAATGAGAAGATAACCGAGGTTAGTAGTGGGCTAGAAGCACTTTACAAAGAATATGCAATCCGTTCTCCTTTTGAGTATTCCTGGTCAAAAGGTTCCATCACAAACCAACAATGCAAGTGAGAGTGATGTTGGAGGAAGTAGAGAAATTAGCAAAGTTCCACTACAAAGCATATTGCTTGATAAGCTAAAGCGTTTTAAAATATACCTTGAGGAGAGTTCATCTAATATATATGTGAAGAATGACTTGGAGATGTATTTGGAAGAAGCAGTGCACCTTGTACAAAGGGGTAGTGGTTTAGATAATGAGACATTTAACATATTGGATTGGTGGCAATTTAGTGCACCCAAGCACCACATTGCATTTAGAAGCCTCTTTTTTTTTTAAATATATATATGTATATTTCATTCTTGTTTCTCTTTGATTGTTTGAAATTGCCTACTCGACGGTACCCGCAAAAAACCGAGTGTATGTGGATTTGGTTTTGGGACAATCAATAACATTCCCAGACTCGGAACCGATAATACCCAGAACCGTCTCATACAATAGGGTTTGGTTCTGGGACTACCTAAACCCATCTCGAACTCGACCCGTTGACACCCCTACTCGTAACTAGGGGTGGCAGTGGGCTGGGCTCAGGCAAGCTTGGATCGGGCCAAGGCATTAGCATAACACTACTTATGTATGCAAGCCCAGCTTGGCCCTACATTGGGCCTAGGAGTGATTGTCCAAGCCTGGTCCTATAAATTCTTATTAAGCCAAAGCTCGACTGCTTCTTTTTAATAACAAAAATATAAATTGCTTAATAATTATTTTTAACTTTTTTAATTTTAATAACTTCAAAAATCATGTGAATATAAATACACACACACTGATTTAATAAATGGCAATTGGTACAAACTACACTTATTATTATGTTAATCTTATTATACAATCATAAAATATATTAAAACACTATTACAACAACCTTTTATGCAAAATATATATCTAGAAATCTATATAAGTAGTGTAAAAAAAATTCAAGAAACTAAATCTTTAGAGTGGGGGCCATAAATGTCTCAACCCAAGCCGCCCTATAATTTATATGGCCCTTAAATATGAGGTCCGGCCCAGTCATATGGCCTCTAAAGATACTCTTGTTAAGTCAAGTTTACTAACCCATTTTCTTGACCCTTTTAAAATCACTTATACCCCTGTAAATTCTCTTCATTCCCTTTTTGAATTTGGCTGTGGATAACTAAGAGAAGCCTCCATCCCACAAAAGTGCAAAGGTAAAGAAAAATGGCTTTATAAGCCATATGAAGAAAATGTAACATCTGGAAAGGAAGCAGAAGACCGGCAGCTGTTGCTGTGAACCCCAAAAAGGTTGCTGGAGTGATCCCAAGCAAAGTCGGCACAAAACGGCGAAGTTGAACAAAAACCGTATACTCAGAGCGGTCCAGGCGTGTCCGTAGTTAACCTACGGTCTGGCCTGAACCGTATTAAAATTACGGTTTAGCCTAGACCGTAAATTAAATACGGTCAAGACTGTAAATAACTTAAAAAATTAATTTTTCGGACCCAATCCGATCCATTTAAACTTGACCCGACCAATTGGGCTTCTTGGATAATTCCAAGCCCATTTTGTGACTGTGGGCTTAAGTGGGCCCACTAAGGCTTCTTGGGCCCTCCAATGGGGCCCACATCTCAACTGGCCTAACCAAAGCCCGTTTTGATAAACGGACTAAAGGCCACATGATTAACTGCCCATGGGTCAAATCCAAGCCCAACGGGCCCTAAAAAACTTCAATCCACTAATTTTGTAAATATAAATAAATCTTAAAACCAAATAGCCATAATCCAATAAGGGTTACCCAATAACCCGGACTGGGCCTTGGGCTTGACTTAAGCCCAATTTGGATCCCAACGGGCCTTCCAACAGGGCCCGTAGCCGACTCACTTCACCAAAAAATAAAAAGATAAAAACAAATAAAAGGGGACCCACACCATCAACGGTCCCCACCAGACCAAATAAGTGTGCATGCTGGCTTAGGAATTGGGTGAAAACTAAGTTGACTCAGACCAAGGAGACCCACGGGACCTGTCAATCGACGGGGCGGGCTAGGGTGTCTTCGGGCTTCCCTAGACGTAACCGAGAACTTGCTCAGATCTCTAATAAAGCCGCATACCAGATTAATTAGGACCGAATAGGTACCTTTTGTGTCTGCCTGCACATCTCAGGCAGTGGCGACTCCAAACTCCAAATCAGTCCCGAGGCGAGCATCACTCTTTGCATGCACCTCGTCGTGCGGCCCGAAACCGAAATGGGGGTGCGCACAAAAGGGGTAGTGTTTTAGATAATGAGACATTTAACATATTGGATTGGTGGCAATTTAGTGCACCCAAGTACCACATTGCATTTAGAAGCCTCTTTTTTTTTTAATATATATATGTATATTTCATTCTTGTTTCTCTTTGATTGTTTGAAATTGCCTACTCGACGGTACCCGCAAAAAACCGAGTGTATGTGGATTTGGTTTTGGGACAATCAATAACATTCCCAGACTCGGAACCGATAATACCCAGAACCGTCTCATACAATAGGGTTTGGTTCTGGGACTACCTAAACCCGTCTCGAACCCGACCCGTTGACACCCCTACTCGTAACTAGGGGTGGCAGTGGGCTGGGCTCAAGCAAGCTTGTATCGGGCCAAGGCATTAGCATAACACTACTTATGTATGCAAGCCCAGCTTGGCCCTACATTGGGCCTAGGAGTGATTGTCCAAGCCTGGTCCTATAAATTCTTATTAAGCCAAAGCTCGACTGCTTCTTTTTAATAACAAAAATATAAATTGCTTAATAATTATTTTTAACTTTTTTAATTTTAATAACTTCAAAAATCATGTGAATATAAATACACACACACTGATTTAATAAATGGCAATTGGTACAAACTACACTTATTATTATGTTAATCTTATTATACAATCATAAAATATATTAAAACACTATTACAACAACCTTTTATGCAAAATATATATCTAGAAATCTATATAAGTAGTGTAAAAAAAATTCAAGAAACTAAATCTTTAGAGTGGGGGCCATAAATGTCTCAACCCAAGCCGCCCTATAATTTATATGGCCCTTAAATATGAGGTCCGGCCCAGTCATATGGCCTCTAAAATCTTGCCCAAGCCTTGTCAAATATCAGGCCAGCCCATGTGGGCTACGCGGGTCACCGGCCCATTCCACCCATACTCATAATACAAAATTTTCTTGCTTTAAATACTAAAAACAAAAAATAACGGTTATACAAGATATTTAATTATTTATAAATGTATTTATGTGGGATATTTAGCATATCTTATTTTATATCATACCCAATTCCGATTTGTTTGTCATCACTTTCCTAAGACGTACATCATTTTCTAACAAAAATTTTCTGCATTAGTATTGAATCTTGGGTGGACCGGGGCAAATGACTGAACCTCTGAACACAACGCTCTTTCTTAAACACTGCTCTAAACACATCACTTTCGATACAAAAACTCAGAGACTGAACCTCTGAACGCGAGGCTCTTTCTTAAACACTGCTCTAATCACATCACTTCCGAGACAAAACTCAGAGTTCCCTCCGCCAGCCCATCCCATCCCCAAACTAATCTCTCCCTCTACCAAAAATAGATCCCGCCCTGCCGCCCCTTTTTAATTTTACCATGCTACACGCAAAATCTCAAAACTCTTTTCAGACTGGAACGCAACTTGATACATAAAAGCAAAGCGAGTGGACAGAATAATTTTACCAAAAAATGTGTTCAGAAAATTTCTTTCCAACTAAACCCATCCCAGTTCCTACTCCCTCTCTTTGAGAACCTTCAACATAAAAGGGAGACTTCCACTAAAATCCCCAAAGAACGAGCGAAACTACTAGGGCTGAATTCAGCTAAGCAAAAAGTGTCACTGGAGAGCTTCCAAATCAGAAACTGCAACGCTCTGGGGACAAACAGGTTTTCAGTAAAATTAAAAATTAAATTTGTCAAGTTGATGCTTCAAAATAAATAGTTAATAACTATTGTTGAAAAGAGAGATTCTAAAATCCCATCCTTTTCTTTCCCATGGAATCCAAACTGCTTATGAAAGATTGTCCGACCTCTTTCATAACCTTAGAACAACAATTATCAGATTGAATATAATAAACCATCTAATCATTAGTTACAAAAAAACCTTTATCTGAACTCGCTACCCTGGTAACTTTACTGAATTGTCCAATAATTAAATAGGTGATAATCTACACTGATAATAATTTTAACAACATTTCAATTCTTATTACATCATTGATCTCTATACAAATCTGTTTGGGGCCTCATGCAATACGATCTTAAAAAAAATGTTGGAACCTCCATTGTGTCTTAAAATTATCTCTTCAATGAGTCAGATGTGGCTCTCTTAACTGCATCAAAATTACTTGTCAATGAAAATGTAACCTTGAGTTGTTATCAGCTCCAAGACCAACAGACATTCCCTATTTTCTCTAAAGTAATGATTGCACCCAACAAATTAGCCATTATTTGTACTGCCATTTCAATTAACTAGTAAACATGCACGTGGAAGGTTTTTTACTAAATAAACAAATAAATATAAAATCAATATATATAAATGGTAAAATTATAAAATGTGTAACATTAAATATGAAAGGAATCAATGACACCGCTAAGAATAATGTTATATATCTTTTTGCCTAATAAGTAATAACTATAATATATGTATATTACAACACAGGATTGCAATATCATCCTTTCTAGTTCCCCTCAATTTTGATCTTCTTTTGTTGGTGAACCATTTGAAAATCATCAGATTGTTACATGTGCCTTTTTGAAGTGCTCACTTCTTCAATAGCAGTTCGTACCAGATATTTGTTAACAAGCATGATAATAAAAAAACAGATATTTTGAAAAACAGAAAATGATTTCTTAAGGAGAGCCATACTTAATGTAATGGTTTTAATGTTTACTTTCCTCCTAATTTTTTTTTGAACAAACAATGCACTTATCATCCAGATCTCTTGAGTGTTTTTTGAATGCCTAAAATACTCTTCTCTAGATTATTGAATTACAAAAGTACCCTTTTCTTTTGTTATGATGGTGAGTCTAATAGAATTAATCCTACTAAATTAGATAAACCATAATTATTCTTACCTAAAAATATTATGCTTATCTAAAAGAATTTTAATTAAATAACTTATACTTAATTTCTAAGTTACCTTTATTTTTTTGTTATTACCGTGAGTCTAAGAAAATCCTACTAAATTATATAAAGGTAATTATACTTATCTAAAAGAATTCTATTTAAATAATATCTACCTAAATTATTGAAAATACTGATTTTAATATTTAATATATAATTCAAAAATGATTTATTCTTATCTAAAATAATTTCAATTAAATAAGATGAAAGCTATTTCAAATAAAATTATTTTAATTAGAATATTAAATGAAAATATCTTTAATCTAAAGAATTTTTACTTATGCTTACAAGAATAATATCATCCTAAATAAAAATTTAAACCTCAATTATACTTATCTAAAATATTTTGAATTAATTTAACCATAATTATGGTTATTTCAGTAATAAATATCTAATTACTGAGAGATTATTTAATAATGTAGTGTAAGATTTTAATTTTGTTTAGAGATTAATTCTTCAATAAATATTGCCATTATTCATATCATAATACTTCTTCTCTAATACTTATCTCAAAGTATTTTAATTTAAAAGAATTTTCATTTATATTTAAATATTAAATTTGGAAATTACCTTTTTTAAATTCTAGTCATGAATGTATGAAAATCTTATGGAATTAGATATTAGATAAACCTTAATTATATTATACTTATCTAAAAGAATTTTAGTTAAATAATATAAACGTAAATTAATAATAACAATGATTTCATGTATTTACCCACAATAGAATTTCAAAATTATCTATTCTTATCCAAATGAATTTTATTAAAAAAAATAAAGAAAAAGACAATGACTAAGAAAACTAATCAATAAATTATATAATTTTTTTTTTTTATTATGATGATATCTATTAATCAGAAGGATTTGGAACATGTTTTTAGTAGATAAGGATATAAAACAAGATATATGTTATTCAAAAAAGATATACATAGGAAAAAATAAGTTATACGTTTCTAATTGTGGTTTTAAAAATACAATAACTAAGATTAGAAAATAAAAACATATAGAAAAAAGATATAGGAACCCAGAATATAAGTTAAAAATCAGAATGTATATTTGGCTCATTATCCCACCATTCTAAGTAATCAATTTCTTTAATAACAATATGTCATCCAAAGAGTTTGAATTGAAATAAAACACAAAAATTTTGGTTTAAAATATATGTGCAACTTTCATCAAATATGTCTAATAGTTAGTTACATGTCAGAGTTTAAGTGAGTAGAACATCCAATCAAATAAAAATAAACAATCATAGAAAACAATAAACACATGCGGGAATAGGAAATTCTGCAATTCAATGTGACAAATAATGGACAAAAATAATTCGGAAGATCTTCTTTTGACGTGTAAACAGATAAATATGGAAAACATAAGATTCATAAATAAATATCTATTGCAATCTAATTGAAGTGTAACCGGTAGCAACACACAAATATTTTATGGATATCACAAATATGGAAAACAAGCCAATAGGAAATTAGAAAAAAAACACACACACACACACTCATTCAGGCCACGTTAGGAAATTCTGGATTTCATTGAATGAAATCCTTAATTGATGGAAAGTAATGAACTAACCCGGTTGATCTTCTAGGCTCTAACTCGGTTGATCTTCTAGGCTCTATCAGATTGGAGTCACGATAAGCCCTCTTTATAATGAATTGTGACGGTTAAGAGAGCATGTTTTCGGATACTTATCTCAACTTTGAAAGGAGATAACTGTTGGAAGAGGAGAGGATAATATAATGGTTGTGAAAGTGGTTTGAAAATCAGAGAAAATATAGAGAAGATGAGGGATATTTTAGGAAAGCAAAAATGGACAAACATTAAAGGGCTTTGTGCTTTTTATAGTAGTAAAGATAATAATTTTCAAATGAATAAAAAACTGCTCAGGAGTTATTTTTACTTAAGACATGTAATGATATATGCAGATAAGTTGAAAATGTGGGGTTCAAACCTCTTTTAGAGGCCAGGAACATGCTTTGATTCTAAAAAACTAAAATTTCACAGACAGTTCCTCTTTTTTTAAAATTGAAAATTTTCAGACTATATAAAAGGAGAAATAAACATTATTACCCAATTAATGCATCCACACAAGTTGACATGCTCTTCTAGATATAAAATGATATCTACAAGGGCATTAATTCATTATAATAAAAAAAATTTATAAAACCAAAATATTCTTCCATATTTTGTTATGCTTCCCAAATCAAAACCCATTAAACAGAAATAATCCAATGTCTTAACCTCGAATTCCAAACATTATGCGCTTTAAGGACTTATCAACAAAAAGTTTAGATATCAAACTGAGCCATGGCATTCATCAATGGATTCTAAAGAACAGTGGGCCCATTCCCCTGCTGCATATGCGATTAAAATAATCAACTGAATTATAGAATACTCCCTACAGTACGTTTAGGAATCACAAGTGCCAAACATGTGCAAAATTAGCAGTTAAGTGGATCTATTGCACCATGCAACCACAAAATTCAGGCACAATATCACAAGTTCTCAGTGAAATAGAACAAGTAGCAGTCATAGCCACCAGTTTTAGAATGAAGTTTGCACACCTGTTTGAACTTATATCTGAAGCATAGAGCAATAGAGAAACACATACTTGCTTTAAAAGCCTTATTTTGAGAAGAAATTTACTCTACAGCCATAAATGAGCAACAACCAAATAATCATGTCTGAAATGAAGAGTTATAGAGAACATTGCACATCCTGAACTACCATTACAAAGTTGAAAAGAATTGAGTTTTGAAGTCGTACCAACGAACAAGATAGCAACACCGCACAGGAAGACCTTGTATTTACTCTGCTCTGGATTGGCCAGCTCGCGAAGACAAGATGATGCCAACAATGAGGCCATACAATGCAAGTGCTTCAGCAAAAATGAGAATAAGGATCATCCCAACAAAAAGCTTTGGCTGCTGCGCGTTGGCTCTGTTATATACAATCAAAAATTCAAATGGGTACATTTTAATACGAAAATTATAATCCCAAATGTACCGAGCCAGTCAGTCTCATCTTTAGTATGTAATAGTACTGGCAATAAAGCCCATTCATCACCCATTTAGATTTCAGAATTAGACAGTTGGAATGTGAGGGATTAGGAAAGTGAAACACACTGTACACTAAATGCCAATTATCGAACTGTACATTATTGCATTCAAGAGAAAATAAAAAAACTAACAGTCACCACCCAATTGGAAGCACATCAACACAAGAAACACCTAGAATATCCAATCCCAAACTGTAAGACAGTCCAAAACTGAGACAACATTAAAAGAAAAATAGAGCAAATTCAAAGAGAAAATCAACAACTGTACTATGAACCTAAACAAATCAATCAACCGAAACGGCTATAGGATTTGGCTGTAGTGGATACGAGTCACAAATCAAAGGCATGTAACAGAAGTAAACATAATCAAGTCGAGGAGAGAATACCTCACACCAGCATCACCAACGATTCCGATGGCCATTCCAGCAGAAAGGCCAGCAAGACCGCAAGCAAGACCAGAAGAAAGGTGGGCATAACCGTCGAATAGGTAATAAGATTTAGCCTTAGGGTTAATTCCGGTACTGATGATAACCGCAATGATCAGTCCGTAAATACCTAAAACTCCAGCCATAACTACTGGAACAATGGACTTCATTACAAGCTCTGGCCTCATAACACCCATGGAAGCCACACCAACACCACTCTTTGCCGTTCCGTAAGCAGCTCCCATACCTGAACACCAACGAAAACCCCAGATCCGGGTCAAGATCTCACGCAGGTCGAACCAGAATCAAAGGAAGTAAAGAAATTAAAAGAACGGATGAAGCAATCCACTATAAAGGTTAAACTTCCGCTTACAGGAGAAAACAAGGGCAGCCGCAGCTCCAAGGAATCCGAAGAACGGAGCAGTTTCATCGCCGCTGAAACCAGAAGGCATTTTAGAATATCGATCGACTCGCAGAATGCAAGAGGAGATCGGGTGTGAGAATTCTTCTACAGATCTTCGGTTCGCCGCTCTCCCACTCCTCTCCGCTTCTCCTTTAGATCCAGGAATCCTTCCTTATTCTTTATTTTGGTAGTGGGCCAGATTACAGATCGAAGCCCAACTCATAACAAAATATTATATTTTAATACAACTTTTCTTTTATATATATATACATCTATCTATATTTATACTATTAATAAAGAGAAGAGGGGGAATATTCCTTCCAGATTCTGGCGCCCCCCCCCCCCCCCCCTTTTCTTTTTCCAAACACTAGCAGAGTGCACGTGCAGTACTGCACTATGTAGTTCGGGCTTGAGTAAAATCCATTTGCAACAATCTTAAGTCTATATCTATTAACAGATAAACATCGTAAACACAATACAATACAACATGTACAATCAAATATTTCCTTTTTGCCTTCTGTTTAGCTTTTTGCATCACTTCAGCCACCGATTTGGCCATTCCTTCAATTATTGTTTACTTGCTTTCATGGTCTTTGCTACATCGTTTTTAACCTTCTATCCAGCAACAGTAGACTTGCTTGATTAATTCTGAGACCAAACCCAAAACCTTGCTTTTTATAATTAGAAAATAGAATAATATGGAGACACAATCAAATGGGTATAAACAAACCATGAAACTTTAAATTTGGAGGAAAGAGACAACAGAACCTGATGAACCAAGGTTTTGTCTTTGTTCGAAAAGCTGACTTGGATGTTGAAATAAGAGAAAATATGATTCTTCCATCCCACAAGAAATGAGAATAAACCAGCAAATAACAGTGACACTTTCCGTTGTCCACCTTTGCGTGTGTAGTGCACATGCATGTGTACCCACCTGCTATAGACATAGAGCAATGAAGGGTTTTATAATTGGGGGAAGGGGATTTCAAACTTGAATGTACCGCAATTTTTGGGTTTCAATCTTGACCCAATTGTCCACTACATATTGTTGCAGTAGCCGTCCTCCTCTTAGTAATAATGACTCATACCCATTCCGAATCTGGACGGAACATTAATGCAATCAGAATTATGAAGGTGTCAACAATTTTGCATCTCAAAGTTTATGGAAACAAATGTGATATACCTGGAGCTTATGAACATAAAATGCGCGACATCCAATATTTTGTCCGATGGATGCAGATGTATTTATATCCCAACCATAACTTCCATAAGGTAATAGAATTGGATACTGTAGTGGATCATGGAATCCAGCGGTGTCTGGTACATTTTTGCAGGTGATCTCCATGTGTTTGTACAATAATATCCCGTTGTGCACGTTCAAATAAATTATCGTCTCCAACAATTATTGCAGCTACTTGGGTAGCGTTGGGTAGCGTATATTGGTGTTGTGCAGGGCATAACTCCTTAATTAGAAGACACATAATGGCAAATCTTGTCGCATTCCTAGTTGTCGAAATACATGTACAAATGGATTGTGCTGATGAAGGATGCCTTGGATCTTCTCTACCAATGTTCTATCGATAGATTCGTTCTCCATCAATCGATAATTTATATCATGATCCGTATTGTAAATATAAAGTTGCAGAAATCTTGGCCAGCATCCTTGTTGTGGTAATAAACTTCCAATTCGATGGTATATTGAACCATGTGCACGGAAAGTGTAAACACCATCGTGAGCGTTTGCAAGATTATCATCAATTTGAACTCCCATAGAAGTGAAGGAAAACAAATGATTTAAAATACGAATGTTCCTCCTGAAATGTAAACCTTCTGGGACAAGATCCGTATAAATACTTAACAATTCTGCTGGTACTGGTTCAAAAGGCAGAGTTATCTTTCCTTTTGCACAGCATAAATCCATATTCTCAAACTTAAATAGCTTAGCGCCACAATATGCACAGACGTGTCCTTCAAGTAACACGTCAGTTTGCAATGTGTTGTTATCTATGAAATCTCTAGCACTGTTGTGCACTCTTCTGCGGCGTCTCTCTTGAAAATGGATTCCATTTGGATGTGAAGTAGTTGGAATGATAAGTCCAGCTGGACCTGTGTTTTCAGAAATAAAATATATAAGTATTCTTCAAGTAATTGTATAGAAACATTTACTGTAGGGGATAATTTGTATGTAGCATTACGTGGAATGATGTGGCTACCTTGAACACCATCTGTTGACGGAAGAGATTCAAAATCTATATTATGTGATTGGAGAGGCATTGAACGTGCCTGGCGTCTTACATGGCTTAAGCAAAGGCTACGACCAACATTGACTGTGGATGGTATTGGTCTAGCTCGCTAGATAACTCAATTGGCACGCATTAATTCGCGGCTCGAGCTGGCAAATGCTAGAGGGTTGCTTAAGCTAGCTGGAAGTTGATGACTTCGGACCATTTCCTAGCATATATTGTAATTGATGGTACAACATTAATGATGGAAATTTTTGAGAATAAATTTCTATGGATCTATAATAAATGTAGGAAACGATATTCTGGAAACTATATCTTGAGTTAAAATGCATATATTTTTTGATAGAATAAGTTCTTTTGAAGTTTTGGTATAATAAGCTATTGTTCATGTTATAGTTGCATTTGTTACAATAAAGTTAGAAAATTACTATCTTAATTGACGACATCCAATCATAACGGAAAATGTTATGGCTGAATGACATAACTTGCACTGAAACATGGGACAACATTTCAGCTACATTAATATTTATTATTTGTGAAGTTTACATCGGCATGTTTTCTTTCATTAAGCGCCTAAGCTATCTATCTATATAAAATCTACTAAGTGTTTGAATATATAGATGCAATGGCAGGCCTAATAAATTAACTTAAAGAAAAAGAGAGCATAAATATCATCAATTTGAGAAGTAGTGTTTAATTTACATACCGGTTTAGAAAACAACACCTTTAGTGTTGTTTCTATATCTTGTGTTGGGCAATATTATGTTGCTACCAGTAAAATCTATTAAGTGTTCGAATATATAGATGCAATGGCGGGTTTAGGAAAAGTGGAGGCACATTGACGTTTGTATCCTATAAATGAACCCTTTTATTAGGGAAGATTGGCAAGGATGTCGAGGGCTCTTGTGGAAAGTGGGGTATTTTTCTTGGCACACTTTCCAGTTTTTATTGTAATTAAAGAGATAAAGCAATTACGTTATGTAGAAGAGTTTACCAACTATACAACAATATTTGAATGTACAAATATCATAATCATTGCTGAGAACTACTCAACCAAAAACCACTGCTGAAAGCGTAGAAAAGTGTAATGAATTGATGTCACTAAGTTCATTTCAAAAAATGGAAAAGCATATAACAGTAATAATGAATTGATGTCACATCTAAGGTTGTACCAACAATTTGTACATAATAATCTAAAGTTGTACCGACAATTTGCACATAATAGTGATGGATTACTATAAATTAGGGACAATATGCAATGCTCTAAATCAAGGTTTTAAGATTCGGCCAAATAGAAACATACGACCAACATGTCACAGTGCAGACACAATCTAAACAAATGTGACATTGAAAATATTAATATTCGGCCTAGAATGTGGAGCACATCACTCCAAGGTTGATCACATCAATTGCTGGATCCAACATCATGCATGTGTCAAATATTCAAGACATGCAGTTGGGCTCCATCCTTATGAGCCACAATGGATGCTCAGAGCCATTCTCTTTGCTTAAATTGAATAAAAATAATCTCCTAGAAAAGTGAATTTGTAGAACATACCACCAACATGCACAGGCAGAGAACCTTCTTTTAACAATTGTGCTGCTGCACTTTTTTGAATATTCTCAGTTGTAGCTGCTGCTAATTCAAGAATGTGTTCTACACCTACTCCATTACCTTGTGGTCCAACCATCAGTGCGAAACATGCTGTCAAATACGCAGTCCCTAATCAAGACAAAGAGAAAAAAAAATCACCAAAAGTCAAAATAGATTCTACAAAAGCACAATAAAGCCATAATTACTGTTTAAGTGGTAATGGATTATACATGCTTCATTCCAAGATAACATACAGATAGGGTTAAAAGTACCATCTAGCTCAAGGTTCAATGAATATTTTAAAATGTCAAATGGTCATAATATACACCATTCTTGCTCAGAAAAACAGAGAACTTAAAATCAGAAAATAAAATACCAACTTAACTTGCAATATTTCAACATTTCCATAAAAATGTACCCCTGAATCAAACATCCTTTTTTAGTTGAAAAAAACGGAACTAAAAATATTATAAATTATATACGGGAATAAGTGATGTTACATTTGCTTGCAATCTGGACTATTTTAATAAGAAACTGGTAGAGAAGTTTTGAGAAAAAGGAGAACATGTTAAATTGTTTCAATTTGCAATTTGTTCAGTAAACTGAAGATTTATTGGGAAAAACACCAGCAATAAGAATCAATGGGTATCCAGTTTACTCATTCAAACCTCTGAACCATCAGGCATAATCTCGAATACCTAATACGCATATAAGAATGAAGTTTAGAAAAGGAAATTTCATATATACCTTTTACCACGCAACTTTAAGTCAGACCCTAAATTTCCTTAAAAGATTATTATTTGAACTTCAAAGGTTTTGGTTTCAGAAAATTCTTTAATAAAAGAAATTGGTTGGGAAGTAAGTGCAGTAGTTGTGAAAGCTAAAACCAGTATCAAACATGACGGAATGGAAGAAAGAGTCATAACAGAAATACTCAAATCTCCGACTCAAAAAATCCCATTTCTCTCCTCTCCTCTAGGAATTGCAGACTATGCCAAGTATTTCATCACTCGTTAAAAGCAATCTAGAAGAAAAACTATAGCACAGGCCATGGAATCGAATAAAACGAACTAGTATCAAACAAAATGGAAAGGACCCGCAAAAACCAGAAGTAATCTCAATAACAATTACAAATTTACATTCACCCAAAAAATAAGAAACTAACAACAAAAACAGTAAATAGTAGAGCTGGAAACGGGTCGGGTCGGGGCATAATCGGTTTGGGGTTAGTCGGGCTTGGGTTGACCCGATTAATGGCGGGTTGGGAAAACCTCAACCCGAACCCAATCCGCCAATAAACGGGTTCAACCCGCCAACCCGATTATATATATTTAGGATGGGGGGTAATTGGGTCGGGTTGTAGGTTAATCGGGTCGGTTCATGCCACTTTTGGCACTTTTTTTTTTAAAATCGGGTCATAATCAGGTTGGGAAAACCCCAACCCAATTAATAAACGGGTCAACCAAACTCGTTAAAATCGGGTTGACCCGTCGGGTCGGTTCGATTTTTGCCGGCTCTAGTAAATAGTCCCAAAAATGGAGGCTGATTGACATGTTATGTTCACTGAAAATAAGCCCAAATCAAAAATTCGAAAGACTCTTTGCAACTGTAGTTATTCCAACACAACCGATTCGAACTAAAATGAACAAATATATTAATTTCCAAAATGCACTGCTATTCAGAGGAATTTTAAACATCGGAAATATGAAAAACCGAGGAAAATAAAAAATATATACCTTAATTTTGCAATAATTGAATAGGAACAAGAACGAAAATAGAAAGAGGAGGACGATTGGCGTCGAAAGCAAATATGGAGAGCCACAATCCAATAATCCACCCTTCAGAGAGCCTCCATACCTTAATCGTCGACACAATGAGGATTTGGTGGGTTACTATTTCTGCATAAGAAATGGGTGCAAAGGAAAAAAAGACATGAAACAGAAAATTTGTCAAACAGATTATAAGCGTCAAACATTTTTCATAGAAGCAAATAGCTATGCTTACCTGAGAGTGATGGCTGTGCGAGAAGAATACCAGAAAATCCAAGGCCTGCAAAAATGGATGTTTGGAGGGGAGGAGTTCCGATTTGAGCAATGGGAGGAGGTGTCGCATAAGCTGAAGCAGTTTCAAGGTTATTGTGAAGGGATCGAATGCTGAGGATTAGCGATGCTGCTCGTGGAAGGTGATTCAAAGGAGAGGCTTTGTTTTTTGCAGGGTGCGTATTTGAAGGGAAGGAATCCATCGCGAGGTAGACGGAGGAGAGGAGGTGACGTCGGAGGAACAGTTAGAAAAACAGACTGGCGGGTTTAGGAAAAGTGGAGGCACATTGACGTTTGTATCCTATAAATGAACCCTTTCATTAGGGAAGATTGGCAAGGATGTCAAGGGCTCTTGTGGAAAGTGGGGTATTTTTCTTGGCACACTTTCCAAAGGGGCCAATTCCCTTAATATATAGTAAAGATTACACCCCCCCCCCCCCCCCCCCCCAAAAAAAAAACAAAACAATCCCCCACTATTTTAAACATGTTGTAACTACCTTGAAATGTTTATCTTAGTGGGCCCACGTTTTCTACGCGTAGCGCGTGCAACCCCCTAGTCTATAATATAGGGAAGAGGGGAGAATATTCCCCCCAGATTCTGGCCTCCACTTTTTTTTTCCAAATATTACCCTTCCTAATTAAAACAATCCCAACATATAATCACTCCAACTACCTTTCACTTTTAAGTTGAAACCCTCCAACTGTTTCCTCCTTACGCACAATTCTGCACATGCACACTACTAGTCTATAATCAGAAACTATAGCCACCCCACTCCTCTATACTATTAATAAAGTGAAGAGGGGGGAATATTCCCTCCAGATTCTGGCCCCCCTTTTTCTTTTTCCAAACATTGTCCTCCACAAATAAAACAATCTCCCACTATTTTAAACATGTTGTAAGTACCTGAAACTGTTTATCTTAGTGGGCCCACGTTTTCTACGCGCGTAATAAAGGGAAGAGGGGGGATTATTCTCTTCAGATTCTAGCCTCCCTTTTTTTTTCCAACTATTGTCCTTCCCAACTAAAGTAATCCAAAAATATAACCACCCACTACTCTTTCACATTCAAATTTAAACCCCTACTTATATGCTACAGTTAAGGGTGAGTACGTGCAGTATGCACGTGCCACTGCTAGTGGCAAAAGATTTCAACCCTTTAATCACACTTCATAAGTCTGATCCAACATCATTCATTCACTTCAAAATACTTCTACTTATTAAACATTCTGAAAATTTATAAGATTTATACTATTTTTTAAGGGAAAATTGAGTAATATTCCTTAAGATTCTGGACGAGATCCTACCCATAAAAACTTACACCAACCCAAAGAGATCCAAAGTTAACTATCTATCTACCTGCAATAGTGTAAGTGCTAGGGCTGTAAATGGGTTGGATCTTATCCGACTATTATTCGATTCCGATAAAATTTATTCGATTTAATCGGATTTTTATCCGAATAAATTATCAGTCGGATCGAATACGGATCTAATAATCGAATCCATTTATAATCGGATTTGGATTCGGATTTAGGGGTATCCGTCCGACTAAAATCCAAATCCGTTAAGCTCAGGTCATATTTGAAATTTCTAAACTTCCTAAGGTTATTTAAGTATTTTAGTATTTCACTGTAAAAACCCCAATCGACTCAGGTCTGTTTAGAGAGAAAACCCCTAGAATCTAGTCGACTCTCTGGACTTCGACTTCCACTTTGAGCTCTCGGGTTGCAGCACTGCGACTACAACAACTGAAGATTGGACGATTGGACGCCTATTCGTCTCTAAACAGTCCTTCTCATCTTCTTCTTCTTCAGATCTACAGCCATGGCTCTGTTCGTCGAGAAGACCACCTCCGGCCGGGAGTACAAGGTCAAGGACATGTCTCAGGCCGACTACTCTCAGATCCAGAGGAAACAGAGCAAGGCTCAACTTCCTAGAGAACGTCAGACTCCGACCGTCTGCTCCCGTTTCTTCGGCAACCCATTTCATGATTTTGCGATACCCCACATACCCATTTCCCGATTTCTCAATCGCCTCAGCCGTTCATCCAATCGCAAGTTCCTCAACTGCTATAGGCCTTTGACATCGCAAGTTCCTCAACTGCTACGGATTCCAGTCACTATCCACGATCTTCTAGTTGATCATTACAAGTTTCTCTTTCTTTCGTTTTGACTTCCCTATTTTGTTTTGTTCTTTATATTGATTATAGATATAGATATATACAAATAAAAAAAGAGAATAATTTGAGATGTTGATCTCAGTTCAATCTCAGGTATGATGCTAACATACTGAACCCGAAAAGATGAACCTAGAAAACGTTAGATTGAGTTTTAGTTTTATTAACAAATCTGAATCATTAACGGATTCGAATGCTAATCGAATTCGAATATGGATTCTACAAAGTTAATCGAATTTGGATTCAGTAGTTCATGTAAAAGATCCATCGAATTTTAATCGGATAACGGATTCTCTTAAATTTAATCGGATTCGAATTCAGATGAACATAGATCCGCTCTAAATCCGATCCGTTTACAATCGTAGTAAGTGCCTAAGAATTCTTTTTTTTTTTTTTTTTTTGTAGGCAAGTGCCTAAGAATTCTTGAAGTGTGTTTTCCAACATGTAAAAGATAATACTTCGGTTCAAGTTTACATCGTGTTTGAGATATGGGAACGTTAGGATTGTTCAAATCTCATGCCTGGGTCGGTGGGTCCCCGTAGATTTGATCCGTGTGGAAGCAACTGTGAAGCGTGGCCTGCTTCCAGTGCGTTCGTCCGCTTTCAAAGCTACCACACCAGTCATGGTCACATGATCCCCTGCCCGCCTTCCAGGTGATGATTATAACTAATGATTTTAGAGTGAACAAACAGATAACAGTGGCCCCGCAGATGACGCTCATCAATCGGATGTGGCCCTCAGTTGTTTCTTCTGTCCTGTCTCTACGTGGACGCTTTTACAATCTGTAATGTATCACCATATCTAAATTACTCCGTCCTTTTTTTCTTTTTTTCAGAGGAGGACAAATAGAGAGTCAAATTAGATTTTCGTGAGACCTTTGGTTTTTCTTTTTTTGGCCCGTTCTTATGAGTAATTTTTGAACTGATGATCTCTTTTTATAGATGAAATCATTGGCCGCTTTCTCCTGCATTAGACTATGCAGTGAGAGTAACGTGGTTTTCCGGATCGACACTAGGGGACCGGAGCCAGGTGAACCAAAATCGTGGGTCCGGTTCTGGAAATTCAGAGAAATAAAAATAAAATAAAATCCGAGAGAGAATGTGAAGCATCAAAATGAACAAAACAGTGCTTATGCGAGCCATATAATGGTTTTGGGGAAGCTATTCATAGGAATTTTTGACAATTTGAGGGATGGGGTTTGTGGGTTTTCCTTTCATCACTACTTAACATCTAACTGCTTTTGATTAGAATGCCTAACATGGGTAGTCTATTTTGGTTCCTCATTTATATTTTCCTACTTGTTCAAGTAATTCTTGTCTTGATTGATTAAAGAGGTTGCAATTCTTGGGTATGCCAATTTTCTTAAATGGTTGGTATTAACCATATTTGTGTTTACGACAAGATGTCGAAAAATATGGCTAAACCACTAATCCTTACGGGCTCTAAAATGCAGGCAATGTCATTTTCAATTGACTACTGTGATAAGAGCTATTTGTTGCTTCCCCTTGCTGCAGATGATGCAGTTTGAGTGAGATATTGTTATGTAGAGCATCTCATGGCTAGAGTTTTCTAGGGGTTTTCCTAATATTAAAAAACTTTAGCCATGGTAGTATCTCACTCAACTGTATAATCTCCTACTGGAGGAAGCAGCAGAAAATGAAGATATCGTCCCAACAACTAATTAACAAGGGACGGGAGGTTGTATTGCTGGTGACATCTATGGTCTCTCATCTAGGGTTGCAATGGGCTTGTCCGGGTAAGGCTCAAGCAAACCCTAGCAAAAGATATATACATAGAGTCTTTTTATATGTCCAAATCTGATCCCAGAATCATTTTAAAATCTCGAACTTGAATATTTGAAAAAGTTCTTTTTTTGAAATGTTTTAAAGGTCTTGATACTTATTTTTCAACAACTTAAGCAAATTACAAATAAAAAAAATGACAAAATAATAAGAAATATGCATAAGATCAATAAGACTTGCTTTATAAATGTATTGAAATTCAAAAACACACCAAGTAAGGCTTCAACATGCCTAACCCAGGCTTAATCCTAATTATTTCAATATTCTTACAAACCTGAAAAAGCCTAACGACTCCCATTTGTTGTTAATAGTTAGGGACGATAGTAGCCAACAGTACAGTGAAGTAGTGCAACCATTTCTTAAGTTGTCACACATAGTAAAAATAGATGGTGTGGAATGCAGACTATATTGAATGCAGTGGCAACGCGACATCTAAGTGTGTACCCATTTGAAAATGTCCTGTTATTTATAAGCATTTAAATAAACAGAGGTTAGGCATCTGACACAAATGTTTGTTTGATATGTGTAGCTTGTGCAACACTAGTTGGCATGTTGATCAGTTAATGTATGGATGACAACTAATGTCACTAGTGCTCTCTGGGAAACTGGTTGTAATCAGTAGAACGTGAACACGCATTCTCCTTCACTTTAAAAAGTCAAGAATGGTCATCATCTTTTGTTCACTTTAAAAAGACCAGGGGGTTGCACGGGGTTGCACGCGCTATGCACATAGAGATCGTGTGCCAACTTAAACAAATAGTCTAAGGTAGTTACAACATGTTTAAAACAGCGGCAATTGTTTTGTTTGAGAAAGACAATGTTTGGAAAAAGAAAAAGGGGGCTAGAATTTGGAAGGAATATCCCCCTTTTCTCTTTATTAATAATATAGATATAGATACAGATAATCCTTATGAATTTTTACAACAATTTCATCTCTTTCATTTTTGGTAGGCTTTACCTTAGATGGAAGAGACTTTCTTCTTAATTAATTTGTAAGATCCAAATTGTGAAGGGATTCATAATCATTTTCTAATGAAGATGAAGAGCAATTTAAAATGAAAAAAAAATGAAGAGCAGTCATCAACAAAAGATTCATATTTAATTCTAAGTGAGTAGTTATATTGTAATGTAGATATCTTGTATAGTATTCATTGGACCTTTTCTTAAGGTGAGAATATATTCATTTTGGGTATGGTTGTAGGATTTGTTTTAAGAAATCTTTTTAAAGATTTTCTTTTCTTTTTTCTTTTTCTTTTGTTAAGTTATGATATTCATTACTTGACAAAATTGCCTTTGTAACCTTTCTTATTCCTCGGTGAGCTTCTCATAACTCTTGTTTATTGGTGAATCTTCTCATCATCTTTGTGTTTTATGTTTTGGTCGTTATGTTCAAATCTTTGTTTATATTGCCATCATTATTCTACAGAAATACACATAACCTTTCCTAATCCCAATATTGATAAATGATAGATATGATGTTATGTAAGTATTTTAGCGAGGCTAAGTCCATTGTGGCATCACAGCATGATTTTTATGCATATGATAATCTTTATGATGCAGGATGGCATCTCTTCATATATGGGATTGAAGCTCTATTAATGGTAGTAACGGGAAAAAAAACAAAAGGGTCGAATTGGGGAGAGAGTTTGGATGCTGAGATGATGTATGAGAATAAAAGAAAAACAGCTTTTTTTTTTTTGGGTTCCTCATATTTCTTGTTTCTTAAGGAAGGAAGGAAATAAGTGAGACCTAACCCTTTTTGAGAAATTATTGGTAGGAACAAGCTCTGTTTTTGGGTTTCTCATTTGATGAGTATGGAAATGTATTGAGAGAAAAATGGGACCTATTGAAATATCTCTAATCATTTCTTTTCATTTTTCTTTTTTAATATATATATATATATATATATATATATATATGAAACTCTAGTTTTCTATTTTGGGTAAGATATGAAACTCTGGTTAAGATATTCATAGCACTGAAAATGAATGTGTTATTGAATGATTCGTTCATTCCCTCGATCTATCTTGTACGTTAATAACACTTCCCGATTAAGAGAAAGAGACAAGAAAAAGAGTTTACTCAAATCGGAAAAGCGAATATAGATACCGATGAGCATGGCCCCCCAAAAGTCCAACATTGTAACCCAAATGGATTTAAAGCCGAAGCTGAGAGGCCCTCCTTACCATACCATACTCATCAACAACCTTAAAGGGACATGAAGAATCTTAAAGGTTTCGTTCTTTATTTCATTATATTTCTCGCCGGCACTCGTCGCCGGAATCTGACGCAAGCGGAGACGGGAGGTCGATGGAAGCTCTTGAAACGCAGCATCGGTATATCAGCAATGCATATGCAACTACTTAACAACGACCGTGTAGTGATCTTCGACCGAACTGATATCGGACGGTCTAATCTCTCGTTGCCAGACGGAAAGTGCCGAATCGACCCTAACGACGGAGTACTGAAGATCGACTGCACTGCCCACTCAGCTGAGTACGATGCTTTAGCGAATTCTGTACGACCCCTTATGGTCCAAACTGATGTTTGGTGCTCCTCAGGAGCCCTGTCACCGGACGGACGTCTCATTCAAACCGGTGGCTTCAACGACGGCGAAAGTGCAGTCCGGATTTTCCGCCCATGCAGTGGATGCGATTGGGAAGAATTCCCGTTGGGACTCAGAGCACGACGATGGTACGCTACGGATCAGATACTGCCGGACGGAAGGGTCATCGTTATCGGTGGTCGCCGGCAATTCAATTACGAGTTTTACCCGAAATCTTCGTTGAGCGACAAAACGTACTCTCTTCCGTTTCTTGCGCAGACCAGTGAACCAAAAATCGAGAACAATCTTTACCCCTTTGTCCATCTCAACGTCGATGGCAATCTATTCATCTTCGCAAACAACCGTGCCATCCTTCTCCATTACTCAAGAAACGTCGTTTTGAGGACTTACCCGCAAATGCCGGGCGGCGATCCCCGGAGCTACCCAAGCACTGGATCTTCAGTACTGCTTCCTTTGAAGAACTTGCAACAACCATCAACGGAACTGGTAGCTGAGGTTCTGGTCTGCGGTGGTGCTCCAAAAGGCTCGTTCGTTCAAGCTCAAAACGGGAAGTTCATTCGGGCACTGAACACTTGTGGGAGAATTCGAATAACCGACACCACGCCACAGTGGCTTATGGAGACAATGCCGCTGGCAAGAGTCATGGGAGACATGGTTTTACTTCCCAATGGCCATGTTCTGATCATTAACGGTGTTTCAGCGGGGACTGCCGGGTGGGAATCGGGCCGAAACCCGGTTTTAGAACCGGTGATCTACCGTCCCTATCACCCGTATGGGTCGAGGTTTGAAGTTCAAAACCCGTCAACAATACCACGTGTCTATCATTCGAGTGCGATTTTACTTCGTGATGGGCGAGTTCTGGTCGGAGGTAGTAACCCACATGTGTATTACAATTTCACCGGAGTTCTTTATCCGACTGACCTGAGCTTAGAGTCATTCTCACCGGCGTATTTAGACCCAGAAACTGCGAATTTGAAACCGAAGATTATAGCTCCTATATCGCAGGCTAATGTTAACCATGGGCAACGTTTAGCAGTACGGTTTTCGCTTCCGGGTGCACTAAGCGATCAAGGGGTATCGGTAACAATGGTGGCTCCGTCCTTTACCACGCATTCGCTTTCGATGAATCAAAGGTTACTGGTTCTCGGCAAAGGGAAACCGACGCTGGTATCAAAGTCCACATTTGAAGTCCACGCAACAATGCCCCAATCGGGAAATCTTGCACCTTCTGGGTATTATCTTTTGTTTGTGGTTCATCAAGCAGTTCCCAGCGAGGGCATTTGGATTAGAGTTCATCAGCACTAAGATTGTTTAGAAAAATTAATTCAAGTATGTGAATCAGAATGGTATTTAAAGTATGAAATCACATACAGCACACAGAAATTAGAACTCTGATGTACTGTTGGATGGTGTTGTCTTGTTGAGTTGTTGATCCTTTATATACGAACGTCAAAATCTCACGTTGGATGACTTGAAATCGGCTGGAGCCCCTTGCTGGAATATTTGCTGGTCCAACAGTGAGTGGGGCGTACACATATGTGAATGATGCTGACATGTACACCCCACTCACCGTTGGACCAGCAGATCTTCCACCGTAGGCTTCAGCTAATATGGCCTCACGTTCGATCGGGAAAGGAAAAAGCATCAAGCCAGTTGCTTTCTCAAACTAGCTAATACTGTGTCTGTAGCAAGGTTTTCAACTTTGATTTTGATGGGCGTGCTGACGAAACGCCGGGAAAAAAAAAAAGAGAGCAAAAAACAGGGAAAAAATCGATTTTTTTTATTCTATCGAAATTTCGTCCGCACGTCATTCCTTTTCGCCGACACGTCTCAAAAAATTGTTGATGAAAATTTTAAAAAATAAATTTTTTTTCTTTTTATCGTCTGTTTTGCTCATTTTGGCCCATTTCGCTCGGCACGCCGAAAAAATCAATCGATTTTTAAATAAGCGATTTTTTTTTTTTTTTTTTTTTGTGGAAACGCATCAATATTTGAAAAAAATCGATTTTTTTTTAACACTGGTCTGCAGAAAAGACCAGGAACTGAGACATCGATCGCTCGGCTTTTTTCCATTGATATAATCCTGTATGTTTGTAATGCATGCCTAAAAAATCCGGAATGATGTATTGACGCACGCAAATTTTATTACAAATGCTGAAAGACACAACTACAAAAATTTGATTTCGCATTAGTTAACTAGAAAATGATGAAAAGGAATCTTAAAACATTTATTGTAACGTATTAGGAGGGCGTAAATAATATTAAACTAAGTTGTAATTATTAGAGAAAGCAGTCAGGTGTATGGAGATATTTGCATAATTTAATAATTTTCATGGTCATGGGATTAGGGGCTCGTGATCGATCGTGGGTCACGGGCTACTGCCACCATGATTTTGATAGGGGTTTGGTCACGGGTCTGTTATTAACCATCTGCAGCCCATGTTCTGTCTTAACTTCCAAGTTCCCAACTGTCCTTGCTTTCATTCTTTATTTATCATTTTTGTTTTTTTACCATTTTGTCATATTCTCTTTCTTCTCACCATTCAATACACAGAAGCAACTTGTTATGGGCCTTATGGCACATGTGGCTGACATGCGTTTACCAAAAAAAAAAATGTGGCTGACATGCAGGTGTTATAAATATATAGTACGAATCCACCGGTGCAAGAAAACAAAGGGGAAAAAAAGGCCTTATAATCTTCTTCTTTTTTTACAATCCAAGTATGCCGAAAGTCATGTATTTACATTCTGCAGATGTTAAAATTCACAATGTGGGTCAATTAGTTTGAATAAGTACTTGAGACATTTTGATTCCTATTGATATATGTAAGGATTATTGTGTTTTGGCTTTATTCTGTGTCAAAAAGGTCTTTTAAATATGGTCAATGTATTTAGGATAGGTTATAGGTGTTACGGTCCAAACGGGGTTTTGATCGGAGTCAAATTGAAAATGTTACGACCAACGTTCGCTGAACGTTCGACCGGTGGTGACACACAGAGGAACCCGAGAGCAGCGTGAGCTGAACGTTCGCTGAACGTTCGACCGGTGACGACACACAGAGAAACCCGAGAGCAGCGTGAGCTGAGCGTTCGCTGAACGTTTGACCTGTAACGACACACAGAGAAACCCGAGAGCAGCGTGAGCTGAACGTTTGACCGGTGGTGTTTCTCAGAGAATCTGGAGAGCAGCGTTCGCTGAGCGTTAGATGTCCGTTCGACCGATGAAGTTCCACAGAGAAACCCGAGATCAGCGTTCGCCTCTCGTTTTCTGTCCGTTCGAACGAGAAGAAGAAAAGTGAGTTTTATATCGAACGTTCGAGCCGCGTTCGCTAAACGTTCGAACGTTCGTGAACAAATTTCTTTTATAGAAATCCGATCTTTTCTGATTTGTTTCCTTTTCGTTCCCTTCTTTCTCCTAACCTATTTAAGGAGTGTTTAGCCTATTGTGAGGGCTACCCAATACGTTTTTGAGAACCCTAAAAACGTGTGCAAGAGAGAGAGATCTTCTTCCTCTTTCCTCTTCTTCTTTGAGCCATCAAAACCAGTCTTCTTCTTTCTTTTCTACCTTGGAGTTCCGGGTTGAAGAGTTTACTCGTGGGAGTTCCTACGGTTGCTGAGCGAGTTCGTTCGGCACTTCACTAAGGAGATATTCAGAGTTCTGAATCGTTGCAAGGATGCAAATCTGAAGAGTTCTTCAGATATTTACATTGTGAGTCAGAGTCATTGTTGGGTCGTCTGAACCACTATTGTAAGTCTTCTTCTTATAGTGATTTTCAAAGGTGGCACCTCATAGCCCGGAGGGTTTTTCTCTTTGAGAGATCTCTTAGAGTTTTCCCTTCGTCACCAAATTGCTTGTATTGTCTCTTCTTTACTTTGCAATTGTGTGTGATGATTTGATATTTGTTCAGACTTGTGCATGCCTATTAATTAAGAACTTGTTTTTAATTGATAGATTTTTTATTCCGCAATCGGTTTCACCTATTCACCCCCCTCTAGGTGATTTAGAGTCTAAACTGTGTTTTTCAATATACCCTGCACGGGATTTCATGCAAATGCAATTTCCCAAGTCTTGTCAAGAAAAGGATCCCGTTCGGACCCATTTGTAGTTTTTCTTGTCGGTGACAGTCATAGGTTGGATTATTAGGAATGTGAGATTGGGTTCCAGGAATTACAAGAAGAAAACAGGGAGGGGGGATGTGTTTTCAGGTTCATCAGCTTTTGTATATTTCAAGGACGGACAAATTTCCGAAGTCAAGCTGTCAGTTTTACATCAAACGCATGGATTGTGATGGGAATTTGTTCTGAAAATGGAGGTCAGCTACTGAGGAGTTAACGCCAGCTTGGTTTGGGCCGGTTTACACGATCGAGATCAGTGCTTAGCTCGTGGCCTCGTAGCCCATACGCATGATAATGGATATTATACGCAACGAGAAAAGAGAGGCGCCACTTTCGAAGCCCAGAACATCCTGGGCTGATCATGTCATTTGAAACGGATATTAATTCGTTTCTTCTTTTTATTTCATCTTTCATATTTTTGGTGTGTATCAATATGAGCCTCCTCATCACTTGAGCTAACCCTAGGCATGACCTCCAATTAATCCCCAACGTCACGTTGGCTCCATTGCATCATTAGATCGACTGTGCTAAATTTGATGATTAATGAGGCTTTATTTTTAACAGCAGATACAATGTCACAATTATATATTTATATTAATTTATAAAGTGAGGCGTCCTTTTGGGAATCACACCAAGCAAAATGTGAGGCTTTCAATAAGAGCCCTTACGCATCATTCTGAAGATCTATTAATAAAAAGGTATAATAGTCAAAATTGATAAATTTTTAAAAAAAAAACTCAATAATCAATTGCAAAATCATTCCCTCTCTCATTTACTAATTCACTTTCTGTGGTGACTCTATCTGCAGTCCTTAAGTAAAGCCTCCACAGGATGCAAACGTGTATCCTGTGAATGCAAACACGCAACTAACAATTTTCAACCACAAGACACATGTTTGCATTCTATGGAGGCTTCATTTAAGAACTACAAATAAAGCCACCACAGGAAGTGATCCGCTCATTTACCTCCTTTTTTTTTTTTTTTTTTTTTGGCAATACATGAAAAGAGCCTGTGCACATGTGCCACCTCTACGTTTAGTTTGTATAATTTCAATTAGAGTTGTCAAAGAGCCTAGCTTTGTCCAACGAGGTTGGCTCTAAACCGTAAGCCGTTAACATTTTTTTTGGGGGGGTTCAAGCTCAGCTTGTTAAAGTCCGATTTTTATGGAATAATGCCTTGGGTCTACAAGAATCTAAAGCTTGTTAAACAACAAATTAAGCTGATCGATTACATATAATTTTAAAATTTTATAGAACAGTAAATATTAAATTATATAACAATATTGTTTTATATATTGTTAAAATTTCAAGATATTTAATATTAAACTATAAACAGATTTTACAATGATCGAAGAGAACCAAACTTTATTGGAGCTGCGCCCGCGATCATTATAAAAATTAACCCTTTTCTATGCTCATTCTTGTTTCACAAGTTTAATGATCAAAGCTAGCTCGGCTATATTGTCGACACTAACGTCAATAGATAGTATATATTTATGGTCGCCTCAGTCTCTTGACTATCAATATGTGAGCTAGAAAGCCTTCTTGCAACTTAAAAAGGTAAGAAACGAGGCTATATATCCCCTCTTCACTTCATCGACCGAGCAGGACATTTGTCTTAGTGAGCATGTGTTTATTGAGTGAGTAGTTTTAAAAACTAATTGAGTGAGTAGTTTTAAAAACTAAATAATTTACGGACACAAGTTGTCTTCCCATTAAGGTAAGGTGTCCTAGTTTAGGGTGTACGACGAACTGTGACAAAGCAACCAACTAACTTTGGCATCGGCTTTACATGTTTAATTATTGGTAATCATTGTATCTAACTCGTGTAAGGCCAAAACCCAATTTGAATTTGTCTTCTTGTTGCGATTATATTCCCGTTGATCGAGTTTACTTACTAAAGGCATGTCACAATAAGCCTGAGATGATTAATTATCTGGGGTCTCTCTCTCTCTCTCTCTCATTATACATTTTACCCCCCAGATGACTATGAATTGTTTCCGAAGCGAAGATGATGTGAGACCCAGTAAAGAGATTGAATCGAAGTACTCTCGATAGATTAATTCTCCAAGCTTATTCGTTTCAACTATTTTACATAAAAAGTGCAAATTCTAGCAAAAAGTAAGAGACGCTGTTGTTCATCCATATGTGTTCGTTGGAAGCGTGTTTACCTACTTTGAAAGCGAAAAAGTAAAAAAGAGAGATCGAAATCAAAACTTTAAGGAGAAAAAAATAAAAATGGCGAATAGAGGATGATCTGATCATCAAAAGAAAAAAAAGCAGCAGGAATAAAAGAGGCAATATCTGTCTGTGTAACACAAGCAATGGATCCGGCCAGTCAAATTCAAAAAACATCGTCATCTCTGTGAAATGGACCCTCCACTGAAACCCTGCGAAAGCTACCCCTCATGAACACGGGGAAGAGTCGGAGCCAAATTAACCAGTGAACCACTAAAATCGACTTGGAGGCAGGACCCCTCAGCTCGTCCGTGCCTATCATGGCAATTATTCCCATTCTTTCTCAATCAAGGACCATCTATCTCCCCCTTGCTTCATGCTAGAGTGTTCATTCTGAACTGAAACACATACCCATCAAAATCATTCCAAACTCGCTTTTTTTTCTCTTTTTCACCTTCCATCGATCCTCACCTTCATTCATACACCATCCAAGTTAAAAAGTCCAACCTCCATCCCCTACATCTTTCTTCCTCTTTAAATGATGCTAAACTCTAATTTCTACAATATGCAAACATTTGATAAAGTATTGCATGTATGTATAGTTTTCTATCATCAATAGCTAAGCTTTTAAATCTGCAGATCATATCATTCATCAATTAGCTACTGAATGGCCACTGCAAATGAAACATGATGAACAATCATTTTCTCATAGAACGAAAATTACTGAAACATGAATCCTTATTTTTTAAAAACATAGAATTAATGAGGTTCTTCTTATCCATTCCATTATATCAGGTCTAGCTACTAACCACAAGATTATTCTTAATTATGATTCCTTTCGGTAATTTAAATGATAAAAACAACTGCCTACAGAGTTGTAATGATAGTGCATGTCACTAGAAAGAAGCTTCTCTTTCACACCTTGGAAATAAAAAGGAGGGGATATGCTGAGTAGTAGTAGAGAGGAGTGAATGTGAAGAGAATGGTTAAACCCTCTAATTCTCTAAAGCCAAGGGAAAGGCACTTGTCTTTCCCACCAACCGTCGAATGAAACACATATTCCTAGTTTTATAGGGATTAGACGTTTGTTCTTAATTAATTAGAGAGAGAGAGAGAGAGAGTTTGGAAGGGTGTCGGTGTCAAAGAGTTAAGATCTACATAGGACCCCAAGGATCTCCTTTTGCGGGTTACGCCAACGCTTTCTTATAGTTTCTTTACATTTTCATAATCTGGAGAAAGAGAGAGAGAGAGAGAGATATGTAAGCTCTTCCGCTCACCGCCCCTGCTTTGCGACGGGTGGAGGGGAGGCCACTTGAGCCTAACGAGTTCAATGATGCGGTCCGCCCCATGATTGGTGACTACGGCCGACCACACCGGCCTACGTGGATGATAACTCCACCTCACGAGCCGCCTGCACCCCCTTCAAATTCGGCCCGGCTTACGCCGATTCCGCAAATGCCTTCTCTTGTCCACCATATTCCTTGTATGTCCTTCTCCTGTCGCTTGCACGTGGGGATATGTAAAGATGTGGGTCCCACTGTCCCATGAGATGATGAGGGCACTCCAAGGAATCCTCTGTGCCCATTAGGTGTGCCGATATTGTATGCCGCCTATAGGCACATGCCATGTGGAGGAGAGAGTGTGTTAATGCACTCTTCCTATTGGCGGCATACAATACTGGCACACTTAATGGGCACAGAGGATTTCCAGTACCCCCAAGGTGCTCAATGGACCATGTAATCAAAGCCTCTCGCCAAGGGTGAAATTTTTTGTGTTGACTTGTTTGGTATCCATGGCTCGTCAATCACACTCACAGCACCACCGCTTTTTGACAAATTACCTAGATCGTCAATATAGCCTCCACCTGTTGAGGGCGGTTTATTTGCAATTAAAATAAAAAAAAATTTCTGTACGCTTGTCTTATTAATAATTACGATTTTCTATAATATTTTATTCTAAAAGTTTAGATGAGATATAGGGCTATGTAATGTTACCTATATGTCCCTTCATTTCACTGCTTTTCGTGTGGGTCCCGTTTCTCCACCTTCTGATCAATCAAGAAGCACGGGGTGTGCAATGTGACTGTGTTCACCACTCATGTCTATGATTTCCCCAATGATGTAACTCTCCTTGTTTATCTTATACGTAAAGATTATGTTATTTTCACCAACCACTATCGTCCACGTTTCACTCCAATTTTTGGAAAAGCGTACGCCTTTATAGCTTTCTACGGTTCCTTCTCCAAAATACTTGTCGAGGCCAAATTATTTCACTTCCACTTAGCCAATAGGCAACACAACGCCCCGGAAGCTTCACCCTTTTTCTGAGAGCGATAGAGAGTGCACTCTGGTCATTTCGGTACGATTCGTCCACCAATCGATTCAGACATCACAGTCTATTTGTTATAAGTTTAGGGCGTTTCCGGAAATTAAAAGTTTAAAACTTGATGTCGCCGACGAAGCCGAAGACGAGCTAAATGAGGAGCCCGCTCAGTAAGGAGTCAACACGTGGTCACAGAGAAGGAATGTCGTTGCCAGCGTGGCAGGTTTGTCAGAGACGGAAAGCGATGTTGAGTTGGCTTCAACGACAAGACCTTGGGATTTTTATTTTTTTTTTGGTTATCGACAAGACCTTGAGATATTGGCTGTCTGTGAAGGAAAAGAGCGCAATTATTATAGCATCTCGCGAGATTTACGTACTTATAAACAGCCACACGTGGTTCGCTATTTGCAAATTATTTAAAATTTCAAAAAGGAAAACCTATGGCCCTCACTAAATACATTGATTTTGGGGAAACGATCATTGAATCATTTTGGACGTTTGATCTATCACGAAATTGAGGTTCTGGATATAAGCATTTGGAAGCCTTGCAAGTGATCTTTCTGGTATTTCAAACAACGATTATAATCCCGTATTTCCAACTTCATTTATCCATGTTTCTAAGGTTCTCAATTGTTATTTCTTCATTTAAAAATCGTTTGAGAGGCATGGTCAGGGGTGAAGCAACATAGAACTTAGGGTGAGCCATGACCCACCCTAGAATTTCAGGAAATTATTATGTACTTAACATATATGCAATTTTGCCCCCTCTAAATTTTTAATTTGTCCACACTATCCTTTTCAATCACAACTATTCGTCTTCCATCTTTAGTTCAAATATTTATTTTGCTTACCCTTTTTTATCCTGGCTATGCCACTAGGCATGATCATCCGTTGATCTTCCTTCATTTGAATTTATAGTGGTGATTGATTGGACCAGATGTATGTTAATAGAAATCAAGCCACTGCTATGCACATGGTGAATGCATTCCCCCATGCTCTACTAGTGAGATCGCATTAGTGTTGTATATGCTTATCTATACTACAAGCAAGGTGCCCCTTGAGAATCATGCTAACTAAAATATGTAGAGTTTTCAAATTAGCACTCATATGTTATTGTGAAGATTCATTAATAAAAGAGTACAATGATAAAAAAATTTCTTCAAATTTTTAAAAACTTAATATGTGCGCTGGCTATAGCATTAACAGCAATTTGTTTCATTCAACTGATTTCTTCTAGTAGAGTGTTTTTTCAATTTTTTTTTCCTTTTAAATCAACTTGCTATTTGACCATTAAATACTTGAGCTCTACTTTCTTAACTTCATCTCAACCTATCTTAAAGGGGGGAGATTTTAATATTTCTCGCGATATAGAATAGAAAGCATGGGAAAGGGAGAAGTAGAAGTGCAGAAGCTAAGTGGTGACGTCATCCAGTGGCGGGGTTAGGCAAGTGCTTCATTATATCAAATCACGCGCAATTGAGGAGCTAGCGGTCCTTACCTCTCCTCTTTTTATACTCCTCCCATCTTTCTCACTTTCCGAATTTCTTATCTCCCCCCTCTTTTCCTCGCTTACCTCCTTCTTCCTTTCTGTCTTCTTCATGTATATTCTTCCGCATTAAACCAGCGAACTAACCAGTTGTAGCACTCCTCCCAAGGTAAGTTTTGTGGCATTAAACGTAGAAGATTTCATGCCCATCTCTAAAAGAAGTCTTTAATGTTTAATAAGTATTACATTGCATTTTAATGAAATCATTCGATCGATCTGCTTCAATTTTTCTCTTTATTTTGTGCTTAGACCTTTTTGCTTGTTCTCCATCTGTGTACTACTAGATCCATGAACTTTCTAAAGTGGGAACTAGATATAATGCTGCTTCCAATTTTAAGGGTTTTCCTCTCTCCCTCCCTCTCTCTATATATTTCTCTCTGACGATCACTGTAAAACACTAGCTTGGTTTTTTGACTTAGTAGGAAACTCGATCAACTGAAGAAGATTTCTGGAAAAGGATCAAAAATTTCAAATTCTTGACTCTCCATGTCATTTATATACAAGTTTACCAGTCAGATCTCAAAAAAATTTACCTTTACTTTTTTAGTTTTTCTTCCCTTCTTTGATCGCTGGACATTCTAAATTCATTTACCGACTGAGAAGGTTCAGCCCCAGAAACAATACGAATGCAAAACTCTTGCTCATACATCAACTGGCACCCACACAGACACGGCTTCACAACACAAATTCGCAAAATCTAGACTTAGTTCAGAGACTGTTTGATGATTAAAATAATTAGAGAGGCCTTTACGGTGTATTTATTTATTTATTTTCTCTGAAGTCGGCATTTAAACACCTATGAGAACTAAAAGAGTCAGATGTGGCTGGGAACTTCTAGACAAACAGACAAGAGAGTCAGACTCCAATTGTGGTACGAAACACCAGGCCTTGCAGGTTCATCTCGAGTCCTTTCTCTTTCTGCATAGAGACTTCTTTCTTCCTTGCGCAGGCTTTGTGCAACGGTCTTCCCCTTTCTGCATGGAGCTCCTTCCTTTTCCCTTTCAACTTTGAAGGAACGCGTGCTAGTTTTTGCTAACGTCACCCACCTTATCCCAGTTGGCTACTGGTCCTTGTTCGATAAAGTGATTGGTCTTTATTCTCTTCTCCATCCTCAAAGTCCATTTTTCCTGCTCTCTAAAAAGTTCAAAGCTTGCATTTAAGAATCTAGTCTGGACCTTTTTCAGTATTTTTTTTTTCAAAAAAAGATCTACTATGAGTCACTCAAATCCCGAGAAACCGTCTGACTCCTAATTCTCTACGTAGTAAATGATATGGAGCATCGAATTTTCCTCCTTTTTCTGATGTGTTTATGGAATAACAGATTTTTGGAAGCTAATTTCAAAGAATATGTGTAAGAAGTAAAAATAAAGTGTACTGGATTTTTTTTGTTTTTTTTTTTATGTATATAAAGAACTGATATATTTCATAACTTTGAATTTTTTAATTAATATACTAATTAAAAAACGAAAGCCCAGTTCTTGATGAATCATTTCTACCATTCACCAGCACAAGACAACATCATTAGCACAAACCTATACTTTGTCTGTTTCTACGGGCCTGCAAACACAAAGCATAAGCTCCAACTTGACGTGGATTTTATCAAAGCAGCCTCTCATGCTTGGGGTTTCTTTTCTTTTTCTTATCTTCACCTTCTGTACCCAGAAATCATTGTGAGAGATAATATGTAATGTTTTGTTTATAACATGCGCTTATTTCCTTTAAGAGATAAAATGGTGGGGGTCGGTCATCACCAAATGAACTCATGATTGTCTTACACAACACATGTCACCTCTTGATTCGTAGTTCTTCTTCTTCTGGTTTTGGGTTTTACTTTTCCTTCAACTTTATTATGATTTAAGGATGATGGAGTAAAGAGTGGTGTGATGAATGTGATACAGTAGCAGCGGTGGTGGTGGTGGCAGTGAAGTCAATGGAATCCTGCGTACCTCCCGGATTCCGGTTTCATCCGACGGATGAGGAGCTCGTCGGCTATTATCTGAAGAAGAAAGTAGCTTCACAGAAGATCGATCTTGACGTTATCAGGGATATCGATCTGTACAGAATCGAACCATGGGATCTCCAAGGTATAATAAATGGAACATACTCAAATATTCTTTACTTGGCTTCTAGATCTCGTAAGTACGGTTTCTGTCATGTAAACCTCTGTCGAGCGAGAGGCGCGACTGGTTTTCATTCAGATCACTCCTTCAGAAGTGAGTACATTAGAAAAAGTTTTGATGAAAAAAAATAATTTATATATCCAAGATGGTTACGTTGCAAACCTAGTGGACAGAATGCAGACCGTATATAGTGGATAGTGGTTAGGCTTCTTTGCACATTCTCAAGAATCTAGTGGCCTTATTCCAGCTCAATTCGAAAAAAATACAATTTTTGCCCCCCTCTTTGTGCTCCATTTTAATGGAAGCCTCAACCAGCCTTTTCACCCTCTTTGAAGGGTTTCGACTAGCTAGATTGATGGTTCTTCAAGTGCATTGTTTGTGCTTTTTTTCTTAAAAGATTAAACAAGTTACCTGCAGGAAGTGATTTAACGAATAAATGCGATGGAATGTTGATGGACAGAACGGTGCCGGATCGGATATGAAGAGCAGAACGAGTGGTATTTCTTTAGCCACAAGGACAAGAAATATCCGACAGGCACAAGAACAAATAGGGCGACCATGGCGGGGTTCTGGAAAGCAACAGGACGAGACAAGGCGGTATATGACAAGATGAAACTCGTCGGTATGAGAAAGACACTCGTCTTCTACAAGGGGAGGGCACCCAATGGCCAGAAGACTGACTGGATCATGCACGAATACAGACTCGAGTCTGACGAGAATGGACCGCCACAGGCAAGCATCTCCTCACCTTTCTTCGCATTTTATCTTTTCAGATTTTTTTTGCCATTTTTTCTCTTTTTTAATATTTGGCCTAGATGTAGATAAGAGAATGTTCCTTCTGATAAAACATCGTTAAGCATACTTCTTACATGACATAAACAGAAGAACAAACACTCTTGATTTTCCTTTCTCCCCGTTGTATTTATTCATTTCCAGGCGTTCTCCAAAACACTGTTTTGTGTTATAGAGCAGATAACTTTCCCCTACTCAAAAGGTGTGATGTTATTTTTAAAAGCATCGCAATGCTTTCTTCCATTTCTTTTTCTAGGAAGAGCTCTTTGTTGCATCAATTTGTCAAAGGAAAAGTGGAAAGCTTTTTAAGCATTCGAGTTTAATACCACAAAGTGTTTCTAATTCTTCTCTTTATGAAACAGAAAGAAACAAGGAGATCAACTTTTCTCCATGAAGCTTTTGTGAGCTTCTCAAGCTCCCATTGCAGCAGAATAAATAGAACTCCATTTTGTCTAATAATTGTCGGTTAACCTTTCGCAGGAAGAGGGATGGGTGGTCTGCCGAGCATTCAAAAAACGAACCAACACTCAAAGTAGAAACAGTGATGTGTGGGACTCAAGTTACTTTTATGATGAACCAAGTGTTGCGAGCTCTGTCATTGATCCAACCGATTACATCCCAAGGCAGCCCCAAAACTTCCTATCTCAAAATTTCCTGTGTAAGAAAGAGATTGAAGCTGATACTCGGGGTTTATTGTGCTTAGAGCAATTTGTACAGCTTCCTCAACTAGAGAGCCCCTCACTGCCATTAATAAAGAGGCCAAGCTCTAGGTCAGTACTGTCCGAGAATGCCGAAGATGAAGAACAGATAAGAGGGTGTAATAATATGGAGAAAGTGACTGATTGGAGGGCTCTTGATAAGTTTGTTGCTTCTCAACTGAGTCAAGAAGAGACATTTGATGGTGAAGGAGCTTCAAATTTTGCAGCTCATCAAAATTCAGATATGGCATTGCTTTTATTGCAGAATAGTAGGGAAGAAGAGAACAAGTTGAATGGGTTCTTAACTTCAAGCTCGGACCATGACTTTGGTATATACATATTTGATAAGTGAATAGAGAGAAGAGATGGATAGCCGTTCTTGTTATTATCAGTAATGTTTGCAGGTTGATGGCATATTTCTTGTAAAATATCATTACGACTGAGTGAAGTTTCTGAGAAAAAAAACTCCCTCCCTCACTTACAGACAAATGCCACAATGTGAATGAATTTTTATCTACAAATATAAACATGTATAATGTTTGAATGCACACAAGCTTGCATTTTTGTGCGATTACCTCGCGTTTGTGAGATGATATTTTATTTGACATCTAATTCTTCTGATCAATTTGTCTTTCAAAAAACCATTTTTCGTGCGTGAGGTGGCCGGGTACTTAATTTTAAATGAATTTTCAAACATGTCCTCTTCTAAAAGTTGGAGTAAACTGATCGAAACCTTTGTGTTTGAGATGAATTCATTTATATTCTGTTGAGACAACATATCATTTTTAATAGCACTTCATTAATTCCAAAATATTAACTTAAAAGGTAGAATTAATTAAAAATCTAGCGCTTCAAAAATCTGCAGAGAAGTTGAAATTCACCCCGGTCCTCTAATCCTTTTGTCTTTCTAAATTATGCCAGTTGAACGATTGTCATCACTTTTCCATCATGACAGGTTGATCAAAACTAATGAGAATATTCAAGGTTTAAACTTCTGCAAGAAGGATTGTAACACTCTAGCCATATGGATTACAAATTTGACTTAAACAAGGAAAATGAAGAAGTTTCTGATCTGTTGCTGTAATTTTTTTTTCTTCTTTGATCATTTATTCTAGCCTTTTACTTTTTAAACACATGTGGGTATATGTCCATTTTATTTTATTTCAAAAACCCATTTTTGGTCAGTAGGTATATAATTATTATATAAATGATTACTTAAACATGGAGTACACCATTACAATCTAACCTATATGGTTTCCGTTAATTTAAAGCATATATTCACTAAAACATTTTTCAGTTAAAAACATTTCTGAATTCAGTTTTGACAGCCTTCATTGCATATGGATCGAATTCTGAGTGACAGGAAGTGAGAGAATATATATACAACGCAATCAAAACTGACATTTCAGCAATTTAATATGCCCTTGCGAGGAATTTGGCATCTGGACATAGGATTTAGCTAGTTACATATAGAGGATCTGAACTCAGGTACCAGCCTTTTATCCCTCTTCTATTCAATGTATGGATGGCCTGAACTTTTGACCAACTGTAAACATTCAAGTGGTTAATTAATTAATTAAATTCCTTGCTTTTGTATAGATTAGAACTTTGTAGAGAGCTATAAAGTGCTGTGAACATGGAATTCTAGGGCAGTTTCTCTATCACCATTTATCATATTTAGAACACCATCAAGTATCCATTGACTTCTCACAACAAAAGAAAACCCCACCATCTCCATCCAAATCCAGGTTTGACTAGAAGAAAATTCCTACCAGTTGAGTGCTTGAAGAAAGTACTTACTGTACAACAAGTAGTTCCTCATGCTAGGCACCTTTCTTGAATGAAAAGACCCTACAAGAAACATATATAATCTATGTGAAAGCAGTCAAAACTGGTTTGTGTTTTCTAACAAGCAATTGGGAAGGAACATCATAGAAGTTATTTAAAAAACATGAGACAGGCTGATGAAGCTGATAGAACATGGTGAGCAAGGGAGCATCTCGGTGTGTATTGTGGGGAGCATAACTGGTCTAGCATGCGCCATGCGCCATGCCTTGTCGTGAGAAATGCAAGCTTTTTGAAATGGAATACCTTTGAAATCACACGCTCCTTCAACTCTATATTTATCAGTGGCCATCTAGACACGAGGAGGAGCTCTGGTGTACTTTTGGCAGCTGATGACCAGCTATTTATCCGAAGAGCGAGACTCAAATAGAAAATCTTCCAAAATAACTAGCCAACAGGCGATCATAACCATGTGGTCCATGTGATCCGTCAGAGGCTAGGGGCAAATAGTACCCATGTCTTGACCCACCTACCATAGAATGTGAACTGATTGTTTTTGGGCCCCCCCGTCGCAATAGGGGTGAAATCAAGGAGACATGGACCCATGGTCCCTAATTTCGTATTTGAAAGCTTGATTGGTTCCCTGGTATTCAGAAAATGGGGTGGGATTCTTATAATCAAGTTTATGATTCTTTGAAGGGAAGATAATGATATGTAGGGAGAGAGAGAGAGAGATGGGGCCTCATTTTCTTTGTGATCGATGATAGATTGTAACAAGATATTTACATAAGTCGATAAAAATAAATAATAATGCCTTAACCCCCAATTTAATCGCAAAAAGAAGTAGCCACGGTTGTCATTAATTTGAAGGTTCCCCAAGTGTTTGTTTATGCTTCCGAACAAATCAAAAGCTGCCACGGTAGGTACTTTCACATAATATAAGATTTTAGAGCGACTAATGTCGCTATATAATAAAAATGATGGTTTTATGGTTTTATGGTGGAGGAGGGATGGATCGACACCTTGCGAGCATAGGAAAAGAGATGATCATAAGCTGTGAAGGTTTAGAGAGAGAGAGAGAGGCATGGCGAAGTAATTGAGATCAATGGTTGACCAAACGAAGTTCTCTTTTGGGAGGCAATGATTTCTATTATGGCCAGCAAAAATAAACCATATTAATTTGATGAACTTTTTCATGCAAGATAAGGTAATAAACATTAAAATAAAATAAAAGATGTCGGAGCTCTCTTGAAAATTAAGGTAAAAGGAAAAAAAACAATAAAGAAGAGGGCAAAAGATATAGTAAGAGCATTTTTTTCTTCTTTCTCTAATAAATGACTAGAAAGTGTTGGCAAAGGGTCAGATATATAACATATTAGTTGTAGTGTCATTAATCTTGCTTCCATCTGCGTCACTGTTGAAGTTGGTCCCAAGTATTTTCTAGGTCCAACAATGTCACTGTTGAAGAGAGAATATCCAACTAATGTCTCATCCGGATACTATTAGCATTTTAAGCAATATATAATAAAGAAAATTTGTAAATTGTAGTCTAATGGGAATCGATGAAGCATGGATGAAGTTGCACCTCTAAGATCATTTGCACTCAGCCGAGGTACTCTAATGTAACGGATCTTAGGAGTTTTGTCCTCAAAATACAATAGCTTAGCCCTTAACATTAAGCTTCCACCAATATCTATTGACGCCAGTGTTTGCCATTTCACAAGAATTTCGTTTCTGCAATGTCAGTGATACGAAATATATGGGGAAAACGAGATTTCCCCAGTTTTCTTGATGTTGGTGAAATGTCAGTGAAATCTAGCGAAATTTCCCTAGATTTCCTCAAATTTTTCTAGATTTCCCGATATATGCATTTATTATGAATGTATTTAAACCCAAAAAAATAAAAGAAAAGTTCAAAAAAAAAAAACAATAAAACACATATTTCCTCCAATTTCCCCTCAATGGGAAAATGTGGCAAAATATTCTTTGATTTCGACAAAATTTCTTGAAATTTCCCTGGAGCTCGCCTAGTGAAATATCAGCGAAATGCAAAATTTCCATCCTTGATTTTCCCTTGAGGTATACTATAATTACACTTACCTCCCTTGAGGTTTCTAAAATAACACTTTCCCCCCTTGAAATTTGTGTATGGGTCAAAATAACACTCTTTCATTGAAGTTTTCGTCAAAACAGTAGTGATAATTAGTAAAATAATTTGAATTGGACAAGATTACCCCTTCATAAAGATGAGAACAAAAATTTTAATGGCCTAAGCATAACTATCATTTTAACTTAAATGGGGGTAATCTTGTCAAATTCAAATTATTTTACTAACTATCACTATTGTTTTGACGGAAACTTTAATGAAAGAGTATTATTTTGACCCATACACAAATCTCAAGGGGGAAGGTGTTATTTCAAAAACCTCAAGGGAGGTAAGTGTAATTATAGCATACCTCAAGGGAGGTAAGTGTAATTTACCCTAAAAAAAAGACAGAAAATGTTCTCCTCTAGCAAAATGACAATGAGAGGGGAAATAAAAGGTGACCTTGTCTCATTTCAAGCATCCAAATATCCTAACAAGTATCTTTCTACCTTCTTGTCAAGAATTGTTATCAACAAGTGTTATTGGATGAGCTCATAGTTTCATAAGAAGTTTTATTGTATTCTGTATGACTAAGACATGACATATCCTCATCATTAGATAAATTTTCTAAAACTCAACATGATGCATGGCTTAAGATCTCATAAAGTAGACCACAAGTAATTTACGTGCTTAAACGATCAATAGAGAGCAATTAGAATACATTTAAAATCAAGAGAATTCAGCTGCTGAAAATCATCTCAAGTTTTACAATGTCTTCACAGTGCCATATTCGGTTTGTAGAAATCGCCATATGACATGTCAAAATACAAAATTTTCACATAAACAGGTTTATGAAATTTGTTACTTATGGCATGTTTTATGAGAGGACGTAAGACCGTTTCAACCTTCCAAAACCATTAAATCTACAGCTCTACACCATATATTAAGTGAATATTAGTTAGTTTTTCATCAACAATTAAGAGACATATATAAACAAATTAAGTGTCTCAAACTTTGCAATATATTTACACAAGCATACAAGTAAACGTTGGGCCAGGTGCATCCTTGGACAACGCCCAAGCATGTACTCAGAATTGCTTAAAAATTTATAGGATTGCTTAAAATTTTATAATTATACCATTCACTGCACACAAGGCATGATTCCAATGCAGGCTGCAAATAAGATTGTAGATAAAGGCCCTACAGGATCTCAATTGCACCGTTGCTTCACAATCTGAGACAATCAAGAAACTCATCGGTGCCTGCGACTCTGCTCCCATCCGACTTAATTTGAAGAGCACAGTCTTGGAAAAGTGATAGCTTATTGCAAGAAGCACGCAGAAGCAAACAAGGAAGGCGAGGAAGATCTCAAGAATTGGGACGCAGAATTCAGGAACGTAGATTATAAGGGCCTCGTAGATCTCATGTGGGCTGCATTTGGTCTTAGTATCAGTGGCCTGGAGAGTTTGACGCTGCAGAAGTTTAGGGACATCAGAAGGGGAAGTTCGTTGCTCTTCAGAGGAATGACGTCGGAAGAGGTACTTAGGCTTGCGATGAGTGTCGACTTCATTAAATATTGGAAGGTGCGGGAGGACCTTCAAGAGCCATATTGGTGTAAAGAGGAAGATCAGAAGGAAGGGGATAATCTTCCAGGGCCATCTGGGTGAACTTACGTCTAATGACGGTGGTAGTCAATTCTTTTCATGTTGCATTGTGGTTCAATTAAGTGTTGCTATATCACCCATTTTTTTTTTTTTTGGGGAATGTATCCAAATCGATCTCAATCCAATCTCCTTGCATGGAAGCAGACCTTCCCATATCGACGACGCCGCGTCCATCAAAACGTTTTCTAGCATATTACTAGATTGATCTAAGAGAGGAGGTTTACCAACAAAATCTATAACAATCCCTCCAATCAAAAGTTTTGTTTAGCCCATGCAATTGATAGTCACAAAATGAAAGCAAATTTTCACATAAACAGGATTTTTGTTAGTTATGGTATGTTTTACGAGATGACGTAAAACCGTTTCAACCTTCAAAATCCATTAAATCTATAACTCTACACCGTATATCAACAATTAAGAGACAAATATAAAAAATTATGTGCCTCAAACTTTGCAATATGAATA
Source organism: Buxus sempervirens (assembly GCA_947561395.2). Classification (NCBI taxonomy): domain Eukaryota; kingdom Viridiplantae; phylum Streptophyta; class Magnoliopsida; order Buxales; family Buxaceae; genus Buxus; species Buxus sempervirens. Next base: position 40,171,660 of record OX387190.1, read on the forward strand.
TGTTCACGCACGCGTACAAGTAACAACAAACAGGAAATCAATTAAAGCATAATATGTATTGCAAATATAGAGTATAGTAGATCTCATATTAATATAAAAGTGATTTACCAGCAAAATCTCTCCAATAGCTGCTTGACTTTCACCAAGCCGTCAAAGTTCAGCTCAATCCATCTAATTGGTAGCATTTCATAGGTGAAGGTGCAGCTTTGTCCACGATGTTTGACCAGGGGCACCTTCGGCCAAAGTCCAACACTCAAGAAGAAATCAAACAAGTTTCGTTGTACTCAGGCGACGCCCAATGGCCCAAGCACAACATAGAGAGCCCAACTCAAGCCTGTTAAATATGAAAAACGCTCCCAGAAGCCCCATACCAAACTGACCCGTTTACAACTAAAACGGACCCGTTAGTTGGAACATTCGACCCCAAACGTTTCAAAGCGTGCGTCTCGCTGTCACAGCGAACCTCCTATATATTTTGAGTTTCTGAGATTTCTCAATCATTTCCATTCCTTTCTGTTTTCGAATCTGTTTGCATTGCGAATTTACTGAGTTAAAGATTTTAGGGTTTTCATTCCAAGAACTTCAGACACAGATTTCTCCGAAGATGGCTTCCTCTCCTGGTTCGAAGACAGTCATTCTAAGAAGCCTCGAGGGAGAGACTTTCGAAGTCGAAGAGGCCATTGCTTCCCAATCTAAGCTAATCATGGAACTCATCCGTGCCTGCGGCCCAGGTCCCGTCCCACTTCATTTGAAGAGAACAGTCTTGGAAAAAGTAATGGCGTATTGCAAGAAGCACGCAGAAGCAAACAAGGAAGACGACGAAGATCTCAAGAATTGGGACGCAGAATTCGTGAATGTAGATTATGAGGGCCACGTAGATCTCATGAAGGCAGCTTATAATCTTAGTATCAGTAGCTTGGAGAGTTTGACACTGCAGAAGTTTAAGGACATGACAAGGGCAAGCACGACGCTCTTCGAACGACTGACGATGAAAGAGACTATTAGGCTTGTGAAGGATACCGACTTCAGTGAAGATTGGAAGCAGGGGGAGGACCTTCTAGAGCCATCTTGGTGTAAAGAGGAAGATGGGAAGGAGCCAGATAACCTTCCAGGGCCATCTTGGTCTAAAGAGGAAGATCAGAAGGAGGGGGATAACCTTCCGGGGCCGTCTTGGTCTAAAGAGGAAGATAACCTTCCAGGGCCATCTTGGTCTAAAGAGGAAGATCAGAAGGAGGGGGATAACCTTCCAGGGCCATCTTAGTCTAAAGAGGAAGGTCGGAAGGAGGGGGATAACCTTCCCGGGCCATCTGGGTGAACTTACGTCTAATGACGGTGGTAGTGGATTCTTTTCATGCTGCATTGTGGTTCATTTTGCTTGGTTTAGATTTAGGGTTCATATACTGATGGTGATGGCAAAATTAGAATGTTTTAGGGTACTGACAGGTATTGCAATTGTTAGAATTTAGTTTGTAATCTCTGAACTGTTTGTTTGTAGGATGTAGATGAATATCGATCTCTTTGTACAAGACTGTAAACAGTAAACACTGTGAATTCTCGACATGATGGCAATTGTAAATTCTTGGCTTTAGAATGGCAGTCTTCTTTGATGATTTGATTCTGCTTATTTGGCCCCACTGTCAATTGTACAAATGGAACAGAAAGGAAGGAAGGAAAACAAGGAAAGAAATGAAAAAAAAAACATAAAAAATGGAGGAAGAAAGAAAGAAAGAAAGAAAAGCAGATGAAAATGAGAAGACACTGAAAGATATCAGAACTCTGTTACTTTTTGACGAGTTTATTTGCATCTTTATGTTTTACAGGTCAAGCATATATACTTCTGTGTTTTCTTTTGACCATGAAATGACTTAGGATGGAATTGCCTTTTAAGGATTTGGTGCCACAAAATTTCTAATAACGAAATATAATGTTTCTGAATTGTTAGTTGAGGTCAAAAACATTTGAGTAGATTGTACATGGGTTCATTTCTTCTGTTAGATGTTTCAATGTTGTGTTCTTCATCTCCAAGATCATATTGCTGAAAATACAAAATAATGTCAAACATAAGGCCATTAACACTATATATCAAAGATATAATGGAAGTTAAAAATAATATAAAAGATGACTAATGCAGGGAAGATCTGAGACCAGTTTATCCTAGTTTACTGCAATCCAAATAATTCTTCTCATTCAGACATATTTTTTTTCAGGTTTATACTTCCATTTCCATTAGCGTTTGTTTTGAATTGTCTTTATGGGATTCCATGTGATATCTATCCATGAACCATTCACAATTTTAAGTTGAGATTTGTGAAAACAAAGCCTAATGTATTTTTCTTAAGAAATTTATAGCTGAGTTGAAACTAATACATGCCGCTCTCTTCAATTCAGAAATACTGAAGATAATTAAAAGGAAATGGAGGAGGAAAAAGCCTGTTCTTCTACTTGGGATTGGTTGCCTCAAGGGAAATGTAATGCAATTTAGGATTAGGGATCACATTGTGAAGGTTCCATTGCCTTGAAAACGATACTAATCAAACAGTCATGGCCATCATATCATCCTTTTGATTTTGGATTTTAATAGCTGGTAGAGAAAACATTTAGGAGCGGACATGATTCCTTTTGATTTAGGATTCTAAAGTCTGGTAGAAACAACATTTACGAGATAATATGATGAAAATTTTCTGAACCACGTGAATCGTCTCTGTAATCTAGAAAAGGAAAAATTAGCTCTCTTAATAAATAACTATAGTATGCAGTGGGATATTGTAAATTCAATCCGGTGTATTGGCATGATCCTTGGGTTTGAATGACAGTGAAATTCCGAAGGATGGTAAGATTATAGCAATCATTTCATCTTCTTATGGGCAATTCTAACAAAATGCTGCTCACTTTTTCTGGCCAACGTTTTTGAAATTTGATCATTTTTGTTTTTGCATTTTCTACATAACATCAACTACAGACAGAAAAATTTAAAGGACCTGCATGTTATTTTGAATCTTGATATGGTTTTATGAACGATTAATTACAAACTAAATTTGATGGCCTCCTCTCTCCCCTGTCCTCTTTTCATAGGAGAACCGGCATTTGCTAGTGGTTTCACAAGTCATTTAGCATACACAATCTTTCATTCCCCTCTTGATGGTTCCCCGATTGACAAAACATGAAGTTGCAGGCCTTCTCCTGAAACAGCAAAACCTCAAGAAAAAGGTTCACCATTTCTGTCATCCGAGTAACAAGTAACAATCACACTACATAAAAGAAACCATAATGACCCGTTTACAACTAAAAATGGGGCCCGACTCCCAAATAACCCGCCAGTTGAAACCTCGACCCGAAACGGTTCGCGCGTCTCTCAGTCACAGTGAAACTATCCGATTGGCTCCCTCGTATATATATTTGCGTTTCCGTGATTTGTTCAGCATTTTCATTCCTTTCAATTTTCGATTTGATTGCATTGCAAAGTCAGTGAGATAAAGATTGGTTTTCTTTTCAAGAAGATAACACGGAGTTTTCCAAGCATGGCTTCCTCTTCTGGTTCGAAGACTGTCATTATAGAAAGCCGCGAGGGAGTGATTTTCGAAGTCGAAGAGTACATTGCTTTTCAATGTGAGCTAATCAGGAAAAACATTGGTTTCTGCGGCGACACTCCCTTCCGAAGTCGTTTGAACAGCAAAGAATTGAAAAAAGCGATGGCTTATTGCAAGAAGCACGCCGAAGCAAAAGAGGGAGACGCGGAAGATCTCAAGAAGTGGGACGCAGAATTCGTGAATGTAGATTATAAGGGGCTCCGCAGTCTCTTGATCGCGGCACATGCTCTTGGTATCAAGAGCTTGGAGTGTTTGACACTGCAGAAGTATAGGGACATGAGAGACGAAGGGTCATTGGACGTGATGATGAGTGAAATGACAGTGAAGGGAGAGGACCTTCCAGGGCCATCTGGGTGCAAAGAGGAAGATTAGGAAGGAACGGGAGGACCTTCCAGGCACGTCTGGGTGAAATTATGGCTGATGACGATGCTAGTCGATTCTTTTAATGCTGCATTCTGGTTCAGTTTTCTTGGATTGGATTGATGGTTCATAACTTCATATACTGATGTGATAATAAAATTAGAGGGTTTTAGGGTACTGATAGGCATTACGATTTTAGAATTTAGTTTGTAATCTCTGAACCGTTTTTTTTTTTTTAGGAAGTAGAATAATACTGATCTCTTGGTACAAGACTGTAAACGGTAAACACCTGTGAATTCTTGACATTGCAAAGATAATCTGTCTCCACGGCAATTGTAAATTCTTGGCGTTAGAATGGCAACCTTTGATGATTTGACTCTGCTTATTTGGCCTTTACTGTCTTTCTGAATTCTTGCAAATTTTTGTTGAAACACTGTCCTTTGATGAGTTAATTATGCTTATTTGGCCCTTCTTTCCAAATATCTAAGAACTGCTATAATAGTTCGTTAATTGTATAAGTGGGAGGGGAAAACAAGGAAGGAAAGAAAGAAAAATGGTTGAAGAATGAACAAAAGAAAAGCAGATGAAAATGAGATGGTACTGAAAGATGTCAGAAGTTCAGAACTCTTTCTTTTGACAAAAAGATTATTTGCTTCTTTCTGTTTGACAAATATATTTCTGTATTTCCTTGTCACCATGAAATGATATAGGATGGAATTGCCTTTAGAGTTTAGAGGATTTGGTGTTACAAAATCTCTAACAAAGAAATATCATGTTTCCAAATTTTTAGTTGAGGTGCAAAACAGCTGAGAAAAATGCAAACGCGTTCATTTCTTCTGGTAGCTGCTTCATTGTATCTCCAAGATTATAGTGCTGAAGATAGAAATAATGTGAAAGTAAGGCCATTAACCGTACATGTTAAAGATATAGATAATGCCTGGATGATCTGAGACCAATCTATCCTAGGTTACTGCAATCCAAATGACACACGACATGCTGAAGTAGCTTTGAGTTAGCATGATAAATTTCAGTTTTGAATTGGTGTCCAAAGTCGATTTTTAGTACATTGTTTAAAAATATCGATAGTGCTTATTTGGCCTTCTTCCCTATGTGCAGCAGCTTAATAAGAAAAGATGCAGTATGGGACAAAGGGAAATGAAAGAGAAGGTGATTGAATTGTTAAAAGTAGGCTCGGGCACCCCATAAAAAGAAAACTGTTCGTCTATCTGGAATTGTGCTGTTGGGATTAAACGATTGAACTATGATTTCGAAGAGGGACGAAACAATGCTTACCCGAAAGCATGAGAAGATTTCAGAAGACTTTATTCAGATGCTTAGAAACCATCACCTCGCCTATCCCCTCTCAATTCATATCAGATATGACATTTTCTAATATGTTTGATCGTCTCACAAGTTAGCAGAACACAAATTCCTTCATTCCCGACTTATAAAATTGAAGAATTTACCATTACAAGAGGGCATTTTGGTATGGATTTTTCAGCTACTACCTTTCCCCTTCAACATGGAAGAAGATCGGATTCGTTAATTTAGCGAATAAGACATGCAGGCCTTTCTCCAGAAAAGCAAAAGCTCACGCAAAGATTCTCCATTCCATTCCAAGCAACAACGAAGAAAAAGGAAACGAGTAGTATATCGGTTGCAGGTCTTATATACAGTACTTTATCGGAATTAAGAGAGGTAGCTACACTACAATAAAGAATTAATACCCCAAAATACACAAAATGTCGAAATCCTAAAACTCCTAAGAAACACGAGACAATAGATCGATACGCTTCCGGATTAAGCCCGTTCCCCACGGATTCTCCGAGCCAGTTGGATGTCCTTAGGCATGATAGTCACCCTCTTGGCGTGGATGGCACAAAGATTGGTATCTTCAAACAGACCAACCAGATATGCCTCGGCCGCTTCTTGAAGCGCAAGAACCGCGTGACTCTGGAACCTCAAATCCGTCTGCAAGCAACAAAAATTTAAACGCAAGGTACCGAAGAAAACTATTAACACTTCGATTAAGATTTCGACCGATGTTACCTTAAAATCCTGTGCTATTTCACGGACAAGGCGCTGGAAGGGTAGCTTGCGGATCAGAAGCTCCGTGCTTTTCTGATATTTTCGGATTTCACTGTTTCAAAGAACAATTCCGTAATCAGGGTTTCAACTCCAAATTAGAAAAGACTGGCTGAAAAGAACATAAATTGTAAATAAAAGAACTCCGTACCGAAGAGCAACGGTACCAGGTCGGTAACGGTGAGGCTTTTTCACTCCACCGGTCGTCGGGGCGGACTTCCTCGCAGCCTTCACATAGATTGAAAGATCAAAAATTAATCATTCAAATATGACCTTAAAACCACAATTCCCCTTGAGGTATCAAACACAGTATCAAAACGAAACCCTAAGGAGACAAAATCTCTAGAAGAGATTTATGCAACAATGAATCACAACGACAGACAATAATCACACACCTTCGTTGCAAGCTGCTTCCTTGGAGCTTTTCCTCCAGTAGATTTGCGAGCAGTTTGCTTCGTACGAGCCATTTAGTTTCGGAACAAGAAAACCTTCACCGCGATCTGTAAAACACTTAACTCCGATAATTCCTGGCTTCTCAAAGAACAGAACATACAGGAAGGAAAGTCGTCGGAGACTGGCTTATATAGTAAGTGAGATGAGGGTCGCACGGCTTCCGGGAGAGAAAGCACAGGATCCGTGTGCTTCTCTCTGATTGGTTGATTTTGCTCGAAAAGGATCGCTGCGGATTTGTGTTTGTTCCGTGCGCACAGGATTAGGCTGATTAGCACCTGCCTTACCTGGACAGTAACGGTAAAGAAAAACTTTAAATCTCATTATTTCAAAAATAACTAAATACTCGTTTAGACAATGAATTTTGTTAAATACAAAAATTCAGTACTTAACCCTACATCGAAGAATGTAATGATTAATTAATATTTATACCAAGTAAATTCATTAAATAGTATTATTCGTTCGTGAATCAACGCACGGCCTAAAGAAGAAAGTCTTCCACTTCAAGTACAACTAAGAAAATTTCTCTAAATTTTATATAAATTCATTGTCTATATAGGCTTCATGAAGACCTAAAATAAGTTGAATTAAAAAAAAATCAACTTAAGTTTTAATACAATTAAAACAAGCCATTGAAAATCAAAAAAGAATTAAAAAATATTTTTATAGTTATTATAATTATTTCTATCTATTCAGATCTTATTAATTTCACTTGCAAAAGCTGCCATTAAAAGTATGAAAGCTTTGAAAAAATGAAATTTCCTTAAGATTTTAATAAAAATATGAATATAGTTTTTTGTTTTTATTGAAAAGCTAATTCTTCGCTTACCAATAAAGCCACACAAAAAAAAACTTAATCTTTTTGAATTACGAAACAAAAATGTATTTGATGAATTGCTATCCATCAAGAAAATTACATAACAGAGTAGTTTGTAATCCTCGCCTTAGATTCCGGGTGAGTTAGATCTACGATTTGTTCCGAAGCTTTGACTTGATAAAGACCCGATTTAAGAGTTACACGACTAACAGGGTGTTTGTTACCATTTCTAAAAACGGTTTCTCCGTTTTTAAACACAGAAAACCATAAACGTGTTTAATATGATCTAGTTTCAAACTGTTTTTAAAAAAACGGTTTAAAAAACATTCACGATTTTACAACTAAAAACGCAAAACCATTTTTTGTGTTTTTGACAATGGCAATTTTGTAATATTTTTATTCGAGCCCTCCTCTCCTTCACTCATGTCGTCTTCCTCACTTTCAGTCTTCAACTTCTTCCATTTTCAGTTAATGCTTCCTCCATTTTCACATCTTCCTCCATTTTCATATCGTTACATTCTTCATCATAGTGTTTGATCTGTTGCTATTCGTTGCTTCCGGTGAATGTCAAACCAAATCTAAGGCTTTCAAAATTTGATGTCTCCCGATTGAATATGAAAACCCACAACGACAGTGAAGGACAATGCCATGTAGGAGCTGCTCTTTGAATTGTGGGCTTTCAACGTTTAGGAAATATTTATCAAAATTATTAAATTATAGTGGCATTTTACTATTAGAAGCTTATTCTTCCAAGACTAGTCTTATACCAATCAATTATTTTATTTATTCACAAAACTAAATCTAAAATTACTTAAACATATTAATGTTGACAAAACTAAAATTAAAATTATTATTTTTAAGTAAATTAAATTTTATTTATTGACTTTATTAAAAAATTTATAAATTTTGACAAATATGTACATATAAGAAATTATTTAATCATGTTCATTCTTTATTACTTAATATGATAAGTTATTGTTTGGGAAATTTAATTTTTAATGGTATTTTATCAAACTATTTAAGATTTAGTCAGTAAAGTTTTGAGTTTTAATTTTTACTACACCTTTATCAAAATAATTAATTTTTAGTGTCATTTCACTATTACAATTCAATTATTCCAAAAATGCCCTTACATCACTTATCCAAATGACTTGTACAAGTCAATTTATTGCTTGTACAAGTTTCGAAAGTAAATTGTATAAAGATATTTTTGAAAGAATTTATCCGTAACATTAAAATGACACTAAAAATTACCTATTTTGATAAAAGTGTATTAAAAGTTAAAACTCAAAACTTCGCCTACTAAATCTTAAATAGTTTGATAAAGTACCACTAAAAATTAAATTTTCCTATTGTTTTGGAATATTTAATTTAACTTGTTTTTTAGATTGCAAAAAATTTTTGTTGATTTTAAAAACTTAAATTGTTTTTTTATTAATTATTGCCAAACAAATTTTTTGTCATCTGTTTCCAAAAACCAAAAAACAATTAGAAATACTTTTAGTTTTTAATCTTTATTTAAAAAAACCGTTACCAACGGCCTCTCTAAAATAATGGTTTTAAAGCCTAAACCACGAAAAGATTAATTGAAATACTTTAGTTAATAATTGAAGATTATTAGTGCCTAATCTTGTCCCTACCGCTGTCACATAAAACGGATCCTTACGACACGTGGTCGAATGGATTCCCCCAAACCGCATCCGATCACCTTCATTGAAGGAAACTTCTGGACGGAACATGGTCCACATTACAGTCGTAGAGAAAAGAACCGAAACCAGAAAAAGAAGCCAACAAAACGAAGTTTCTTTCGTAACCTTAAATTTTTACAGAGCGCACACCATTATGTCCAAAGTTCCGAACACGGAAGCACAAAAACATTTTCATTGACTGTGCAGGGCATTTACAACCTAAAAGATGATAAGCTGTGGATATTATTTGATCCAAGCGACTTCAGGCCATGGCCTTCTTGGCCCTTTTCATAGCAGGGGACTTGATCGATTTGGGCTGCTTCGGCTTAGCCGGGGTTGCCTTCTTCGTTTTCTTTACACCCATTTTCTTAGCCGGATTCGCCGCTTTCTTCGGGGTTGAAGCTTTCCGAGGTTTTCTGGCCTTCGGGGCTGCAAGATCACCGGATTTGGGTGCCTTCCCTGTTGAAGCCTTGGTAGCCTTCTTTGTTAACCCCTTCTCCTCCTTGCCCAATTCAGCTAATTTGTACGAGGCCTTGATCTTGATAAGTTTCCCCTTCGCCGCAAAGTTCTTCAATTGAAGCGCCAACATTTTCTTGTAATTTGCCGGGAGCACTGCCTTGTGGTTCTGTTCCATGTATTTAGCTATGGCATATGGACTCGAACCTCTCTTATCGTGCAGAGCCACTAGAGCTTCTTTGATCATCTGCAGATACATGGTCTCATCAATATAAATCTAAAACCATTTCAAAGCTATCTTCCAGTAATCCAGTTGATGCACCAGAAATATTTGCACATAAATATGGGAAAAGAGAGAGAATCTGTAGATCATAACCAACAAACCCCAGAAAACTAAAAGAGTAAAGCGTATGAAGCCCCGATTGAATGGAAGGAAAAATAAACATCACCATCCATCACGGAATCCGGAAACCAGCTTCCCAAATGGAAATAGAATTATACATGAAAAAAGAAGAATGAAAACAATGGAAAAGCTCTGTTGATCACCTGAAAGTAAGGAGGATGAGATGGATTCGAAGCCTTGGCCGACTTGGATTTTTTCTCCTTCGGCTTACTCTCCTTCATAGTCTTTTCGGATTGTCGACGCCGTCCTTCGGCGGTTACAATCTCCGCCGCCGGCTGCTCGACCGCCATGGTCGCAGCGACGTCACCGTCACCAGCAACTGACATCACGAATCACGAATCACGTAAGAAGATCTGCCGAAACGCTCCCGACGACGATGAAGCGAGGGGGGGCCTTTCGTTATTTATAGCAACACTTGGTCTGAGTCGACAGCCGAGGTGAGCTCTGATTGGTTAGTTCAATCTCAAGAGGATCGAACGCTTCCGGAGTAAGAAATCGTCACCATACATGTGCAAAACAATCTACGGTCATTTTTATGAGCTTTGTTGCCCTATCAGGAACGTATTTTCTTCTTCTTATCCGGAGGATTTGTTCATGAAAGCATTTCTTCTTGAGCCAAAATCCTGTGATTCTTTTACGAGAGAAAAGAAAATAAAATGTTCAAAAATTTTTTTCTCTTGTTTGATTTAAATGAAAGAAAATGAGATTTTCTCTCCCTCTTTCTCTCTAATATAAAAAGTTCTCTCTCCAAAAAGGTAGGAATTTTGAAAGAAAAAAAAATTCACCATCACTTATCACTAGTCACACCACTTACCCATTCTATCACCGGCACCACCATAACTCATCACCCTCCACTACCACAACACACCATCGCCCGCCACTACCACCACCCATCACCGTCACCATTTGCCGCCACCACTAGCTGCCATCACCACCTACCACCCACCACCATCGCCCACCACCGCCACCCACCGCCACATCACCCACTGTCACCTGGCATCACCACCCACCTCCCCAACTCATCATCTTTACTAAAATATATATTTTTGTCTTCTCATTTCTCATCTCATCCAAATATTTGAAAAGAAAAGAAAATCAGTACTTTTATTTTCTTTTCCTTTTTAGCTTTTTTTTCTTTTCTCCCCAAATCCAAAGTTCCAAACACAACTGAAACCACTGGTTGGGATGGAATTTGAATGTGTAGGGTCCCCCTCTTGACATGAGTATCCATCAGAGCATTTCACATTGACACCACTAAATGGCTCTAGGTGACTGTGAAACACTCTCCTTCTTCATGCGGGCGTCTGATGAAATCTTCTATTGCCATGATTATGCGGCAGATGGTGCAGCAACCGTTGGATGCTGCCATGTTTAGCATCCAACGGCAGCTACTCTTTGAAAACCTTTGTTACAAGTTACAAGTGAAAGGGCATTTTAGGAAAAACTTTTAATGAACATTAAAATGACATTAGTTCTCAATTATGTTAAAAAAGCATCACTAAAAACTAATCATCAAGGTTTAACTGACTAAACCTACATTATTTTGAAAAAGCATCTCTCTAGATCTTTGAAGGGCTGCTCTGTGAAAACCTTTGGTCTTCGAAAACCTTTGTTACCAGTGAAATGGCATTTTAGGAAAAACTATTTGCTAAGATTTAGCCGATTAAATTGGGTTTGTGTGATATTTTTAAAAATAATTTAGATTCAATCACCAAATTTTGGATAATTGAGAATTAGTTGTACTTTTTTAAATTAATTTAGAATCAATGTCTCATGAAAAAATTCTTCCCAAACTAACCTCAAAAGACTTTGAAAGTAATTTTAATCATTTTGTTACGAGTGAAGTTTGCAAGTATTTTGAGGGTATTTTAGGAAGAATTTTTTCTTAAACATTGAAATGACGTTGATTGTCAATTATGTTAAAAAGTAACACTAATTCTCAATTAACAAGAATTGAACAACTGAATCTGAATTATTTTGAAAATATCACTAAAAAACAATTTCCCCTTTTTTTATTGGGGTTTTGCCTTATTTGCATCAAGTTTAACTTCTACTTTATTTGCGTCAATTGTTCTCGTGCTGTTCTCAAGATATTACACAAGATATATCGCGGTTTCGAACTGTTCTTTCGCTTTATTGAAATGGTTTTTGTTTGGATGATTTAATTGGATGGGAAAAAGTCCTTTTTTTTTGGTCTACCGATATTAAATTTGTGAATTTTTTTTATTTTTTCATAATTATAATAACTTTTAATTAATTCAATTTAGTATGTTTGCTACTTAAGACAGCGTGCCAACTTTCAATAACATTGAATATGACCATTTTTTTCACACTTGCCACATCATTAAACCATGGTGATGTGTGACATGTGCCTTTTGTTGCTATATTATGACCCCAAAATTGGTTAAACAAGTAACATGACCCGACATGAAAATTAGGTAAAATTGGCAAAACTGTAGGATCCCAAATCTCAATCGCAGCAAAAGTGCCAAATCTATATAAAAATTACCAGAGTACTACCTGTGCATCTTTAAAACTCTTTTTAGTTCATAAATCAAATATGAACTTAGAAGGTACAAGAACCCTTGAAAACTGTGAAGATGTAGAAATGCCTATATGATTGGTAATTTTATCTCAAATATAGTTTTATAGCTCCATCTTATCCTCAGAACTACTAAGCCAAGATAAATGACCATAGCAGATGCATCATTTATCGAAGCAATAAAAGGCAAATTTGAATACTAAACATTTTTACTAGGTGGTATATTCTCTAAAATAAATTAATATTTCCTGATATCAAACAAAGAATTAAAGGGAGATTTAATGTGTTGAATTTTTTTTTGTAGTTTTAAAATCAATATTTGTGATTTCATTAAGATTTCTAATTTAGAATATATACAAAGAGTAGAAAAAGGTGGGTGCTATATCTAAAATTAAGTCTCCATGATAGCCTTTGATATTCAAGATGATAATTAAGTGATATGATTTAATTTAAAATTATGACACCTTTGATAATATTATACATTAAAGAGAGAGAAAATACTCAACTTCAAACTTAAAAGCAGCCTTTAATCCATTTATGGTATCTCCCATCAATCATCCTATTTGTATCATAGTAAGTATATTTGATATGGTTTTATTTTTCCTTACATAAAAGTATGAAACATTGGGCACTCCATATAACTTCTACGTTGAGTGGCAGGTTTAGACTGCATCATTTGAAAAATGTTTTAATAAATTATAAGTTGAAATTAAGTGCTTAATTAAGCAATCCCAACGCAGTCTTAGTTATTGCAAAAATTTTGATATAGATATAATTTCTTATTTAGAAATTATTCTCTTTGTTGTGAAATGGATAATGTGTTATATGTAGAGGGTTTTCTTTTACGATCTTTGCACGCACTTTTAATATAACTTTTTTTTTTGTCTCATTTACATATAAAATTCTTCATGTACATCTCACGTGCTTTTCACTAGTAATCTAGAATTCACATATAATGGCTGAAGCTAGTGTTGTTCACGGAGTACTAAAGAACTTACTTCATATTAACGTAACTCATGTGCACATTTTGGCAGATTCCAATATAATAATTGATCTACTTAATAAGAATTCGGTGGTTGTTTCGGTAAATTTTAGGCACAATAGAACAGGCTGATAGGTGTGTGAACTTCTTCGGTAGTTCAAACTAGCAGGGGTGCACATGCAGTACTGTACATGGAAAGAGGAAACATGGAGAGGAGAAGTGGGGGAGCAATTACAAATTGACTGTGTTTGATCGAAAATGTAGAGTTTAGATGGGTATAGCCTTGTTTTATTGAAACCCCAAACTACACAGGGCATGGGCATTTTGGAAAAAAAGTGAATTGTTTTAGGCACACTTCCTGATGCCCTTTTCACATTAAATATAGTATAGATATGACACGTCTATCATAATTGGGCATGGGAAACTCCAAAATCAGGCCAGATCTACTATGTTGAGTAGAGTTGGCAAAATTTGAATCGACCCGACGGGTCAACCTGAACAGACCCGAGTTAAATGGGTTTGGGTTGACCCATTTATTAATTGGGTTGGGTGCGGATTGGGGTTTCCCCAACCCGCCAGTAATCGGGTCAACTCGATTAAAAAAATAGTAACAAATGTAACACCCCAATAAGCCACATCTTGTCCCTTTGGACAAAGATCAACTAAGGGATGTTAAATACGTCCTAATAAACATGGTGGTAAAATTTTTCCTTTTTTTTTTTCGACAAAAGGCGTATATAACGCCTAGAAAATGGACGATATCCAAGTGTGAAAGATGCCTAATAAACGTGGGTGCAACATATACTATATGCGTACGGTAAAACTAACTATAAAAGAGGCATTTAAAGTATAAGCCATGAAATAAAGGTATCAAAAGAACCCACTACAAGTTATATACATAGTTTTACAAAAGTGGGTCATCTAAGCATCTCACTTCCCTCTCTTTCTCTCTCTATCTACATAAATCCAAAATAAGATATAAATTATCTAGGGAGACCTAGCAGGCCTGAAGAAATCCTCCTCTCGGTATCCCAAACCTTTCTCCTTCCCCTTATCAACTTTAGCTCCAGACGTCGATGGATCTAAAACGAAACCGATAAACCATGTTTGATGAGACGAAGGGTCCCAGTAAGTAACACTATGCATGCTTTTGAAAACCACAGTTCATGCCATATCTTTTCAATTCCATGATGCATAGCAATAGATCGAAAACCGATGCAATAATGCCAATATACATCTTTACATATCATTCATAACATTTATCACAAGCATACAAGGGCATTCATTAATTAATGAAAACAAGCATTAAAATCTACTAACTCTTTGCAACAACAACCATGTTGATCTCATTCCATTTATAGAGTTAATGAGGTGGTTTAATTGTAAACGTCATGACCACATCTAACTCTATAGGTTTCCCATATAGGTTAGGCATCCAACCCGATTCCCTTTGGTATTGGGCATCCTAACGTCGATTCCCCTTAGCGTAGGGCATCCAGATGAAGCTTGGGCATCAACCACCGATTCCCCTTGATGCTGGAATTCAGTACAACCATCGGCTTCCAGCTGGCATCAATAGAAACCACACATGATGAAACAACAGTATCCAAGGTCACGACATTTATAATTAAACACACCTACTTAAATTATACGGATCCGCATCTTAAGTGAAAATTTTATGCCTTTCATTTTATTTGGTATCTCACACAATCATTTCCATGTCAACAGAACTATGTTTCTCAAACACAGCCCGTAGGACTACTAATTCACAATTATCCAGGCCATTGCCCCATGGTTTACATTTCACTTTCAGATCATGGGCCTATGCCCTCATGCTTCCATACATTTCATGTATAAATTCATGTAATGCTTTCTTATGCAAACAGAGCATCAAATTTATCTTAATTTGTAAACATACTATAGTCATATGCATCTAAAATAAATTGCAACTCATTTAACAGCAACATATAATAATACTAATCTCATATTAGCAACCTAATATGAGATCAAGGTACCTTGAATTCAAGAAAAATAAATCAAGGTACCTTGAAGCTATAATCACCTTCTTCTTAGCTTTAGCAACCTAAATACGAAATCAAAATACTGTTTTCTTCAAATTTCCAACTTTGTCTTCTCTCCAAGCTTAAGGTCCCTTCTTAATTTGAGGACTCTACTTCATAGTTCCAATCTAGGCCTCTGAAGGATCACCTTCACAACACAAACCCTGTGTCAGTTATAATATTACAACTACAACTTGAACATTGATCAGAAAGTTGGGATCTTACAACAAAAATGTCCCATCCCAATCCGATTAACCCTAAACCTGGCACAACCTGATCCAATTAACCCTCAACCCTATTTTAATCATATTTTTTGAAAAATAATAAACGGGTTGGCGGGTTGAACCTGTTTATTGGCGAGTTGGGTTTGGGGTTTTCCAACCCGCCTTAATTTAGTCCAAACCGAACCCGACCCGATTAACACACAATCCGATCATGACCCGTTGCCAGATCTAAATTGTTGAGCTTAGAGATTAGATGGGCCGGGTTTGGAAAGAGATACAGTGTTAATTAGAGAACCTAATGGAGGCCCATAATATTCCCCAGTTTAAAGTTTAAACCAGACTCGGCGTAACTTGCGGGAGAGGAGAAAACGAGGGAAAGATTTTTCGTCTTTTATTTTTTATTTTCTGATTCTTCGGTAAACAGGGAAATAATTTAATTGCTCCTAGGAGAGAGGCAGATAACGAAAGAATAAGGCATAATCAGCGAGGAAGAATCAGAACACCGTTCGTGATATTTATACGTATGTTTTATTTTATTCATTCGCTTTGGATTAGCCTCCGCGATTCTGAACTGGACCGGCTGCTTCTGTTGTAAGTTTCTATTCCTCTGCAACTCTCGATCGGCCTCCTTTTTTCTCTCCTTCGTGTATCCCTGACTGATGTTGTTGTGCTTTTGCTGTTTTTGCTTAGAACTTCGTTGAGAAGCTATTCCTCTCAGTATTGATGGCTTTCTCCATGTTAGATTTTTGTAAATACTTGCGAAATTTGGGCTTTATAGTGCCTGAAAACCCTAGCTTGTCATGATACGTTATATTGAATCCTGGGTCTTCGATTGGATATATGCTCTCTCTGACCGTGACCCAAACCTCTTGATGAGTACAAGATGCTCATCGATTTTTTCTTTATTAGTTTCAGTCAGTACATTTGTCTTGCGGTTTGATATGGTATGATATTTTTCCTTTTTCTTTTCTTATTGAATTATGCTGATAACTAAAGAAGATTGTATAAAGTTGGAATTTAGTTTTGTGTATCTACGGGTGCCCATCTCTTTTCGTAATTGAATTATCTTCATCTCTTTTCATGGTTAATGATGATAAAATCAAGCAACAGAAATTGGAGGACATATACATCCCATAGGTCCATAATTGGCAAGGATGTCAAAGACATACTGCAACCATGTCCTTTTGAGTTCTGACTAAGCCCCTACTAGGGCTTACAAGCACAATACTTCATGGATTCTGAACCACCCTTGGAAAGGATGTCTACTTAAGCATCGGCTGATCTGTGCACTCCTGAAAATGATCATCCTAGGTGGAACTGGTCAATTGATCTGGTCAAATCTGACAATAAACTCTTTAACTTCCAAGAGCTATAATGCAGATGCAAATTACAAATCCTTTGCCCGTGGGATATGGTATGGGCACCTACTGCACTATATCTGTAACATGTCGAGACTTTTTCTAATAATAAGTAAGCTCATAAGATGAGAAAGAAAAGAGCATCCTTTAAGAGACCAACAAGATCTGTGATTCAATTTTTGTATTCTAGTTGGACAGGACATAATTGTTGTTGTCAGTAAGATTTTGTAATTATCGGAATTTACTTCTAAATATGGTTCCTCTTTCTGCTTTTTTTAGTAAGTTCTAAAAATTTTGTTTCAATTGTTTATTAATGATGGTAGTCCTACTTAATTATTCGGCTCTTGAAATGCTTGGTATCTATGGAGTCCTATTTAGACCAAGTAAACTGCCTTTTCCAAAGGCTCGTCCAGCTCATTCACTCTAAACTGTTCACGCAATGGCATGACAAGAACTTAAATACCAAGATTTTTTTTGGGACCCGATTCTCTCATATTGATTTAGCAAATTTATCTTGAAAATATCGAGACATTAGGCGAATAATTTCCTGAAGTACTAGCAAATAAATGAATAAATGCCACCAATCAACCTGCAAACAGCACATTCATCTTATTTACTCCACGTTGTCCGTTTAATGAAATGACATAAACATCTATACAATAACTTTATTCTGGGTCTGCTTCCTTTCGTATGCCGTTGAAAAAGCATAATAAATATCCAATTAAGTGACAAAACTAATCACCAACAACAGTTGGAAGTGAAGATTAGATAAGTGGCACCAAATAGACCAAGGTACACCACAGTTTAAGCGAATATGATTAGTTAGCTCCTTTCCCTGTTAATCATCACAAAAAAATGGGGAGACTATTTCTTTTTCATCCTCTCCCTCAGTAGATATAATTATTGTTCATCTTCTTCAGACATATTGACCAAACAAATGGTTTGATTTCAGGTGAATTTGGGTTTCCAATATGACATATGGAAGAAAACAAGGTAGCGTAGTATCTAAAATGAGGCAACTTCCAAGAAAAACAGATTTCAAGCCAAGAAATGATATTTTCCATTTTAGAATTCTTACTTAGGATCACGTTGTATGGACGAGGAAATTTGTAGCCAATAGGATAATCCCCTATCCCAAGTGTCTTTAAAATCCAATAGAGTACCATTGCCATGATCAAAACGAAGTTTTGGGTAAAATATACAGCTATTGACTGAAATGTATTTCCAAGAAATATTAGGAAACTATAACTTGTCCATTAAACCAGTAATAAGTCAACTTGTTCTCAACCACTGGTTCAACCTGGGTCAATTCTAACCATATATAAAAGAGTGCCTTTTGTTCTCAGGGCCGTGAATGATGTTTGTGAACAGTAAGTTCTCTCTCTCTCTCTCTCTCTATATATATATATATATATATATTATGTATATATGTATGTTTCCTTTCTTCACAAACCTTTCATTTTATTATTTTATGTGCTATTAGATTTAAGTCATTATCCCTCCCTCTCCAAAAATTTGTCTTCAGATCCAGGATACTGTTGTTGCTATTCAGTATTGATTTTTATTCCTTTTTCTTATTTTTCTATTTTGGTGTTCTGGTGCTGAAAAGACGGGAGTGGTTCAGTGAAACCGAGTTTGTTTGGTCCACTATGTTTATTTGGTTTCATCCAGGTTGTCTGCGTTGGTAAGCGAATTGACATGAGGGTTGACCCTGCCTGGAATTAGTTCCAGTTCCCAGTTCAGACAAACACCATATACATGGACTATTTCAGTTTTTTTTTTCTTTTTCAAGCATTAATATCCAACATTCTGACTAATACCAGAGTCATTCTTGCCTGAGTTATAATATCACTGTCAATTCTGGTTCTATAAATCTGTATTGTTAGTGGAAACTTCATGTCAAAGACTTTTAAGTAGTTTCTATTTGATGATAAACGGTTATTATAAACTTTGAAATCTATTGAAGTTTCCATGCATCTCTAGTGGTGTCATGATCTTATCTTTCTCTTTCTTATCTTTTATGTATATCATTTTTAAACATACCATATCATGTTAGTACACAATTGCATCAGAGTTTTTGATATGTTAAATGTGCTCATAAAATTTCTTGGACAATGATCATGGAGTAGAAGTAAGCATAATGTTCATGCCTGTGATTAGAGTGCATATCCTGATTTTACTTTTAGTGACTTAACATTTCCTTATTTATATGCAGATGATTATGTTGCAGTTATAAGGGATATAGAAAGTATTTTTAAACTCATAGGAATGTATATTTCAGTTTGTATTGATTGCTACTGTAACATACATATGGATGCAAGATCAAACCATCTAGTAACTCGATCTAGATATAAAATTGAATCTTGCATTTTAAAGTTTCTATAACTTGGTTTAGATCATATGACCAAGTAAATACTGATATATTGTTTTCGTTCCGAACCATTTATTAATGGTGCTCTTAGTAACATGATTATACTGATGTGGGCTTCTTGCAAGAGTTTACTGTTTAATATTGGTCAGATGCATTCATTCAGTATCCATTCATTCAGTATCCTGATTTTTTTTGGTCTTACATTAGGTCATCAATATGCATGGTAAAAGCATTCTTTATGGTTCATATATAAATGGACTTAAGATCAAGGGATAGCTCGCTCTATGATTAGAATTGAACTTTTTCTTCTTTTATGTTGTTCCAAATTCCAATTAGTGTCACTTGTTGTGGTGGTAAAATCCTCAAGCTGCAAGTGTGAAAGCATGGATTTCAGTATGAGCAGAGTCACTTTGTGCAAAATTGCCAAAGGCTAGGTCTAGTGTTAGTCGAACTCTCCTGGGACTTCACTTAAGCACTAACTACACCAGGTTATGGTCCTTTTTATGAATTGTTCCAGTTGATTTGTCATTACATGCATCTGGTGTTCTGTTGCGTCTTTCTTCAATATGATATATTGTGGTTTATCATGACTGGATTTCACCTAATGGTTTGTCTTTGTTTCCTGTCATAAATTTCAAGGTCCTTGGAATCATATCCGAGATTTGAAATAATTATGTTTTGGTGGCTTTGAGTCAACAATGTATGGTTTCTTGAAAATTTGTAAATCCTCTATAGAGAATTTTATTTTCTAAGAGTTCTTAACCCATACTAGTTTACGTTCTACTTCCATTGCTGCTACTTTATCTTCTGCTGCTACTGGATGTTCAGGTGATTGGGCAGCGGCAGTTGCATTTTTCAAACACTTGACTCCTTTATGTTCAGTTCATGGTTGTTCATGTCAAGTCTTTACTTCTTGCAGGGTGCAATGTCAATGTAAGCTTGCTGTTCTTTTGTTATTCTAGGGTTTGATATGATTCTGATGCTTTGCAGGTTTTTCATAATCTGGGGTCTACTCATAACTGGCTTGTGCTTCTCAGGACTGGTTTTTTATCTGCGGATGACTTATTAGGCATCTATCTCCTGAAGGTATGTATTTGAACCTGTTAGATTTTGGTTCTACATTCAAAAAATCACTTGTGGATTCCAACTGTTGCCTGTTATAATTTTTCAATGTAAGGATTTCCTGACTTGTTACTTATCTTCTTCCTGAATGAAGAACTCCCAGAGCAGAGAATTGATGCTGACATTACTGAACATGGAATTTCTTCCAGAGGTTTGAAATTCTGCTGTTGCTGTTGACTAGATATTGCAGTGGATGTAAGATGGATGATGCTGGCCAATGTGAAAATGGGAGACATAAACCAGATCAGTTCAGGGCACTTCACACTCAGGTGCAAAAGAAATTCAGATCTTAATTACTGAGTTGTCTGTTTTTATGGTGTATAAAATTTAAACAGATAAAAGTGTTTGCTTATAATCCTCCTATGGTTTGATGAGCCTCTGCATGTAAAGATTTTTCATTGTAAAATCCCACTTTTACTTATAATCCTCCTACTGTTTATTGTAGTGGATAATTCCCCAACATCAGCTGAAGGAAAACAATCCACTAACAACAAAGCAAATCATGACCATCATGGCTGAGAGAGATGCTGCAGTTCAGGAACGAAATTTAGCTCTCTCTGAGAAGAAGACAGCCTTGGCTGAGAGAGATATGGCAATCCTTCAGCGAGATGCAGCCATTGCAGAGAGAAATAATGCCATAATGGAAAGAGACAACGCCATTGCAGCCATTGGGTACCGGGCAAATGCAATGAACGGTAGTAATGTGTCGTCTTGCCCACCAGGATGTGGAATTTCATGCGGGGCAAAGCACCTGCACTATGCGGGGAACATGCATCATGCACCTATCATGGCTGAAGCTCCTTTCAGTACAAGGGAAGTGCATATAAGTGATGCATTCCCCATATCTTCAATTCCATCTGAGTCAACAAAGCCCCGGCAAGCTAAGCGAATGAAAGAGACCAAGGCAGTTTCTACCACAAAGAAGGCGTCAGAGCCATCGAGGAAGGGGGGGAAGAGAGGGGGTGAAGACTTGAACAAGCAGGTCACTGTCACCAAGTCATGTAACTGGAGGAGTGGGCAGGATTCAGGAGGCACTGGTGAAGATCTGAACAAACAGCTTGATGTGATCAAGTCCGAGTGGAAGGGTCAGGACCTCGGTTTAAACCAAGTTACATTTGACGAGTCCAGCATGTCTGCTCCGGTTTGTTCATGCACAGGTGCCATTCAGCAGTGCTACAAATGGGGGAATGGTGGATGGCAATCTGCCTGCTGCACAACTACTATTTCAGTGTATCCATTACCGCAGATGCCCAATAAACGTCATGCCCGTGTTAGTGGCCGGAAGATGAGTGGAAGTGCCTTTACAAAATTGCTTAGTCGATTGGCTGCAGAAGGCCATGATCTGTCAATCCCGGTTGATCTCAAGGACCATTGGGCAAAGCACGGGACAAATCGCTACATCACCATCAAGTAGCAATTGCCCAATTGTGGGATAGGTAAAAGAAAACAGGATACGAATCAGTAGGAAAATGTTTCAACATTCTGTGGGACTCTTCTAATCTCCTGGCTGAGATGGAGCAAAGGATGGAATCAGCTATACGGTATACATGGTAATCCTAGGATAGAGGATTCTGGTATATAAAAAACAAATTTTGGCTGCCTTGAGGTTAGTTGGATCTCCTGCCTCAATTTTACTTGAAACTAGTCATGATTTTTTATTTAGGAAATATATGGTGACCATAAAAAAGATTGGAAACGGATCCAGATTGAATGGAATGTTTCTGTCGCATGGATAAAGTTGCATTTGTACTACTGGTAAGATGGTTGTGGGGGAACAACTTTTGTGATGGGTCAGAAAACAAGAGACTCGTATTCCCTTATACAGTCATAGGAAAGGAAATTATGAAGTTTTTTTAGGGATGTCAATTCATTTTGCTATAAATTTTGTGCTTCTGAGGCTTATATAAATATTGAATTGTATTCTTATGCGGGGGGAAAAAAAGTGATGTAGGCCTGTGAATTTCTTTCGTGGAATGGTCCTTTGTTTTTTTCTCTTGAATTGTCAATTCTGTGCTTCATCTGGCATCCATTTTTAACAAAAGCTGCGTACAAATCAACTAATTTCTTTTCTTGAGTTTATTGTTTGTGAAAACTTTTAAAGGGTCTAGACCTATAAAAATATATGGAGATTGGAGAGGGCCTCTAAAGAAAAGTTTCCAAAAAATAGAATTATTTTTTCCTAAACAGCATTAGGATGTCTTTTTATAATATATTTTTATAGTGATAAGTTAGCCCTTTTTATTATTTTCAAACGCAAACCCCTCTCATCCCAAACAGTTACTCCTGGCTCCTTTTTCATTTTCCTTACGGCTGTGTTTGGAACCTTAGATTTGGGGAGAAAAGAAAAGAAAACTAAAAAGGAAAAAAAAAGAAGAGAAAAGAAAAATACTGATTTTTTTTTTTTCTGATGTTTGGATGAGATGAGAAATGAGAAGAAAAAATATATATATTTTAGTAAAGATGATGGGTTGGGGTGGTGGTGTTGGGTGGCAGTGGGTGATGGTGGTGGCGGGTGGCAGTGGGTGGTGGTGGTGGCAGGCGGTGGTGGTGATGGTGGGCGGTAGTGGCGGTTGGTGGGTGGTGGTGGCAGCTAGTCGTGGTGGTGGTGGGCGATGATGGCAAATGGTGGTGGTGGGCGATGATGGCAAATGGTGGTGGTGGTGGTCGGCAGTAGTGGCAGGCGATGGTGGGTTGTGGTGGTGGTGGGTGATGGGTTATGGTGGTGGTGGATGGTACTAGTGGTGGGATGGGTGGATGGTGTGAATAGTGATAAATGATGGTGAATTTTCTTTTCTTTCAAAATTCCTACCTTTTTTAGAGAGAATTTTTTACATTGGAAAGAAAGAGGAAGAGAAAATCTCATTTTCCTTCACCTAAACAAAACAAAAGAAAAGAAAATTTTAACATTTTCTTTTCAATTCTCTCCAAATCCAAGGTTCCAAAGACAACTTACATGGGTCGCCCGTTCCACAGTCAAAACAAAAAAACACCCAAGCCACATTGGGTCCGCAATTTTCAAATGTTCAAAGTGATTTTTTTGCCACATGGCTTTGCATGATCGATTACCGCAACAGTTCGTTTCGTTTTGTTGAGGTGAGGAAGCAATGTTTTAAAATTCGATTGTGGACTAGCAAAGAATCTGATAGTCCACGGGAATGTACACCTGATCTTTGTCTCTTAGGCCGACTGAAAACTCTCTTATTGACGTCCAATCCCTCCATTCCATATCTTCATTCCCAGATATGAACGATGCCAATGCAACCACGGAAGCAGTTGCAGTCACATCATCATCAGGGGTAGCTTGTATACTTCGATCTGCCCAACCAAGGAATCTTCAGGGTCTTTTTCATCAGCAGTACCGCCAACTTCTTCTTGGGACTTGCCATGGTGGTCGAGTGGTTTGTTCATGGTCGATACCGTCCAGGATACCATTGGATCCGGTTCTATGCACCCGTAATGGTTGTACTTCCCGTGACTGTATGGATCATCTGTCTTCTCTTTGCAGCTTTTCCCAACAGAAAGAACAAAACCGTGATATGGCGTTTGTGCCCATCTTCGTATCAGCTGAAAAACTCCAAGACTTCATCTTCTCCACAGCAAGAGCAGTAGGCGACACAGACTGGGGAGCATCAGCTCGTTCAGGATGAAGCATTGCAGGGCCACCAAGTTTCGTCAGCACAAGTGCAATCCCTTCGTAGCGAACCAATTCTTGAAATGATCGAAGGCCAACACCAACTAGATGCTGTGCAACCGCAGCTACATGATCGAAGCGTTGACGTAAGACAGGTATCTCAGGAAATGGTTCCAGACCCCCATGATAGCACTGAATCTACACGAAGTGCAGAGCTAATATCTAATGACGATACCGACAAAGCCACCGAAGCAGGCGACAAGAAGAATGAGGAAACAACACTGGTGCGTGATGGCGTGGGGTCATCAGTAGACGATATGGGTTGTTAAGGAAACGATTATAAGATGAAGCGCGAAGGATTCTTCAGTTCATACGCTCCGGAAGGTAAAGAAGAGGTGTTGGCTTTGAAAAGATCAAAATCGTTGCCCCTCTTACACACCCTATGCGACCGTAAGAGCAGCGCCGTCAAACTTAGCTTTTTAGGTTGTTGCAATTTCTATTGGTCGTGTGTGTTCTGTTCCTGTTCTTTCAGACTAGAACGTACATGGTTACTAGGTGTGATTGGCTCGGATTCAGTTATTCGGAGATCTTAAGAGTTCCAGAGCCCCTTTCACCGTTTGGCTAACTATGTACACAACTAGGTCGTCACCACTAGTGTTTGTTACGCTCAAGTATCTTTGTTTTTGCCCCAATTATTCCCATTAGCCCATAATTTTGGAATTCTTCCGTGCGCTTTGGGAGTGAGTAAATAAATAAGTACATACCTGTTGACTCCGTAATATCCTCAGAGGCGTGAAATAGACGTTTCCGTTCGTCAAACTTTTACACTACCAATTACGCATGCTACATCTAGTTGAAATTATACACTTTTGCTAGCCTAGTAAGTTGGATTTGAAGTTAGTTACAGGCCAATCCAACAAAGGCGTGAAATTTTACAACGATTTAATTGATTTCAAGCTCGCTGATATACACAGTGGGATTGGACTCAGCTGCAGGAAGCGCTTCTTCACCAAATAAATCCATCGGCCTTTGGTTGCAAATCCATCCTTTTATTTTGAAGCATAAATATTAAATTATATAACTTCAAAATTCAGTTAATCAGAAACCAATAGGCACACGGTTCTTCATTTTGCGCCTCACGCAGGATTTGCTTCTGAGATCACCAACGCCCAAATATTATTGATCGCCTGCTCATTCCAATGGGCGATGATGAATTACCAATCGACAAAAGAAAAAAAAAAATTTTCAATTTGTAGTAATCATTCTCGTACAGAAAATGGTTCAACCCAGACATTGCTGACTTGCCTGTTTTTTCTTCAGTTGGGAGTATCATCCCTACTCTTGCACCTACTGTCCTACAAAAATATAGAACCATCAAAGTTCACTTTAGTAAAAACTATTTAGGTGGCTGCCGTTGCAAACTTCTTTCTTCCTCGGAACAATTAACTGTATCAGCACTTTCTATAATATTACACGTATAAAAGAAATTGCTATAAAATATACTTCACAAAACAAACTATTGTCATATATTCTCCTAGCATCAAGAACTAACAAAAAACTTACCGCACAGCAAATGTCAATTGAATACTGCATGTTGCTTACAACATAAGTTGTAGACAGAAGACACATGAAAGTGTGGAACCTCTCAAAAGTCAATGGTAAACCCCACCATTATGTGTCTTACTGCAACAAGATTGGCTATAAACAATGGGCACTGATGTTTGAATGTGAAACTAATTGAAAAAGTTGGCAGGCAATAATAAAATTGGATATGAAAGCTTTAAAGAAAATTTAGATATTCATAAAACCAAATGTTAGGCCTGAATCTCTCATTTCCCTTTTATTTAATAATATTATATAAAAAGAAGACAGTAGATTCTAGCCCCACATTTGCTTACAATAAATATCCCCCACATTGTCTTAAAGACTTCACTACCCCATTTTATAATTACCTAATCAAGTTCTCAATGGTTTCCTTTGACATCCAAATACAATTAATTATCAATACAAAGCAGAAGGCTTCACACAAAAGTTTCTAACCCCTTGGTCTTAAAGACTTCCCTACCCCATTTTACAACACTATCTACTCGCATTCTGAATAGTTTCTTTTGACATTCAAACAGAATTAATTAACAATACTAGGGAAAAAACTTCACAAAAGCTTCCAATACTAAGCAAAATACTCTATTAAAATTTCCCATATATTCATGTACACCACCTACTATTTTAAAAAAAAAAGAATAAAATAGGAGCAAACTACCAACACAATATCTAAACAAAGATATTTAAAACTCCCCCATTTAGGATAAAAGTTCTTCTAATGATATCAAGTTAACATTAAGAGGCACAGATGAGAAAATAAATAGATATAATAAAATCACTTGCTTTCTCACAAAACACCAACTCATTAACAAAAGCTAAGAGACAGAGTGAGTCAAGTTCAAGTATTACAACAAATTCTATTTCCTTCTCTTTCAAAATTTGAAAATTCCAGCCTTTTTGAGAGGCAATCAATGATGGAATTATTTGACAAATTTTTATCGAAATCCTTATCACAAATCCCAACCAAAGAAAAGTTCTTTATCTAAAATTGCTTTCCTTTTCTCTTAGAATATGACCCAAAATAAAACAAATAGAAGATATATATCTCCTTTCATGCATTAGTAGAGAATAAAAGAGAAAAGACAGGTAGATTTTAAGCATTTAAAATTTTTTTTTTTGAGTAGATCTCATACAACTTAATTGGATCAACAACTAGGAGAGAAGCAAGCATAAAAGGGTACCTTACTGCCTTCCACTTATTTTTCTTTCAAAATCTCTAACTCTTGGAGGAGAAAAGTTTTGATGCCCAAAGAAAACATTATGTACCAAATTTTCTTCCAAAATCCCTATCTTGGTTCCAATAAAAGAGGAAGAAAAAAGGCTAAACAAAATACAAAAGGTCAAACAAAAAGGATGTGCCAGGAGACAGGTAGCACAATGTAACAAGATGAAAGCACATTGTGCTGTTTAATACTGGCAAGATATATGTGCTTCTGAAACATGAAGTTCCCCCATTATATAATGAGAGAGTTCACCAGTAAGAAGCAACGAATAATCTAACAAAATATGCATGTGTCATTGTGAAAACAGACATGAGACCATATAACCAATTGATTATCAAAACTTATAAACACATAAAATCAAATGAGTATCAAAACACATAAACACAAAAAAAGAGAAAAAAAATACATTGTCCAAAAGCCTATAGCAACACCAAAAAATTTCCACAGCATCTTGTGTCAGATATGAAATAGGTCAGCATCGATGCATCAGACAGGGATAACTGTTAAATTAATCATTCTCTTCATCCACACAAGCTGTAGAAATTTATAACCCTTGAAAAACCGACTGACCCAAAATAATATGAAACCTGAAAGAAAACCAGATCCATGGATACTTTATCTTCAACGGTAAAAGCCAAAGTCTACCCCACTTTCAACTGTAAAGATCAATAAAAATGAAATAAAGAAAACAAAAACAAAAATGGTGTAGATGAAATGCAGATATCAATAGCAATGCCTCAGACCGTCCTAGTTCATGAATTTCAACTTTCTGCAAGTACATTGCACAAGCAGTTCAGTCTACCTTCATAATGTCATCATTGGCTATGAAGGAATCGCAAGAATCCCAAAACCTATCATTCTATAAAAATCTGAATCATCTATTTCTTAAATAAATCTAGGATTTTGTCTATTCCAGTAAGGCAGAACAAGAAAAAAATGTATAAAAGTAGCAACAGGCAGCAAACAGGATACAGCAATCCAGTGTCAGATTTTAAAATCTCAGCACATCTTAATCAGACAGGGATAACTGCTTATTTCAAATTCTCATCATCCACATGGGCGTATGTAATCATATAAAAATTTTAATAGAATAAGAGTATTACCACACAAAAAAAAAGGAAACTATTAAGAGGAAAAGAAAGATGAAATCAGCGTAAAAGATAAAGATTGATAGGCATCAGCTCTTCCTATTCAACCGAGAATCATTATACCCAATCGTTCACTTGAACATTCATGTTGAAAGAGATCATCACTTGCACTCCAAACGGTTGTATAACTAGTAGATCTATTAGCATGATCAAAACTTAGGGTTTTGAGAAAGAAAATCCAAGCTCTAAAATCAAAATGGAAAACCTAGGAGGAGAACCCAAAAAAGTAGATCAGTTCTTCGGTAAGGGCGTAGAAGAGAGTTATACCAAAGCCATCTATCATCCCAGTAGTATGACTGAACGAAGATCAAGAAACACTCCCGCCCACAGAATTAGGGTTCTCGCAGTCGCTCCCTTCTCAGGTGCTTTTAACTTTATAGGGTTTTGGGAGGCCTTTACTACTTTGTTAGCTCGTGAGATTTCATTTTAGGGCTTCTATCGAAGGGCTGAGATTTTGAGAGGAGACAGGAGAGAGAACATGGCTATCGACTTAGTAGTAGTGCGTGTGTTGGAGGAATCTCGACCGTTCATCAAGACAAATATTCTCAAGACAGCATGAACAGGCGCGCCGTGGTCCATGCGAAAGACCATCAACGGTGTAAAAGCGTCCATCGGTTGGAAAGGATCCGCTCCTTCCTTTAACCTAATAATTCAAATCAAACGATTTCTTATAACATTTGTTATGGTCCAAATGGAATTCCTATCACTTATTTGTTTCCTGGTTGAAATCCTTTGCAATATCTTAGTGCATTTGTAATTTTGTATATCTATATCTATACTAAATATAACATAAGGTGTCCCCTTCTGAATTGGGACAAATAAAATGTACAAGTTTCCAAAACACACCTTACACATCATTATAAAGATTCATTAATAAAAATGATACAATAGTCAAAATTTGTTCAATTTTTTAAAAACTTAATAATTAGTTACAAAACTATTCCTCACTTTCCTCATATGCACGTGCACTAGGCTAGTGCAGATTAAGGGAGGTGATACCAATTTTTTTTCTTGCTATTTGTAGCGGTTTTTCTTGCTGACAAAATGTTAACGGTTTGATGCTCCAAATTGTAGTATGCCCCTCAAACTGGATCGACAAATGCAGAAAAAAATTGCAAGAATACAATCCAATTGTTTCCAAGAGCCAAGGGAAATCAGGATATCTTTTACTTCTCTCATGCACTCGTCTTTGTGCTTTGAAAGAGATGCTGACACACCTAATATCTGATGGTTATAATTTATAAAAGAAAAAAAAAGAAAAGAAACCTAGATCATCACATTCATTATGTCTCAATAGTCTTACATTGTTGAAGAAATTCCAGGTGTGGTTGTGTGGGATTCCCCAGCCGAGATGGACACATGGAAGTTTTGAAAAGTGAATTGTAATTGTATTTTGGGCTGGTCTAATAACACTTAAAAACTAAGC
Source organism: Buxus sempervirens (assembly GCA_947561395.2). NCBI lineage: Eukaryota > Viridiplantae > Streptophyta > Magnoliopsida > Buxales > Buxaceae > Buxus > Buxus sempervirens. The sequence continues at coordinate 40,201,195 of OX387190.1, forward strand.
CCCCAACAGATAGGAACCCTTTACGATAAGCGTGGATTGAGGTTTTTTTTTTTTTTTTTGATACGAAGAAGCCATGCCAGTAAATAAAAAGGAAAATTACACGTTCCTAACTACAAGTCTAGAAGAAGATTTGCCATAGAAATCATCCAAAATACACAGACTGAATGGGTTCAGGAGGAGAAGAAACCCAGAAACAGGAGTAATGGTCCAGTGCAAAGTTTGCAAGCCGATCAATAGCTCCATTTGCCTCACTGTAGATCTGCCGAATCCTTGCCGAGATGAAAAAATTGCATGGATGCCTCGCCTCTTAGAGCAAAGAGCTGACTCTCCAAGGAGTGCTCGTAACATTGAGGAAGCTTTGTACCACTGATTTGGAATCACTTTCAATCTGAATTCTGGAGAAGTTTAGCGCCAATGCCATTCTGATCCCCTCAATAAGGGCCTGAGATTCTGCCATCAATGAGTTTGTGACCCCAATGCCTGGTGCTAGAGCTCCCATTGTACACCCATCCTCATTCCTTAATATAGCACCAATAGCCGCCCTCCTAGGTGAACCTCTTGCTGCCCCATCCACGTTGAGAGTGACCCATCCCACATTTGGTCTACACCATCTGATGTTGATTTCTTCCGTTTCACTATCCGCTGTGCACATGGAAACTCATCCGGATTAGCACCTCCTATGGATAGAGTGTCACTTGACTCACTTCACATGCCTATGGTTGAATGGAGGGATAATTTCTCAGTTTATATTCACGGAGCAAAAACACTGCAGACGCTCAAGCCCATTGTTTTGGGCAATTCACTTAGAATAACTTGAGAAGCTGGAGTAAGTTACACGGATCATTCATGCGTATGGTTTTAAGTAACGTGTTAAGGCTGTGTTTAGGATTACTTAAATAAGCATTTAATTTCAACTTATGACTTATTGAAGCAATTTTTATATTAAAAATATATTCTAAGTCATATTGATTGAGGAAGGGACTACATATTGATTGACGAAGGGGCTTGATATGTCGTTTGGTTTAATTTTTCAGGGTCCATCGGCGCCTTCGAAGCATACATTGGATGATTATAACAGAATTTCCACCGTATATACCTTCAAAAAGCCATGTAAGTAGAAGTTCGGGTTTTCCATTCCATCTGTAACTTTCATTCTTTATAGCTTTAACATTTTAGTGCAGAGATTCCAGTTTTTTACTTTTCTATGTTGTGTGTGTCTGTATTGTTTGTTCGTTAGGAGATTTGACTTAAAATGGTTCTAAATGGATCCCACTCACTTTGGTTCTCACTTCCAAATAGCATACGTGCAATACTGCACGTGCACTCCACTAGTACTTATTAAACAATCCCAAATGTAGCCTATAACTTTCTTGTTTATGGCCTACACATCCTTGTATATGAGGAGAAGCATACAACAATATAGAGTTTGTGGTGGGATCACTGGGATGACATTACGTGCAAGTATTGTTTGCCTGCATTAGCTATTGCTGTTGATTTGAGATGTTACCATGTTGTGAACATCTCACGGCAATGTTTTTCCAAGTGTTGTAAATGTTTCATGTGGGGCCCACTTGAAAAAAGACTAGCCATGATATGTTCTACTAGGTAGAATCTCACACCAACAACAATAATCAACATAGGGAACCATTGCAGGTGATTTCATCCTGTTCATGACAGCATCTCAATCAAATTGCAAGAATGTAGAGATTGCATCTTGATTTCCACCATCATATTTGGATTTTAATTTTCACAAATTAAGGCTTACATCCTCACACTTTTCTCATATATCTATTTTACACTTTGAGAAATATGTTTCAAGGAATGAAATTGTCAGTTACAAGAAGTTGCAACAGATATTGTCACATGTGTGAGTGCGATAGACCTTGCCGCATGCATGAGATATTGTCATCGGCAACATCTCATCTCATGGCCAGTTTTTTTTACATTGAAAAATATGAAATGTTTGAAACATTGAACAGTTATGATTTATATATGAAAAAACCACTAACTTTGGGATGCTCCACGTTACAGCATTTTTTCTCAAAATTAGAAGAATGAGAAAAGTTCACCGCGAGGTCCATTCGGACTCGAATGTAGCGTAATTATCTACAATTTTTTAAATAACAGGCCCACCCTTCTTTTGAAGAGAGGTGATCCGGATAAGCTTGCTTTTTTACCTGACCCACCGACAAAAAGTTCCGCGCGTCACGTAATAAATTGGCCCTTTCAGACCGCGACGTGCTCCCTCTTCCAACGCTCCGGTTCTGTATGGTTCGTTGACATCTGACGGCCATTGCCGGAATATATGCACCTTAAAATTCCCTGTTATAGGAACATGCCATTCCCATATCTACTTTCGGTTACTTGAGTTTCCGTGGCTTCTTTGCACTTGTAATTGTTCAAAACAACAGGAATTTGTTCTAATAAGTTCAACTTTAGCATGGGTTTATGTCAATGTATTGACTATTGAGAGGGTTAGAAATTCACGTTGCAAAGGTAAAATTAGGCTTCAATCACAATTTCTCAAACTAATTAAGATTTAGCTAATTTTATAAATAATTAAGAATTAATCATGTTTTAAAAAAATTATTCAAAAACAAATGATATTTTAGACAAAATTTTCTATAGCTAATATGAATGGGTGCATGCTTTACTATGATATCATATACCCTTACTATGAATGGTCAATTTAATATATACTAAATTATCAATTTTAGAAGTATAGCTAATTTATAATTATTTTACAAACTATCACTTAATTGCAATCTAATTTGTAAAGCATGGCTAAAATATAATTTCGCCCAATGCAAAACGTTTTTTAATTTGAAATAAATAGACAAAGATCTTAAAAGGCATAATATACGTGAAGGGCTTGATCTCTTAATAACAAAAATGGATATGATTTGATTGCTTTATATATTTAATTAATACCAACATTATAAAAGGTAACATATATGTTAGTCTCTAACACTTGAGAATTACCTAAATTAGAGACCAACAGTATAATCTTTTTCCCTTTTTTATAATTGGCATAAGCCTTTAAACTTAGGAATAAAAAGGAAAATGTGATTAATGAAAGATTTTCCATAAGAAGTTGCTCCCCTATTTCCTTTTTGAAATTCAAGTCTATCAACATATATAGAAATAAAAAGAGTTATTCCCAAGACCAGAAAATTCCACAAAAAGGGAAAGCCAAACACTGACCATTTCGGTTGAATTTTGTACCTAATCTCTTTATAAAGAGATTCTTACATATATAATATACCATACATAACGTGGAAGACATGTTTGTCATTCTAATAAAAGACAGAGGTATTTAAGGTAAATAATTTTTGGGAAAGTTATTTATAGCGGAAAAAAGAAATTTCAATTCTAGATAATCTGCGGAGATGGAGGAGATGATTGGGGGACTGCCGAATCGCGGTCCAAATGAAACAGAAATTCAGTTGAAATGCGAATCAAATGAAATCGAAGAATAGTGAGAGAGAAGAAAAACGCCGATGGAGACGACGTGAGAGAACATTGAAGACGTAAGAGTCGTAGGGGACAAGCTGAAGCTTCACGTGCAGCTTTGTCATTTCCGTCATAGTGTAAACGCCGTTAACTCCGGCGGAGATTATCGCACCGAATTTTGCTGCTTGAAAGAACATTGTATTTGTAGCTCTTCTTTCAGCTTGAATCACGCCGAGGTACGGTGGTCTTCTGTCTTGAATGAGTTCATGTTAAAGTGCATTTTCGCTTTAAGACGCTTGAATCAAGCGGCTGTGATCTGATCATCGAACTAGGCTGTATTGATTTCACTTGAAGATTTTAGGGTTTCCTTTGTTGTTTATAGGAACTCCAATGAACTGAGATTGAGGTGTAATTTGTCGGTTTATGATCTGTGTTAGGACTTGGGAGAAATCTATATCAGAGCAGAAGGTAATGGAGGAAACGGAAGAAGTCCACCGACTTCAATCCTCGTTTGGAACTTCTTCATCTTCAGTCTCCAAGCAGCGAATGGATATCCCTCAACTGAACACTTTGCAAATCCGTGCACCTTTGAGGCATTTTGCACAGAATTTCAGTACAGAGAATAGTAAGAGACCTGGTATACCTCCATCACACCCAAATGTTCCTCCTACATCGCCATTTTCGCAGATCCCAGCGTCTCGAACGAATACTTCTCAACCCATTCCACCGAATTTTAAAACGGGGCCTTCTCATTCTAGATCTCTGTCTCAGCCTGCGTTTTTCTCCTTCGATTCCTTACCCCCCTTGAGCCCTTCGCCCTACCGTGAGTCTCCATCAACATCCGCTTCTGATCCTATGTCCACCGAGGTGTCCATGGAGGAGCAGGACGGGAACTCGCGTGTTCTGCAACCTGCTTCTCCGTTTACAAGAGGCAACTCTGTCCGGGTCGGTGAAAGCCTTCCTCCTCGCAGGGCTCACAGGCGGTCAAATAGTGACATTCCATTTGGGTTTTCTACTATCGTCCAATCTTCACCTCCGCCTATGGGTCGAGCCATGTTAGACAGGTCTGCATCTACAAAAGATAGTAGAGAGAATTTGAGTGCCTCTAGGCCGATCCTTCTGGTAAAAAAGGAGTCAGAATGCGATGCAGATGGACAAAGCAATGGAGAGGGGATGGGTGAAAGGAAGTCTGAAGGGGAAGTTGTTGATGATTTGTTCTCAGCATATATGAATTTAGAAAACATTGATGCTTTGAACTCTTCCGGAACAGAGGGCAAGCATTGCCGTGAGAATGGAGAGGATTTGGATAGCAGAGCCAGTGGCACTAAGACGAATGGAGGTGATAGCAGTGATAATGAAGCAGAAAGCAGTATAAATGAAAGCGGCAACAACTCGCAGAGACAAACATTAAGTTGTTCGAGTGAAAAGAGAGAAGGTAACAAAAGGAGTGCAGTTGGAGATATCGCACCCACCGCCAGACACTCCAGAAGTATTTCCGTGGATAGTTTCATGGAAAAGATTCATTTTGGTGATGAGTCTCCAAAGCTTCCCCCTTCTCCAGGGGCTCATGTTAGTAAACATACTCGAAGCAATTCGATGGATGGAAACTCAGCAATGTTTAGTCTGGATTTCGGAAACGGTGAGTTCAGTGGGGCCGAGCTGAAAAAGATTATGGCAAACGAAAAACTTGCCGAGATCGCATTAACAGATCCCAAACGTGCAAAAAGGTGTTGTATTCTTCAATCTGCATCTGCTTTGAATTTGTTAATTTTTCTGAAGCATCTCAAGCCAGTATCTGCCATCTAATTGTTGACCTCTTCATCCCAGAATTTTGGCTAATCGTCAATCAGCTGCTCGCTCTAAGGAACGGAAGATGCGGTACATCTCAGAGTTGGAACACAAGGTTCAGACTTTACAGACAGAAGCTACCACGTTGTCTGCCCAGCTCACAATGTTACAGGTGGGCATCTAACTGGTTGCTTTCTTATTGTTTTGCGGATATTTTTTGGGTGCTGTTTTGATCTTGTGATTGATATTCAGAGAGATTCCACTGGACTTACGAGTCAGAACAATGAGTTGAAGTTCCGTCTTCAAGCTATGGAGCAACAAGCACAACTAAGAGATGGTATGATTCTCTTGACTTCCATGATTTATTACTTAAGCCTGTAGCATGGTTATGTAAATACTGTACCTGGATTTCAATGAACCAGTATGATTGTTCACAACTGTGATAAGATGTCATTGTCATTAGCATGAACATGTCAATCAACTGTGAATGAGTCATCTTGTGACCATAGTCGCCCTTTCCTCATTGGTGCTGAATGTAATCTGTCTGGTACCAGGGAATGGCTATGTTGTAAATTAAATATCTTACTCAAGGAAGTAGTAAATACAGACGATATGTATTTACTGTGCAAGAGAAGGATGGGGGTTTAGGCTCAGGTTTGTTAGCGATTGCTTAGCCTTAGGTTTGAGATCATTATTGTTTGGTTGGGCTTAGGCCTGGCCCAGGCTGATTAGAAATTTATGGGCTTGGGCTCAGCTCAAGCCTGTGATAAACTGATAGGCTCATACTTGCCTTGCTTAGTCCTATAATCTAGCTGTTCAAACCCAGAAGCTAATGATACACAAGACCAAGAAAGGCTGTGAGTGAAAGTCCAAATCAACAAGGACAAAATTTCAAATGAGTTTGGCGGTACTTAGGCTTCAAATGACAAGCCACATCATATATGATTATGCAACATATCATCATGAGTTTTTAATCATTATTTCGTATAATACAAATGAGCTGAAATTTAATCAAAATTGACCCAGCTCAAGATCAACTTAGGCACAATTATTTAATGAGATATTTTTGGGCTGAAATTTGTCTCACAAGCCCAAATGTTTGTCTCAGACTCAACTTGTGACAACTTAAGCTCAAAGACTCAATGAGGTAGCTCAATTTGTTGACATGCCTGTTAAGAAATAACAATCAGTTCTGGTGCTAATAAGTGGAATTCGCTTTTTTTTTTCTTTTCAAATGTTTGCTGATAAAAATAGGTTTGTTCTACCTTTAGAAAACAGGGAAAAGGAATAATTATGGCAGGGTCAACATGGTTCATTTTTTTTTGAGTATTGAATTGTGTATAACAGAGCTGAAGGATAGCAATGCTGATAACCCAGCTTCCTTGTATTTTACTTCCTGATACACTCCTTTCAAACACAAAAGCCATATTGTATATAAATAATTTGGATCTCACCTCTGCTGCATAAGAATGATGTTTGCTTACAAACTATGGTGAAGAAAAAAGTGTTTTATTTTGGTGAAATGTGGCAGCTCTAAACCAGGCATTGACTGCGGAAGTGCAGCGGTTGAAACTTGCAACTGGAGAGTTGAGTGGCGAGGCACTCTCACCTAGCGCCATGGTTCAGCAGCTTTCTATAAATCCCCAGATGTTTCCGCTGCAGCATCAGCAGTCAACTTTTTATCAAATGCAGCAGCAGCAACAGTCGCAGCCACAGTCTCAGCGGCATAACAATGGCACAGCTACAAAGCCAGAGGCAACTCAATAAGCTGCAGAGAAATCTTGGAGATACTTCTTTGGTTAGTACTGGTATGAATCTTGATTTTTAGGCTTATATCCTTTGTGCTATTTCAATTTTTAGGTCACTATCCATTGAAGCAGCTGAAGGGTAACAATTAAACCATACCACCAGTCTCATGGGTTCAGCTCTATTTTAAAGCAAAAAAGCAGGATGTCAAATATGAATTTCCTAAGTTAATAGCCAGTGTCCATTTTTGTTTTTGAAGTATGAATGTAAGCTTTATTTGTCCATAGCTCTATTAATTATGTCTAGACTCGAAATGGGTCTTCCATGATTTCTTGTATGCCTCTAATATATGATAATCATATGTTGAAATTCCATATGATCCTCTTACACTCCAGTTGAATTAAATAAAGGATTAATTCAATGCTTAAATGTTTCTTTTGTTCTGAACAGTTTTAATATATAATTTTTTAACTGCTAATATACACTGAGTATGTATTTGAGTTTTATTTCACAACTTGTTTGAGATAAACTAGCGGGAATCGAGCTCCTTTTCCGCCTGTTTTAAGAAAGTTTTGGAAAGTGCACAGAGGGGAGACGAGAGTATTATTCTCTTCTTGAGAATTTTCATTTGGAAAATGCACAAATTCGGTGTCTTCTTACAGACGTGATTTTGAGGATAGAACTATTGATCTAACACAATTGTACCATCTGGGGTGTACTTAAAAATTTTTTCTATTCGATCACGTCTTAGATTTAGGTGAAGCTTTAAAGTTACAATGCTAACATACTCTAAACCATAAGCCGACAGACACCCATTTTTTCGAGACATATCTTTGAGTTTTCTAGGTTTAATTTTTCTATTTGTCAAATTTAACTTATACTCCAATGAGCAATCTCATTATAGGCAGATGATCGTAATGCTTATAACATTGACCAAGTTAAATATAACTTTATATATTGATTCTTCACCACAAGCTTCCATATGAAAGCTCAATTTCCTTCGTTCGATCGGAGGTAAAAACGTCTCATCTAACAGTTTCCCATTAAAGTGTAAGATTATAAATGTACACGAATCAGGGTCAAGTAACAATCGAAGCTGCACCTTTAATTGAAAAATAATTCATCAACACATGAGGAATTAAAACGGGGAACTGTTTGAAGCATAAACAATGTGTATAAAAAATTTCATGATCAACAAAACGTCCACCACCCATTGTTTTGAGTTTCGGTGCCGATGAGCGTATCGATCCCTGAATAAATCAACAAGCCAACAACGTGCCAACAAAACTCTCAAAAAATCAACAAGGCAAAAACTAGTTAAAAAATTAATTTTTTTTTATTCTGTTGAAATTTCACTAGCACGCCACTAAAAACTAAAAAACAATCAAATTTTCCTCTATTGTTTCGCTCATTTCTCTCGGCCGCCTGCCGCTGAAACTGTAAACCATGCCACCTCGATGCTCTTCATGCTCACTTCGTACACATGTTCACAAATGCAAGGCCCCCAGGTGGCTTGGAAGCTATCTCTATCTCTCTCTCCCCCTCGTGTCCTGTAATCTCCCAAATTGGTTGATAATACGGTGTTATCTTTAGAGGCAGTCAAGAATACCTACCACTCCCATGCCTGGTCCACTTTGAATGGTAGTAACAATATATGAGACTTGCTACGTAAACAAGATAAAAAATTATCATAATAAAAAATGAGACCCGTTTCACCAGCCGCAGGATTCCTTTATCGATTCGCACAACCCGCTTTTAGATGAGAATTCCTTCCTCAAGCCATCACATTATCCAATAACAATGTTCATTAACTGTCCATAGAAGCAAGTAATGCCTGTCCTTGAGCCAGGCTAAAGCACTTGGAAGGCAGGTTTCATTGAAGAACGACAACCCTCCAAGCTGAGAGGTACTCACCTAGTGCATTCCAGGGTACCATCCATGAAACACACGATTGCGTTCCCTTTTTCAATAGGGGTACCCACACCCCAAAAGAAAAAAATTCACAGCCGGTTGTACCACTATATTAGCACCAGAGGAAATACCTTCCTTCTAGTTCCATTCCACAACTCCTTCCACATCAAGATGACAAACCGGTATATTTTGTGATTTTTCCACCACACAAGTCTCCGTAGAAATTACAGTCAATTTTTCACCACGCTTCAATCAGAAGATTTATTTTATAAGAGTATTATTGAAATCTAATTTTTATCCATATTGTCGGAAAAACAAAAAAACAAAAGATAGTGTTCCATTTATTTGAAGCTTGAAAAATTAAATGAGCATGCATAAAATGTAAACCTACGCCACTTCCCAGTCAAAACACCAGCTATTTGGGGATTATTCTCACCAAGAAAAATGTCTTCCAACAAGCAAATAGATCATCAACTTAGACACGAGGAGCGGCGGGCCTTAGAAGTCTTATCATATCCCAGGTACCAACTTCTTCAAGCAAACCCACTCCTACAATTATGGATACCATGTAATATAAATGTATCTACCAAACAAACTACCATGCCTGACTATCGCACATTCCTTCTGTTCTATATCACAGATAATATTCATTGTATTTTCTTCTGTTCTCATTTTTCCCAAAAAATACCATTTGTTTGTAACTCACAGAAGGAAAGTACAGTCAAGATATTCCCTGCACCCCCTCAAGATAAGTGTGCACCTTCCACAATCCTTTCCGGTATCATTGCAACTTTAACATAGTTTTTTTTTTGGTAGTCAACTTTAACATAGTTCTACATGCACAATTTTACTAGCTATATTAAACCTAAAAATAAATATAAACTGTCACAACCACGAAAAGTATCAGGCTCGACCAACTGAAATTATGCAATTCAAAGTCGACCTTATTATCTCAAAGACTGCAACTGATGCAACCAAATGCAGGCAAGCTATATTAAAGTAATGTAAAAAGAAAAAAAAATTTTGGCAACCAATCTCTATGGGAAGTTGGAAGCGTAATATACAATATTTCTCTCCCCCAACCCAACACCCAAAAAAAAAAAACACACACACACAATGTGACATATATCCTACTAGCATAGTCCAATGCAAAGAGCAGCAAGATGTATGGAATGCAGAATGACATAATTTCAATTAAAAATAAGGTGAAAGAATTATAAAACTGATTTTATTAATAGATCATAAAGCAGACAGAAAGTATCGGCTACTTTATGCCAATTTTATGAAGGAATACATTGTCATAAAGCTTCAAGTCAAACAAAGACACTACTTAATTACGATGCATCAAATTAAAAAGCATGAATAGAACTAATTAATAACAAAATTGATAAAACCAAACGCATTATCATAATAATAAAAAATTAGAAAGAGATATTTATTAAAAAAAAAAAGAGGTAAGAGAGTCAAGCACATAGAAATAAAAATAAGATGAAAAAGTCAACAGATTGTAAAGTATGGATGAAATGGGAAGAAAATATAAAGTACTGGGAAAAACCAAAAAGAAGAAAAAAAAAGTTGATTGGAATTGCTAATTGTGGAATACGGGGCAAAGGTGATAGTATGCCTCTTGTAAAAATTAGACTAAAGAAAACAATTCCAAGAACCCTAGGCAGCTGTACTAAATTTTTCGGACATGATGAAAGAACCTGATATGCTTACCAAAAAAGAAAAAGAAAGAACCTGATATGACTGACTGAATCTACTTTCTCTTCACACTAAATGAAGCTCTAATGAGCTTCTATATTTAAAAACAGTAATAAGTCACAAGTTAGAAATACGTTATAAAGATAAGAAATATTCAAAAATTTGTGGCCCAAAATAATGCCTAGAAAATTACCTGGTTACATTGTCTAGATCGATGCTAACCTAGAGGAAACCATCACTTTAAGTCCATTGAAAAAGTTTCCAGTCAAGCCTAAGTGGGCATCTTTGCAATACTTTCAATCACTGATATAATCGACGTCCAAGGAAAAAAGACATCCAAAATCAAGCCAACTAAGAACTATGAACACTATGTCTGCGGGTAAATCCAACAAAAATTCAATTATATATCAGAAAATCAAACCACTATGGACTCAACAGAAACCAATCCCCTGAAAAACAAATAAAACTCAGTACATCTACTTTTTGATGAATATGAAAAATTAACTTAATCATCAGCCCACATATTTCTTCCTCAATTCAAAATATCAGTTCAGAATCTAATTAATAGTCCCTATCAGAATGTAGAATTCACACCGATACCACATGATAGCCTTCTTAAATCTTTTCCGCTTAATTATGTTCAACCACATACAACAGCAGCAGCAGACATGATATTAAAATTGAATTGAACAATCCTCAATTTCACCAGAATTTCTTGAAAGTCATTTGAGAATATCTTCATCTTTAATTGGATTTACTCATATAGTAGTCACTGAGAACCATCTAAATGGGCTCCCAAGTTGCATGAACTATTAACTCGTTATTGTGATCAGAACCTCTAAAAAATTTGTATTAAACCTCGGAACTGATTCACCCATCAAATGATAGAAAGTTATCTCACCTCAGAGGAGGCTCTATTCCTTTGACCAGCAAAAGAAAAAGGGAAATAACAGCATACTTCTAAACAAATACCTGAAAGATTCACTTCTAAAATGATGAAAATGAAAATAAATATTGCTTGGAATTACGAGAGCAACATAACCAATCCATTTGATCATTCATGCTCCTCCAGACAAGCATCACAATCAAATCATGGCATCAGATTTCCATGGTGCCCATCGATTAGGTATTTACTTTAAAATAAATACAGAGGCAAAAATTATCTTCTTAAGCAGGAGAATTTATGAAAACACTATCGGATCAGGCCCATATGATGTAGAGATCTCATAAAATTGGTGATTATACTAGAAACAGGCAGGCATAAAATCAATGATCAATGCCCCATGTTGACACTCAAATGATCTTCCATACACCAACATGAATAATCCTCAGTCAACAGTAGAATCCAGTTAAACTTCATGTTTGTGATATTGGCATTAAGAAAATCTAGTCTCCTTTTGTCACTCAATATAGTCAAAAGTCTCAAAAGTTGATCAACCTCTAAAAGAAGACCATCAACCTCGTAAATATCCACATCATTAAGGATAAAATAAGAAAGCTAACCTTAAACATTAATTCGACTCTGCCATCCACAATAATAGGCTCCCAATCTGTTCCCTTCCAAGCATCCAGACAAAGGATTAATGAAGAATAACCTCGAGCCAGGATTTAAATTATGAACACAAAGTGACATCATTATTGATCTCTACAGCCCACACTTCTTGTCCTCAAGTTGTCCAATCATCCAGCAGACAAAATTGACATTACTCTCAATCCCCATTGCACAAAAGCTTAGTTTTTTAGATAATAATTACTCAATATCCAACCTATACTAGACGTCACTAACGACTCAGCACAATCCATCAACAAATATAAGAAAGAAAGAACGAAGGATAAAACTTTTTCCCAAACAGCCAGCCAAATCATCCATCAAGCCGCGACACTGTGTCCGAAATCCACAACTCCACCTAAACACAATCAAGTGAAATCTCTCAAAATTAACAGGGAATCACATGAAATGCTAAAATTTGGACTAACAAGGCAGCAAGGTATTTGAGATTACCATCTAGTAGTAGTAGCCGCCTCCAAATGAGTGATCACTTCCATATAGAGATGAATAGCCACCCCCTCCATACTGTAATGTAACATGAGTTATAAGATGGATTGTTATGACAAGAAAATACAGCAAATATACAGCATACAGCACTTACATCTGAACCATAATAGTCATGTGTATAAAGACCAGTCCCAGTTCCAAAAGAATCTGATAAGACACAAGTAATATGTTAAAATATTTGAGTTCAAAAGATGTCAAATGCAGTCATACACATAATGTTTCAAACCTCGATAGCGAGTTCCACGAGATGACAATGCTGGATCAGGATGGTCAAACCGAGGGCGCAGTCTGCTAGGCTCAAAGTACCCAGGCTCATGGTCCTAAAGTCATCAGATGAAGCAAAATTCTAGTAAAGGGTGCTCTAGGCAACACCAACAAAAGACTAACACATTTAATTTCAAGAATTTCCACTTACCATCATAGAAAATGGACGCTTTATCCCATGCCCAGTTTCATCATATGGATAAGGTTCATCAAAGTTCCTTCCAATGAAAGGCCCACCAAAGTCTCCTTCTGGAATAAATGGTTGCCTTCTAAACATATGCCTGGATCTATCAAGATTTGACCTTGATGAGGTCGCAGCTCCACCAGATGCCTGATAAGCACCACCCCTAAAGGAACCCCTCCTTCCCCCTGCTTTTAAAATTGGAACTAGTAAAGCAGCTGAAAAGAAAAAAATACCCAAAGAAAATGGGGGAATATTTTGGCAGGATCCTTGACTGACCTCTCATACCAAAAGGATGCCTTCCATGGGCAGAGTAAGGGCTTTCAAAATTGTCTTCAAATGCAAAGGCACTTCTTCCCATTTGACCACGTCCACGGGGATAGAAACCTCTGCCACGTTGAAAACCTGGACGGTTGAAGGGACGTCCACCCCGTGCAAATCCTCTCCCTATAAGCAATATAAAATAAGTTAAAAAGAAAAGGTGTTTATTAATTAAGAAAAATTCAATTCATAGAATAAAAAAAAAATACCAAATCTAGAGAAAGATCCACCACCAGCACGACCAATTCGAAACCCACCACGCATTCCACCCTTCACAGCTTGAGTTTTTGGCAAAGGATTTGAAAGCCTAGCTCTCACTTTTGCCTAGCATGGCAAAGAAAAACCAGACTCCCTTAATAACAAATCAGAAGGAAGTACCTTCCAGGAAGTATGAGATGATCATACCATTGTAAATGAAAAAGTTTTTATGGAGGTACACATGCATGGGATATGGACATGTATGTAGGTGTGGGTATGTGTGTATGTATGCAGAGGGTACAAGATTACAATGCTAGACTTGAAAACCAACAATACTATAGATTACAAATTATTCACGACAATGGAGTGATAAACTAATTATTTGATTATCCATCTTAAAATCATGCAAGTTGTTATCGAACAGTTGAATTATATCTTATCAAACCTAATTTATTGCAAGATCAGTACAAAACACATGCATGGTACAACATAATAATTGAAATATATAGCTACCTTTGACTTCTCATCACCCATTTCTGTGTTATTTACACTACCAATGCAAGCAACAGCTGCTTCATGAGTGTTAAAATCAACAAAGCCAAAATCCTTCCTCTTAGCAGTTGACATGTTGCGGGCTAGCACAATGCGTTCAATCTCCCCATAACATTTAAAATGCTCCTTAACACGGTCTTCATCCCAGTGAGGAGGGAGTCCATCCACAAAGACAGATTTAACTTGGGCCATAACCTCCGGGTCTGGCTCACGTAATGGTTCAGCAAAAGCAACTTTGGCAGTCCTCTCAGCATGGCCAAAGATGACATCTGGCTTCTGGAGTCGTTTATATGCAAGCATTGCATCAGCATGGCAAGGAAACTCAAGGAATGCAAAACCCCGACTCAGCCCTTCATGTTGGGCGTCTGGGACAAGTGTAATGTTCTCAACACCTTCAGTACCATACTCCTTCAACTTATTCTTAATCTGACAATCCATGAAATATCAAGAATAAATGGATAAAGTAAACAAGAAGAAAAAAAACATTTACTTCAGAACCAAGAATCTTACAGCTTCCTTTGTCCAGGTATTGCAGATATTGCCCAAGAACAGTGTATCATTGTCCTCGCTTGGAGCAGTCCCACACCTCTTCCCACGTATCTGTTAAAAGAAGGTGATTAGAAAGAAACTTATGAAGGAAATGGGATGTCAGGAAGAGTACAGCAAAAATAAAAAATTTATTCATCCATACTAGTGGATTCTTCAACTCTGATAAGGCTCGGGTCGCCTGTTCTTTATCTGAGAACTTCACAAATGCGTAGCCCTTGTTCTTATTGGTTAAAGGATTCTTGTTCAACCGAACTTCAACAATATCACCAATCCTTTCAAAAGCCTTTTTCACATCATCCTCAGTAGCATCTCGGTCCAACCCGCCAACAAATATCTCCTTCTCTTTTTTCAATTTACGCTCCTTTGCAACAGCTGTGATTTCCCGATGCTCGTCTTCCAACCCCCCGGCTTCTTCATCCGGCTCTGAGGCATCATCCTCATCACACTCTTCGTCCCCAGGCACTTCAAATCTTTCTTGCTCATTGTCTCCCATAATCTCATCGCCTCCATGCTCATCCTCCTCAGTTTCAGCATTTTTCCCTTCCAAATCGTCCTTAATGTCTTCTTCCATGTCAGCCAGGTTGCTCGCAGAGTCCTTTGTATCCTCCTCAAACGCTTTTGATTCCTCATCTTGGTTTTCATTCTTATCTCCTTCTTCCTTCACGTTATTGGCTTTTTCCTCTTCCACTGATTCCTCAACCTTCGCAACGATGGGCTCTTCCTTCTCCGACGACTCTTCGTGCTTTGCAGCTATGGGGTCTTCTTCTTTGGGGGGTTCTTCAACTTTTCCAGCGACAGGAACTTCCTCCTTGAGAGACACTTGGACATTTGCAACCGACGAGTCTTCCTTATTTGCGGATTCTCCAACCTTTTCAAGACCCATATCTTCGTTCTTTGCAGAGTCCGATTTGGGTGTTTGAGATGAAACAGCTTTAGCTGCAGAAGAAGTTTTTGATTTCCCTGGTATCTTCTTTCCTACCGTTTTAGTGGCCGAGACTGTCTTCCTTTGAATAGTCGGGACTTCTTCTACTACCATAAGATGGATCAATAATAATAACAAACCAAAATTTTTTTAGATTTAAGGTGTCGTAGAGAAGTACCCAAATCAAGGGGGTCTCGTGGAAGAGAAGAGCAGAGAAAAAAATAATTTTGATCTATCAAGTAATATAACTATAACTAACGACGAGAAACAGATAATTAGGGTTAGAAAGCTACCTTTGGGTTCGGGTGTCGAAGCGGTTTTGGGCGTTGCCGGCGACGCAGTAGCATTGTTCTTCGTCTGTTTCGCTCCAGGCGCAGACTGGGGCTTTGTCTCCTCGATAGTCGTCGACGGTGTCCCCGGCGCTGCTTCGGGAGGTTTAGGAGGGGTTTTCCCGGCGGGTTTCTTCGCCGGAGGCGTCTTCTTGTTAGGACCCGATTTGGGAGTTTCAGCATTTCGAGTTCTCATCGCGAGATCAGCAACTCTAAACGCAGATGTGTGGTGAACAATCACGGGGGCTTTATGCCCTGCACCTATAGCTTCAACCCTAACGGAGGAGGCAGATACCGAGAGGAGATCCCAATTCCCAAATCAACTCAGTACACGCAAATTAGCCCACTGCCACAATGATATAGGTCTCCGACTTATTCCTTACGATATTATGAGGCAGAAATTCGCATAATAAACGCAATAATAAATATAAATTTGGCCACCCCCTTCAACAGTCAGGATGGCCGAGTGGTCTAAGGCGCCAGACTCAAGTTCTGGTCTTCGAAAGAGGGCGTGGGTTCAAATCCCACTTCTGACAATTTCTTTTTGCTGTGTATTATCAATATAAGACATTCCTGTGGACATGGTCATGGGATTTGGGCTGCCTTCAACCAGTCCAGTTTCCGGGCCCAACCTATAATTAGTGGGCTGCCTTCTTTTCCCAATGTTTCATTATTTTATCATAATTTTGTATTTTACTAAATAGATTTAATTCTTTTTTCCTTTTTTACATGTGAAACTTTAATTACGGAAAAGTGGTGCTCTGTTTTTTATTTTGTGCCAAAGTGACATAATGCGAATTGAAATTTTTTTTCTTTTTCATTTCAGTTTTTGTTTCGAGGTGAAATTAAGGGCTAGTTTCCTCCTTAGTCAGTGGAAAAATAAAATTATCATTTGTTTTGTTTTAGCTTGTGCCTCTCTATGTTTTTAAGTTTTTTTTTATTTGATTTCATGTATATGTGAAAAATAAGGACAACTTTATTTTCCTATCAATTAAAAGATGAGATTATATATCCTATTTCTTGTTCTTATATCTTTTGAAAATTATGCTGTTTTTGTACTTCATTCCAATTACATATAATTTGATTTTATTTATATACAAAATCATGCAATTAAGGATTTGAACCCACCATTTTTTCCTTTAATCACTTTTATCCTCTTTTAATTCTTTCATTTATGAATTTTCATTTCTTCATGGTGTAGTAATTATCTAAATTAAATCATCTTTTTTCAATCCGTGGAAAAAGAATTCTCCTTTACTTTCTAGAAAGCAATAGAAACACTATTTGGTAACATTTAAAAAAACCAAAAAACATTTTAAATTGTTTTTGTGATTTTGGAAATAGGTAAAAAAAAGGCCTCATTTGGTTACAATTAATTAAATCAATCTTCATTTTAAAATTCAAAAAAAATGCATTGATATCATGGTTTTAAAATAGCGGTGGTGACTGTGTGATGGTTGTTGTGACAATGAGATGGTGGTGGTGTTGGTAGTTGTAGCGATGATGTGGTGGTGTTGGTAATTATTATGATGGATGTTGGTGTTGGTTATATGGTGGTGGTATGGTCGTGATATGTCATAAATAAAACCTTAAGAGATTTATCAAATCAAAAAAGAAATTGAAAAATTTTGGCCAAATTAACCATCAAAGCAAGGGGATCTGTAATAGTTTCTTCCTTTTTGGCATCAGCCATGCATTAGGGAGTTGGCCATTCTTTTGGAAAAAGTTTCAATCACTGCCAAAGCTTGCTCCCCAAAGGGTGATGAGGGACTATGTATGGTATCATACATTCGATCCTCCAATTATCCTGATTCCAGGATTATAGCAAGTGTGACATGAATTTAGGTATCATGAACTTATCCATTCTTGGATATTTAGGTATCAGTAACTTGTCATTAAAAAGATGTGTGCCTTGGTAATCCGGCAATGCACATAAAAGCAGGTTCCTTTGCTGTCCCTTTCCATTATGCTTGCTTGTAATTTTGGGCATGAAAAGTTGTGAGTAGCCATCAACTGCTCTCAAACATGCGTCAGAGGCTTCCACCTTACTCTGATCTCTCCCCTCAAAAAGCCCATTTAGAATACAGAAAAGGTGAGAGGTGGTCAGATAGAGCATGATCGATCCCGTTCTACACAATAATGCCCAAATGGGCCGGCCATAATGAGGACAAATACCCTTAGCTGTAACTTGAATTGTGCCCCAGAAGAGAGTAATGGGACTATGCTGCTACGGGCATGTGGACGAGAAGAATATGTATCTCCTCCTTGAAGTTGAATCAATTGCATGCATCTGCAACCTGGCCTACAACTGGGTTCTACTCAATAAAAGTTTGTTTATTCCTTATAAAGAGGAGTGCCTCAATCAATGCTGGCTATCTGCTCATGATGGTGGAAACTGGAAAGCCAATCACATTTTGCCAAGTAGAATAACCACCAGAAGAGCTGTTGTTGGTTAATCATGAACCATAAGTACACATTTATGCTGTTTAGGGATTGTAACTTGTGTCTTATCAGACTGGAACCTCAGATTTGAACTGGTACGTACTGATTGAATCACGAATAATTAAAGAAACACTCTTTATATATAGAAAGTTTCATTAGCTGCTGCGAAAGCTCTAACCTTGTAAGATTATGTCAAATATTATGTTAAGAAAAAGCTAATGTCCTCACTTCCGATATTATCTTCAAGGACCTTTGAAAGGGAACATTTACCTGTTAATTTCTAATCATGGACCCACTTCCCATGTGACATGTGCTCCAGCAGACTTGCTCTAAAGGGGTTTTATATGACTTGAAATCTGCTGGACCACTTGGCTGGAAGATTTGTTGGTCCAATGGTGAAATACATGTTTACATAGGTGCATGAAGCTTACGTGTATATACCCGATGAACCACCAGATGTTCTAGCATGAGGGATCGGTTGATATGACCTCGTTTTATACAAAGAACACAAGTGGCGTCGTTGTATAACTGGTCCCTTGAAGGGGTTTATTTCTTTCATCATAGCGATTTGTGCTTGCAACGAGCTTTACATCCCACCTGATAGAGCAAATAAAAAATTTGCAAGGTACGTGGATTCTGCAATTGTTGCTTGGAGTGGATTTATCATAATTGGAAGGGGGAAAAGCATTGTCGTGACTGAAAAGCCTGCAGGAGGTAGGTGGCTTTTATCTGTCTTCATGAAAGAGACATAAGAGGGAGGGAGACCATACAACTCAAAGTCAAGGATGCCTCGTAGACCCTGTTTCTACCTTCACACCTATCCATATATCCTACAAGGCATTAAAAAAACTAACAGTACGAGTCACACAGATCGATTTTTTGTGTTTCTGAAACCGTGTACGCTATGCAAGGAAACCAACTGATATAAATTTATAATGAAGTACACGATGATAAGTATACCTACCACTCATACATACATACAGTCACACAGATCGATCTTTTCCGAATAATAGTGACATTGCTATTTCTGTCCATTACTTTTTATCATAATCTTTTTTTGGTGAAGAATACGACATTGTATTAACATCTTCTGGAAAAAATTACATTTTGATCATTCGCCTTTAAAGTCATACAGATAGCTGCGGGAGGTTTTTTAAACCAAACATATAGGAATTGATCAATTGCAAAGTTTGCAAGCAAATATGCTACTTAATTCTTTTCTCTAAGACAGTAAGAGAATTGAAGAACCGAGATCCTAATGCATACCTACAAGCTTGGTATGCATAATTGTCGAAACAAAGTAAAAAATCACCTGCCTTCGGTGTCACATCCTATTACCGGAGACATAGCATGTCCAAGTTGTTTACAGGTCTCCGTCACACCATATAAAAGGAGCTTAATTATCCGAATTACAAAACCCCACAAAGGTATCTTCCACGTTATTAGATGATCATAAGTTCTAACCCAAGTACCAATTTGTTGGACCTAATAGCGAATTATATGATATCCCACTTTCTTTCTGACACGAAACGTGTCATTTACAATTTTAAAGTGTAGGTTCCTGTGGAAATACGTGAGTCGTGACACTCCATTATCCAAGCCAAAAAGCCCTAGTGCACAAATTAGATGCCAAAAGCGTGGTGAGATACCACGAGAACGGTGCGTGGTGGCAGGATATTGGACAAACCCCGGTTGCCTCATTAAGCCACTTACGTGTTGGAAGAATACTGGACAACCAACCCTCGTTGCCTCCTCCTCCAGGCCACCGTTTGTATTTATTATGTCTAGCCCTTACCTGTCTTTGGACATACCTCTCTTTCACATGAAAATGGCCCAAATGGGTCCCACTAAGCAGCCATTCTAATTCCTGCATCGCGAGAACCTCAACTCAAGAAGAGTCCAAGGTCATCGTTCGTCTAATCTGCTTCGGGTATAACCCTTTACGGCTCATCGCTAAGGACACTCACGTTTTTAGCATAACTTACACAAAAATCCAGGTTGTAGATAACATCTTAATTTGACCAAGTACTGAGACACCCATGACGAGAAATCTGGCAAACGGTCGTCGATGAGCTCAAGATATCGCGAGAAAATGGAATTTCTCGAAAATCTCGTGACGAAAAGGACGGGAATTATAGGATAATTTGTATTCTTTCTTTATTTTAAAGCATCGTCAATTAAAAAAGGAAAAACTGAAACTGATCTGACAGCTTTTTTTTTTTGGTTTTCTATTTTTTCTACGAACGGGGCGGAGGAGGAGTTAAGAAACGTATCTGATAAATGGCGGATTCCAACAAAAGAGTAAGCTAGATTTTAGGAGTGGGTTTAGATCCGTGTTTCTCAAGCTTCGGTTTAAACACATAAAGAGCAAAGAAGCAGAAGAGCTCTTTCCAGAAAGTCCTTGCACGGAGAGTGTGAAAAATATGGGGAGATCGACGAGCTCCTGTTTCAAGATCATTGCATGCGGCGGTGATTCTGTTGACAAAGATGATCTGGACCCGGCTGAGGTATCTGTTTTGCATAACAGATTCTAGGGTTTCGGTTTACTCTTTGGGTTCCAATTTCGTCGATTTTTTTTGCTTTGTTTTGTGTTAGTGTCATAACATCATGGATCGATCAGTTGTTTGCATTTTTCTTGGCTTTCTGCTTGACTATTTAGTAAAATGCTGGTGTTTGGAGTAGTGTCGGAGCGAGTTTGTGCCCGAGTTTTGTGCTTTCGACAGACCGTTAATCTGATCTTTCTGATTGGATGATTTTTACTTAGTTTTCAGTTTCTGAAGCTTAGAATAAATACATCGCTCTGTTAATTCAGTTGAAAATCGTTAGTTCATATAGTTCTTTCGTTTTATGTAATGAAAATTATCTAGAGTTGGCTTGACAATGGAGATCGGCATTGTTGAATTCAGGCTTCGGATGTTCTTTTAAAATGTTTGAAAATTACCTGTGAGTCACACAGTTTAGGAATTGCCTTAGATCTATCTGTGAATATCTCGTACTGTTAAAATTTTTTCTCTAATCTGTTTCGTGAGGATGACTGCCCTGCCCATTTTTATTTCAAAATTTTATCCGGATACCACCTGGTATCGATATATGTAATGCCAGAATTAAGTTTTCTGGTGGAAGAATGCGGCGCATTTTTGGCGTTCATCAATACTCCTGTTGGTCAACAACGGTCTGTCTCTCTATATTGAATATTTATTTACTAATTATGAACTTCAGCTGATTGCTTTACTTATATATGCTTATGTATCTTGTGATCAAAATGTTTGCCTTCCTATGGCAATATATTGTCTTTTTGGGGTTGCCATGTCTAACTTATGGATCTGTTTTCTTTGATGTTGACAACTGTACTATGCCCAAGTTAATAGCAGGTGTCAAGACAAATTTGTGTACAGAGATTGAGTGTTCTTTTGATAGAATATGGTAAATTGGTAATTGATCAAATGATGACAGGCACGTTTACTTTTGCAGTTAAGCTTGACAAACTGCTTGGATAATCATTACTGAATTCTAGGTCCACATAAAAGCTAATTGACAGGGTAGTATCGAGCCTGTGATTGCTTGAAAAGGATGAGAGGAAGATGCTTCTTCCTTGTTTGGATTTGAAAATATTCTCAAATTTTCTTGTTATTGGAATGTGGGCTTTGGAATCATGCTGGGAGCAACCTATATGCTATTATGGATGGTCTGACCTTGAAATGTGAAGTTTCAAAGAGCATATGTCATGTTCCTTCAAGTGGGAAGATGGTATTAAAGTTATACTGGGATATGAAGCTTCAAAGAGCATTTGTATTATGTTTCTTCAAATGGGAAGATAATTTTAATGCTATAAGCATGAAGCGGCAGACTTCCAAAGCGAGATTATATCTAAAATTTTTATTTTTATCTCAGGAATTGACAATAGAACAAAAAATGTTCTGTGTATATGGTGCCCATAATATTGGAAATGAAATTTATGGAGTCTTTGTTTTTATCAACAGTAATCCAATCATTAATTACCATGTAATATGAGGCAAAATCTACATTCTCGGCTTAACAACCCAAGTGGGATTTGGTCACCATATTGTTATGCCTTTTTGGCATTTGAAAGCTATATCTTCCATCATGTGGATGCCATTGAAGGGGCACATATATATATATATATATATATATATATTGCAAGCTTGATCAATTGATTTTAGTCACTTTTCATCAGTATATCTTTTGAACAGTGGAAAACTGGGGAAAACTGAGGTCAAAAGTTTGTGGAAATTTTATCTGGAAGACTTATATCTTAATCAGATGGTTTGGTGTTCTTCTATTATTTTAGTTAGTTGCATATCAATTCTTATAAGTGGGATGCATCCTCTTCATCCTTGTATGCATTTATCATGTATCAGATTTAGGGTTTAAGCGTTAAGCATCCTTTCTTTGGGTTCGTAAGTCAGACAATATTATGGTAGTATTATTTATCTGTTACAAATCCTTTTTTTTACTGACTTTCTGATTTAACTTACTTATATATGGTCTGATTTATATGGTTAGTTGTATTTAAAAGTATGATCCAAATAATCAATATGATCTGGTAGAAATATGAAAAGCTTTATCTATAGCATATCCTTAGCAGTTGAGTTTTATTTTAGGAATGCTTTTAATATTTTTGGAGAGTGTTGCTGGAAAATCATATGGATGTTATATTCTTCGATTGAAATTACCTTGTAAAGCATTCATTATGGAATGGGAAATCCCAAAATTATTTTCACGATAGTTTCACACTTTCCATATGATATAATTAAAATTAAATGTCTCAGCCAAGACAAAAGTTCATAGCCAATATATACAGTCTTCATTTTTATAGATTAATTCTTGCTATAACTTCAATCTTCAGGGCCGGTTGGTTTTTTAATAAAATTTTTAGGTTTTGAACTCCTTCAGTGATAAAATGGTTAAATGACGTTCAGTCTAATTTAAAGCCGAGTCTATGAAAAATGATTTATAAACCAAAAAGGAGGAAAAAGGAAAAGGAATGATCCAGTATCTCGTTCTTAGAAACTAACAAAGTCAAAGCAAAAGATCTCCCCAAATCTCACAAAAATAAACAAATGAATAAAGTGCATGTTTCAGGTTTAGTTGTTAAATCGTGTATACTTAATGATTTCTGGTTTAACTTCAAAGGATCATTTGAATGGTTTTTATGAGCTTCAGTTGGTATCTGGGGTTGAAAGAGCACAAAATTTATGAGAATTGTGCGGCATGATTTCATAGATGGTTTTTCGTATCTCAAATAACTGCATATTTGCAACAGCTAAAGTTCATCAGGCAGTCATTTAACCAAAGACAAAACGGTGTTGGAAATAGTGGCTCATATCCTGGGTCAAAGGGGGGAGGGACCTGAGGGGCCTGTGGTGAACTATGGGGTTGGGCAAAGCCCCCGGTGGTACAGTATCGGGGTATTTTTGGGATGTCAAAAATACTGGGTTTAGGGTTGGTATACATGTCATGTTATAACCCTAATTGAAACTTTTAGTGGATTTTTCTCTGTCATGTTGCTGAACCACTTAAAATTCTGTTTTTTTTTCTTTTTCTTCTATTTTCTTCTTATCGATTTTACTATTCATAGTTGCACGATTCACAACAAACAGTGCTTCTACATCTTAGGATCCCTCCCTTTTGGATTTGGACTCTTGAAGTGCCAAATAATGTTGTAGTCTTTGTCTTGATAACCATCATAAGTAAATAAACACTAGTCACAGACTCGAAAAGGGGTCAAAGCATTTGCTGCCCCCTTTGAGGGTGGTTAGTCGTCTAATGGCTTTATTCTGCATTGTGAATTTGCTCACAAGCCTTGATTCTCTGGCCCCCTCATTATATAGATGAGAGATAGCTGGATTTTCACTTTGGCCATTAAAGATCTTGAGCACTATTATTTGGGTTTCAGAATAAATAATGATACGGTTGCTGAATTATGGCATTTTTTTTGTTCATATGGGAAGAGAGAAACATAAGTTATTTGGAGACAAAATGCGAAACATATCCTTATTCATTAAAAGGATTTGAGTCATGATTTGTTCATGGATTTTGGTCTTGGAAGATTTCTATGCAGCATTCTTGGAGAACACTGATGTACATTTATAGGCATCGCCAATTTCTTTCTCCAATCGGCAGCCTTTGACAAGCAGCCACGCCCCTACATCAGACTTCTTGAAGTTGAATTTTGATAGCCACTCAAGCTACAGATCAGCATTAAATATCATGAAGGAAAATTTAAGCTTTGAGAATGCAAGTAATTGGAACTTTGTTGTCGGGAAGTGCCTTAAACATCAGCAATTGGGATATGGACAAAGCAGGAAATATTTGAAACTACGTTGTTGGTTTCCTAAGATAACTGCTATGGAAATTGATGACTTTCCTCTTATGCTTTCCGATTTAAGCCTATTCAGAAGCTGGCATAAAGTCATCAATACTTTCTGTTTATAGGAAAATCTAATGTTAACGTGTGTGCTGAATGTCCCAATACTAATCATTTTGGTGAATGAAGTAATTACCAGTAAAGACACCAACTTGAATAATTTGATGAGGACTAGGAGTCTCATTTGTAGTCCGTTTTGAATTATTTTATTCAGGTTGACTACATTATCATTTCCATTTAATGTTTCTGTTTTCTTAAGAATGATATTTGACTTATTTAATTAGATATATTTTATGCTTTAACTATCTTTGGCTCGTAGTGCCCAATATCTTGGTGATTCACATCAACCATCTTACTCAATTAGATTTGGGAGTTCTTGAAGGCAATATCTTCCAGCATAGGATGGAGCTTTTTATTTGCTCATTACTTACTATGCACTAACTCTAATAATCTTGATTGCTTCAAATTGGATAGTAAAGAAGAAATTTATCACAATCTACTAGAAAAAGACACTGAGATCAGTTACTCTTCATTCAAGACAAATATACAAGTCAAAATCTTTAATTTTCTATTGACAAGAAGGATCATTATATTTTCCTCCTCATGTTGCTAATTATTTTATGTGGGCCTCATTTAGAGCAAAAGTTCAACAGACAAACGTGGGTGGAGTTTCCGGAAGAGATCTGCCCGGCATCGAGTGCTAAGCAATAATGTTAACTCAGGAACTGCATATGCTGGGAACAATGAGAGTCCAGAATCCACTTCTGTTGATTTCCATTTACAGGCTAACCCTATAGTCTCAGAAAAAAAATCTTTGTCACAATGGACAGATGAGCCAGCTCAGTTGTCAACTCCGGTGAGCTCAAAATTATCTGATACCCCAATTTCCTCAGAAAATGCGAGTAAGAACGATATCAGCCTGGAAGAATCTGTTGTTATTGTCATTCAAACTGCTATTAGAGGATTCCTGGTACTTATCTTCCTGAATTTCTGAGTTCTGAAGCTGTTAGATATATTCGTTCTAATTTTCCCCTTTCCATCAACTTGAACAGGCTCGGAGAGCATTCCTGAAGGTTAAGAATGTAATTAAGTTGCAAGCTGCTGTACGTGGGTTTTTGGTCAGGGAGCAGGCTCTGGGAACTCTACGCTGTGTTCAAGCCATTGTCAAAATGCAAGCACTTGTTCGTGCTCGCCGTGCTCGTCTGTTAATGGAAGGCTCGGCTGGTGAAGAGATACTTGATGATAGAAGTCAGAAAGAGAGCCAAAACCTGAAGACTTTGGTATAGCTAATTTATTTCATCAATTCTTATCAAGTACTTTGCCATGGAAGACAGTTCTCAATGATAATAAATGTGCATTAGTTAGTTAGTATAGAAACAGAGGTAAATGGTTCTATGACTAGACTTTATATGAGCTATGATTATTCCTGCTAGAAGGACAACATGGAATAGCTTTGCTGTGGCTTGGGTTCATCCAATAGGTTCTTGATCCTGATCAAGTTGGTTCTAATTGTTATCATCTGGGCTATTTGATACACATAGTTACATGTCACGTAATATCTTACGCTTTTGGGTCCAATAGTTGTTCTTAGAACGCGAGCTCTAGTGTTCAACTCTGTGGGTGTGTATGTCGTCATTTAATTATTAGTTTCTGTGTCCAGGGAGTGTGTGACCTATTTTGTCCTCCTTGTGTATGTTCTCAAGTAAATTCACATGTTCGGGGGTAGTGTTATCATATTTGGGCTATTTGATATCTATAGTGACACCATCACCTATCATATAAAGCTTTTGGGTCCAATGGTTTTTAAGACTACTAAGTCAGGAAGGGACTTATTGCATGCACACATGCACCCCATGGACCAGCTTTGGTTTTTCTTTCATGAAGTATTATGATGTTATTATTATTATTTTCTTTTTCTTGTGGTCATTTTGATGAAGAACTTGCTTGTATTTTGTATGCTGAAAATATTGTTATATCAGTCATTGGAAACCCTTTCTGATCCTTCTGTCTTGTGCAGGAGATGGAAGATTCAGTAACCCGAGCAAACAAAGCTAACTCTTCCATTGAGAAGCTGCTTACTAATGGTTTTGCACGTCAGGTATTGTTTGTTGACTTATTTATATCCTTCTGCCTGAAATATTTATGTGGGCCTGATATTATTTCACAGACTTAAGTTTTCTATTTTCCAAATTTAAGCTTTTGGATTCAACACAAAAGAAAAGACCAATCAATGTCAAATGCGATCCTTCAAGGCCCGATTCTGCTTGGAAATGGTTGGAGAGGTGGATGTCCGTGTCATCATCAGACTCTGCACAGCCACAGGAGCCAGAGATAGGACTACAGCGTCATGAATTAGGAGATAAGACTGAGACTATTGCTTCTGAAGGAAGAACTGAAATTCCAACTGAAGTCATATCTGAGTCAGCAGATTTGAAGTCCAATATTAAGGAATCATCAGTGCTACTCGAGGTTGAGGAGAATTTGGTCACTCATGATTCAAATGGGTTTGAATTTCCAGCTTTCTGTGAGACCTCTTCTTCACTAAGTGATGATAAAGGGCAGTCTCAGATTAATAATGTTGGTATATCTGAAGCAAAGGAGGCTTCCATAGAAAATGATTTTCTTCCAAGTCAAATAGAGACACAATTAGATGCAACTTCTCAGACGCTGCAGAAGTCTGTTCCTGACAAACCTGCAATGGAAAGTGAACCTAAACGTAGTATGAAAAGGGTTGCCTCTGAACAACTAGAGACTGAGGGCAAAAAATTTGTACTTGGTTCAAGGAAGGCATGTAATCCTGCATTTATTGCTGCCCACTCAAAATTTGAAGAGCTGACTTCAGTGGCCACTTCAGGCAGGTCAATCAGTTCTACTCATACTGCAATAGAATCAAGCTCGGATGCTGTTTCACCCCCGGTAGATTCTGTAATAAGGGAGAAGGAATTTAGCCTGAAAGAAAATTCAATCTCTCATGACTCAAGGGTTCAATTAGGTGGTTCGGAATGTGGCACTGAACTTTCTATCTCTTCCACTCTTGATTCACCAGATAGATTTGAAGTTGGAGGCATGGAACTTGAAAATGAAGCAAAAGTTGCAGTGAAAGAATCCTATGATTCTAATAACACCACTGATATTGCATCCAATCAAGGAAATTTAGGTGTCGAGGTGGAGAATATCTCGTTTGTATCCCTGCCTTCAGGTGGGAGGCTTGAGAATGTCAATATGGGTTCTGCTGAGTCAGTTGTAGCTGTAAACTCACCCCAGCCTGAGCATCAGCCTGAGAGAAGTGTATCAGATGTTCAAATACAATTGGATGCGGGGAAAGAGCAGCCTGCATATAGGTCATCACCAGAAGGGTCTCCGAGAAGCCATATAACTGTTTCTGAATCACATGGGACACCATCAAGTCAAGTATCAGTGAAAGCTAAACTGAACAGATTAGATAAAACTGGGTCAAACCAAAGCCGGAGGTCACAGTCTGTAGGGAAGAGTTCCCCACCAAATGCAAACCAAGATTCAGGTGGAAGAAGTAGCACTGAACAACTGCACAAGGACTTGAAAAATGGGAAGAGACGCAACTCCTTTGGTTCGGCAAGATCCGATCATGTTGACCAGGAGCCAAGGGATAGTAGTAGTAGTAATTCTCTTCCCAATTATATGCAAGCCACAGAATCTGCAAGGGCAAAGGCTCATGCCAACAACTCCCCGAGGTCCAGCCCAGACGTGCAAGATAAGGATATTTACATCAAAAAGCGCCACTCCCTTCCTGGTGCCAATGGAAAGCAAGGTTCACCTCGTATCCCGCAGTCAACGTCCCAGGCACAACAAAGTGCAAAAGGAAATGGTAAATATTCTTGTAATGCTCGTTTTAAACCTTGTTTGCTTCTTGTTCTCATACATTAATTTCAAATGGAAGAAGACTTTTACCAGTATACATGCATAAATTATTCTTTCATACAGGGAATTGCGTTTATATTCCCACCAATATCGTCTGATAATACGTGAGTTGTTTTGGATTTGGCATCTTTTATATATGCATCAGACAGAAATGACTGGAGATAGGTTGTTGCTGACATATTGGAATGGTATAAGACAATTCATATTGCTAATCCCAATTAATTGGGATGGGGATTTCACTGTTGGTGGTGGTGTTTTCTCGGGTATGGACAAGTAAATATATTCATAATGGATTCTTCTGTAGATGCATCAAGATGATGTTTTGTGCATTGAAGGTTTTTCTTTATTGTTGGTCTTTCATGTTTTTCCCCTTGCTATCATGATCTAAGGACCCTAGTTGACTTAAGAATACCATGAATGGATTCTTAGCATCTTATCACCATCTCTAGAGTAGGTAGTTTTGGCATACATGGTCTCTTGTTGAAATCTATCATATAATGGATCCCACAATTAAGCATGTAAGTTGACATTATATTGGCATTGTCTTGATGGAACATCCTGATTACCTCTCCTGGAGAGGAGGGATTCTAATTTTTTTTCCTCCACTCCCTAGTAATTATTCTGTTCGTTTTTCTTTTCCCCCAATTGTAATAAAGCTTTAATTCATATGATTTCCATGGGAATGATATTCCATGTTGTTAAAACATCCATTGTGCAGCAAGCTTGTTTTAGGTCTTTTGGCAACAGATTATTAATTTCTTGAACTTGAAATCATCATGTTTTTCAGAGAGAAGGTGGCAGAGATAATGAAAGATTTGAAGGTGACCTCATGCTCAAAGGTGACGAATGTTAATATTCAAAGCAGCTTCTTTGTGAGCATTGGAGTAAAATTGGGTGAGCTCCTGATAGATAGCAAGCTTTCGACAAAAGCATTTTCGTCTGAATCATGTACAAGTTTATTTGTGTATGGAGTCTGAGATGCGCGCAGGCGAACAGGGAGAACATGATTGGATTTTTTATGTACATTTTATTGGTTCCTAGAACTCCTGTCTGGAGGTTTGCTCTGCCTATTTGCGTGTGATATGGTTCGGTTTTTTAAAGAGATGCGTTGAGGATTATCCTTATGTTTGAGATTTAAAGTAATTATAGATGGGACAGTTTCTGACAGCTTCCGAATGGTGTGGTAATAAAGGGATATTTTTGGGCCATCATCAGTCTTCTGATTTGTTATGGACCTGTACAAAATTTCTAAATGTATTTCATTTTTCTTCCCTGGGTCGGAGGTTTACCCGGTCAACAGGATGAAGATATTTTTTACCATAAAAAATGTGGGAAATATGAAGAGGCAGCTTGCAGGGTTGCTAGTTGCTAGGTTTCATGGCTAGAAAGAACAAGCAGCATGCATGAGCCGGGGTCAAGTACACTGTTAAGGAACTGGGTGAAAGGCACATTAACCTTAAATGAGGTTTAGACTGGTTGAAACTTGAAAGTTTTGGGCTCAGGTTTGAAAACCCTTTCGGACATTTTAGGCCCAGGCTTGGCTCGTAACAGCTCTGTTTATTTCAATTTTCTTACTATTATTTTTTGATAAGTAATGAGAAATTTCATTGATTGAAGGGGGAAATAGTGGGAATAAAAGGACTATTATTTCAATTTTATTGTTGGGGTGCACAATGCAAGACCTTGCTAATGAACTTACAAAGTCAATGATTATATTTCAAACAGGCTTGGTTTTGTTTCACTAAGAAAATACGCGTTATTTAAGCTAGGCTCGGCTCCCTAACATAATTTTTCCTTTTTATTTTTTTGGGGCAAAGGCTCCCTAACCTAATTACTAGAGTTTAGGCTGCGTTTGAAACGCCAATCCCAAACGCAGCCTTAAGGTTTGCTCAGGGTAGCAAAACCCAAGCTTGAGTCAAGCTAGGTTAATTTGTTCACAACCTTAAAGCCAAAGAAGCCATCAAAATAGTGACATTCCCTGGGGGCATTCTTAGCAGCCTAGCAGGTGATTTTGATAGCAGTTTATACTTCATCTTCGAAAATGAAGGCTACAATTTTTATATAAATGAAAATTTTTTAGGTAACTCATTTTCCGTAAATGCGTTCAAAGAATCTTCGAAGATACTTTGTGGGCATTGGTTTTTTCATTATTAAAAAAAAAAACTTTGTGGGCATTGGGCAATACCTATACGGCTATACCTATTAAACATTAGTTGATTTTAATGAAGCTTCGTCATCTGCATCAATGGCTGTCTGACTTCTTTTGATGTTTCTAAAATTTCAGACAAAGGATGAGCTCACAATGTCAAAGAGATTTTTGTACCTGGGTTCACCAAATTAAAGATTTCCATAAATTCTTGCCTCTAGTCGGCATTAGACATATGATCTTCATGATCGAGCCAGTGATTCAGTGATCGAGCCAGTGAGTCAGTGGGTCCCATGGCACCTGTTGGTTGTCGTTCGCATTGATCTGATTGGAAAACTACCGTTCAACCTGTGACGAAAAGAGAGAGAAACCGGTGGATGGAGAAATTAGCCGAAGCCTTTGTCCCTTCCCTGTGCTCCAACAACATCTCCCGCATCGAAGTAAACTGGAGCAGCTGGAGAAGGTAACGGCAGCTAAATGGGTTCCTCAGGCTCCAAGCTCTTAAGCTCACAGGTATTCTTCAACTACATTTTAGTTCTTCTTAATTATCGATTTCGTTCTTTATTTAATCTTTTCCCGCCGTTTTCTTTCCATAAAGAAGAACCCAAATGAAGAGATAACTACCATTTCCGAGAGAGCAGAAAACGAAGATCCCCTCCTACAGCGACTCAAATCCCTCAAACTCGTGAGATTTTATTCTCTCTCAGTTTATTTTTCTCTTTAACGAAACAAACTAGGGTTCGTGTTTTGTAATTTTTGGTTTCATTTATTACCCAAATTTCCAACTTTGGAGGTTCGCTGTGATCAATTTCTGATGCTTAATTTGCAGTCAACGCCGATACTGACCTCGCCACCTGCGGACAGCACCTTGACCGATATTCTTGTCAGGAAACCTTCTACATCTACGGTTCCAGGTGAGTCCATCGCAGCTTCAGAACTCTGCTCGTTGGGCCCTTGGCTAGTTGGCTTGTAATTTAAGGGTTTTGGACGTATAAAAAATTAACTGTTTTGAGCAAGAATAACCGGATGTTAAAGTGAAATTTAGGATGTTGTTGGATCTAATTTGACATGTTCCATCCGTAATTGGGTTTTAGGTGCATTGATTGATGTGTAATAGATGGTACTAGAGCCAAGCCAGCTCCCTGTTCCGAATCATGAGGGGACTGCATCAGGTGGCTAATCTATATGTTTGTATATGGCCATACTATCCCTCCCCATTTTCAGAAATGATGATACTCATCTAGAGAAGAGGAATGGACAGGCAGAATAGAAAGCTCTTCTTGACTTATATATAGACACAAATATATTCACAACTGCGTATTTATCTGCCTGTTTAATGCTGGTAAATATTTTGAACACAAATATGGCCCTGTACGTATGTTTTCACAAAATTTAGGCAATGGTTATATATTTTAACAGGAAACACAAATTGAACTTCAATTTATTGGTTCTATGGGTTCTTCTTTTGTGTCTTTAGTTATTTATAGGTTTCAATTTTGTTAAAAGCCCAACAACACATAAGAGGAGGGGCCTCATCCTTAAAACCTAGGCATTAAGGTGAGGGAAGTCTATCGCTTGTATGGTGGGTGAAACAGTGGTGAATTCCCAATGTGGGACAAATTCCAACAGCCCCCCTTACGTTGGAGGGCACAACGTGGATATGGATTACTCTCTGATACCATGTTGAAAGTCCAACAATACATAAGAGGAGGGGCCTCAACCTTAAAACCTAGACATTAAGGTGAGGGAAGTCCATCTCTTATATGGTGGGTGAAACAATGGTGAATTCCCAATGTGGGACAAATTCCAACAGCCCCCCTTCACACTGGAGGGCACAGCGTGGACATGGATTAGTCTCTGATACCATGTTGAAAGCCCAACAACACATAAGAGGAGGGGCTTCAACCTTAAAACCTAGGCATTAAGGTGAGGGAAGTCCATCTCTTATATGGTGGGTGAAACAATGGTGAATTCCCAATGTGGGAGAAATTCCAACAAATTTGATTAATTTGGTTTCACTCTTTGAGTTTCATTCCATTTGAATTTCATTTTAAAAAAAACACTCATTCCATGTGACAATTATTATTAACATTGCTTTCTCTTCTCAATTTAATTATTTTTTACTCCTTGCTTTCAAAGTTTACCAATTGAGCATCCTGTTTTATAGTTCATTGCTCTTGCTCTAATGTTGTTACAGGTGCTCTAAATCCTGAGGTTTTATTGGAGCTCTTATCTATGTATCGAGATTGGCAGGAGGGGAGAGCAAAAGATATAACCCAAAAACAGGTGACTCTCCATTAGAATTTTATTCATCATACTTTATGAGTTCAACCATCTGATTTTGACTTATTTCATTGGTAAAAGTGCCTTATCTAACTCATCTGTGAGTTATCTGTCAATCAATCACTAGATCATGGTAACTGAATAGAAAAAATCTAAGGCTTCCCTACTGCTTGTGAAGCAATAACCTTGGGCTTTTTAATGCGGAGACCATATATATGAAGATTTAATCAGTAAAAAAAAATTTTGTTTTAACTTTTTAAAGTAAAATATGAAAAGAATTTATGCAAAATAATACATTCAAAGATGCTCATTGCACCAGTGAGGATATGTAGATAAATATGTGTAAAGACTAAAAATGATAATGAATCTAGAGTATTCAAGAGTGAGAAACTACAATAGGTGGTTAAACAATGAAAACTGATTTGGGCATGCTATGGAGGACTCATGGAAGTGCTTGTTATAAGGTGTAAGCGGTGCCATTTGAAGGAACCAAACAGTGATAATAAGACCAAAAAGACTAGGTTAGTGTCACCACAATATGATTTAAAGGCACACAAGTTAAGTGAGATAAGGCACACAAGCACTTGGGATAAGACCCTTTTTCTTTTATTGGTCAAGTTGTATTAATAGGGATTGATAAACCAAAAATAGTCGTTTATATTCTAGTTGAAGTTTTTGCTTTCCAGTCTTCCTATCTCACTCAATAATATGTTATGTATTAGACCTGTGCCTCTAAGCACACATGAGTAACAAAACAAGTCAATCAAAGCAATCTTGTTATCTGAAATTGCTTGTTATCCTCATCCCTCCTCCAAAATCACATATTAAAGTGCTTATAGTTTTTCCATTCTTATTGTTGAATCTGTGAAGCCTATTTGAATAACGGAGATACGGTAAGTATGCACAAGTGAGGTGCAGGAGGGTGCATATTAAATGAACTAAAATGGCTAGATGAAAAAACAAAAAAGCCTGCATGGTATAGGTAAAACATTCTTTAAAAAATACAAACTAAGATTGTGGTTTTTCACTTGTTGGGACAGTGGAATAAGATTCAGTTGTGGACACCATCTAATTTCGATAAAGCATTTATTCACCTAGGGAATTTTGATTATTATAATCATTAGGAAGTTAATATTCTATTATTTATTGTCATTAAAAATATTCTCTTATATATCTGTTTTTTCCAATCAAGGAATTGGATTTTTGTTTGGATTTGTTAGAGTTTCAGGTGTTGCTTGCCATTTAATCTGGTTTCTGTTTTTTTCTTTTTCTTTGTTCCTTCTCTTTTTGGTTTGTCTGTTTCCTTCTAAATTTCCTTTATTCATCTCATGGTTATTTTGTTACTGGCTGCTGCAGGAGGAGATAGAAAACAAAATAGAAGTTGCTGATGCTTTGGCAGTTAAAATTCTTCAGCATTTTAACCACTTGGTTTCAGCTATGAGGACGGGTGCAAATCATCTATCAGGAGGTACTAGACCTTGTACTCTTTATCAGTATCAGCCTGATACAAAATTTCTTCTAAAAGCAGTAAACTTCTGATTGGTTCCTATGAGCAAGTTCATATAGAGTATTGCTACTGACATTGTGTCAGAATACACAATGTTAACCACCCTACAGTGTACCGGCTTTAGATGTTCTATGGACTAAAATGACTATGAGTTTCATGATACCAACCATGGGAAGGATACACGTTTACCTTCTAATTTCTTGTAACAGCCTGCATGGTGCCAAATAATTGCATCATCAAATCATTTTCTCACCTGCACTCACATGGGGCATTTAGATCATGAAATCTTTGCTGGTTATATGGAGGTAAAAATTGTGAACTAGGTTGACTGTTAAGGAGGTATTGATTGCACCTACTGAATTGTAGACTCTTTCTGTCCTTGATATATTTGAATGGTGAATGCCTTGTGTAACACTGGTTATAGCCCAATCCGTTGCTGATTTTTCTATACTTTATTTCCTTTATATTTTTTCATGTATGTATGCTCATAATTATTTCTCCAACAACAACTCAATAAATGGAAACACATGCAGTACATCATCTGCAGGTGGAGGTTGGGGAACTTAAAGGAAGGATGAATGAAGTAATAAGTAACTGTAATGCATTATCCAAGAGAATTGCTGCAGAAGGTCCAGAGTCACTCCGATCATCGATCAAGCCCTTTTCTGTGACTGCTACTGAAATGGAACCCAACCACAGCTCTTCTTTACAAAGGGTATTGACTACTACCTAAATTCAATCCAGTGTGATTTTGAATTATTTTTTTCTGGAAATAGTAACTAGATATAATAGCATCTCTCTCAAGGGGATACAGGGCACGTTTGGATAATGCTTACCTTTTGATATGCTGTTAGAACTATGAATATGTTGGAACCTAAAGGATGAGTTGGAAAATCTGATAAAATCTGTGCAGCTAAATGATTAAAATAGTTTACATTGCATACATGCATCGCACGCGTATCTAGTGTTGACGTTGAAGAGAACAGGTTGATCTGCTAAACTCAGCTCCAGTTGTCCTAATTTGTCTATTCTTTTAGAGCTCTATCTAAGGGAGATGGCATGAACACGGATCATCTAGGGTCAGCAAATCTTTTTGAGTCTTGGTGCTTGTAGAACGATTTGACTAGCGAAAAGGGTCCATATCCGTGTTCAGCGTGCCTTGTCTTCGTCAATTGGTAAACGACTTGGATGATTTGAGTCCAGTGGCCGGATCCCGGGAGAAACTTGATTTCTTCTTAGAATTCGTTCTCACATGTATTGAGTCCCCATGTTTTTATTTTTGGTAAAAGGCCAAAGCCTACATCCATTCATTCACAAAAAAACATAATTACAGAAGAAGCCACATATGCCGGAATACAGATAACGACCACAGAAACAACAAAAGACAATGGAGCAAGATGACCAAAACAGCAACCCACCCATCTATGATTCGGATGAAATGTCAGATCTGTGGCTAAAGCTACAGTTACCGGCTGGAAAACAGCGGTATCAACTGACGATGGGTCCGCATGGAAGCGGATTACAGAAGAATTGAGTCCCTATGTTGTTCCTAGAAGAATCTAATCTCTGCATTATTCTTTCGTTATATGCATGGATCTGGTAAGTACCATCTGTAATTTAAAGACATTGGCCCGTAGCTTAAAGTTCGGCCCAGTCACAGTGCAGTCAAATTATGGGTCGGACTTGGACAAGTACAAACGTATTGAAGAAGAGGATGAAATTTTGTGACGTTAGTGGGGGGAAAATTGATTGAATTGAACGACCCAGTGCAGATCAAACAAATCATAACAACGAATGTGGAGAAACATCAAGAACAACAAGAAGGAAGGAAGGAAGAAGATCATTCCTATATTATATTAGGAAAACTAAAACTCCAACCTCTTTGAGCAGCCGGAACGTCGGATCAAGGCTGCTGCTGGGCGTCCATGTACCCGGCGTCGACAAGTACTTTTTCCCTCTTGGCCAATTCGATATCCTCATTAACCATCATCTTCACCAACTGTTCAAACCCAACCTTGGGCTTCCACCCAAGGACGCGTCTCGCCTTACTGGAATCCCCCTTCAAGTTATCCACTTCTGCAGGCCTGAAGTACCTTTTATCAATCTCCACATGATCTCTCCACTTCAGTCCCGCATACGCAAATGCCACTTCTAGAAACTCCTCCACCTTATGCGACTCCTCCGTCGCCACCACATAATCGTCCGCCTTCTCCTGCTGAAGCATCATCCACATGGCCTCGACGTAATCACCGGCAAACCCCCAATCCCTCGATGCCTGCAGATTCCCCAGATACACTTTGTTCTGGAGCCCAATCTTGATTCGTCCAACAGCACGCGTGATTTTCCGGGTCACGAAATTCTCTCCACGGCGTGGAGACTCGTGGTTGAACAGGATCCCGTTGCAGGCAAAGAGGCCGTAAGCTTCGCGGTAATTGACCGTGTACCAATGTGCAGCGCACTTGGACGCGGCGTAAGGGGATCGAGGATGGAATGGAGATGATTCCGACTGAGGGGGCGGAGTGGAACCGAACATTTCAGATGATCCAGCCTGGTAGTACTTGATGTGGGATCGGCCTGTAGCGGCAATGTGGGATCGGACGGCTTCGAGGAGGCGGAGAGCTCCGGTGGCGACGACGTCGGCGGTGTAGTCTGGAATCTCGAAGGAGACGGCAACATGAGATTGGGCGGCGAGGTTGTAGACCTCGTCGGGGAGGATAGTGTCGAGCCAGCGGCGGAGGGAGGAGGCGTCGGTTAAATCGGCGTAGTGGAGCTTCATGAGGGCCTTATGGGAGTTGTGGGGGTCGATGTAGATGTGGTTGATGCGTTGGGTGTTGAAGTTGGAGGAGCGTCGGATCAGGCCGTGGACCTCGTAGCCCTTGTTGAGAAGGAACTCTGTGAGGTACGACCCGTCCTGACCTGTGATGCCGGTGATCAGGGCAATCTTGCGCCGCAGAGGAGCGATCGGCCTTTCTCCTCCGTTTGTTGCAGCGACGGATCCGGATCTAGATGTATCGTTCTCCGACGCCATTAGTTCTAGCCTTCACCTACTCGTTCACTCTTTCTTTTGGTAAAGAATCTGAATCAGAAGAAAGACTTCAATAGTTTTGCCTGGGCATTTTTCTTGTTTAGATGGCCGTCATGCTGTTCCATGTAGCAGTCTACAGACGCGGTGAACTGGAATGGGGGAGGCTAACAGCCAGCTGTGGCCCACTATTTGTGGGTCCCACTTAAAGGTAATCAACGTGCAAAGACGAATCACAACACATGCACGCATTTGTTTCAGGCTGTCTAGGATTGACAATTTGACATAAGCGAGCGTGCGACTGCTGAAACTTCCGCGACACGTTCAAAATCTGATTATGATAAACCCGGACTTTGAATTTTCGACGGTAAGGTGAAGGTGGTAAGGGATTGCATAGTCAGATGAGCCAGCAGCTTGCGTCAGACGTCTTTACATTTTGAGATTGAATCATTCTACGGTTATATCTTTAAAATGGGTCCAACTGTGGACAATGCCACACAGCCACATGAGCTGTATGGGAGGCACACACCTGACACACTAACACTTGTCTAGTTTGTGTTTGCCATGCAGGCCCATGCAATTACATGGCATTAGCTACAACTGGACCATGTTATAGGTTCAACTGTAAATGATTTAATTCATATATTTTTGAACGTGAAAACATATTTCAAATTAAAAAAATAGAGGCTGTTAGATACTGTACGTGGCAATATATGATGCAGGATGCAAGTTCTTTGGCAGATGATTTCAAATCAGTTGCCAAAGGTTTTAAAGACTGCATTTGGTATTTTTTGTTCTCACAAATTGCTTTAGAAAAGTAAAAAAAATAATTAGATTGTTTTTTTTAAGATCTTTTTATGAAGCAAAACTGTTTTATTAACATTTACTTTGATACAAAAAATAAAAAAAAAGCATATTTCTTAATATCAAAAGTATAAATTTGCTTTTTAACTAACATTATTACAAAAAAGACTATTATGGTCAAGGTGGATGGCGGTGATTAGAGGTATGGTAGTGGGTGAGTTTGGGAGGGTAATGGTAGTGGTGGTGGTTGCAATGGGTGGGTTGTGGTGGTGTTAAGGGTGATGGATGTTGGTGGTGGGTTGATGGCGGTTGTGTAGGGATGGCAAAAACGTGTAGGGATGGCAATGTTTTTGTTTGGTTTTAAGAAAAATCGAAACCAAATTGATTGATATACTGCAAATTAAAGCATACTTGGTTTTTCTTAACGAAGAAGCAAAAGCAAAAGCAAAAAAATAAATGGCCAAACGTAGCCAGAGACTAGGTTTTAAGACGATGGGCTAAGATCCATGTTGAAGGTGACAAAGGCATATATATAATTGCTTGCAAATATATGTAGTTGTTTGTTGTATATTGTATGTATGTAGGTAGTGTCGCACGCCAGCATGTTAGATATGATGTGAAGAAAGAAATAGAAGAAGAAAAAAACGATGATGATGATGAAATAGAAGAAGAAAAAGACGATGATGATGAAAAATGTATGTAGAAGAGCAAGAGAGGAGGAAAAATATGTGTACGTGTGGTACATCATACAATGTGGGGGGAGAAAATCGTTTGTTGCCTTTCCTTGAAATGCTCCCTGATGCAGTTGTGAGACGTTGCCATGTGGAGCATCTTACGACCAGTGTTCTGTCATGTGGGCCCACCTCCACATGGCAAAATCTCATAATTGCATTAGGGAACATTTCAGGGAAAGGCGACAAACAATTTCTTTCCCAAGGTAGGACACTATAGGCCGTATTATATTAAGATAATTAAAGAAAACTTAATAAAATTTGGTTATTATATGGTAACATACTAAGGCTGCGTTTGGTAACGCTTTTCGGAAGTACTTTTTTGCTTTTGAAAGCAAAAAATTACTTTTAAAAGCAAAAGTACCGTTTGGTAACACACACGAGAAGCAATTTACTAAAAGCAAAGAAGCAATTTTATTGCTTTTCACCAGAAGCAACAAAACGTTGCTTCTCAATTTTTTTACAAAATTGCTTTATTGCTTTCAAAACCCCTCGATACCCTATTGCTTTATTCCTATATTAAAGATGATGCCTCCATACTCACTTAAGAAGCAACAACGTATTATTATTGTTAGAGCCGGCAAAATGCCACCCGACCCGACGGGTCAACCCGATTATAAACGGGTTGGGTTGACCCGTTTATTAATTGGGTTGGGTGCGGTTTGGGCCAGTAATTGGGTCAACCCGATTATGACCCACCAACCCGACAGGTAACCCAATTTAAAAAAAAAAAAAAAGATGGCAGAAGTATCATGTTTCGACCCGATTAACCCCAAAACCCGACCCGAACCCGGTACAACCGGATCCAATTAACCCCCAACCCCTATTTTAATAATATTTTTTGAAAAATAACAGTAATCGGGTCAACCAGATTATGACCCACCAACCCGATAGGTAACCCGATTAAAAAAAATATGGCAAAAGTATCATGTTTCAACCCGATTTACCCCAAAAAACCCGACCCGAACCCAGTACAACTGGATCCAATTAACCCCCCAACCCTATTTTAATAATATTTTTTGGAAAATAAAAATAATAATAAACAAGTTGGCGGGTTGAACCCATTTATTAGCGGGTTGGGGGTTTTCCAACCCGCCTTAATTTAGTCCAACCTGATTAGCACAATGGTGATATTAGATACTTGTTTAGTTATTTGAATGTAATTAAATTACTATTTTATGAATCTTTTATAATATTGGACTTATAGTTTTGAGTATATTTCTAATTACAATACATAAATTGTGTACAATACTTTTATGAAAGCAAAAAGCAATTTCTATGTTACTGCAATTACCAAACATGCTTTTTTGCTTCTTAGAAGCAAAACAAAAGTTTACCAAACGCATTTGCTTCAAGAAAAGATCTTTCGAAAAGTATAAAATTGATTTTTTACTTTCTTGCTTTTAGAAGCAAAAAAGCAAAAGAGTTACCAAACGCAGCCTAAGTTTTTCACTTTGCGCCAAAATTCACCTCTTTCTTCCTTTTTCCGGGCTCGGGTTTCCCTTTATGTTTTTTTTCCTTCTTGTTTTCCCCGTCATTCACACATATTTACGGTTGAGCCCGTAAATGGGCTCAACCGTATCCAATGGACCACCCCCTCTCCTTTCTCTCTCTCCTGCGAAAACGAAAAAGTGATTTTCACTTTTTCAGGAGTAGGCAAACACCCGTTGGATACGGTTGAGCCCGTGTAGAGGATCTCATTCCATTATTTATTCTCCGTTATGAGTGTTATGTGAAATGAGGAAGAAACAACGAACGAGAGAATGTTGAAATTTCTGTCGAAGGTGAGGATCGAGTTCAATGCGCTGGATCCACGAACGGCGTGTTGCTTGGAGTTCCTTGCTCAGTGCAACGCACGGAAAGCAAAAGAGTCGAATCCCGGGTGTCAGCTGATGGTGAAACGGCGCACCGACGACCATCCGCCTCAGATCACCGTGACCTACGTCAATGGCGTGGAAGAGGTCATTGACGCTACCTCCACTTCCGCACAGACACTACGGACCAGGATTCTGGAGAAGGGACAGTATCTCGAGACCGAGCAAATGTTCCGCGAAGCTGGCGAGACCTGGCCCGTCATCATCCCCGAGGACGAACTCCACCAAAAGGCACCGGGTACCAAGGTACTTTCTTTTTATTTCTTTAGCAATAAAGCCATTCCGTCGAGCATTTGGCATGCCATAGTAATAGCTTCTCGCACATGAATGATTGATGGTTGATAGGTTCATTCTGGAACTCGTACGCTTGAACGATGATGCGTATGTTTGTTAATTTGTTTTTATTCCTTAAATTTAGCTTCTTCTTTTTTCCCTTCTTGGTTTGGTGTTATTATGTTCTATTGGGCATTCTCTTATCTGTTAGTTTGTCATCAGGTGCTTGTTATCATTGGGGTAATTTATCGGGCACTTGGCATCCATATGTTCTAACTGATAGAACTGTCACGTTGAAATTTTTAGTGTTATTTAAAAAGGATATTGTGGGTATATTGTCAGATGGTTTCAATTGTACCAAAGTTTCCTCGAACTTTTGATTGCACGTATTGCAAAGAAGCCTGAATATATGTCAAATGCTTCGCGGGTGATCTAGTGGACCAAATTCAGTTTCTTAGGGGATTAAGTGAAGGGCGTTCCTAATGGAAAGGTTTAGAGGTGCTGCTGTCTATGTTTCAAGTGAAAATTTTGGGATATCATTAGGGAAGGAAAATTTTGGTCAAGGATGCGCTTGAATCTCTTATGAATAAAAGCATGAACCCAGGACAGGTTATCGAACCCCTGAAAACTTATGTTAGGTGAGCTGGTGGGAGGGAAAGGAAGACAATAATTCCTCATGTTGATTCTTAGCTAGAATATCAGAGGTTTAGGAGACGTGGAAAAGAAGGGGGGTACCGAGGATTGAAGGAAGAATAAATCTTCCATCTTGGTACACCAAGAAACTAGA
Source organism: Buxus sempervirens (assembly GCA_947561395.2). Classification (NCBI taxonomy): domain Eukaryota; kingdom Viridiplantae; phylum Streptophyta; class Magnoliopsida; order Buxales; family Buxaceae; genus Buxus; species Buxus sempervirens. The sequence goes on from OX387190.1 coordinate 40,243,323, forward strand.
AACTATTGTTGGATGGACTGGTCACTTTTTTGTGAGGGTCAAATAGGCGGTCATGGCTTTTCAGCCCTTCTGTAGGAAGCTTGGGTGGTGTGCTAGTGATCTGGGATCAGAACTGTATAACTCTTGAGGAGAGCGCGATTAGTTAGTACTTTATCTCAATTAATTTCATCTATATATATTATGGATTTCATTGGCTCTTTCTGGTGTGGATGGCCCCATAAGAGTTAAGTGTCATAGAAATAAGGGCTCTATCTAACCAACTTCAGATAGCCTACATTTGCATATTGGACGAGGTAAATTTTGCCCCACATAAGACAATACCCACAAGAATCTGGATTTCATTAGCTCTTTCGGTTGTGCATGATGAATGGGGAATCAGTAGATCACATTTTCATGCACTGAGTTTGTGGGCTTAATTTGGTCTTATATTCTTAGTCCGATTATAATTGAATGATTGTTCCATCGAACTCTACTTGACTAAGCAAAACAATGGCAGTTTCCTACATTGCAGCTGAAAGGGAAACTTATGCTACGTGCAGTATTTTTTGCACAGTTTGGTTCATATGATCTAGGAACAAGTGCCTTTTTCAAGGACTAAAGGTGAGGTCCGTGAGGAAGCTGAGGACTTTTTAGGATATTCTGTCTTTGACTGTCTCCTGGGTTTGTTTCAAGGAAGAATTTTCAGTCTCACTGCCTTTAGGAGATGCTGCGGAATTGGTCAAGTTTCACTCTAATCCCTTAATTTCTAGCAGTTGTGGTTTTATGAGTATTTTATTGCTGTCTTTCTCCTACACTTGTTATTTGGGCTTGTATACTGTTAGTGTAGGTTCTGGTTTTAGTTCATTATCCACATCTGGGAGACAGTCTTTGACAGCAAGTTGGGTGCGTAGGAAATATGGTTTGTCAAATCTTGGGCAGAATGTTAACAAGAGAGCTCATATAATGGGACTAATCCTTGGAAAGCCGTGGTGGCTTAGCATCTACATTCTACACATGTTTGTTTTTGTGTTGGATCAGGAAGTTCTATTCTTTTATGGCGAGACACTTATGGCGGGACCAAACTTCACTGTCTATCCTATTTCTAGGGTTTTCGGTTGTTACGCCACCTTGAGGCTCATATATCATTGATCATAACATTCCTGATACCAACATTTGGTACCCTGATCCTTCCAGTTCCTTTTCCTGTTAGTCCTTCCTAGTGTATCTAGGATGGATCTTTCATTACCCAGTGCCTTTTTCTTTGTACTTCACTTTGGAAACCACTTGTTCCTCCCAAGATTAAGAAATTTAAGACAATGATATAGTTTATACTTTATACTGTCAAGCAATGGCAACCACCTAGGGAAGGCATGCAAGCTGAATTCTGATGGTTGTTCATCTGGGAATCTAAAACCTTTAGGGACTGGAAGGGTATTTAGGGACCATTTGGGTAATCACATTATTGCTTTATGGGCACGATTGGAGGAGAATGTACAAGCTGATTCATGAGCACTTTTGAATGTATTCACATGGCAACTAGGAAGGATTTGGAACAGTGGAGCTAGAGGGGAATGCAGCTTCTATTATTAGTTGGATGAAGGGGATAGACCTTGGACCTTGGAGGCTAAGCCACCTTATTAGGCTTGTGAGAGCGACTTTCATTTAATCATGTGCTTATGAAAGACGATGCGGTGGCTAATAGACTTGCCAAATCTGGTGCTAGATTGCAAGATTTAGTTGGGGGTGGGGGGAGGACTATGGGAGATTGTATTCTTGAGCATTAGGAGGTTTCTGGTTTTTTTTGTATTTTTTACTTTGCCTAAGCTGAAACAATCTTCACTTATCCAAAAAAAAATGGTAAATTTAATTTCTCTGTTATATGTATCATGTGCTTAATTCAGCAAAGACAATTAAGAGTATCCGTCTCAGGTTTTTTTATTGCTTTATTTTGTTCTACTTGTATTCCACAAACTTTTCTAGCGCTATGTCTTCTCTTTTTGGCAATTTTCACAACACCTTCAGCATTTATGCATTCTCATTTGGTCTTTTTTTTTTCCTTTCAGCCAAGGAAGGCAGAAGAGAAAAGACAGTAAGGTTATCCATGATTTATCTCTGCATGTTGACTTCTCCTCTTAGAGAGAACATTGGAGCCGTCGGGTTACCAGTTAATTGAGAACTTACATATGTTTAGGAAAAGATGCAACCGTTTCTGCTGACCTCATCTGATTATAAGAGGTTATCATTTTGCGGAAGTTTGGATCATAGTGCCAATGAGTTCAGCTTGAACAAAATTCGAATTACATTCTTGTTTATCATTCTTTCTGATGTTTTGTATTGTGAAAATTGGAACAGTTTGTGTACGTATTAGAATCAATAGACTGCAACATGCAATGAAGCGGCAAGGGAAGTTGAAATCCAAGCCCAACAGCATGGAAACTAAAGCAAGTTAGCAAACTATGCCGAAAGTAACATACGGCCATTCAGTGGATCGGCGCCCACCAAAAAGACTAACATATGGCGACCTAAGCTTTTTAATTTAAAGCAAAATTTCACTCCGAAGTATAAGCCTGTAACATTAGTTGAAGGGTAAATTCAAGTTTCGTTGTTTCTGACTGCATTACCCTGCTAAAAGGGTTTAACATTTGAGAACAAAAGTACATGGCATCAACTTTTAGCAAATTAATCCTTCATGAAACAATGGATTTCTAAAGGCCTGTTGTATGAAGACTAAGCCCGTTGCAAATTCGCAACCTGGTTCTAGAGTCACAGAGCCGTTTGTTGATCATTCCAATCCCAATTTGTTCTTTCAGATGTAAAGCGCATGAGAGGTTTGACATGTAAAAATGTACGTTACAAACTATGCAAGTGCCTCAAGAAAGAACTGAACAGCTTAAGGGGTGTAATTCTTTTAACAATACATATTCACATTGCCATCTCATAAGAGGAATCAAATTAGATTTTCACACCAAGCTGGATTAAAGTAAGAATCAGAACCAAGTGGTATTCTGATACATAGAAATCATAGTACATTGTTTGGCAAAACTACCGTTCTTCCCGTCTTGCAGCGTTGGGATCAGAAACCATGTTCATCATCATCTTCTCAGGCGAATCTTCCCAATTACCAAGTGTTTTCAAGTCAACCTGCCAAAAGAAGAAAGCACAAAAATGATGTCTGGACTCCATATTCAAAACAGCAGTTGAAACAATTTAACTTAATTAAGCCACACCTTTCGTCTCTGCTCAGTGAAAAGTTGTTCTCTATTTTTATACATACTCTGCTGTTCCTTGACTGCTTTCCCACCTAATCCCCATACTTCCACCACAAGAACCATGGCTTCAAAAGGCAGAAAGCCCTGAAATGATTCCAGCAGCATTAAAGTCACTTGATTAAATTTTTGACACAGATATGTACTCATTTCTCTTTCCATAATGTGCAAGAAACCATTTCAAGCAAACAGATGTATTCTTTATCAACTTTCACCTAAACCAGAATGCCTTATTTACAGAATTTCACAATATCAAAATTGCACTTAGCAAATGGTAACTCATATAGCAATTATTTAAGAGGTACACACATAATCATGATAGCTCCATGATAGCTCCAGTGAATTGAGATACCAATCACTCAACTCCAAGTACAGGGAGTACATGAGGAATGGCATTTCTGAGTTTCTCCTTTTCCATTGTTAACATATAAAGACTTCAAATATGGCATATTCCTACACTACTCACAGTATGCAAATGGGAACATCACACCTAGTTGCACCTAATTTTAATCTGATTGTTTTTTCAGTAGTACCTGATTAGGAATAAGGGAACCATGTTGGTAAGTCTTGTCAGTTGCATGATGACGAAGCGTGATTCTAGAAAAATCTTCATCAATAAAGATTCTTTCATTCCCAATAGTTCCACCAAATGCAACACCTACAGGCTTTGGATGTGGTTCATATCCACTGGAATGCAAGTGGCTGTATACAAAGTTCTTCTCCTTTCCTGTCACAAGTTAAATATTTTCTCAGCCAGATCAAAGTGGAAACTGAAATGACTTGAAATATGGTATTTTATCTACATACCAGAAGGTGAAAATACATGGAAAATTGGGCTTATAGCATATAGATATCCATAGCTTCCATAGAAGTCATTCCTATTTTCAAAACCCTCCTGTTTGAGCATACCAATAACCCATTTCTTGTTATTATTGTTATTATCATGATGGACATGCCCTGGAATACCAGAGACCACGATAAGCATAGGTCCATGATAACCTTCAATGTTTGACCAGAATCTGTTCAATCCCTTCCCATGAGTGGATGACCTGCATGAAAGTATCATATGAGAAGAAGTTGAACTCATCATCCTAGAAATCAATTTAGCATTTGATTTGTTGTTAAAGACTTGAAATACTAAGGTAATGATCCACAATTAAAATGATGTTAACTTCTATAAAAACAAATCAGATGCTACAATTAAAGTAATGAAGTTGTCATCCATCTAAAATGGTCTTGATCCAATGATTATCAGCCCATGGTTCTTCATGCAGCCTGAAATCACAATTAATGCCACCTGATGGATCAGGGCTACCAAGTTGCCCTAATTTTGCCTTACAAAATCATTTACAAATCACTTAATGTCTTCCATCAAACTACATTGTAAGAAGTGCAGACTATGAGAATCAAAATCATATCTTCTTTTAAGTTATAACCAAAGCAACACTTATAACAGTAAGCAAGATTCCTTGCTGGTTATTGTTTTTTTCATGCATATATTATATGATATGATATACACAGTAGACTTGACTGGGTCAGGTTGTTCAATGCCGAATCCTAAAAAAAAAGAGAACTGAATCGATTTGTGACTTCCCAACCAAAGCTGAAGCCTACATTAAACATACTGACTTCTGAGTTGGATCGAAACAACCAGGTGTGAAATAAGCCCTCACCGTTCATCCTTGGCAAGCACAATGACACAGCTATTGATCAAGAAGATATACAAGGCATAAATTTACAGTTAATTCACGATAAGTGACAAAGACTAACCTATAGAGAAGGTTTTCACAGGTTCCATCCTCATCTCTACCAAAGCATAATCTTAAAAGCTCTTCACTTAAAGCACTTCTTAGGGTAAGAGAGATTGCCCAGGCCCTTCCACACGTTAGAAGACTAGTATCATGTGCCTCTGTCAAGGAAATATTTCCCACTGATAAATAGGTAGACTTCACCTCACCCTGCTCATATTCAGAAAAGAATCTAAATCACAGCTTTTTGTTTTAAAATTGGAAGGCAGTGATCAAAAGCTGCATCCAGTATTCAGTTGACAAGACTGTTATGTTTACAGATGTCAGCAAAAGAAGTTATTTCATGTGCCAGAAATATAGCAGCAAATAAAATTACAATGAAAATAACAGACATCCCATATGTCATTGTCAAATAAACCAGCTATTGATCACATGAACACAAAGAAGAAAGGGGGAATCTAAACCCCGAACCCAAGTCAATCAAAGGCTCCATAAACATACAGCATTACGGATTTACTACAAGTCCCCACCAGCTACTGATAAGCTTTCTCAAACTTGAGTTTCATGTTACCAACTTTCCAAGAGTTGATTTTGAAGGAGGATGAGGATCTTCTAAAACATCATACTGATGCACGCAACAGCTGATGCTCCACTATTATTAGTGAAAACAATTACATTAAAGACCTAAAGGCAGAACCACCACACACACCCACCCCCACCCCACCCCCCCCACAAAAAAAAAAGTAAAATTTCTCCAATTGCAGGTAATATAATGTTCTTTTATCTAAAATAAACATTCTAGCAATGATGGATTGAAATGTGCAAGTGCCCTCTATTTTGTTTAATTGTTGCATAAAACACTTAAAAAAAATACAAATTGTGAAATAAATGGAATCATCCCCATCATAACTTGAACATATCAAGTTATCAACCTAGTGCGATCCACATTTTTTATGAATATCAAATCCAAGTATAAATTCTACAAACTTCAAAAATGGAATTGGAATATTAGAAATACTAGGTGATGTAGGATATGAAAAAATGTCTTTCATTTTTTAAGATAATACCAAGTTTCTCCCAAGTAGTTGTCGAGGTTTTAGGTTTAATCTCAAAAAATGTTACCCAATTAAAAAAGAAAAAAAGAAGTGGGTGTGAAAACACCACTCCAGTTACCACATCAGTGGTTCAAAAATCTGAATTTACTATATTTCATCATGAATCTTTCATTTGATGTGTCGCTGTAATTAATATAAATAAAATGGAACAGCCTAGCGTAAGTTACAACGAATTGTTTGGCACATATGCATGCAACAAACAGCAAGTCATGAATTGCAATCCAATGATGTCAATGTATACAGCTTCGATCTCAAATTAGAATTGGAATGCATTGTATAGTATAGGCAAAAGGAAGAAACATGATACCTCAGCAGTTGCACACTTTTGGAGTCTACCATGGACATACTGGGTAAAACAGTTCGCAAGGCTTGGTACTGTTGTCAGGGCCCACATATGAAGCTTTCCAGCAGGAATTTCAATTTCTAACCCTAAAATATTGCAATCCCATACGTTCATGTCACTGCGATCTTCAGTGCACGATACAATGGCTGATAAAATCAAATGGCTTATATCAGGTAGATCAATTTTCTTTTTCTCCTCCGAAGATTTCAAAAACCTTGAGCTCCATGCCATTATCCAGCACACCCACAGAAGCATGAGCAAATCAGTGGAAGATAAGAAGCCAGTTATCTTGCTATCAGAATCATAAGATTCGAATTCCAGTTTCAAAGGAAAACCAGATTTTTCACTCGCTGAAGCATATACCCTGAACAAAGCATTGAAGGTCATCGATGATGACATCCTTCCACAGCAGCTAATATAACCTCTCAAAAACTCTATCCAATGAACACCTTCTTTATCTGCTCTGAAGAATTGGTCGACAACGGACGAGCCCAGTTCAGACAACAGCCCCGGAAAGCGTTCAGGTAATGGGGATGCTTCACTAATTGGGTTTTCTAAAATTAGATTGAAGCATTCCTAACATGGATGAAACAGCAAGTCAGATCAAAAACCAAAGTCGAATTCCTCGTACTTTATTCAAACTAAGCAAAAGTAATTTAGACATTAATTCAAATATTCCATAAGGTGGAAAACGGCAAGGAATATCAAAGTCGAATTCCTCGCACTTCAATTCAAGCTAAACAATTTAAACAATAAATCAAATGAAAGAAAAATTAAGAGTTTAACTACCTGCAGCGATTTGAGAGGAATCGCGTTCGTTTGAGGATCGGCGAGTTTAGCGAAGGCTTTCTGAAGCATCGGAAGAGCTCCAGTGGAAGCTGCCAAGGCTTCTACCTCCTGTTGTTCTCGCGAAACATGCTCTGTGGACGACGATGCTCCCATTTTCGTTTCGTCACCGTTCTCCTCTGCAAATGTGACGGTGGATACTGAAATTGGGGTACCACGAGCGATGAGTTCAACCGTCCGAAACAGAGCCTCATATAAAAAGCAAGTTAACAGCTTCTGAGACACGTTTCGCGACGCGCAGGCGGACGTGTATGCAGAAAGGCTCCACCATGTCGCCAAACAGGATCCTCACAGGAGGCACCGCTGAAGTTTAACGTGCCCCTTCGTGTTTTGAAGAGCCAAATGACCAGAAATGGTAGTAATTGGATCGGCCCAGAGATAAGACCTTACATGGTGGAGAGATATGGCCCAATTAAAGGCCAATAAGCATAATTCCACACATTTCAAGCTGAGTAGGTGTAGGTAGGAAGAAACTATTATTAATTTTGACATATCTTACAAAAGTTAAAATAAAGGAATAATTACATTTGGATAATGCTAAAGGCATCCTTGATATATGCACAAATAGTTACAAAGCTCTTCTGTCTCGTGTATAAAAGTTGATTATGTTCATGAAAAAAATAGTTTTATGCTCGATATGTCCTTTAAGCTTTGACAAAAATAAATTACCTTTGCATATTAGATTATAAAATTACCCTTATCTATAAATTTAAAAGGAAATTTCCAGAAAATGACCAATGGGGGTAGTTTAAAGTTTAATTTTGTTAAAATAAAACTTGTTTAGCTGCGTTAATTCTCTAATTTAGGTTGGATATTTTTTAAGTTATATTTTGCTTTTAATGAATTTAAACTGTCAAGGGCTTGTTTGGTCTTTTTCAGCGTTCTTGTTAGACAAAAGGGCACTTGGTGACATGAGAAAGGATATTTTTAGTATTTTTCGTATGACAAATGGTTTATGTGCATCAGTGACAAATCACAAGGGGTGTAACTGTAATTGTCTCTAAACCAAAAATAATCCCCTTTCAAACCATGAGATAGAGATAGAGGGGCTTTCTTGATTCAAAAATAAGGTAAAACAATTAACCTAACCCATTGTTAGCCCATCCCCCCCGACTACTCCGCCGCCCCTGAATATTTTGGTATAATGTGAACTTGTTTTTAATCAACAAAGGGATTGACATGTAACAATAAAGTGAGAAACCTTTTATATCTTATAAAGTAATTGTTCAACTAATTTTAATTGGTCATGCATTTCATTTCTATCCACACCTAACATATCTAATCCCAAGGCCTTGCCTATCTTTGTCTAACACTCACGTTTAACTAGTAACATTGTATTGCTTCCCTAATATACACAGTTTTTTTTTACTGAGCCTGATTTTTGACTAAGCTTGAGCTTTCTGTTTATTCAGTAGTTTTAGAAGTACTTCCACGCTTTAGAAAATCTGGGTCCGCCACTTCCGTGGTTCATTCTTTTTCTAACCTGCTTACTACATAGTTTAGACTATACTAGCTCTTTTAAACCAACTTGCTACCATTATAATTTACTTACCTCAAGCATTCCCATTCCTCCATTCCAGAAGTCTCATTTATTATCTTGTCTTATTTTCAGTATTTCCATATTTTCGAGGTCTCCGAACAATTTCTCCTCTAAAAAAGTCCTGCATGAGACATGTCGTCGTCGAATTAGAAACACAAAAAACGAACACGTCCAAACGACAAATTTTTATTTCGGATTCGGACCTTCCAACAGGCCTACGAACCACGCAAATTCAATCTTTCTTTTTCTTCGCACGAAGAACAATTCAAATCCATAGAAAACTCTGAAACAGCGGTTGCTGCTGAAAAATTATCCCATACAGATGCTCAGAATATAGTCCAGAAAAATTTAACTAGTTGATGAATTGAGCCCGTCAAACACAATAAAGATTGGAGAGATGCAGTATGGTTTCATCTGGTTGACGTACACACATCAGTACGCGATTGAAACTCTTAACCAGTTCTCAGGATGATGTGGACGCCACTGTCGGTATCCACAATGTCACTAATCTCTCCAACTTTCAGAGCGTATGTCATTTCCTCGAAAGGCTTCTGCATCTGGCCCCGGCCAAACGGGCCTGCAACAATCATTGCCAAAGGTTACTTCGTCTAAGTCGACATATGGAATATTTACCAAAGCCAAAATAAGCAATAGTAATGATAATAAAATGCCTTACCCCCAATAAACCAGCGTTATCGACATAAATCTTATTCATCACAATTTACCAACATTTTTTTTTTTGGTAGTATCACAATTTACCAACATGATGCATCACTAAGATCTTAACTCTCATAAAGTAGTACAAGATGGTCTCACAGTAACACTGTCCTAATTCTAAGATTTCCAGAATCAAATTACACCATAAAGTTCAGATTAACAGTAACAGTTCTGTCCTTGCAAAATCACAAAAAAATTCCTGCATATAGAACTTCACTACATCTATGAATTCTCACCTGAAAATCACATCAATAAATCCACTCAACAGCTTCCCCTTAACTAAAAAGGAAAGTGACAATACTAAGATAAAAGAAAAATGTAAACAAAACCCAGGCTATATTTATTTCAGACATTCATCAAACAAAATAACAAATTTCACAAAATCTCGTATGGTAACAAGAAAGAAGAGAAAATGCAAGATGGAGACCGTAGATGATGAAGCCTTTCAGAATATAAACAGAAAAAGAAAAAAAAACAAAGAATGATATAACATCAAAACATAACATATGAAAACAATTAGTGAAGAATTTAGACAATGATCTTTAATGATGTTTGCAATGCCCAGTTCCCAACAAATGTGGGTTAGGCATCCTAAAAACTGTCAAATGGACCAATGTTTGAAGCAATCAATGAATCAACAAGTACCTCATCAAAAAGGGTTGGGCCTAGCAGCATAAATTATGTTCCCACATTTCAATCTCTTAAAGATCATATCTTTAGCTAGTTCAAGGGGTATTAATTTGCTTTCTAACTGAATCCATCCATTTTTTCCCTTTTCGGTCTTCCCCTTAAATGCTCTTAACTATTCAATCAATACAATCTGTCCCTGCCTTGGATCTTCGCTTTATATGCTCAGAACATCTTAGCCCTACTTTCTTCCACAGCAGTAACTGCAAAAATCCCAATGCTTGAGCCCATGCAGATTTAATGCATAAATATAGCTCTTTAGGAACTCCAACAGACAACCAGGTAGGAATAGCCTGCAATTTAAGCCCTTTCCTAGAACAAAAATGAAGTTCTATAAAAGGATATAAAACTTCCCATATAGTAAATCTCTAAATCTTCTTTTATTCTTTCTTTCTTAAGGACTAGCCAAGAATTAATAACAAGGAATTTCCACGTGTCTTTCCATCATCTTGATTGGGTTCAGGAGATCAAAGAAATCATATTTGATTAGCAACTTGAAATAAGAGGAAAGGAAACAACAGCAAGCATAAGTTACACTCCTTTCAGATATCACATGATATTCGGATCTTTTCATTGAATTCAATATCTGTGATAAATACAAGGGATACAATAACTAGGCCAACTGTAGGAAGGGCAATTTTTGAGCTTAAAAATGCCAATGGCATAATCTCGCAAAGGTGGTCCCCACTTAGGGACAAGATTAGTTAATTTACAAAAAATCTTTTGACTATATAAGAAAGCAATGGAAGTTTCTCTTGAATGGGGCTAACCGGCTAACCAAAGAATTATATATTTTGATAATTTTTAAAAAATATAAGAATTATCTTTAAGTGTTGGTAATTATTCAATGCTTGATACTGCTCTCAAAGAGTTTGGGATCCAGCGAACTGTACCCTCCCACATCGATAAATAGGTTGATACTCTCCATTCTACAGACAGAGAGATCCATAGAGATCCAGAGAAGAATTGACGCCTGCCGCTCTAAATCCCTGAATTTTGAAAATTTGAAGCTTTAATATTCTGAAGACCCAAAAATCTTGAAGACTTGAAGTGTAATACTCAGTTCAAGATCTAAACCAGTCTTGGATACGCTCCACAACCCAAAGACATACACTAAAGACGAAGTTTTCTGAAACTTCAACGCACACACACGCATAAAGGTCAAGCCGAAGACTTGTGAACAAATTCATCACAAACTTTCATAAAGAAAGATTGAAGATTGATTTGGGATCATGCTATCTTAGGTGTCAAATTGAAGATACTGAAGAGACAAATTAGAGGAATCGCATAGATCTGTACAACATTAAATTTATCAATAAATAAATTTTATTTGTATCTATGCATCTGGTCTGGTTTTTTTTTTACATGAAAATTTGTGTGCACGCCAAGCAAGTTATCTGGATACGTAAGATCTTCAAAAATACTTCCTCTTAGTAATTTTGGACCAACCTAGCTAGTAAAACCAGCAAGGAATTGATAAACACAAAATATCAAAAGACAAAAACCATAATATATTGTTAAAATTTTTACTTATAATGTGGATCTGAAACAGATATCAGCTATACCAATATAAAATATATACATGCACAATCCCAACTGTGGTTCAGCAATGTGAATTTCTGTCACAGCTGTTTATAAAAAAACCATAGATTTAGACAAACTTTGTGCCTTGAAATCATTTCTTACCAAGTGCATCCGTTTATCTATCACCTTCATCCCTTCTATATTCCTCAACTTGAATCCTCTCACATCTTTTGACAATCATTCCCTTAGATTTCTGTTTAACATGCCCAAAGCATATCACTTTTCTACTATCTCACCTCCCATTAAGGTTATCTAGGACATATTTTTTCCTCAACTCTTCTTTCCCAATCTTTCCACAAGTTTGCATCAATTTAACTCATCAAATAAACAGGCTACATCTTTATTGCCCAATATTTGATTCCAATATATGCTTTATCTCATTTTGTTTTTAGCTTGAATGTAAAAGGTTTATCATGTAGCTCATTGTAACTGTGTATACACTTAAGCCACATAGGTTATATTATGTGCAAGGATCTCCCAAGTATTTCCATCTTTTTACGAATAAGTAAACCCAAAAAAGCAGAAATGGTTACCATTCAAGATATTTTGGTTTTCTCTCTTACACTGCTTCTTTCATGCCATTTGTAGTATTTCATATAATTAGTTTTTTCTCAACTAATTTTGCAACAATTTGACTCCATATTATTGCTCCAAAATTCTAGTTGCATTTATCCCTCTCAAATTATCCACCAAAACACCACTTTCAGAAAAGAATATACGCCAAGGCACCTCAACTCCCATGTGAGTTGTCAATTCATCCATATCCTTTTTAAGATGATATGATATCATAACTGAACTTTGAAATTAGTATGCTGTTTTTGAAAAAACAAATGTTAGCTATATATCTTAAACAAAGTAACTTTTGGAAAAATGAAAGTCTCCAATCTAATGTGAATGAGTTCAAAGAATAAAAACAATTTTCCAAACCACAATCTGGTCGCACCAAGCCTGAGAGATTGAGATCATAGCTAATTTGGAATGTTCTCCACATCTCAACTCACAACTATTAGGTCAACAGTTCATTCCAGTTTACACATCAGACCAAAAGATAGAATCACACTAGCAATTTTTCTGGTGCAAAATGGTTTAGCTAAGCGAAATTAATAAAACTCCTTGATTTGTAGAAGATGAAGGAATTATTATAACATATTTATTTTGGGAATTTCAATCTTTCTGTTATGCCATAAATACATGACTTCCACAAATCAAATCTTTAACAGGGTTCATCTATGGCTTTTAAGCAAAAGGCATGAAGTCATGGACGAAATAAAAATTGACCTCAAGTTTAAAAGAAAAAAAACAGAGTTGATATGACCATGGAAACCATCAAGCTCAATCATCCATTCATTCTTCCTTTCCTAACAATACTGTTACATGATCTTAGGGAAGTAGAGCTGCAGGGAAAAACTGAAAAGCCTTCTCAGTTCTCACTACTTAACAAAGGAATCTTGGAGGAAGTCACTGCCTTCATCAGATCTTGTTGGTACAAGTTTGGGTGACTAAGTTTGAAAACTAACATCTCAGCTAGGATAACAGAGCATAAAATAAAGTAGGAAACTCGTAAACTTCCAAATTGGGGTCTCATCGATGAAAATATAAAAAATTTTCTAGTTTCGTGAAAATTATTTGACAATTATACATACTCAAAAATGTGCACATATTTTTCTCTGGTATATATATATATATATATATATATATATATATATATATATATATATATATATATATATATATATATATATATATATATATATATATATTATAATTTCAAGTTTAACAAAAATATGTTGCTCTCTCGAAGGAAACCTAACACTTAGGGTAAAGTTTAAGGTGCAGACTCTTACATCGAAAAAACTCTCTAACAAATCAACAATAAAATTAAGGAAACCAAAACATATGCAAGATCAGAAAACTCCGATAAGATTCCTGGATGACCTTTTTTCTGATATGAATAAAATCTCTTAATGAAAAATGTTGCAAGTGGCATGGAAACCAAAATACATCAAGAACGTATTAAGAAACCCTAGCTCGCTCCAGTTCGAAAAAAAATAAAACCCTAATAGTTTCGGCTAAGGGGCGAAGATCGGATATCCACCTGAACTCCCTACCGTAAAATTCAAAACAGAACAATAAAAGAATACGAAGATCAAGAAGAAACTGACCTAAATCACCACCTCGTTTGGCAGAACTACAGTCAGAATAGCTACTAGCAACGTCCTCAAACTTAGTTTTACCGGTGACGATGTCCTCTCTCAGGGCTTTGAGCTGAGAGACGGCGCTGTCTCTGGTAGTGTTCATGATAACACGACCTTCAGGATCTTTCCATGAAGCTTTTCTTCTAGAACCCTGATGTTTGATCAAGATGTGAGAAGCCCTAACTTGATTAGAAGACATTTTTGATTTCTTCACCTTCTTTTCTGTTCGATCTGCCGATGAGATCGAAGTTTTCTTCCTCTTTCGATCGTTCTCTATCTTTACAGAAACTCGTAGAAAATTTTTATAGCTACTAAATTCGATCAGATGTTTCTCAAGTTCTCGTAGAATTGCCGCGACAGATGATCGCTCGTACCAACCAACCCTTTTATGCCATTGGTTATGGAGGATAGAATCGTCTTTAATGATTACAAGGAGGACATTTTAGTAATTTTATTCCGAGTAAAAAAACATGGGGAGCACTCCCCTACTGCAAATCTAGAGTTTCCAGGGTTTTGCAGGGTCTCCTCCTCACGCACGCAAAAAACTATCACTTCATCCTGTCAAAAGCTCCCATGGCGCCACCTCCAGGCCCTTACTCGGGCACAAGTACTCTTGCTCTGGTAATCCATTAAGTTTCGTTCTGATATCCTGAATTTCTTTTACTGAACACCGTTAAATTTCGTCCCGTCTTCAAGCTTCCACTCATTTGGCAGGTGGCTCGTGTCTCGGCTGTCACCGTTGGTCTCGTCTATGGGAGCATGAAGCTGAAATATCTGAAGGTACTCCCATGTTTGCTCATTTTACTCACTTAGATATTTGCTTGCAGATGCGTTTAAGTAGTCTTTATCAGATCCGATTGTGTTGCTGGCTCCAAGGATACATGTCATAATTAGGTTTCTGGAGGGATTGGAATGGTTTCTTATGATTTTGAGTTCGTTGGGTGGAATTTATTCTTGTGTTCTACAATTGAATTAAAAGTCAAAATCTCGTTTAGGATTCATGTTCTGCTAGATTCTGAAAGAATAAGATAATTTGAAAAGAGGGTGATTAAGGGGATTTGTTTTCTACATTCCGGAAACTATTACAAAAGGTCTACGAGTTTTGGCTCTTCCATCTAGTTTCTTGTTGCTATGTGATCAATTATATTGGAGGGAAACGATTTATTTACATAACTGATGTTACATTGTTATCTAGACTTATAACGCATACAGATTTTTTCTCTGTTTTGACGGTAATCAGAAGTTAGATGTTTGATTTGGACTTTAGTGAAACAGCTCCAAAAAAAAAAAAAAAAAATTTCACTGAACTGAATATGCCTTTTGGTAATGAGAAACAAGCTATAAAGCATGCCTGTTGGCATCTATTTCCTCTCTCGAGGAGAAACATGAAAAGCGAAAAAAATCCCTATGATCACTTCATAAGGTGTGGAATCCCATTGATAGAAAATAGGTATCATTTTCATTCTTCTTTTTATCATGATCGATATGTTTATTGAAAGGAAATTAGGTGCTGAATCTTGAACTTCTCTTGTTTCTATATTTGAGATGTCTTTACCGTAGCTTGCTTCCCATTATGGGCTTTAATTTTATTTACCATCCCATTTTTGGTTCTTTCCTTTTGAAAGTCAAATTCTGTATTTTTTTTTCCTTGTCAGATCTTTTGCATTATTGGTATAGTACTCACATCCAAGAAGGCTTTCTTTTTCAATCACACCATCCTTCTATCTCCCTATTTTTAACTTAACCATTTATTTTCCTTTCCTTGAGTTAATCCAACCAAACACCCCAAAACCCTTGCCATCGCCCAGAAGAAAAAAAATGAAAAAAAGGTTTCTCAATTTGCAGCATGCTTCATGAAAAAGTTCCTTCCACTTGTGGAAACGGTCAATCAATAAAGCTGAAGATTATATGGTTCTATTTATAGAGTTGTTTGTCAGTATTATTTCTTAAGATAATATTTGGCTTGTTAGAAAATTATATGCATATTAGTCACTTGGCTTGATGCATATAGTATTTCTCCATTGAGCTTTACCCAACAGTTGTTAAAGGGGAAATTTGTGGAACATGCTTGAAGAAACATGAATAGAGGCATCCTGTGCATTACACGTGTTTCAATCAGAATGTACACTATTCCAGAAGATACAATATTCCCCTTATAATTATTACTCTAAGACAACTTCCAATATCAAACATATGCTTGTGGTCTTAAGGGTTTAGTTGATAAATAAGTTTTATACTCTGTTTATGTTTAACAAGATAATTTTTGTAACTGTCTAGTAATTGACAATAACCTGCTACTAGATATACCTTGGTGTTTTTTATTTGTAGATGATATGATTTGGTTGATTAAACTAAATATGCAGGAAATGTATAAACAGAGTTTTGGATTGGTTAAAAATGGTTTGAACATATAGGAAACAGTGTTGGCATAGACATAGCGGGAATGAGGAACTAATTTGGGAGGATGGTCAAGAGGTTACTCAAAGCAACCTTCTTTATTTTATTGATATGATTGTTCATAACGAGGTAGTTCTCTTCTTTTCTATTTCATCCTCTAATCCTCTCATCTTTCTCTTTTATGGAAAATAAAATTTTGATTTAAACTAAAATGCTTGTGTAAATGGGGAATATAGCTACTCATCCATACTCAAATCTCTTCTCCTTACCCCAACCCAAACTTACAACCACCCGAAACTAAAAAAAACAAAGAAAAAGAAGAGGAAAAGAAAAGAAAAATGGAATATATTGTTTTTTTATTAAAATCATGTGTGGCACATATTTGTTTGATTGTGTGTATGTGTACCTGTATACAAGGTTTGCAATTTTGGTGCCGGTGGGCGTGCTGCCCATTGGCCAAAACGAAACCGAAACGGCGGAAAAATAAAAATAAAAAACACAAAAAATGGGCAAATTTTGGTTTTTTCTGATTTTAGGGAAATTTCGTCGGCACGCCGGTCCGATTCGCCAATAAAAAATACATTTTTTCCCGTTTCGCTCGTTTCGTTTCGCTCGGCACGTGGCCTCGTTTCGGTGACAAATCGTCGAAATTTCGGTCAAGTCACCAACGATGCGTCCCCAGCGATTTCCCCTGGCGAAACGCATCGCCGGGGTCCAAAAACCGAAATTTCGATGTGCCGCCGAAATTGTAAACCTTGCCTGTATATATGTGTTTGTCAAAAGATTTCCTGGCTTGTCTCACGATATGAGTTGAGGTATGGGAATGTCTATAACCTGGAACGGGGATGTGGCTAATCCAGACTAACTGAAAAAAGAACCTTTTGGATAAGCCATAAGGACAATATTTCAATCATATAAGCCCCAGTAATATATGAAATTGAATCATCTACGGTTGGACCTGTAAAATGGTCCAACCGTAGCCAATGCGATGCAGCCACATGGGTCTGCATGGTAGGCAAAGACCTGACACACTGACATTTGTCAAGTCTGTGCCTGCCATTCAGCCTATGTGGCTGCTTGGCATTGGCTACGGTTGGACCTATTTTACAGCTCCAACCATAGATGATTTAATTCTGTAATATATGTGCACCCGATTTTATTATGTGCAATAGCTGCAGTTGATCACCTGGAACGTGGATGTGGCTAATCCAGAATAACTGAAAAAAGAACCTTTTTGGATGTGGCCGATTTTATTATGTGCAATAACTGCAGTTGATCTCCTTTTCTTTTATAAAAAATATTTTTTTAAAGTTTTAAAGACCTTAGTTATGGGGGTTGATTTTTGCCATTTTATAAGTATCTTCTGTGATGAAACTTCATGGATTGAAGTCAAGTGGGAGCACACATGAATAATTGGTTTTCATCTATCTGTCTTTGTCATACATACAAACATGTTTGTATATGAGTCTATTTGGTCACTGTGACATATGATGCTAGAGAAATATCTGCTAAATATTACTAGTGAGTAGATGCCAGACGATGTCTGACAGAGAGTTTCTACCACTCACAAAAAAGGAAAGCACCTCTATTTTATGTTGGTACTGCATCAATTTACCATTGAAATGAGGTGATTTTCCAAGAAACATGTGCATTGAAAAGAATTTCTTGGGCAATGCTAAACGATATAAAGCTTCATTTCTTCTCGTTCTTTTTTTTTTTCAATTTTAATTGATTGTAATGACCTTAATGAGTGTATCTTCTTAAGAAAGCTGGGAAGCTCACTAGGGAAATTAAATTTCTTAATGTCAAAGTGGTCTTCTATATTTTTGGAAATGCCATTGCCAAAGCATTTTTGGCTGCTTTGACTAGCATTTCAAGTGAAAATATTGATTGACATGAATTTAAAGGCTGTGGAAGCAGCAAGAACAGCTTTGGCAATTGCTAATGATTATACCTAATCTTTTCGGGTGTCATTCAGCCAGTATAGCTCTGACCAGTTGCCCTTCCTTATGTTTGTTGACTATATTGCATGAAGGCCTTTGATCTTTGAATCACAGATCTCTGCTGGCTTGTGGCTTGGAATCATATCCTCTGAATATTGATTGGAGCTCCATTGCAAGTTGAACAGATATGCCGAGGAGGTGTCATGATCCACCTCAAGGGCATTTTGGTCTTCTGAACTGCCCTCTAGGGTGTCCTTAAACAACCACACAAGATGGCGACTTGATAGTTCCTCAAAAGGGCTAGTTGACTTTCCCAAGGATTCTCCACCAAAGAGGATATGATTCCATGCGAATAATTGTGTTATGCTCATTTTAAGTGCATAAATTGATTCGACTGACCTCAATTTATTGTCCAACTCATTAGGACTCTTTTTTACTTTTACCTGTAGGCTCATCGAAGATGTTTTCCTTCAATTAATATGTGGTATTGCATGAACAAGTATCAATTTATTTGTTTACACAGACCAGTAAGATTTATCTTTTTATTGGTTTTTTAGGCGAAGGCAAAGTCGCAAGGAAAGGCTGAAGCAAAAGCTCACCATTGAAGAATAAATGGGTTTGATCATTGATTTCCTTTAACAATTACGGGTAACTTCATAGCAGTAGGAGTTTCTTGTGCCGGATTTGTAAAGCATTCATGGACCATGGTGCTTTGCTGGCAGCTCTGCAATTTTGTTGATGTTTATTCACTATGTCATTTGGATCGTTTATCTACTACTATTATTGACAGACCAGTGCCATTGCCATTCTTAAGCATAAAATAATATTCCACTGCTTGGAGAACTTATCCAAGTAATTTTCTAGCTCAGACAAAGGAAGCCCCTGAAGACCGTCAAGCCAGACCCAGTATAGACGTTGGATGGTATTATTGTCGCCGGAAGAGTAGAACTGACAGTGAGCCCAAGTACTATTTTTTTTGGTAATAGAGCCCAAGTACTATGGTTGAAGATGGTGGGAACTCCGACCTGATTGAGAAGAACCAAACGATAAGATATTTTTTGTTTTTTGTTTTTTTTCTCGACTAGTTACACATGGTTCATCCGTGTTACGTACTCAACCACTGCTAGCTTTCCATGTGAACTTGCAGGAGATCCTGGCCATTACCGGGCAAGTAATCGAGAGCACAAAAATTTCATTCAGGGAAATAAGGCAGAGTTTTTAACTTACCCCAAAAGGGTAACAGAAGGCAGGGTTCTTTAATGTACTTGATCCTTGCAAGTTCCATTTAGCTAAGTGGGGTTGTTTCGCACAGCAGCAAAATCCATTTATTTACCGTAAATGGGTGTGGACTTCTTACTTACACTATCTAAGACTAGACTATGATTGCTCTCAAAACTTTTGGCTCTATGAGGGGTACTTACGTATAATGGTTCAGATTTCCGAGCTAACGTGCACTCGATCTGAGTTGTGTCTAGCCAGAAAAAAAGAGTAGATCAACTTTTAGTGATACACCTTTATCAAAATAAGAGCTTTAAGTAGGGTTGCTTATCGGGCGAGCCATGCCGGCCCGACGGACTATGCCGTGTGTCAGCCTGTCTGGCATGCAAAAATGGCTAGCTGTTTTTCTTCCAAAAAAGTGCTAAAATGAATTTGTTTACAATTTTATCCTTTCCAACAACCATATTAGGGGGGTATATTTGTAATTCACTGTAAATGATCATTTTTACCCTTCTAACAGTTATATTTGAGGGTAGAGGTGGTAAAAAACCATTTTTGGTTTTCTATAAATAGGCTTAACCCTTTCCACTCCAAACAACACATCTTTTCATATCTTTTTTTCTCTTCTTACTTTCTTAGGGTCTTGTTTAAAGATTTGGCCAATGGCCGGCAGACTTGGCAAAGTGCTCACACGGAGGGGTCCCTAGGGCAACCATTGGCAAATATTTTAATAAGACTCTAAGAAAGTTATGAAATTTTTTTTTTTTTTTTGCTTTCTTCATTTTCTTCTTAGAGTCGTATTTAGTGATTTTGCTAATAGCCGACAAAGTCACAGTGCTCCTTGCGCCGGATTGTTAACTAATCACTGAACAAGGCTCTTACAAAGTTATCAAATTTTTTCTTTTTTCATTTTTGCCTCTTCACATCTACATAAGAGTTGCAAAAGTATTACTTACGTCAATTATTACTTGGACAGTCAAGCAGTAATAGACACAAGTAACACCTTTGTAAGTCCTCATCTTGGCATGGTTCAAAAGGTAAGCAACTTTTTTTTTACTATTTTTTTTTGTCGCAGAAAACTACCCCAGCCCGCGGGCGGCCCACCAAGCATGGCACAGCCCAACCCTAGCCGTGCCTGGGTTTTCTTTGATAGGTCAGACATACCATGGCCCATCAAGAGAAACGGGCCGTGCCTGGGCCGGCCTGAGACTCGCTAGGCACGGGCTATTCGTGCCCGTGCCATGCTGGGCCGGCCCGTTAACCATTCTAGCTTTAAGAGTGACATTTCACAAAACAAAATCTACCCAAAATATCCTTTTTCTCATTTATTGATTTGATTTGACGGTAAGATTTGTGCAAATTCAATTATTGAGGCTGCCAAATGACGGGTCCATGAATGGACTAATACAGGCATTATAAAAAAAAAAAAAAAGGAATGGACTAATACAGGCCGTCTGATCCTGAAGAACATTGCCCACTGTAACGGTCAACAGGGACCAGTTCTTCCCATGCATCTGTCTTGAATCTTGATTGACGTTTTGACGTGAGTACGGTGTTCTTCTTATTTAAAGACAACCGACAGCCATCTGTTCCTAGCCAAGACACATCCTGTATCTTTAATATATAGTTTCGATTTATTTCTCTTTAGGCTTTATTAAATTTCTTTTACTGTTTATTTACTTAGCTTTCTCATTAAATGGAGATCCCAACCGTTTATTTATTTGGTTTGTTTAATTAATTAATTTTCTTTCCTTGTACTTTTGTTTCCACTTGCTCCCTTGTGCCAAATCTCACACAGAAAGCTCTTACCTGCTCTCTCACTCACTCTGTGTCTCCGCGGAAGCAGAACGGAGATGGGTTCTGTTTCGCTGAACATTGGGGATGGAACAGCTAGGTTCAGAAGAGCTTCTCTCTGTTCTTCGGCTCTCAATGTTATCATGCTCTTCTCTGTTCTCACAACCAATCTCTTTGCTCTTTATGCTTTCACGTCTCCTAAAACCCACCCAGTGCAAAATACTCACCAGAAGCTCTCTCTGATCTCACAACAAGTCTCTCTGATCCTTGGAGAGATCGATTCCTCGCAAAAGAAATTAGCCCAGATGGAGAAAGAGCTTCTGGGGTATGATAGTATCGATATCTCCAAACCCAATATCACTAAAGAGCTGAAGCTCTTCCTCCAACACCACCCACTTCCTCTTGGCAAGGATTCCAGAACTGGGATCACTCAAATGGTCTCTTCGGTTGGGCATTCCTGCCAGAAATCCATCGATGTGTTGTCGCAGTACATGTATTACAAGGTCGGCGGAGCCTGCCCTGACGACTGGAGTCTTGCCCAAAAGTTGATTCTCAAAGGTTGCGAGCCGTTGCCAAGGAGGAGATGTTCCACAAAGTCCGTGCCTAAGGTGGGTCTTTACCCCTTTCCGCTTTCCCTTTGGAAACCTGTTAGTGATAAGATTGTTACTTGGAGTGGACTTGGTTGTAAGAACTTTGATTGTCTGAAAGGCAAGAAAATTGGTAGAGATTGTGTTGGTTGCTTTGATTTGGTGAATGGGTTTGAGAAAGAGAGGTTTGTTAAGGCCAGAGGAAAGACTGATTTTGTTATTGATGATGTGTTGGCTCTTGGGAGTGGTGGAATCAGAATAGGGTTTGATATTGGAGGTGGATCTGGGAGTTTTGCAGCAAGGATGGCAGAGAAGAATGTGACTGTAATTACTTCTACTTTGAACGTGGATGCACCTTTTAGTGAATTTATAGCTGCAAGAGGGCTTTTCCCACTGTTTATGAGTTTGGACCAGAGGTTCCCCTTCTATGACAATTTATTCGATCTGGTTCATGCAGCCAACGAATTGGGTGATGGTGCCCGTCCGGAGAGGATGGAGTTCTTGATGTTTGACATCGATCGGATTCTGAGGGCTGGAGGTTTGTTTTGGTTGGATAATTTTTATTGTGCTAATGAAGAGACTAAGAGGATATTAACAAGGTTGATCGAACGATTTGGCTATAAGAAGTTGAAATGGGTTGTGGGAGAGAAGCTTGATGCTTCTGCGATGGGGAAGTCTCAGGTTTATTTGTCTGCTGTTCTACAGAAGCCAGTGAGAGTACAGTAACTAAAAAAATTTTCTGGATCCAGTAAGAGGTATTAACGCTCTTGCAATTTTATTTGCCTTCACACACAATTTGTGTGAACCATTGTATGCATGGAATTTCTTTCTTTTTTTTTCCTCTGTGGAATAATTAAAATAAGTCAGCTGTTTCTTTTTCCTTCTCATCAAAATGATAGTGTTAGGGGATCTGTAATCTGTAATTTAGGATGTGCAGTGAGATGCTTCTTATACTAGATATGGTGGTGGGATAGCACTGTGAAACATTCTATTTTAACTATGCATTTAACTTCTGTGGTTTCTTTTAACTCTCATATGCGTGGGTTGTTGATCTTTAAAAAGGAGAAATTAGCTCACTTCTTTGTATTATAAACTACCTGGAAACTAGGAAATCGCTTATGTTCGTGTGATGCTATTACCAAGCAAAAGTGAATAATCTAATTTCAAGGCTTCTTGACATCTTTCAATGTATTCTATCACTTTCTTATTTTTGTCTTTGCTAATTGTAACATGTCTTGTGCATAGGTATACTGTAACTTCTTTGTAATTTTTGATTGATTGCACCTTTGTTGTTCTCTATTCAATTATGAACAATAAAGTAGTGATATTCCATGGCTAATCTTATGGTTTTGAGGCTCAATCCAAGAAAACTTACTGGAACATAATTGTTTATAGTTGCTGGTCGGAACAATTTTATTGTCACATGATGTCTAGTGTACCTTCTTAGAGATCAGCATCCATTCTGATGAGATTTTGAGTATCTAGATGTCTGCCAAAATTACCTAATTATCAATTTATTTTCTTGGAAAGAATGTCTCCACCATGGAATTTTGTTGCCTAACCCAGCTGACTTGGTTTTCCAATAGTAATATCTTTAGGTATACACCTTAACCCTGATACTTAAAGTAACTTCTAACTATGGTTTTCATTTTGTTCGCTTGCCTTGGCACCCACTCACCTCATTGCTTGAGCAACTTCTGGGTGTGTTTTTACTTTTTTGGCAACTGAAAGGTAGAAAACATGCAATATTAACTACACTTTTATCTATCTCTGAGCATGCAATCCCTAATTCTGTTACACCCCAACCTCATCCTCCTCTTTTAGTTATAAAAGCAACTGATAACACCTCCTCATGATTCTGCTTTCACTGTTTACATAACTCCCTTGAACTCACTGAGTCCTTATTCACCAGAACTTCTGTTTGAACTGATACATGCATATTCATCTCTCACTCCCATCAGTATCCTGTTGACCTTTTAAGTGGAAAGCTAATTATACGAGCCAAACCTTCTTTCCAGATATAAGTCCACTTATTAACGTAATCCTGACTCAAAAAACTGATCAGTTAAATAGGTGCTGAATCCCAAGAAAAAGAACCTATTACTCTCAGTATTTTTCATATTATTAGAATAAACAATAACTGATCTATGCTACATCTTGTATTTTAAAAGTCAAAAGCTATTCTCGACTGACATCGAGTGTCTATATTTCCAATTTATTTTCTGTTGTGGTTTTGATGCTGTGAAAACTTGTGGGCATCTATTTTTTTTGTGTGTCTTTTTTTCTCTCTCATCAGATTGTGATAAGAAGCAACCTGGTTTGATGAATATTTTTGAGGTTTATGGGGACATCAAGTGTTTTGTAGACAACTTCCCATGCTCTGTAGGTCTATTTGACATGAAATTTTTGAAAACGTTTTAACCCGTTCTTTCAGTCTCCCTATGTCAAATTACTGTGGTCATCTTCACCAATATTCGTTTGATGCAATGTTAACATAGATGCTGGTTCAACTTGCAAGATCTTATCTCGTAAGGTGATGCAAAAGGCCATACTCTTCAGGTATTCAGCAAGCCATTTTTGTCAGTAGGCTTGAATAGTGAAGCTCCTAGCATGATATTTAAAGAGTATAGTGATACTTGTATAATAATCTATTGCAACGTGACTTGTGATTAAAAATTATATGAAGGTCCTCGTTTCAATTTGAACTTTCTTGAAAAAAGTTAGACGCTTGATTTCGTTGAAATCAAAAAGGTCATCACCAAAAACATATTTGAAGATGTTACACTTCTGATCCCATTTGACTCTGACTTTCCTTTGTGTTTTTCTTGCTTTTTTCAGATGGCATTCACATCTGCATTGACTATGCCTTTTTTTTTAACGCCTTTGGTTCGACAGATCAAATATGATTTTGCAACTGCAGCCTGTCCAGGTTCATTTCTTCAGTTAGGTCATTTCTCTAGTACAAATTCTATTCACACTGCATGCAGTTGGTATCCGTTCAGATGCCCTAGTAGGCGATGCAGTGATGGGGCTGAGGAACTGAATATGGGGAAGAAAAGAAATTTGATTCTCAAAATTTTATGGTTACGGATGAGGTTCAGAAACCCAAAAATTGTATTTGGGAAGAACAGTTGTTTTTAAAAAATTAAAATCCAAAAAAAAAAAAAGGCCCTGTTTTCAAAAGCTTTTAGATACAGTCTTTTTCCTAAAACATTTTTGTAATTTCTTATTTGGCTAATCAAATCACTCATTCCTTTATTTACTACCTCCATCACACAATAACACTAACTATAGCTACGATCACACAACCATCGCCGCCGCCTCCACCACATCGACCGCAACCATTCATTCCTTTATTTCTTTTATATCACCGTCGTCACCACCACATCCACTGTCAACAGCATCATGGCTACTGCCACTATCATTAGGACAACCATTACTACTACCATAGTCATGGGTAACTGCGCCACTGTTGTTGTCACTAACAGTTTTTTTAATCAGTCATTTGACTTCGCAAACGTAAATTAATGATTTTAAAATCATAATTGATTTTAAATAAATGCCATCAAATGGGTAAACCATAAAAAAATGCGATTGATTTTTTGGTTTTGAAATTATTTTTTTAGAAAAACATTACCAAACATGTTGACAAACCCTTGCTAAATGGATTGGGCCTATTGACACTCAACCCTTCTGGTGGGTACAGGCCCTGCTGATCTTTTGAAGATGGCGGTTGTACAAGACTCCTGGTTTAAAATTCTAAATACTTTTTTGACTGAGAGAAGGTCCTAACTCCTAAAATCCGCTGGTCTCGAGGCACCCAGTTGGTCTGATTCTTTCCTTTTTTTTTTTTGGTAGTCATCTGATTCTTTCCTTAAAGCAAGCCATTCACATCTGCCCCATTTAATAGAGGCATAAGAGATGTAGTAGAAGGAGATGTCTACAGCTAAATCACAGACGCTCTAGTCCGGTGATTGGTTGGTTGACCTACTTTGAAAATTCATAAAGCAATGACTGTAGGAACAGCGTACGGATTTTCTGGGAACTGTTGCCACAACATGTACAGTACCATAATAATGGGGTTTAGATTTTAGAGAGCTTGCAGATGGCCTACTGGCCTTATTGCTTCCGTCTCAACAGCGCGGCAGCCGGCGACATCAATGTGCAGTGCAGTTTTTTTTGATAACAACATGCTATTTCATTACTACTTAATCTGGTACAATTCTGCTATGGGTGCCACCGAAAAAGTCTTCCCCAGCAGCTTTGGAAATTACATCTGGGAATGATCTTACCCACCAACACGAGTAGGAATTAAGAGCAAAATTTGCCAGGGAGTCCGCTAGACAGTTGGCCTCCCTGAACACTTTAAGGAACTTGATATTGAAAAAAAGGGACGAAAGATGAAGAATTTCCTCTACAATATACCCAATTTTCCATAAGCTGGTCTTCCTAGATCTGATGCAGTCCACCAACGTCTGAGAGTCACTTTCAACAATGATCTTTGAGCACTTGTTGACCTACTCGCAGGGAGTCAGGAGCAAATTAATGCGTGGTCCGCAAAGGGTTGGACTGATACACCTTGGGCAAGGCCCATCAAAGCTTTTTGGGCTGATGCTCTCTAACATTTTTCTTTTTCCTTTTTTTTTGCTTGAGTTGAACTTGTAGCTGTACATGACAAGAGTCTATTGATTCTCTAATTCAAATAATTGTCAGTTTTTTGTTTGGCCGGGCCCGGACTGGGAACCTGGCCTATGACCCGAAGAAAAAGCCCCACGCCTTGCCACGTAATCTTGATCGGCTAAGCTGATCCAGATTCTTATATATTATCCATCCACCTGAGAATTTTGAGTTCTGACACTACAGGTTGGAGTTGGACAAAAAGGCTGCACCGTCCAATATTGGTTGGTCGAAGTAGGTTCGATGGATGTCATGTATCTTCACTCTCTGATCTGTAAAACCTAACAGACGCATCTCTGGGCGTTGTCGTCGTTCAGGTACCACTACCAGAGTACAGAGGCATGGTCAATAAATCAACACTGTCGGATATCTAACCATCTCTTTCGTTTTATTCATTTAATTTGGACGGTCCGATAAAGAGTACGGAGAGGTCCTAGAAGATCCAGTGGCCCTCAGTGCACCAATCAAACATCCTTTGGCCTGAGATATATATATATATATATATATAATATCTGTTGGGTGGGACCCTTTGACCTGTGGGCAAGGGCAACAACAACTCTTTCTATGTATGATGCAACTAAGTTTGATAGATGTCAAATTTTTAGATTTGTTGACTCCCAACTTAACAATCAAAATCAATTGCTTTCATCAATCATTTGAGGAAGATTTATGGGGTAAGTGCATAATTCTCTTGTAATCATCTACTTATGATTGGTGGCATATATATATCAGAGTGTGTGTGTGTGAATCAGTGAATGTATAAAATATAATATTTATACATACATATTTCCACCACAAGAGTATGGTTTATTGAAAGCTGAAATCTGCAGGGGGCGGCTGATTACAAATACAAAGACCCATATATGGAATCATCTTCAGGTATGGGGTCACTTTCAGGAACCTCACTCCATATTCCTTCTGCACTCTAATTTAAAAGCCATTTTGGGGAGGGAAAAAAAAAAGGATTAAGTGAAAGATATGGGAGTGGGAGAAGATGGGGTTTTCAGGTTGGTGAATGATGCTCTCTGCATCTACCCCCCATGTGCATCTCGATTACTATAATCACAAGAATACAGTGAAGATTGTAACAATGCATTCCTTATATTCCGGCCCAGAACATGTTCCAATAGTCCCTTTCTTGGTTCCTTGTGAGGCTATTCAAGTACGTACTACACACACAGATTTACATAAATTTTTTTTTTGGTAATGTACACACACATAAAGAAAGCTATAAAAAATCCCTCATTCATAAGCCAAAATTCATGGTCCGTCGACACTCACAAACTGTTATATAAACTTCTGATAAGATATTACCGAAAGGCTTGAAAATGATTGATAAGGCTTGTTTAAATATAAATATGTTGGGCTTGATTATTACTAATGATTAAGCTCTACGTACATATGACCACCCACTCACACACGGACGGACATGCACCACCGTCATAAGGGGTTGCTTATACGTGCATGATATTTTCAGTTAATCTAACTACGACTAATGATAACGTCGTTGCTTAGGCCACATGGATCCCATAAAGCAAAATGGCGCCGTTATATATGCATGATTTGTAAATTAAAAAAAATTGGACGATTTTAATGGAAGCCAGTCGAGATCGACCGATGTCTTTGACTCTTCCTACTGTTATAATTAGCTCTGAATTGCTCAAGCATGGAGTGATAATTGAATTCAGGCTAAGAGGAGGAACTTAAAGGGACGAAGAGGCATGCACGTACGGATTCCTCAGATATAATGCACCAAGCTGGTAGAGAGCCACCAGCGAACTTGTTGGTTACAGCTCCTCTCTCACCCCCACAAAACGTTATAAAGGAAGATAATTAAATATAGAGGTACCTTACGTGTACTCTCTCATGTGCCCTGCCGGGTTTGGTGGTTACTTCAATTGGATAAAATTAATGATGTGGCCAGGTGACTGCTGTATTTCTTCGTAATCTGTGGGCGAGATTCTCTTCCACCGTCCATTTCAGTGGCCCGAAAAAGCTGAAAACCATATCCTTGGATGTGAGCGTGCGTTTGACATAAAAGGCAAATGTGCTGTTCGTTAACGAATTAGAGTCGAAAACTAAAAATAGAAACCATGTCACGTAAGAACCGTTCGTTTGTACTGATACCGCACCTCCATCTGTACTTTCCAGTCTAACAAATGATCCGATTCGTCTGGCGTTGTAACTAATGAACGACTTCAATTCCTTACATAAGAAGAATATATAGAACAAGTCCTTTTATTTCAAGTTAAAACAATAACAAATTTGTTACATTTATACCCTTTACAAGCATGAAATTAAACTGGGTTTCCAAAAGACACCTTAAACAACAGCTTTGCAATTAAAAGGATTTCAACTACAAGGATAATAAATAATATACCAAAGAAAAACCTTTTCGAAAACGACATCAGCATCCACGTAACTGTGTCAGTTTGTGTTAAGACATCTTTGACGTTAGCAGCACCTTTAAGACACGTCGTTTTAGCATATAACTACTTTCGTTTATATATAAAATATAGCTAAAGCTAACAAATGAAGCTCTTAATTGGCTCTGTTGGTATCCATTACTGTTTAACTACACAAAGTTCTAACAATTAGTAGACTGAAGCTTTGCGCCAGCAGACCACAGTTAGACATCTACGTAGTCTATTTCTAACCTTTGTCTTACTCTCTGTTCCTTAAGTTTGTCAATTTTCCTTGTAAACCTATCTATACTATTACATAAAGTGAAGTTAATGAATATGCTAAAATATTTTAAAGTCATTTATGCTCAACATAAATAACGATATAGTTACAATATTTCTATCCCATTGAGCTTTTATAAATAAGTTTTATGTAGAATTTAAATATATAGATTGGTAAGAATAAGATTCTACAAAGCTTGAAACTCTCTCTTTTATGGATTTATTATCAGGGTATAAATGGATTAGGTTACATCCTACCGTATATTGTCACAGTACTAGTTCCAGGAATAAATATTATATACCAAGAAAAGAATTATCCATCCATATAATGACTTGTGCCAGCTAACCTAACCAGTATTATAGTAAACTCACAAATACTTGCGGGACGGTCGGCCTTTTTCATACATAATTACCAAAAAAAGAAAAAGCTGGGTAGTTAATTTGGATAAAGAGATTATACAGTTTTCTATTGATATTGGAAATTAACACACGTCGTCTTCACAGCCTTTTTTGGCAATTAACTTTGTTGTCTGTCCCTCCGTGTCTTTTGTTTTTTTGGTAAGGATGTCCCTCCGTGTCTCTAGTTCCTTTCTCAAACCCTCGCTTTAATCCCTTCTGCGGCGTAGTGGAATGCGTACGATATGAAATATTTTTGCGTCCCACCGAATCATCGATCCAGTAATGCACTGCCAGATTTACAGGTCATCATCTTTTCTCCTCCGAAGTCGAAGCTAGCTGTACGACAAAGAGAAGCATGCCTTGTGGTTCGTGGGCCGTTGGTTCCGTGCTGTACAACTCAGCGGCTTCGAACCTAGACGCCTTTTCTGAAAGACACTCAAAAAACAAGGGGCTCCAACTATTTGCCAAGTGTCTAAACAAGATAAACCCGAAAATTGAACGAATCAAATTAACTAAAATGAAACAAATAAAGTCAGTAATTTGCCAAAAGCACACCCAGTCATGGGACCCACCACAAGGTCCTACCCTCGGTTCCCGTCATGGCCGAACTATCTCAGCATATAACGGCTTTAAATTCAAGCGGATTTCTGGCCAATAGACGAGCCGTTTGGAAGGTTTGGAATCGTCTGCTGCCGTTAATTGCCGTTAACCAGTGCAGTTTGATTGACATGCAGAGACATGTAGCATCCAACGGTTGCAGAGATGTTGTTCTTGAAAATGTAAAAAAAAAGTTTTAATCAAACCGGGAAGGTACGTGCCACGTCACTACAATAGTGGGACCCAAGAAGTCAAACAATCCGCAACCGAGTGAAATCGTTTGTGGCCTTTGCTTGAAACGGTCTCTGATGCGGCCGTGAGATGCTGTCATGTGGAATATCTCATGGCTAGTGTTTTGTCATGTGGGTCTCATGGAAGCATCTCACAGTCACATCAGAGATTGTTTCTGGGAAAAGCCACATACGATTTCATCCCATCTGTGACTTGCAACGAGTAATTTATGTGTCAAAGGCTTTTTGGAAAAAGACCTTATTTGTTTCCTCTAATTTCAAGCGTACCATAATCTCTCTTGATTTTTGATGCTCACGTATATTCCCTAAAATCTTCGAATATTTAGATGTTTAATTAATATTTTGTTATATGAACAGAGTATTTGGAAATCAATAAATCATGCAAAAGTATAAAAGAGGAAAAATACAAAATTAGAAAAAATAATTTATGTTTGTGTTTATTTTGGCGTTTTTGGAGTGGGTAGCTTAGCATTGAACATTGACCAAATGGACATAAATGCCTTGATCCTTAAATTCCAACAATTGGGGTACCAGTGATTTAGTGATATTAGGGGGGATGAACCAAAAACCCCCCACAACATACACATGGGGTCTTGCCGACCCAATTGGTCGATTGAAACCATCCAAGGACGTGGGTCATCCCCACTCCTAAAATTTTGATATCCCTGGACTTGGTTAAATTTTTTGTTTTCTTAAGTTTAATTAAGAAGCTTTATCTGATTACACAGATTTTGATGACACACACTTCCTCTAATGCATAACAGTTTGTGTGGTAACACAGGCTTGGATTGTGTTGTTTTTGGAGTGCGACCACCCTATTGCCACGGGCATGCGTCCTTGTGTACTAGAAAAAACCGTCGGGATCGATTTTGATGCATTCGTGTATAAATTTGGTGTTTAGTATGATTTACATGCCAATTGTCTTTGAGTCGTCATTCGAGCTTGCATAAATAAATAGATAAATAAATGTGCAGGTAATGAAATTAACCTTCAACCATATGGTAAGCATATCGACATTGCGATTATGAAACAGAGAACAATTCTTAATTTATGGTTTGATATCAGAATTCAAGTGTATGTTTGCTTAATAGTTTAATTAGGTTAAGTGACTGCTATGCAAATAATTAATAAAGCTAATTTGATCATTATATAATAAATGTGTTTGTAATGACTTTGCCGTAAGCGTTTTGGCAGATTGTTTGGAACTTTGAGAAGAGATGGGGCATCCATGCACATGGGTAAGGGCCAGACAGGAAGAGCAAGTGTGTTGAGACGTGAGAGAGAGAGAGAGAGAGGGAATAAATATTCTTTTTTGTTTTTTAAATTTTCTTAGAAAGCAAGAGCATCTTCGGCTGTTGGAAGAGACTCAACAACCTTTTTGGAACAGGAGAAGTAGAATTATCGAGAGAGATCATTTTGCCCGGTTCGCATGTGGTGGGATTGGAGTGTTTTTCGACTTTATGCACGAAGACAACCCGCACGGACTGCACCACCCGAGTCCTTCCCAACTTTATATGCTGCTACCCGAATGCCATTCCTTTCACCATAAATTACATCCCGTACCCTTTCCCGTACCAATTCATAGGAATTAGGAAAGTTTTTAAATTATGGGGCACTTACACGCCTTTCAATATTTGTAATGGGTCGTGGGTATTATTCTCGCGAAAGCGATTCGCCCGGATTCTTGATTGTTGCTTAATTGGGTTGAATTGTGAGTACTTTATCTCTAAGTTGTGTGTTGGAAAAAAATATTTGCAAGAAATTGTTGGATTCTCGCATGTCGTGATCATTTGGAAACTGGAAAAAGGAAAACAAAAAAGATGTGGACCCAACCATTACTAAGGTTGGGTAATGAAAGAAACTATGTCACAAAAAAAGCAAGTTTCTTTTAATGCAGTTTTTCAGTATCCAAAAAATTAAGAAACTTGCAAAAAATGTTGGATTCCTACATGCATAGAATGTTTGGATACAAGGAAAATGAAAAAAAAAAAAATATTCTGGGGCCTAGCATGTGAGAAAATTCTAAATGACAAATAAGCCTTTCTTTCTCGAGAACACCATTTTTACTAAAAGTTTAAGCTTATAGTAGAGGTGAACTTTATATATTTAATATATTCTTGAATACTTTCCTTCAGCTCCAAAGGTCTAAATTGTGTGTCACAAGAAACAAGGGATTCTTAGAATATTTAAGTTTCCTGCTATCCAAATCCATTAGTGTATTATGTTAGAAGGACTACCAAAAAGAAAAAAAGCAAGTAGCGAAAACCAAAAAATAGTTTCAATCTATAGTAAAAGGGTGCTTTCATGATAAATAGTATTGTCGATAAGGAGAAAACAAAGAAATAAATTATAAGAGTGAATATCAATTATTTTCGCAGTTGAAAAGAATAAGATAAAATCAAAGTGCTAAAACCATTAACCAATGTGGCAATAAAAATTTTAATCTTTAAAATGTGACCCATGTGATGGTGGATATCCCAGAATCCTATGGGTACTTTCGCCCACCTTAGACTTTGTGTAAACATAAAATGTATTAAGGGTCAAACTTGTGTTGCTTAGAATAGGTATTAGTTTAAGGCTCAAATAAATTTCCACATTAATTGTATAAACCTTTTAGTTAAAATAAACCAATGTCTTTCCCTATGAAAAACTTACAAAAATTTACAAAGTTGACATCCATTGAATGGCATGAAAAACATCTTATAGACATTGATGCTTGTGTTTCAACAGCTTATACACATTGGTGTCATTGGCATATATAGATTAAGATATTTTTTCAAATTATTAATCCAAAATATCCTCAATCAAACAATTAAGTTTGGATCGATCACAGCATTTTTCCATTGTAAATGTTACAATAAGCAATTAATATGGACATATTTCTTTCCCTTTAAGGCCACCTATCTGATTCAATGATCTCAAATTTGTTAGAACCTACAAGGCACGTGCTCTGCATTATATGGTAATCCCAAGTCTTACAAGGTCTAATTACCAGTTTGACTTTTTCAGCCCAAAAATTTAACCTTGATGGTATCCCATCATGGAGCAAAGGAAGAAGCAAAGATGATCCGAACTGTGGTTCCAGTCGGGGCGGTTATTGCTTTCAATTCAAAAATTTTCTTTTTGGCTTAGCTTCCAATTTATCCGTTGCCAATCACTGCCCCGCCAAACTAAAGGCAGCCAATTGTAGCTTCTCGTCACGATAGATAAAGGAAATAGAAAGTGGCAACAACAGCACGTAGTAATAACAACTCTAAGCGAGCAAATCACATGGTCTTAATTTTGTGATTATCTCCACTCCTAGGGGTACTTTGGGAGTTTTAGTCTTATAAAGACCTTCCTTCTCGTCTTCCATGCCTCCCCCTCCACTTTCCTGTCCTCTCAGTTTTTGAAGAACATTGTTCTGTGTTCTTTCAGTTAACAAAAAATGTCTGGAAAATGCTGCAAGATCCGCTGCATCGTTAGGCTCCGGCAAATGCTGCGGCGATGGCGCAGCAAAGCCACATTGGCCGCCCGTATCTCCGCCGGTCGTATCCCCTCCGACGTCCCTGCGGGGCACGTGGCGGTATGCGTGGGCACCAGTTGTCGGCGATTTGTTGTACGCGCCGCCCACCTTAACCACCCGCTATTCAAGAAACTACTAGTCGAAGCCGAAGAAGAGTTCGGCTTCACCAATCAAGGTCCTCTGGCGATTCCATGCGACGAAACCATCTTCGAAGAGATCCTCCGGTTCCTTTCCCGGTCCGACTACAACAATTCGTCTCGGTCCTTCAACCTCGAGGATTTCCAGAGATACTGCCACACGGACATCAAGAATAATCTTGACTTCTGGCCCGAATCTAGACCCCTCCTTAATGGTTTTGCTGAGAAACACATATGGTGAGCGCCCAACCCGGTGGCTGAAGAGAAAACCAAAGCTCTGATTCTGACTCGGGGAGTGACTCGACCGTTTAGCTTGACTCGCGGAAGCCCTCCCAGAGATAACTGATGAATTGATGTTGGGGCAAAATCAGCAATTACCAAACTGGGGTTCCAATCCTTCCAGTTCTGGCTCGGCACAGTTCGCTATATGTTCTGGGGGGGGGTTTTTTTTTCTCTTTCTTGCCAATGATGCAGGTGCATTGGTGTGGTTTGTTTCGTTTTCTTCTTCCCATATTAATGATTGGGGGGATTGGGGTGAGTGAGTGAGTGTGTGTTGAGTAAGTTTGTGTAGCTCCGGAGATCCATCGGAGATGGCAGACGGGAGGGTTTCACCGAGCGAGTCGTCCCGAGTTCCAATCGGAGTGGGGAATAAAAGATGGAGGAAGAGGCAAGTGTAGGAGATTTTTCAATAGGAGAGCATTGATGTTTAATTGATAGGGTACCTCCCCTGCTCCACTACCTGTAAATTCTGTGATTTATTATTGATCAATTAATAGAACATGTAGAAATTTTTCAAGACATCGCTCGCTCGCTCGCTCGCTCTCTCTCTCCCTCCCTCCCTCCCTCCCCCTCTCTCTCTCTCTCTGTGAATTTAGTTACACAATACACATCTCAAACCGTTGTGGGAGTTACGGTTCTTACTAGCTGGAAATAAAAGGTCTCCGTTTCTCTCTATCTCTCTCCAAATTGTAACATTCAGTCATTCGAAGCTGCCGAACCAGATAAATCTCACAAAGCTGCCGAGCCAGATAAATCTCACAAGTAAATGTTTGTATTAATTTGTGTTGAAATATTGTGTTTGAACCCTTTGATATACGTTGCTGCACTTTCACCTGTCAGTTTAAGCTTTTAGGTACAACGGTTGTTAATATGGTATCGGAGCGGAAGGTATTGTGTTCAACTCTCGGGGACAAGTTTGCCTTGGCCTGTGTTTGTCCTCCCCAAATATGTTCCCTTGCGAAGTTGCATGTGTCGGGAGTGTTGAAATATTGTGTTTAGGCCCTTTGATATAGCTTTTAAGATCTTCCTGTCGAGCGTGCTAACTCGAAGAAAATTGGAGCTAGTTACGTCTGATCCAACAATTCGATCGTTCGTTTGGCCCCACGGTTCACATCAGTGGGCATCGCCAGGCTCCAGAGTCCAACAATTATTATGTCTTCCGTATCAGGTTAAGAAATAACAGTGTATTTGGTATTAATCCCCACACAAAGAAAAATCGATGTACTTGCTATCTTCCCATATAAGGAAGAATATACCTCTTGCACGAGCTTGTCTTTGGCCTCCGGCTGCAACAAGAAACAGAACAGATGGCCGGATTATCCAATCAGGCCCATCTTTAATTTCCTCTGTGTAGTGTGTACTGTGCAATCTCCGAGATGGGGAAATGTAACGAACATGGTTACCGGCTAGGGTTTGAACCGCACTATATAATTCAAAATCTCTTAAGATATTGCTTGGGCAGAACGTTCGGCTTTTAAAATTAGTTTGGAGGAAATATGAGTGAGGAAAACGTTAATTGGAGATAGTAGCTGTTATTGCTGATTTTCATTTGAGCGTTTGAATATTTACAGAGATTAATTATCGGGCCCAATTATGATGAACAAA
Organism: Buxus sempervirens; assembly: GCA_947561395.2. NCBI lineage: Eukaryota > Viridiplantae > Streptophyta > Magnoliopsida > Buxales > Buxaceae > Buxus > Buxus sempervirens. Next base: position 40,279,416 of record OX387190.1, read on the forward strand.
ATTACAATTTGGAAAGAGATTATTGAGAAGCTCCTGTATCTTTATAAGAACGATAAGGAAAAGGTATCATGTGAGTTGGAAACCAAAACCACTTGCTCCATCAACGACATCTGTGGAATCTGTGTGGAAGTCTAGTTAAAGTGAAACTGGATATGTGGCTTCCAATTTGATGGATTCTTGCAGGTAGCTTTTGATTTGTAAATGGCAGATTTAGACCGGGGCCAATCCCGGCTCCACCAATCCTTTTCAATATCGATATGAAATGACATCACCTGCTTTTATCTGAATTACCCCTGAGATGCTGCCCTACATGACAGTATCTCAGGGTCAAAATAAGGTCATTTCAGTTTAACGTAGAAGAAGATTTCTAACACCGTAGTTATGGGTTTGGGCTTCACTCAATTTTTCCTTATCTGTACCGTGTAAGTCCAAATCTATTTTTTGGGTGGCAATGGGCCTGGCAGCCTGCCTGACTATACTTCCCGGCTTGGACTTAGGGTAGGAATGAAAATGACATATTGGGGCCTGACCAAGCAACTTTTCAATCGGTTTATTCCAGTAGTTTCAAGTTGATTCCTCACTCGTCAGTCTAGCGCCATTGCGTCCAACCTCTTAAGTTTAAAAGCACAACTGTCACCTCAACGAAGGGTATCTAACCTGTGTTTGGGGCCAGACTTGGATGCAAATGTCGAAGTCCATGGCTGCACCACAAGGTCACGAGATCGTTTCACCATGAATGACAAATATGAATCGGGTTTCGTCCAGAAGTCCCAACTCGATTCATGCAAATATTTCCTGATCGGCATGGCAGTGATGGCACTCCAACAGACTCCTGACTAGTCTCGAAAGGTGGGTCCGAAATGAAATTTCCATCAAATACATCCCAAGGAAATTTGTTTGTAGCTACGCAACAAAGACAGTCAGATTTAGGGAACCAAAAGCTATCAGCAGTGCAGCTTTCTTATTGTAAAATAGGAAGTAGTTGGGTACGGACGACTTAAACAAATCCCAAATAGGACTGTCTCTATCATGTGTTTTTCGTTCATTGGAAATCTCTAGCTCTCTGTGTGCAAAAGAATACAAGAACGCTTCTTCCAAGGGTTGAAACTTGCCTTCAAAACTAAAAAACAAAAGAAGCAGAAGACGAAAATAAAGGAGGTCAGGTCACCAAACACCTCGGAATGCTGCAACTGTGCAGGTGTTAGGTGCCTAGTAAGGCTCGTGAAGCTCCTGTACTTAGTTGTACGAGGCTGCAGACGACCAGGACGGTCAGACCATGTAATAAGACACGCACAGCACAGCAGCTCCTGGTTCAAAGTCCAAACTAACAAAATTAAAAAGCTTGCATTTGTGAAACACAGCATTCAAGATGGGAGGGACATTATTTTAAGTGCGCAAGGTACTAGGGGATATGCCTTCGTCCTTGCCACAAGTACCACATCCAAACAGACACAAAAGAGTTAAATTCCACGCCATCAAAACGGAAGGGAGAGCCCATGGTTGGAAGATCTGTTGGTCCACGCCATCAAAACCGAGCGGTGAAATACGTGTTTACATAGGTGTATGAAGCCTACGTATACATACCCTCCACCGTTAAACCAGCAAATGTTTTAGCGTGAGGGACCAATTGATATAGTCTCAACTGATGGTGGGGTTGAGGATTTTTTGTGGATGTGTTTAGATTTTGGGTTGTAGATTTGGTCCCTGCTAAAAGGTGCAAAGATATCTACTGTAGAAAGATCTTAAGGTTGTCCAAATTAATCAAATCGAGCTAGATTATGTAAAAAGGCGCACAGAAATCTCTAGTAGGAAAGGTTTATCAAAATTAAATCAAGTGAGATTGGGTTACTCTACTTTTCTTTTTACTAAAGATGTTGATTATCATTACATGTTATCATAATTTGGCTTTCATCTTTTTGACTCTTGGAGCATTTGTCATTTGTGGGTAAATAACTTTGGAGCATTTGTCATTTGTGGGTAAATACCTTATGCCTCATTTGGCTTTCGTTTGAGTGTGTCTGATTAATAGAAAACCAAATGAGTTGTTTATGCAGAAAAGGTGTTTGGCAAGCATGTAAAAGACTACTAAGTTCTGGTTAAAGATAGTGCATTTACAAGTTTGGTACGGAAAAAAAAAAGTCCACAAAACTACAGGTTTGCCACCGCAAAAAAAAAAAAAAAATAAATTTATTTACAAATTTCGCATCCTAAAAAATTTAGAACTCATTTCCAAAGTCTAAAATGGGATATAAAGAGTGATTCCTAGAAGTAGTTTTTTTTCTCATTCTGGATTTGGGAGAACTCGCTCTCTTAATAATTACGGGTAGCCAAACACCCACCTATCGTCCAGAACTCATTCTAAGCTTGGTTCTCAAAATGAATGGCAAACAATTTCTTAAAGAGTTTGATTATCAATGCTCGTAAATGATCATTTTCAGCAAAAGTGAAACAAACATTGACTACAATGGAATGCACTTGAACGCTGTCATGTTAAAACGAAATTGAGTGGAGGCTCATCATTTCCTTTTACTCATTCCTAGTTGCTTTTTATGTATGTTTAAAAAGAAAAATGCCTTTTAACCATAAATAGCATGGTTTTGTTTTTATTTCTTTCACTTAAAGTTAAAGACAAAAGAAAAATAATAACTTATTAAAAAAAGAAGGCAAATGTACTCTGTCGAGTAATGGCATTTTCAATCTAAATGGTTCCCATGATATGAGAGCATGTGGATATGCAGAGGCCGTTTCCTCTAATGCCACTCAATGGTACCAGCGCGGAACAGATGGACCGATGTTGCATATCAATAGGGGACCTCACACCCTAAAACATATCCTAGCTGGTGGTTTCACTGATGGAAGAAATGCATTCGGATATGCAAGATGAATAATGTTTTTAGTTAATGCTCATTCTATCAATATTTACGTTAACATGCAGAGATTGATTTTCATGTACCTAACTCTTTTTTTAATTCTTTTAGCGTCTATTTTTTTATTATTAAATAAAAATTTATATTCCCTAAAAAACTTGGATGATATATAAACACGTCTGTAACTTTTTTGAATATTAAAGAGAAAAAAAAACCGTAGGTGTTTTGCACGTAGGATTTTATAGTAAAAAACTATTACAAGGTAAAGATTCTATAGCCAAAACGTGAGGAGCCATGTTTACTCACCCAAAGAAGATGTAAAACATTGTATGACATACCAAAACTCTGCTACCACAACTATGCCACTTAATTTTGAGACTATTTAAATTATCTTGCAAACATAATAATAATAATAATAATAGTAAATAATAATAATAAAATAAAGAGACTGTCTACATCACAAGGACCATTTATTCAGTGGTGGAACCAGGACTCCAAATCCGGGGGGCAAGAGACTGAGAGAGTTAGGGTTGCATTGGGTCGCTGAGAGAGAGCAAGAGAGACGGAGATAGAGAGTTAGGGCAAGAGACTGAGAGAGTTAGGGCGATAGAGAGAGACCGAGAGTTGGGGCAAGAGACAGGACGAGAGCCGAGAGAGAGACAGGGCGAGAGCCGCGAGAGAGACAGGGGCTTAGGTTAGGGCGAGAGTTGGGGTGCGGTGAGAGTCGAGAGAGAACCTAATTTAGGTGGGGGTGGGGGCAAATAAAAATTTCGGGAGGAGGGGGGCAAATAAGATATTTAATACAAAAAAACATTTTTTTAATTAAAATTTCAAAAGTTTTGTGTTTTGGGGGGGGGGGGGTAGTATTGCCCCCCTACGCCCAACTTGGTTCCGCCACTGCATTTAGTCGAATTTAGGTAAAATTGACATACTAGTTATGAAAGTTAGTTAAATCATTGAGCTGTATGCAATTTAGCAGTTTGCTAAATTGCTTATGTTTAGGTGATTTAGTTAAATCCTAGTGTTTATTATCTACAAATAAATATGTAAATTGGTGTATCCAGAATTGCTTATAATTTGGTAGTTTAGTTGTAAACCCAGTCTTGTTAGTGAATCCTAATACAACTAAGTGCATGTATGTAACGCCTCAGTTCTTACATCAACGATATTATCCGCTTTAGTCCATCGGGTTTCATGTTTTTGTTCTTTGGTTTTACCCCAAAATGTCTTGTTGCTTGAGAGAGTCACACCTCTACATATATAGTCATTTACCTTCTTCTCTCCCCGAAGAGTGGGACTCGAGATCTCACAATGTAACATGTAAGTTGCTTGACCTCCTTATTTAAACTAACGAGATGTCTTATCGTCTGGTCTACATATAGGAAAACGACGCATCAAGGTTGTAGAGTGGGTACAGCCCACTACTAGGATTAATGCCAGGAATTTGACATTTTGACTAGCAGGCTAGTTTGGTTACTTAGTTATCATTAAGACCCCTTTTTTTTTTACCCTTTTTGGTAAACAAAAACATTAATCTTTGAGACTCAAAAGGGGAAAAAGAAAAACTACTGTTCAAAAGCTGCATTAGGTGTATTCGTGGTTTTAGTTTGGTTTTTTCTTTTCTTATCATTAATTTCTGTTAAAAGCATCTCGCTAAGAAGATGAGTAACGTTCACTCTAGCTTAAAAGAGGAAAATAATTAAAAACAAAAAAGAAGACTGAGGACGGAAAAAGCCATACAGTTGGCACGTGGTCCAATCTGACATTGCGAAGGGCCTACGAAGTTCCTCGCGTGTGGCCTAATACTCGCGATTCTGTTTTTGGAGCTTTTCCAACGTTGTGCCAGCCTTCAGAGTGAAGAACAGAAATAAATATTTCCGTTTAAAAAGATGGATGCTTAATTTTGACGCGAGTATTTGAGCTCACCCAACGCGTCGTGTTCCACCATCTCAACGTCTCTCTTTTTCCCTCGTCTCTGTCTCTGCAACGGAAGACGAGAGGAGTAGAAAACCGACACCCGAAACGACGCTTCTCTTCAACAGTATGGACTTGAAAACTCCATTTCTGACTATTGAAGATCTTTCACTCTCTGAATTTTAAGATTCCGCGTTGGATCTGCTGTTAACTGTCGTCTTCTCATCGCCTGCATTCTCTTTTTTTTTTTTGGTGAACATCATCATCACCTGCATTCTCCTGGTAAGTCCAACTTCTCGCTCTTTAGATCTCCGTCTCTCTCCCGCTCTTCTAATTCTTCAACGGAGTCTGATGATTTGTGGTTTCGGCAAGCATGCGATGGATGGAAACAGAAACATTTGCCTTTCGAGTTTGTTCTCTGTTTTTTTTTTTTTTTTCACTTTTTCTTGTTTTGGATACTTTCTACCGTTTTAGTTCGTCGTGTTGGAGAAGTCTTTCACATTGTGATTTTCAAGTTTCTGTCGGTGCGGATTCTTTTTTCGATTTTGGTTTGATTTCAGCGTTGTTTCTAGCTTCCATAAATAGTTTTCTTGATTGGAAAGATAAGGTTGGGCATTAATTTCAGTATTAGAAAGCTAGGATGTAGTGTCTGCATTGATCACTGCATTTTCTTTTACTGCAGTCACTTTCTCAGTGTTGCTTTTTTATTTTTCCTTTTCTTTGGCGCATTCTCGCTGTTTCTTACTGTCTCTGGGTAATATTGAAGACGTTTTTGTTAGTTTTTCTTCTCATTGGACAATGTGGAATGTAAAAACTTTAGACAACGTCACACTTATTTCCTCCAAATGATGTATTATACTTGATTCTATTTTATTTTATGTTATCAAAACGAGTTTGGTTCAGGGATTCTCCTTCAAATGGAATTTATTCAAAGTTACAGACGTTCTCTGTATCTAAGCGTAAAGAATTTTAATCTTCGATCGGATGCTTTTTTTCCTTCTTTTTCATGCATGAGTCCATCCGATGAAATGGGGCAGAATTGGCAGTCCGGCATTACACTTTCCAACTGCAAAAGCGGAGTTTGTTGTCGGTGCTTGAAATTGGTTCTTGATCTTCTGGGTTGTTGGAGCTTCAATTTATCTGGTCCCGTCGCTATTTATATCTCTTAATTGCAGTGGGTAGAAATAGTTTTCATGATCAATCGCTCTGCTACTGGGAATTTTGGAAGGTTTATGATCCTAAGAGTGCAAATAAAAAATTTACTGTTTTGTTTAAAAAACTCTCACTCACTCTCTCAATTTCTTCATTTTTTCCAATAATCTCTCCTAATTGCTGCTATTTTACTTTTCTAAATTCCATGTTTACTAGTAAAGAGTAAAAACATTGCTCAACCATAAAATATAAAGGAATGAGGTGTTCGAGAATAAGATAATTTTGCCATGATTCAGCTAAATACTTGTTTGATGAAGGCTTGCATGGCATTCTTTCTAGATTTATTGGAATTATATTGCAAGCATTTCATGCTTCCTGTTTTGAGTTTTGATTTCATTATCTCCTTGTTATGCTTCTTCCCATCCGCATATACCCAACCTGCCCCTTTTTAACTGAGTTTGTTTTTTGATCTCTAGTAGTTTATGCATCAGATTTATAGTCAGATATGGATCGTCGTAGTTGGCCCTGGAAGAGAAAGTCATCTAGTAAGACAGAAAGTGGAAAAACAGTGGTTGCATCAGACTCTGCTGGTGCTTCTTTGGCTTCAGATGGATCTCAATGTGATCAGGTGTGTCCATTGAAATTATTATCAGTATTTATTGTTGTTGTTTCTATTTATTTTTACTAAAAAACTTTAAAAATCAATTCCTAAATAGTCCTCAAAAGAAGGAAAAAGAAAAGAAAAGAAATATGATTCATTAATTTTTCTTTTGCTGATCTATGGACGGAAAATTCATTCATTTCATGTTACCTTCTGATTATGCTGATTATATTAATATTTATGAATCCATTGTAGCTTTTGTCTGAGGCTTACCATGCAGCTAAATTCAGAAAACATGGAAGCTTATTCATGTGCTGGCAAGCTCTTCTACTTTGATGATTTTACCTAAGCCTTGAAATTGTATTGTTCTCATCACTTTCAAAAATCTCTAGCTAGTTTTGTTCAAGGCTATTGAAAATAGTAGAAGAATTCATAAAGTAAAGTGCAGTTTGGTAAATAACCTATTACTGAGGCTGTTTTTGTCATGTCAATAGTACATCACCTATGTGTGCATTATGATTTCATACACCTCCATTAGAGACTCCAGCAATGACTACTACTATGCTTGGTTGGCTCCTATGAACCTTAGATAAGTTGGATACTTCACAGGATACCATTTTGAGGAACCCACTTTAATGAAATTATTTTAAGTCCAGAATACGATATACATGTTTATACATAGATTTTAGAGTTCATAATTTTAGATTTGAGTACTGAATACAGTGAGTGATTGGTGGGATGGAGCCTTCAGCACGTTGATCCTGGGGTCCAAAGCTTGCCGGGCTACGTTTCAGGAGACCTTCTCTTTGATATGCTGTGTAAATGGTCTATGGACTCGCTCCTCAGAGGGAGGACCTAGTCAACAGGATGCCCTACCTTAGAGGTGTTCTAGAATATGCTAAATGTGGGATCAAACCCAGGTTTTGAGAATGATCCAAGAAATTAACCTCTAGAGCAACCAACACCTTCTCCTCATTCATACACTGTAATGTGGAAGTTTTGTGGTCACCATCATGTCTAGCTTCTGTTATTGGCTTATTGCAGTTGGATGGTTAAAATAATTGTTCTGTGAACTATATTTCTGTGGGCAGGTCTACAAAAAAGTAAATTATGTTCAAATTTCAATGGATTCATACTCCCATTTCATTGGGTTGGAGGATCAAATTAAAACGATGGGGGATCAAGTTAAATCAATGGAGGACCAGATAAAAGAATTGACTGAAAAGCTTTCTACTGCCTGTTCAGAGATTATTACTAAGGACACTGTTGTGAAGCAACATGCCAAAGTTGCTGAAGAAGCTGTCTCAGGTGTAACCTTGTTTCCCAGCTTCATTTGTGAATTAAAATTGCTTAGCATGTGCATATCATCTGCATGCATGCTCTCATTCTGGCCATGGACTATCCATTATCCTTCAGGCTATTTTTGTATTAAATTTATTCACAAAATGTAGATTAGCACTTCATTCCAGAAAGAAATTAAAGAAGAAAGACAGTAAATCTCCTTTCGCTGTTGGATTAATCATAGCTGAGCTGATATGTATATTTCAGGTTGGGAAAAGGCTGAGGCAGAGGCTTTGGCACTAAAGCATCAACTTGAATCCATTACACTTATGAAGCTCACTGCTGAAGATCAAGCATCCCATCTGGATGGTGCTCTCAAAGAGTGCATGAGGCAGATAAGGAATGTGAAGGAGGAACATGAACAGAAATTACATGATGTTGTTCTTACCAAAACCAGGCAATGGGATAAGATTAAGCTTGAGCTTGAAGCAAAAGTGGTTGACTTAGACCAAGAACTTCTTAGGTCGTCTGCCGAAAATGCTGCACTTTCAAGGTCACTGCAAGATCGTTCCAATACCCTACTGAAGATAAATGAAGAAAGATCTCAAGCTGAGGCTGAGATTGAACTTTTGAAGAGCAATATCCAGTCATGTGAAAAGGAAATAAGTTCACTCAAGTATGAGCTCCATATGGTTTCAAAGGAGCTCGAAATCCGGAATGAAGAAAAAAACATGTGCATAAAGTCTGCAGAGGCTGCCAACAAGCAGCATTCCGAGGGCATCAAGAAAATTGCCAAGTTGGAAGCAGAGTGTCAAAGATTACGTGGGCTTGTCCGGAAGAAACTGCCTGGGCCTGCTGCAGTAGCCCAAATGAGGCTAGAAGTGGAGAATTCAGGTTGGGATTATGGAGCAACCCGGCTTCGGAGGTCTCCTGTTACGGGTGCTAACTCTCAATTGACCACAGTGCCCGACTTTTCTCTTGAAAATGTACAGCAATGCCATAAAGAAACTGAGTTTCTCACAGCTCGTTTGTTGGTGATGGAAGAAGAAACAAAAATGCTCAAGGAAGCTTTGGCAAAACGTAACAGCGAACTGCTGGCTTCAAGAAACATTTGTGCTAAAACAGCTAGCAGACTTCGAAGCTCAGAAGCACGATTGCAGAATGTGAATCAACAGAGAAGCTCCCTAGGAGCAACTATTGAGATCCCTTCTCAAGGTTCTTTGGGTCATTATTCAAGTAATCCACCAAGCTTCACCTCCATGTCTGAGGATGGCATTGATGAGGAGGGCAGTGGTGCCGAGTCTTGTCTGACAGTATTGATCTCTGAGCTCTCTCACTTGAAGAAGGAAGTGAACATTGACAATTCCAGCAAAGCTGATAATAAAAATCACTTGGAACTTATGGATGATTTTCTGGAGATGGAGAGATTGGCATGTTTATCAACTGCTTCTAACGAGGCCATATGCACATCGGACAATTTGAATAAGAAGAAAACTGAAAATGTGGGCCATGGTGCTTTAGTTGACATTGGTAAAGGTGAGGCTTTCCAATCAAATCATAAATCTGATATGGATGCACCAACAGATCAGATTTCTTTAGGCGTGGCATTTCCAGCAATGGAAGTTGAATCTGAAATGTCTCAAATGGCCATGTCAAAGCTCCAAAGAAAACTCTCTCTGATATTTGACTCCCAACCTAAGGGCATTGATTTAAGGAGGCTTTTGGAAGATATAAAATGTGCACTTGAGGATGTACAAGATAATCTGCCCCAGCAATCCATGAGTTGCAGGTTTGAGGAAATTAATGAAGCTGCTGCTAAAGTTGATCAGCAGGATTGTCGTCGACATAATATGGAAGATGCAAGTAGTGGGATATTTTTGACACAGGATTGTCAACCAGGTACTGATAATGAACATGCTTTTAGTCAAGATTTGGCAATTGCCATTTCTCAGATTCATGACTTTGTAGTATCACTGAGCAAAGAAACTGCAGCTGGTCAGGAGACATATCCTGATGGACATGAGTTGAGCAAAAAAGTTGAGGAGTTTTCTGCCACTGTTAATAGTGTTCTATACAGCAGAATGGGTTTGTCTGACTTTGTTATTGACCTCTCTCATGTTTTGGCAAATTCCATTAAACTAAATTTTGCTGTTCTGGGATACAAGGACAAGGAAGGAGAGACAAACAGTTCCGATTGCATAGACAAGGTAACTTTATTAGAGAAAAAGATAGTTCGTTGTGACTCATCGAGAGAGAAGATTCCTGAAGGTTGTTCTCATCTTTCTCGTTCTGCTTGTGATCCTGAAGTCTTTCAGGACGGTCAATTAAACCCAGGCTTGGAATTAAATTCCACATCATGCAACTGCCTGTTGACTGAGTTAGAACAGTTGAAGTCAGAGAAATATAACATAGCAATGGATCTTGCTAGATGTTCTGAAAATTTGGAGAATACAAAGTTCCAGTTACATGAAACAGAGCAGCTTCTGGCAGAAGTAAGATCACAATTGGCATCTTCTCAAAATTCAAACAGCTTGGCCGAGACACAATTGAAATGTATGGCAGAGTCTTACAAGTCACTTGAAACACGTGAAGGGGAGTTTGAGGCTGAAGTTAACCTTCTGAAATCAAAAATGGAGTCTCTAGGTAATGAGCTCCAAGAAGAAAGGCGGAATCATCAGGATGCTTTGGCCAAATGCAAGGATCTGCAAGAGAAAATGCAAAGGTTGGCACCAATTCCTTTTTCTTTAGAAAACGTTCAGCAACTTGTATGAGTCCTTTCCATGTTATTGACTGGGTTTACCGTTCGGCTGTCTTGACATGATTTTAGTTGGCATTAAATGTTTTTCATTATTGGACTGTTTTAGTTCTCGTTGGTGATTGATGGTAACTAAATACCTGATGGAGACTTGACTAGTAGAGTGCATAATCCCACTGATTATAATTGGTGTGCTGATCTTGATGCATCCATCTTGGAATTGCTTATTTGTACCTTGACTAGGGGTGCAACTTGGGTTCATTTAAAACTGGGAACCAACTTGACCCAAATTTCAAAGCATATGGTTTGGTTTTGGTTCTGAAATCTGTAACCTGAACTGATCTGGTTCAGTTTTGGGTTGATGTCTCAATTAAATCAAACGAAACAGACCGGAACCGAATATGAAAATGTGTTTCGATAAACTGAAGTGAACTGAACCTATACATGTATATATGTTCAGTTTGGTTTTCAGGTTGGAGTGATCAGTTCTTAATTTGGTTCACTTTTGGGTTAACAGCCACAAACCTCAGTTTCCTTTTGTGCTGATGTTAACCCACACCAAACTGAACCAAGTTGCACCCCTAACCTTGATGTTACTTAAGTTGTGAGTCATTTAAATTTGTTATTCTGTGGATGCTAGGATTATCATAAATTCATAGCATCAGTTAGGTGGCTTAGTTTCCTTTTGCTGTTGTCTTTGCTTAATTGTTGGTTTTACCTCTGACATACCCACATTGTGCTTACAGGAATGAGAGCTGCCCAACATGTGCATTGTCTTCTGCAGTTGATTTGGATAATAAGACCAAACAGGTAAATAACCATGTAAAACAATCCATTCTACTTTACCAAAAGTTTGAAATTGCCTCCAAAATTACATCTCACTATGTTTATTAGTCGTAAATAACAACAGAAAGCTCGTGCTTAGTCCTCAATAATGTTTTTATGCTTATCAATCCATAGCCTCTAATCCAGTTGTATTTGTCAGTGATCATTAGGGGAGTTGGCAAAGTGGATTGAGACATTCGTTTTTCAATCTATCAGTCTTGTGTATTAACTTTTATAATCTCATTTGATGTGCTTAGAAGCCAGGACCTTCAAATTCTATTTCTGGACCCCATTCTACCCATTCCAGGAGGCAAGATGTGGGATTCTTCCGTTGCAAAAATCTTCCCAGAATTTTTTAATCTTTCATTTTATGTCCAGATCAGTGTACCTAGGATTCTTCTGTTTGAAACAATCTTTCCAGAATTTTTTAATCTCTCATTTTTGTGCTTGAGGGCTAGGATACAGTTGGAATCTGTAGAACGAAAGAGTGAAATGTAGGATTCTACCCTCTCCCTCCCTCTACAATGCATGCTAACTAGTCTAGTCTGTTAATATCCTTGATTAATCTGCTTGAGTGAAGATGTTTTATGGCTTAAGGTTGGGATTTAGGCTTAACACTTGGATTTAAGAAATCTATGAAATTTAGCTTCTTCTTTTTTCTTCTTATTGTTTCCATTTGCTTGTTTTTCTCTCCTTGGTTGCTCACATTTGGTATATAAACAACTCCAAATTCAATTGGTTTGTTTTTTGTAATGGCAGGATAGAGAGATAGCAGCTGCAGCTGAGAAGTTAGCAGAGTGTCAAGAGACCATATTTCTTCTTGGTAGGCAGTTAAAATCTTTACATCCTCCAATGGAACCTGAGGGTTCTCCTTACAGCAAGAGCCATCAAGCAGGTGAAGGTAACACCGAAGATGAACAGAATCCCAGTAGCTTGAACCCAAAAAGTTTACATGGCTTACAAGACCTTGATCAGACCAGGATGGACAGTGCTGCTATGCAGAGAGGGGGCAGTGAGTCCCCATCGGATATGTATAATTCCCCATGGAGTCCATCCGATGCCGAAGCAAACCTGCTCAGAAGATCTCCAATGAGCTTAAAGCGTCCAAAACACAGATCTACGAGATCGACCTCATCTGCGCCAACGCCAGAGAAAAATTCACAAGGCTTTAGCAGATTTTTTTCTTCAAAAAGCAAAGGACGATCATAGACGTGAGGTCCTCAACACTTAACGGCATTTCTTTGTCAATGAGTCCATTTAACGGGCAGGAAACCGCAGAAGAGGTATTTTGTAGATAATGGACTTGCTGAATTTCGCGGTTGTGTGAGATGGGGTGATCTTTAGGCTCTCATTAGTCCAGATGTACAGTCTTCCTATCCAAAGTTTGTGGCTTATCCTTCTTTACTAAATGTTTGAAATTCGGATCTTAGTGTCCTCAATCATTTCCACATATGGAAAGCAGAGAGGCGCATATGTTACAACCATTGAAGCCAAATTTGCAATCTCTCTCAGTCACAGACGAGCCATTTGTTATTAAAAAAAGCTATGCAACGAGGATAGGAAAGTGAAATGAGGTAAACTAATTGGAATAAGAAATTCAAACAGGGGACCTTAGAAATGTTGGAAAGAAATAGTGACAGCAAAGAAGGAAATATTGAAACATAAAAAGGGGTGGATTCAAATGCTATACGGACTATCCTGTGAAGGTCCTCGTCAGGTTCCAACGGTGGAGTTCCACGTCTGATTATTTGAAAACATAGAAGGGAAAAATGCTTTCCTGATTTCATTGCAGAGGAGAAGAAAAAAAACGGATTGAGATCATCTACGGTTCAACTGTAGCCAATAGTAAGCAAGCAGCTTGATTAAAAAAGTGAAGAGAAATATTTCACTTTTCTCTCTCTTGCTTTGAAAAGTTGAAAAGTGAAATAATTATTTTTGCTTTTTTAATCAAATTGGGGCAAGCAGCTATTGACTACAGTTTAACTATAATAGATGATCTAAATCCAAAAAAAAAAAAAAAAAACTGAAAGAACAAAAAGTGAAAACCCTTACATTTTGCAATAACAAAAAACCCTAACTTTATAATTAACAATGGCTATTTGATACATGCATTTCTTATATCGTTAGACCGGATACAAAAACTGTTTGTCAGTTGAAATTAAGCGAGAAAACCTGTAACATCAACCGAAAAATTCTATCGATAAAATTTCAAAAAATCTTATGAAATTGTGTACATTACATATATGTTGATTGGCAGCTTAGGGCTGATATTGTCGACCGCTTAATTCTACCGTGAACCCTACCGCTCGTATCAAATATCGCCACGTGGAGGACACAGTCATGTCGTTAAAAATAGTGTTAACTTCTCTGTTAACACATTCCTGGTTAAGATTAAATGGGCGCAAACTCAATTTCACACCCCTCCATTTCTCAGTCCTTAGGTAAAAACAAACCTCCCTCCAAATTCGTTAACATTGTCTCAATCCCTTTTTCTCTCCATTGGAATCTGCGTTACTGCATCCTTCTTCCCCCTTGGATTTCCCTCTCTCAAAAGCTCTGCCAGGGCCTCAACTGCCCCTTCCTCATTACTGATTCTCTTCTTATAATCATGAACTGCAGATAGGCTGAAAAGTGCTGCTGCAGCATTTTCTCTTGCTTCAGTCGTATGCCCAAACCGGATCAAAATTTGGTAGTTTAGTAGCTCAGGTCATATATTACCAGCTCCACCTAATGCCAGCCTTTCCACACAAACGTAACTGGCAACTTGCTTGTCCATTGTATAGAGAAATAGGCATGGGCAGGCGTTTAGATCTTTGACGTCGGTTACCTCTCTGAGCTCTCTCTATATACAAGGGTTTTATTTGATCTAACACATTGACGAAGCTATAATGGTCCTGATCATATAAAGATAAAAAAATTTTGGGAAGACTTAATATTCTATAAAAATTCTCATATGAAAATGATCCTTAAAAAATTTATAAACATGAAAAAAAAAAGTGCCGCTTTTGAAGATTCTGAAATAGATGGAAAGTTGTGGATAACAAACCCAGTTCATATAGTGTTGAGACGGCAATTTGAACATTCAAATTTACTTATCTTCTATTTTTCATATCCTCTCTCTAAAAAATAAATAAAACAAATTACCCCTTTCATCGTGATCATCTAAAGTTGGCTTTTCGTCAATCGTTTTGTAAATAGTAAACCACATTTTCTAATAATTCGCGGTTCATTGGGAGGCATTCCATAAGATTAAGATGTTACATTCAAAAGCCGTTTTCAAACTTTACATGACCGTTACACGTTCTGAAGATTCATTTTGTTGCCAGCTTTTCTCTCACGGGAGGCGCGTTTTTATACTCTATTTAGATAGATTTTTGGGCCTAATGCATCTTTCCAGGAATTATAAAAGCATAGCTTTAGAACTAATGTTTTTTTTTTTTTTTTTTTTGTGCTTTAAACCCGCCAAAAGGCGTCTAGAAGGAGGTATTTGAATGAAGAGGACCAAGAACTCCAATTCACCAACCAAAGGATGGTATGGTGTGCGGCTGCACTAAATGAGTAAATGACAATAAGATGAGTCAAAGCATCACCCTTTTAGTGTTCTGTTTCGGGAGACATCCATTACTCCATACACGATCTATCTCTTTATTAATCGCAGTGTTTGGGTCTGGAGACATGACCCATGTGCAACTATCTGGAAATCAACGAACGATAAAGAAGAAAGAAACAATGGTTTTAATCATTGCTGGAATTCTGAAATCATTGTTGACATCGCCTGCTGCTCTGTGAAGGGCGTTAACACAAACTTAAACGAGAGAGGTCCGAAGTGGAATAAACACAGATTCAAACGAGAGATTACATGGCATCAAATGAGAGAGAACACAACATTGAATGAAGTTAACGCAGCATCACTTTTCAGTCTATCTGCAGTTCATGATTATAAGGAAAGAATCAGTGATGAGGAAGGGGCAGTTGAGGCCCTGGCAGGGCTTTCGAGATAAGGAAGTCTAAGGGGGAAGAAGGATGCAGTAACGCAGATTCCAGCGGGAGAGAAAAAGGGATTGAAACAATGTCAACGAATTTGGAGGGAGGTTCGTTTTTACCAGACCGAGAGATAGAACTATGGAAGGGTTGCGAAATTGAGTTCGCGCCCATTTAATCTTAACAGGAAATGCGTTAATAGAGAAGTTAACGCCATTTTTCACGACATGACCGTGTCCTCAGCGTGACGATATTTGATAGGAGCGGTAGGATCCGCGGTAGAACGAAGCGGTCGACGATATCAGCCCGGCAACTTGGCGTCTACGGCAAGGAGGTGGGGTAACGACCATGGAGAGGCCACGTGGGTACGTAGCTTGTACTCCACTACTTGTGGGGTCAAGATCACGTGCTGGTCAACCCCCACCGAAGATGAGTGGAGTCCTGAGTACTGAGCAGTAACAAAAGAATTATGGGGCTTCAAATCCCACCTGACCGACCAAACCAGCCTTTTGACAGGAAGTAGCCTTCCCCGCTCGTTCTCTTTCGCTCCGCCTTGTCTTTAATTCCTCAATTCCGTTCCAACCGAGCACCACTCAGTACAGATTCGTACCTCTGGAGTAAAAGACAAATTTGTCCCTCCGGAAAAAGCAGAAAATAGAAATGGAGTGAAGGGAACCATTTTTCTCAGACCAACTCCCACTCCCACCCAGATAAAATACTGTAGAAAAAGTTTAAATACCTCTTTAATTAATTAATTAATTAAATAGCTTTGATCATGTGTATATGTGGGTAGAGACTTTCTTATCCCATCATCAATTATAAAACTCCAATTTATGGACCTTTTGACTGGTCAATCAATTGCCTCACAAGTCAAAGTCAATATTTCGGTTCGATTCATTACAATTTACATCTATATAGAACTAAGACGTGTGGGGGCAATCAAATTACTATAATTCCCTAAGCAGGGAAGCATACCCAAACTAAAACATTTATTGGATTGTTGGCCGCCTATTTAGATTGTCTTCTTCTTCTTCTTTTCTCTTTCCCACCTGTTATTTGGCAAGTTTTGAAGATTTTAATTGGTGTGTAAAGGATCCTACAATGGTTGAAACTGTGTCAAGAAGGAAGAGTAACATCTAGGCAGAAAGAAATTTCCTTTAAGTATATGAGACCAGCATGTCTGCCCTGCATCACATTGCACCTCCCAACACAGTTGGCCATTTGGCCTTCCTTGTCCATTATCCAATTCTTATCTTACTGAAGAAAGGAGCGAATTTTTTTAAAAGAATAAATGACCCAATAAAGAGACCGACAACAAAGACAATCAATAAAAGTCACAAATATTGAAGCTAAAATAAAAAAAAAAGATTGTAGAGATGAATAATCTCATTAATGCAGAAATAAATAGAACAACTTCCAGTGCGGGATTATTATTCACTTTCTCAATTCATTGAGAATTTTGGTTCTGAGAAGATCAGGCATCAAAGCGTACAAAAGAAGCTTAAATTACAGCTTCTATCTTGACTCTTGATATATATGTAAGGCCAATACATTTAAAGTAAACACCATTTGTTTCATTGAAAAACAAATATTTATATTGTTCTGAGTCATTTCAAGTGAATTGGGTTCTGAGTCAATGAAAATGATTTTCTCCTCCAGCAAAAGGGTATTCAAAATCTTTCCAGATTCGAGTCCCATTCTTCCATTGGAAGGATACGACTTATGAGACGAGAAAAGAGGATGATGGCCTCTTTTTCCATTGATCGTACTAATGTGCATGTGAGTTTGTCCGCATTCATTCCTAATCTCAAAAATTAACTTTTTATTTTCTTTTGGTAAACTCAAAAATTAACTTGGGATGCTGCAACACCCATAATCTCATTATTAGTGCCGGCTTTGATTGAGGGATTACGGTGAACACGGACCGACATGGATTCGATGACACTTAATCATAGTTAGTCTTGTTGAGACTTCATTTTATTCTATTTTTGTTTTTTCTTAACACTTCTATAATAGCATATATATAGCCGGTGTAGCTGATGAGGGACTGTACAACTTCTATCTATAATGTTATTCATTTATTGTTCATCCATTTTTTTTGTTTTTATTTTTTTTGTGTAGGACCCATATTGAACGGCACTCCTCCAATACTGTAAATAAAAGTCTAGATAGAGACTGTACAGTCAACATTCCAGCATTTGTAGGACCTTAATTAACACCTTTTTTTTTTTTTTTTTTTTGGTTCCCTTTGAACCCCTTTGAACCAGCAAAAAATGTATCAGGGAACACATAAACACCTCCACGCGGGTATGCGGTTAGTTTTCTTTAAAAAATAAACATAAATGGATATCCAATATTATTACAGGCTAGAATTCGCCCGGAACAGCTCTGAATCGAAAAGAAACTTAAATAAAAATCATACAAATATAATTTTATATGGGAATGATCGAAGATGGTTTTTGGTAAACAAACTCTTATAAATCCGTGGGTCAATTTGAACTTTAAGCCGTTTTCTCTTGAGACCTGAACAAACCGGGGAAACAGGAATCATTAACACTCATGGGATGTGACTGGGATCCCATTTTAGAAATAGTTAAAAACATAGACACACGCCCTTGGCCCTTGGGTGGGTTGGATATCTGAAGGGAGCAATGATGGTGGCCATGCGGAGATACATCTTTTAACTGATGAGGGGATTCTCAACAGAATTATGACAGGAAGCGGAAAAACCGAAGATTCTGGGGCCTAGGGAGTCGGGAAAGAGAGGAAGTCCAAGTAATTTTGAAAAGCTTTTGTCTCTGCATGTCAGTGGAATTCTGTGGTCGAAAAAGCCTCTAGCTTTTTCCCTTTTTCTTTAAGAAAAAGTCAAAAAGTCACGAGAGTGAATTACGAGTCTTACAGTAAAGTGAAGACTAATGATGAGCATCATTCATTGGAGAAATTGAAGCAGGTTGGACCGTGGGATTGATTGGTGGACCCATCGATCACTTGAATTGGTTCGCAGAAGAACTTTAGAGATCTGGGACCCATTGACTGATTTGCGTAAACCCCACCAGTGGAATATGCCAAGTGAATATTTAGAGTGGATGCATGCGTGATTAACGTCGATCGCATCCCCACCGACCCACGATCTGAAAAAACGTTGAAGCAATCGCGTATGGAATGTGTATTACGTCCAAATATGCTTCTCATAATGCTTCTCATAAAATTCCCTTTATACTGTATATTTGAATGACTTGTATCAACATCAGGTATCCTGAATAACTACCTACCTCAGTAGTTTCTGACCGTTGGATACGGACAAGAGGTGGTAGAAACGCTACTGTACGTGCATCCACTAGTAAGACATAAAACATTATCAAACCCTTTTATCTCCTGAAGGTATTTTCTATTTAAAATGGTTAATGGCAGCTATTTGAAAGCATCATAGGAGCTGAACCCGGGATAGGTCTGTCAAACCTTTGATCTCTTTGCACTTAATCTCCAGTTGACTTTGGTTATGGAAAAATCTACTTTCTATTTTCTTTAAATAATTAATGCCTTGAAGGTAAATGCTTTTCCATGTGTCTTTATAAGGTTGGCCATGCTATGTTGTATTACTGTGTTGAGGTGCACACTTGATCAAGATCCCTGCTTCAGCTTTCTTTAGATCGTATGAAATATGGACATTTCAACAGTTTTTAATCGTTATGCTTGAATGGATACTGGATAGGGATGCGAGAACTCGTAAAAATGTTACATATCTCAAATAGTGGAGAACCTTTTTTTTCCTTTTACAACGACCACAAAAGCGGATCGATCTGAAACCAAAAGCGCAGAGAGAGAGAGAGAGAGAGATGAGTTTAAAAACAGGGGAACCACCCCTCATCTGCTTGCTTAACATCATCTCTCACAGCGAGCAAACCAGCTTCACTGTGAGGAAAATTTCATACTAGATAATATACATGTCTAAATCAGAAATTGTTCATGGGTAGTCTTGGGTCAGAGTCATTACAACAAAGCCCCCAAAAAAAAAATTAAAAAAAAATTTGCAAAATAAATAAGAAAAATATTTGTGAAATTAAGGAGGAAGAAGATAAAAAAAAAGAGAAGCAGTGATGCAGCTTCATCTTAGATATCTTCCCCCGACAGACGCCATCACGACTTTCTTTCATCTAAGCATCGACGTTAGAGAACGGAAAACAACTTCTTCACAAGGGATTGTGAGACCCATGTCGTGATCGAAGCCAAACTCCTCCTCGGCCCTTCGAAGTAAGCTTTGAAACTCAGGGTGAGTTAAAAAGGTAATTGGAACAATGAATCTGCTTCTGTTCTCTCCAACGTAAACAGCAAAATGGCCTTTGGGTACGTCTACTGGATGCACTTCTTCCCCAAAGTGTTGTTTCTTTCCCAAGCTTGAGCATCTCTTGAGAATTTGCTTCAGCACTGCTGCTTGAGGGAGTTTGTTTGCTTTCCTAAGAGCCATCCTGGGTGTCCGGCAGATAAGTTGAAGTGTAAAGCAAGAATCTGAAAGAAGGTTAAGATCGAAGAAAGGAAAAAGAGAAAAAGAGAGAGGTGAAGGTGGTGGCTGAAAAGGAAGAGAGGTGAAGGGTATATATGGTGAGATTTGGAACGGGGAGAGGACTAACAAAGTCATGTGAGGTGTGGGGGCAAAGGACAGACCACGGGTGCTTTTTGGGTGTGTGTGCTTGTGTGCAAGGACATGTAGGGAGCCAGCCCCATTGGGTTTACTCACTCTTGTTGCCTCTCCTAAGGGCAAACATGGCCCCCTCTCTCTATCTCTCGGATTTGGCTTTAAATTCCAATCTTCTAACATGCTGTCTTCACTCTAATGTAATTTCAAGTTGGAAGAAAAACCCTTTTTGTTTGGTCCCTTTTATTTATCCTTTGTGGTCTCTCTTAATTTGCAGCTTCGAATTTAGAGTAAGTCCTAAATTTTCAAGCTTTAATTTTGACTGTTATACTTTGAAATTGGTCTCAAGTTCCAATGCCACTCTGCTCTTGCTTTGTCCCCTCCGATGGGGTGTTTAGACACATTCTTCGATTTGCTCATTTTAACTATCAGGCAACACGACACTAATTTTTCCTGGGTCTAATATTCTCGGTTCTTGCAAATACAGATCAGAGTCCGTCACACTTCAAATTTCAGTATTATAAAAAAAATGAAAAAAAGGAACTGAAGAAATTTCAGCATGTGCTAACATCCTCTCTCTCTCTCTCTCTCTCTCTCTCTCTCTTCTTTATAATTCACGAATTAGCACAATAACTGTACTAAAGAGTACCATCCTGTTACGAGCTCTGATTTTGCTAATTTTTGGTCTTCGGATCCTGTGAGTTGACAGGAAAAGACGACCACTGCAATGGTTGCATATATTGCAGAAAGCCATGTGTAGAACTACTTTTTGCAGCTTTGGACAGTAATGCTCTTTCCTTTCATGGTATTAATCAGTACGGCGATGCCAAAACACCTGTTTTCATTTTTTTTCTTTTTATTAAAATGTTTGGTCCCAGGAATGCTTTTGTACTTGGGCCTTCTATCTCACATAAAAAGTACCGGTCCCTCCAGTTTTATAGTTTTTTGATAGTTTCTGGATAATCTAATCTATGCCATCACCTTCATACCCAAGTTATATTTAAATCCACATCCCCTCACCCTTGTGTTCTATATTCTTATTTCGTGATGAAACAAACCTCTCTGGCAAAGATGAAGTCAAGATAACCAGTACTGCAAGACGCGGAAACATAAATGGCAGACTAAAGTTTCTCAAGTTTGATGATAATAAGGTATCCTATCAAAGAGAGAAGGTACGTAGCAAAGATCATTTGAATCACAAAGGATCAGAATTATGTTAAATTCTTGTGTGTAAGGGTACTTCTCTACGTCTTGAAAATAACTACAAATGGGTGTTCAAACATCTAGTCTGATAAAATGTTCTGCAACAGAACTCTGTGAGAGTAAACAAGACAAAGAAGCAGTTAAGAGATCATGAAGTTTATCGCTGCGTTTAGTCTTAATTTAGATAGACGTGTAGGTGGGATAAAAAAGGCAGACTTAACTGTAGAATTTCCATCTACAGCGTTTCTGCTGTTGTTCATTACTTGATTTGTGAATATGTACCCGCATTACAGTGCTCCCATTTTGCAGGACTTTCACCCGGCCCCACCCCGAACCGACCACAAGTTCATCTGTTGAAAAAAAATTTAATTCAGAAACAAATCTCAAATTAAATGACCACCACTACTTTTCCACACTGGCTCCAGTGAGGAAAAGTTATCTTCCATGTTCCAAGGCCATGAAAATTACCTGCCAAAAGCTGGAGTAAATGACCCGTACTCCTTATTCCGGCCTTTCTGTGCTATTCTTTCTGTGTAAATGTATGTTTTATACATAAATAAGTACATATTATAATACACACACACACAGGATCTTATATGCACGCAAACCCATAATGGATGTCATATGAGTTTAGTTACAAATATCAGTTTTGGAAAAAAAAAAATACATGAACATGCTGATAGGTCAATCCACAAGAAAAAATGAAAATAAACAGGGATACAAGCTGAATCAAAGCTTGAAAATTGGAAGGTACCTAAGAAAAAGGTCTTGAGGGTGATCTTGGAACTAGAATCAAAGTGTCCTAAGAAGTACCTCCCATGTTCTGAGGATGAGGTTGGCTCAAGAATTTGGTAGCAAACGGAAAACATATTTGGGTGGTACATCACTCTCACAGAAAGGAAGTGAATTCAATAGCCGAATCAATAAAGGCACCTTCTTCTGTTGAGGGTGACCTGGCTGTTGTTATGCACATGAAAGCCATGTTACTCTTGTCCCCAAGCCCTCTCGTAAAGACAACATGGTAAAGCTCTGTAAGATCACCACCACCACTTCCTAAAATGTATAATACCACCTTGGAATCCATTAATAGCCCCTCCCGGGAGTACCCTTGTTCAGATTACCTTTGTCCTTGGCTAGAATGTTTTGACTCTTGAGTCGAGACCAGTTTACTAGGGAACGAAATCATAAGCACTAGAATATTTTATCAGGACACAACCATCAATTCCCTCCAGCTAAGTATGGATGGAGCAATAGCAATCAATCAGATGGGATGGATAATGTTGATATCAAGATATAAATAAGCAAGACTAATCATATTCGCGTGACCTGCATCGTTCAGGAACAGATACATGGGAGTAGGGCTGCAACTTAATTGGGTCAGTTAAAACCGAAACCAAAGCAGTCCAACCTGACTTTAGGTCGGTTTGGTTTGGATTATATAGTCTTTGGGTAGGTTTTGGTTCTAAAAATAAAGAACCGAATTTGTTTGGTTCGGTTTTGGGTTGAAGGCTCAGGTTAACCGAACCAAACCGAATTTCCTAAGTGTAAAACCGAATCGAACCAAACCGAAATATAATAATATATATAAAATATACAATAGATAAAGTTGTAATAATAAAATATAACTTATAAATTATAAGTTATAAAATAATGAATAAGATTATTATTTTATAAATCTTTGTAGTTAATTATTAAATTGATTCAGGAGCTTAAAAGTGAGATAAAAAACAATTAACATATGACTTGGGATTCTAAGCTCTTTGCTCCATCTTATGTATGCATGTGAACTACTTAATGGTTTGGACCGCATGTAAATGATGATCCTTTAAATTTGTTATGTGTATTTGTTGTGTATTTGACTTAAATTAAGTCAATATTATGATACGAGCCATACTGTACACTCAGCCCACTGTTTCGTTGGTCGAGCTCAGCAATGAGCTTGCTGGGGGGTTTGCAGGGCCCCCCTGCTCGAGGTTCGGGGCAGAGCCCCGAGAAACCGTATGAGGGGTATTTATGTAACTTAGGTGTCTCTTGTATAAAACCCAAGAGTTAGGGTTTCTAGTTATTGTTGAGAGACTATATTGTATTTCTGCCAGGATAGGGTTGTGTGTTTTGTAACTCTATTTTTCATAGATTAAGGAAGGAACCCCATCATCTTTGGACGTAGACATCCTTGCCAAACCACGTAAATCTTGTCTATTGTTTATTCTACTTTCTATTTTGTTTTTTGTTGTTATTCGATTTCTAACAGTATTCTTTAAAAAAAATTTTTTTTTGGGCAAAAGTGGGAATTTATCTCTTGATAATAGGTTTTAAGTAAGGGAAAATGACCCAAACCTAACTGAGCCAAACCGAATTTTGCAATTCAGTTCGGTTTGGGTTGGGTTACGGGTATTCTTTAAATAATTAGTTGGGTTTTTGGTTTGGGTATTTCGGTTCTGAGGTCTGTTCGGTTCGGTTCGGTTTTGTGCCGACCATCAGTAACCTTGATTTGGACTTGGGTTGTAGCCAACCTGAACCAAACTGCACTGAATTGCAGCCCTAC
The DNA here is from genome assembly GCA_947561395.2 of Buxus sempervirens. NCBI lineage: Eukaryota > Viridiplantae > Streptophyta > Magnoliopsida > Buxales > Buxaceae > Buxus > Buxus sempervirens. Next base: position 40,303,173 of record OX387190.1, read on the forward strand.
ATGGGAGACAAAAGAAGAGAGAGAGAGAGAGAGAGAGAGAGAGAGAGAGAGAGAGAGAGGAAAGGCAATTAATAGGAGTACCTAATACGATTCATATCAGATAAGAGATCAATGTTATAAAAATTCTGTGGACGTACTTGTACCGTCAAGAGTAATGCTCCTTTCTCATGCTTATAAGTTTTTTTTTCTTTTGATAATGTTCTCATGCTTAAAAGTTTTCCAGAATTTGGTGTTCACAACTCATTAATCAAGTAAAACTGTAAAGTTATATATTTTTGGAACAAAAATGGTGACTAGCACCATTTATTTTCATGCTTCAAAAGAGTACATGCAATGTTAAGTTTATTGTTTTGGCATTTTAAATATGTTTTTAAAGTGCCATTTCACACAAAGAATTTAATGTTGAAGGAATTTGAGGCTGCTTGGTCTGTGGTACCATCCTAGACAGGAATAATAGTAGTTCTTAGCATTTTGGAGGCAGTGACTCACACCTGGACCCATTGTATTAAAATTCCACAAGAAAGAGGTACTAAAGACAGAAAATGAAAGATACAACACTGAAAAACTCAGTGCCCCATTCCAGTACCAAAAAGAAAATCCGGATGTGGAAGGACCACCAGTGGAGTACCTGAAGGATCCCATTGTTATATTGGCTTATACAGTATCCCTTGTATGGGAAACATTGATCCAAAGGTCATTTAATTTACACTGGAACATCCAACAACTATATATATGCTTTTGCGTAGCACCTCAAATGCAGACTCACATTTTACAGAGAAGATCCAAGGTCATAACAATGGAAACTCTCTAATACCTTAGTATCACATTTAATAACATAAAGTAATTGTATTAACAAAAATGTTATAATCATCTTCTTCATTTCCTAGCCTTCTCAAAAACCAAAAGAAGAAGACTCGCTATTAAATTAAAATAACAGTAAGGTTACAACTTATATCTTCAAACACCGTTACAACCCTGGCCCTGGTATGTTGAGAAAAGTTCTAACATTCCCTTACTGTACTCAGTGGGGCTTCACCCTCCACATGCCCCAAATCCCTCAGTTCAAACCAAAATACAAGAAATAAACCATCTCAGGAATGGGAGTTAAATATAAGCCGCCATCGAACAGGCTTCTTTAATGGAGAGATTTCATTAGGCCTAGTGTTAGCTTCTTCATTGGCAGAAATGCCTTGGGTCCTCAACTGCAATGGCAACTACTTCCCAATGCAAGAATATATTGTCCTATCCTCAACTTCAAAACCATATGTACTTTCCTGTTTTACGCTAGAACTACAGCTCCAACCAATGGCACTAAGAAGCAAGCATATCCTGTTTAATTTATTCACTCTCCCACTAACCATTTAAGATATCAGCACAATGTCATGCAATCAAATGCAGCTATACAAACTGATGCTCTTCAGCAAACTGATGGGAGATGCCTTCCCTGGGAAACTCTCTAGGGAAACTCTCTACAGATCTGACTACACAGGGAGACACATCTAATTTTGCAACATTGGAATAGTCTTAGTGCAGGCGCAAAACAACTGACATGGGATGTTAAGACTCTTTTCCTTCCATTAATCAACTAATACATTAGCCTTTGCTGTTTGAAGCAAAACCTTTTGGAATCTCCAAATATATCAATGCAAGAAGAAAACACCTAAAAAGACCAAAGGTTTGATTGGTGAAGTTGGTCATCCTTCATACTTAATTTCCAAGCATGACAATATGGGATTGTATCGATCACAGTGAAAATAAACTGTCCAAACACTAGACATGTCCACTTTTTTGACAGCTTGAAAATATCGATGTCAGCCCATTCATAAGTTAATAAGATGAAGCCTACGAGCCATGATTTATAACGCTTGTACTGCAGAAGTAAAGACACTATTCATTATTTTGTATAAATTCAAATGATTTAAAATGCCTGGATCACAGAGTAACTAGCATACTGATTACCATTGGATCAGTCTTAAGCTTATAGATCTCTGAGGGAATTAAAGTTAATCTTGCCAGCAATAAATTGGAATAGGATTGCATTTCTTTCATGATTGACGTTTAAGTTTCTATTATACATGATGCTCTGTTATGCAGTGTGAAAAACCAATCTGCACATCACAATCTATAGAATTAAGGATTAGTCTACTGTTTAAAAATTAAAGAAAATCAAAGCACTATTTTGTACAAAAGTTCACCTCAGCTTATTTTGTGACCTCAATCCAACTACAACCAACATCTTTCTTCAAACCTTTCTCCCTCATCAACACTCTCAATTTCCAGATGTCATCCCACATGCCAAAACTAGCATACAAGTTTGATAACAAAACATAAATCCCAACATTATAAGGGTCCAATACAAGTGCCTTTTTAGCAGCCAACTTACCCAGCTCCAAATTCCTACATTCACTGCAAGCACTAAGTAAAGCCCCCCACAAGGTAACACTATGACTGATATTGGCACTGCCAGTGCTCCCTTTACAGGGTATCTCACTAACCAACTTCCATGCCTTCTCCAATTCTCCTGCTCGACAAAGCAAATCAACCACACAACTGTAATGCTCTGGACAAGGCTCTAACCCAAAATCATGAACCATGCTTTCAAAGAACTCAAGCCCAAGGCTCACGTAGCCAGTGTGACCACATGCTGAGATAACTGCCAAAAATGCCACTCCATCAGGTCTAACCCCTTCCATTAACATCTCTTTGTACAGCCTAATAACTTCTTCAAATTGCCCATTTCTAGCATAAGCACCAAGCATTGAAGTCCACAAAACAACATCTTTATTTCTTTCCCCTACTTGTCCAAATCCGACCAAATTGAACACATGCCAAGCTTTCTCTAAATGACCACATTTACCATACATTTCAACCAACGAACTCTGCAAAAATATGTCACCTCTCACATCAGGTACCATGCGGATAGCATTGGCATGCACCTGCTTGCCTAGTTCAAAAGCTGATATCCCAGCACATATACTTACCAATGTTGATGAAGTGAACTGATCAAAACACAAGCATAACACGTGCATCCTGCGAACCAATTCAAGTCCCTCATCCCACATCTCAGCCTCTGCATAACCTGATAAAAGAGCATTTGCACACACAGTGTTCTTAATCGGAATTTCATCAAACACTTTGGATGCATCATCTAACACCAATGATTTTGCATACAAATCAACCAGTGCACTTCCCACATAAACACTTGATAACCAACCCAATTTCACCGATTGGGCATGCATCTGTTTACCGAATAAGGCATTTCTCATGGAAGACGAAGCGGTCAATGAGCTACAGAAAGTGTAAGTGTCTAAAGGTACACCGGTAAAGTGCATATAAGAGAAAGTACGGAGAGCAAGATGCGGGAAGCCATGTTGAGAGAAATGAGAGACAAAAGCATTAAAGGGTAAAGGGTTACCTGGATTGAAGAAGCTGAAGAACTTGGTCAGGGTCTGAAAGCTGTTGGTGTGGATGCATGTGGCGTAGGATAAAATGAGCCTGATGTGAATGTCGAGTAAGCTGGGATATAGCCCTAATCTAAATAGGTGAGCATGGAGAGTCTTGGTGGCTTTGAGATTTTTGGTTCCCGAACAGTACGCGAAGAGACTGGAGAGGGACTTGAAGGTTTGTGAAAACTGCGAGTGGCGTTGGTGTGCCTGTTGGGTGGACATGAACGGAATTTACTGATGATGTCTGTGCATCTGTTAACCACCGCGTCGTAATAGTCGCCGTGAAAGGGCAATTATGTCACTGTATAAAATTTGTTCCATTTGACCGTGAGAAGCCCTGCTTGACTTCGTTTGAAATCGTCTGCCGCTCTTCTCGTCTCCTGCGGCAGCCCTGCCGCATGCTGTCACGTTCAGCATCCGGGCTGAGTCGGCTGACTTTTTTCATCAAAATAAATGATATTTCTTTGTGAAAAATCACAATGAGAGGGAAAAGAATTCCATGAAAAATAGGACCAAAAAAATTAGGAAGCCAAGAACTTCTGTTTCGTGTTTTCAACCGTCAAAACTTCTTTACATTAAAAAATTGGAAAAAAAAAACTGAAGACAATTTACAAAGGAATTGCCTATAGATCAACCCGGTTCCTATATCCTATTAGGTTTCTTCTTCTTTGTCATGAATCATTCAAACGACAAGTGAGATCAATGAACGCATCATCTGTGCATGGAATTGTGAGACCACCCATTGGATGATCGAACCCGAATTCTTCCTCGACCCGACTGAGCAAGTCCCGGAATAAAGGATGGTTCAAATATGATATAGGAACCACGAATCGTTTCATTTGGGTCTCTCCCACATAAAAAGCGAGGTGGCCTTTGGGTACGCTTGGAGCTGCCGGCGTCAGCATATCCCGTTGGAGCATTTGCTTAGCAATTCCAGGTAGTCGGATACCCATTATTAATTCCAAAGAACTATTATATCCTTCGAAGAAAATGAGAAATTGATCAAAAAAGGGTATGCGAAATTTGGGAAATCTCGTAAATAGAGGAGGTGAGGTACTTTGGAGTGATTGGCTATCCTTGTCTTTTGGTATATATAGAGAAAGAGAGCAAGTGGATACATGGCCAATATTTTGAAATGGAGTGAGCAGCGAAGAAACATTTGCAGTGGGGATGGTTGAGAAACATAGCTCATGAGGGATCACATGGTTTTGTCTCCATGATTGTACTAACATTTAAAGGAAGATCAAGTTATCTGCCATGGCAGTTCATGGCCTACAACCTTGCAGAACAATAATCAATATTCAATAATTCAAGAGAGACCAATCCGAATCCCCACCAGCCACCCATTTGTTATGCATTATCCATCCATTGAGATGATATTTTTTGACAATTAAGAACAAAGCATGAAACTCAATACCGATCCGGAATACAAAGTTTATCAAGCATTCATGAACTGGGATCATTTTGTGGAGTAGTTAGGGTACATCAAACGCTCGAAGGGGCCCTATCAAAGTAGTCGGTTCATTGATCTAAACGACTTTTTCAAGTTTATACCCGTTTCAGACATTAAGGGGTCCATTCACTCAACATGTTTCTGAGTATTTTTCCTGTTGACAAGAGAGAGCATTCATGACGTTCAATTTTTCTGCTCTGGAGGGACTTGGAAATGGTCTAACAAAAATATAAAATGTGACCGCCACTTGCAAATTGTTGACGTTGTGTTGGAGACACAACCATTTGATTCCTCACTGTTCAATGTCTCTCAACTAGTGCTTTCCTTCCCTATATATACACAAGCAGATGCCAAGAAAAGAAAACATCTCATTTCTCTAGGTTTTCACATATTACACGTATAGCTTTAAGACTTTTCTTTGTTCGTCTATCAATCCTTTCGAGAGAATCAGACTATAGAAGTCATGGCCATTCGACTGCCGGGAATCATTCGACGGGCATTTCTAGCAGCAAACCAATTGAATATGGGAGCAAAGGACGTCCCCAAGGGCCACTTAACAGTTTACGTGGGAGAGAACCAGAAGAAGCGGTTTGTTGTTCCAATAGAGTACCTGAACCATTCTTGGTTCCAAGACCTGCTACGTCAGGCTGAGGAGGAATTCGGATTCAGTCATCCAATGGGCGGCCTTACCATTCCATGCACCGAAGACGCATTCATTTGTCTCACTTCTCATTCAACTACTTCATGATAGATCTATGAAGAGCAAAGAAGATCAGCAAGATGATTAACCAAGAATTCCATTCAAATTAACTTTCCATCCACTCTCTCCAATTTTGTGGATTGTTGAATTGTCAATCCAATTAATGTACATATTTTTCTACATGGGGTCAGAAAAAAATGTCTCCTGTAGTGCCAAAACATTATGTATGATACATGTCTGAAATCATATTCTAATTTTCAAATTCGAGGTTTATCATAATCCGTTAATTTTTATCATTTTTTTTTCTTTTTGGAGCTTTTGTGTTGGAATTTATTCCACATTGGGAATTCACCATTGTTTCACCCATCATATAAAAGGTGGATTTCCCTCACCTTAATATCTAGGTTTTAAGGTTGAGGCCCCTCCTCTTATGTGTTGTTGGGCTTTCAACATGGTATCGAAGCTTAACCATGTCCACGATGTGCTGTCCAGTGTGAGGGCGATGGACTTCCTTCACCCTAATGCCTAAGTTTTATGGTTGGGGCCCCTCCTCTTATATGTTGTTGGGCTTTCAATTTGCACGCAAAGTGTCTACTTCCCGAGATGGGAGATGGGATTTCGATTATCTGGTCAGAAGGGCACCACATTTTAAGTTTATAACCACTCAATATCTGTCACACACATGCCTATTCGCTACATATATAAGAGGTTTTCCAATGCAGGCTGCCCCTTTTTTTGGTTGTACAATTGCATCTAAGATGACAAATTAACAAATATATATCATCACTTCATAATCCCTGTGCAAACATTTAGCCCAATAGCCCTCCATAAATGGCACATATGAGACTCTTTGTATATATCTAGACCTTTTTTTTTTTGAGATGATGATGTTGCAATGCACAATATGGTTGATCTTGCCACCAAAAAATTGAAATAATACTGCATTGCTTTCATAATTAACATTTAAGTTTCTATTATGCAGTGTGAAAACTGCACATGACAGTCCATATAACCAAGGATAGTCATGGTGGCTTTGAAATTTTGGTTCCAGAACAGCATGTGAGGAGACGGGAGAGGGACTTGAAGGTTTGTGAAAACTGTGAGTGGCATTGGTGTGCTTGTTGCGTGGACATGAACGAAATTTACTAATGAGGTCTGTGCATTTGATAACCGCTGTGTCGTAATAGGGTTGAAATCGTGTGCTGCAGCTTAGGAAAAATGTGAAATGTAGCTGCCATTTGGCAGCATCTAACGTAGTTGCAGGGTCTGCTGCACCTAAGCAGCAGCAGAGGATTTCATCCTGTCATGATATATAGTCGTCGTCAAAGGGCAATTATGTCACTGTATAAAATTTGTTCAATTTGACCATTATGAAGCTCGCGTGACTTCGTTTGAAATCGGCTGCTGCTTTCCTCCCACTGCATCCCTGCCGCGGCCATAGATGCTGTTTCTTGCTGGCTGAAATCGTCTACCGCTGGGTCTGTGCTGCAAACCCAGCAGCCTCCGTGAGATGTTGCCACGTGCAGCATCTCACAGCTACTGTGTTTTCACATTTTCCAATGTGAAAACACCTTTTTCATTTTAAAATATAGTGGTCGTGAGATGCTGCACGTGGCAGCATCTCACGGAGGCTACTAGGTCTACAGCACAGACCCAATGATAGACGATTTCTTTATCAAAAAAACACCTACAGACCAAAAACATTTTTGAGAAAGAGAGGCTTACATATATAATCTGTTCAGATGGATGGTAAGATAGAATAAATTACAAAGGGGTTTTCATCATCCCTTAACGTTGGAATCATCTCAAATGCTTGATAACTGTCCGAAGAATTTATCATCAATTATATCATTCAATATTAAAAAATAAAGATTATGAAATGTGTTTCATTTTTCCCTTAATTTCCCCTCCTCTATAAAGAAAGCTTAGGTAACAACAAAACTAATTAACAAATGAGCTTGGGAAATGGTAAGACCGGTTTCATGTGTTGGCCAAGGATTGCATATATATATTGCCATGACCATGAGAGGGAAAAGAATTCCATGAAAAACAGGATCAAAAAATTAGTAAAGCAATAACTTCCGTTTCGTGTTTCCAACCGTCAAAACTTCTTTACATTAAAAAAATGGAAAAAAATTGAAGATAATTTACAGGGAATTGCCTATAGATCAACCTAGTTGTCAAAATTATCGAAGAGAACATTAGGAGTTCATCCCTTCTAGGGCTCCCATAATTTGATTTCTTCTTTCTTTATCATGAATCATTCAAACGACAAGTGAGATCAACGAATGCATCTTCTGTGCATGGGATTGTGAAACCACCCATTGGATGATCAAACCCGAATTCTTCCTCGACCCTACTGAGCAAGTCCCGGAATAAAGGATCGTTCAAATAGGATATAGGAACCACGAACTGTTTCATTTGGGTCTCTCCAACATAAACAGCGAGGTGGCCTTTGGGTACGCTTGGAGCCACTGCGAATCCTCTGTGCCCATTAAGTGTGCCGGTACTATATGCCGCCTATAGGCACAAGCCATATGGAGGAGAGAGTGTGTTAATGCCCTCTTCCTTCCTCTGTTGTCATATAGTACCGGCACACCTAATGGCACAGAGGATTCGCAGTAGCTTGGAGCAGCCGGCGTCAGCATATCCCGTCGGAACATTTGCTTAGCATTAGCAATTCCAGGTAGACGGATCCCCATTATTCCAAAGAACTATTATATCCTTTGAAGTAAAATGAGATATTGATCAAAAAGGATATGTGAAATGGGGCAAATCTCGTAAATAGAGGACGTGAGGTACTTTGAAGTGAGTGGCTGCCCTTGGCTTGGTATATATATATACAGTGAAAGAGAGCAAGTGGTTACATGTCCAATATTCTGAAATGGAGAGAGCAGCGAAGAAACATTTGCAGTGGGGATGGTTGAGAAACATATCTCATGACGGATCACATGGTTTTGTCTCCATGATTGTACTAAAATTTGAAGGGAGATCAAGTTACCCACTATGATAGTTCATGGCCTACAACCTTGCAGAACAATAGTCAGTAATTCAAGAGAGACCAATCCGGATCCCCACCAGCCACCCATTTGTTATGCATTATCCATCCGTGAGATGATAATTTTTTGACAATTAAGAATAAAGCAAGAAGCTCAATACCGATCCGGAATCAAGGATTACAGTTTCGATGCCGATGGGCGTGCCGCCCATCAGAAAAAATAGCACACCAGCGGCAGGCAGACGGCGTGTCGGCGAAACGCCAGAAAATTAAAAAAAAGCAAAAAATTAGAAAAAAAATTTGAATTTTTTGATTCTGTCGATTTTTCGGCAGCACGCAGCCAAAAATCGCCGATAAAATTTAAAAAATCGTTTTTTTTCCTCTTTATTCCAAAAAATCAATTTTTGTGAGTTTCGGTCCGTTTCGCTCGGCACACCGAAAAAATCGGTCGATTTTTTCAGAACCGATTTTTTGTGTCGATTCGTTTCAACAGTTGGAAAAAAAAACGATTTTTCGGCGCCGCGACTGAAAACCATGTCCTGAATACAAAGTTTATCAAGCATTCATGAACTGGGATCATTTTGTGGACCGGTTAGGGTACATCAAACGCTCGAAGGGGCCATGTCAAAGTAGTCGGTTCATTGATCTAAACGACTTTTTTCAGTTTAGACGCGTTCCAGACATTAAGGGGTCCATTCACTCAACATGTTTCTGAGTATTTTTCCTGTTGACAAGAGAGAGCATTCATGACGTTCAATTTTTCTGCTCTGGAGGGACTTGGAAATGGTCTAACAAAAATATACAATGTGACCGCCACTTTCAAATTGTTGACGTTGTGTTGGAGACACAACCATGTGATTCCTCACTGTTCAATGTCTCTCAACTAGTGCTTTCCTTCGCTATATATACACAAGCAGATGCCAAGAAAAGAAAACATCTCGTTTCTCTAGGTTTTCACATATTACACGTATAGCTTTAAGACTTCTCTTTGTTCGTCTATCAATCCTTTCGAGAGAATCAGACCATAGAAGTCATGGCCATTCGACTGCCGGGAATCATTCGACGGGCATTTCTGGCTGCAAACCAATTGAATATGGGAGCAAAGGACGTCCCCAAGGGCCACTTAACAGTTTACGTGGGAGAGAACCAGAAGAAGCGGTTTGTTGTTCCAATAGAGTACCTGAACCATTCTTGGTTCCAAGACCTGCTACGTCAGGCTGAGGAGGAATTCGGATTCAGTCATCCAATGGGTGGCCTTACCATTCCATGCACCGAAGACGCATTCATTTGTCTCACTTCTCATTCAACTACTTCATGAAGATCTATGAAGAGCAAAGAAGATCCGCAAGATGATTAACCAAGAATTCCATTCAAATTAACTTTCCAACCTACCTCTCCAATTTTGTGGATTGCTAAAATGTCAATCCAATTAATGTACATATTTTTCTACATGGGGTCAGAAAAAAATGGCTCCTGTATATTGCCAAACATTATGTATGATACATGCATGTCTGAAATCATGTTCTAATTTCAAATTCGAGGTTGATCTTAATCCGTTAATTTTTATCATTTTTTTTCTTTTTAGAGGGCACGCAAAGTATATACTTCCTGTGATGGGATATGGGATTTTGATTTTCCGGTCGGAGGCGCACCACATTATAAGTTTATAACCACTCAACATCTGTAACACACATGCCTACTTGCTACATAAGAGGTTTTCCAATGCAGGCTTCCCCTTTTTTATTTGTTGTACAACTGCATCTAAGATGACAAATTAACTAAAATATATCCATCCCTTCCTCTTCACGGTGCAAACATTTAGTCCAACAGCCTTCCATATAAATGGCACACACATGAGACTCTTTGTATATATCTAGACCTTTTTGTTTTAGATGATGATGTTGCAGTGCACAATATAGGGTACTGTAGGCACTGATAGGAGCAGAATATCAGGAAAAATACAAGAGCAGTTAAAAAAATCCCCTTTTAATCAACAGGAACAACTGTTTATTTAAAAATAAATAACAGTTGCCCTCTGCACTGAAGAAGTTGTGCTCTTCCATTCTGCCAAAAGGGTGTTGAAACGATTTCTGGGTGTACGCCGAAACTACTCTCGATTTCGAGAACTGGAAGCAATTTAGGGATTGATGATGGCGACGACGGCACAGAAGAGCGCGCATTTGAATCTGAGAGAAGGTGTGGGAGATTGTTTCAGAAAAGCCCCAGTTGAAGACATTGCTATTTCAATTTTCTATTATCACTTTCTTTTTCCTTATCCATCTTCTCCACTCGTTTAACGTTTCCGTCAAGGAGAGTTTTAATGGTAACATGCAACACAATCAACCACCTATAAAAATTAAAATGTAGCAATAATAAAAAAGGGAAAATTGGTTTTTAGTGGTACTTTTAAACATTATTCATCTTCAATCATCTAATTCATCTTCATAATTGACAATTACTGATACTTTTTTCAAATAAGTGAGGACAAGTATCGTTTTATTTAAATCTTTTGTAATCATGGTTTATTATAAGTATTTAAAAAGGTTTATTGGTCTTTTAAGGGTATTTTGGAAAAAATTCTTTTTGAACATTAAAATAACACTTTTTTTTAATTATTTTAAAACAGTGTTACTAATTTCCAATTACAAAGAATTGGATGACTGAATCAAAACTATTTTAAAAAACCAGCACTAAAAACCAATTTTGCCCGATAAAAATAGCACATTGTATTCGACATTAAATTTACTGCATGGTGTATCACAGCTAAAATATTACCTGCTTTTGCAGTTTTCTTATTAAAATCTTGGGGAAATTAGGTTTAAAAATAATTCAGATTTCAGGAACCCAATTTTTAGAAACGGGAAATAATGTTAATTTTTTAAAATAATTAAGAATAAACGTGATGTTACTGTTCATAAAGAGTGTCGTCCAAAATGTCCCTAAAGGGACTTATAAAAATTCACTTGAAAGTTGAAACAAACGGTGTTACAAAAGATTTCTTTTAAAAGGGTATTTTTGGAGAAAACTTTTTTGAAAAAACTAAATGATATTTGTTCTCAATTATCTTAGAAAATATCACTATTTCTCAATTTCCGAAAATTTTGCCACTGAATCTAAATTATTTTCAAAAACATCACTTAAAACCAATTTTCCCCGAACGGATGGCTTGGGAAATTGGTAGGATTAATTGCATTCCTCTGTTGACAAAAGATTGATAAGTTGCTATGACCATGGGAATTCGATGAAAATTATGATAGAAAATTTGAGGGGAAGAACTTCTGTTTCATGTTTTCAACTATCAAACATCTCTTTACAAAAATGGGAAAATGAAAAAGAAGCTAATGATCTACAAAAGAATTGATAACTTAGGTATCGACATTCAAAATTTTGGTAAGTTTGAAGAGATCATCTATACTATTGGTGCTCCCTTTCTTTGATCTCTTCTTCTTTTGTCATGAATCACTAAGACGACGGGTGAGATCAATAAAGGCCTCTTCTCTGCACGGAATTCTAAGACCACCCGTCGGATGATCGAACCCGAATTCCTCCTCAGCCCGACTGAGCAAGTCCCGGAATAAAGGATGATTCAAATAGGACACTGGAACCACGAGCCTTTTCGTTTGAGTTTCTCCCACATAAACGGCAAAATGGCCTTTGGGTACAGTTGGAGCTGCGGGAGTCAGCACAGCACGTCGCAGCATTTGCTTTGCATTAACAATTCCAGGGAAACGGATACCTATGATTCCAGATAACTGTTATCTTCCCAGAAGATCGAACCCAGACAAGATATTGATCAAAATGGCTTGGTGAAAATGGCGGAAAGATCGTAAATAGAAGGTCTGCGGTACTTGGAGTGAGTGGCTTTCCTTAGCATGGATATATATAGAGATTAGAGAGAGCAACTGATACATGTTTCAAATGGAGGGCGTGGTGAAGAAAATTTGCACAAGGGCTGGTTGAGAAACATATCTCATGAGGAATCACATGGATTTGTCTCCCAAATTGTTCTAAACTTTGAAGGCAGGTCAATTTATTTGTTCCAACAGCTCATGGCCTACAACTTTTACAGAACAGTAATCCATAATTCTAGAGGGACCAATCACCACATAACACCCGCTGATGCTGCACATTTTCCATACATTGAATTGATAGTTTTCGCCATCTTGTCTGCTAATTATAAGTAGGGAAAAAAAAAACTCAATACCAAGTCCAAAATATGAACACGAGAGACTTTATAACAAGCATTTATGAACTGGGAACATTTGTGGATTAGTTGGGGTGCAAGAAACAAATCGTAGTCCTCATTGATTTAAACGACTTCCAATTTCAATCGTTCCAGACATTAAGGGTCGATTCCATCGGCATGTTTCTGAGTATTAATTCTTCGGCCTGTGTTGATGATATAAAGTATATATTGACATTCCATTTTTTCCTGCTCGGGAGAGGCTTAGAAATGGTCATCTGCCTAACAATCCTAACCGGGTTTAAGATAATGTTATAGAAGCAAATATGTAATATTATGTACATTGTGACCACTCACTCATCAACGAATTGTTGACCACGCGTTGGAGAAACAGCCATGGGATCCCTTATTGTTCATGTCTCTCCGACGACAACTGTTTTGAAGACACATTCTTCAATCTCGCTTTTCGTCCAAATGGGTCATGATAGATGAAGAAGTACAATAGAAGGATTTACAATATGATTAGCCATGAAACACGTTCAAACTTTTTGTCCAACCTCTCCAGTTTTGTAGATCTTGGAATTTGTCAATCCCATGTATATTACTACTTTCTATACCCGCCGAGTAAATAAATAAATAAAATGGCTCCCTTCTTAACATGTTTGATGCGTCTGATCAGGAATCTATTCGAGGTTAATTTATCATCTGTTTGTTTTGCTTAAATCTTTTTGAAGGTGGGGTCTAGCAAGTTCCTTCCTAGGACTAAGTTCTTTCATCTATTCATACTTAAGTATGAATCGATGAAAGAACTTAATCTGCAAGATCTTAAAGATGGGGATCGAATGTGCACTCTTCACACAAGACATGCAAAGACGCCGTCTGTAATAGCTCAATAAGTCGGCATTTTCTGAAACACGTCTCTAACCTTGATTCGCACAACCAAATTAAACTTTGTGATTAGCTAATGGTAGCAGTTGATGAAAATGACTTTCCGTTTACCGGAGATGGTTCTTCATGCCAAGCAAATTATCAAACGAAGACGCGCTGTTCTTCACAAGAGATACCAGTTGCTATCCGCAGCCACGGTGGATGTGCCGAAAGCGAAAGGCCATTTTTCTGTTTACGTGGGAGAGAGAGAGAGCAAAGGCGGTTCGTGATTCCTGTGTGCTATTTAAATCATCCCTCGTTCCGAGACCTGTTGGGACGAGCCGAAGAAGTGTTCGGGTTCGACTAACCGATGGGTGGCCTCACCATTCCATGTACCGAGGACGATTTCGTTCATCGCCTCACGCCTCACCTGGGTGGTCGTATAGAAACGGCTCTTCCTACAAACTCACTGGGAGTATGGACAGCTTGTAAATGATTTCAATCCAAAATGACATCCATGTGAAGACAATGAATCGAACATACAGCGTCAGTTAATTCCTCTCCAGCTTTCACGTCAAACAATATCTTACTGTTCGACAAGGTTGACTACTTTTTACATTGATTGTCCATCAAACGTTCCTCAATTCTATCACTGCCACCGTGTTCTGATACTGTAGAAACCTCAACTTCTACAAAATTAATCCAAGAAAAAAAAATGTCTTGCCCCATGTTGTTCCTGAATGGCAGGGTTCATCCCCTTTGTACTTCCTGTTTAGTTTGGGTATGGAGATGCAACTCCATGTCTTTCTGTTGTACATGGGTTACTTCACCATATGTAGAGTGTCTTAACTCTCTTTATTTCATAGTTTGAGCAGGGGAATGGGATTCAGACCACAATGCACACTAATCGAGTCCGAAGTCTTCGATGACGCACTCGCCTTATAAGGAGGCGGTCTCTCATACCTTACTGATCAAACTACAGATATCACGAGACTCAGAGACTATGTTTTGCCATCTGTTCCATTTTTAACTTACCCATCAGATGAAAGAAGGAATCTGATACCCAGCAACATTTTAAATCTTTCTCCTATTGGAGCTTAATGCATCCAGCACCTAATATCACATGTACCCATGTTTCCTTTCTCCTTAAATGAACAGATAAAGTTCCCAAAAATGAGGTCAGAAGTGAATAATCATTCAAACCAAATTCAGAAGATCAGAAACAGAAACAAACAAGATAGATCAGGTTGCCTCAAAAAAAAAAAAAATGCCAGATGCCCGTAAATGGGATTCTGGAATGTAAAGAGATATAACCAACGAACTAAGCGTTATACTTGCTCTGAAATTCAAAAAAAAGGAGCACATTATAACACTTCTACTTGCTATAATTCTCAACCTGTCAAGCAACAGAAAATACTAGGAAGTTTCGTTCCACTGGACGTTAAAGTTGCTTATCCTCATCCCATCTGTGTTCCTTCTACAGTTGACTTCTGAAAGGTCTCTTCTAGATCCAATATCTAAGCAGACAAAACGGCTGGCTGCTGACCAGCCTCATCTGCTTGCAAGCTCTCATAGTATTTGACCAGAACTTTCCACCCTCCAGGGGACATAAAACCATTAGGAGGGTTCTCACGACTTCTTGCATATGAACGCATCTGTATCAAAAAGTCAAATTCACCAAATAATTTTTAAAGATCTTTCCAAGATGAAATATGATGTTATAAGCTCATTCAAAAACCGCAAAATGTCACACATCAACGCCACATAATAATAGAAACTAGGGGATTAATTTCTTAAAGGTCCTTCCGGACATATTTCAAAACAAAGGCACACAAGAATCCAAGTCTCACCATCATTGCCTTGTTAAAGAAACAAGAATGCCATTGTCCAGAATTAGATTACTAATTTCATCAAGCAGAGAGTTACCTGCTATGTCAATAAACCCCAGCTCTTTAAAAGAAATAATTTTGATATATTCATGCAATCATAAAGGATTTTATGAACTAAATGCTATTAATTTTTCATATATGAGACCTCAAGTAGGATCCATGGACAGACCCTGATGCATGTGCAACATGCATCCAGCAGCCACACCAATGCCTGCGGGCATCTCCTAGCCAACCCAAGGAAGTTAATAAGTACCAGCAAAGAAGGGTCTTGGGATGGGTGGACTGGCAAACATAACCTTTGACATTTTTATGCAAAGTGGCTGCATTTAGACTCAAACCCATGTTATCATGCTGGCAGCCCAAAGCTTTTACCACCACATTCAAGTAATAGCCACCCATATTCTGAAGGCAGGTCAAGCAGAAGAATTGCATTGCCCATACAACACTGAACCATATTCAGACTAAAGGCTGAACTAGGAGTTCCTTACGCATGCATGGTGCCTCAGATGCTACATATCAGGTCTTCACCAGAGCCAAGAACATTCCATATTTTAAGCTCATAGATCAATTTCTTATCATCCCTCACAAAAACTGATACAGAACAGCTTTGGCAAGAATTTTAACTCATACCAGAAACATTGAGAAATGTTTCCATACCTTGGTTCCAGAGATGAAGAGAAAATTTTTAGCACGTGAAGGATCAAAAAATGCCATCTTCTTCTCCATTGTGTCATATGCTGCCACCTGCAAAATATAAAAGGGAATCACAAATCCAAAAGCAATATAGTGCAAAGAAAAAATAATAAGAATCAATATTTTTTAAAAATATTAAGCATAAAAAAACGGTAGAAAGATGAAAAATCAATTGGAGGATAAAAGTATGAAGAAAAATCCAGCTCTGATAAAGAACCTAGAATCCTGAAAAAGAATTAGCCATGCTACATCAAGTTACAAAGGAACGGCAGATTTGATCCTGTAATAAATACAAAACCTAAAATAAAACTGCAATCCTCAAAGACAATATATTTCTCATCGAAACAAGACCTGGAGTGACAGCGATGAACAAAAAAGCTTCAAATCCTCGAGTGTAATACATTTAATGTTGAGACTATACGAGGGGCGACTGATTTCTCTCAGTAAAAGAGGAACAATTAGCTCTCTGATTTGTATTGAGTGCCACAAAGAAGTATCAGGAAGAGCGAAATATTGGATTAAGATTTTTTTTTTCCCCCTTCTTTCAGAAGATGAATAAAGCTCTTCCAGGGAAATGGCTGTAGAACATTGACAAGAAGGCAGAAAATATCAGCAGAAGGTTTATTAAATTAAGTAAATAACCAATAATAGATGTTGAATCAGCATTTAAACAAGTTGTGATAACTTTATGAATCAATCATACCCTTCCACTTTACAGTTCGTCTTTGATAATAGAAATTATCATTTTGGGATCACGTACAATATGGACACCCTCCATTTCTATGACCCAGCAAATGTTGTTGGAGATAATGGAGCAAATAAAGGACTTGTTTAAATTTTTTTGGAATATTTATGGAACATATTTGTGGAATGCAAGTAGTATTCAATAAAGATACAACACCAAGCTGCACCTATTTCGCTCTCAGAAGAACTTTCTTTCTATAAAAAAAATGGACAAGGAAACCAGAGAATCAAAATTCAAAAAGCCACATTTTCTGGCCATGTATATGTGAAGCGCCCTTCATTTCTTCAAAATCAGCAGTTTTTTGCACAAATAGATACCCCTGATGAGATACTTGGTTTGTATCAACTGATCAAAGGCACCACACAAAATCATGCGAAATATTTTTCATGCATATAGTGAATGGTTAATAAATCAACAACACAAATTCCCATATCGATTGCACACATAAAGTTGTTTAAAACATAGCCATACTTCCTAAGAGATTAAAGCATATTTTGGCTGATAACCTCAGATGATATCAAACAAGAATGGTGAACTGAGTGAGGACTGTGGTTTGAAAAGTTAAAAAAAAAAAATCCTACTACCATTGTATTAGTTTGAAGCATTTTGTATGACGGTAACCTCTCAGATCTTGAAACCCAAAAAAAAAATTTGAATTAGTGATTAATCAGACTAGACTAAAGCTCAACCTTTTCCAGTGGTCTTCGATCTAAAGAATTCATTGGACTTAATTTTATTAGTATGGACGATTTAGCTCTTTGTCCTCCAAAGGACTAAGAGCATCTCATCCTTTAATCGGACTCTATCCTGTTAGCTTATTTTCTCCAGCCACAATGGGGGGTATCTGATATTTGAAAAATAAAAAGCAAAAGAGAAAAATTAGAAGAAATAGAAAACAACAACAAAGAAATTGCACAGTTCATCCATATCTACAGCTACAACCAGGGGGAAAGACAATCAACCTAAAAAAAAAAAGAACATTCAACTACAATTTAAACCTAAGAAGAGCCATAAAAACACTTTAAGAAGAATCATACTCACAAACACACCCACACCACAAGACCCAAACTCCACTCCCTGCAGAAAACTACACCCTCAACAAGGGCCTAAAACAAGTGGCAACCATCCCAGAACTATCCCAACATTTATCCTAAGAAACACACTAATCCTAAAGAGCAAACACCATCACCACCACCCCCTCCCCAGTTTCATTAGTATACCCAAAAGCCTCTCCACCATGCAGAACTCTCCCAAAGGAGAAAACCATAATCCAATTTAGAGAACTCTACCTACAAAGAGAAACTCTAAATCTCTCACCAAAACTCTTAAGGCTTGAGAACCTTTTTATCAAATCCTATAAGTTATATTCCAGTGGGAAACCCAAAAACGACCATTAAACTGACTAGAAAAATATTATTTTTCTTTAAATAAGAAACCAAAATTACTTCCTAAAGAATACAATCTTTCAACTCAAGAAAGAAATTAAGACAAATCCCAACATTTTGCTCCCCAAGGCATGGGTGGCCTCTGAGATCATATATGACTTAAATTCATATTTTCATATTTTCCAGATCTTGTAGTGTGACGTCACATCTGTCATTCAAACTCTGTACATGGTATTTTTAATTTCATGCACAATAATATAGCATGAAAGCCTTTTATTGATTCTTTTCATATTGACAGGCATGTTTCAACTGCAAAGTTAGATAAATTCTTCACGTTGAGACAAAATTCTTGCCACCATCAAGGTAGCTTTGAAATTTCATTGATCTTCAAGAACTACAAAATCCACATTTACTAAAACCAGAAAAAGTACCAAAACTTGGAAACCAAAGGTTGAAAGAAGCAGCAAAGCATCAAGATTTTAAGGTAGAGAAATGCCTCAAGATAATTCAAGGCACACACCCGGAATGGTAATATAGTTAGCTTCTCCAAGCCAGGAGCCATGCTCAAAACCTTCTGACCATGATCTGGATCATAAAGATCCCTATTCTCTGTAGGGAGACTCATACCAGCCGGATCACGGCCAACAATATAGAAATTTGCACCTGCATTTATACGCGCTTTGGCATGCCATTGTACCTCAGTTGGACCGGCATAATGCATGGGGGATGGAAATATGGCAACAACAGTAGTCTTGGGGTCTAGAACTCCATCATCTAGAACCTGAAATGGAAACAAAACTTAGTAAGAAAAATTTACATTTGCATAATATTGCCATGATGTTTTGCAACGAGACTAGATCATTGACAACCTTGCTATGTTGTTCCATCCGAACATCCAATGGTACATCATCTGCCTTTGTGAAACCACCTAAGGGATGAAGCAATAAAATTGGGTTCTTGTAACCCATTTCTAGAAGTCGTCTACGTGTATCATTCATTAACAAAGCATGACCATTATGAACAGGATTCCTCAGCTGAAAAGCAAAAGCTGCATCAGCCTGACATTTATCAAATTCTTTCCGTAGTTCATGGGGAGAAAGCCTGTAGTGATCAAGACCATCACTACATTTGATAGGTTCTAAAACTTCCATATCTCCACCAATGAGCCAATTTCCAGCAGGACTAATTACCTCCTCAACATAAGGTAATCCCTGTGCAGTAGTTCCCCATGTTCTAGCAATTCTCTCTTCTTTGTTATGTTTATATATTTCAATCCTATAGTAAAAAAAGTACAGCATGGTAAACAACTGAAAACAGATGCAAAATCAAGATGACATTTCATCTTCCAATATGTGATGGACCACGTGATCATAGATATCATAATACAATTTCCAGTATACGGGAACTCAGCAAAACACAAATATTTCATCTTTGAACTAGAAAGGGTAGCAATAGTAGTGGTAATGATCAGAGCAAAAAGCCATAGATCGCATGTAACGCCCCGGATCCAAGTTACGTAGATAAAATCGTAACTTATCTCCGAAAGTTATTATATAACCCAGGATAGTAAATCAGAGTGAAGGAAAAACATGAATTAAACAAAACTATAAAATCAGAGTGCACTATAACCCAAGCTCAAATATTAAATACCATAACCGAGGCTAACTCACATGAACCAAGCATATACCCGCTGATTGCCGTCCTTACCAAAAACTGAAAACAAAACAAAAGAAAACGTAATGAGATACGAATATCCCAGTAAGCACCACATGCATGCTCAAATACAGTTTATCAGTTCTAAAATATGATACAGTTGTAAATCATGCAACAGTAGCGATAACACCTTAGTTCCGAATAATCCGAGTAATTCAACAGTAAACCATCGATCAGTGTGATATAACAAGAATAATCCATTATAACGAACATATCTGTATCATCAAAACAACAGTTGATAAGTCGCCGCAGGACTCATGAAATAAGACTGCCTTTAACTAGTGTAAGACCATGCTCACTATGCCACCTCCCGGCTTATGGGCGAAGCCGAGCTACACGGTCATCGACTTATTGCGAGAGAACCCATCCAGATACAATAATGGGTTGGCATATACTATCCTATCATAGCCGCAACCAACCAGATACAGAGAAGGCCTCATCGAGATACACGATGGAAACGCGTGCGTGAAAAAAGTGTTACGACTAGCAAAGAACAATCCTTCCCACTATCTAGCTCCTAACATGGATCCATATCGAGCTATGCCCACTAGACTCTAAAACCAAAACCAACAGAGAAATCCAGTAAGCACAACCCATATCAATCTCAATCATATCATCCCGAGATACACGGGACATCTCCGAGATACACGGAGGCAACATCATCCCGAGATACACGAGGCATCACAACCTATCTCTCCACGCTCATGGAGGAAAACCAAATCCATTCCAGAAACCCAACATCCATTTTCATGTTAAAATCCTCTTTCTGTAGAATCCGTATAAAACCAGTTCAATGTAAAAATTCCACAATCATTACAATCTCGTCAAATCCGAGATGAAATCCAATGACAATAATAAAGGTTTAACCATATTCTCAAAATCAGAAATTTTATAAAACAATTTTTTGCCTAATCCATAATTCTTGTATACTTTATCTAATAATCTTTCCAATTCCAGGTTACACTGTATAATATCTCTCTTTATTTCCAACATTTACCCAAATCCCTTTTTCTTTTTTTTTTAAATCAAATTTATATAAAAGTGATGTTCTAAGTTAAACCAACAATTTCGGATGTTAAAAACAGAGTTTACATAATGATATTAAGTTCAGACTTAATTTATTGCTCTTTGTGCTCCAACAGTAGCTTACTCTATAGGTAATATTCTTCCAATCCTAAATTTATTAAAATTGTCAAATTTCGGCTATATCGATTACTTGAGTGTAAAATTTCAGAATTGATTCTTATTATAAATCTAGATATGCACTCCACCTTTTTACAACTTTGAATTAATTTTATTTTCTGCAATTAATCTCTATCATGATCCCAAACATCTCATATATGATCTGAACCTCAAAAGAACATTCATATAAACTCAATTTATAACTCCATTGCACCTAGTTCACCCATATCCAAATCTGAAATATTCACCGTGCTTTTTAGACTAAAACCCCTCAATTATAAACTCATTTCTGTATTCATTTAGCCACTCCACCTCCTTTTATTATCTCTCGTTTATCCTTTAGGTAATTTCCCCAAATAAGTTTTGCCATGAGAAATGTATATGTGCTGGAGAGGTTCAGCACTCTAAAAATACCCCAATTCTTAGTTAGACCTGTTTCTAATTTCTTTTACTTGATACCATGGATATGATCTCAAAAATCAGTGTTTCTTAATCCCACCAATTCTTTAGTAACTCCTAGTTAACCCCTTGATTTCCTCCCCACAAATAGAACTTAAAACAGTTAATAAAATACTAAGCAAGAGCTGGGCAGAATTTCAGATTTCATTAGAACACTCAACTCATTACTCATATCATTTTTCTGATTTCAATACTTAATAATCTAGTATACCCCCAATTCCAGCACCTATACTTCACCCAAGCTACTTCAAATACTCATATTTAAATCCCCTAAAAAGTCCCCAAGTAAAGCTTTATATACCTTACAAACATTGCACTAGATAACTGAAACTCAACTGGGGCTGACCTCTTGAGAGATTGGCTCCAGTTTGCAGCACTCAGAATTTCACTCCACTCCTCCACTAATCCCTTTACTCGTACAATATCACCAACATTTAACCAAACAATTAGACTAGCATTTCTGAATTGAATATATAACCTATAAATTATTTTGCTCGACAACTGTAGAAAATAAGAAACCCCAGCCGCACATGAAAGTTTTCTAATAGAAATTTCAGCAAGACAAACATAATTCATGTTTTTCCTTCACTCTGATTTGCTATCCTGGGTTATATAATAACCTTCGGAGATAAGTTATGATTTTATCTACGTAACTTGGATCCGGGGCGTTACATCGCAATATGGTCACTGTTTATCTAACATATTCTACTTGATGTAGCCCAAATAAAAACACACATCCGCTCGATATGGGAACTCTAGATCCGGAAATGGTACGGAAAAAATTATTATGATTAAAATCAGACACAAACAAAATATTATGTTTAGGACCAATCAGTGAGGTAGTCTGTCTGCAAAATCTTTTCATTAATCAACCGCCGGTATCGTAACATAGAAAGCTCTAACCATCCACAAGAAGAAAGTACATTATCTCCATTACCATATTTACAAACAAAACTGAAAAGGAAAATAAAATTTGACCTTCGAAGTATGCCGATCAAATCCCCTTCCGGTTTGATCAGCCCCACATGCTCTGATGCCCCGATTCCCTCCTTGTCATTATCATCGATTGCCAATACAATCGGAAGCGACATATTCACAACACTCCCATCCTTCAATTTCAGACAATTAAAGTGCAAACTCTGCAAGTACTCGTCTTCCCTCATAAACCCTCTTAAAGGACTAGCCCATCCCTCACTAAGTACACGAACCCATTCCAGATCAACCTTTGTGAGCTTCACCTTGGGCATGGACTCAGCCTCCGCTCTTTTGAAAGCCCGTTCATTTTCTGGCACAACGAGATCAACCAGAACACCTCCATCTGGGTCGATCAAAGAACTCCTGATCATAGAGGATCCCCCAGCAGAGAAAGACGCATTAGACATTGAAGGATAAGAAATGGAACAACTAGTCAAAATGCGAAATCGATCTGATTATAATTGTGGGGTTTCGGTTTCCTTTTTGAGATGATGATCAAAGGTGGGTTTTGGAGGTTGAGGGTAAGTCGAATGGTAGTGATGTCTGCTCCAACGGTTAAAGACTCCATCACTATCGCCTAAACCATTCAAAATAAATGGATCGCATTTACAACATAAGCCAAAGTTGAATGCAATATGTAATACATAGGCGGCTTCCTAGACATAGGCCATTAGGGGGTCACCTTCTAGTCTAGTAAGTCCCTAAAGTCCGAGGCACCTTCCAAACCTAGTGTTACCTTCACCTCCAGAAAAACCGCCAAGGTGTTAAGTGAGTGCTTCTAACAAGATTGTACGTATGTTTATTTGTAAACTCGGTGAAATCTGTGTTAAGTGAGTGCTTCTAACAAAACAGAACAAAATAGAATTTCAAACATAATCTGAGATGCAAGGATCAAGATGCTATGCTTTACGGTTGATTTGTTTCTATCAGTAAATTGTCTTTATTCTTGGAAAAGTTGGTCGTTCTTATGGTGAACGGAACTCTTTGAAAAGCCTGAATTTTTTCAGTGGGGTGCAAGCTAACTTGAAGATGCAAACTTTACTTCATGTTCAGTTCAGAGAATTACTACCTGTGTTCGGTTCAGAGAATTACTACCTGTGAGCCTGTAAATCTCTTCCAAGATCTCTAGGGAGGAGCATGAGCCACTCCTTGTATGGATAAAAGGTAAGAGTTCAAGCTTGGAAGGGTAAACATGCAAGTAGAACTCGGTGAAATCTGTGTTATTTTCATTACAGGTGCATTGGGAAAGGTTATACCTGTTACATGGAAATGGTTTCAAAACCGAAGAAAGAAGGTGGCTTGGGGTGTATCAACATTATTAATAGGAAGACAGCAGCCCCAGTTAGTTTTACTCTGTATATCGTCTCTTGAGAACAGCCCTTATGGTCAAGTGGGTTGTCCATCATCTTGAAGAAAATCCATCATCTTTCGAAGAAAAGAACCTCCGGGGAGTGTCATGTCCAGAGAGGAGTCCGTGGTATGGTTTTCTAGGAATATCGTTACGCAAGCCTTCGTCTTATGGCTTGTTATCCAAAACAGATTAAGAAGCGACCAATTAAGCTTAACATTTTCAATCATTCTGTGTATCTTATCTGAGACGACCGAGCAGATGTTTCAAGCATAGATACAGCAAGCGGACCAGATGTGGTAGGTGCGAGCGGGTGGCACCCTATTGGCCGCCCACATTAAACGTCCCATTCTGTCACTTTCTCCGATTGTCTGATTGGACGGAGAGATGCCAAAGAAAACAAATTAGCCTCCCTTTTTTTCCTTTCTTGTGTTCCGGCGTTAGTGGAACAAAATACTTTGTTCCAACTACTTCAGCAAGTTGCATAAATATTTACAGAACGAAAATTGAAGAAACCGTCTGATTTTCTTCCATTACCCACAATATGAACTTACGCTTTTATTATTAGCTTTTTCCCAACAATTTTTTAATTATTCATTAGAAAACTAACGATATACTCTGCTGATAAAAGAAAGGAGCTCGGACCTTCACTTGCAGCCGCTACAAAGGATGGTCATGCGTGCATGGATGCCAGTTAATTACCATATGTCTAGAAGCCATCAGATTGTCTAGTCCAAAGATAGGTTGCCAGTGCGGATGTCACGCTGCTGACTACTGATTCCTTTTCCCAGACGAGTAGGCGATGAGCCCAAATCGTCTCGTTTGCCACTGAAAGGGGAAGCAAGTCTTGGCTGAAACCACCTTTTAGCAGCTAGTCCACTGATTCTGATTTTCCCCTGTGATTCACTCCCCTGGTAAGGTAGGCCCAGCCTCCTCAGCAAAGCCCCAACAGCCTGCCCAATCCTGTACGTCAACATGTCAAGTGATCAAAGATATATTCAAAGCATACACACTACTCAAATTGATTAAAGCGATTCAAAGAGCAGGAGACTAACACATCAAAAAGAAACTATTCTTTGATAGTGTTGGAGTTACATATAGAAAGTCCATTTAGAAGCAAAGTCAAGAATAATTAGAGTTATAATAAGATAAGGTCTAAAAATTCATCAATCAGATATATGCCACAAAGTTGAAAAAAGGAGACAGGTTTTATAGATATAAAAATTAGTGCTAAATTTAATTAAAAAACATTTTAGAGCACAAACAGAAGCATCATAATGTGATGGATGCAAAATTGACTATTACTAAATCAGAAAGCTTGTATTTGAAAGTATCTATTTATCACATAAAGAGAACGAACAATGATAGCATAGCTTTAATGTCAATGAGCATAACTGAAGATTTTGTATTATACAATCATACAAGCCCCAGTATGGATATCGACCACCCAGCAGAGGAAAATGTTTAGAAGCATTTTTGTACGATGGGGAATAATTGGTCTCTTATGGTCTTTTTCTAAGGCTTTTTGAATATCTGAGGACAAAGCACAAGAATTTCCCAGCTATTATGCACATCATGATGAGGACAAAAGCTACTATAATCTACATTCATCAGTGAAAGAATGTAAGAAATCATCCAATCCATATCATATTGTAAATAGACAAGAAGAAATGATGAATATACAGAATATCAAAACAAAGAAAATATCTTAAGGATGCATGCATACATTATGAAACCATTTCCATTGTATCATCTAAAAACAAAAAAATTTGAAAATCCATGCATCTCTATAAGGCTTTCAATCATGCCCCAAACAAACTAATTTGATTTCTTTTTCTTTTCTTTTTCTTTTTCTTTTTTTTTTGGTTGAAAAAAGAAATTTCCCAAATACATACATAAAGTACTATAAATCTGCACTTTTTAATCCAATGCAACCCAAACTCGTTATAACTACTAAGATTTAACCAGTTTGAAGTGGATCTATGCTCGATCTAAAGAAAAGTCTAAGAATCTACCTTAGGGAGAAGTACCCCAAATTTTGAACAAAAAATTTATTGATTAAATGTTGGCGTCTTTGGGCCATCTGAGAATGGACTCCAAGCTCGTGTTCTTCCCTTTACCAATTAGATACCAAAAGATACATACTAGCCAGTATATTACTAGTACAGTTGCATAATTGGTGATACCAAGTGTTTTTGTTTTAATCCAAATTTGCCTGCATCAATCCCAGACATTAGACAGGACACTTGGTACATAGCTGACTTTTCAATCCATTCTCATGATTTAGATGTTCTGGAAAGTATAATCATAAGCAAGGACTCCAAACACATGCCGAATATTTTGAATCTCTACACAAGGTTTTTCTTCTAGTGAAATTGTGTTTCTGCTGCCAAATGCATCTCTTCACCATCAATAGAATGCTCTTGATTGGGCTAGAATTATTGATAGAAGTGCTATGGGATGAGACCAGTTCTACGGCAGCTGAAAATTTTAGGAAAGCCAGACCTGAATTTATGCACATGATGCGATGCATTCAATCATCGAGTGTAATGGGGTGATGATCATCATCATCATCATTATTGCTATAATAACAATTATTATTATTGTGTGTGCGTGTAACAATTCGATATAGACCTCATTCAGTAGTAGTATATGGCTGGCCAATATTGATGCCAAATTGCTGGAAATAGTTTAACACAGTCTGCAAGTTTTGTAACTTAAATATCATGTTTACTTTCTTCTCTTTAACTGGCATTGCTTATTAAAAAGAAAACAATTGCAGAAGAAAGACAATACAAGGTTTTGTCTTCTAGCTGTAACCAATAAAACTTGCGATGCTGTAAAAAGAAAAGAAATTCCAAAAGTTAGAATAATTTTCAGTTAAACATGTCTCTCATCAGAATCTTCATTCATAATTTATAAAGGACAGAATCAATACTTTATTTTATTACTCCGACAATAACTAGAAAACCTCTAATAACCTACTTAAAGGCTTTATATACCCAAAAGACATGCAATCAAATCCCCTTAGCAACATCGTTTTATAGAACAGGATCCATACTTTCTTTTACTACTATTACTGTTTTTTATTAATCATAAAACAACCGGACAACCTCCAATAACATAATTAAATGCATTATGGACACAAAAGGCACACAATCAAAAATCTTATGATAATTTTTTACTAAGCTAATCAAATCCACTTGACAAGAATGTCATTTAAAAATAAAATGAAACATTCTGGTGCGGTCCCCCAAAATAAATTTAGATTATATGAACTGGAATATCCCTAAAATTTGACAAAGTTCAGAAGACCAAATACCCCAGAATATAAACTTTATTCCTTATCCTGCATCACTTGTCAAGTTAAACCTATTCAAATCCATCAAAAAAATTAATATTCTTATAACTTTTATTCAAATTTGTCAATGTAATTGACATTCTTATAACTCTACTAATTAATAGCTACAAAAATACAGAAACAAAGACATCTCAGGTCATCATCCTACAAGTGGATTTTATGATTACAATATAAGCTTTTCTCACCTTCCTGCTAGATTCACAATTTTCTCTCCCTTGGAAGATGGAACTTGTGACTTCTCTATGGGCAGTAAAATTGTAATGTTGGGCAGCTTCGCACCTGTTCAAAATGAGAAAAGGACAAGAACAAAAAGGTTAATCAAGAAAATATACAAGATATACAAGACCGAAAGTATTTTTCACAAGACACTATCTTAACAATCGGTTTAAGAATGATATCATTTTCAATGCTTTCTTGGATATGCTGAAAACAGTTCGAAAATGTTCAAATTTTTGGGACTCAAAACTAAAGAAATCAAATTATAATATGGTTTTGGAACAACCAACATGCTGGAGATCCTTTCATTTGGAGTTATCCACATTTTGATTTAGGAGTACTATAATTCTTACACTATTCTTAATTTCAGATGGCAACTATTCAGATCACATATGGGAAAAATATAGATATAATAAGAAATATTAAACTACAACCATTAGCAGTACTTCATGAGCATAGAATGAGAACTGATTCAGTACCATGCGAGCTTATATGCAAAATGACTCAACAGATGATAATAGATATTCTCCTCAACGAATAACTCAAAGTAATTTTGATGAGCTGTAAGACCTGCTTAAAACAGTTTGTTTAACAATAAAGCAAGAATCATTAATTATTGACCATCAAAATCACTGATTGGCTCAATTATCCTTGGCAAAATATTCATTATTAATACACATCCATAATTGATTGAGTCCCTGAATTGATACTCAAGTTCATCTTGCAAATGATTTATAATCTAAAATTGCATGCCTCAATCTTTGTTAATCCTCTCCTCATCCAATCACCTTCATGATCAAGACTTTACAATTACCATTTCTCCCATATTGCTTTATTCTTTTATCTTTTTTGAGTAAAATTCCACCTACTTATTTGACAAGAGCCTCGAATAGTTACAAATTGATGCAA
This sequence comes from Buxus sempervirens, assembly GCA_947561395.2. Lineage (NCBI taxonomy): Eukaryota > Viridiplantae > Streptophyta > Magnoliopsida > Buxales > Buxaceae > Buxus > Buxus sempervirens. The sequence goes on from OX387190.1 coordinate 40,331,695, forward strand.
AAGGCTACAAGTTTCTGAGAAGTCCGAAAAATATAAAGAATTACGTAGGTGATATTACCAGCAGCAAGCCGATGTTTGAGACCCTTCAAAATTGTTAAGAGGTATACCTGACCAATTTTGAATAATGGATCAGAAATATAAAGTCATTAGACTACAAGCATAGAGGATACAAGTGAATTGTAGAAATGATTTTAAAAAAAATACAGCATAGAAATGAATGCATAGACCCAACCAAGTTCCAGGATTCATTGAATATGAATAAATAAAGATGACTACCTGCATGGGCTTAAAAACAGTTCTCAATTTACAGATACTAGAGTAGTAGTTTTTAAAATAAGAACATCGAAATGGATGAAAATGAACTAGAAGATATCTAAAAGGTTTATTTACTAAAAGGCTGAAGCAAAAAAGAATCACCAATATATAATAGCTTTGTCAATTGAGAACTCACAAGAATGACACAAAGGAAAAATAAATAAATGAAAAATTGAAGACAAAGACAGATAAAACCAGCAAGACGTTTCAAAAAATTTTACTCTAAAATGAACATAAAAATTTTCAATGAAAAAAAAAATGAATGCAAATGTTGAAATAAAAAATTTACATGTAAAATCGACGGCAAAGAGTTTTCAGATTTAAAGCTTACCTCAGCAATATGAATATCCAACTTCCTCGCATCAACCACAATGGGGCTTTCTTTGAAGGAGACACATGGAAGTACTCCAAGTGAAGCAGCTTCCTAAAAACCATTAAGAGGCAAATTCATTTCACTGCTAAATTTCACAAAAACGTATGTCTGGAAAGAACCAAGAATGGTTTTTAGCTCAGACCTCAACTAAAGAAAAAGAACGCGGATCATATTCTCCAAACCCATCTATCAAAGAGTTAAGGTTTGAGCATCTAGATAAGTCAGAATTGACTCCTAGATTCTCAACAATTCTGTTTCTCAAGGAACTGTCATGAGGTAGCCGCAAGCATCCTAGAACTTGTGAAACAACATCCAGGGAAGGTAGAACACCAGCTAAAATTGTTTCACGGTAGACTGTCAAAGCCAACGATGTCCTGTAAATCAATGAAGGATCCAATTTTATTGTGCACAGAAAAAGAAAATGAACACCTAACAGATTATAAAGCTTCCACAAACTCTGAAAGCACACAATTTGAGACATTGGATTAATTCTCTCCAGATTTTTAGAGAAGTATTCAATGGAATCTTTTGATAACATCACATTGAGTTCAAAATATCCTGCTTCCAAAGTGTATAACATTAATACCAATACAAATACTTGCAGGAATTATCTGGAATTCATTCTGGAAACTCATTCCACTAATATTCATTTCGGAATTCATTTAGATAATTAAAAGACAAATTTCATGTGGAATGAGAATGATAAAACATTTCTCCAAAGCCAAGGGATGAAAACAAATTTGAACACTTATTCTGCCAATTTTATCATGGACAACCTGTAAGACCTAAAAAATGGTTTGTCGATATTTGGCCGAGGCTCTGTTTGTTACAGAGGGAAATTTTTCATAAACTGTTTATGGTTTTGTGCTGGAAAAAATTGCAACTTTAAAAACTCTACCAACATTACCTATAACCCAAACCCCTTTCAATTTTCATCCTTCATTTAGACAATGGTTCCACAAATTTGTTCATGAATGGCTTGATAAGGCTCAGCATGAATGCTAACCAACATCTAAATCTTGGTTGAATTCTACAAGGTGATTTAAAGAAAACCAACATAAAAAAAGCCTTATTCCAACTATTTTGGGTCAGCAACCTGAATCTTGTTCCATCATTCCAAAGGTTATATAAAGAAAATGATCACCACGTAACCGTAAGGATAAAATAGTACACAAGGAACTATATTTGCACTTGTTAACAGCAACCTGTTTTTAAATAGATGCATCTTGAAAGACAGAACTGCAATACACAGAAATTGGCACCATCTAAAAAGAGATTTCAAGGGTGTATATTTTTTTAAAAACAATTCTGAACTATGTGAAATAAAATCATGGTGGTTCCCAATGAATCTGAATTTTTTTTTTCAAGAAATCATTTTTAGGACCTAGGGGTTATGGGTCACTTGTCAATTTCACATGCTTGGAACCATACAAATTAATCAGAGATGGGTTTGTTGGGTATTTCAGATATTTTATACCCAATCACATTCCCATCAATGAGCCTAAGAAAACAAATAATGAAAAAACTACATCTTGGAAGCTGGCTGCATCATACCTGAATAATTTTACAAGTATCTTACAGAAAAGGTAATAATAATAATAACTTAAACTCATGAGGGCTCAAACAACTGACCATTGAATCTCATGTACTTCCTCAAGTAGTTTTTGTTAGCTCACAAATAATACAACACATGGAACCCAATGGTTGGTGGTTTAAGTACAAATAAGCTCAAGCATTTTGAAATCGTTTTCCATGTATTGGAGTTAAAAATAATATGATCACATTGTTTAGAACATTAAAAAGGCAAATATCAGCAGCTAGAAAAAGACCAGGACATGACCTGACTCATATAATATAGCTAGTTGGCTATTCCACATGGTTTCCTTACCATATCCAGCATATGTTGTTATGAGATCGGGCCACTCACAGACATATTGCTTGTACCAAGGTGTTAAATCATGGTTTCAATTACAACCATGGTTTGTAACAATAAATTGTGTCTTATTAAGATTGGTCACAAACTAAGGAAGGAGACCTATAAAAAGCATTTTTAAGAAAAAGAAAGACATACCATCTATTATCAATTTGTGGTTTTCCCGAGTTGAAAGACAAAACAGGCTCTCCAAGTGTACAAGCTTTCTTAAACCTTCGTAAGCACATGGCTTCAAAAGAAGAACACCTTTAATGAAATGTCAAGATTCACAATAAACAATAAAAATAAAGAGATACCAAAACTATAAACACTCGTTACCATATATTATCACATTTTTAGTTCAAAACAAGAAAGCCTGAGAACAGAGTCCTAGAAAAGCCATGACAATTTCCATTGAAGCTCAAAGAAATGAAAACAAAGATCAATAACATAAGAGTAATAAAACATTATCAACATTAACGTTATGTTCTTGAACCTTTTGACCAATCCACTATGTTGGCTATTTTAGAGCCTTTGTAAGAAACAAAAACAAAAAAAAGCTGGCTTCATTTTCTTTAAGAACACCAACATTTGGTAGTCTATGTTTTTCCAGCGTAGCTCTTGAACTATTATATGTCTCTCTTTCCCTAAAGCATGTATTTGCCCAAAAGGGAACCAGAAATATTTGTTTCATAGCTAGGATTTCTGATGGGAAAAGAGAGAGAATTTATCATAAGATGCTCCCTTCATTCTTTTTCAAGGTCTTCGGAAGGAGAGAACTAATGGATTTTTTACAAATCTCGTTGTTCATACTAGGATCAAAGAATTACTCTGTTGTCCTGAACCCAGAACATCACCAGATTGTCATAGAACAGCCGGTATTGGATGACTATTTCAGTGACCTATCGGTAATAATATGTCCACAAGGAGGGAAGGAATTTTATCATCTAAACTGTGTAAAATGGTAAATGTAAATTTCACATTGATAATAAAATTGAGATTCCTATTCTAAATCCTGAAAATATCCAGTGACATCCACAAAATAGCAGAAAAATTAACTTCTCAATTCATCTGTTTTCCTGCATTTAGCTTTCCCAAGTCATTTTCAGCAAACCCAACACAGATATAGGATTGTAAACTCTTCCAAGTTAAAATCTCAAATACTTTGAACGTAATCCATCAGATCAACAAAAGGATTATGCCTATCCACTCATGCCGTTCAGTAAGCAAAGGTAGCTTTTGGACCCAAACATGTGGATAATATCATTGACAATAATAAGGAATGTGTCAGGGTGGATGAAGATCCTACATTTTTCATGATCTAATGTGAGACTGCCTAGCAAACATAGTAATCTACAGGGCACTCTTGCAGACTGACCCTTGATTTCTATCACAATACAAAAGGGTTATCACTGATCAAGGAAAAGGAACACATATGTTAATCCTTTCACATACGGAAGTAGCTTACCCGTGAGGCATCTGCACATGACAAGGTTAGGGGCAACATTATCCCTTTTGGCTTGAGAAAGCATATTGAACCCTACATCAGAATCATCCTTCCTACAAAAAAATAGAAAACAAAATTTAGAGTCAAATGACATTATGATTGTCAGAGATAAATCATAAAGGATGGAGCACTTACTTTTCACTTGCTACGAAAAGAACAGAATATGTGATGATGTTGGGGCATACGCCTAATTTTTTCATTTCAGCTAGAACTTCCACAGCTTTCAGTAGTTGGCCCCCATCACCTGCAATAAAGTCCACTTATGTGACTTTTGGGTCTAGTCTAGCATCTTACAATTCCATTACAGGTCAAAGCACAGTGATATCCTATTGATTAGTTCAAATTTATAACAATCTCAAAATTAAAATAAGTGTGATGATGCATCCTCTAAAGGGTTTAAGAATCAAAATTGCTTGCATTGCATGTCAGAGGTTAGCTACTTGACAATCGAGTATTCCAATCTGTCAGTTCAAAGTCCACAGCATGACTCGATTCCAAAGAAGGCCAAGTTATGGAGTTAGAGTAAGGGATTCAGTAAGACATTACTATGATCATATGTGTGTCTGTGTGTGTAGAGAGAGAGAGAGAGAGAGAGAGAGAGAGAGAGAGGATTATAAACAATTTCAGCCAATTATTTCTCTCAATTTCACTTCCAATTCATTCATTTTTAATGCTACATATCCTGAAAAGGATCCATCTTTGCTTTCTTATTGAACTTTAAGAACAAGTAATAGGAGCCTTCATCTTTATCAATTGGTTTTTGCTTCATGCATTCATCTCTTCTACATATCTTTCTTGTTATTAGTCCAGAAAGAACACCATAAAAAATGTTTATAAAGATAGGATGCCTAGAAGTATACTGGAGGCATATTCATAATATTATCAGATTATCCTAATAAAGATTTGCCATGTAAAAGAGTCATACACAAGGCAGTGATTAAAGCATTCATTGTTGAAGCTGTTGGATGCAATTTAATAGCCTTGATATCCTCATACAATTCCAGTGCTTTCTGCCAGTTTTTCGCCTGATACAAGGTAGGGGCAACATTATTAACAGTCTATCAGGTTTTGAAACAACATTTTTGAATAAATAAAAATTAAAAAAGTGAGAAGGCAGAAAGTGAATAGATAACTGTATCACAAGATTGAGATGTAGTCAAAGCTCTATAAATAATGTTATCAAATCTCGAGTATTTCATCTCAGCTATCTCATGTAGGTTTACATGTGGAGAAAACAAGATTGACTATCTTCAGTTAATTGTAAGGCTTAGCTGTTCTGACTTGTCTACATATTGGATAAATCAGGCAAGTACCAACATGAAGATACGAAATTTTGATATGAATTATGCATTCCTATCAAAGTATTAAAAAGGCAAATTTATCTCATGATCTTCTAAGTTGGACATACATTACAACAGGCCCCCATTAATGAGCTATATAACACTTTTCCAGTATGCATTCCCCGGACCCTGGCATCATGTAGGATTTCAAATGCAACATCCAGCTTTCCAGCATGGCCTGCAACATCTACTAATGCACTAAGGAACATCTGTAAAAGGCCAAAAAACTTGAGTCTTTTTGTCGCAAAAAATACTTGAAATAGTAAAATTGTATCCAAAACTATGGCATATCACCAAAAGAAAGAATCCCAACAAGATTGTTAAATTAATTTCCAAGCAGACACCAAAATTACAATACCTACATATATTACAGAGTCCAGCAATAAAGTGAAAATTGATAGTAACCCCTAAAAGTTTGCAGTATTTATCAAATTCTAAGTTCATGTTGATTACATTTCTAGAAGAAAGCAAAAGCAACAAGGTAATCATATTACTTTAAACCCAAACATTCAGCATGTTTGGTAAAAGGCCATAAAGAAGAAAGATCATCTATTCAGCTAGTTTTCAAAGGAATGATACCACACCCACCCTTCACTAGATTAGGACCATAGCAAAGGATCAGAGGACCACTATATTTTCCTAAAAAGAAAAAGGAAAAACAGAGTCCAGCGAAACAGTGAAAAATGAAAATGAACCACACAAAGTTTGCAGTATTTATCAAATTCTAAGTTTATGTTGTTCACATCTTTAATAGAATGAAAAATCAACAAGGTAGTCATATTGCTTTAAAGAACCCAAAAGTTCAGCATTTTTTTGGTGAAAGGTCATTAAGAAGAAAGGCAAACTATTCAACTAGTTTTCAAAGGAAAGATACCACACCCGCCCTTCACTATATTGAAAATTTGGCGTCATAGTAAAGGAATAGAGACCCTCTATAAGTTAAAAAAGAAAAAAAGAAAAACAGAGTCCAGCGATACAGTGAAAAAAGAAAACAGACCCCATAAGGTATTCAATATTTATCAAATTATAAGTTTATGTTGCTTAAATTTCTAGCAGAAAGCAAAAGCACAAGGAATTCATGCCGTTTTAAAGAACCCCTACATTCTAAAGCACAATTTGATGCTTTTTCCAAACAATTCTTCTGTTCATTTTTAATTTTCCTTTTTCTTGGTGTTTCTTTCTGATTGGTTCCTCTCCTTCCAAATCATCTTTCGTAATCTCGTTATTCATTAAAAACTGTTCTCTTCAACCCTAATATTTGCTATCCCCTTTTTTGACCCATGGACTTAAAATTCTTAGTCCAACTGATCTCTTCTTTTCTCAATAGATCATTCAAATCACTGTTCAACTTCCCACAACACTTTGATTTTGCATGGGACTTCTCTTTTCTGAATAAATAATCAGGGTGTGACTAAATTTAATATTGAACATGTCAAAAACTCACTAATGGACTGTCATTGTTTAATTAGTTCCACATACTGCACAACGTTAACATAAAAGTGTAGAAACTAAACTAGGAAAAAGGAAGTAAGGTTAGGGGTGCAACTCGGTTCGGGTTCGTCCGGTTTGAACTCAAACTAAGACCGAACCAAAGCTATTGAACATTGGCCCAAAACCGAACCGAACCGAAATATAAACCGATCTTATTAAACCGAAAACCGAACCGATTATAAATAAGAAACCCGAAATCCAAACCGAACCAAACCAAATCATATATTCGGTTCGGTTATAAATCAAAACCGACAAATAATAAACCTTTTTATTATTTATTATTAAAAAATTTAATTTGGCCTTCAGTTGAATCGGTTCATGAGCTTGAACCGTTTCATGAATTTGAACCGTTTAAAGGGTTCAACAGAAGAAGTCTTAGTTTAAGGCATGACAGAGGAGGGATTGGCTTTATAGTTGTCGGCCAGGGAAGAAAACTTTTCCTGGCCGATGTGGGATTCAAGGGAATGACCACGTGTGGGACTCAAGGGACGTGTGGAACTCAAGGGAACTTTTCCCTTGAGTCCCACATCGGCCAGGGAAAAGCTTTCTTCCCTGGCCGACTACTATAAATTAAGGGTTTAGAGTCTTTAAACTGCCATCATGAGACTGCCATCATGAAAGACCTTTTTTTCACAAAGGTAACGACCACGTGTGTGGTCAAAGCTTTTATTAAATGAAAATCTTTCTCACGACTTTTTAATATATAATAATATAATTATATATATGTTTGTATATATATATTTATATTTATATATTTGTAAGTATATATATAATTTATAATATACATGTTTACAGTGTCGGGTTTCGGTTAAATTAGGCTTTAACCCAAAACCGAACCGAACTAATTTGGTTTTAGTATATTTCAAACCAAAACCGAACCAAATGTTATAAAAACCGAACCGAAGTCGGTTCGGGTTTGGTTTTAACCGGACCAAGTTGCACCCCTAAGTAAGGTCCTATTCTTTCAGAAAAAAAATCAATAATGATTTTAATTTGAATAGGGGAACTAAGATTTCAAAAAGCCTTAATTCAAACTTTATCAGATGATTCCCTTGTGATGCATAATCAGAAAACAAAGAGGATTCTGATTAGGGGCCTAAAGAAAAGATCGTTTATGCATACAATCAATTAATTTTGGCTGAGAAGCACTTTCAACAAACCAAAGTCACAAAACAGTTAAGCTTTTGACATATCTAACTTTTGACATATCTTCTAAATTCCATATCAACAAAATGGTGATTGAGCTAAATACAAAAACAATTATTAAAAAATAATCAGAAAAGAATAAACAGTGCAACTTGATATTCATAGCAACAATCTTGAGTTGAAGAAAAACCTCATCAGGGACCACACCATTTTTTATCATGTCATCATACACATTTAATGCAAAGACCAAGTCACCAGACTGGCTGCAGCTATTGACAGCAATGGTGTACACCTCGGGAGTACCCTTGATGTCATATTGATGGATCATCTTGTATACTTCTCGTGCACGATCAACCTAAATTACACCATTTATCTATATTCATCAAAACATGATTGACAACAAATTACAATTACCCCATTGTACTTTATCTGGCAGTGTGTGAGAGAAACCACAAAATAGCCACACCTGTCCAGCTTGTGCACACGCCTTAATCAAAGTACCAACAGTGATATGATCAGGATCTATAGGCTGTGTTTCTGCCCTCATCTCTGCTAACACATCAAAAGCACGATCCACTGCTCCTGATCGACCACATGCAGTGATAAGCGCATTGAATATAACTCGATCTGGCTTTACTTTCTACTGCATATAACACCTTGTTCAGTTAGGAAACCTTTTCAGATAAGCATGCAGTAACATAAACATGATTCACAAATTTTCTTTTTTTATCAAACTACAGTAGAAAAGTGTGAAGAACTTACAAACATGGAGCAACTGAAAAAGGAAAGGGCAGGAAAAATCTAGAGCAAAATATTTCCAAATACCTTAGATCTCATAATTCCATAAGCACCAAATGCCTTAGCCACTTGCCCAGCTCTGGCACAGCCGTCAATAAGCGCTCCATATGTATGAACATTTGGCTCCACTTCAGCATTAACCATTTCATGAAACACCTATGAAGACAACTTATGAGCAGTTCAAAGAATATAGGGAACTCATTAGACATAAAAACAGATTCTGAAACACATGGGATGACAATGCCAGCAGGAGGGCATTTGTAATAAGGGACCAGATTAGCATTACAACACCAATAACAACATAATCCCTTATTCAACAAGTTGTGTCAGCCGATTCCATCCTGTCAGAGACTATATAATTACATAATTATATAAAACTTAACCATTTAACCTCAGTTTACACAAACATAAATTCATATATCTTTGCCCACATATGGTTACAGAATCAATATAAATCGAAAACAGTGAAAAATTAAATAAAGAGATCATACTTCAAACATTGCATCGACTTTTCCACTTTTGGCACATGTTGATATTAAAGTGGTGTAAAGTTTGCAATCAGCTTTCAATCCAGCCTCCTTGACAAGTTGCAAAGCTTGGAAAGCTCCTAAACCCAGGATAAGAGATCAGACATTTGGTACCACAACTTATGTGACAAATGCAATGGAAATTAGAAAAAGGATATTGTCTAGGACAATCCCCACAATGAAAGAGGGATGACAGTTACATGAATTTACCTTCCAAATCTTGACAACTGGAACAAACAGATAGAAGCATGTTGAATGTGCTCAAGGTTGGATGCAGAATCAGCTTCATGAATCGAAAAGCCTCTTCCACGGCCTTTTGATTTTTGCAGGTATTAAAGAACCTCACATGAAAGACCTGATACCAGGAAAATGCCAATAAGCAGCAAGAAGTAAGAGTAAATCGACGATTAAATAATAGAAATCATTTAAAGCTGACTTATCAAGCCTTGCCTTAGTCGTATCCAACAAACCCTTTCTTTCCATGTCTTCCAACAACTCTATGCATTCAGACAGCCTAATAGCCAAATGTATGTAAGGAAAATGTAAATAAATGTATGACCTGATATACAAGTTTACAATAAATATCAAAATGTTACAAAATTAACAACACCAGATTAATAACGGAGATTTCTTTTTATGCTTTTGATGGTGTTCATTGAAATTTATGATATGGAAGCATCTATCAGTTTCAGAATCTTTTGTATGAAGAAGACAGGAGACAAAGCTTTCGGAACTTCAATCTGAAAGATAAGTAGTACCTCCCCTCTCTGAGAAGATGATTGTAAGTCCTTAAATACTCCGTTTGGTCATTTTCATCCTTCGCAAACATCCCATTTGGAAACCGTTGATAACTTCTGTAGCTATGCTGGGGTTGAAGTCTTTTTCCATTATCACTAGGAAATCTTCTTCCTTTTCCATGATCCTTACATTTATCGGAAGAGCCTTCTTTATGGTATGATATAGGTATTTGGCTTTTGGGGAACCCTAAAATTTTAGAAAACCACATTTTATATAAAGTCAATAGATTGGGATTTGCAATTTTGGGACTCCATATTCCATACAGAGATTACGTGAAGCAAAGGAATAAGCCATATTTACAAAATACAATATAAAAGAACAAGATCAATATGTTGCATGTTTTTAAGGCAGAACCTGCAGTGTCAGGACCATTGATGTTTGATGTAGATCTCAACCCCTCTTGGTTTTTCTCATAAAATATGTAAATCTCTTCTCTGAGAGACTCTTTGAAGAAGCCGTTATAGCTGGAAACCTGAAGTTCACCTTCCTCTCCCAGCCCAAGCTTTGGTCTGTGATATAGATTCATTTCTGAAAGACAATTCATCACAGGAATCCTAGATGCACTGCTGGTAGTGTCAACCATGGGGATGGGCAGCTCAGTGGCCAGTATAGCTCCATTTCTACGTCCTTGCACTTGCAATTCAGGCTTCTTTGCTGCAGAATTCTCTGGTTCTAGCACACCTAATTCTCGAAGCACCAGAGGTGGAATAGTTAGGACAGGAAGTTTAGATTCATTTGTTGATATAGGACCACTGATCTTCAATGAAAAAAAATGCGGACCAGGTGCTTCAGATACTTTAGTAGTTTCTTCATGCATCAAAGAGGTTCTCTGAAATTGTAACAGTTCAAATGCCTTTTCTTGTGAAGCAAACCCATTCTCTGAGGTTTCGTCAGATATAGCTTTTCTTTCTTTCATAGGAGTCTCATGAATAAGTCTTTCAAGACACAAAGTCCAACTCTCAATAAACTGGCTCATAAGAACTCCATCTTTTTCTGATAAAGGAACAGTATTAGGACCTGAAAGCTACAAATAAGAAGTAATTGTTACAACGAGAATTCAATGAAAAAATAATGCCATACCAAAGTGACAGAATACCACAATGCTGTTTTGATGGCAACATAATGTCATAGCAGAAAACTTTCAATCCCAAATTAAAGGTATTCTCTAAATAAATTTTGACATTAGATGTCCAAATTCATCAAAATTACATAAAACAGTGAATTGTTGGATTTTCAAACGTAAAAAATTCTGTATATAATATTAAATACTCACTGTTAACAAAAAACCAAGAGATGAGCAAGAAAATAAGATGGCATGAAACATGTAGTTGAACACCAGACTGATTTACTCATCGAAACTTCTGTAGACTCGTATAAGCCTGAATAATCAAGCGCCTAAAAATTCTTGAAATTAATTTCGCTATCATGATTGAGTCACGATGATATCCTTCAGTAATGGAGAAATTATCGAATATTGTAGATAAGATCTGAATAGTTTCCATCATTATTTTCATACGTTTAGCATGATTTCAACTTAATCAAGACACCTGCACCCATATGAGCTATAAAATTTATTCTCTCCTTATGCAGAATAAGAAGCGGACATGAAAATCGCAATTCAGGAGAGAACACATATAAAAATCCATGCATTCATACATATGTCTATTGATGGGAAGAAATTGCCAACCAATTGTCCGAGATTGCAATGTTGTGTACGCCAGTGATGCGCACCAACATTCATACATGAGATACAAGAAACCCTAATTACGTCAAAAAATAAGTTCTCCCAACAAACAACTAATAAACCACGATCTTAACCATAACAACACTAAAAATGTGAAAATCGCAAAACAGGTAAGAAATCCAACAAATATTATCTTACAACAGAACGCTCAGGATGAATTAGCTCTAGATCTCTTCCCACCTCTCCGACATTGTTCTTTCTCCTAACGTAATTCAGGTAGACAACAGCAAAGACTGAGAAGGTTACGACAGCGACAACGACGAGATTTGATTCCGCAGACAACGAAGCTCTGAAAACGAAGCGTGGAGAATGAACCGGATGCCGTAGTGTCGTATTTTTCCGTGGAGAATGAAGACCGGGAGGCCTCAAGCGCCGGCCAGAACCGATAAATTCTCTTCGAAGAGAGAAAAATTGGAACGAAGAAGACGACGACAAAGAGGACGATAAGTGAGCTAGACCGGAGATTAAAGTTAGGGTTTGGGTTCTTGCAGAGAAATTGACATCCATGGAAGCAGAGACGCGGTAAGGGAGAGAAGGAGTAGTGACTGAACTGTGTGTGGAGGAGAGGTGGTCAGGAGGTTATGGAATGACGATTGACGATGGACTAAACAAATTTATGTTTCGCAATCCCGATGCTGCTGACGTGGCGATCATTTTCTGTTCAAACGATGGGAATAGTTTTAGGCCATGTTTTTTTTTACATTGTAGCGCAACGTCTTTTTAATCGACGAATACAGGATCTTGCATGATTGTTACCCTTTTACCGAAAAGGAAGGTTTATAGTTTCTGTGCGAGAAGGATTGCCGCCCATCGGCCAAAGGAAACTTACGGCGGAAAAAATAAAAAAGGCAAAAAATAAACAAAAATTGGGGTTTTCGGATTTTTGAGAAATTTCACCAACATATCACTCTGTTTCGCTAGCACGCCGTCCTGTTTCTCTGGTTAAAAATAAATTTTTTACCATTTCGCCCGTTTCGCTTAGTACACTACCCCATTTCATTGAAACATCGCCGAAATTTCACCAAAGTCACCAGTGATGCACCTCTAACGATTTCCCTCAACGAAACACATTGTTGGGGGCAAAAAAACGAAATTTCGGTGGCACGCTACTATAAACCTTGCTGAAAAGAGAAAGGAGAAAAAAGAATACAAGATCCTTGTTAAAAGGGATTGAGTGGTGCGCAAGGGTTCAAAGTCGTCTACCACCACTAATTGTAAACATGTAACATCCACTGGTTTTAGTTTTTTCTCTTTTTAAAAATGTGTGAACAAATTTTTTGATGAGAAAGCCCAACCGTGAGATGTTACGCATGGCAGCATCTCACGGTTGCTGCATGAGTAGCAGCAGTAAGTGGGTAGATGATATTATCCCATACCTGACACAAAAAAACCTAGGAAGCGTGGTCTTCTTATAACAAATATAGAAAGACTAAACTACCCCTTAAAAAATATCATTTACCTGGATATTGTAAAGTTTATTTTATAAAGAAATTGCTTTATCTTTGGCACGTTCTCCAAGATAACCTCTTATATTATAGATAGTATATATAGGTGTAACGTCAACAAATTGGTGGTGCGGTTATAGTCTTGTATAAAACAATTCTGTATAAAAAGGCATATCTTTGCAAGAGATAGTAGAAAGCTCACATGATTTACCAATTTCAAATAGAGATCATAAAGATTAATTTGTTTGTCAAATGAAAATATATTGAATCTAAAAATCATTCAAACTATTAAGGTAGATACGTATAATGGATGATCATGAACTAAGTTTTGAAAATCATGTATACAAAGTGGTGTGGTTTTTTCTTTTTTTATTTTAATTAGAGATCCTATTAATTTCATAAATTGATACCTATATGTACTATCATGTAAAGAGGAGAGAAGAAATTATGGACTAACATTTTTATTTTCTATAAAATAGCGTCCTTTATAATTTTTAAACCACTTTATGTCTCAAATAATAAGAGTTTATTTTTCAAAAAAAATACCCCTTAGGAAAACCTTTCCCACTTTCCCCTTCTCCAATTTGTGCTGTACTTCGATTTTTTTTTTTTTTTACTCACTTAAAAAAATCAGACCGGTTAGTCTCTTACTAATTTCTCATGCCGCTGATATTATCTGCATTTGGTTCTTGCTTTAATCCAATAGAAACTTGCAGTTTTAAGCTCACAAAGAGAGAGACAAAACAAAGATAGGAAATACCAGCGTTGGATTGAAACGTGTCTATGATGGCACAACAAAGGCCCAACCCCAATGAGACAGCCACTTGTAAGACAAAGAAAGTGAAGTAGTCTTTTTGCAGTAAATGGTCTTCGAACTTGCAATTTTTCGGTTCCTGTTGTGTTCAAGTGCTTACAATGCATATAAGGTAGTTAGTGTCCAAAAGAAGTTTGACGAAAACAATCTGCTCTTCGTCTATAAGAGGAAGATGAATCATTCATTGAGTTTAGCAATTTCATGCCAGAATGCAAGGAAAGTCCATGACCAGTTTATAGTTTAAACATGACGATGTCCAGTACAAGATTCATGGAGAATGCATGGGCCATCTCAACATCACAATCTGTCAGAGAACGAACATGTCCTGTGACGTCTGAGACTTTCTCCGCTGTGTTGAAGCAGTACGGGCGAACAACACAACAAAGCTAGAAAACAAACAGCAGTACAGCATTGGCCAGAGAGCTATATATTTGAAGCATTCAAAGCCATTACTTTGCACTGCTCATTCATCGCCAGAAGCTGGGCCTCTTTCTTATCAAGAAGGGCGCTCAATCTGACATTTTCCTCCATGAGTTTCTGGACTTCAGCCTCTTTCTGCATCTTCTCACCCTCCAAGTGAGTGGTCTTTACAACCAATCTGCTTCAAATGATAAAAATTAATTAAGAAAACCGAGAAAGAATTTTTCAGAATGACGATATGTTAGGAGCATGGTTCAAAGTATCGTTTTGACGTGAGGTATCGGACGATCCAAAAATGGAAACGTATCGAGGATATGCACAGTTACGCACTAAAGTAGTAAATACGCATAAAAAATGGTGGATACATGAAACAAAACCTATCTAAATAGAAAGATAAGTAAAAAATATGACAAATAAACATGTTTCTGACATCATAGGTCTACACAAAGAATATTTATGTATTATGAAAACAAATCAACATATATGCAAAAATACTTTAGGAAATTAAATAAAAAATAAACAAAAGCCATAATATGCTAAATAAACAAATAAATAGAGTAAGAAAGTTTATTGTGCATACCAATTTAAAATTTAGTATTAGAGTAATAATTATGATATATTATTATTAATAATTTCAAGAAATATATTATTAATAATAAATGCATATATACGTGTTTGTAAATAATAACAAAAATTTGTAATTTTTTACAATTATGTATGTAGATTAAATATAATTATCTAATACTATATTATATATGTGTACATAAGAATAAATTTTTTATAACTTTTTACCATTCAAATATTTTTTAATTATATATGTATGTAAAATATAATTTTCTAATATTATATATATATATACACACATACATATTTATAATTTTTCAATTATTTTATGTATATTATAATTAATTTTATCGCATTTATCTGTATTCATATTCTATTTATTATATTTATATAATTATAAAAGAAAACTCTTTTTTTCTTTTATATATAATATATAAGAAATTCTTTTGTATATAAAATATAACATTTCTTTTTAATATAGAAAACTTTTATAAAAAGTCTCTTTTATTAAAGAGACTTCAACTCAAGGACGACAGGATGCCACCCCACCCCCTACTCTCTCTATCTCACGCTCAACTCAAGGAGAAAGAGGAAACTTCAACTCGACTCGACTTCAACTCAAGGAGAAAGAGGCGACTTCAACTCAAGGAGAAACAGACAAGGAGAAAGAGGCGGCGACGGCAAGGAACCAGGTATGCCACCCCACCCCTCTCTCTCTCTCTCTCTCTCTCTCTCGCTCTCGCTCCCTCTCGCTCTCTTTCGCTCTGTTTTTACGTTTTTTTTTTCAGTTCTTATCGACTGTATCGCTCGATACAGTCAATACAGTGTAATGTATCGACTCGGCATAGTCGATACATGGTCGATACAGGTTGATACAACCTGTATCACGAAACAAGAGTGTGTATCGTGCCTAACAGCACGATACACGATACGTATCGGGCAATACGCGATACGATACGATATTTGGTACCATGGTTAGCTGATAATCCCCCATTCTAGCTAATACGGAAATTCTCAGATACCAACAACTTATATTTCCAGTAACACACAAAATAGATGTTTGTTGGTTTTGCATCTGAAAGTAGACTAATATCAACCAGCCGAAGGCAATGGAAAGTTGGGATGATTACAGGATGTCCACATGGTTAATTTCACATCATAACCAGCTGAAGCATACTGCTTTAACAAATCCATCACACTGAACAAGGTTGGATATGTACAAACCAAAATATGGTTCACTCCAAGTGCATGAGATACAAAAATGTATAGCATTCAATATTTCAATTACCAGAAAGAAAATAATTTCCTCAAAATTCTTATATGTTATTTGTGTTTCAATTTCAGATTGCATTGACAATTTGATTTAACAATTGATGCTAAGTATAACTGTACAAGTCCAAAGGCAGCCCGTCTGACTCCTCGGAATTCATCTGAAATAATATCACTGTCATTGATGAAATAACCAAATAGAAGCGCATTAAAAGCTTCCAAGTGACGTGTTTCACTTAATGCTACCATGTATCCTGGTGGGCTTGAAGAAATTGTTAGGAGTCAGGGATCTAACGTTCAGCATACTTGGAATCTAACAGCTGAATTAACACAAAAATTACAAATCAAAAGAAAGCAAAACAAATTTCAGCCACGTGACATCAGCGTACGTCCTCATATATGTTATCAAAAACAGAGTAAGTTATTCCATAGTTAACAAACTCTTCAAATGGAACGATCTGGCTACATCTTTTCCTACAACTCTTTTTTTTAAAAGCTTAGGAAGCACCTAACAGAGGAAACAACAGAAATTTTAAATCATATAGATCAAACAAGAATAATAAATTGTTATTCAAACCAAATACCCAAGACAATCAAGTTTGCTACAGACCAATGGCAAAACTATGGCGAAAAGCACTGATTTCCAATCAAGTTATAATTTTGGTTAGAGCAGGCAACGGTTTGGGTTGGTTCGGGTTTGGGCTCGGGTCGGGCTCTGGTTGATCCGATTACTGGCGGGTTGGGAAAACCCCAAACCGAACCCAGCCCGCCAATAAACGGGTTCAACCCGATTATATATATATATTTATTTTTTTCAAAAAAGTATGATTAGAATATGATTGGGGTGGGGGTAATTGGGTCAGGTTAGGGTTAATCAGGCCGGTTTATGCCACTTTTTTTTTTATCGGGTTGGTGGGTCATAATCGGGTCGGGTTGGTAAACCCCCGACCCGAACCCCAGCCCAATTAATAAACGGGTCAACCCAACCCGTTTAAGATCGGGTTGACCCTTCGAGTCTGTTCGCTTTTTGCCGTCTCTAATTTTGGTTTACGTGTGTTCCTAGTTGAGATCTCAAGTAAATTCCAAATTTCACTTTCTTCAATATTCAACAGAAGTCCTGAAAATCTTATGTTAGACCAATTCAAAGTTGACTAAAATTTCAAAATAGCATTAAATTTATGAAATTTCATAAAATAAAATAAAAAATTTTGCAATTTATTACTTAATTCATGATCAGCTTCCACACCTCCAGATGCCTCTTCGAAATGTTTTACACCTCAAGAAATTAATAAAAATATAGATATTCGCAAGCATAGGATTACGATTCATTAATAATAATTATGAAAGAAGTATGTAGCAAGCGATTGTGAAACAATAAATCTTAAAGTTGAAGATGCAAACCCAGAAAAGAATCGCTATAGCCCATATGATAATGCCCAATTTAATTTGAGGAAAAAGCAGAACAAATAAGAAATTGCAAGGATTTTTCATAGGATGAGAAATCTGAAATGGACCAACCTTTCAAAAAGCCTCTCAATCGTCTGAAATTGCTTCTCTGATGAGAGAAGTGTTTCCCTCACATTGATGAGACTGCTAACATAGGATTTCAATGACTCAAAATCCTGCTTCACACGACAAAGTTCCAGTTCATTGTCTGCAGCTCGTTGCCTTTGTCTAGATGTTTCTTGCACCATATCCTCCACTTTCTGCCGCATCTCATTCAGAATACAGTTTGTGCCCAATGCAAAATGCTCCATCTCCTCAACCTTTGCAGACATGTTTTCGATTTGGAGTGCTTTCCTTTTTATTTCTTCCTGACCTAAAATTACCTTCTCTTTCTCAATAGCAGTTTCAGATTCGGCCATAATAGCTCTCTTAACAAGTGCTTCCATCACATCTGTCACCATTCGTACAGAATTAAGTATTTCACTAATATAAGCTCCATCATGTTCATCAATTGAATCATGCTGACTATTAATGCCAATCAATGTTTGCTCATCCCAATTATCGAGGGAAGAAATATCAACATCCTTTGACCAACTGGACAATGGGGTACCATTTTTGTCAACAAGCCCAATGCCTTCTTGATTTCTGATGCCACATGAGGTGTGAGCTAGATGTGGAACAGCCATTATTCTTGCTTTTGACTTCAAGTAGGTCAGTAACGTTGCAGTAGTTTTTACTCTTTGCCAAAGAACTTCTAATTCCTTCTTTGTTTCTTCCTCAGACCCTTGGATACAAGCCTTTACCTCCATAAGTTTTGCTTGCAACACATCCACTTGGGACTGGTGCCTTCCCATCTCCTGCTTCCACGTTGTGTTTGTTTGATTTAGTTGAGACCTCAAGGTTGAAAAGTCAACATTTTCCTCAGAGGCCATTCCTTCCTGTAAATATGGAATTGAATATTAAGACAAGATGCAGCAGCCAATGACTTTCATAATAACTTAGGAAGAAGAAATTATAAAAGTGCACTTATGGGCTTTCTTTTTAATGATTATAGTGAAATTGTCTCCAGAGTGAATCATTTTTAGTGACTAATACCTTCAGATGCAAGATCAAATAGGCCTTCAAAGATGGTTTAGGCTTAAAAGGGTCCATAAATGTAAAGGAAATCCAAATATTTTTGGTCACGAAGGTTTTATTAGTGATTCAAAAGTTCAATGTTGCAATTTACAAATTGTACTACGGCACTATTTCAATTTTTCTGATAGAATTTAACTCTTTCGACATGTCCAGCATCAGTTATTTCCTCTCTAGAGGCAAACTTTATATTGGGTTTGACTTCAAAGTCATTTCCAAGCAGCCAATAAAAACTGTGACTCAATTGTTTACAGTTTTCTACCTCCATAAATAAGTTTTTATCAACAGAGTCTTTTTATCTTTTGTGATGCAGGAAAAGGAATCAAGCTGCTGATAAATCCTCTCAATCCATTGCAAAATCATCAAGCTTTCTCTTTAGTAATCATGTTCTTAGTTTCCCTTAAAGTCCATAGAGAATTGTAAGCAGCCCTGCTTGGCTTTATTGTGTAGATTCTTGGATCATAAACAGGGAACTGGAGTAGTGTGTGCAACTAACTATCCAAATCAAGCAGCCAACGAGGGAACTGCACGTCTGAAGCCTTACTGTGCTAGACATGGCAAAACTCACATGAAACATATGCTTCTATCACGCAAACTGTAAAACCTTCTTTCAAACTACATTAACATAACTTTTACATACTTTAAGGTAGCACAGCTCCTTCAAATGCAAACTTGCTATGCTCATGATAAAGACCTGTATGAAATGATTTATATAAGAAGTCTTTTCATAATGTACATAACAAGTATTGTGTGAAGAACTTGTAGTCAGTGTGCCTAAATTTCATATCGGTATTTCATACAATAAGTGATCTACCAATTCAGTGTGTATAGACTTCACATTGGCACTGTGGAAACCAAGACATCTATCAATGATTACAGTAGCATGGGAATTCCGGATTAGATACCCTGAAGTTTTACACAAAGATCATAATCACCTACATGCCATTGATAATCTTGTTTGTATTATAAACAAAAAGGATCAAAAGATCTTCATAATTAAATCAAGACAATGAATGGCATTCTTCATGGCCTTTGTTTGCATGATATGAGGAAGTACCATGTCAACCCAAAACTTAAATATGATAAGGAAGTACACCATGTAACAGTAGGTATACAATCAATCTTCTCTGGTCCAGCCTTTTTCCTATGATGCATCTTCCAGCCGATATCTAACATTCGAAAGACATAATTTTTCTATAAAATGAAATTATGAAGCTAATTTTCCATACTTTACTTTATTAAATTAAAATTTCCTCTGATGAACTAGCTTATTACCACTGCCTGTGTCGTGTGAGACAACATGCGTTTCATATCCGAAACTAACTATGTTTGAAAAAAAAAAAGAAAGAAGGTTGCAAAATGCACATATTTTCACCATCACATTAGTACATTTGACCAATCCTAATCCTTAAATCAGTCAGTTCAAACCAAGAAACAAAATCAGTTCAAGTTTCCTCAGTTTAAAGATCTCGATTAAGGATCTTGACCTCATTGTAAAAGAAAATTAAAAATAATTAAATAAATAAGACATACAATACACCACGATTCGGAAAATCAATTCATCAAAACGATCTCGTAAAACCATAAACAATATCTTAATTCTCAATCGAACAATATGCAATGCCCTAGATTCATAGACAGTGAAGAAATTTTCAAATCCAATACCCCAGATGTGAGATTCAACCTGGTATCAACCAAACCCAACCCTGATAAAAATAGATTAAGCTATCTATCCCGCAATCGATACGAATCCAGAAACAAAAACCATTACACAAGAAATAAACTCAAGAAATAATAGAAAAATTAGAGAAAGTAAAAAACTCTTTGAATGAGAAATAATGAAAGAAGCTTTTAAGATTGTGATCAAGATATTAAACAACCAAATATAAGCAGTTGGAGAACCTGCAAAGGTATTCAGTCTCCGCTCGTCCACCACAACACGCGCTCTGATGGAAACCGGAGACGAGGCAACAGGTGATTCTGTGTTCTTTTATTGCTTTTTTTATTTTTAATTCCTGTCCCCGTCTTTCGTTCTTTTCTTCTACTTAACTGCTAAGCGTCGTTTACCAATGTAATACAGCCTTAATACTCGCTACTTCTTGTAGGCCGCGTGTTCATTTAGATGGCCGCAATACGTAGACGAAATTCTAGGCCCAAACCAAACTCAAGATAATTGGGCCTGACCTTCAAATTAATCAAATGAATAACATCACATGCTATATAAGCCTACTGGTAGAGGTATGGGAGGTCAGAACTTAGAAACATTACTCTTACGGCCACATGAAAATTTTATTTAATCAAAAACCCCACAAATCATTTTGCCATACCCTTTAAGCACGTCTTAAAAAGACTTTCCTTGCATTTCACCTGTAACATTTTTTTGGGTAAAATAATAGTAGGAAGGGAGGATACATTTTTCCACTATAAATAAATACACGGATACGATACTTCAAATTTTTATTTGGGATTTACAGTAAATACCCACTAACAAAATCATGGATTGGTCAAATCATTGTTTTGTGAAAAAGAAAAAATTTATAAAAACTGAATTTTTTTTATAATATATTCATTTGTTTTTGTTCATTTTAAAGGCAATTTTCTCCTACTCATCAACCATGAGACTATCTTGATATTTTTGCTCCTACATTAAAACAAAAAAAACAAAAAGTCAAAAGGGTTACATTGTATTTTTACCCAATTATTTTGTGCAAAAAATTAGCCGAAATACTCATGAGACAATTTTTTTTCTCTCCTTGCTAAGATGAGATAATTTGTATGGATTTAACTCATGCATATACAATTTATACAATAAGATTTTACAATGATAGTTAAACTGCCGGATTCTAATCGATTAATCTAACAGATCCTTTTATATTTTTCTGATTAAATTCTTGAGGCATAAATATGACA
This sequence comes from Buxus sempervirens, assembly GCA_947561395.2. NCBI lineage: Eukaryota > Viridiplantae > Streptophyta > Magnoliopsida > Buxales > Buxaceae > Buxus > Buxus sempervirens. The sequence continues at coordinate 40,353,648 of OX387190.1, forward strand.
ATGAGAGGATCCCAAAAAGAGAGAGAGAGAGAGAAAGAATTGTTTTCCTAAGCACAATCGAAACATTCTGAGGTTGATTAGTTATACAACTCTAAAATGTGTTTATTGACCAAAATTTTCTAAAAACCCTATGGACTGAACTGAAACAGGAGTTACAGGAACAGTTGGTAAAAATAAAATACAAGGCTTCAAATTTTGGATCTCAAATCACGTTTGGAGGAATTAGTATATGAGTTTCTATGATCATTTTAATATGCTTCTATCTATAAGACTTGACGTCTGCAATTAAAACTCAAATTTGAAGACCCATCAGGCAGCTAGCAAAGCGTGGTAGTATTACTTCTTTTACATATAATACAGCACGAAATTGGTTACATGGGATATCCACTTTACAAAAAAGATGGAACCACTGAGGAGCTGGTGACCAATGCTGAGAGAAGGCCAATGGCGACTGCACTGTTGTACGTGGTTGGTTCCCCTTGCATTGAATTGTTCCTGGAATCAATATAAGTTTCGTTCAAGAAGGGCCCACCCACAAGTGCTCCAATCGCTACATTTGGATTAGGTGCAGTTGATTCAAGCCATTTCCACCCTTCCTTGCAGCCAGTATCTGCCTCAGCCGGAATTGAAGCTCCCCTGTGATGTACATATTGAGGGTAGCTACTACCATATCCAACAAGATAGCTCATCTTCATTGGATTGTCACCCAATACATAATCAGCCTAAAAGCAGTTTATAAAAGATTAGAAGGTCAGCCTAACAGCAGTTTATAAAAGATTAGAAGGTCTTAAACATCAGAAGCCACCAAAAGAAAATGAGAACGGTGATACTAAATATTTCCCAAGCAATGCTGCATGAAACCATTAAAGTGGCAAGGAATAATAGAATCAAGGATACATTTCAGTGGATCTGAGGATCGTAGTAGTTCAAATTTCAACCCAATGAAATGATCAAAACAGTTCAACCTATAAAATTACTCTAGATGTTTAAAAAAAAATCCTGCTAAGACATATTAGAAGACAGGTCCAAAGTCTAAACCTCCCCATAAGAGTAAGTGTGCCACATATATACACCATTGAAAATTGACCAGAGTACCTGTGAAATAGCAAACTTGCGAAGATCTGCTGGTGTATAGGATTCATCATTGCAACTGAAGGCTTTTGTGCGGGAAGAAAGCATGTAATCACTGTAAAGAACAGCTAGGAAGGCAGCAGCAACAGGATGCTGCAGAGAATTCCATTCACTCGTCCATACCAGACCACCTGCACAAAACAGACTGAATGGTAAGAAAGAAGTTCTTGAGACAGATCTCTATTCTAATTTTAAGTCCTAGCATGCACAGAGGCCACTCAAGAAATTTTGGAAAATATTCGACATTCAAATTGGATTCATTTTTATTACATTCTTATGTGAAACTTAATAGAACTAGCTTGTTGGCACATATGACGCTCTGAGGGATAATTAACCCAAACTGTTGTAGGAGTGTGATACTTAAGTAGGCAAAGCCCCAAGACTATTTAGACTAACTGAAAGATCCAACCCTAAATTTCAGAATGAAGCTTGGAAATGATATGGATTAAAATTGGGAGGGGTGAGGTCCATCAATTTGGTTTAAGAGTTTTCCAAGCCAAGCCTCCACCAAGTAGTGAAGCACTGATTGAAGATTCTACTCATGACAATATTTGGAAGTCATTGTAAAGAGGACCTTCTTCTCTTATAATGACTAAATCAATATTTATTGATATGGAGATGTCACTAAAAGAGTAAGAATTCCACTCGAATAGGGGAATCAGGAAAAAATAAGAATTCACTGACTACTTCGAACTGAAGGACATTATTTGATCAGCCAACTCTTGGTTAGGGAATCCACTTAGTTGGCTGACCTTCAGCCAGGAGAAGTGAGGACTAAGTAGATCAGGATAGGAGGAAAGAAAGAAATTATCCTCAATGGTAAGAATCCTATAACATTAATAGGTCTCACTTTAGAAGTTCCAAAATCTAATGACTGCCACATTCTGTATTCCATATTCTCCAGTGACAACTTAGGACTTGAAAGCCTAACTAATAAAATGAATTTCTTTAGGGAGGTCCCATTGTTAAATTATCACACAGCCTGACTGAACCAGCAAATCCCTTAAAAAAATTTCATAGTTCCCATCAAAGGGACAACTTCTGATTGACTAAATGGTGAGACAGAAAATATTTGACCTAAAGGTTGCTCTTGAACTGATGAAAGATCCCTGCATACATTGCATGCATGCCACAGACTCATTTGAAAAAATTCAGTTCGAAGTCTTGAAGGATTTAGAGGGCTCAATTGACCTGAGTGACAAAAGTTTGAAAGATATATGTGTACAAACACATACAATCACATGCACTTGAACAAGAATAAAACTTCTTGAAAAAGGAAGCATACTATCTGTTCTGCTAGACGTGGCAATTGATGAGTCTGGTAGAAGGATGCACATGACAGCCTCAGCTGTTTCCCTGTATATCTGGAGGCCAAGATTCACTTCATTGGATGTCTTCTTTGTACCAAATAGGATTGCCCTCGACAATAAAAGCTGCTCCAAAGTGAAAAATTATCAGCAAGCTAAAGTCTGTTACCAGTTTACATGGTTTTGAAAAAAAATAAACAGAAAGGTACAATGTGCAACAGAAAATAAGTAACTCTTAACAAAACATTAATTCAGAAACATCTCTAAGAGCAATGTGATACTCTTACAGGAGTTCCTCTGGTGAAATGCTAATGGATTTTCCCTTTTCATTCAACAAATAGCATTTTCAAAATTTTGAAGAGACCACTATTCATTTTTCCTAACCATTTTCTAATTAGAGCTTCTCAAACCAATATAGAAAAGTTATAATTTTCAGGACTGAGTGTTGCAGTTGGAGTTGTATCCGACAAACCACGTGGAACCTAGATTCAAAAATATCCATATCAATGACAAGGAAATTTCATAAATAATTTTCTACATTGGATTTCTTCCACAGATTACCCAACTGCGGAATTTGGAAAATTAAAGTGAAGGAGTTTTATTCTACTTTTACAATAACAAACGACATTTAAATGCAAGATACAGTGAAAAGAAATGAGAAAACATCAGCAGGAACAACCATGAGTTTAATGGAAAATTTGTCAGCTTATGGAGAGCTCCGTAGTTTGTGCAGAAAGTCAATTGATATCTTAGAAATTCCTTTGCTTGCAGTTTGCTCATGTTCCGGCAAAAAAAACAAAATAAAAAAATAAATCAACAGTATATTTTCTTATTTCTTTTTCCAAAGGAAAATTGATTATTTATACCCTACAGTCATTTGCACAAGGAAAATGACTGCGAACAATCTAACAGGTTAATAATTGGTAATTGTTGATGGATGCTAGGGCTTGCTCCGTTCATGCTCTGCTAAAGGCAACAGAAATAGTATGGCATAATATGCTAGCATTACTGGTATTGCTTCAAAGCATTCACTCAAAAATATATATATATATATATATATATATATATTAGCAAAAGAGAATTTCATATATTGCAACAAAGAATAATTTTATAAAATTAGACATTAATAATAACTTCAACCTCAAATCAAGTAGTTTGCATACCTGAGTTCCTGTATGCTTATTATCCCAACTAAACCATGAAAGAGTTTCCCAGTTACCAAAGGTTTTCCCGTTTTGTTCTGTCACATATTCGAGGTATGACTGGTCCTCAGTTGCATGATAGAGCCATGTAGCTGCCCACAAGAGCTCATCATTGTATCCTGTAGAGTTGTAGTATTTCTGTACTTGGGGTACACTGATGCTATAAGAACCTCTATAAGTATCAGCAAAACTAAATAGTTGTTTGGCATGCTTAAGAAGCAAATTTGAATATGTGGAGTTGACTTTTTTGAAAACCAGAGAAGCTGATGCCAGAGCTGCTGCAGTTTCTGCTGCAACCTCTGTTCCAGGAGAAGATGCGTTCACCTGAATGAGTGGTCTTCTTTCTTTCATGTTTTCAGGTCGTTCCCAACATTTGTGGTCCAATTCAGGATCACCAACCTGACAAGGCACACACGCACATACAAACAAATAAGAAATTAGAGGCTATTTCTCAAGCACGCATGTTTGACAATGGAAGTCAGCTTTGCTAACTTCTGATCAGCAACATGTAACCATAAAAAAAATTCAATCTTCTGCACATGCTTAAAGTTTCCAGCATAATTCAGTGCAGGAGATCAAATATAGGCTGTTGACCTAAGTAGTAAATGTGCACATCCACATACATGTATATAGGTCTAGATATAACAGTTGAAGATGTCAATTATATTTATCACTTCCAAGTATGCTCGGTATGTGCATTATAACCAAAAAGAATTTCCAGTTTAGTCAAGGACTGATCAAACCACTATATAACATATATTCTTTATAATAATTATCCTGTCCTATAATCCAAAATTTTTTTCAAAGTCTATAGCATTGATGAGCAGAGAACCTTTTCCTGAAGAGTCAAAACACTATCGAATACAATTTAGTTCCTATTTGTGGTCGACAAAAGTAACTTATGCAAAGCAGTAGCCAATCAAATAGAAATGATAAGCAAGCTTTTTAAATAACCTGAATATATAGAACGTTATCAGAAGGATGTGCATTAATCAGATAGTCTGTCATCCACTTAAGAGAGTCTTGAGCAGGTTCTAGCTGCTTCACTGCATCCATCTGATCTCCATATTCAAGGATGGACCACGACAACATTGTGGCAGTAAATGCCATAGGGAAACCAAATTTCATATGATCTCCGGCATCATACATTCCTTTTGATAGATCCAAATCCTCTTCTTTTCCATCGTGTATAGCTGAATCCCCTCTCCAAGATATCTTGTTATTTGCCAACTTACCAGCTGCAAGAATCAAGTAGCATCTTCGTCTTAGTTTATAGCAAAAGAACAATCTTTTAATATAAACAAATATCTAGAGATTGCCATTTCATGCATCTCAAAAATATTTTCATCTAACTTAACAAGAATGCGGTGCCGCCCATTAATAAAGTGAACAGCCATAAACTTAAAATTTCAAAGAAACATAAACCATCTAAACCACATAAAGATCAACTGGTTAGTTTTCTGGTAAAAGTAAAGCTTCTGAAATAATAATATGAATCTCAACATAGTCAAGAGTTCCATTCCATCACATCCTATAAATTGAATTTTGAATCATCATCCCGGTATATGTGCCTATTTCGAAGTGCAATTAATGGTAGTCAGTGTGGAAATTTTCATCATTAAAAATCAAACTCAACAGACAATTCAAATGTAAAAATAAACATAAATGATTTTAGAACTATGTGGATCTTTATGTATTCTTTACCACATTGCAAATTAAAGATACGTTGGATAATAAAGGAAACAAAATACATTTTTGTATATCCAAAAATTTCATAGCAACTTTAAGAGCATCTGCATATTTCTTTGTGATGGCTCCAGGAGGCCTGGGAATGGGAGATGACTCTGAGTGATGAGATTTCTTCCGAATGGTGATGACAGCGGCTGCAAACACAAGAACTGCAAATACAAGCGCGAAGAACGAATAGAAACATCGCCTTGACTTCAAACCAGCTCCCATGCGATCTACACAGGTTGGTCCCTTCTTATTGTGAATTTTAATTTCAATAACCAGGCGCAAAAGCAATATTTAGAGTCTATCAAGATCCCTGGGATTGTAATGTATTTAAGGTGGATGAAAGGAAATATCTGGAAAGGACTTCAGCAAGAAATGGATTTTAAGACTTAAGCCGCTCTGAACACCACCATTGAGCAATATCCAAATATCAATGGAATCTAAAGAAACTTAATTGTGAACCGTTATGGTTTATAGTCTTCCGATTGCCGCAAGCCGATATCTCTGCAACCAACCTGAATAAACTAGTAATGAGAAATAAGTTCAATGCAGCTAAGAACAGATTAAAAAAAAAAAAGAAAAGACGAAACCCTAACAGAGAACGCCAAAAGAAGGATCACAAATTTGCCCCACTGTGCAACGGATACTGAAATTGGAATAATAACAGAACAAGACACCGCTACCTTGCAAAACGCAGTCGCGCGGGATGAAGCTGTTTTTTCAGGTTCTATTTCGGCCTTATTAATGACGAAAATACCCCTATAATCTTTGCGAAATTTGTTGGGCCGTTAGATATTTGAACTCTGAACAATCATTAACGATCAAGTTTTGTGGCGGATCGCAAAACCTGCCTCCAAATAACGATTATTTGATTCCCGCCAAAAAGATCACGCGTAATATCCACCCGTCAATCTATGCGACCCGGCGGATACTACCATTTCCGCGTTTGTGGTTAATTTCAAACCGTTGATTTGGAATCGCCGATTTTAGGCAAGAGACGAACAACTTACCGTCCCAACGGCATATCCGTTTTCGGACTGTTTAGGAACCGGCGTAATAGAGATTCTGGTAGGTTGTCGTTTTCTGTGTGTACAGCTGCATAGAACATCGGGAACAATCTTTAAAATAATGTAAAATTAGATATAAATAATTACTTACGAGATAAATTTTAAAATTATTAAACACCATTTTATTGAAAGAAATCGTAATTTGATAAGGATGATTTGTCGTAAGAAAAATATAGGAAGTAAGGAATAACATAACTATTTTTCTATGAATATAAATGCCTACTCAAAATGGATAAGAGAGCAAAATACAAACATGTTCTTGACATAATACATTATTTTAAGAATTTAAAAGGGGTATTTTGGGAAAAAAATGTTACTAAATTTTGGCATGCTTCGAAGGGGCCTTTCCAAGATATATATAGTGTAGATAACATTCCAAGCCATTGCAGCATGTTTTTATAACGACTAAAGAAGGCATGTGCATTTGGTCATAGTTTTCTATTGGATATACGTCTGGTTAGGTGGGCAGTTTCCTATTAGATAAATGAGTCTTTTAAGGATTTTGATAGGATTGTTTGTGACAAACAAAAAAAGGCCGACTAGAATCTATGAATATTCCTAAGAGTCCGCTTAAATAGTAGTATATATAATTTGGTCTTTTAATTTTTTATTTTACATGAATTGTCATTACTGTTTAAATTTTTATACATTTTCCTTATTTGAAACAACATTATCATGTCCAGTTATAAAATGTTTCCGAAGGAAAATTACATTTTTATTTTCTTTTTCAACAATACCCATTAACATTTTTTAGGCGCCTTTTGATTTCACAAACAAATTATATATATTTCTTTTTTCCATTTCTCCAACTCCAGGGTAGAACTTCTAGTAAAGTATCTATCTATACTATTAATAAAGGGAAGAGGGAGGAATTGTTCCCTCCTATATGTGCAGTTATGCATGTGTACCCTACTAGTATGTGTTAATGTAACCTTACATAGGACAGTAACCACAATATGGATTGGTAGTTTGTAGTTATGAAGGAGATATCAGAGTCATCCAAATTATAGAAGAGGTATCCTTAGCAAAACAATTATCAGGCTAGAATCTTAATAGTTCTCTTAATACACTAGTACAAATGCAATGTTACTTTAGTTTCTCGACATGCAATATTACATGTGACATCCAATCACTTATCTTGGAAATAACTTTACAAAACTCATCTTAATATCTATCTATACTATATTTAATGGGAATAGGCCCTTGGGAAGTGTGCCAAACAAAATGCGCAGCTTTTCAAATCAGCTCCTACATACTATTAAGAAAATATATTAATAAAAGGGTAAAATGGTCAAACTGTCTAAGATTTTTCCAAAACTTACCATTGGTTTTGTAACGATTCTCTCCCACGTTCTCCCTCCTCCCTTCCCTTTTTACACACGTGCACCTTGCCAGTAACTTTTATAAGAAGAACTTAATCATTATTTATTTTTTACAAATGCGCCTTATTATTAAATGGATATGTATGGAACGTGGCGCAAATTTTCGTGCAGGAGTATTGTTTTTAAGAATAGATTATGAATCAAAGTGAACTATGAATTGTAGGTCTAATCACGATCTACATAAGGCATCAAGATGTGTTTAATTTTGAAGTCTCGACCACAACATCATTCATTTGTGGGATTTAAAGATTATAAACTATTTAATTATTCAAGGATTGACAGGCGCACTGCATTGAACGTGCGTTTTCCCTAACTTGCATAAAACAAAAAAAAAAAAACCAAAGAAAAAAGAAAAAAATCTTTTGAGTCCGGGATCCGTTCGCGCGTGTTCTTCGCGCTCTCTAACGTATACTTTCATGTATTTCATTCTCCAACCTCGGACTCAGGCTGGTTTAAGCTTGACCGGCAAATCATAAAGAAACAAATCCTCCGACAGAACCGGGGGAAGTGTATACATGAGGAAAGAAATTAAGGTTTCCGTTTCTGTGTCGATTAATTCCGATCGACTGGATCGTAAGAGGACGCGCGAAGCAATTCCAGAGCAGCAGCGAGAGTCTTCAAAAAGGACGGAAAATGATTCGAAAGGGGTCGGTCCTTTACTTTCCTTTTCCCTTTTGAATAAGTATTGTTTTTGTCCGATATATCCTTAGTATTTTATATTACGGCGGTTTTCTTTTACAAAAATTTGAGGTGCTGAATGAATTCATCATCTCATAGTTATAGTCTTCCAAGTCTGATTCAACTTCTATGCATTCAGTCGTTTCAATTTTTTTTCTTCTTTTGAACTCAAATTCACTGCTGTTTGAAATTTGGTGAGTGCTGGTTATAATAGTCTTCTTTTCTTTTACAAAAATTCGGTGAGTGCTGGTTATATGTTTTGTCTTTGGATTTATCTTGGAAATGTGGTCAGTTTGTGTTTGAAATTTGAATGCTAGTGCATGTGCTCCAGATTTGGTGTTTTGAATTCTGTTGTTGAGCATTTTTCTGCTACCTACGATGTTGGGTTTGAATGTTGTAGGTGTTGTATCTAGTGAATTTTGTTTCCTCATAACTCATCCCTGAGCAGTAATCATTTCCTTGAAGTTGCAGGTGGATATTCAATCCAATCAAGATTCACGCGAGGATGTTTGGTCAAGACCAAATTGGCCTTCATACCTTGAGAAACTTTTTGTTGACTTGCTGGTTGAACAAATGAATTATATTGACAAGTTAGCAAATTCTTTTGATGAGGATACATGGGACCATATATGTGAAGAGTTCAAGAAAAAAACAGGTGCGAACTTTGATAAGACAGAATTAAAGAAACACCTCGGTATATTGAGGAAGCGTTATTTGATTGTGAAGCCGCTTTGTGATCATCGTGGCTTTGGTTGGAATGATTTGCACAAGAAGGTGGTGGTTGAAGATGATGTGCGGGAAGAATATAATGAGGTATACTCTGTTTTTTTGTAAAGGTTATTAAACTGTTGCAGCATTATAACTACACTTGCAAATTGTATCTGTAGGCACATCCCGAGATCAAGCGATATGGGAAGTATGGCTGTCCAATATATGAACAGCTACGCATGATATTTACCAAGTCACGAGCAAATGTGAGATGTGCCCGTACAGGAAGGGATATAATGTTGGAAAGAGGGAGAGTACTTCATAGGAAGACACCCATACTGCCTGCACATCCTCAGGCTGCGCCAACACCCATTAATCCTGCGGCAACATCTAAATTTGTTCAAAACAATATGCCTTCACTCGCAGGCACAGGTGTGGATGCGAACTTCTCGGGTGGAAGAGGTAGGCATCGGTTAGTGGCACCATTAACTTCATGCCATAAGAAGAGGAATATAATGAGAACCGACAATGTCAAAGTGCAATCCATTTTGGGGATGGTGTCCACCCCAAAGTGGAAGGAACTGCATCTACAAAGATTGGTGACCAGTTTTCGATGAACCGTTGTGTGAGACTCGTGACTGAGATGCAAGGGGTCAATCAGCAGATATTCCATGCTGCAATGGACTTGTTCCAGAACTCTATCTGGAGGGAGACATTCATATCCATCAAAAGCGAGAAAAGGTTGTTATGGTTGCAAACAATGCTCCCAGCTGCTGCATGATGTGGATGGTGAAAAAGTAAACCTGTGTATAGGCATTTCTGTTCTGGTAAGGTGATATTTCTATGACACGATGATTTTTTTGGGTCCAAGCCTCTGTTTTACTATGCTATATACAAGGGCTCAGTGATATGCTATGGCGGCATTTTGTTCTGTAAATATTTAAGCATCGAATGAGGTGCAAAGTGTCATTTGCGACCTCTATTTTGCTGTTTTGAAATGGTTGCTACTGCTAGGCAAAGTTTATGCTTTAGTCAGACATTGTCTAATATCCTATTGGTACCTCTATATATCACCTTAATACTAACAATGGGTTCTAATGAACCTTTTTTCTTCATTCCTCTATGATCTTATGGTTCATAGACATAGGATGCATGTGTTGATGAAAGTTATGGTTCGGAGTAAAGATTCACCGAGGGCTATTGCTGATATTTTTCTTGAATCGGTGAAATTTACCATCATTTACATTCCTAGTGAAAGCTCCTGGCTATAGAACCGAGGCTGCTGAAGAAGCTACCGCGGTTAAGAAAATTGTTACATCTAGCTTAAGAAAATAGTTACACCTTGAGTACAAAATCCAAACAATAAAAACCAGTTTTCGTGGCTGGTGAAAAAGCGGGAGTTGTTTTGCCTCTTCAAGGAGTCCAGTTTGTTCTTTTGACGACGACTCAAACGTCTTTACATTCCCTATAAGGCCCAATGAAGTATACGATTTCTTGGCGGATCTATGTTTTATATTGGGCTTTGGATCTCTTATTTACGTTTCTGGCAAAACAACGCCAAACGAGGGCCTTCTTTCGCTTTTTTGGCATCTCTCAATGGCGTTGCTTTTCTTCTTGACCTAGAGAGAGCGTGACGGACCTGACGGTGCAAAATTCACCGTCTGAATCTGCGTCCGCTTTCCACCCTCCCTTGTTTCGTTTCTGGGTTGTTTGAGTCGTTTGCGAATCAGATCTTGAAGCGAATCAAATATATTGGAGAGGGAGAGAGAGAAAGCAAGGTGTAGAGCAAGAAGATGGGGGAGGGAAGAGAAGGGGACTGGGAGTGCGGGGGATGCGGGAACAGAAACTATGCCTTCAGATCGTTTTGCAACAGATGTAAGCAGCCTCGCCTTCTTGTAGATACTAAGACCCCGGCCGATTCTAAGTGGCTCCCTCGTATAGGCGATTGGATCTGCACCGGTGAGATCTTTCTTTCCTACTTTCCTTGGATATACACTGCTTCATCCATTCTCCGTCTTTTATTTCTAAATCTGAGATTTCTCTGCTTTTTGTTTGACGGATCACTTGATCCCAGTAATTATCTATGATTTATATTAGATCTATTTTTCTTTTCTGCCTGTCTATTGTGATATTTCCGATGTCTGTTTATTCATTACTGGTTCGTCGGTCGATCATACCCGGGAGCGTTCATAGGTCTGCAAATTCTTTAAGCCAAGGCTTCATCTAGTCACGTGCTATGCCCAGCCAATCCTGCTGTGCTTGCATTAGGGCCTAGGTTGGTTTTGATGATTTGGTCCCCTGAATGTGCCTTGATGATACCTGGTTCGTTGCCTATTTGCATCTAGGCAATGCTCAAGTGGTAGAGTACAAGCCACTAAATCTCGTTACTTAGTTCATGTTTTTATATTGTACCTTATCTTGCTTGTAAATTTACAAGATACTTCTTTCTGTACTTATAAGTTAGTTATCAAACAAAAAGTGCCCCCTCTATACGCTCTTCTTTTTACTCAGAAAATCACTTAAGTATTCACTGTAAACAGAATTTATTATGGATAAAACAAGAAAGAAAAAAATTTAAATTTGTAACTGAAATTAATTTTAGTTAATAAACTTAGCTGAGGATAAATAAGTATGTTAACTGCAATTTTTTCTGTTTAAATTTGTAAGTTTCTAATGTGTTTTAATAATGCCAATCAATTTTATAAGTTAATATATTTCTTTTGTTACTAAGCTTATATTTATTTTTGATTGATTTCAATACATTGTAGCTAGTTTTATGTCCAAACAAGTAGTTGTTGGCACTGGGGAAAGGATTACCGAGAAGTTTTGGCTAATATGTATTGGAAGGCCTTGTTAAAAAATCAAATCTGCCACACTCGTGGTTATTCAATTGACCTTTCTTAGAAGATGAAGAACCTCGCTTCTATAACTTGAGATCTGAAAAGTTTTTAACTTTTTATTTTTGAATAATATGCATATCATGCCTGATATTAAGTTGAGTGAATATAAAGTATTAAGTACTTCTGTTCACATATTAAGTTTTCTGTGGATAAAGACAATCTGACAAATCATGGTTTTTTGGTTGGAAAAAATTAGTTGTTCATTTTAATATCAGTTAATTTCAATCCCTTGTTAATTCCACTTTGAGAAGAACTGGCTAGCCATGCTTAGTGATTTGATTTTTATGCCACGCAAAGAAATGTTTTTTTTCTCAAACACTCAATTTGATGTATGCAGTATTAAGATGAGAAAAAAAAAGAGAGAGAAAATATTGTAATCATTTTATGTACAATTGAAAATAGGAAAATAAAATTGATGGCATTCAGAGTTGCACACATTGTCACTATTTGTCTTTTTTGACTGTGAATGTAGCATATTTGATACTTATTTATGTAAAGTTGAAATTAGGAACTTGCAATCAATTGGGTTGAGTGGTGTGTGTGTTTTGTGTGTGTCTTTTGTTCTGGGATGGGCTGGTTGGTGTGCGTGTACTTCGCTTCCTTGTCTTCTCGCTGGCTGCATTGTGGGTTGGGTTTGCATGGCAATGGATCAATAGGTTGCAGTAACAACAATTATGCATCAAGAGAAAAGTGCAAAAAGTGCGGTCAACCAAAGGAGGTAGCAGCAATGCCAGCAATTGCAATGCCTGGGGTTCTCCCAACTTATGCACATTATTTTGCCAGGGCACAAGGAGGGGCCGGGCTAAAGATGAATGTTGGTTTAACTGGCAATGCATCTCTCCAGCAGTCGGTTCCATTGAATTCTAACTGGTCAGTTGGAGGGGCAGATAAGTTTGGACTTCAGTCAGCTTCTAGTTGGCCCTTAAGTGGAAGCAGTAATGTGGGATTTCCTTACACAAACAATGCAAGTCAGCTTCATATGGTACCAAAAGGATGGCGTACAGGGGACTGGATATGCAAATGTGGTTTCCATAACTACTCCTCTCGTGCACAGGTTAGACTATGCAGTATAGATTAAATATGAAATGAACACTCCATTACAGAAGAATCCATCAGCTTGAAGAGTCCTTATTTTATGATTTAACTGACCCGGTTAGATTTCTGTGCAGTGCAAAAAATGCAATGCTCCTTTACCTACACCATCATCTGTGGTGAGCACTGCAGTTACTGATTTGTTTCCAAGTAAGTAACATTTTTATATCAAATGACTACCCTTTCTGATGCTGTCCTGAATTATGCCGTGTTATACTTGAAACTAATTTTGTATCACTTAGCTCTACCATATTGCCCCAGCCTTTCTTTTTGAGCAAATTCTGGAGAAGCGTAAGGATTGTGTATGAAGAATCATAATTTTTGTCTGAAGGGACATTTTAAGTTCCTTTTGATTTGAATTTAAGTAGCACCCACTGTATGATGGTTGATAGTTATGTAAGCATTATGATATTTTGCTTGGATTATAGTGTTTTGGCTGTAGTCTAATCGATTTTTGTTACTGTTAGTCAAGAGGAAAATGTTGTTCTTTCTTTCTGATCACAATTTATTAGTGATTGGACGCATGCTCAATAGGTCTTTGTGATACTTTCGTCTTGCATTTGTTCAATCTTCCTCCATCAAGTGAGTGCACTTAGAGATGAGGTAGTTTGCTTTATTAATGAAAAGCTGTCGTAGTTCTGTTCAGGAGACTTTGCAGTTGATGTTTTTCTCAAGTTTTTGTGAAACTTTTTATAATTTGCAACCCCACATCTATTGAACTTCTTTATTAGTTCTTTTTGTCATGTGCTTTCACATTCAAAACCTGCATGAACAGATGTACATACTAGCAGCTCGACATGAACTTGTATTTCCTGTGTTATAGGTGCAAAGTTGCAAACAAGATTTGCTTCACTATATTATAGTTGCCAAAAGTAATTATATGAAAGCTCCTTGTGTTCCATTTTCTTCGTTATAACAGCTAAAGGTGATTGCATGTCATCTTAGATCTCTAAATATTATTTTGTTTCTTTCTATTAAATTAGCTTGCTATGCGGAAAGGAACTTCTGTTTGGTTGAGATTTTGAATGTATCCTGAAACTGGTCTTTTATATCTCAAGTATTTCCATCTTTGTTGGTTGAAGCTCTTGGAACAAAACGACTGGCATCCGAGGAATTTGTTAATGAATGGGATAACAAGAGGCTAAATGCTGGAAACATGAATAATCATTTTCTGGTATGATCAAAGTAGAATTATGTAATTTTTGTTGTCATAGTGTGACATTTTTCTTATTCCTTTTTCTTTTCTGCAAATACAAGACAAATGGGCAGCAGCAATCCTACCATGGATTTGAGCAGATGGCAGGGTCCAGTAATGATCACAGATCTGGAATGGTTGCTCCATATACCAGTGGAAACTCTGCAACCCCCCAAAATTTACAATTACACATGCAGCTACCCCAGCATGCAACAATGCCTACACTTCTAGGAAAAGGGTAATGTTTCTTTCCTTTGCTTGTGTGTCCCATTTATTAAGGTAAACTACGCGGGTTTCTCATCTGGATCTGTTTGTTAACAGATCAACACGTGTTTCTTGTTTTTGCTGAAGTTTTTTTATTTAAGTGCACTGTTTTGTTATCATTCCATGTCCAAAAATAGGAAGAACGAGCTTAGATTTTGACTTCACTTTAGATGCTTGTACTCTGGTATACATGACTAATTATAGATATTAATTCAATTTTACTTGTGATTAAATGATTGAATATGGGAAGCTTTCTGTGTATTTTCTGCTAGAGATTTGTAATCCATGTGCAACTTTTACACCCTTTCTTAATAGAGCAAAGCAATGGCGTGATGGAGACTGGATGTGCACGAATTGCAACAATCACAACTATGCATCTCGTTCGCATTGCAATAGGTTTGTATTTGCATACTACCTTTTACACGGTTTCATTAAATGGGAATGATGCAGTCTGGCAAGTATTTGGTATAATTTCAAGAGTGCATTTCCTTATAAGTGATCCTCCTCATAAAATTTTCTATGTGCAACATAATTGCTTCTCCTCATAGAGGAACAAATTAGTCATTCATGCATGTATACTCATTTACATGCATACACATATGATTTGACCCCTTGAAATTATGTGCAACTTTCTCATCCTTTTTTTATTTTTTCACCTTGCATGGACTTGCAGTTGTGTTGGGGCATATGGTTTAGAATTTGGTATTTGTACCGGTGTCATAATATTGGTACATATGAAAAGATTAGTTAAGGAATGTAGTAGTTGCCCAAATAGGAGACAAGCTGAAGAAAGCAGGTTCAGGTAGTTTAAGAATATAAATAAAAACCTAAGGTGGTAGACATGATAAGATGTGAGGATTACGAATTCAAGGATCTAAGAGGGTGATAGGAAACTCAAGGTGAGCCCGAATGAAGTCATTCAATTAAAGAATTTGGATACTCATAATTTTATTGAAGACATGTTTCTTGACCAATCTGATGGAAAAACAGGATTCATGTTATTACTGAACCCAACTAGTTGGGTTAAGGCACTTTGTTATTGCTCTTGCTATTTTCACCATTTTGTTGGAAAGCCTGGTACAAGGTCTTGAATTGCTTTTGAGTCCGACTTGTATTAAACTTAGGATTTGTATCAGAGGCCTCTAATACTGATACATAAATCCTGCATATTCTGGTAGTGATATGAAGGTATCATTCCATGCCCATCTTTATGTTTCTTGATGAGTTCTTTTTGTATTTAACACAAAGTTGGTAAATTTAATATGTAAAAAGCTGGTGAATAGCATTTTCGAAACATATGTATGTGCATGCGCATATTTGTGGTTGTGTGTGTGTTTTAACTTATTATTATTGCTTTTCAGTCTTGTAATAACTTATTATGATTCCATGTAACTCCTTAATGCACAATTACTGGAGCATTTGCCAATTGGTCATTATGATTCTTAATGAAAACTTTAAAAGAAAATATGTACCGTATTTGTCTTTGTTTTCTTTTAATCGTAGGCAATTCAATGCCTTAGATTATACTGCTGCTTTCCTTCAAATACCCTGGCAAGAACTTTATGAAGATGTTCCGTGTAGGGTTACTGCTGACAAGTATGTCTTTTAAAATTGAGAAATTTTGCTTACCTCCCTTGTGGTTTTTGACAACTGCAAACTTCTCCTATAATGCTTTGGGAATGACACTGACACCCTTTTGGTTTTGTTGTCTGCTGTACATTGGTTAAAGGGAAACAAAAGATGCTTTTCATTAAATTTTGACCATTAGCTGACTATTTAATCCTTGCTTTAACTTTTAATATTTTAATTACTGTAACATTAAGAACAGAAAATAACGAGGGAAAATGGTCTAATTCATGTTTTTGTTAATGCTGATGATTTTTGAACTTGGAAAGGGAGGTTAATGCCATTTCAAAACATCAGGAGGGGGAGACCGTTCCATCTGGTGCCAGTTGGTGGTACCAGCATGAAACGCGCGGATGGATGCCCCGTATCAAAAGGGGGGGCCCACATCCCAAAACTCATCTCATCCAGTGGTTTCATAGTATCACCGGATTCTAGCACTAGAAGAAATGCATTCGGGGAGGGGTGTCTTCATTTGTCAGAAACGAGGAGTTTTTAATGTTGTGTTTACTATTGACTGTTTTGCTGCTATCAGTTATTCTTATTTAATTTAATTTATTTATTTTTTTGTTTCTAGATTGTGATCCATAAAAATAACTTATGACTTGTTGCTTAGAGCTATCTGATTGGGTGACATCATATTTGCGTGAGCTGATGATAAACTCTGTCTGCAGGTGCAAGACTCAAAAAGATGCAATCACCCAGCCTGTTAGTGTTGCCTAGTTCGAAATTTCTTTAGGTGGTTTGAGATTATTGTAGCTTTTAATGGTTTTTGATTCTATATGAGAGTGTTTTGCTGGTGTTGAAAGCCTCGTTTGGGCTTTTATTCAAATGGAGTTGTTAGAAGAAGTACCCATGATCTTTCTGCCAGCTGTCTCAGAAAAACGTTTTCTGGAAATGATCTCATGGGGAAACAACTCTTTATGCTTTGCATGGAGGCAAATTTGACCGTTAGGCATGAACTTTTAGCATAAGCCTGTAACCATTCGAATACAATCAAGTAATCTCCCCCTTATTTTTCGGCTTTATCTTCATTTTTCGTGCTCGGGTTTCGTGCTTCTGTGTCCTGAGATGAGCGGAAGAGATTCTCTGCCGTCGCGCAGCTCGTGAGACACGCTTAAACTGGGTTGAAATCGTCTGCCGCATCAGCGCTGCTGCGGGCGTGGGAGGAAAATGCCACAGTTTTCAATTTCACATGAAAAAGCCAGGGCCGTGGATGTTCCATATGGAAGCATCCCCACAGCAGCACAGCTGCCTGCGGCAGATGATTTCGTCCCGCTTAAACCACCGCACGGCTTTGGATTTGTGGGTTCTCACCCAATTCAGCCAATCAGGTGATACGGACGGGCCTTAATAGTTCAAAATTCTTCACACTGGAGCCTTGGTCTTTGCCACCAAACCACATTGCATTTTCTGCTTTCACGAGTTCTGTACCAGATTTCATTAGCGCTATCCCACCCCACCATCTGAAAATTGTACAAGACGAATTAAAGAAAGGGAAAACCATGAATGCTTGTAGCTGAGAAAGTAGGAAAGTTTGGTCTTTCATTAATGGGTTTGAAATCGTATGATGAGTTGGATTTGTCGGTCTTATAGACTATGAAAATGGCGGAGAACAGAGGGATCTAAGAGACCAGAATATTGACTGCTCAACCACGTGAACCTGACCACAGAGAAGTAATGTTAACCTAGTTGTTGGTGTTTCAGTGACCGTTACACTTTTCTCAGGACGCCTCGTGATGGACATGCTGAGCCCCTCGGTACACGGAAGAATAAAATCAATCTTGCTTCTGTAAAAGAAAGCCGTAAAACTTTTCTTAAGAATGGGATTTTGCAGTCCTCGTTAATTTACACAAATTAAAATTCAATCAGAGTGAAAGAGAAAGGGAGCACAAGGCATTGACATTCACAGCACAACCTAAAGGTGTTGCTCGCACCTATTTCCGGAAACTGATTTAAGCAGAATTTGACTACTGCAGCTGGAACTTCATCATGCAGACGTAGATTACAAGGCTCGGAAGTTGGAAGTTGGAACACCTCACCTCACCTCACCTCACCTCATCTCATCCCTGCACTTTAGGAATACCCTCCTCCACATGGAAATACGACATGCCCTCCTCTTCACGATTGCCTTTGGTGTCAGCCAAAGGGTGCAAAGCAGTAGATACTAGATGGATAGTGGTTATCGCAAAGGAAAGTCATTTCGACCCATAAATGTTACCACTTCCTGGAAACAATCAACAAAAACAGATAATTTAGCACTTTTAGGTCACCGGCCTCATCTCATTTGACTTTAATCATTTACTTATACCTTGAAGTCTTGATCTCAATTGATTATGTTATGGATCCTTTCATCCGATGCAACAGAATTTTCTCTTTTTCACAAGAGAATAGTTGTTCTTGCGAAAAAGTAAAAAAATGATAAAAAAGGAGTGTTGAGTATGGCTGCCTGACGTACTGATGACTTTTGTTCTCTCTTTTGCTTAGCACTCCGCAATCGTTTAATAAATGGCCCACCCAAATATCTTTATCAACCTTATAATCTATTCTAAAAAAATAAGTCAAAGTTACCGTTAAGAGAGGCTCCGTAAGTCAACATTTCGTTACGGATCAATATATAACTTCTACTCCCTGACCGTTGGATTGTGGTCAAAATCTCCCTGCTGAAAGAACATATATATATATATATATCACTTTGTACAAAGGGGGCATGTGCTCGCTGCATTAGGTGACTAGGTGAGAGGAAATGTGGCTGTGTAAGGCCACGATCCAAGCAAAGCCCGAATCCTCCACTTTTCTCCTGCACTGATCTCTCCACCTTCAGGGAGATGTTGGAGCATCCGAGGGTACTGAGGAGGCTTTCTTTTATTTATTTTTTGTTGAAAAACTTGTAAGTGCAGTATTCTTTACGTGGCAGCACCTCTTTCAAAGTGCACCAATGAGTGCAGAAGGAAGCTCTTCACCTTGGATGCTCCCTCCCCATGGTAACATATCGATAAAATGGGGTTTTTAGTTATACTTTTTGAAAAAAAAATCCAACTTCAATCATCCAATTTTCAATAATTGTAAAATAATAATACTTTTTAAAAATAACTAAGAACCGGTGTCATTTTAATGTATACAAAAATTTTCTACCAAAAACACTCTTAAAAGGCTTACAAACCTCATCTAAAAAACCGTGGGTACAAAAGGTTTATGAAGTCTTTCAAGGTCATTTTTGAAAGAAAATTCTTATAAACTGTAAAATGGCATTCATTCTCTATTATTTTATAAAAATTATCACTTAAAATAAAATTTTTCCCTAAAATATCTATTTTCCAATTACTAAAACTGACTGAATCTTTTTTTTTTTTTGGTAATCAGAATAATTGAATCTGCATAATTTTAAAAAGTAGCACTTAAAACCGATTTTCCCCAACATATCTATCACAAGAGCACGGATGATTGCAGGAAAGGTGCAAATGATGTCAAGCCTGCAAACAAAGAACTTGACACCCTACGCACTTTTCTCATGCACTAGCACCCAACAATTAAGATGTTTTTTCTTCTTGTTAAATGTGAGAATGATTTTCTTATTGATCGTTGAATGCATGTAATCACTTTCAAAGTCCATGGACAAATGCCAAAAAAAAAAAAAAGCGAAGAGGACCACATCTTTCATGTATTTTCAAGTGGGTCCCATATGAAACATGTAGATAATGAATGACCTCGTCTGCAATGTTTTATTGTATTGCAAATTGTTATAGACTGTTTTACTTACTGTAACCCACCCACGTACCATAGATTTTACCCTCACGTGTTATACATTTAATTTTCTTATCTAGAGATGCTTATCATAAATTTGTAATAATTAATCTCCTTCGTGCTTTTTAATTCTCTATTTTATAAATAAAAAATTTTCCACGCAAGAAAATTCATTCAGGAAACGATAAGGTATTGCGACGTCACTTGACGGGAACTCAGAGCTCATTTGACATTAGAACCGTTCGATGGATGTTCAACGGCGATGCAGCACAAGATCATCACATTATAATTCCTCGAATAGTGTTTGAGGCGCTCGTTTCAAACGATCACTTGTCTCTCTCTCTCTCTCTCCCCCTCCCCTCTCCGACTTCGACTGCGCTTACCGTCGGTCGCGCCGTTTCGGCCTGAACGCTGTGACCGGTTGTATAAAACGCGGCAGCTCTTGAAGTTTCTTTCAAACGATCAGATCTTTTTTAGTTACTTCCGCTGTTATGCTGTCTGCCTCTGTCCCGTTTTCGAGTTTTACCTTCATGTAAGGGTAATGAACATCAAAAGGTGCAGATCGATTTCTTTTCTTTTTTCTTTGTCTCGAATTGATTCTCTTTTTGCTTAGTAGCTTTAAAGATGTTAATCCTCTGTTGGATTGAGTAATTTATGCGATTCTAAGTGTACTTCTAGTTTGTTTGTTGTTACGGCAAATGTCGGTTGCTACTTGTACTAGTTTTTTTCTGTTGGTTAGGAATTTGGTGTTCTTGTTTCTTTTCAGTAATGTGTGGTTTTGGTTCTTTTTAATTGAAACTCTGCTATTCAGAAGATTTTTTCAATTATGTATGGATTTTGTGTGTTGTTTTCAATGATCCTGCTCGGCACTATTTTGCCCTAATTTTGGCGCTGGTTGATGTTCGAGGTTTATGTGAGTCGGTAGTAATTTTTTTTTTATTTTCTTGGGTTTTCTTCTTCATCTGATACATTTTTCTCAGTTGGAGACTCGGATTGTGTAGTTTTTGGTTCGGTTAGACTTTAAGTATGAATGTATTTGATTAAACTAAATTACCGATGAAATGCACATGTTTAGGATCTGCTTTGTCATTTTGTTGACATTTCTCATCTGGCATCTTTTTGTGTGCTCAATTTAACTAGTCAGTAGATTCTGTGAATTAGCGGCAATGTGTGATTTCTGGTGCTTGTTTATTCGGTTCCATATGCGTCCCTGTTCTAACTGTGTGTTGTAAATTCTTCTTCTTTAACTGTACTGGTCATTTCTTGTTTGTATGCGATTTTTCTCCCGTCTTTTTTGGCTGCAATTTGAAATTATTTGTTTTTGCTAGATTTAAAAATAATTTGTTCTTTTTGCTGATTTCAGTTTGACCTAATTTTGCTTCGGCAAGTGACTACAGCTGTTACATGCTTCAGATCCAAAATGATGGGGTCATTTCTTACCAGAGGACTAGCGTACATTGCAAAACTAAATACCCTTCTTATACAATGTGAAGTGTCTATACCTTTTAGAAAAAAGTAAATATTTTAATGTTTTTTTCCAGGATGGTCTTTGGCTATGCCTATCCTGCTTATGAATGCTTCAAAACTGTGGAGAAAAATAAACCAGATATTGAGCAACTACGGTTTTGGTGCCAGTACTGGTATATATATTGCTATTTAGTTTGATTTACTATTTCTCATGCAAACAAAGTTCTGTGTTAATTAAGTGTTGCTTGAATTCTCATAGGATTTTGGTTGCATTGATGACTATATTTGAGAGGGTTGGTGACGCGTTCATTTCATGGTAAAGGGCTATTAGTAACGAAATTCGTGCTGCTTATTATTTATTGATTTTATTTTATTTTTTCCATAGCATAATCTTGATTTTGAATGTATTTTTTTTATCTTGCTTTCTTGAAGGGTGCCAATGTACAGTGAAGCTAAGTTGGCATTCTTCATATATCTGTGGTATCCAAAAACAAAGGTGCGGAAGATAATACTTGATATTGGATGATTTTGGATAGGTTACTATTCCATAATCTTTAAATTTTTTTTACTTGTTCCTTGTCTCATTTTGGTGATTATGTTTCAGGGAACAACCTATGTATATGATTCTTTCTTTCGCCCATACCTTGCTAAGCATGAAACAGAAATTGACCGGAACTTGTTGGAACTGAGAACTAGGGCTGAGGATTTTGCAGTTATGTATTGGCAAAAGGCTGCAAGTTATGGTCAGACGAGGGTTTTTGAGATTCTACAATACATTGCTTCACAGTCATCATCAAGACCTCGGCCTGCTCAGGTAGCTATTGATAAGGACGCATAGGAATTTTTTCCAATTATCTTGCCTTTTTCCTTTTTGTCTTAATAATTGGAAAATGCTTGTCAATGTGGAAAGCTTTCTTTTTTAAGCATTTTCATTAATATCACAAATTTCTTGGTTTTTGTTGTACTAATTAACTTCCTGCACTGGAGTGCTTTAACTAGACCAATGCATATTGGCCAATAAGCATGAATTTTGTTAATGATGGAAATGCTATGTGGCTGTTTGGAAATTTTTTTATAAAAGCAATCCAAAAACTAAAAACCAAAAACTTTCCAAATTGTTCTGTTTTTTGGAAACAAGTAAAGAGAACCCGCTTGGTAATTATTATTCAAAATCAGTTACAATTTTAAAAATCATTAAAAATTCATTTTGTTGGCCTAATTATCAAAATCTAAAACTGTTTTTGATGGTGGTAGCTGTGGTTGTGGAAGTCAATTAACCAAAAAAATATAGAAAGTACTTTAAAAAATTGTGGGACTTCTAAGAAGTTTAATTATACCCAAAAAGCAATTGAAAAGAATTGCCCCTCCTTCATAAAAAAGTGCTCTAAATTGTTTTAAATCAAGCCAAACACTTGTGATTTAGGGCTCTTAGTCAAAATAAATAAAAATTTGCATAATCCGTGCAATAAAATTATTTTAAACTAGTCCAATATAGTTCATGTTACCAAATTAATTAAAATCAAATCGGTCCCCCATGGTCCAAGTTACAAACATTGATAAAATAAAACTGGTTCGTTTTACGGCTCATGTCCTCAAAATCATTCAAGTAAAACAGGACACTAATGGTCCAATCAAATGTAATAAATCAAATTAAATCTTAGTGGTTCAATCTATGGTGCAATCTGTGTAGTTCAATACCTTAACATTGAGACCAAATCAAACTAAATCATTCAAACCAACCAAAATCAAGTCAAATCTTAATGGTCAATTAGTTGTAATAAGGCCAATTAAACATTAATGGTTCAATCTAAGGTAAGATTTGTGTGGTCAATGCCTTGAATTGATTCCAAATTTAATCAAACAAATCAATCAAAATAAACTGAACCATATACTTATCGGTGCATCTTAAAGTAGGATCTTTTATGGTCTAATGCTTTGGAAGTCGAACTAAATCAAAATTGGATATTAAATTCTGTCTTAAATTAAATCAAATCCAATTGAAATTGGATAATTGAACTACGGCTCAACTTGATCCCAAAATTGGGTATAGAGGCAGCTCGAAAAAATTAAAACCTAGTTCAGTCAAAATTAAATATAAACCAATTCTAATCCCCAAAATTGGGTAAGTAGGCAGCTTGAAAAAAATAAAACCTTGTTCTAATGTTCCAGGGGTTGTACTAAGATCATCTGGATGGATTTATGCCACATATGATAAAAGCCTGCACATGTGGGTGAGATCTTGTTTGATTAGAGATTGGAAAGTTGCACGATTAACTTTTGGTTGTAACATTTTGCCTTTCTCCAACTTGTCCTTTTTTGCTGGTTTTTAACAGCTTTGGGGATTATGGCGCCCTATCTGATAGAAGCAAAAACTTATTATGAACCCTAAAAGTTTATCAACTGATGATAAGAGAGATTACCATATTAAAAATTGGATTCTCTCTTCTTTTTCTTATTTGTGCTACTATGAATGCTTACTCGGCAATTGCTTTCTCTAATTTTGAATGAACTCTTTATTTATTCAGTGAAAAAATGTCTCTATTAACGGACTTGTTTTTGAGTTTGTTATAGATTGCCACAAAGTATTTCAAACTAATGGGCTGATTATCACCTTCACTGTTTTAATTTATAGCCGATATGGACCAATACATGCAGTTTCGGCAAAGGCTGAGATGAACTCTCAACTATCATCAATACTTAAAATACCTTCCAAAAAACTATCGTCAATACTTAAAATGTTACATTTGGATTTCTCATGGCTGCTGCTGATACATATTGATCTTATAACCCAGAACCAATAGTTAAGGCTAGATATTCTCTGATTAAACCCATGATTGATACATTGAAGGAATGCAGATCCTCTTAACTATTAAAGCTAAAACTCTTTCTCTATTGAAGCTGTGTGAAGTTTCATTGTTGAATGTAACTTTGCTTTATGTTAGATGTAGTTCCTATAGACATATAAGGTTGTCTGAAGTTACATGAAAGAAATAATAATTACCAATTTACCACTATGTTTAAGTATTCCAAATTATATGAATTAGAATATCTCTGGAACATGAGAGTAGTGTGGTTGTTCAACTGAAGAACCATTTATATATGCGGGAGATACTTGTTAGTTATCATGGATGGTAAATGTTGGTAAGGAGTTGTGTTGTAAAAGTTTTTGTATACTGTTGCTATTATCCTTTGGTCTTTATGGAACCAGGAGGAAATACAAATCTTGGTACGAAGCAAAAAATAGATGTGGATAAAAATCAAATCCACCAAACTGCAGCAATTGCACTTCATTTGTTTAACCCTTTATTCATTAACATTACAGCCGCAACCACATGGTGAAGGAGCTCGCCAACCTCCGGCTGCTGTGTCACCTCGCCAGCCAGCTACCACTAGGCAGCAGCCCCAACAGCCACCATCACATACCTCAAGTGCATCCTCAACCCAGCAGCAACAGGAGGCAGCACAACCAGCAGGACCCCCACCCGCACCTGCGGCAGCACCTGTTGCATCTGCCACTCATTCGAAAACAGCAGCTGCCATTCAATCTGCTGCAACCTCTGCAGCTGCCACTCATTTGCAAACAACAGCTGCTAGTCATTCAGCTGCGGAATCCTCTAGCCAATCAACGAAGAATGAAGCAGAAGCAATGGTTACCGAAACTGCATCGTCTTTGCCAAGTGAAACTGGAAACCCTCCCCCTAAAGAGACGATCATGGAGGCAGCTCAACGCATGACACGTGGCAGATTAAGAAGAAACAATTCTGCAGCAAGCCGTTAATGATTGCTCTAATTCTGTTTTCGTTGTATTTTCGTTCTTAGCTTTACCAGCGTGGGACGCAAATGTAAGTATGGAAATAGAGACGAATCGTAGTTGGATAAAGGTGGATGACTGGATTAGTTGACATTGTTGTTTCAGTTAGTGGAGGCCAAAATGCGAACGAAGTGGAAAATTCCCAAATTCCCAAATTCCCATTATAATTATAGAGGCCTATGCTAACTTGTTAATTAGTTGGGAGGACCTTTCACTTGTGCGGATTTATTTGCCGTCTCAGTTATCATGTGGACCTTTCACTTGTGTAGATTTATTTGCTGTCGCCTGTCTCAGTTATCATGTACTCCAAATCCTTGTAGGGATGAATCGGATGGGCATAGGTGTTCATACTTTTTACTGTACAGAACCTTCCCTTTCTTCCCCGGTGACATCAGGGACCAATTCAGGGCAAGGTGACAGGCGATTCACCAGGGACCAATTCAGGGCAAGGTGACAGGCGATTTCATCCCCTTGTCACCTTTCCCTGAATTGGTCCCTGATGTCACCGTGTGATGCTGCCGTGAGATGCTGTCCCCTTGTCACCTTTCCCTGAATTGGTCCCTGATGTCACCGTGAGATGCTGCCGTGAGATGCTGCTAAGTGTAGCATCTCACAATTAGTGTTTTTTCATTATTTTTAATGTTTTCAAGTCAGTTCACGTGACAAAACATTGGTCATGAGATACTCCACGATAACTCCACAATAACATCAGGGACCAATTCATAACATCAGGGACCAATTCAAGGAAAGGTGACAGATGATTTCATCCCCACAAAACCACAAAAAACATTACCAATCGGTAGTTGGTTGCACTCTGAGTTCGGCCTACAGGTATATTTGATCATGATCAAGTGCAAACCCTGCTACACAGTTTCTAATGGAGTGGAGGTGTGGCTTCGCTTGCGGAAAGAGTCGCATAGTGATTTTCTTCGATACTTTTTTGATTAAAATATCTTTACTAGCCTTCTGATTGCGTCTTGGGTAAATAATTCTCGTCACTCGGGGTATGTATTTCTAAGTGGAGATGCTATCAGCTCCGTTTCGCCGTAAGGTTTTCCCTCGGTGGCATCCTTGAACGGTAAAGAGGGTTACATAAAGTTGAATCCGAACTTCGATTTCTTAGTGGTGAATTTAAGACTCTTTTAAGTTCTTTGGTTTGAGTAGAGGATCTGAAATTGCATATACACAGTAGACGGTTTAGGTGTCTAAATCTTCCCTAGGAAAAATAGAGCGATTGCGATGGATTCAAGTCTTCTCCAAATGTACGGCCCGGCCCACCCCATCCTCATTAGTTGGTTGCTGCATCAGCAACTCATTTGTTCCATTTCTCTTCTCTCTCCTTGTTGGAATCTGATTATTCTCTCTTTTTCTTTATTGTACTAGTTGCTGACATGACAACCAGTTATTGGCTACAGATGAGATGAACACCTTTACTGCTCATCCAAACCTGGTCTGATTATAGATATTTATTATGAAAGAACTTTCAATTACAAAATTTACACCAACTAGTAACATTCATGAAGTATTCTCAGTCTGCTCACGAGCACCACCTTGTGATGCTTGAGCCTGAGTTGATGCTGCGTCATAAACAGCGGCGTCATCTTCAAGAAGATTTTCTATCTGGGACCATTCCGAATTCGCTGCAAGAAAAAAAGGAACTTAATCCTTATTAGGGACTTTTTATATGCAACCAATCTCACTTGCCTGGAACAAATCCAACCAAGGACACTCTTGGATCAATCTACAATTAAAAAGTTGTCAGGGCTGTGATCCCTTACCCCATATATCAGTAATGCTAACCTCCAGACCCGATTGCAACCAATAATCATCATCAACCTGCAACCAAAATGAAGGTCAGTTACAAAATGAGTTACTGGGAAAAACTTGAAAGCAGAAATCAGTTTGGTTGCTAGATCTAGGCTCCCATGAACCCTCACATGAGCATCTGAGGGAACAATCTTCTGAATCCCAGACACAGAGCCCCGGAAACCAAACGAGTCACAAGAAACACTCCAATTATCTTGATCTTGTTGTGACTGGGAAAGCTCTGTGCTTTGAACTCTTTGTAGCAATGTAGCTTCACCATAATGGGCATTATCCACAACATTTGATGGCATAGACTGAGCACGCTTAATATTTATATCATCATATTGATCTTCAAATTTACTGTAACCATCAAAAGCATCACCAATGGAGATAAGTGCATAATAAAGTAATAGAAAAGATGATAATGACTGCTGAGGGACCATTTCCCTCTAGAAGATTAAGAAATGCCGTCTTAATTGAATCCTTCATCATTAATTACAGTAAAAATACCTCAAGAGGTAAACATCTATCGGTCCTGTGGTACTTCTTACAATAATTCTGAATTGCCGGTGCCGATAATCAGCATCCTGTTCATTAAGATAATTGGCCTGTCAGAAAATAATTCTTGATTTTTCAGAAAGGGAAAAATTATGTTCCCTACTCATCCCTTTTCCCACCTCATCAGGATCTGGAACTTCAAGTGAACTAGCTTGAGGAGCTTTTATTGCAAGAAGTGTCTGGTTCTGATCATAACCATGCATAAAGAATATACCATATCATCACACCCAAAAAAAAAATGCCCATGAAAATACAAAAACCCACTGGACAGTGGAGAGTGAACCTGAAAGCATGGAAGGCACACAATATCTTCCTCAGTCAAGAACAAGAACCTGAACAGGATGCAAATCAGTTGTCATAAAAGGAACCAATATTTAGTTGAAGCAATTCAAGCAAACCCAAAGTCCATAAGCAGAGAATAGAATATACTTTTTAATGTTTTCATCTCCATCCAGGGCCCTCAGACTTTCTTGCTTTTCTCTAAAAAAGGATATTAAATTAGTCAAACCGCCTAGTGAGGTTGAGTTAAAAAATTACATTTGCTCCCAAGTAATCAAAACCTTATGCATTCGTCAATCCTGCACTCTTCCTCATATAGACATTCAACCTCAGCCTGTCATGACCATATATAAATTCACTACTTAAGCAACCAAAAAGTAAATTCAAAGTAGATTACAGCATAATTTTGTTTCTAAGGCAAGCATTCTAATCAAACGCCAAAATCCTATTCTTAACCAAATATACAAATTCATTATAACTACTAGTTCAATCATTAATTAGTGTTTAGTAGTTCTACAATCAAGATAACTTCAAAAGATAAATAACTAAATATGCATGATCATTTCCTTCTGCAAGCATTTGCCAATGATGCCTGCTTGATACTTGATTGTGATATAAGCTTATATTTTCCCTTCACAGTTATCCAATTAACCATATTAAAGTGTATTGCAAAACAGATGCTTGGAAGCATCAACAATTCTCAACTCCTTCAGTACTTTGATGGATATGATATTAAAATCCTGAATTACAAACTTGTCATTAGTACGTAAAACAGTCTATTCAGTAATGGAAGCAGCACATAGTAGCATCAACAACCTTCCAATACGAGAAGACCTTTAACCTCCTCGCAGCCACACACATTTGATTTGCAGACAGTATAAGTCTATGTCCCCCGTATATATTTTCAATGAGTAGGAAGGATAAGGAATTAACAACCGCCCTACTCTCCAATATGAGGTACCTAAAACAAAATGTTACCGCTTCATTGATTAGGTTTCCTCTCAGCTATCCATTCCAATGCCATAGAGTTTCTAAATCAAAGTTGGGAAAGATTTCAGAAGGCATATAAGAATTTAGTGTGTTATGGTGCATTTGAAAAATTCAGGATAAGACCTTTACTATCCACACTATCTTTGATGGGATTGAAGTAATGGCATGTAAATAAGCCCTTGACAACAAAAATATTGGTGAGTCATCAAATAGCAATATGATGGGAGCTTCATAGTAATGGCGCAAAGAAAGTAGTTCTCATTCAGGAACCCAGTCCCCGGTTGGGAACAAAAAAAATGTTTTCCACATGCTTAAGGTTCAGTAAGGTAGGCAGATGTAGCATTTGGATTTGATTCAAGAAAATAATTGTGGTGTTTTTGAGTTTAATATACATATTTAATGAAAACAAGGAACTTGGTTCTCCTGCTTGTAAATCATTTTAAGAGCAAAATAAAAGTAAAATCCACCAAATTAAGAGCACCCCAAAGATTGTTTCTGATTTGGCAAAAGCCAAAGTGCAGCATGTTACTTGTCGTTGCCACAACAGAAGCAGTGATATACTTTTAAAAGAGCAACAAAGTTCCTTTTTTTTTTTGAAGGCAAGAGTTTGCATTTTTTTTTTCTAAACAAGGTCACATACCTGCAATTTCTACCAAGAACTCACAAACAACCAAGTAAAAATCAAAGCCATTGGCTAGATTGTAGGGCCCTAGATCAATTAAAAACAGTAATTTTTGAAAAGTTTGGCAGGAATTTATTATATTCTTTTAATGTTTCTTTTCTTGCTAACAAAATTCTCCCTATTGTTGGTTGAGAAAAAAATCTTTTCACAAAGAAAGTAGTCAGATTTGGTCATGGAATTGCATGTAAATCTTGTCTATAATACATATAATCTGAGGGAGATGATAAATTCTGTAATAGCTTGGATATCATATCATATGCTTTAGTATGATGGATATGAGCCAAATAATTATCTGCTAAGAGAAACAATAAACCTGGAAGCAATATCACAGTAATAATGAGTTTTTTTTTATTTCCTTTTTCTTTTTCATTTTGTACAATATTTTCTGGGATCCAATTTCATAAATTTCATTATCAAGATCAGTGTTATAGTTTGATGCGTTCATTACCCAGTTAGAAGGAAACAAAAACACGTCTCTGCTGCAAGGTATCATAAGTATATTTCAATCCTGTAAACCCTAACGCAACTGCTTGTAACAACAATTTCTGAACATACTCACGACAAGCTGCAAGCTCGGGCATGCAAATCATGCAAATATATAACCCATTTACAGATACGTTACCTACACAAATCAATGTAAGAACACTGATATATAAAAGACAAAAAGTCAGGTCAATTGCGGTATTACTGTGTAAGTACCTTCAATATAGTGGCCTGATCATCCAGCTCCTTCGGCCTTGACATGTCAAGTCCCCTGTTTAAAGGACTCGCTGGTTATTGGTGATTAATGAAATCAGAAGTGAAGCTATAACCAAGGAAAGATTATCAATGTTACAATAACAAAGAAGGGTTATCAAATTTACTTCCAACGTATATGGTTCTTTGAGGTTTTCTCTATTAACCCTATTCCTTCAAGAACATTTGTAATATCATATATTCTCCTCTTTTGGACCTGTGAGACAATGAAAAGAATAAACTCCAAATCACAAAAGTGCGCGACAATTTTTATCAAAATATTTAATATTCTGCATGTACGCAGAATAATTTTTCTACCTCTAGAACATCTGCAGTATTGTTCAGATCAAGAGTGCCATCCTTAGCCTCCTGTATCAACCTAATAAATTTCTTTGTCAACAAGCCTGCAATAACAGATCCCATTCTTTGTCACTAACATTGATAGCACATAAAGAATCTGTATAGGATAACTTGATAGCAAGAAGAGCAGATTTTTTACTGGTAAAATAATAGAATATAGGACAACTGCAGATTGGTTCACATTGGTGTTTCGAGTTCTGTTTTCGCACAATCTGTATTTGTTTTTGTTTTCAATTCTATGAGGTAATCAGAGGTTGGCATCTGGTTCTCAGTTCTGTACTATTTTCCCTTGCTTAATATAAATACTTCTTTGTTATCAATAAAAAATAAGAAACAAAAGAGATGTGATTTCTAAGATTGCTGATATTTCTATTAGATCAGATGTGCAAGCACATATACATTCAAAGTACATGAACACAAACACACATCCACACACACATACACCTAGGGAGGGATGGAGGAAGTTCAAGGTTTAAGGTATCAGTGTCAGTAGTTCCAATTCTATTGCAATCCAACTAGATCAGGCTGAGATATTGATTTCAAACAACAGCTCTTTCACGCATCAAATGATTCTTTCTATTGTATTTCTCAGATTGGTTCAGTGAAATACCGACAATCTCAGCTGATCAGAATTGGTTTCAAACAATACTTTAAACGATGACGCCGGTTTGAGGGGTATGAAGGTGGAGAGAGAGAGAGAGAGAGAGAGAGATAGTTGGTGCTCTAAATACCCATGAATCTATCTATATCTTTTCTTACCCAGAGAACTGTCATAACGACAGTTATTAGCTTGAGTCAGAGTATTAGAAGGGGAATCTGCAAGCATTGAAAAAAATAACAGTTAGTTCTTATAGATTTATATCAGATAAACTCAATATCGCTAAAAAAATAGTTTAGAATACAAGAATCTGTAATAGTTAGAAATAAATGGCATAACAGACTACCGGCATTAGGCAAAGAAGTTTGAGGCCCAGGTCTTGTATGTTTTGAAACCTTTGATTTACTATAGTGCTTAGTAACTGTGCTGAGCATAGGTTTAAGAGGACTCTTAACTGCTTCACCACATCCTTGGACATTTGCCTGTCCACCAGTCTGAGCCTCAAATTTATATGTTTCATTAGATTTCTGCAACTGAAGAATATAGTTTTAGTCAATCTTTACAGCATAGAACAGATAAAAAGGGAAAAGAAGAAAAAACATATCATTTGAAGAAAAAAACAAGTATTAAAAAGGAAGCAAAGACTGCATGTAACCACACTAAGATAGCATAAACTCATCATTCAAGATTTGCATACCATCATTCACTTTATCAACTCCTCCTACATATCTTAGGAGTCTACCACTGCAAGACACCAACATGTGTTACGATCCTAAATGTTAAATGCTTAACTAACAAAGTCTCCATAAGCCTTGAGGCACGTAACAAATGGTATCAGAGCCAACCACCACGTCCCAGGTTCGAGTCTCAGAGGGGGCGACTTATAGGCTGGATTAAAATGCCTTGGTATTATGTATGGGCATGGTGCTAAGTTATTGAATACTGATAGATGCGTGGAGCCACCAAAGAGAAAGGGCTACCATCGGGTTAGTGCGATAGAGTGGGCCACCGTGTATGTCGGCTGCGGAAGTGTGGTGGAATGTTATGATCCTAAATGTAGTGTTACGATCCTAAATGTTAAATGCTTAACTAACAAAATCTCCATAAGCCTTGGGGCTTTTGGAGCAACGGTTAGGCAGATAACAACATGCTTAATATCATGGGGCATGCATTGTTTTCTTTTCATAGTAATTTCATTCCGCATCTATAGATTCTTCATTATCACCATGAAAACTGACACCTGTTATACCTATCTGTCATCTATTTCCAAGTAAGGCACTATTACTGCCTAGGGATGAACTGAAAGATCCATGTTGAGATACCTCAAAAGCACATATGTCAAATTGCTGTCAGCAAAGCCATCTTCCAGAATCTGCAAACTTCACACATCTGTATGTGATATTTATCTAGACTATATAATCAAGTGCCCTGAAAAATGACTTCAAATAAGGGTTAGATTCTTATCCATTTTCCTTGCTCATGAACAACAATGGTAGTATTTTCCCTGTTTATGTTAATATTATTCCCCTGCTCATGTAATTAACCATTTTGTTCGCTAAGGAGTCTATGTACGAAATGATAATTGACTGGTGCACAATAGTATAAGGCAAGGTTTGCCTTGCCGATTTTGATACCGTTTTGTCAGAGGCCTGTTTCACCGTTTTGCTGGAACGCCACTCATGCCACAATATTTTTCGTGCCACTGTCTTATTAAATTTTCAAAAAAATAAAAAAAATAAATCTAAAAATGTTAAAAAATCCAAAAAATATGAATATCAATTATGTTATATAACTAATATATTTATATTAATAAAATATAATTATATTTCAGATCTATACGTTTTGTATTCTATATGTGTAATATTTTGAGTTTAAATATATCATATTATATCAATATATTTCCGTTTCAAGCTTCTTCTCTTTGCTTCAATGAAGAAGCCTGAAACAGAACAACGGTGAATGTATGTCACCCCCCTTCTCCTCCCTCCTCTCTCTTGTTCCTTACCCCCACCCTCCCTTCTTCTTCTCTCTTTTGTTCCCCTTCTCTCTTTGGTTCTGTTTCATTTTTTTTGGGTTCTTGCAGAGGACAAACGAGGTACACCACACATCTCTCTCTCTCTATCTCTCATTTTTCTTTGTTGATGTAGCAACAATGCCACATGACACACTCTCTCTTGTCTCATTGCCTCTCTCTCTCCCTCATTCCGTTTTTTTTCTTTTTTTCTTTTCATTGATTTCACACAGCACGTGTGCATGCGCACTCACAAGGGCATTGACGGCACGATGAGTATGCTGTCAATGTCACCCATATTTCAACTTGCAAAGGGCAATGTGTCAGTTAAAAAATGGGAGTTTTTCAAACCCTAGATTCCGTTTCATCTTTCATCGGAACTAGCGAAATTTCATTGGGCAAAATTTTGATGAAATGGAATACATTATAAGGAGCCATGAAATACATAAATATAGGGTTTGGATAAAGAACCACAAAACTATTGTCACAGAAAAGCCAAAACTCATGCAGCCATGTGGCCCAAGAATGACTAAACATACATTAAAAAACTTCATAAAAGCACTTCCATAATCAACCATCCTTCATATGCTTCAGTTATTTTAAAGTCTTTCTACGAGGAAAGCAAAATGCATCCTCCATTTTCTTGGCAGTCACAAGGCTAGGCATGTCAAAGGGCTGGACTGCCCGCATGCCAGCCCGACTCAGCACGAGCTTAAGACTTTGTGGAAGTTCTCGTGGAAATATCAGTAATAACCAGTTTCCTAATCAAAAGGCATGGAGCCTCAGCACCCAATCCAGCCTAGATGAGATCATCATCTAGAAAGATGGATCTACCGGTGGCTGAAACATGTTATACAACAATGTCTCCAAGACCCCCACCCTCCTATGTATTACAACACCTGATGGAAAGAATTTCAATGATTATATATGAATGATTTGTCTCTCTTTTTGCTTTTAATCGATAAATAAGTACGATTTTTTTGGAAGGGTAACTAGCAGAGAACTTATGATGGTGTTGATCAATAGCCACTCCACAGAACTATAGTTATAATGAAACATGACAAATTTTTTATTGCAATTTTTCATGGCATAATACAAAATAAGACATTTAAACATTGTTTGAAATGCAAATGCCCAGGCCCATATTCCTGTTCAATCAAAAGCTATACACAGACAACACAATGCAGTGATAGCCAAGAAAGGAAAACTTTGACTTGCTTAGAATACAATCTCCTTCTGCAAAACAAACACAATCAAACAAAAGACAGGGAAAAAAGAAACCTTCCCCCCTAAACATATATTATGAACAACTAATTAATCATACGATTTGAGAGAAAGAAATACTCTAAACTCCGCCAGATAACATGAAATCATCGGAGCACTACAAGAGGCAAAATCTATAGAAATCATTATCTTCATATCATATGGATCACTTAGTAGGTTATGCTTCCACAAAACAGTTCATACTTAAAAGAAAATTTAAGATAAAAAAAAAAATCTTTTCGGCAGTAAAACATGAAAAATAAAAAGATGCACATGGAACAATCAGTCTAACAAACCGTAGTCCGTAACAAAATTTCTTTCGACCTAATTGCATAGATCCTAAAAACCTTTGCAATTTTCACAAACAAGGATTCATAACACCAACGGGGACTAAATCAACAGCAGTAAACGAGTTGAGTCAAAAGAATACAATCGGAAATCAAAATGCCTCCAAAGCCTTACAGGAACAATGTCAAAAGCCGATTCTCCATCGCCACTCTGAAGATCCCGTGGAGCATCGGATAACCGATTACAGTCGTGAGATGGGGAAGAAGATGAGAAGCAGAAAGCATGCGATCTTGGAGAAGAAAATGGGAAAAATCGCTTCATAGGACCAAGAATTTGAGGCGAACGACTCTCAGGCTGTAATTGAAACTGAATGTGAGATTGTTGATGAGAGCGACTCCGCCCTTTGCCGAAGCCCGACATGCATAAGTCGAAGATGAAGCAAATTCGCCGATGGAGGGAAAGAAAAAATCAGAGAAGAACGATAGAACTGAAAAGAGAAAAGGGAATCCATCCATCCATCTATCTATACACGAGAGCGAAGAGAGCGTGAACGTGTAGACATCGCATAGTGCTGCTGCTGCCAAAAAAACTGTTAAAAGGAGCTAAGCGTCACCAAACAGCGGGAAGGACGTGCGATGAGTTCGAATCCGCACGCCCGCCTCTCTTTCTGCCGCCTCTGTCCATTTGGAACCGAACGAACCTTACCTTTTTACTCCCTGCTCTCTGTATCTGGGCTGAGGCTAGGTCTTTGGGCTTTGGGTTTGATCTAGGCTCGGTTTTTTACCCTTCGGCCTTGTTCTGGGCTCGTGTATCCGTTGACGATGCCCCACGCAAGCTACGCTGTACGGCCAATGTTTTATTTTATTTTTTTGGTAAAAGGGCAAACATCTATATCTATAGATTCTATAATACCATAAAGAGAAACTTTGGAATTCTCATATGAGATTTGCTATCCAAATTGCCTTCTACTTTTAATTTTGTTCATTTTTATCTCTTAGTTAATCGATCTCTCACATGTATATAACTACCTCCTATTGTCCAAAATGTCATTCATTTTCACTTCTATTACATTGTATCTCCTTAATTACATACCATTGCCTGAAATGTTTACTTTTACTTTATTTTGATTTTATCTCCTAATTAGTTTTCTACACATATTTAATTCTTTTGTCACACATAAAGCCTATCTTTCCCCTAATATATATAAATCAATGATACTTACATGACCTGTTGAATGACCCAAATAATAATTTTTAAGAACATCGAGAAGCATAAAGGAGGATTGACTTCCCAAAAAAACCCGCATAATCATCTAATACAGGCAATTGCTGAATATGGTTTGCTTCCCTGTAGATATTAACAAACAAGGTTATCTTTCTTGAAGGGTTAGAGTTGAGATATCGGCCATAACACTGTCAATACGCAGAGATGACAGTTGCCCAATAATTGAGAAGATGAATCACTTTCTAGTTGAACTCATTGGACGCACACTTGGGTGCTACATCAGTTTAAGTCCTAGTACACAGCCAAAGCTTCAAAAATGACGAAGGACGTGAAACCAATGAGAAATGCGATGATTCCAAGAGATATGCTACTGCTGTCTCTTGCTAGAGCCCTAGCACTACCTTTCTTAAAGATTGCCCTTCATAACCAAAAAAATTCTGAACTATAATTACCATATCCACAGCTCTTTCTACTTTTAAATTCAAACCCTACCCCCCACTTTTATGCTGTAGTTATTGGGTTTAGGATGTACAGTACGTACGTGCCACCAATAGTTTATTTTAACTCAAGGTTGACATGGTCTCCCTCCAGTGGCTTATTCGTAGCCTAGGCTCCTAATGCGGTGGAGTCTACCCATAGCAAGAAAAAGTGGCATAAAGTAAGTTGGGTTAAACTTTAAAGGCCTTTTTAATTTTGAATATTACTTCATTTTGAGCCTTCCAGATTGTCCAAGACATGTTTCTTGTGTCAGGCCCATGCGGCTGCCATACAGACCCATGTAGCTGCATGGCACTGATTATGGTTGGACTCATTTTACTTGTCTAAATGTAAATGATTCAAATCCATTTTAGTCATCTAACAAAATTGAAAGGGCGGTTTTTGTCATTTTATAGACCATACAAGGGGTAATTGTAATTTGAGAAACTATAAGGAATCGCATGCAATTTCCACAATGACAAAAGAAAAGTACATAGAATAAAAAAAAAAAAGATAAAAGGAAAGAACATGGAGGGAGGAAAAAAAAAGGATTCAGATCATCTACCGTTGAATCCATAAATTGGTTCGATTATACCTAATTGTTGCTTATTGCTTACTAAGTAGGCAAGTAACACTATGGCTGCGTTTGGTAACGCTTTTCGGAAGTACTTTTTTGCTTTTGAAAGCAAAAAATTGCTTTTAAAAGCAAAAGTACCGTTTGGTAACGCACACGAGAAGCAATTTACTAAAAGCAAAGAAGCAATTTTATTGCTTTTCACCAGAAGCAACAAAATGTTGCTTTTCAATTTTTTTACAAAATTGCTTTATTGCTTTCAAAACCCCTCGATACCCTATTGCTTTATTCCTATATTAAAGATGATGCCTCCATACTCACTTAAGAAGCAACAACGTATTATTATTGCTAGAGCCGGCAAAATGTCACCCGACCCGATGGGCCAACCCGATTATAAACGGGTTGGGTTGACCCGTTTATTAATTGGGTTGGGTGTGGGTTGGGCCAATAATCGGGTCAACCCGATTATGACCCACCAACCCGACAGGCAACCTGATTTTAAAAAAAAAAGAAAAAAGATGGCAAAAGTATCATGTTTCGACCCGATTAACCCCAAAACCCGACCCAAACCCGGTACAACTGGATCCAATTAACCCCCAACCCTATTTTAATAATATTTTTTGAAAAATAACAGTAATCGGGTCAACCCGATTATGACCCGCCAACCCGATTAAAAAAAGGGCAAATTATCATGTTTTGACCCGATTAACCCCAAAACCCCGACCCGAACACAGTACAACCGGATCCAATTAACCCCCAATCCTATTTTAATAATATTTTTTGAAAAATAAAAAATAAAAAAAATAATAAACAGGTTGGCGGGTTGAACCCGTTTATTGGCGGGTTTGGGGTTTTCCAACCCGCCTTAATTTAGTCCAACCCGATTAGCACAATGGTGATATTAGATACTTGTTTAGTTATTTGAATGTAATTAAATGACTATTTTATGAATCTTTTATAATATTAGACTTATATTTTTGAGTATATTTCTAAGTACAATACATAAATTGTATACAATACTTTTATGAAAGCAAAAAGCAATTTCTATGTTACTGTAATTACCAAACATGCTTTTTTGCTTCTTAGAAGCAAAGCAAAAGTTTACCAAACGCATTTGCTTCAAGAAAAGATCTTTCGAAAAGCATAAAATTGCTTTTTTGCTTTCTTGCTTTTAGAAGCAAAAAAGCAAAAGCGTTACCAAACGCAGCCTATCTCTCATTTCTCTGTCTGTATTGGAAAACGAATAAGTGAAAATCACTTTTTTCAAAAAAGTGTGCAACTATTGGGTAAGGTTGAGCCACTTTAGGGGCTCATAGATGATCTAAATCCAAAATAAAAAAAAACCAAAGGGGAGAATAGAAGAAAAGGCGGAAACTGTAAATTGGCAGGATGAGCAAGGCGGATCTGCTTGTCACGAGATTTGTGTTGTTGAACCAACGGGCCCGACTGTCACCTGATCCTTGCTAGACGATTTCGTCTGAGATTGGCTGCCTGGGGTATCCGTTTATCCGAGTCGACACAGCGGAGAAAGAATGGATGCCTCCAGCGATCAAACGGTCGTTCCCTTCATTGTCGGCTTTCAGGATTCAGAACTGAAGATCGCGGCCGAGTTTCTGAGGAATTGGCTTCCCTTCCTTGCCAAGGATCTCTGCCACAGCTGCACCCAAATCCTATCTGATCGTGTCCGCTCTCTCGATCCAGGTACATGTTTTCCTGTATTGTCTTCAGTTCCCCTGTAAATTTATTAAGATTTTTTTACTCTTTATCTTTTATTGGGGTGGACATTAGAGTTATTGTTTTCCCTCTTCTTGGTTATCATTGAAGGTTCTTTATGCGATTATATTATGAGATTCGGAGATTAGGGTTTCTTTTACTATCTCGACTTTTGGTCAGGTGAAATTAGGGTTTATTTTAGTCGTATATTTTATTCTGACTGAGTTCGTTGGTGGTGATTTTGGGTGGATATGAAGAACATACTTGTGATGCTGCATCAGCACCTTCGGTGCAGAACCTTACCGATTCACAAACAGGCCATGAGGAATTCCCCGATGATCATGAGGATTGCGACACACATTCGCTTGGGAGTTGGAAAGATGGCGCGAATGGGACGGAAGATGGCGCGGGTGAATCTTCGAGCGTAACAACCCATGAGTCAGCCACTATTAATTCTCCTAGTGTTCGTATGTCGTGGGCTGATATGGCACAAGAGGATGAACTAGAAGAGGAGGAAGAAGGAGAGGAAGCAAATAAGCCGTCTGTGGTGGATGAACGGCGTGACGTAGCCGAGAAAGTGGATGTGAGGCAGAAGCCGGAATTGTCGCGTGATCAGAGAGAGTACATACGATTTATGAATGTCCAAAGGAAAAAAGATTTTATTTGCTTGGAGAGAATCAATGGAAAGATTGTTAACATTCTTGATGGGCTGGAGCTTCATACCGGTATTTTCAGTGCTGCAGAACAGAAGAGGATTGTTAATTTTGTTTATACCCTTCAACAGATGGGAACGGAAGGAAAACTGAGAGGTAAGATGAACTAATGCTTTAGTTGTAGTAATATTTTAAGGCCAATGATAACTTTTTATTCATTCTATTTGTTCCTTTGGCTTAGTTTACGGATATTGCAGCTTATGGCAGTGGCTTCTCATGCTTGATACTTTAAATCTTGGCTGATGTTGATTTATGCATATCATGCTATGAATGTTTATGTGCTTGCATAAATGGAATTTCATTCACAAAAACACTTATCCATGCTACAGATGTTGAAGCTTTTTTGTGAAGGTGGTGATCACAAGTGCATGTACCTGTCTGGGGGGTGGGACTTTTTGGTGATTCAAGGGATTGCTATTTTGCGATGTGGGCTATTATTATTTTTTTGGTGATGTGGAAAAAGTTACTTAGGACTAATCATAGAGGGAGGAAGGAAGGCTAGATTAGGGAATGCTTTTTGCCCTTCATAAAATATGTTGGGCCCTGCCATACAAGAAAAATGGCAATGCGAAGTTCTATTGCCGGTTCACCCTTCTTGAGACCTTGCTTCCGCTTTTGTTTTTTTTTGGGGTGGGTGTTTTGTCACGCGGGGGGGAGTCTACTGGGCTGTGGTCCTTTTAAAAACATGTTTAGGATAAATCTTGGGATGTAAAGGAGAATATGTGGGAAGCACATATGGATGAGTAGGTTTTGCTAAATAGTCTTCCACATGTGATGTATGTGGAGTGTGGAGTATACTTATATATATATATATATATATATATATATATATATATATATATATATATATATATATCAGCA
Organism: Buxus sempervirens; assembly: GCA_947561395.2. Taxonomy (NCBI): domain Eukaryota; kingdom Viridiplantae; phylum Streptophyta; class Magnoliopsida; order Buxales; family Buxaceae; genus Buxus; species Buxus sempervirens. The sequence continues at coordinate 40,394,085 of OX387190.1, forward strand.
ATAATAACAAGATGCCCAAAATATATCAAGCCAAACGCTTCTCTTAATACGTTAGTCTAGATGTTGTATAAATGATGTAATGTTAATGTATGGCTTGTGACAGATTGGAAGGACAAAACAAGTATCATGCTTTTGACTCTGGTTGGTTGGGGTATGATATTTTTATTGGCTTTTTCTAATGTGCAATGAAAAATGTTATTAAAAAATCGAAGAGAGAGAGTGCAAATCACACATGAGAGATGGGTAAAAAGACCATAATCAAGCCACTGTAGTGCTGTAGAGCCCTCAGATCTATTCTCACAGGTTACACAGCATATCATTGTGATACATAAGTTTGAACTCGTCTAATATGAAATGTAGATCATGGTAAAGCCTCCTCAAGGATATTTTACCTCCTGATGCAAGCTCCTTCAAAAGTACATTGTTTATGGCTAGCCAAATGGTGGCAAATGAGGCTGTGTAATACGGAAGTTTTAATTTTTGTTCCGAAGGAATAGAAAATGCCATTGCTTAGCAAGATCAAGTAAATTCCTTGGGGGGCCCTATCATACTCTTGAGGCATTAGAGTTGAGGAAAACTCCTTCATTAAGATGGTCTACCAAGAGTTCAAGTTTAGGGTTTACTGCAGTGGAAATTTACAATTTTCCTATTTTTTAATCTTCGCAACTGGTATTTTGGTGAATAAAATACTAAATTAATGAATATTCATTTTTCTTATTAAATAATTTAAGTAGAATTGTGTTTCGATGATGCAGATAGTGAAACATGCTATTGATCAACTATATCATTTTTTGGGCATCAAGTAGGGACTCATGCAAAGAGCTGGACCTTCAGGAAGTGTTAATGTGTGAAATTTTCAGGAATTTGTAGTGGTTAAACTCCTCTTTACTGTAAACTCTTGGTGTACATGTATTTCTCTCTGGATTTGCTTTCCTTATTTATTTATTTTTTTGATTTAATCTAACTCCTACTATTACTGATAAAAAAAAAAAAAAGATGCTGTAGGTCAACCTAATAAAATGAAAATTTCAAGCAAACAAAAATTGAACAAAAATAATGTTGGTTAATAATATGTACTACTTTCATGATTTTCATCAAAATATGTACTACTTTCATCCTCTAGTTCTAAATTATTCTTTTATTCCCCATCAGTTTTTAGTATTCTATTGTCTACAGGTACCTCCCGCATCATCCATCCACACATACACATGTGCAGTTGCGCATGTGGCCCTAGCTTTTGCATAACAAGCAATACACAATTGTCTGAGAGTCCTGGTGTGTATAAGCTTGTGTCTAAATTTTAGGCATTTAAGTCTTGGGCAAGGGCATATGAAAAAGCCTATGTCTTTTTGCTAAATGTCTCCCATCCAATTGGTTATATTAGCAATAAACACAATGAATCCTATCATCTAAGTAAAAATATCCTCCTTGAATAGGTACTGCTATCACATTCTCTAATAGTTAGAATTGCAAGTAGAGTGTGTTCTTTTGACTATAGCTAATTTGGGCTAGCGCTCTGCAATTCTCATTGCATTTTGTCTTTAGTTGTTTCGATAATCCACCTTATTTTCTCTAGTTAGTTTGAGAAAGTGTAAAGTTGTCAATGACTTACAGACATGAGTTGACTTGCATGACTTGATTCATTCATTTTAGCATTCTTTTTCCTTCTAATAAAAACGTCAATTTCAGGAAGAAGGTTTTTTTGTATTTTGCATGTACAAGATACGTGAAATAATTAAAATTAACATAGATTTTTATTTAGACATTTTTATATGTGGGTAATAGTGGGGAAACAAGGTATTCCAGGTTTCAAGGGTGTTTCCTATACCTCTCCTTGAAATGCTGCTTGTTTCTTTGAAAAACTTATTTGGTTCTTTCTTCTCATCCTTATAGGGGTTTACTTGTCTTTCTTTTTCTTGCAGACCGCACGTATAGTGCACCCAAAAAGTGGATGAGGGGTAAAGGTCGTGTGACCATCCAATTTGGTTGCTGTTATAATTATGCAACGGTATGTGATCTCTTCAAGTTTACCAATACTTGTGATCCATTGAATATTATAATTTTTATTATATATTTGGCTGATTATAGCGTTTCTTCTATGTTATTGACACTGTTAAAAACAGTCCAATTTTTAGGCCAGTTGCATATGTAGATTGTCTATATTACCGACAACAGTAGACCTATCACATCTGTGCAAAAAGAAAATTATTTAATGAAGAAAGAAAAATAACTAATGCTTACAACTTTGTAATTTGACAGGATAAACGTGGAAACCCACCTGGCATCCTTCGCAATGATGTTGTTGACCCTATACCTTCCCTCTTCAAGGTGATTATAAGGAGGCTCGTTGGATGGCATGTTCTTCCTCCTTCTTGTGTACCTGATAGTTGCATCGTCAACATTTATGAAGGAGGAGACTGTATACCCCCTCATATTGACAATCATGATTTTGAGCGTCCATTTTGTACTGTATCATTTCTCAGTGAGTGCAATATTCTCTTTGGTTCAAACTTAGAGATTGTGGGTCCTGGTGATTTTGCTGGGCCATTGGCAATTCCCCTGCCTATAGGGTAAGTATGACATTAATTTGATGTGTTCCTATATTTTCACGTACAAATATAATTGTAAATTGGCAACCTGCTTTTGTCATTCTTGTGATCCCTTACCACTCTTCCATTCACAAGGAAATGATGTTTTGATCTGCTTGTGGTTTTTTGAAAACAATTATTTAACATAGTTGATTATGTAGGCATTTTATTTCAGTCACCGAAAGATTTTGATTTATTTTTCTACTTGGAGATATGACATACAGGATCTGATTGGTTTAATAAACTACCATTTTTATGCATTAATTGACAAAGAGCATGGGAAATGGTCTCCATGACAGAATAAGGTGAAAAATTAAAATATTAGATGGTAAATTATGAAATTACCTGAGTTTTAAGAAAACATTTATAGCCTTTAGAAGTTAGCCGGAATCAGACCACAAATTGTTTGTTCGATCTTATTCCTTTTGTGTGTTTTGAATGTGAGTTAAGGGTGTTTCAGTGACAACCCTGCTGTGTTTGTTGCAAGTTTGCTGCACTGTTAATTCAAGATATAATACTAACTTGGTTGTCTTACTTTTCAGGTCTGTTCTTGTCTTTAATGGAAATGGTGCCGACATATCTAAGCACTGCGTGCCAGCAGTTCCAACTAAACGGTGTGCCTTTAAGTGTATCATTATTCTAATATAGCTCCCTTTACTTGGATGACTGTCTTATCTTCATTTTTTCCTTTTTCATTTTACAATTGTATCTGTTTCAGGATTTCTATAACCTTCAGGAAGATGGTGGAAGCCAAACGGCCGGTTGGTTTTGTTCCTGAACCAGATTTGCAGGGGCTTCAGCCTTTACAGTATGATGCGGATGAAACTAAGGTATCAAATCCTTTAAAACCACGGCGGCATATGAACAGACAGACAGCTAAAAAGGACGGAAATTCCGAAAGACAAAGGGGTTCTGTTGAGAGGGGTACAAATTCGGAGCCGCGCTACTCTGCCCACAATGGACCGCAGGTCTTTAATAGGAGAAAAGCCAGGTTGAGCCTGGGCCCTTGATGGGTGCATGCTAATTAAGTTCCAACATGCATGCAGGCCTTCTAATATTCTTTTCAGAACTGGAGGCTCGCCTTCTTATTTGTTAGAGGTGGTTGCAAATGATTTTACTTCTATTTGGCACATGAAATGGGCTATAGAAAGAGGTTTGTCTATGCCATGCGTGGTATGTATATATGGTTTTTCTTTTATCTCATACAGGGAAAATGAGGAAATATTGATGGGTGATTTTGGTTAACCATGCAAGTCAATTTGGAGAAGAGCTTGTCTTTGTTATCGATGTAGATTTGAGCGATGTAACCGGTTTTTCTGGTGTGTTCCTAAATTTCTATTTGGGGGAAAGATCCTGATGGTTGGATGAGTAAAGTAATGTGTACCAGTTGCCCTTAATTTCTGAGTAAACAGATTGCCAAATTTCTCTTTGTATAATATCATTGCCAGTTAGTGAAATCTTCTGCATTACATGTTAATTTAAATCCGTCAGATCCTGGTCTACAAAGCCTCCAAGCTTCCTAAACAACTTCTATAAGTGAGTTATCCAAAATCTACATAAGCTCAAATGTGAGAGGTTTAAGTAAAAAAGATCAGTGCATGGTCAGACTGGAGAGAGGGCCGTCCGTCCTGGAGAAGCGAGAATATTATCTAGACGTTCTAGCACAGCGTCTTTGCCAAATTTTTTTGCTACGCCATACGTGTGGATTTCCATTCTTTTTCTGTTCGTCATGGATGGAGGCTTAATAAACTAAATGGGCCGGGTTGAGCCGTAGTCTTTGGGCTGTCATGGAACATATAGGCCAGTCATATCATTTAATAATGCTTTCTAAACATGGAATTGTGCAGGTTTTTTATTTGATAAAAGGATACTAAACTTCATTAAAATTTAGATAATACGGGGAGTTTCCAGTTTCCAGAAGCAAGGAATTGTGCAGGTTAGGCATGGGTTCTTCTGCTTCGGCATCAGGTTACTCTATTTCACTTTTATCTCCTCTAAAATAACTTCCACACGTATATAAAAATATCTTATTGTGTTAATCTTTTACTTTTACATAACTACTTACTATTGTCCAAAGTGTCCATTTTTTATTTTTTGCTTTTATCTCCAAATTATGTTATTTAATACGCGCATAGGGCATGCTTCTCCGAAGGAACACAAACTTGATCACTTGGACGGTTTACCCGGAATGGAAATCAAATTTGAAAAGTGGACTTGGGTTCCTTAAAGGGTGCGTTGGTCTTTTGCTCCATCCTCACAATTTGTATTCTCAAACCGAACGAAAATGGGTGTACGAAATTCAAACTGTGGCTGTGGTGTGTTGGTTTTTTGCTCCATGCTCATAATTTGTATTCTTTAGGCAAACAAACCCTAATTGCAGAAACAGTTGGGGTCCACCCTAGACACCTAGAACTAGGGCAGAACATATTAAAGTACTTTCAGTCTTGAAAGGAACCGCTCCATCAAACTTTCAACCAGATGCGGTGCAGGTAATCAAATTAAAGATGATACTCATTTGAGTTTCTTTCAAAGCCAAAAGAGAAAAAACGAAAGAAGGAAAAAACCTTGTAAACTAGGATTTCTGTATGTCCCTTTCTAACAGTGATTAAGAAAATCGAAACAAAAGGTGAAAATGGAGTCTGGGAAACGCGAGAAAGAGAGAGAGAGAGAGGTTCACCCGGAAGAAAAAGGGAAGGGAAGAGAGAGAGAGAGAGACGTCAGTGATATCTTTATGAATCTTCTGAGATTTGGAAAGAAATATAGAAGATGATTACGCGGAAGAAAAGGTGTGTGCCACTGCGGGCGGCTGAACTCTAAGGCTCTCCTATGAGCTAAGCAGCTCAGGGTTGGATAAGAGGGCAGATATTGTCAACTTCAGATTCAAGAGATGATTGCGAGTATAAGTACCCATAAACCATTGAGAGGGATGGACAAATAATTACACTTAAACTGTAGAGATCTAGAGAGAGAAGGAACAAATAATTACTTATGTGTGTGTGTGAGAGATACAGACTCACAGAGAGGGAAGAGGGATTGCAGCGGAGCCGGTGTGAATGTAATGCAGGATAAGGAAAGCCGAGAATAGAATGATGGTGGTGTCAACATCGGGAAAAAAACGCAATCTGAAAAGTGACATTTAGAAACCGAGATACCAGAGTGAGTGAGAGGGAAAGTACAGTCATAGTCAGAGATATAGGGAAAAGGGGATGTCACAGGATGAAATTGGTCTAACCAGCAGTGACTAAATAATTTATCTGTAGGCCTCACTCAGTTTGAGTTAAAATAGATCTCACAAGAACTTAAAAAAGATTTCAAGTTTCGTATCACAGTTTGAATGTAAATGGAAGACACCAACAAGCTTATTTGGTCATTTGTTTGTAATTAACTTATCTAGTATAAAAAGACGTCTGTATTAAGTATCTAAGGAGTTGACAGAGATTCATTTAAATTTGAATCTGCAAGTCTGAAACATGAGATCTTAACCTTCACTGGATGCATAAGATTTTACTTACGTACGAAATCTCTACAATCTTTGGCTTAATTTTTTCATGCGATTTCTTTGTTTTGTTTCATTATTTTTTTAGGCAGCTTATAGGTAGGTTAGGGTCCAATTGCAAATGAAAACAGGTACCATCTTCCATCCTTTTTTGTGCTCGAGACTTTGGCCTTTAGCCCAATTGCTCCACGTAGCTACCAACCAAGCTGATTGGGCACCTATTCTCATAATTTGACAAAAGACAAATATACATTCTGTCATATATATATATATATGTATGCTGATAGGAATATAATGAGACATATAAAGTTCACCTCTATTATCAAGTTAAGTTTTTAATAAAATCAGTGTTTTATATAGTATCAAAGTCTTAGGCTAACACCTAGGGCTTGGCTTGGGTTCAAATCTTCACTTCACCTATTCATGAAAAAAGAAATACTATATGTAGGGCTTCTTTAAAATGGATTTGAGTCCGGCCCACACATAAGGGGGAATGTTAGGTTCTAGTGTCAGCTTGAGCTTTTAATGGAAATTGAATTATTTACAACAAGAAATAAATTATTTACAACAATAAAAAAAACACTCACCATGAGATGTAACGTCCACGGTAGAAACCAATGAAGGTACACATTGCAACAGTTAGACCTAGGTCCTTTTTTTTTTGGGGGTGTGTGGTCCATATCGGTGGTTTTCAGTACCGTAGAAATTCCCTCGTACGTAGTATCGAGTAGTGAGCACCCATCATTTTAGTGCATTCATTCTTTCATTCACAGCAATCCTTCTTTCCTATTTATCCTTCATGTTCTTAAGGTAGTTTGTCTTTCTTTAGTTTTTTGCTTTTCTTATATATGTTTATCATACAGTAGAAATTCCCTCATCACGTAGTATATGCTCTGATGCCTTACCATTTATACATTTTGTAATCCCCCCTCTCTCTCTCTCTCTCTCTACCCCGTCACGCCTCTCCGGATCATAATTCTTGCCGTTTCTTTCATTTTATGATGCCTAGCTTGTACCATTTATACGTCCCCATTTCCAGGTTGATCATAATTCATGACTTTTCAACCAAGCAATCCCTCTGAAGTCTGAAACCCTCACTTTCGATCGCTTTTGTCCTTTCCCTTTTATAAACATCTGTCTGTCAACTTCAGTCTTCTCCGGATATTTCTCTGATCCCCTCCTCCCAGCTCCATGTGCTCATCACAGCTCCTATAACATTCCAAACTTCTCACCACTTACATGCATCCATATTGCAGTAATCTCTTTCTCTAGATCTCTGTTCTTGTTTTCTTCCTCTGATTCTTGTGTTACTTCTTCGTTCCTTCATGGAGCCTCAACATCATCTACAACAACAGCAGCAGCCAAACGAAGATGTCGGCAGTAGCAGTGGTAACAAGAGCAGTTTTCTCTGCAGGCAGAGTAGTACAAGGTGGACACCCACGGCTGACCAGATAAGAATATTGAAGGACCTTTACTACAACAATGGCGTTAGGTCCCCAAGTGCAGAACAGATTCAGAGGATCTCAGCTAGGTTGAGACAGTACGGCAAGATAGAAGGGAAGAATGTCTTTTATTGGTTTCAGAACCATAAAGCTCGCGAGAGGCAAAAGAAGAGATTTTCAGTTGAAACGTCCATGCAAAGAGGTGTAGGAAACTGTGGATGGAAGCCTGAAGATTCAGTTCATCTTCACAAGTACACTAACATCAATCCTGGTGAAGTATCGCTAACCAAGAACAAGTTTTATTCATTTGATGATCTCAGTATTAATCTTGAGATTTCATATTCTTTCTTATATATGTTGAATCGTTGATAAAATACTTCCCTTTTCAAAAGTTTCTGTCTCTTTTTTTGGGCTATTTGTACTTTGCAGGGATTTCTCGCCCTTCATCTCCTTCTTCACATGGCGTACTTGCTGCTGGGCATGGATATGGCACTTTGCTCATGGAGAACAGTTTCAGGGTAAGCTATATGAATATAAAATGGTTGTTAATCTGGTTCCTATACGATTCTGCTGTTGTCCTTTCCTTCTTTTAAATGCAAATATAGGGAAGAAAAGATACATAGCAAGATGATATTTATGGCTGTGTTTGTAACTAGCTTCACTAGAATTACTCTATATCTAATAGACAAAGATACAATAGGAAGGAGAGATATCGGGGCATTTATGTTCTGCAGTTGTCTAACATGACTCCCTTTGGTTCCCTAGTTTTAAAAAGCCAACCATGTCTGAATCTCCTTAAGTAACACACATTCCTCATGAGGAAAAGCCCATCAATGCGCACGCATATTGCTAAAAGTAATAAGAAGACAAAGCAGTTCTCCCCCTTAAACTTTCCCTTCACTTCACACAATTTTAAATCAATTGACCTTAACTTCTTATTGGCAATTTTTTCATTCTTTCAACTTAATTAAAAAAAGAAAAACACACACACACACACACACACAATGAAAGAAATTGCATTCTTCTGTTCTTCATACAATCTTAAATCCAAGGCCTCGCCACTATGTAATTAATAGATCTTAATTGTTATAGTGTTATTAATTTGGACTCAGGACTGTTCGATATCAGCCGGTGGTAATGGGTGTGAAGGCTACGATCTCGGATGGTTTGGCATGGATCCCTATTCGTCATCTTACACTCCTTTGGACAAGAGGAAGTCGAATAATGCATTTGAAGAAGAAACTCCCGACATAGAAACTCTTCCTCTCTTTCCAGTGCATGGAGAAGATATCGCTGGATTTTGTGTGGGAAAGCCCGACTCTTGTTGGTACAGACGCGATGACGAAAGAGGCAGTTCGAGAACCTCGCTCGAGCTTACCCTCAACTCTTACGCCGGCAAGTCGCCGGGTTCTACATGAATTCTCCGTCGAACTCTCCTGTGGTGTTGGACTGTTTTTGTTCTCTTGTTGCTGGGGACTTGACCACTGGATGGTAAATGTTATCTTTGTGCAAGTAGAGTTTTGGAATTTTCGCACTTCTAGGGTTTGACCAGTCAACTATATTGGAAGACGAATATTCCGTTGATACTTTTTGTTGCCTTCTACGTATGAGAAACATTCAATTTGTTCCTCTTCAAGTTTTAGGGGAAAATTCGTCTGTTAGACCTTTCTACCCAAAAAAAACGAAAAAGAAAACCTACGGAAGACCTGCATAATTTCATAATTTCAGATTGCTAATTTTTTTTTATTTTCTTCCAAAAATGGAATTCTAAACACATTCTAACTTGGCCTCAAAAACAATCTATAACAGTGGACTGTCCTCCTTCCTGCTTCTCTCCTCATTCATTTTGCATTTTGTAGCATTTTTTCTTTTTAAAGAGATCCAAGCCATTCTAATACCCAAAAATGATTTCTGCCGGGTCAAAATTTTGACATACATTCTCACAAAAGATTAAAAAGGATAAAAAATAAATAAAAAGAAAAACCGAAAAAGAAGAAGAAGAAAAGACCATTACTGTTAGGTGGATGAACTATATATCCAGCCAATCTAGACCACCTATTTGGTAGGCATCCTTTTATATCAGTTACATGTAAAATATATAAACTCGTATTAGTCCTAATAATATATTTGTTTCAGTTTTCATCCTGTGTATAACGATTGTCAAGCCATTCTTTTATTTTATTCTTCTGTGGCAAACTTACAGATAAATTAAATTTGATCAAAATTCATTGTCTTTACAAGTTTGCGAAACACATTTTATGAATATATACCAAATCATTTTTGGTTTTGTGCACGTCAACCAAACACACTCAATGAACTTCTTAAACAAGTATTCTAAATGCAATCAAGGAACTCATTCTTAATCCAAAATGAGAGCGAAGTGATCAGTCCTAATGTTCTATATAAATCGTTTTGAATGGCACTTAATTGGATTACAACTTGGATATTAAGAGTCATAAGAGACATTAAGATGCCAAAAATACATTTTTCCTAGAATCTGTCCTTAACTACCGCCTATCATAGATAGTTCGGTTAAGATCGAGGCCATATCAGTTGGAGCCTATGTTGGAATATCTGTTGGTCCAACAGTGGGTAGGGCGTACATGTCAACATCATTCATAGACGTGTATATCCCATTCACCGTTGGATCAGCAGATGTTCCAGCAAGGGGCTCCAGCCGATTTCAAGTTGTCAAGAGCTGTGTTTAGTGCTCATTGGCGGAAGCTGGTGGATGAGCATATATGCTCCTCTCTACGAACACATTGAAGAGAACCATGCAACGGTCAAAGGCTTGTGACTGGCCCTCTGCATTTTTTAAAAAGAAAAAAAAATTTAAAAACTTTTATTTTTAAAAATTAATTTTTAAATACAAGGGACTAATCACGAGTCCTACCCTTAACCGTTCTATTATGTATGTTTCTCATTTTATAGGAATTTCCTCTACGGTACATGCCTACGAAGGTACAAATAGAGTAAAAAGTCTTTTGAGAAGTCCCATACAATATCACTCCAACTGACATTTTACATTGAAAAGTGTGAAACATATAGTAGTCATGGGATGCTATACGTGGCCGATGCTCTAGGGTTTGTCGTATAATCCCTGCGGCAGACAATTTCAACCCAATGAACGGGTGGTGAAAATCACCAATAAAATCCACCACTGGAGTCATCGTCTACAACATTTTTAAAGATTGCTAATGTCTTGGATTCTCTTCGGTGATGTACTGAAATCATACAATGGTTTTGTGATTTCTACATTAGCTTTGAAAATTTTATTTCCAAAGGAAATCCTTGATTGGTACTTTCAACTTAAAAAAAGAAAAAAGAAAACGGTTTTCCAACATTTTTTTTAGATCAAATGCATCAATCACTGTTGAAACCCATGCACAAATTTTCAATGGTTAATCATAATCATCATCAAAAACCAGTTTCCACCCAAATGTTTTAACAATTACATTTATAAAATATGTCTTTGTAATAGTTGTTAGGATAGGCAATATCAAAATAACTTTAAAAGGAGTGGTATTATTGGATAAATGACATTTCGAATAGAAGCATATAAAAATAGAAACTATATAATTTGTTAACATTTCTTATAATGCAAAATGACAACATTATTTATCCATTCATTCACGTTATGACGTATGGTCACGAAACACTGTTGCCTGTGAACTATTCTCTATGTAAAGCAAATTAACGTCAGACCAAATGTGTCCGCGTCAAATAGATACGCGATTTGCCGAGTATCTAGCCTCCAATATTAGAGACTGACCAGTTGATTTGGACATTATATATTATCAATCATCTAAAATCCCGACTCGAAAAAAAATAAAAATCAGATAATTCTGACAAGTAATATAATTTCGACTGAGGTCCTCCAATATTGTCAATATGTGATTACTCTATTTATTTATTTATTATTAAGAAGGGATGCCTTACTTAGCCGAACAGCTTGACATAAATGTGAAAGGGATATAGAGTAATTTAGCGATAACATACGATCAAATGCTACTGTTTCTATACGAGTTGAAGAGTCCTATTGGTCGCTCAAGCGTAGGCATCAAAATTATTTTCCCCGGTTGTGAAGTCATGTTAGTTGGACAGGAAATCAAATCCGAATTCATGTTATTAAATTGATTTAATAAAGGAATGATGCGGCTTACAACAAAGGCACAAATAAAACAAGAGAAATTAATTTTAATTTGGGAATATCCTTCAAGGTATTTATATCACATTCACATGCGACCATTAATTATTAATGTCTTCATGAACATAGAGCGCGTACTAAATTTCAGGATAATTCGTTTTTTTATTTTAATTGGAACTTCGTTTCATTTCATGGTAAGTCAGTGAAGATTGTTTTTTGGCGCACTATTAGTTTATTTCTTTCGGATTGGACAGAGCTAGCAAATGGCCGTAGGAAGCGACACAGAGGTCGCTTCTGGTCCTTTTTTGATCTTTGTCTTTTTTGATCTGTTCCTGGTCCTTCCACTTTTTGTTTCACATGCTTCACATGTTAATGGAGTCTGTACGCAGTACATATCTCCATACGCACAGAGTACCCCTGAGAAATGTTTGTATGAGAGTGCGTATGTATAGATGGGGCACACATGAATGGATGCCCTTTTTTTTTTCTTTTTCCCTTTTCATGAACAAGCTTATATGTGTATTTAGAGCTGAAAGTTGCCGCAAAAATAGACACTGTGGAAAGGTGAAGTTTGTTTAATTTAAAAAAAAAACGCGAAATACGTGGAAAAAGAAAATTATGTCCGGGTAAGATGTTTATTATTTGCTCAGCACCATCGGCATAGGTTATCATAACTATGTATATGCGTGGTTGGCATCAAGGTTAGTCGTCGAAATTTCGGTTTTTATGCCCCCAGAGATGCGTTTCGCTGAGGAAATCGTTATTTTGCATCGTTGGTGAAACGGACCGAAATTTCGAGTGAAACGGGCAGCGTGCCGAGCGAAACGGACCGAAACAGGTGAAACGGAGAAAAAAATGTAAAATTTTTAAATTTTTTTTAGCGAAACGGAGCGGCGTGCCGTCGAAATTTCGCTGAAATCCAAACAAACATAATTTTTTATTTTTTTTTGCCCATTACAAATTTTCTGGCGTCGTGAAACCGCCGAAATGCCGTTCGGTGCCCTGGGCGGCACGCCCAGCGGCACCGAAATTTAAAACCTTGGTTGGCATGGTTCAAAACAGTCAAATCAATACATATCTATACTATATATAATGCGAGGCGCCCCTTGAAAAGCATGACAACTTCTACGCATAACTTCCTTAAAAAGCCCTTATCCTTCGTTGTTAAGGCTTTATTAATATAGTGGTATAATAGTCATATCTCTCCTTGTTCGTTTAAAATAAGTTCCCCTGCCTCTTCATCTATATCCCTTTCCTTTTTACATAAGTGCAGCACCTGCTAGTAAGATGTAGAGCAAAGGGAGCGACAAACCCTTTTTTGGCAAAACTTACATATAGGAAATTTGTAATTGGAAAGATGCTTATCCTAGTATTGTCTAGAATGATTAAGAAGACTGTAAGATAAGATTCCTACGTAATAAAATGCGTTGTTTTATAAAAAAAAAAATTTGAAATTAAAAAGCAGACAATTTCTTGTTGTTGAGATTGAGAATAAAAGGAGTATCATTCCATTCAAGTCGAAATCCCTTGAAATACCTACTAGGATATGACAAAATAGATAATTGAATCGAAGGTCCCACCATCCGTTTTCTATGGGACAAGCCACAGCAACAGAAATCTACTCCGGTTTTTCTACCTATGTAATACCTCTGGGATCTCAAAGTTCTAATCGCATCCCTCTCCCTCTCTCTACTTAGAAGAAGAGAATCAGAGACGCGTTGAAGGAGGGCTTGATCCGTTCTACTTTCCTTCTATTTATACTGTTTTCTTGCTCTTTCTTGTACTTCTCATGGACGTTTCGATTTTGTTACCAGAAACCTCAAGAACCGAACAACACACTCCCCAAACGAAGCGAAATCAGAAAATTAACCAAACCCCTTCATGGGAACAAATCAAGAACCTCTTCATCACCTGTAAAAAAATTGAAGGTTCGAGAGTCCACGATCCATCAAAGAACGTTTTGGGGTACTCGAGGCTAGGATCTTGTGGTTTTATGTATCGTCTCAGAGACGTTGTTCACGGGAACAGAAGAGTCGTCCACGGAGCTGATAATTCCCCAGAGAGTAGCATTTCAGGGGGTACGGAAAACGTGCTTCTGGGTACGAAAACCGGGTCATCGACTCGGTCTTCGAGTTCGACGAGATCGAAGGGTATTGGGGCGCACGCGTTATCATCGAAAGGAATGCAATTGAGGAAGTTTTCTGGATGCTATGAGTGCAGTGTGATTGGTGATCCTAGCAGGTATTATTTCGTTTTCTTTTCATTTAATTTTAAGTAATTAAATAAAGTAAAATAATTGTGGAAGAAGGATAAAAGTGCAGGTACCCGTATCCAAGAACCAGTCTCAGTGCTTGCACCGAATGTGGAGAGTTCTTCACAAAGATCGACAGCTTAGAGCTTCATCGAGCCTTGAGGCATGCTGGTACTTCTCTCCCCCATTCTTTACGGAATACGGATTGGTCTATTATACTTAAGTTGATGCGTCTAGCTAGATATAGATACGGTTTCCATATGTATTTGTACAACCCAACTAGAAAGCAACAGTGGATCATGGTTTAGAATCTAACGTATATTGGACAGGCCAATTAGAATTAGAAAGCAACAGTGTATTATGGATCATCCGATAATATACATGTATCAGAAGACTCGGCCAGACTCGGCCAACTAGACTTGACTCCCACAATACAAATGGGACGAAATCGTCTTGCCTGAGTTGCTTTCTGCTGTTGAAATGGATGCTTCCGTGTGGAGCATCCCACCGCTGGTATTTTTCTAGGTGGGCCTCAAATAAAACATTTTCAAAAAATGAAAACACTAGCAATAGTATGCTCCATGTGGAAGCGTCTTACTTCTATAGCATGAAGCAATTCAAATGAGACAAGGGCTGCAGTGGCGGAACCAGGACTCCAAACCTGAGGGGGCAAAAAAAAATTTTCAATTAACACTTACACATAAAATATAAAAATTTCATGGAGATAGAGGGGCAAACCGGAAATTTTAGGGGGGGCAAAACCTGAATTTCAATTAAAACATATATACTTTTAATTAAAAAATAAAAATTTAAGGGGGGCAATTGCCCCCCCTAAGCAAAGCCTGGTTCCGCCACTGAAGGGCTGTGTTTGGTATTGCTTCTCAAAAATTGCTTCAAAAAGCAAGAAAAACAATCTATGAAAATCTTTTTATAAAACAAAATTGTTTGGTTTACATTTGCTTTACTGCAAAAAAGCAAAAAAACTATGTTTGATAAAAATCAAAAAATAAAAATTGCTTCTTTGCCATTATTATCACTATTATGATAGGGATGGGTGATGGTGATTGATGAGTGGTGTTAATGGTGGTACCCATCATAGGAATTGAGGTTGGATGGTGATGGTGGGTGGTGGTGGTGAGTGAGTGCATGATGGGTGGTAGTAGTGATGATGGTGAGTGGGGGTAGGGATGCTTAACTGGCCAACCCGTCAAGGAAAATGGAAAACAGGGTTTTGACTCTAACAACACCTAGAAAGAGAGGGGGGGGGGGGGGGGTGTTAATAGGTGTAGCATAGTGGAATAAAAATATTCTATTAATTAAAGATAAGTCCTCAATAAATAAGCATGAACAAATCCTCAAAATTATTCTAGAAAATAATTACTAAGAGCAAGCTACTCAAATTGCAAAACAAATAAAGCATATAGAGAAATAAACAAGACAAGCAATTTTGTGACGAAGGGAAAACTCTATGAGAATTCTCATTAGAGAAAAACCCTTCGGGTTATGCAGGAGCCACCTAAAAGATCCAATATGAAAAGAAGACTTACAATCTGTAGTTCAGACGACTCAACATCCCTATGCTAGACTCTGCAACTCACAAACTTGAAAGTATCTGAAGAATGTACTCCTTAGATTTGCTCTACAGCAACACCTCAGAACTCTGAAGATCTTCTCACACGATCACCTAAATGAACTCGCCTGGTATCCGTAGGAACTCTCACGATCAGTCTCCCCAACCCGGAACTCCAAGGCTTTGAACAAGGAATAATAGAAGGTTTGATGGCTCAAAGGTAGAAAGGGAAGGAGAAGAGTTTCTCTTCCCCACACACAACGATTTAGGGTTCCAAAAATGACTTAGGTAACCCTAAAAGAACGTCTAAACAATCCTTATATAGATTAGAAAGAAGTAGAGAAGGAATATGAAACAAATTAGAAAAGATCGAAATTTTATAAGTGATTTTATGACTTGAACGTTCAAACGTTCATCGAACGCGGCTCTAACGTTCAGTTCGTAAAACTACTTCACCCCATCTCGTTCGAATGAAGGACTCATATTGGGTTCAATCACCACTAACGTTCGAACGACTGCTCTAACATTAGCAAGCGCTACTCTTGGGTTTCTCTGTATCCACTGAATAGTCGAATGCTTCTATTTGGTTTCTTTGTAGACACTCAACGTTCGAGCGGCTGATCTCACGCTCTTGAACGCTACTCTCTGGTTTGTCTGCAATTGTGTTTTGTATTGAACGGTCGAACGGTGCTTCAAACGTCTATCTAACGTTTATCATTTTCTTCAATATGACTCCAACTTTGATGCTGTTTGAACCATGACTCCTATAACCTATTCCAACCAACTTAAACACTTTAAGCACAAACTTTTTGACACTGAATTAAGCTAAACTAAAATATAAAACATAACAGAAAACCCAGGCACGGACTAGCCCGTGGCACGGCTAGGGTTGGGCCGTGCTGTGCTTGGTGGCCCGCCTGCGAGCCTGGGGTAGTTTTCTACCAAAAAAAAGAAAATAGAGAAAAGGGAAAAAAATAGTAAGAAAAGATACTTGCCTCTTGAACCATGCTGAGATGAGGTGTTGTAAAGGTGTTACTTGCGTTTATTATCGCTTGACTGTCTAAGCAATAATCGACGCAAGTAACATTTGTTAAATGATTTGCTAACGGTCGGGCTCAAGGAGCACTGTGAATTTGCCCGCCATTATCAAAATCATTAAACATGATTCTAAGAAGAAAATGAAGAAAGCAAAAAAAAAAAAAAAAATTCATAATTTTCTTAGAGTCCTATTAGAAGATTTGCCAATTGTCGACCTATGGATGCCCCCATGTGAGTACTCTGCCGGTCATTGGCCAAATCTTTAAATAGGACCCTAAGAAAGTAAAAAGAGAAGAGATGAGAAGATGTGTGGTTTGGAGTGGGAAGGGTTAACCCTATTTATAGAAAACCAAAAGTGACTTTTTACCACATTTACCCTCAAATATGACTGTTATTTGGCTGTTAGAAGGGTAGAAATGATCATTTACAGTCAATTACAAGTATATCCCCTAATATGGTTATCGGGGAGGTAAGATTGTAAAAAAAATTACTTTTAACACTTTTGAGGGAGGGGGAAACGGCTAGCCGTGCTAAGCGGGCTGGCACAAGTGCTTGCCATTGGGCCGACACGTTGGGCTAGCACATGGCATGACCCAACTGGCCTACTTGACGCAAGCTGTGCCGCTCACATGCCGGCTGGGCCAGCATGCCTGGCAAGTCGTGCTTTAACGGGCCATGGGCCCAGGCACTTGGGCATGGTACGGCTTGCCAGGCACCACGGGCTGTGCCGTGCCGGCCCGACTCAATAAGCAACCCTAAGAGGGGGTGTAGTGGTGGGTTGTGTTAATGGTGGTGCCCAATGTGAGAAGTGAGGGTGGTGGGTGGAGGTGGTGTAGCAATAGTGGTTGTTTGGATTGCTTATTAGGATTAGAAGAATAAGCAAAGGAAGCAAGAAATGAAAAGCAAAAATTGTTTGTTTCTCAAGAAAATCAACAAGTAATTAAATTGCTTTTTGCTTCATCATCAGCAGCAAAAACATAAATACTAATAAAAAGGCAAAAGAAAAACGAAATGCCGTAAAAAAAGCAAAACAATATTAATTTTCCGTTTGACTAAAAGTACCCCAATTTTAGATGCGTAAAACGGACATCAAAGTAAAGTAGAAGTAGAAGTAGAAGTAGAAGTCTTTGCTCTTTTAAACAGTGGTATGTATGTCATTATGAAAAAAAAAAAAAAACAGTGGTATGTATGTATTTTCGTAAAAATATATGAGCTTTTTGGTATTTCAGTTTCTGAGGTGGGCACTGAAGATTCGAGCCGCAACATCATAGAGATAATTTTCAAATCAAGCTGGCTCAAGAAAGACGCTTCCATCTGCAGCATTGAACGGATATTAAAAGTCCACAACACCGAACGCACCATCCGACGCTTCGAGGCCTGCCGCGACTCGGTGAAGGCCTGTGGTGGCAAGAAAAACCCCAGGTGCGCCGCCGACGGAAACGAGCTTCTGAGGTTCCACTGTACAACCTTAACCTGCGCACTGGGTGCAAGCGGCTCCTCGAGCTTGTGCGGTTCCATTCCAGGTTGCGGAGTTTGCACCATCGTCAGTCACGGGTTCCCGAGGACGGCGCCGGATTGCAAGGGAGTGCGCACTACTGCCACCAGTGGTAGGGCCCACGACTTCTTGGACAGTAGGGGCGGGCGGAGGGCAATGCTAGTTTGCCGGGTGATAGCGGGGAGGGTGAAGCTTGCGGCGGACGAGGAGCCGGCGGGGCCGGAGGAGGATTCCGTGTCGGCCGGGATTTATGACTCGGTGGCCGGATGTACCGGGATTTACTCGAATCTGGAGGAGCTTTTCGTTTTCAATCCAAGGGCTATTCTTCCATGCTTCGTCGTGATCTACGAAGTCGTAGATTAAGATCTCTCTCCTCTCCGTCGCATATTAGTCAGTCACATGACAATGGAATTTTGTGAAAGAGTCTGTTACCGGTGCGGTATTAATTGAAGATGGGGTCACTGGGTACTTGTGTGTTTTTTTCTTCCCAATGTCAGACATAAAGTTTGTTCTATATACCTATATGTCTATGCAGCTTCAACGATTTTGTTTGCCCTCTGATGCTTGGAGCTTTGGACCACTGACGAATGGAAAGGCCAAAACCACTTTTATTGATAATCATGAGCTTAACCCAACTAAATCCTTGGTTGCAATATAACATTGCATTCCAAGTTCATGTACCTAATATACACCTATGGTTTTTCTTTAAGCAAGTATTTGGACCTTCTAGCTAGAAACTTACCATTATAATAAACTTATTTAATACCGCAATAAAAGTGTCAAGTATTGGCGTTATCCTGAACCTTAGGTTTCTGTCTATTTCGTTGTTATTTTTTTTATCTTTAAAGAGATAAATCCAGAACCTAATATATATTCTCATTTTTTTCTATATTATACTTTATCAAAGTAGTTCATAAACCATAATAAAAGCAATCTATTATAAAACCATAATTAAAAAAAAAAGAAAAAGAAACCCTCTTCCACATGTACGACAACTGATATTTGAACAAAATGGATAAACATCATCCTCTTCTGGAGCAATGACGTCACAATTGTTGATATTAGTATTGTTTGCCCCAAAAGGCTAGTTCTTGTGCTATGATAGTGGGCCTGCAGATTTATGATGGACCACTCAATTTACAGGCCCACCCAATAATTCTACTTGGTGGATTTCTAACCTACCTATCTGGAGCTATAGCTTTCACCCAGCCCCGTGGAAAGCTTAGCCCATCCAATCCTGGTTAGACCCAAAACTCGTCGATTGATTTAGAGGCCGTTTGGTAACGGTTTTTTTTTTTAAAACAGTTAAAATTGTTTTTTGGTTTTTGAAAACAAGTGACAAAAACCCGTTTGGTAACAATCACTATTTTTTGGGTTTTTGAAATAGGTAACAAGAAACTCGTTTGGAAACAATTGATAAAAAAACGATTCAAGTTTTCAAAATTAACAAATATACATTACTATACAACCTGCAAGCCTATTAAATTATAAAAAATTTGCTATGAAAAAAAAAGGGAATCAAAATTTTGTACCACAAATTAAAAAGGATAAATCCCATCAACTCTTTCCCTATTTATAGTCTAAACAACTCTTACACCATTAGCTATTGCCATTTCATATGCAATTCTATCTCTAAGTGCAATCATTTCTCTTTGTCGAGCTGCTTGTGAACTACCTTCCGAAGGCTCTACATTCTGTCCATCTTCACTTAGAATCAAGCCTTCCCTTCCATATTCTTCAAATAACTGATCCCTTTGTGTCTCTCTAATGAAGTTGTGAATTGTGCACGTTGCAATAACAATATATCCTTGTGTGCGAAGAGAGTACGAAGGTATAAGCTTTAAAATTGGAATCAGTTCGCAGATAAAGTGGGATTATGGAGGAAAATAATTTGATCATTAGATCTTCTACCATGAAATAGATGATTCTGTTTCTGGCAATTCCACTTCCACTTCCGTGAGTGTAATGCCACCTAGGATGTATTTGCTAATGTTTTCATAAAGCATGATATTCATATTTTGTACAATGAAGAAAAAGCCATGGCATACACTTGAACAAATTGATCACACCAAAACCATGGGCTGCTACCATCTGAATGAAAAGGGAAAAAGAATTTTAAAAATAACATCAATCATAAGGTCAAGTAGTTAACATGAGATTGTTCTCCAATTTACAAATAAACCGCAAAGCTTTTATAATCATGATAATTCAAGAGAGTATAGCAGCCTCAATAGGATATAAAATAAATATAGATTAGATGGTTTTGGCATGTGAAATAGAGACTTTAGAGGCACCCTCAATATGCTGAAAATTTCTGTTTTGCAGTTCATACAATTAGGATGCGTGCAATTAAAGAGAAACAGCCTCCTTGTCTACTTTAAGTCTGGTCCTTGGGTGGTGAAAGCAAAGCTTCATTCCTTGTTTGCAATTACAGAGAAACAGCCTTCTTGTCTACATGAATATAGTCAAAGATTGATTTTTAAAGAGTGTAACATGAATATAGAGACAGAGGATCAAATCTAGAGGTCAATTTGTGCTCATGTGGCTAAGTTGTGACTGTACTTCTCATGAACTATCCGCAATTAGCTCAACAGATCTAGGAGGAATTTGTGAGGTGGTGCTAAAAAGCTCCAGAATGCTAGAAGAATACTGAAAAGGAGCTGCATCAACTCAATCCCAGGTGATATATATATATATATATCTAGAGCTGAATATTAAGTTTTGATTGAATGGAATGGCAAAGATGATCCTTATTACAACTATAACTGGTTGAAGAATGGGAAATTTTTTAGCAAATGAGCCACAAAATCTGGAATTACAGAGGAAAATAATCTGCCTCACCCCACTTTCAAAGTGAAAATATGGTCTAAAATCAGGTGCCGTGTTGCTTATACCTCAATATGCAGTCAAAAAAATTCACATTTGATCATAGTCACAACAATGGAGAACTTTCGTACAGATGTTGATTTTGGACACTCTGGAGACTGGTTGGGGAAAACTATAAATAGTTATGACCATTAAGAATAAAGATGGTTCACCATTAAAGCTGCTTGAATAAAATCATAGAAATGGAATTAAGACTGTAGCAGTATATGTGACTAGTACATATTAACATACCAGTTATGTTATGTATGTGAAAAGTGTCAACCCCATTTCATCTTTGACATTTAGCTTGCTACATTTTTAGTGCTGATATCTGTGTACGTTTACTAGGCTTTCAAGGGACCTATCCTCCTTATCAATATCAATGCCAACCCAATTGACTAAAGTCATAGTATTTCTTAACAAATAAATACTATGACATTTTTTTTGTTTTTTTTGTTTTTAATAGTTAATGGAATTCCAGCCAATGTCCCTCTTTTTGTGTTATTTAAAACTGCTTGATTCACCATTGACAGAATTTAGCATGAGATTTTCCTTGAAAATATTATGCTTAAGCCTATTTAGTTCTTGGGGTTTAGAAATTTTCAGCCATGGAGATTTGTTTTTGTTCTAGCTTTAGTAGCAAATATAACAAGAAAGCATTAGTAATTTCCTTCTACCTGTCACAGGTGGAAAGCAATTTCACTAGCTATTTGTTTTACAATTTTTTTTAATATTAAGTGGTAAAGTTCTCCTCTCAACCTAGAAAAATATTTCGAGCATTTGTAGAAGGCAAATACTGCTTTCTAATGTGTTTATATTTTTGTAAAAGCTGCATTGCAACTCAAAAAATTATGGAGGGTATAATGCCTCTCATATAAAAAAAAGGAAAAGAAAATGAAGTAAGATAACAATGCTGGTCATCATCTCTCAAAACCGGAATTGCGTCAAAACTCCAAAGATCACTTAAGCTCTCTCGATTCCATGTTCTAAACCATGCTACCCAAAAAAATCCAATAACTGATCATCGACCTCAGCAGAAATTCAACAAAAAATAGTATGCTCGGCTTAAGAAACACCAGAGATTGAACAAAAAATGAATGCTAGCATTAAGAAAACCCTAAATCCAAACATCTGGATTAAAAAGAGAATTGGGATTGTGACGAAAGAAAAAACAAAATCTAGGGTTATCTAGGATAAGAGAAGCAATTAACTTTAAAAGTGTGCTTACCAGTGAGTGAACTAGAACTGCAGAAGACTCGACATAAGAAAGTTAGAAACGTCTGAAATGGAACGAGAGCTCAAGCCCCAACCAGAGATTTCAGCTCAGCTTGCCGCATGAATGCCCTAAATGGGAGAGGAGTTTTGTGCGAAATAGAGGAGATGAAAAACTATCAAAGAGAAAAGAAATAGCATATTACAAAAATGCCATTGAATCAAAACACGATTCGTCGTTTTTAAAAACGAAAAATTTCAGTTTTTAAAAACGAGGTTATTTTTCAACAGTTTTTCTCAAAAACGATTTGAAAACTCTCACTACCAAACAAGTTTTCAGTTTTTTGTTTTTAAAAACCAAAAAACAGTGTTCAAACACGTTACCAAACACCCTCTTGGGTTTAGAGTCAATGAGATTGAATTTTGATGGTACTTGCTCGGTGTCTTTGGGTCAACTAATTTTAAATCGGGAGGAATCCAATTTAAGATCCAGGAACTTGATTTAATAATTGGTATTTGGTAGTAGGTCAAAATTCCAACAATCCCTGGGGTTCAAGCTACTTGTTGCAATAAAATAACACATGGAAACGTTGGATCAAATCAAATCCACTAATATATCAATGAAACTCCTGTTACACGTTAGTACACAATTACACAATAAGAGCTTATACATAAAACAGATCTCAACAAACGTTGGGTCTGGATTCCTGAAACTCCAGTTTCGGAACTATTAATTGTTCGATCGACATGCCATCCTATATTTGTCCACTCGTCGAGATTTCCATCCTGTAATCTTTCTTGTAACTACTTATAGGAGATTTGATGTCTTAGATCTCTCTTAAACCAGTCTAATGCACGTTTTTGTTCCTCTACTACTAAAGATCTAGTTCCGTTGAAACCGTGGAAGACAATCGGAGCTTAGTGGTCATGGCCACCGTTAGACCGGAAGCAGGCCTTCCATATATTCAAGACGTCATACTTGTACCCTTGAACATGAAACTGTTGACGCGGAATGACCTTCGTGTAGAGATAAAACGCTACACAGGCGATCGTAGGGCCAACCCAGAACACCCAGTGCCCCTCCCAGAGGTGGCCACCCCGAACAAGTGCGGGGCCTAGACACCTTGCAGGGTTCATCCCAGCTCCGGCGTACCCCTTGGTTGCCGTCACCGTACCTGAGACGAATACGGTCAGTGCCACCACGATGCCGATGATCGTGAATAGTTTAACGGGCCCTAGAGCTTTTGCTTGTCGATGATCAAACGCTAAAGATACCGAAGAAAAGAGGAAGATAAATGTACAAATGATTTCAAGCCAGAGTGCTTGGGATGTTGCAAGGCCAACTGAAATAGGGCCATCTGGGCCCGGAGTAATGACTGTGAGGGTGCAGCCCCCAAGCGAGAATTCACGTTCAATGTTGCTGTTCACAACGGCCTTGAGTGCGAGTGAACCAAGTACTGCACCAGCACATTGAGCTATAATGTAGATGGTGGCACGAGAGAGGGAAATGAGGCCGACTAGTGCAGCAGAGAAAGTGATGACTGGGTTGAGATGCCCACCTGAGACGGGGAAGGTGGCTAGGAGGAGAATGCTAAGGGTTGGAAATACAAGCAAAGCTATCACAAGGCTTGGCATTTTAGTCTGTGTCTGGTAGGTGGAGATGACAATGGTGTCAAGCAAAAACACTAAGACGGCCGTGCCAAGGAGTTCCGCCACCGATGCTCGCCAGACCTGAAAGTTTAGTTACCATATTGTTGCAGTAATCCAAAATATATATGGCTTAATTTAATAGCAGCAAAACCCGAATTAATGGAGTTCGAGAAATTAAGAAACCGACCTTCAAAGAAAAGAAATCCTCTAAGCCCAATCTCCCACTAAAGGTGGTGGGATCTTTCTCCTTTTCTTCTTCAATCATCCAGTCTGCGGAGCTGCAAAATTAAAGAATACGAGAACATGAAAATATGTACAGGTATTCACACGCTTCGTGATGAATTACAGAAGTGAACTGCATGCAAATGCTTGCCTAGGTGTATAAGATAAAGGTTGGACCCTTCTAGCAACGTAGGGACTCTCCAAATCTTCTACAACTCTGACGTTGTCCGCCATTGATCTCTTAACTTGCTCGGTTTAGGTTTAGGTTTAGGTTTATCTGCGCTCTTCCGTTTGGTGTGTTACGTATATATGGGTAAGACAAATGTAAGAGTTAGGAGAGAGAAAGAGAGGAGAGATCTCTTTTTTGGTTTTTAAGGGAGGAGAGATCTCATTTCTATTAAATGTTGACTTTAAGGACAACTTCCTTTAGCAAATGCAAGAGAGAGACCCGATCGGAAAGAGAGACGCTTCTATTAAATGTTGACCTAGCGAAAGTCTTCCGAGATTAATGTTGACCAGCGAAGATGATTTCCCTTTGAGGGCTTTTTAATCCATTTGACTTTCCCATGGCTCTCCATTGGGCTTGATTGTTTGGGCCAACTTCCTGAATTCTATTATCACATCTACAAATGTAATAGGGAGCGGTGTTTGGTAGAGTTTATCGTCTACTATCTCTCTTGTTTGCTAATATTTGTTCTTATCCATTTCTGATCATGGTCTCAATTGATATAATTTTGCTTTATCCATTTCTGATCATGGTCTCAATTGATATAATTTTGCTCTATTTCACTGAAGTGGTATAGAACTGTACTCTTATTAAAAAAAAAAAAAAAGATTATTTAGAAGCTTATAGATTTTTATCATGAGGGGGCTCGCTCCCAACATCCAACACGGAGTGTAGGTTGGACTTTTTGTGATAAGGACGAGCCCATTTTTTGATCCATTTGAAACAACTGCACATCGTCTACAACGTGGATTCCACTTGCATTATGTGTAATAAAATACATCATTGTGTAGGGTCCAACAAAAGTAAATATTACTTAGATCCCACAGTAATGTGTTTTACTGCATATGCTGTACGTGGAACTATAAAACTGGGCTGAGACCTTAATAAGGTCTTGGACGGTTGAGAGCCACAATAGTTATTGAAATGACGATTGATATAATAAAGACCGTCCACTAATCCCCGCTTTACTGCACTTTTTTCCGAATTGAGAAGCATGAATTTGAAATTTTTGTCATGTTAATAACGCTAACAATAATATATGAAAAAGGGACTTCCTAGAACACCTTACTAAGCGTAGTTTTGGGCATGTCGTCTGTACTAAAAATCATGCACTGGTGTGATTTTTGGCACATTCACTTTAAAATATTATTTCACAAAAAAATAAAAATTTCATTCTTTAAATTAAATGCATCGATCACAATGCTTGGTGCAGGATTACTACCCGATCTGCCACCAAAAAAAAAAAAACAAAAAAGAGTACTACCTGATCTTGGGTGCAGAAACGATTTTAAGCTGTAGTATGCAGTGGCGGAACCAGGCTTTGCTTAGGGGGGGCAATTGCCCCCCCTAAATTTTTATTTTTTAATTAAAAGTATATATTTTTTAATTGAAATTCAGGTTTTGCCCCCCCTAAAATTTCTAGTTTGCCCCTCTATCTCCATGAAATTTCTATATTTTATGTGTAAGTGTTAATTGAAAATTTTTTTTTGCCCCCTCAGGTTTGGAGTCCTGGTTCCGCCACTGGTAGTATGATACGATATCGATGCAACAAATAATATTGTCCACCCAAAGAGGGCATCCCTATAAACAGCCCGTCTAGACGCAAATTGTTTACACCAAAATCCTGCACCAATTCCTTCCTTTTTTTTTTGGCAGAAGCACCAATTCCTTCCTCTATATAAGTTACAATCAATTCTAATAAAGCATTTCGCCTAAAGTTGTTATTCTTTAATATATTCAAAGTGAATGTACCAATCACAACACTTGGTGCAGTATTTTTCATATAAAGATTTTCGGTGGTTACAAATAACCCTTAGAAAAGAAAGATTTGATTGATACAAATGAATATCTTCTCCAAACATTTGATTCCAAAATTATTTTGTCCAATTGCAATAGCTTTAGTTGCAGAATATGCCTTATGTGTGAAAGGGCAATCTAACTTACAATTTCCCTAGACTTTTTATGCTAGAAGTATCCAGTTCAATTGCAATAGCTCGAGGCATTTTCAGTAACTCTATTATATTCGGTGCAGAAGACATATTAATGTGTTCCATAAATAAGGAGCTGGTCGTTGGTCGATCGACCTGTGTGGAGCAATTGAGCCTTCTTCAATTTGAACATGTTAATTAACCGTTGCACCGAAAAGCTTAAGTTGATAAGTGAAGGTATAACTCTGTATATAAGAGGGTTCAAATATGATATTTCAACACTTCCCGCACGTGTGACTTTTCACTGCAATGTAACGTAGGAAGGACAGACACAGGGGATGTTCACGTGGAGTTGAACACAAGACTTTCTGCACCGATATGTTAAATAACCATTGCACCTAAAAGTGTAAACTGATAGGTAAAGGCGCAACTGCCTCTATAAAAAGATCCAGATATAATATTTAACAGAAGGCATGTCAAATCGGTAAGACCGAAAGAGTAGTGCCGTAAGAGTGGGACTAAAAATATATTGAAGTCTAAGAGAAGTGACCCTCCAAAATTTTATTCACCATGTGACATGAATAGACTATGGCCCCAATAAAGATAGACTTGAAGGTGATAAATCTTTGACCAAATCAACTGAATCAATATGCGATACGCTAGAAGATCATTAACGGCTATTACTCAGGCACAACTAATTCTCATGAACTCTTGTTCTTAATTTATTTTATATATCGATCTCGAAATCTTGTCTTCTTTTATTTACCTAATCTCTTGACTTGTTCGAGAGAGATCAACTTGTGTGTTAATTAAAGTTGGTTGGTTGGACTTTGGAGACCCTTAACAAAATAATTAATAATGATAATAAATTATAAAGCAAAAAGAGGGATGGATTTTTCCTAAACCTTACGTTTCTTTCTTGATGCAATTACTCAGGAAACTTCCACTCGTGTGACAACTGATCTATCTGATTTTATTTTACTTAAGAACTGATGCCTTGGATGAAATGAAGATCACTTTCCTTTTAAGGCCCTTAAGCCTCGTTGGGACATCCACTGATCATCCACATGGTTGGATTGGCATTGATCGTAAAACGTTGTGTAGGGAAATTCTTAGGTCAATTCCGTAGCTTTGCAACAAGTGGCACTTCCGGTTTTGTTAGAGCTTTAAACAATTTTTGCTTCTCCATATTACTCTAGTTCTAGAGTCAAATAATTTTATATGAGTAGCCATTGAACTTAAATATGTAGGACTATTGAACTTAATTACTTACTGCTAGCAATCTTCAATTTCTTTGTGTACACTAATAGTGGAAGAGAAGCATCACATTTCAACAGCACGAAGCAATTTAGTCAAGAATTGCGGTTGATTTCGTCCCAACTTTAAATTCCAAAGAGCCTATGTAGTCCTTACCTCGCTAGCTTCTCCCCGGTTTAGTTGTTTTTGATGATTACTTCCATTTATATGGAAGCCCTGCATCCTCCGCAACAAAATTCTTGTATGTGATAGCTCCATCCACTACAATGGGCTATGATTACTTGATTAGCGGGCGCATATTAGACAATTTGACAAATACTGAATGCAATCAACTCACACTTCTAAAAGAGGGGATCAAATCCATTATTGCAGGAAGAAAACTAGCTCAGTATTACACATTAATTTGTACTTAATCCTTTATTTTTAGTTTTTTTTGCATTACAGGAGGATACAAGGAGATTATGCAACAAGGAGAGGAAGGTTGATGTTCAACCTCGAGTGGAGCTGAATATTAGATGGACTTGACCTCAAGCTGGCTGGGTAAAATTGAATGTAGATGGAGCAGCAAGAGGATCACCTGGTATTGCTGCAATAGGGGTTGTTATTCGCTATGAAGATGGACAAGTGGTGGGGGCGTTAGCCCACAAGATAGGTTCAGCAAATGCTATAATGGCGGAAGCGCACGCTTTGGTTGAAGGGATCAAGATGGCGCTGGCTCTTAAGTGCAACAAAATTATTATTGAGAGTGACTCCCAAGTTATTTGTGGCGGATCATCTTGCTAACTATGCGATTGATTTCTTCCCATGTTTCTGGTTAAAGTCTGTCCCTGATCCTATTGTCAGGGCTGTCTTGGATGACTTCTATGGAAGAACCTATGGTCGGTTTGTAACCCAGATTGATTAATTGAGTATTTTCCTTTTTTTTGCATAAAAAAAATTTGTACTATATAAACAGTAAGAGTATTCAAACTATACAATATTACAAAAATATCTCAACAGTAGCCTTGATTCCAGGAAACCCAGTTACCGAACTATATATATATATATTGAGATTGTCATCCCATATGGTCTACTCCTCATCCGTCTCTGAGATATCTATCCCATATGAGTTACTAGATACATCATTTCCTTCACAAAGGATCACACATAAAATCACAACACTACCACATCACAAACTTTTATTCAAATTAAGGAGTTCAAAGACTCCTATTAAAACTATCGAAGAAAAGGTTATAAAGGCCTACTGCATATAGCCACTGCTCGACCCGAAGCAAGCCTTCAATGTGTTGAAGCTGTCGTGTTTAAACCCTTGAGCATGATAATGCTGAATTGGAATGACCTTCGTGTAGAGATAAAATGCCATACAGGCTATTGCAGGTCCAGCCCAAAAGACCCAGTGCCCCTCCCAGAGGTGTCCCCCTCGAACAAGTGCCGGGCCGAGACACCTCGCAGGGTTCATCCCAACTCCAGCGTATCCCTTTTTGGCAGTCACCGTCGTCGAGATGAAGACGATCATCCCCACGACGATGCCGATGATCGTGCAAAGTACGACGGTCCCTAACGCCTTTGCTTGTCGATGATCAAATGCCATCCATATCGACGCAAAGAGGAAGATAAAAGTACATATAATTTCAAGCCAGAGTGCTTGGGATGTTTCAAGGCCTACTTCGATGGGCCCTTGTGGGCCTGGAGCAATGACAGTGAGGGTACAACCGCCAAGCGAGAACTGGTGTTCAACAGCGTTGCCTACGACGGCCTTGAGTGCAAGTGCACCCAGAACTGCACCAAGACATTGAGCTAGAATGTAGATGACGGCGCGAGAGAGAGAGATGAGGCCGACTAGTGCAGCAGAGAAAGTGACGACAGGGTTGATATGACCACCGGAGACGGGTAAGGTGGCAAGGAGGAGAATGGTAATGGTTACGAAGATGAGGAAGGACAGCACAAGGTTTGGGGTTTTAGTCTGCGTCTCGTAGGAGGAGATGACAATGGTGTCAATCATGAACACTAGCAGAGCCGTGCCGAGGACTTCCGCCACCGATGCTCGCCACACCTGAGAGTTTTAGCCGCCATGTTTGAGAGTTTTTCAATATTAAATATGCCTTAATTGAATAACAGCAAAAATCAAATCAAACGCACCTTCAAGGAAACGAATTCATCCAAGCCCAGTCTTCCACAAAAGGTGATGGGATCTTGCTTCTTTTCATCCTCATTCTTCCAGTCCGTGGGGCTGTGAAACAAAAACATAAAAGAAGAATTAAGGAAAAGAAACGAGGACATAAAAAGGTTTTAATTATTGGTCAAACACAATTCAATTACAGAAGTGATCACAAGAGCTACTTGCCTTGGTGTAGAGGATAAAGGTTGGATCCTCCTAGCAACGTAGGGACTCTCCAAGTCTTCTACAGCTCCCCCTTTCTCCGCCATTTTTTCAGCGAGCTTCCTCTGTTTTGGTTCGTCTGCGCTCTTCCCATGGGCGTCATACATATATAGGCGAAGCATGCAAGAGGCACAGCAATAGTGGAGAGATCACTTGAATTAAATAATGACTTTGCTAACGCCGTTCTATGCGGAAATGATTACTGAACCATATTGCTGTTACTACGTGATCCTCCTTCCAACTGGAAGTGCAAGTCCATATCTAATTTTAGAAGGATCGACCCAACCCATTTGGTCGAAACACAAAAATAAAAACCGGTAAGAACAGAGCCCACATCTTCTCATACGCCATTCTCCTACAAAATTACAGCGCCAATAATTTAACGCCACATATCCACACAAAAAGTTTTGGAAACTTACACTGTTTGGCTTTTAATTCTCCGTTTCATCAATTTCAAACCAACCTTTTGACTAACTCTCCTCGAGTTAGCCTTTTTACTCGGCCTCCTCAAAACCCAAAAAACAACCCTACCCCACATCTTGCCCTCTTCTTTACGGCAAAACGGTGTCAAAATTAGGACATTCGTCCACATCAAGCAAGTCAACCAGGACATATAGACCAAGCTACATAAACTGGTCTTTGTCAATAGGTCCGTAGCTCGAATATGTTATTTTTTTATACTGTTATCTACAGTTTTCTTATTTTTATTTTTATAACTAATGCCTTTTGTCTTCATTAGGACTCCTATCATAATCAAAATTTTGGTGTAATCCACCAAATCTTTGCACACGCAGGATGGTATGCAACACGAGATCTTCTTAAAGTTAGCTGCCAAATTGGAGGAGCATTGTGAGAATATTTTTATTGGGAGTGAAGTTGTAACAAAATGTTTGCTTGTTGTGTTTTTATGTTTATAATTGACAGAATGATTCGTATAACCTCTTTTGTGTAACCATAAATTTTGAATTTTAATTTAGTTGCTCTTTTATTTAATGTTCATGTACATAATCTGTTACTGCAGATAACCTGTTCCCTAGTGTGTGATTTGATAGAGGTGTTGTTTGCTAATTTTCACTTGTTTTTGTTGGTGGAAATTCAAAGCACCCCTCAAATACAAACACCAAGATAATACAAAATCAGTTTCCAATCGATTTCCAACCAGATAATTTTCACTTGGGAAACATTCAGTAGGAAAAAGGAAAAAAAAAAACTAAAGCAGATTTCAGTAAACCCCCATCAACAAATCCTAAAAACAAACTTGCCACAACAACAAATCCCATCGTATACCGAAACCCCAAAGAATGGGAGCGCAAACATCCTCGTATCATTACAGAAATGCATCTTTCGAATTCTGGTTAAGAGCCTCATCAGAGCTGATACAGCTACCTCCCCCAATATTGATCAATATGGGTTCGCCATTTTGGACAAGTGGTTGGCGTTTCAGCTCCTCCTGACTTAGAAAATTGGCATTCTGCAGCCGTTCGAGGAGCTTTTCATCCATTCGCTTGCTTACCCATCTTTGCTAGTAAATGGACAATACCAAAAACTTTACGAGTTCGTCGAGAAAGAAGGGAAGGAGGTAGTAGAGAGAGGGAAAACCGAGTTCCAACTGAGTCAAGAGGAAACCATCCACAACCTACTCTTCATTCTCGGTTTCAACGCTTTTGGTGGCTTCTGCATTTTCTTCCCTTCGTTGCTTACTACTCTCAGGAGTGACAAAACTGAGTTACAGGAGAAGCTTGGAACTTGCAGGTAGGGTTTTTGACGTGAAGAAGAGGGCAAGATGTGGGGTAGGGTTGCTTTTTGGGTTTTGAGGAGGCCGAGTGTGAGACATGGAAAAAATCAAATCCAATGACTTCCTCATCATCACACGGGATTAAATAAAACAAAGAGTCGCCACCATTCAATTTAGGTGTGAATGGACACCAAAATATTAAATAAGCACAAAAGGCAATTTTTAGGGTAAAAATAACCCTCCTAAAAAAACAACCAGAGATGGGTAAAGGGATTAGGTTATGAACAAGGGAAGGTGTTAGGCACCCCTATTCATCCACACAAGGTGGTTGCCAGGTATTGTTCATGTTAAAATAAAGGAAAAAGGCTTGCTATAAAATTCATGAAAAATCACAAAAAGACAAAAATGTATGGTTTTTTCATACGAATAGTCTGATTGATCTAGAACTTTCAAATATGATCATACAATTCCTAGGGTTTCATGATCAAAATAAAATTGAGATAAAATCAAATAAAATCAATTTAAAGTGAAAAATCCAAAAATCTGGCTTCAAGTTAAATTCTAGAAATCTAGAAAAATATGATTTTTATAAAATATTTCAAAATTGAACTTGAATAGTCCAGGACATAGGTAGAGCCCATATTTCACATTAAATCCAAAAATAAAAACCAAAAATACCCACGTTGATGAAGAACATCAAAAGGGGAGAACTTAGACCGTAGGGTCTTCTCTCAATAATGAAAAAGGATTCAAAAACCATATCATGAAACCCTAGAATTTATTTTCAGGCTTCTGGATCCAGATCTACCATATTGATCACGATAAATCCAAGATCTTAACCTAAAACCACAAAAATCACGAAAACAGTGCTGTAGGTGCAAAAGTGGTGAAAATCCAAATTTTATAAAAAAGTGGGGATCTCATGCTATAAACATCATGGATTCATGTGATTCATTCAGATTTATCATAAAAAACCATTAAAACATGATTAGGATATTTAAAACAGCCACATCTCACAAATTAGAGCACATGGGGGTCTACCCTACGGATCCACCTGTTCTCTTTTCCCCTAGCTCTCTCTTCACGTTTTACGGCTAGAGAGGATTCTTGAGGTACTTGGAGATAGGTTTGGGTATACAAACACAATCAAAGGCTTTATTCTAGAAAAAAAGAGAAAAACAGATCTGGGGTTCTATTCTAGGGATCCACCTGTTCTCTTTTCCCCTAGCTCTCTCTTCACGTTTTATGGCTAGAGAGACTCTTGAGGTACTTAGAGGCAGATTTAGGGATACAGATACAAAAGATGACCTTATTTTACAGCAATAGAGAAGATCCTATTATTTCTAGAATTGAAGACAGAAAATAAAAGGAAAAATGGACTTACCTGGATTGAGCAAGCAAGGCAGCAGGGGTTCCTCTTCTTCTCTTGGAGCTTCTTGGACTTCAAATTTTCGTGGCCTTTTGCTTGAGGAAAGGCCCTCTATTTATAGGCAAAGCCAGGGGCATGGTTGGTCCAAGGTTTGGCAAGATAGAGTTTCAGTTTGAGTTAAACACAAGGTAATGTCCATCCTTTATCCACAAAAATATTTCGCACGAATAAAATATATAATTCGCTCATTTAAAGGGATATTGGACTAAAGATAAGGCCCAGAAATCGAGAGAAGAATAAACTTGCACGAGTCTGATGCGCTCGTAAATGATTTACGGTCAAAAGGTGTCCGTATATGTATTACGGGTGCTGCGTGCTCGTATATAAAGTTCGGGCGCGCTTAGCCTGTAGATACAATACGGGCAAGGCTTAAATTATTCATTTTCATGCATTTTTGGCCTATTTTAAATCCCAATCAATGTTTTCATTATTTTTCTCATTTTTAGTGCAATTTGGGGTGTCTACACCGAGTAAAAAGACTAACTTGAGGAAAGTTAGTCAAAAGGTTGGTTTGAAATTGACGGAAACGGAGAATTAAAAGTCAAACAGTGTAAGTTTCCAAAACTTTTTGTGTGGACAAGTGGCGTTAAATTATTGGCGCTGTAATTTTGTAGGAGAGGGGGCGTAGGAGCAGATGTGGGCTCGTAAGAAGATGGGTGTTCGCATAATATTATTATAATTTCTTGGGTTTGGTTGGTAGTGATCATGGTGATGATTGTGGTGAGTGGTGGGTGGTTGTGGTAGTATTGATGGGTGGGAATGTTGTGGTGGGTGAATGGGTGGGTGGGTGGTGAAAGTGGTGGTAGAGGTGGTGGGTGGGTGGTGATATGAGTGGTGGTGGTGACAGGGTGGCGGTGGTATTGTTGGGTGGGGGTGGTGGTAGTATTAGTAGATGGGGGTATTGGGTGCATGAATGATGGTGGTGATGGTGTTTGTGATGAGTGTGGGGGTGGTGTGGTAGTAGATGAGTGTAGGGGTGTTGGTGGTTGTACTTTTTGGGTATGATGGTGATGGTAGATATTGTGGGGGGTGGTGCTGGTGGTGGTGAGATATGGGTGGTTGTCGTGGTGATGGTGGTGGTGCTCATGGTGGGAAGTGAAAGTGGATGTTGGTGGTGTGGTAGTAGTTGTTGGTGTTGGTAGTCGTGGTGGTGTGAGTTGGTTTTTAGTATTGAAAGCAATCAGCAAAAGAAGCGAAAGCAAAAGCAAAAAGCAATACCAAACGCAGCCTATATTAACTTGATTTTCTTTGTAGAAAACTTAATTATCTCGTACTTTAAAGAATTGAATCATCTACGGTTTGACCTGTAAAATGGTCCAACTATAGCCAATGCCATGCAACCACATAAGTTGCATGGCAGGCATAGACCTAACAAATGTCAGTATGTCAAGTCTGTGCCTGTCATGCAGGCCCATGTGGTTGCATGGCATTGGCTACATGGTTGGACCATTTTATAGGTCCAATAGTAGATGATTCAATTAATCTCTACTTTAAAAGCTTTTGTATAGCATCTCTAAGATATGGCTGTTGATTTTTGGGACTCATTTTCTCCATGCTATATTCAGATTACGCAAGGTACACAGTTTATGTATTTATGAATGGGTTTACTTTACTACTTGGAAACTTCTTGTCGTACAAGCACCTATCTTGCACTCAGAAGGTTCTCCAATCACTGTTGCTTTATAGTTACATGGCAAAGAGATTTCACTAGTTCTTCTCATGTGTAATGCCTCATTGGAACAAAGTCGGTTTGAGTAGATCATCAAACGTTGAGAGAACGCATGATCTAAATATCAAGCTGAAACTTATAGAAGAACCACTTCATAACAGGCACTACAAAAAAAGGCACTTTTAGCGGTGGACTAAGACCGCCGCTAAAAGCCAAACGCCCGCCGCTAAAAATCCAACGGAATGACACTTGTTCGCTGTAGATTTGCTCGTCGCTGATTCTTTCAGCAGCGGACTTAGCGGCGGTCGCTAAAGCTCTTTTTTTCTTTTTTTTTTATTTGCGTTTTTGTTTTTATTTTTACGACTCCCAATTTTTTTATTTTCACAAATAAACCCCCCATGTATTTGGCGCTATATTCATTCCATACCCCCACCAAGCCCCCCCCCCCCCCCCCCCCCTGCCTACAACCACCCA
Organism: Buxus sempervirens; assembly: GCA_947561395.2. Taxonomy (NCBI): domain Eukaryota; kingdom Viridiplantae; phylum Streptophyta; class Magnoliopsida; order Buxales; family Buxaceae; genus Buxus; species Buxus sempervirens. Next base: position 40,429,159 of record OX387190.1, read on the forward strand.
TTCAATCGAATGAAACTAAATAAAAAATAATAATAATTTGAAACTTGCAGTTACCATTACAATATTAATACCAAGCCAAAAACAAAAACAAAAAAAAAAACCCCTGTTTTATGACATTTGATAGTTCAAAATTCATCTACAAACCTAATTAGAAAAAACAAAAAAAAAAATTTGTTCACAACCATGGTTTGATGCTTTGAAATCCATCTCCAAACCTTCAAACTCCACTGCGAAAACACTAATAACACCAAAAATAATCATGATAATAAAGTGACTAAATACACATGCTCCAGTTGCTTTAAACATACCTGTCCATGACCAGGTGTTAAGTATACTCATCTAAGATCCATCGATCATTATTAGAGCTTTCCTGAAAAGTATTTTAATTTACTAAATAAAAAAATAGTAAAACCTAAAGTTAAACTAATAGTCTATTAATATCTAATAATAACGATTACCTCATTTGATCGCCTCCCTGGTTCTGTAGGAGCCTATTTTCAGCTAAAATGTTCACCAACCTACATAAAAAGATGCTAAGATATTATTTGACTATCAAAGTTTCATCCTAAAGTATCTTTCGGCAAACTATAAATAAAAAGAAAAAATACTTGTCTAGATAAGCTTTGAACTATGTTCCTAAGTTCCTGCATCTCAGCATCCTTTTCCATCAAACCATCTTGTAAGGATTTAACTTGGTCCTTCAACTTGCATATTTCTGATTGACTAGACGAGGCATCAGGATAGGCTGAAGATGACCCCCAAAATTTGGTGGGGTTGGGGCCTAAGCCACAACCACGGATACAACCACGTCTCTCAGGTCCCATGACCTGAGAGAAGATATCGTAGCGGCCCGTGCTATCTTGTGAGCCCTTTGGCATCTGTGCCTTGAACTCCTTCATCTGTTGTTGCAAAATATGTTGAAATGAACTGACATTTACTATTATAAAATACCAAAGCAAATCTAAAATTAAATCATTCAACTTACAATTTTTTCTTGTGACAATGCATCAACAGCTGAACCATCTTTCCGAATGTGTGTCTTTGGGAGAGCTTGATTGGCACTATTCAGTTGCTATTGATAACACAATATATAGATTAGTAAAGCATGTGTTGACATACAATATGAAAAAAAAATGAGCATACTACATGAAATCATAAAACAGGTATACCTCTTCATGCCTTACATTGACAAAGCTTTTCGTCCCCGAGAGGTATGAGACATTTCTTGGTGCAAATGATTTATTTTATTTCTATCACTAATTTTCTGCATTATAAAAATTTTAGAGCTGGTTAGAACATAAGGAGGATAAAATCATGCAAGAGATCTTATTTTCTTTATAGAAAATTATACCTGGCTCTCCTGAGAAGTCCAAAATTGCACAAGATTACGCCATTGGTGGTGCAATACTCCCTCAGGGTGACGGGCATACAATGCTGGAATAGCCATCTCAGGGTCATAATATTTCCTCTTTATACCACACTTAAAATCCCTCCACTTTTTGCTCACCGATTGTAGGAGGAACTGTTGACCCAATTCCTCAATATCAAATTTCATCTACATAAGATAATTAGAGCAAGTTGTTATAATCATAACTTTTGTATTTATCAAACAAAAGTATTATATAGTTTTACCTGTACTGCAACCAACACGTATTTCTTTGTGTTTTCATCAATGTCCCTCCAACTTGAACAATCAAGAGGTAATAATTGGCCATCACGTGCCAAGATGCTACAGTAGTTTTGAAGTTTAGCGGCATTTTCCCCTGTAGGCTGTCCCATATCATTGAGGCATACTTTAAGTTTCTGCCTTTGTGGAAGCTTAAATAAATCTATGCATCTTGTACGAACAAATTGCAAGAAGAGAAGAAAAAGAGTAATAGGAGAAAGAAATAGACAGCATGAGCAGAAGTGCAGACGCAGACGGAGGCTGTAAACAAATAGAAATTGCTCCAAAACTTTAAGCCAATGATATGGCTATCAATTTATACTCTAGAAATCTGCTGTACTTTTCATAACTGCTGAACATATCTAAGTGTATAAACCATTATATTACTATACTTTCATAATTATTGAAGGTATTTAAAGCTGTAAATTAGTTATAGTGTTGTACTTTTCTTAACTGTAGAAATTGTCTAAACCTATAAATTAGTTATGCTACTGTACTTTTCTGAAATATTGAAGGTACCTAAACTTGTAAATCAATTATACTGCTATACATTTTTTATTAGCTGAAAGTATTCAAATCTTTAAGTCAATTATATGGTTATCTGGCTGTAACTTTATGAATTGTTGAAAGTATCCAAATATGTATCTCCATGGAAATGGATTCACTACCTCTAATCTCGTATAAATTGTTATCAAATACATGTAGGATCAAAATTTATACCACAAGCAGGCCACATCATGCTCAGAAGTGATGATTGATTTTGTCTCCAAAAAAACATAATGTTCTGAGCATATTTAGACATTTTATGGACTAACAGACCAAGAATACCACAAGCTAAACCGAAATCTTGCTTGGTCATGAAAGTTGCATGCCATATCCCTCCCTACCATGTAATTTGCATTCAAACTTGTAAACCATGATAAATTTAAGACAGACTTGCCTATACGTTGAACAATGGAACATTCTCTTTTAATTAACACCAACAGCAAAAAGAAAATGAATACATCTCTGTATCGGTCCCTATGCATTATTCAATAGATATGCACATACAACAGGTTTAATACGATGTGATGATTTCAAATTTTAATTGCCTCATCTTCTGTAGCATAAGCATTTTGACCAAGACATATATAGGTGAAATACTCCCAAGAGCTACAATTTCTAAACCTTGAGTTACAATTTCTAGATTTTCCAAGCGCATTTAGTGTGCCTTTTCACTAGTTCGAAGAGAAAACTATCTCAAGGCAATCTGAATAGTCTCATCTTGAGAGCAATTCCTAAAATCTCCAAAAAAAAAAAATATATATATATATATATATATGATCATAAATTCAAGGCGAAATAGGCAAATACCAATTTATACCGGAAATGTAAATTTGACTCACCGAAACAGAGAAACCCTAGATCTGGGGGGTTCAAAGAGGGGAAGAAGCCCTCCTTTTCTCCACCGCTGTGAAAGCCGAAGACTTCGAACAAATGAAGGCAGATTTTTCCAAGGAGAGAGATGGCGCTCGAGAGACAGACAACAGGGTGGAAGAAATGGCGTTCGTGAGAGAGGTGGAAGAGAAACCTAGGGCGAAAGAGAAATGGTCAGGGAAAGAGATGGGGCGGAAGTAATTTGCGTAGGTTTTAGCGGCGGTCATTAAAAGACCGCTGCTAAAGGTCTAGTATACCCCGCCGCTAAATCCATGTTTTTTAGTAGTGAAGAAAACTGTTTTACTTGATGAACTCCAAGATCTCTATGATTTCTCCTCGTCACTAGCTGCAAATAAAAAAGATGATTTTGTTTGAAAATAATATATATATAAACTACATTCCAATATTTGTAAGAAATTGGATCCACGTGCAATAAAATACAAAATGGAGATCAAATCAACAACTCCAATATTCCACTTGTAAGAAATGGGAAATCAACTAGCTAAAAAACTCACCCTACCAATCAGTAATTTTTTTTCCTTGAAAGATGTAATATTTGATTCTTTTGGGCAATAGAATCCATTTGTGGCATGTAGAGAGATGGTTGATGGACAGATCTTCTCCTAAAAGCAAATGCCCGTGAAAGTGGAAGAAGAATTTGATCATAGAAACAATTGATATTGATATGTTTCCTGAAGACATTTATAGAACTCTTCTTTTCTATCGAATGGACTTGTTTAACTTTAGAAGATAAATGTTGAGCGGGTAACGAACGGGCTATGGCAACTGAGGATGTATGTATGCTAATTGAGGAGATACGTTTACTATTGAATTAGACGGTAACTTGTTGGAGCAATGGAACATAGAGGCATAGAAAGTAACGGCAGAGGTGTTTATTGAGGGGACCAGCGGATGTCAAGTCTGTGTTTATTGTTGTAGATGAAGAGGTCGTAGGTTAAATAATTTCTTTAATGTTGTGACAAGTAAACTGTCACTTCATCTGTGATGTGGAGCTACCAGGATTTAGCATTAAAGGTTTAGAGCTCTCTCGTGGGGTCTAAGGAAAAATGTTACGGTCCTAAATGTTAAGTGTTCAACAAACGAAGTCTCCATAAATCTTTAGGCTTTTGGAGCAATGATTAAGCACATAACAAAAAGACCTCATAATATATATATATATATGATTCCTTTATGTATAAGGTGGTCTAATTAGGGGATGAAATCATCTACAATTTTTAGCTGAATTGTTTCTTGCTGTTGAAATGGAATGCTTCTACATGACATCCCATGATTAGTGTTTTTGACTTTTTATAAATGTTTTACATGGAGGCCCACTTAGAAAAACACTAACCCTAGGATGCTTTACACGGAAGAATCTCAATTCAATAGCAGGAAGCAATTCCACTAAGAATTGTAGGCAATTTCGTCTTGGTTTTAAATTCGAAAGAGCCTGTATAGCCCTCACCTAGCTTGTCCCCATTTAGTTGTTTATGGTATATATACAAGAGTAGTCTTTAGTTGTTTTTAATGATTTACTTCCAGTTATTAGGAAGCCCTGCATCCTCCACAACAAAAATCTTGTAAGTTGTAGCTCGATCCACTACATGGGCTATGATTGGCAAGCGCATATTAAACAATTTTAACAAAGGCGCAAATATATCATAATATAGGGGTATGGATGCAAAAAGCCCTAATATTGATGACTTTGGTTACAAATGCAATAAATATAATAATATAAGGGTATAAACGCAAATATAAGATAATATAGGGAGATAAATGTAAAAATCATTTATTTTGCAAAAGGTTATTTTAGTCATTTAAAAAAAATAAACAACAAACTTAACAGTTTTTAACGTCAAGGGTATGATTATAACGATTTTGATAAATAGAGGGGTATAAATATAAATATTAAAAACATGAGGATATAAATACAAATATACAATAATATAGGGGTATGGATGCAAAAAACCCAAAAGTTTATAGAACATTTTTAACTTCAAAGATCTGATCTGATCTGATCAGAGCCCTCCTAAACTACAAATATAATTGATGTTGATGTTCCAACCTCCAACCATCCATAGGGTTCCAGCTACTTAATGCAACCAACCCACACTTCTAAAAGTGGGATCAAATCCATTATTGTAGGAAGGAAAGTAGCTCAGTATTACACATTAATTTGTACTAATTAAACAGTAAGAAGAGCATTCAAATTACACAATATTACAAAAGCAGCTCAACAGAAGTCTGGATTATAAAGACCTACTTCATATGGCCACTGCTGGACCCGAAGCAAGCCTTCAATGTATTGAAGGTGTCGTGTTTAAACCCTTGAGCATGATAATGCTGACGTGGAACGATCTTCGTGTAGAGATAAAATGCTACACAGGCTATTGCAGGCCCAGCCCAAAAGACCCAGTGGCCCTGCCAGAGGTGGCCCCCTCGAACAAGTGCCGGGCCGAGACACCTCGCAGGGTTCATCCCAACTCCGGCGTATCCCTTTGTGGCAGTCACCGTCGTCGAGATGAAGACGACCATCCCCACGACGATGCCGATGATCGTGCAAAGTATTACAGGCCCTAACGCCTTTGCTTGCCGATGATCAAACGCCATCCATATCGACGCAAAGAGGAAGACAAACGTACATATAATTTCAAGCCAGAGTGCTTGGGATGTTTCAAGGCCTACTTTAATGGGCCCTTGTGGGCCTGGAGCTATGACAGTGAGGGTGCAACCGCCAAGCGAGAATTTGTTTTCAATAGCGCTGCCTACGACGGCCTTGAGTGCAAGTGCACCCAGAACTCCACCAGCACATTGAGCTAGAATGTAGATGATGGCGCGAGAGAGAGAGATGAGGCCGACTAGTGCAGCAGAGAAAGTGACGGCAGGGTTGATATGACCACCGGAGACTGGGAAGGTGGCAAGGAGGAGAATGGTAATGGTTACGAAGATGAGGAAGGACATCAACAGGTTTGGGGTTTTAGTCTGCGTCTCGTAGGAGGAGATGACAATGGTGTCAAGCATGAACACTAGGAAAGCCGTGCCGAAGAGTTCCGCCACCGATGCTCGCCACACCTGAGAGTTTTAGCCGCCATGTTTGAGAATTTTTCAATATTAAATATGCCTTAATTGAATAACAGCAAAAATCAAATCAAACGCACCTTCAAGGAAAAGAATTCATCCAAGCCCAGCCTTCCACAAAAGGTTGTGGGATCTTGCTTCTTTTCATCCTCGTTTGGGCTGTGAAACAAAAACAGAAAGAAGACTTAAGGAAAAGAAACAAGGACAAAAAAAGATTTTAATTTGGTGACAATTCAATTACAGAAGTGATCAGTGCAAGAACTACTTGCCTTGGTGTAGAGGATAAAGGTTGGACCCTTCCGGCAACGTAGGGACTCTCCAAGTCTTCTACGAGTCTCCCTTTCTCCGCCATTTTTTCAGCTAGCTTCCTCTTTTTTGCTTCGTCTCCGCTCTTCCCTTTGGCGTCTTACATATATAGGCAAATCATGTAAGAGATAGAGAGCGAGAGAGAGGGGGAGAGATCACTTGAATTAAATGGATTCACATCCACTGCTGGGTGCATCCAATGGATCCGAGCACGTCAGCGCCATATTATTTTTATTTTGGCTGACGTGCCCGGATCCCATTGGATGCTGGATGCCCAGCACTGCTGGGCACCCAGCAGAGGATGCTGGGCACCCAGCAGAGGATGTGAATCCGAATTAAATATTGACTTTGCTGACGCCGGTTCCATGCAGAAACCAGATATTTGATTACTGAACCTTATAGTCCATATCGCTCTTTAATACGTGGGCCTCCTTCCAACTCGAAGTCAACGTCCATATCTTATTTTAAATGAACCCAGCCCATCTGGTCCAAACACCAAAAATTAAACCGGTAAGAACGTGGGTGTTCGCATTATCATGTGTGAACTATATCGCTATTTTTATTATGATTAATATAATTTTTGGGTTCGGTGCAACTGCCAAGAACGTGGGCGTTCGCATCTTGTGATGATTTCCTTCTCAGAAGACCCATTGATTCTATGGAACCACGAATAAACCCATTTTCTCGGGTGGACCGCAAACGGTCCGGGCATCAAATTGTGTGACACATATAATAAAGACCCATCTACTTCTCGACCCCTCCCCTACCTGTATGCATCGAGATGGGCTCTATTCCACTTTTTCAACCGTTGCTTTAAATTCTTTTATTAGATTGCAGTTCCTCCAAATTGACAAATATTGCATTGCAATTTTTTTTCATGATAAAGTTAATTTATGAGAAAGGAATTTTTGGAATGCCTTATGGCTAAGGTCAATCTGGGGTGTTCATTTGAGAGGTATATCATGAATTAAAATTTGATACACAATATAAACTCAATTAATGAATGTATATAGAAGTTCGTCAAGTTTATATACCAAACCATCAAAGGCAATCTATTTCTTCAAAAGGGAACGAATAATATTTAGGAAAATATGGTTTTTAGAGATGCTGTTTAAAAATAATCCTGATTTAGTCACCAAAATCTTAGTAATTAAAAATTAGTAATACTTTTTAGAAATAATTATAGATCACTGTCGTTTTATTGTTCATGAAGGACTTTTTTTCAAAAATGCTCTTAGCATACTTGTAAAAAAATCTGTTTATTTTCAACATGAGGTTATGCACAGTTTTGAGGGAATTGTTTGAAGAAGTCTAATGTCAACATTAAAATGACACTTATTCTCAATTATTTTTAAAAAGCATCACTAATTCCTAATTATCAAGAATTTGGTGGTTGAATCAGAGTTATTTTTAAAAAGTATCACTAAAAACCAATTTCCCCTAATATTGATTGGTCCGAGTATATTATAAAGAGAAGTCGCATTTTTTGAATTACAAAAACAATATTTATTGGCTTTCAAGAGATATAATAGACTTTTAAAGTTATTAGGAATTTTTAAACAAATAGGCATAATAGGTACATGAGAGACATTGAAATATTAGAACGATAAATCAAATGATCAGAATTTTTTGGGTTTGCTTTATAATAACTAATGCGTGGCACAACTTATATCTGGTGCCTAGAAAGTCGATCTCTTAATTTTTTTTTTGTTTATATTGATTAGGAGAATGCACACGCTATACTTGTAATAAAAGAATTAAAAACAAAGAAGGGCCAATTGAATGTTATATAGGCAGTTAGTTATGATAATACACATGACAAAAACAAATCTTGGTATTGGAGTAAATTAAGAAAATCAGAGGGCATTTTGATACAAAATATAAATCAGAAAATATAGATAATAGATAGATTTTGAAAGGATGCTTTAACTCAGATCAAGCATTGTGAGTGAGATGGCCATGGAAAAAATGATCCAAAGAACAAAGATAAGTCATGGGTTCTCCGTGTACAGGACCTCATTCATGTTGGTTGCAGCAACTTTGTCGGCTCTCTTCAATGGGATTCTGAAAGTGCATGTTGAAATTGAGTGTCATAAATAAGGAAGTTGAAATTGAGCACCATTATTAAGGATCTGATCGTTGGCCACTCCGTATCGAGCTACTAGACCTCCTCATATTTAAAGCATACAAGTCAGCAAGAGTGCGACTCAAATCCATACTCGTTTCTCTTAAGTTAATGCATGCAAAACAGGAAACCTAACAGACCTGACGATCAAACAATTTTTCCTCCTTTTTTTTCTTTTTTTTTTTTCATCTCATGTGACAAGAAGGATAACGGCAACCCATGATTTAGCTCATGTTCTAGCTGGATGGCACATCCTTGATCCGGACTCATTTATTTTTTTTGGGGTTCTTTATTTTTGGGTTGGGTACACCAACAGGCACAGATCTACTTAATATAATAGCCCCGTACACGTACAAATCTACTTACTAACCTAAACCCATAGAGTGCAAACCAATATTGTGGTAGCAGATGATGCCGCTACACGTACACCAAATATGTATGTATTAACAGTCAAGTCAATTACGGTACAAAGTGGGGCTTTCCAAATAACCTTCTAGTGTGTTGCCTGTGTCAACTGATAAGCTCCACAGATAACTCTTAGTGCCTAACCATTGATCCAACAGCTCTAAGGCTTTAGGCTTATGAAGACTTTATTGGTTATAACACTTAATATTTAGGATCGCTGGATCTGATAGATTCATAATATACTTCCTTTAAGCCTATGTGAGTATGAAGAGCAATAATTAAATGAACCCTTCTTGTCAGATGTATTAACGGTATAGATTCAAGCCCAGGTTCAAATCAGCAAACCCCAAGTTCAAATCAGGAAACTGATTTGATCAATGAAAAGATAAGGATGAAGACTGATCTGCAATCCTAACAAACTGATTCATTCAAAATTCAAGGAGAGTCAAACCGTGTATCTATCAATCAAGAGAGATTTTCTCCTAATCAAATCTTGTAGGATTAGCTTAACAGTTATGTATCTAAGGCTTTAAATAGTGCCTTGTATAGTTGTATATCTCTCTGTACTTACGTTGAGAACACAATTCAATAAATTTCCGTTTTTCATCTAGATGATCTCAGCAATAATATCTCATCCGCCTAAACAAAGAAATCTTCATAATGTGATCCAAGTTGTTGTCTCTCAAGCATAATGTGATCGATCATGACTTGCACAGTTTTTTCTATACCTATCATTTCATTTATACTGACAAAAACCTTCGACGAACTCTTCACAACAGTGACCGTGTTTCTGGTCAGGTTCGTTCTCTCGCGGGGCCAGTCTGATCGACGAAAATTTTAGCCCTAGCCCAATCTTACCAAGTCCTGCAATCTCGATCAAGCAACCCAAATTACAGCCCGGATCCATGTTAACCAGAAACGTTTTCTCCACGCGACGTGTATTTCGTTTTGAAATTTATCCTCTCACAATTCTATTTTTACTTCCCGAATAACCAATCTACCTCGTTAAAATGTACAGCACCTTAGGATTGACTTACCTAGGTTTGAAGCATTGATTTGAGAGACATTTATAAGTTAAACATACTATTTGAGCATTTATAAGTTAAGATTGGCCAAATATTTTATCCATGCAGTAACAAAAATGATCTTGTCACAACAAAAAAATGTTCTTTTATCAATAATACACATTCCAGATTGGCCAAGAGGGCAGACAATTACATGTACAGTTAAAAACGGGGGAATGAGTGCACCGTTTTTTAGTTGGCCAAGAGGCCTTAAAGCATTATCTTTGTCTGCCTAACTTATTGAAAAGAAATGAAATAAAGGGTTTTGCTCCCTAAACATAATCACTCTCGACATACACCCACCAATCACATTCATCTCCTTAGACCCAACTAAAAGGCTTATCAGAAGATTAGGCTTTCCAATTACTTGACTTATTTTAAAATAACTCCTCTAAAAGCTTTTCTATACACGACATCCCCATCACCAACGGATCAAATTTGCAAATTCAAACTTATATGAGCGTCTGATCATGATTGAATGAAGCTTGACGTTGTGATCAAATCCTTCATTGTGCTAGTGCAACAGTATAATAAAAGACTCACACTTCGTCTGAGTGAACTCGATCAATTGGTTCTTCGCTGTTGTGTCTCCCACATAACATAGGCCCCACACATGTTAAAATGCTTATTGGCTCGAACTAGATTCAGACTCCTTGAGGGTCCATCAAATTTAAGTATTACTTCTAGTCGAGGATAAACAAGCAATCCTAAGTAAACTAAGTATTGACAGGACAGAGAAGCCCCCCCATTAATGATTTGATCACATGGATTAGACATCATCTTATTTTCTTCAAAATATGCTCTCCATATAATAACAACAATGCATAGAAAAACTCTCCTTCACCCTTTTTATATCCTCACACCCAGACGACACACATGATAACTGTACAATTCCCGGAGAACAATCGGAAAGAGAGAATGTACAGGCCTAGAGACAGCTTCGTAATACAAGTATGCGATGAAGGGCAAGTCCCTCATCCTGCACCACCACATAACTTGAACTTCTACGCCATGAAGCTCTTCAATCGCTTTCGGAAGATTGTCGTCCGCTTCTTCTTTTCTATTCCCTCTCGGAAATCGTCCGGATCCATGGTTTCTCGTCAAAGACGCAGTGACCGACCAGACCCTCCCAAGATTTCGTGCAGTTCGTATTATTCGTCTAGTTCCCACTACAGTGAGGCCATTGCTGACTGTATAGAGTTCTTCAACAAATCATCGCAGGAGGGAACGTCAAATGGCAGGCAGTCGGATGCTGAACGTTGAGATATATACTTCTCTTGCTTCTTTTCTAATCGAGTTTGCTTGATTTTCTGTCTTTATTTCAAAATGGAAAGATATGTTTACGTGTTTGGGCCGTTGGAATATTTTGGAAATTAAGGAGAAGAAAACAAAGATCCCGATATGTTATGAAACAAGTTATGGGTTGATGTTCTTCGACTGTTAGCTCAAATAATATATTCTAAGAAAAACTTATCAAGCATCATCGGCTTGATAAACCCCCTGGTGGGTATCCCGGAGGAACTTCTCCTCGAAAAGATGTGCTATCAATGCCAATTAATCTTGTAACTTATTAGTTTATCACAACCATTTGATTTATAAAACTTGTGTTCCTTAAACGTTGAAACTCTTTTCAAATATAAGGGCACTACCACTGCTTTCTTAAACCATCCACAGGAGTGCAGAACAAATGGTATTCTTCTGGAGCTCTTGGTTTGGGAACTTGGGAATGTCAGTCTTTAACCAGGTAATGGTTAACCATACTTAGGTAAAGAAGCAACGGAAGCTCGCATGCAAAGCTGCTTCACAACTTCTTCACAAATTGTACTTGGTATAGAACACCAATCCTACCAAAAGTTTAAGTTGATACTAACATTTTTTTCGATGGATGGAGTGGAGGTTTGAACCAAGGTCCTCAGTGTTTGCCTAAAGCTCTGATACTATATAGAACACCTATCCTACCTGTACACACAAATTTCATGTATATTGCTTCAACACAAAATATGGTGATTACAAATAATAAGAATAAAGAAAATTTGATGAAAGGAGGGATTGTACTCTCTTTTGGGTGCTTGATCACGTGAGCATCCTCTGATTGACGAGCGGTTTGATATAGATGAATGTTATATGGTGTTTTTGAGCTTTAGAGTGGTTGTAGATGTTTTTCACTTCAAGATTTGTGTTTGCCTCAACTTTTTTGCTGGCTTGAAAGAGGATTTTCTTTTTGTAGAGAAGTACCCATTTCTTCTTTGAGAAGGAGATTTTCTCTTTTTAGAATAGTGCTCCTTTTGTCTTTGGGATGGAGGATCTGCTCCTACTTTCTTTGGGATGAAAGATTTGCTCATGCCTTTGATTTGTTTCTGTCTTTGGTGGAGGGTTTTCTTTTCAAGAGAATTTTTCTAGAGCTTCAGCCTTTGATCTCTTTGATTTGATATGTATGTGTATCTCCTCCTTGTAACCAAACCCCCTACTTATAGAGGTTAAAATTACAAGGAATTGACAAAGTTACCCTTCAAGGGATAAATAACAGAATTTTAAATTAAAATTTCCCATATTTATCTTGTGGGATATGGGCTCATAATTTGGGCTCAATGAGCTGCTTTTTTACAAACCCATTTACAAATTTGGGTTTTTGGGCACTTTGCAAATTTTGATGCCTACACTACCAAAAGCTTAAGCTGATAGTAGAGGTGAAATTTATATATATTTAATTATATTCCTAAATCTTGGATCATGTGGAACTCTTGGTTTGGGAGCTTGGGAATTATCAGTCTTTAAGGGGGTCATGGTTGACCAGACCCGACCAAGGATGCAACGGAAGATATCATGCAAAGATGCTTCATAGCTTCTTCACAAACTGCACTTGGATGATTGGATCATGTAGAATTCTAAAAAAATATTTTACTTTCACAACAAGCCCAAAATTAAGAGGAATAAAGCTAAATGTATGATCATAAAAGATCATTTGAAGAAAGGAAAATGCTGCTACTTTGCGTGAGAGTTTTGCTTTATTACAGTCTTCTCAACCTGAGCCTAAACTACGTATCTTTATATATAATTGAAAACAAAAATTGTAAAGAACGACAAATCTTCGAGACAGTAATTATTCAGGTTGAAGAAACAGAATATAAGTATCTAATGTTCATATGCAATTAAGGGCGGGCCTCTTTTAAGTTCTTGGTGACGCAAATTCTTCCATTCCCTTTTTCTTGGAAAACATCCCTCCTATTAATGTGACTAATGGCTTCTTCTTTTTCTTCTTAAGTGAAGAATTTCTCTCCAGTTGCACATCATCCTCCTGTGGATTGATGACTTGAGCCAACGAAGGAGGGTTTGCAAATTTAACGTATCTTTTCCTGTGAAACTCCAGTCCTTCTTCAGAAGCTGTTGGTACCTTCACCTCGACTTTTGCTGTGTTCTCGACGAATTTAAGGTCTTCAATGTCGGGGTCGATGGATTGCTTCTCGAACTCCCTTGCCCTCAGCTTTTTAAGCTCTCTCTTTGTTTGTTCGAGCTCTTCTTTGAGCGAAGAAAGACAATTAGCCATTAGCATACCTTCTTCTCTTGCTTTTTGCAGGCTTTGCTTCGTTTCCTCAAGCTCTGCTGCAATGGTCTCTAGCTTCGACGGGCCATGCACATCTACGCTTGCTCCAGATCGTATCTAAAGAGAAATTGAATCATACTTGTACGTAAATAATCAATTATCTTGTAATAATCACTTCTTCTAGATTAAAAACTTCCTTTGACCATTCAATTCAACTTGGTAATTATGGCCAAACGTTGCAGTAGTCATCAACAAGTTGATAAGCAAACAACTTGATTGGACCACAATTTTGCCGATTGATCCAACGGTAAGAATTGTTTATGAACAGGCCCACTTTAAAGTGAGATGGCATGATGATGAGGCTGTAGGCCAGCTGTACTGTCCATTGCTTTAATTGTTTCACTCTATGATAAAATATTTTATTAGGAGAAGTGTATATATTTTTTGATGAGAATTAGGAGAAGTGTATATAAAGTGATATGGCATCTCTTAATGATTCAAAGCGCTTATATTATTTAAAGATGAGAATTATGGGAGTTTAACTCTGTAAGGCATACAGCCATACACAGAGCATCACATGACAAAAGAATTATGCTCTGACCACTTGAGTACAATGGAAACTTGGATTAAGAGGCAAGTAACGGTTCTCAGAGCTTTATTGTAAGGTGTTACGTGGTACATCGCCAGTAGTAACATGAACTTATCTTGATTATCAAGGAAACTGTATGTTGTAAACAGTGGTTTATATTCTGAGTTGGGTATTTTTAGAATTTCAAAAATACCGGATTTAGGGTATATATATAAACATATATATCATAATGTAACTATAATTGAATTTTTTTTAGTAGAATTTTGCCCTTACACAGTGGACGTAGGCACATTTCTGAACTACTTAAAATTTTGCGTGTTCTTGTTCCTCTTCTTCTTCTCTAATTTTCTATCAATGTTGCACGATCCTCGACACTATATATCAATATAATTAAGGATTCCTTGTTGTTCTTAAGAAGAACCTAATAGAGGATTGTTCTTGATTACTGTAAAATGAAATGTAGGTGGGATTGACGAGCACTCACCTCCTTGAGCTTGTTGGCGTAGACTTCGCCGGCTAAAACTCTCTCTCCGAATAGCATAACAGCCTCCTTAACTGATCGAAACGGTGCTCTGGTATCAATTTCGGCCCGTTTGATATCGGCCACTCTCTCTTCGCCTCGCATCATATTAACCGATCTGTAATATCTTCCTCTGTAATAACATCAAACTGGGGGTGGCAACAAGGATATGATGAGTTTCAATTTATATCAGAGAACAAAGGGGAAGAAGAGGGATCGAGTTCGTTAGAAGTGGGAGTGATTAGCTGAAGGGGATATAATAAAATTATATGCTTCGTTTCTTCGCGTCCACTTCACTGGAATTCTGTTATTTGAGAGTGAAGCCGGTGGTTGGACGGTTTTGATTCGTTGGATTGGAGGACCCCGAGATTCATTCGCCACGAGAGAGACTCTTTACCTAAAGCCGATGAGAGGCGTCAATCTTCTTCTTTCCTCGCTAATGCTAGCAAGCAACGCGTTGCACTTTTGAACCCCACGCAACGCGTGCAACGCGCGCGGAAAAAAAAAAAAAAGGAGGAATGCTGTCTGTATTATAACCTGCATCGCATCTGTAGTGTAGCATTTAACGTGCAACATATACGTTGCTTTATTCTTCTTATTCTATTACTTATTTTATTTTCTTTTTACCACTATATTTAAAATTTTGGTTATTCAAAAATATAGTTATTGCCTTGTGGAAAGATGATGCAATTGATCTAGACTGTGCAAAGACACATTCAAAATTCGTTTTGCTTTGCTTCTTTACTTTCTAAAACTTTGAGGTACGTTTCGTTATTCTTAACCAAGTAACGTATCAATGTTCGGTACCTATCCTATACAGTGACATTTTAAGCTTAAGAAAGATAAGATTTTGCCCTTTACGTATACTGTAAAAGGTTATGGGATTGAAACTTAAGGTTACGGGATTTAAACTTTGTATGTATAAAATGAGTCGTATAGGTTAGAATCTAGCCAAAAGTTAGGTTTTACGTATTAAGATTATATATAGGAACGACATTGGAGTGGGTTTGAGTTAAGATCAAATTATTAACTCCAAAGGATTGACCTAGTGGTCAAAACTTGGGGCATGGGGGTGTGCTCCCTTCAAAGTCTCAGGTTCAAAACCTCTTAGGTGTTATTAATTATTTGGAGCTACCTGCATGAGGTTTATGAGCCTTAGATTTAACCGGACCATGTAGGTTGCAGGGTCTTGCACGAACCCTCAGGGATTAGTCAGTTGAGCGTAAGTGGGTCCGAATATCCTGAGTTCCAAAAAAAAAAAAAACAATTATTAACACACCTCAAAGTCTGAACTAGGTGAATTGATATAACCTATTTTAACATATATTATTTCAAATTATAGGTAAAATTATAACGAAAATCATCTACCAATACTTGCATTTTGTGATATGATTTGAACATTCACCTTTTTGTGATATGATTTGAACATTCACCTTTAAAAAAATAATTTTATTGTAAATAATTGATTTTCAAATTGAATGTGTCAATCACAATATTTAGGGGCTGTTCATGAATTTGGGAGTCAGACGATTTCAAAGCATGGTGTACCATTTCTTATTTTAGTGACTAATTAGGCGATTATAATCGTTTGATAGACCTTTTGTAAAGAAGCTGACATGATATAATTATTTGATTTTTTTCTTTTTTAGTGGACAAGAAAGATATCAGGGAGTTGAAATCTTCTGTAATGTTTTACTGTTTTGTTTCCTTAAGTGTTTTGAGATACTGCCATGTGGAGCATCTCACGATCAAATTTTTTGAATATTATAAATGTTTGAGGTGGGCCCTACATAGAAAAAACATAGACCATGAGATGCTCCACATGGCAGCATCTCATGGCCACATCAGTAAACAAACCAGGAAGCATGTCAAACGATTTGCTTCCCATATCAGGGTACGGTGCAGAGAGGAGAGAGACAGTGATCATGCATAGCTGTAAAGCATTATACCTGAGTCGCTCTATTTCGTTCCGTTTATAGGACAACCCGTACCGTAATCTTAACCTGAGCCTCCGGAAAGAGGGCTCAACCATACTCCTGCTAAACACACTAGGCTTCTTTACCTCCTCTTCTAGCAAAATAGGAAGAAATTAGGTTGGCAGGAAGACCGGAGATCAACCAGAGGAAAATTCAAAGATACATTTCTTCTTCTTCGGCGTGCCCTAGATCCTCGTTGTTATCTTCTTTTCGCAGGCGTTGGTATCTGTTCTTTCATTCTTGATAGACGTAGCAACAATGGTAATACGCGTAGTTTTTTTTTTATCAGTAATCGAGTTCCAAAGAAGATCCGCCTCCGAAGATTTAATTTCTCTCTTTATTTCCCTGGAAATGGCAGATCCGATTTATTTTGTTACAGAACAGACAAGGAAAGACTCGTCTCGCCAAGTATTATGTTCCTCTGGAAGATTCCGAGAAGCACAGGGTCGAATACGAGGTCAGATCGTGTTAAATACAAATTATACTAGTTTCCTTTCTGCAGTTCGTTTTTCTTTGGACTTCTTTAACTTGGAGAAATTTTCAGATTTTCTAGGGTTTTGAATGTGATCTCCTTGTAGGTTCATAGGTTGGTGGTCAACAGAGATCCCAAGTTCACGAATTTCGTCGAGGTTGGTAATTCTTCCGTCCGTTCGATTACTGTCAGATATTTTCGATTGCTTCACTTTGATCGGGAAAGGAATAAGTATTGCCAAAAATGGCTCACATTGATCAGGAAAAGAAAAAGTATTTCCACAATACATTAACCCGAATCTGATAACCTATAATGGGTTGTTGAATTGTCTTAATGTTGTTTGTTACTTGTGGATTTAACCACAGTTAGGCTATTTTGACGCTGGATATTTCTTTTTGTTCCCTCCACAGTTTACACTTTACATTGCAGAACAATCTTCTGTCTTTCTGCTTTCCAAAATGTGAATAAATTACTAGGGTATTAGATGCTACTTTGTTAGGTGCGGTGGACAAGGTGGTAAACTAAATCCAAGCTATAGAAGTAATAGTGTTGTTTGATTCTAGGGATGAAAATGCAGTTATATAAAGGTTTTATGAGTAGTTGCACTGTGGAATATTAATCCCGTGGTGCATTACATTGCCAGAACTTGCACAGCGATCTTGGATGTTAAGGACAAAATTGATCAGGAGATATTTCATGTATTTAGTTTTACATCTACTGTTGTAGATTTGACCTTGCAAGGCATGTAAAATAGAGGGCTCTTTGGTTGCAAACTTGCAGTTCCTATATCAAGTATGGATTATCTTTTAGATATTCTGGTAGACCATTTTCACTTAGTTTTTCCTTCAGAAATGCAAATTAAGTATGGTCTCTGGTGCTCTTATATTGATAGGCCCCAAGAAATTGGTGACGAAAGGATTAAATCCTTTTTTTTTTTTGGATAGGAATGCTTTGTGGGGTTTCTTACTTATTTCTCTTGCTAAATGTTGCATGCCTACAATCTGCTAATATTAATTGATGTGGTAGTTTAGATATCTTGGCCTTCACTTTGTAACTTACACTCTTATTATTCTTGGAACCTGATGAATATTCAAGAGCCAAAGTACCCCTTAAAAATATAATTCGGGTCTTTGTATTGATATTTTATATCAAAAAGGTTAAGTGAAAGGTGCAGCTTATGCATATAATTTGGAGCTTCATATGGATATTTTATCTCAAAGGATTAAATGGGTTTTTTGTCTTTGTTCTGTTCAACCGCTTCTCCACCATAAATTCTTCTGTTCATTTTATTAAGTTATGTTCAAGCTGTTTATTTATACATAATTTAGTGTGATTAATTTTAACTCTTTGCAGTTCCGTACACACAAGGTTATCTACAGGAGATATGCAGGATTATTTTTCTCAATGTGCGTTGATATCACAGATAATGAGTTGGCATATTTGGAGTGCATCCACTTATTTGTGGAGATATTAGACCATTTCTTCAGCAATGTCTGTGAGCTAGATTTGGTATTTAATTTCCACAAGGTTTGTGTGCACTTATTCTAATAGAAAATTTTAAGTTTCTGCCTTTTTTAAGTGTTTTTTTTTTGTTAACTTACTCATGCTCAGTCATATAGAAATATTTTGTGCTCGCTGTTAACCTGCTATCATGGGTTTGCATTCAGCTAAGAACCTTGACAGTGTCTGTTACTTTCTCCAATCTCATGAATGAATGTCATTTATTCTGTTGTGATGCCCTACATCAAATCACGAGTGCTCCTTATTGGTGCTTTTTTTTAAAGCAGAAATTCACATGTCTGTGGATGTTGACATGGCATTGAATGTGTAATTTGAAACTCATTGACTTATCTAAAATTCTCAGACCTTGAGCTAGTGTATTGGTGCCCATTGACACCCACAAGGCCACAACCTTGGAAACTACACTGTAATGACTGTCACCCTCATACCCCTTGAATTGATCTCGCCTTGACAAACACCTGATATCTCTCATAGAAATAAATAAAAGTTCTTTATTTTGATTTATCTCAGTTCATCTCATGCAATATCTGATACTTTGTTTTAAGTGTTGGTCATGCAATATCAAACACTTAGTTTTACAACAGCAAAACCCTAAATCCCAAACCTTAAAGATGAAAATGAACCTTAAAATTCTAAAACCTTTAAATTTTTTTTTTCAAAAAAAAAAACCAATAAATAGATCCTAAATACTTTATTAAAAAAAAAGGAAAAAAGGGTATAACCAAAAAGTCTAATCTTCGGTTTTAGATTTCTCTTATTTTCATGTTTTTTACTTTACAATATCATTTAAGGGGGCTTTATCAAAAGATGGAACTGTTGAACTTGTTTTTGGCTCCTTTGACAACCACGTCACTATTTAATTGCGAGGGACCCATATACATCTTCCAAAGGTGATTTACTCATTATTTCTGTAAATCAATTTGTTAATTATGTAGCATGCCTCTTCAGTTTTAAACTTTTTCCAGGTTGGGGTTGCTTCAATTCACATGAATAGTTTATATGGATAGAACATGTGTGATCACACATGCAAATGCTTAGTGAAGGATGGACAATAGACAGATAATATAAAAGATGCCCCTGATTAACCCTGATAAATTGGTTACAGCAATTGAGTCATCAACTGTTGTTAGCTTCTGAATGGATTTTGTTGTATGTTCAATGCCATTCTTCTTGATTGACCAACTAGTTTTTTCTCTTCTATTTTATTTGGGTATTTTAGCCTGCTCCCTGCAGTATAGATCAGTGTATTGCATGGTGCTCCTTTGGTGATAAATGGTGACACATCTGTATACCAGATTAATGATCAACTGTCATTTGGATGGATTTGAAAATTGCTGAATGATCTACTCTGGGATGAGAATGCCAGATCTTAGCTCAAAACATAAATTGCAGTGCATACTCATGTTACTTACATGGAGAATCATGTGATATATGATGGAGAAGAGCAGTGAAAAAATTATTTGAAATTCAAATAATTTTTTATTTATTAACTGACTTTGGTTAAAGTATAGACATTCCTACATGATGCCTATTTATCCAATCCACTAGTAAAACAATTCTTCTTGTCATAAGCAAGCATTCTTTTATATTTGTGCTTGTTATATCACATTATGATTTAATATTTTTTGTTATATATATTTTTATTAATTCTTATTTGGTGCAAAAGGTGTATCTGATACTCGATGAATTCATTCTTGCTGGAGAGCTTCAAGAAACAAGCAAGAAGGTATATGTGCCTTGGCCCATTATGCTTAATTAATTCCTTCTCCGCTCTATTTTTATGTGGCATGAAAGTTACAGAATCCATTTTAGTCAAAGCATATGGTTTTCTTGTGTTTGCTTCATGTCTCTTCATCATTCCCTTGAAGGGGACAACATTGACATTGCGTAGAGGATATGTAATGTAACTTTTGTCTGAGTTACCTCCTTGT
Organism: Buxus sempervirens; assembly: GCA_947561395.2. Classification (NCBI taxonomy): domain Eukaryota; kingdom Viridiplantae; phylum Streptophyta; class Magnoliopsida; order Buxales; family Buxaceae; genus Buxus; species Buxus sempervirens. Next base: position 40,449,769 of record OX387190.1, read on the forward strand.
TTGAACTGCCTACAGTGTTGAAATCAATTGCATTTATCTGTGTAATATGTGCCCCCAGTGTCACCATAGTCCAAATGTCTCTAATGATTGTATTTTCTTTTGCTCTTATGTTTCTTCGAGAACAAGAAAGGAAACAAATTATGGAATGCAGCGGTTGCATTTAAAATATTCACAAGTCATGGAAATACCTTTTTCATATCTGGGCAAGAATTAATGAAAAATGGCAACTCAAATAATTGTGCCTTCCCTAGAACAGAAATGGCTTATTGTCTCACTAAAAATCGTTGCATTGGGAAACTTCATAAGCTTGTCTCAGTGAAAGTATGCATAGCTTTTTTTTTTTGATAAGGAAAGTATGCATAGCTGTATTTTTAGTTTTTTCTAATATTTCAATACAATAAAGGAATCAGGAATTGAAGTTGATGATGAATTTGCAGGCAATCATAGAGAGAATGGGGGAGTTGGAAAAGCAAGAGTGAGAGTTGATTTTCCGATAAGAATGTGCAGGAGTTTGTCCCGGCATCATTGCTTTCCTGCAATGACATTTACTTTGATCCATTTATACAAATCCAATAGCTGATTTTGTTATTATAGTTTCAGGGAAGGAACACCAGTAATGAAATTTCCCTTTTCGTTTCTGCTCTTTGCTTTTTAATATTTCCTAGGTTCTTCCTTTCTGGTTTGTTATGGTGGGGGAGTGCTTTGATCTTCAGAGTCGACTTGGGGTTGGGGACCATCTCTAATGTATGAAGGCGGGCTTTAAGCATCTGCTTGGGCCATGAGTTTGTTTGACAAAAAGTTCTTGTAATTTTATTTATATCCCATATTATATTTGTATGCTACCGGACCAGCTCTACTAGCAACTTTATTTTTAATTTGGGGGGCTTTCCATTCAACTGAGATTCAAGAAGGGAAAGCCGATTTGGTTCCTTTAATTATTGGTTAAAGAGATGATTTTAGTGAGATGGTAAATGATGGGGAGGAGGAGAGAATACTATGCTGGATGTTTTCAATTGCTATGACTTGTAAACTGATCGACAAACAAATCTAGCTTTGGTTTCTAATTCCATTTATTTGAATCCTGTTGACCCTTAATATACCGTTGTCCCGTTTTCACCAAGGGGTTGAATTTTCTTATCCATGTGCACCTGCAGAACTCAATATTCGCCATGAATGAAAGCAGCTGTTGGACACTTGTCTCTACAGAACTCAATGATACCCTGTTCTTTCGTGGCAGAACCTTTTTGTTCCTATTTGTTTTAAGATTCCCTGTTCGTTTGAAACAGATCCCGTCACTGCAGCGGCTGGCCTACACGGACATGGATTGAAAGGGCTATCTACGTGTTAATGAATCACACCAATAGGTGATGATTGAATACATCGAGGAGTATTCCTGTTTACACTATAACAACCCATTGACCCTGTGAGTGAATGATGGTATTTAATGATTTTTCTTGTGGATTTCACTTCATATTGTGGATTATTCGACTCTGGCGTCCCTTGTGGACTTCCATAATATTTCTTTTAAATTTTGAGTGGCATTCCAGAGAAAAACTCATGAATAGACATAAGCATAGTGCATTTTAATTAGAGAATATAGAAGGCCTTTGAACTTTCAAAGGACACGATAAGAAACCATAGACATAAGCTTGGTGGATAGTGGAATATTAGAGCATATCCAAGTCTTTTTTGGACTTTAGAATCTCCGGACTTTCCAATTAGGTTGGTTGCAATAACCACAAAATTTTAGTTGCTGCTGTTGTTGAATCAGCCAACAGGACCAGTAGATGCTTAAATTCTATTTATGGTGTATGCCACAAGGCCTAGAACACAGCAGTGCCTTCTTAAGGATTACCATAACCAATTCATAGCAGCACATTCGCCATTTTGTCTCATATTCCATACTTCCCAGTTGGTTCTTAATGCGTTCCCAGTCCCCATCAAGCCGGCATCTCACGGCATGTATTGTACGATAATCGACTGCTTACACTTCCATAGAACTTGATCACATTGAATTTGTCTTTTCTTGGCCCGTCGAGCTTTCCAATGCTGCTTGTCCTAGTACTAACCAAGCTTGACGGAAATGGAAGAGATATGCATTTGCTTCCTCTGGACCTAACTATAGCAACAATATTCTCTTTTTTGGCTTTTTACTCCAATTGCAAGGCCTGATCATCTCACTCCTACAGCAACTTCTATTCATCTCTACTCTCCAATTTCTTGAGCAAAATGGGTGTATTCCTTCATCGGATATGGCCTTCTGCACCGACGGCAATTTTGTTAGTTATTATGTGCAGTTTAGCAGGCAGCACATCTTTCCTCTTCCTTTGTTTTGTTTAGTGGGTACATTTGTTTGTTGCTCAATAATCCTTTCTCTGGTTTTTGCAGATTGCTATGACCCCTTGGATGCAAATGGAAACATGACAGTAATTTTTGACATCAATAAATGGAACTTAGATGGATATGAGGTTTGTATTTTGTTCTGCCTTCATCAACATTTTCACATATACAGTTCTACAGTTTAAACGTATTTAAAACTGATTGAAATCGATTATCAAATAGATGATACTGTACTTGTTGACAAATCAGGTAGTAGTCTCTTGGGAAAAATTCCGGCTCAACAGATTCTTTTCTGGGTTCCTTGATATAAACAAGCATGTAAAGGGAATTGGGGATTTAAAGATGGGTTCAAGAACAAAATTCTTTTTAGAGTCTATTGATATGTGTTAATACAAGGCCAATGATGGACCTGTTTAATGCATTCAAAAAAAGCAAATGGCCATGGGCAATTATTAATCCATTTGTTCTGAATAATTGTTTATCTATTGCTATGAATTATGTGAATCAGCATCCAATATATTAAATCGATGGATGTTCATTTGCAGGCAAGAGTCACCATTCACAACTACTACCAGTACCGGCGGGTACCTGGTTGGCAACTAGGATGGACATGGCCAACGAAAGAGGTAATCTTGTCCATGAATGGTGCCTTTGCTACTCAACAAGGGAATTGCTCAGCCTTCAAATCCCAGATCCCATATTCTTGCGAGAAAAAGCCATTCATAAGCGACTTCATGCCAGACGCCCCAGCAGAGAACAAGACAGAGAACTGTTGTCGTGGGGGTCTTCTCTCTGCCTGGGCCATTGATCCTCAAAAGTCATCCTCCTCTTTTGATATTATAGTTGGAAACCTAGATATCAATGCTTCTATTAAGTCACCACTGAATCCCACTCTCATGGCACCAGGACCTGGATACACTTGCAGCCCATTCTTAGACGCTAAGCCCTCAGTCTCACATGCTATAGGTGGCAAGAGAGAAGTGCAGGTCTTCAGTAAGTAATCTGAGTCCAGTTTCTGTTGGTTTAACCGTTTTTTTTCTTCTCACTTATAGATGCTTCAAGATGTACTAAGTCATGTCAATGTTTGTGTTGAATTGCAGGGACATGGAAATCGGCATGCACCTACTCTTCTTTTGTGGCTAACAAAGCACCCAATTGTTGTGTTTCACTCTCTACATTCTACAATCCTACCATCACACGGTGCCCCGAATGCAGCTGTGGATGCAAACTAGGTGACAAGAATGCCGTCTCCTGCATTAGGTGCGTTCGAGATGACCTTAACCCCAATCTATCATTAAGCTATAATTTTTTTCTTTTTGTCTAACTAATCAGTAACATGATAGATAAGGTATGTTTTTTTGATGATATTTACCAGTTCTTTGTGTCACTTCACTCTTGGGAATGCAGTGAAGGTCTCCCATTTCCACAATCTGATTTTCCCAAGCTTGAAAACGTAGTGCAGTGCACTGATCACATGTGCCCGGTTCAAGTTCACTGGCATGTCAAAAACAACTACAGGGAATATTGGAGAGTGAAATTGACAGTCACTAACTTCCGCTATGGGTTTAACTACTCTGATTGGAATGTGTTGGTTCAGCATCCTGGTTTCAAACAGCCTGTTATAACCTACAGCTTCAACAATAAAACGCTTCCCACTGGTGTGTCTGAAGGTAATTTTGTTTGTCCTCATGTTTCTCAGTCTGAGATAACCATTTTCCCTACCTCTTTGCCCTACCAACATTGATGCGTTTCTCATGATGAATGGGTGTTGTGGGCAGATGGGCTAGGACTCTTCTGGGGTATCCCTTACTACAACGATGAGCTTTTACGAGCGGATAACAAACAACTGGGCTCTGTAACAACAGATATAATTCTGCAAAAGGATTTACAATCATTCACATTAAGAAACGGATGGGCTTTTCCTCGAAGGATCTATTTTAATGGTGAGAACTGTGAAATGCCTCCTCCGGATAATTTCCCCATGCTACCAAACGGTACTTCTAATTATTTTCGAGTTTCTCTCCGCCTCCTTTTGCTCCTTCTCCTTACAGTAATTTTATGGTCTTGATCATAATAGTGTAATCTATATATCAAGAGAGGTCAAAGACTGCCGCTGAAACTGTAAGATTGTGTTTGTTTGTTTATTAGTTTTTTTTTTTTTTTTTTGTGGACAAAATTATCATTCATGTCTGTTGAAGCTACGATTTTTTTTTTGGAGAACCGGTAAGGCTGCAGATCATATACTTACAGATTGTTCGTCACCATCTTAAGGATTGTAAAAGTGGAACTTGAGAGAGTCAACAATATTTTATTCCTGGATTATTTGTTACTGATCTTATTCCTGAGCCCCTGTTTTTTTTTATCATGAAAATATAACATATCTTTGCTATTTATGACTCTTTTCAACCAGTCGATGTTTTCTTTGTCATGAATGCATCTTTATGGGCAAAAGTCAAAATGTTGGGAAAAAAAGAAAAAGGAAATCCCAAATGAATATAGGAACAAAAATTTTTAGTTTGAAGACTATAAAAAATACCCACAACCAATGATGCACTGCCGTATTCAAGACATTTGGATGGTCTAATCTGAGCCCTTCGAAATTGGACGGGTTAATGATTTTATGTTAAAATTAAAGCACTTAAAATTAAAGCACTTATGCCAATCCTTAACGCTCCTAAGCAGCGGTTGGTTGAAGAATCCACTGCGTGATTATTCTCATCAAGTGCCCATCATTCAGTTTGGAGCAAGTGAACTTCTTTTGTCGGGAAGCAAATCAAAGTAGCCGACCACCTTGCTATATCTATACTATGCCGGCCTCCTTTTTTTTTTTCTTCTAACAATTGTCATTCCCAATTAAAACAATCCAAAACTATAATCACCCCACTATTCTTTTCACATTTAAATTTAAAGCCCTACTTAAATGGTACAGTTAAGGGTGAGGACATACAGTATATAAGTGACACTACTAATAACTTTAAAATTGATAATTTTTCTTATACTTGGATTAAGAAATCATCCCTGTATTTCACTTCTTCTCCTAATGTTATTATGGATACTGTATCAGATGTTAGTTAATTCTATTTCTGAATACCTTCTTACAAATTAGGGAAAAAAATTCTTTGAATGGTTCAATTTAATCTCTACTGTTGATGTTTTTTTAAGTGGGTTTTATATAAAACATTTACGAAAAGTGAAAAGCACCATGCAGCATCCGCATCCACTTAAACAGGAGGAGACAATGCAACCTTAGATTGCATGCCATTATATTCCATCATCTTGTGCTAAAGAGTTACTCGATCGGTATGTAGCATGCCGCATGCGGCACGCCCTTATCCGACCACGCTTGTGCAGATGCCACAGCCCACGTGCGATATCACACGTAACGCCACAATAGATTTGCTCACTCTCAGCAGTCGATTAAGTGATTACTAATGCCAATCAGATGGTTTAAACACAACGTAGACAGCTGCCGATGCCTAACCAAACAACGGGTCGCAGTCGTAGCGTCGCGACAGAAAGACAGGAAATTAAACCAGCCAGGGCGGACCACACCTTCCAAATCGTGGACCCCCACGTATCTCCAAATGGATTGCCTTATACTTTATTCAGGTTACCGAAATATTAAAGGCCCTCCTGTTCCTAACCTGGATCTCTGCAATTGGTTCAGATGAAGGCCCTCCTGTTCCTAACGACCGGGGTACATGGGCCACCCTGTTTCCAATAGTTTACATCAGTGGCCCTTCTTCACGCACAAAAGACGGGGGTCTGGACGTCAGGCTCCGAGGCTGTTTTAGTAATTTAATAATATAACCAAATTGACTAAAAATCAGTCGAAGCGGACCTCACCTCACTGGTGAAGAACAGAGATTCTATCGTTCACGTGCTTTGGTCGGCCGTGGATTAGGTCCTTGCTTAGCTTGCACAAATAATCTCAGCCGTTCACGGTTTTGGAATATGTGTAACCCACATCGTTTGAAGCTCTAGAGTGTAGCCCAACGCGCGTCTCCTCCCTCCCTCGCTCTCTCGTTTCCAGAGAGCAGTTGAAACCTCGTCTTATGTTTTATATATACCCTTCTGTTTTGTCTCTCGAATCTCGATCCAGACCTGCAAATTGAGAACGCCAAGTGCATTCACACATCTCATGCTCGATATCTGATTAGAGAGAGCAACGGCCATGGCTCCTCATGAGGACCGCGAGGGAGTTTCAGAGGACGCCGTGGTAGCCGAAACAGAGAAGAAGCCGATTTTAACCATCGTCATCGTTATCGGTATATTGATTTTGATTTCGTTTCGATTGCTTTGGTTTTATGTTGCTCGCTCTATTCTCTCCGTAACGGAATCTGTCTCTTTTTGTTCGTTCTTTGTTGATTTTGAGTACCAGCTATGCAGACTGAAGCGCTTCCGCTCGTGAGCAGATTCCAGCTCTCAGAGGACCTTGATTCCACGTGACTTCCTCTTTCTTTTACATGTCCTCTTTTCTTATTCATCTTCTCGCTTCACTTTTTAGTGGTCTAGTGTGTTAGATCTGTTTTTGTTTTGACCGCCAATCATTGAATAGGTTGCCAAAGGGCTCCGACATGATCTGCATATAGTCACGGTTTAACAAAATATTTTAGAATTGATAACTGGATTGTCATTTTTAAGCGAAAAGAATAATAAGCTGGTCCTTTTCTATTAGTCTTGATTTATTAGCTCTTCACAGATTTAGTTGTCAGACTGATTCAAATTACAAGCTCCAAACAGACACAAACGTGAATAATTTGTTATATTTCTTCCTGTAGTCTTGATTTATTAACCCTTCACAAAAGGGCTGCCAATGGGTTGAATACGGTATGGATCTACCATGATCCAAATTCGAACCAAAAAATTAAATCCGATATCCGAATTCAATCCAAAATCCGATGGATCTTTTATACTTGAATCTGAATTCGAAACTGAATTCATATACAGCATTTGAATTCGATAGTCAACCAAACAAATAACTGAAATCCAAATTCGATTCGATTTGAACCTAAAACTCAAAAATTAATTTTAACTATTAAAGTAAATTTTAACCATCAATTTTAACATCAAAACTAATAAGACATAAAAATATTAAAGAAAGACAAGAGTAAGGATGGTTCAATCCGATATCCAAATTCAACATTTTCGGGTCAGATTTGGATAACCATCGCCAACCCAATTCACAGATATAGTTGTCAGATTGATTCAAAATTGGAAGCTCCAAAGGGATAACAACACCTAGTTGATTTGGTGAAATTGGAGAGGGTTTTTGTTTGGGTGCACATTTTTTATTTTAAAATATGGTTTCTGATAGATTGACCTGTGTAGCATCCTCAGCTAGTCAGGATTAGGCATTTTGTTAATATTTATGTAAGCTATAATATAAATTAATATTGATATAAAAAATATTCTACATACCTCCAGCCACTAGGATTAAGAAATGATTATAGATGAAATCTATAGAAGCCAAAAATTGTAGAAGCCACCCACACATTGGAGCCTCCCACGTTCAAGAGAATATAAAATAAAAGAGTCAAGAAAGTCTAATTTAGTTCTTAACCAAATGAGCCAGATAGATGGAATATGGGCTTCTATTTATACTAAATCAGGTTTAATCCTATCTCAACTATAACTCCTAATTTATCTATCTCATCACCAATAGGATTAGACTATAATTGGGATAAGTTACTTAAACTACCTATAAGGGTAATTTCACCGTAGCCCACTTCGCGGTTATTTGGGAAACCAAAATAAAGATGTGTTTCACGGGGCATTTTGCCACTTTAAGTCTCCAATAAAAAGGCATGCACAACACTCTTACACTTGGCACACATGACACCTCACTTTTGAAAATCATTTTCCAAAACACACAACTTTCTTGGTTTTAGTAACTTTGAAAGACTTTCATATGGCTATAAAACTTTAAAACAGAAAAATAATACCTTTAACTTCTATGTGGTATCCTTATAACCACACATAAGACTATAATTACACGAATCATGGCTGTTATATTTTATAGGTAGACACTTCGTTCCATATATCATAATGTAATCTCCTGTATAGGCCCTTATGTGGTGTAAACTTTATGAGTGGATAATCCACTCATCATATTTTATGTCTCTACTTTATGTATACAAATTGAGACAAAAGAAACAACTCAAATATACATGGAGCTCCTAAAACCTATATGACCCACATGTTCTAGATATAAACTACGTGTTAACCCTTTTGTTATAAGAACAGTAACTATCAATTCAGTACCACTATGTTCAATGATATACAGGGAGCTCCTAAAACCTATATGACTCACTATATTCTTTAATTTATGCATACAAATTGAGACAAAAGAAACGACTCAAATATACAGGGAGCTCCTAAAACCTGTATTACCCACATTTTCTATGTATAAACTACATGGTAACCCTTTTGTTATAGGAACAGTAACAATCTATTCAGTACCACTATGTTCAATGATAACCTCACTATCTCTAGCATGCTCCTGAACAACATAGTATTTGGTGTTAATGTGCTTATTATGAGCACCACTCTTGTTCTTAAAGAAAATCACAGCAGCTGAATTATCACAGTATATCTTTAATGGTTTATATATCGAATCCATAACCATGAGTCTTGTGATAAAATTCTTCAGCCAAGAATTCTATGATGTAGCATCATAACATACTACAAGATTCACCTCCATAGTAGAAGTCGTAAGGGTTAGCTTGGTACTTTTTTATGAAACAACACCATTAGCCAAAAGAAAAATATAGCCTAACATGGACTTCTTCATGTCAAGACAATCAAAATATTTGATCAACTCCAAATGATCAATGTGTTTATATATAAGCATGTAATTCTTTGTTCCTTGAACATGACCTTCTTTACTACCTCTGAATGATTTCTACTTGAATCACTCCAGCCATCTACCCAACATTCCTACTGCAAATCTAACGTCTGCTTTTGTACAAACCTCTACATACTTTTAATTGCCAACTACAAATGCATAGAGAACGTTTTCCATATCCTCAATTTAAGCTTATTTCTAAGACATTGGAACAAACTAAATTTATCACTCTTGAATATAGGAGCTTCACTTAGACGAATATTTCTTCATATTATACCTTTCTAGAACTCTGTTAATGTAGTAGGCCTTTCGAGGCTGTTCCAGAATCCTTTAGGATCTATCTCTATACCTATGAAATAGGAGGTTTCTCCTAAGTCCATCATATCAAAGTTCCGTGTAAGGAATTATCTTCTCTCATAAACATACCTAAATCACTGCTAGTGAGAAGAATATTATCAATATAAGACTAAAAACATATAGCGACTCCCACTAACATTTAAGTTATGCAATTATCGACAATGTTTTCTTAAGGCTAAACAATGTAATAACATTATGAAACTTTAAATACCATTGTCGAGAGGTTTGTTTCCATATATTGATTTCCTAAGTCTGATACAAGATGACTGCCCTCATCTGAGGTAAAACCCTCAGATTGAATCATATATATCTCCTCTTCAAGATCCATTACTACCCCTTTTATATTATTAATTATGTCCAGTGTCTCCTGGTGTTTAATTTGTTGTTTTAGCACTAGTTGTAGGTACTTTGCACACCTCTTATAATTTACTTGAATTTTTTGCATCACTTGACTGATTGTGCAGATTTCCTAAAGGCATCCCATGGGTCAGATATTATGGAATGTATAAAGATCTGCATGTTAATGTAATCTGGCCGGGGAAAGATTTGGTTTTGGGTAAGTATCAGTTCACGTTAAGTTTTCTTAAATTTGTTAAGACCAACAAGCATTTTGTCTAAGTAACTGCCATGCTATCTTTTGGTTTTTCTCAAGTTATGAATTTGCTCATTCACGTATTTTAAACCAGCAAACAGCTTTCGGGGTTCCAACTGTTGAATGCCAAGTGCAATATTCTTTTAAATGCAAAAAGGAAAAAAATTGATGAAAGAATTTCGTTTGAGATATAATAGATATACCTTATTCAAAAGGCAGAAAAGACTGATAATTTTATTTAATCTATAGTAGGCATAACTCGTTCTGAAGGGAGAAAAGAATGCTTATACAGGACTATACTTGAGCTATGGCCCAATATTATCCCACATCACATTCAGCAGCAACCGGCTATCTATTTCTCTTGACATGTTATTTTATTTTTCTAGAAGCCTTAGTTTTGCTGTAGGATTGCTTCTGAGTGCTTTAGATTTCAATTTTAATGGAAATTTTGCTCCTTCAGAATAATTGAATTTCCCTACTTCAAAATATTTTGCGTGAATTGGCATTTGTTGCCTTGGAAGAGTCTTAGTAAGTGTGCTCATACCTGTATTTTTTTTATGACATAGGGCCATTTATGTTAGTCTTGTACTCTTATTTTCTTCATAGTCTTGTATGTAGAAATTCAAAGCTTTTCAAAAAATAAATTTCAGAGAAATTTAAACAGTCCTGACCAAGTTAAATTTGGAATTGATGGGCTAATTATATTGTGCAGTTTTCTTCACAGGCATTTTTACGTAGCCACACAGAAAGTTATTAATACAAATGAATGGAGAATTTGACTTTTGGACTATCAGTTATCTCTTTACTCATGCTCCATAATAGTGTCTTCTTAGGCCAATTGAATAGATCATTTGTGGAGTTATATCGCTGCTTGATTTTTGAGAACTCAATTTGCAGGGGTGGATAGTATTGGCACAGTTTCTGCATCTCTTGTGACATATGCTTCTATACAAGCATTAAAGCCAGACCTTGTCATTAATGCGGGCACTGCTGGTGGTTTTAAGGTGAGCTTTGTTTGCCCCTTTTTCGGCTATAACTGATGTAATGGTACTCCTTTAATGAAGCTGTTTCCTATTTGATACTTTCAAGAGTATTTCAAAGAACTGAAAACACTGGCAAGAATTCCAAAGTGAAAACTAGTAGATTCCAAAAGGCATACTTCCATTATTTAGGATAGTATACTGGCCTTCACAAACCAGAGAAGGGATTGAGTAATTTATTGGGTTGACCAGAGCATCAGCTGTTCTATGCATGATTTTGAAATTCAATTTTCACTAATAAAATATGAATAATTTTTTTTTTCGAAAATAATAATTTCTTATATAAGAACTGACTTTCTCAGAATCTTTTATCCTAAAACCAGTATGGGCACTGGTTATCCTTTCTCCCTGATTGATTCTGTTGTTCGGTTTTTAAAACACTGGATAATGATGTGAACATAGAATTAATGCTGAATAGTTTGAGTGGAGAGATAACTTGTAAGTGCTATTCAAGGAGATATAAAGGAAAATTTATGAGACCCCTTTGGAGAGAGGTGTAGAAAAACTAAGAAAGATCAAGTATGGGTGAACATAGTCAAGATAGACAAAGATTAGCCTCAATAGGATATTAAATTAAGAAAAATTATTGAAATAGTTTTTGCATGTTGAATGAAATTTGAGGAGGCACCATGAAAAGGTATGAGATGGTGGAAGGTTGAAATTTCTAAATTTTGTGGAGGACTCAGGAGGCTCCAGATGGAGTTGTTCAAAAATGATCCAATAGTACTTAATCTGATTAGAGATATGGTTTTCTTGAGGTAGAAATGGCAGAATGACATCCATGTTGCAGATCCCAAGTAACCCAAATAAAGCATTCTGTTAATTGATATGTTGAATTTTTTTTTTTTTGGAGCGATAACTTGGATGCTTGCTAGGGGTTTTAATTGGACCTTTTTTCTTGATAAAGAATTTGTTACTCATTCCTGATATGTACCTTCAATGCACTCTTTCTTTTAATCAACTGTTACTTTACATGGGTCTGATTGTGTAATACAGTCAGTCCTGAGCTCAAATTACTTAAGCTGTAGAATTTGGGTGAAAATGCCCACTATCAAGGAGTCTTCTATCTTTTGATTAAAAAATGTACATTTTTTCTGCTATGTTCCCTGAAGAAAGAAAAAGATGGTAGGAATGGGAATTGTTTATTATTTCTATACTTCTGTGTCTTCTATTTTATTTTCAATTATTGCGTCTTTTTCAAAATGACCTCAGTGCATGCACTCTTCATTCTATGTTTTGATAAGAAATTGATAAATTTTCTTAGCAGAATGATCACAAAACATGGAGGAAATGATTCTTCATGTTGACATTCTTGAATAATTGCAGGTGAAAGGAGCTTCAATTGGGGATGTGATTCTTGCTTCAGATGTTGCTTTTCATGATAGAAGGATACCTATTCCTGTAAGTTTTTTATATGTCCGTCTCCATAGATTTCTCTCTTGTTGGTAATTTAGGTACTTAAACAGGCGGGGAATCTGTAATAATTTATATCTGCATCTCCCTTTGGAGAATGTATCTAGAGATGAGGATACCTTCCTTTTTTATTTTTTTTCAATGGTTCAAGATTGAGGATGAAATATATGACTTGAAATTTTATGCAACAACTTTTTATTACGATGGCTTTCAACTATAACTTCTTCTTTTTGAAACAATGTTTTCCATGTTATTTTCTAGAGAGTAATGCAGTTACGGTTTTAGAATCATTACTTTTGGTGAACATGCGCAGTATTATCTCAGTGCTTTATTAGTTAGAGAACAGCATCAGGCCATTGTATGGCTGAAATATCATGGTAGTCATCAATTCTTTTAAATCATGGAGAATGATGCAAATTATGATTTTGTCTAATTTAGGAATCACAATCCGATTAGATCAATTACTTGATTCATTCGATTTAGATGAATAGTGGGAAAAATATCAAATAAGTTTGGATTTTATAAAGTCAACTTAGGTGTAAATGCATGATACCGGGATTCTTAGACCATTACTTAAATATCTTCCTGAGTTGTTTTTATGCAGGAACTGTTTGACCAAAAAATTGATGTCCTCTTTGATTGAAAATTAATGTCCAGTGTGAGGAAAGCATGGAAAACGTGTAGATATCCTTCCTTTTTCTCCTTTGCACCAAATATGCAGCTACATACACATAGCCTTAAAGCTAAAATATTTAGGAAGTCATGTGTTCGGATATACAGTCATAACCCCTTTCCTTGACTTATCTCTTTGGGCAATTCTTAGAAACTTTTAGATATATTTATTTCTTATCTTTTTTGCCTTTGCATACATTCACGGCAACATCCTGTTTTCAGTAAAAATCATATAAATATTTGCCTTTTTGTTGCTAAACACTGCTTCATGTATTTAGAAGAATCCGAAGCTATATTATTCGCATAAACTTTGCCTTTTAGCTTGAGGAACACATTGATTGCACAATGCTCTAGATGCACCTCTCCAGATAAACCTTCTAACTCTTGGCTGTGGGTAGCATCCTCGTCCATGTTCTCTATATGGAAAATTGATTCAAGATAACAGAAGTGATTGCTTTTGGGAATCTCATGGTCATCAACGCTTACCATTGCTTTTGGAAAATTGATCCAAGCTACAATTAATGTGCTCAGTTTTGCATTTACTGCCTCTGGTTTGGTCCACTAAAAGTGCATTGTCTGTGGACCCAAAAACAAATGTGTATAGGAAGGCCCGTCCTTTGAATATGAGCAATAAATTCATCCATCATGAGAGAAAAATGTTATAAAATTCTTAGCTGACATTTTATGTAAACTTATTGTTACTGGAAATTCATTTGTCTCAGTCCCAGCTGCTTTTACCCTTGTTAGAGTACCATTTTTGTATGTACTTAATGACCTCAATTTATCTGATTCATGATACTCATTTCCTCCCAAACCCATCAGATCACTCTATCATGTACTTTTTCTAGATTAAAAAAAAACAATATGAGAGAGAAGAGTCATTGGGAAAAAAAAAATGTAGTGGTAGCGTCATTGGGAAAAAAGAGTCATCATTTTATCTGATTGGTGCAGCCTGTAGATTATTGGCAGTCTGGAGGATATCCAGTAAGTCTTTCATTATCAGGATTATTCTATAGACTATTAGTTGCTATCCTATAACCATTTCTAGGTTTTTCAGTTTGTTTCCCCATAATACCCATGTTATCCCTAATCAAGATGGGGTAGCTACAGGAACTATATGTGTGGTGCAAACATATATCATAATGTTAGAAAAAGTATGGGATTTAATTCAAGAGCTCATGTTTGGCACCAAGACATTTTTTCTTGTAACATAGGTTCCTGAAAGATCATATATTGAAATTTAGTCCTTTACATCAAGATTAATGCACCTTGAGATCAGTTCCCAGTTCCTATTAAAAACACATAGTTTACCTAGTAGTAGGTTGTAGCAATAGTATATGAGTTCAACAATATCTTGACCCTTTCTCTAACTTACAGGAACAGACATGAATGGGAAGTTTGTGCCTAAACTTTTGGTTGTTTCATCACTTTTATCTTCATCTATCCCCTATTTCCTTGCAGGTTTTTGATCAATATGGAATTGGTGCTAGGAAGACTTTATCAACACCAAACCTTGTAAAGGAACTTGACTTGAAGGTGATTTCTGTGCTGGAAATGTGCTTAGACTAGCTATTATGGCATTCCTAACCTTATTAGCTGTTGTTGGTTCTTGATTTTTCTTGGAATGAAACCTCTAATCTGTTAAAATGTTGCATTTGTTACTTCATCAATCTCCTCTTAGGTGATGATATTTCTGTTGCAGCAAATTGTCTCTCCAGGTGCTTATGGAGATACTTCTTTACAGTGAAAAATATAATGTATGCTCATGTTTAAAAAGTTATCTTATATGTGTGTGTGTAACAAAGAAATAATAATATCTATACTTTTATATAAAGGGAAGAGGGAGATTCTGGCCTGATGTTTGGTTTCTTGAAAATGCCCCTTAGAATGCATCAAAGACTAATATCCCTCATTTTTGCCTATTTCCTTAGAATGCCTCTCAAAAATATTTAAAAGATATCCCATAAATGACTATCCAAAACTAATTTCTAAGTATATGCAGTATGCATGTGCACCCACTAGCAGTAGATAATTTTTAAAGGAACTCAGTAGAATGAATAAATTGTGTTTTCCTTTTATGAGAAACAATACATATATTGTATGAAATAGGTGGGCTAATACAATCTCCAGAACGTCAATAAGAAATGAATTATTTTCTTATAAAGAAATGCAAATCCTGGCCTCAGATCTAGCACTACTCTCTGGGGCCTTGCACTTCCAAAATTACCGCACCTGCTTTAACTGGAGAAATACATCGCATATTTACGAAAGTTTGGACTATGCTACAGATTTGATTAAATGATTTTGTCTTGATTCTGTTCCTCACATTACAGGTTGGCAAATTGTCTACTGGTGACTCTCTTGATATGTCCCCTCAGGATGAAGCTTCAATCATCACAAATGATGCTACAGTTAAAGACATGGAGGTAATCTATTTGACATGCTATCCATGTCTGATCTTGTAAAAGAAAAATATCTATCAAAATGGAATAGTGTGTGCTTCACATTTCAGCATGTGGAAGATTGGAAAGGACCTTTCTTTCTTAAATAGTAAGTCATTTTTTAAGCCTCTGTATAGAGTGTACCGTAAGAAAGGACTTGCTGGAAACAAGGGTCAAGTGGTCCTTGTTAGTCTATTATAATGTTTTACCGTTCTTATTGATTTTTCTGTGGGTTGATTTAAGTTGTTTGGTTATGTCATAATATGTTTCTATTCAATAACTGTTCAAAATTTTTTATTGGCAACAGCACTGAATGGTTACCATGCCACCTTTAAAATGCCAAGTTTTGTTTATTTTCATTTTCTGGAATATGACTTTGGGTTTGGAGAGTGCGGCTACGTGCTTATTATTTTAATCTTTGGCTTTCCAGGGGGCAGCTGTGGCATATGTGGCAGATCTCTTGTCAACCCCAGCAATATTTATAAAAGCCGTAACTGATATTGTAGATGGTGACAAACCAACTGCAGAGGAATTCTTACAGAATTTGACTCTGGTGACTGCTGCACTTGATCTGACAGTCACTCGAGTCGTGGATTTCTTAAATGGAAAGTGCCTCTCTGAACTTTGAGGTACCTTAATCTCCTACAAATTTGGCCTTTTTAATTAGAAAATATTCTTTGTTTGTCTGAAAAATGAAGAATAATCGGCAAAATGCTATTTATAATGAGGTGAGGGCAAGGGAAAAAGGAAACTTTAAAATTACAGAGATTATAGATATATAATAGTCTAGTATTGGTTATTAGATAATAGAAATCTAACTAAAATGAAATTATAGGAGGATGGGGAATGTCTTTGGGAGAGCTTTTGGAAGAAGATAAAAGATTCTGGTACTTGGACCTTTGCCCTTGCTCTCAACCTGGCTAATAATGCTTTTGCTGACACTGACCTAGAGGACTGTGCTACCATAAAACTTGACTGAAATTTTTTTTCCTTCCCAGGTTATTCATGAAGCCATGCATCTTTCTCCAACAAAATTTATAACTGGCATCATGCCAGAATGCGTTACTTGTATCGGCTACGTATCAGCAGATAAGTACAGCTAATGCTTCTTTAGGCTGTATATTTAACTCTTTATCAGTTGTGTATTGATTTAATGTATCGATATGTGTTTATATACGGTTGAAAATAGCATTTAAAATTTTGTTATTTTACCAGCTTACAGAAGAACTTATTCACTATTGGATATGATTTGAAATCTTTTGTTACGTTTTTTCCTTGTTAAAAAGTCATCTGATATCCTTCACGAGATTTACTAATCTGATATTGGTTTACTCATTTGGATGGTAAGGCTAGTAGTTTTGTTCAGCAGGTATGTTTTAAACGAAAATTTCTGTTCCGGTGTGACGGCCTTGTTTACTCTTGAGTGTAGAGCAAAAGCTGGAGAGAGCGTGAGTAAAATTTTCAACAGTTACCTATGGTCTAGAGTGAGAGTGTGAGAGCACAAATTTCAATACATCACCAATGATCCACAATGGGAGTGTGAACACGTGGTCTAAAAGCAGTGAGCGTAAATCTTAGAGAGTCACTTGTGGTCCAGTGCCTTCCAACGGCGCACATGAGAAGAATAGTAACTACGAAGGAGAGACAATCAGGATTGCCGAACGAAACATCAAAATTGATTAAGAAAGGTCTAAGCACCAGAATCTTTTATCTTCTTCCAAAGCTCTCCCAAAGACATTCTCGATTCTCCTATAACTTCATTTTAGTTGGATTTCTATTATCTAACAGCCAATACTAGACTATTATATATCTATAATCTCCGTAATTTTAAAGTTAAACTAGAAATAATTAAGTCAAATCATGATTTGGACATACTAGAGCAAAAGCAGGTATATGTCAATACATTCTAGGAAGAGGACCGATTTCCATATTCCAGGTAGAGCACCTATTGGTGGAAATCCGTCCTTCAATGGCAGGAAGGTTAGTGTTCGGCCTGCCTGGGGTTTTTCTATGGCGTCTCGAGGCCGGATTGAATTATGACCGCTCTCCTGACGGTAAGAGCCGTCGGCGTGCTGTCTGGGATAGTTCTTGATGACCGCGAACTGGGATTTGAATGGTACGAAGAGAAATAGCTGCTCGGACAGCAAGAACTAGGTAAACCCACAAATGAAATTTTATATATGAAAACGCTTAAGCCAATTCAGGGATTACAAGGTCCCATGTAAAATTGTAAACCCGTTATCTGCGGCGGCTTCGAGGTCTTGACCGAATGCTGCGTGTACGACAAACTGATTACCAGAGTCGAGATGCTCCCAGTCATGTACCTTCTGCATTGCAAAGCAGCCGCAGATGCTGAGAACCCTCAGGGCGAAGTCCACCAGCATCATCATAGCCAGCTGGGAGACGGTGATGGTGCCTTGTCACTTTGGATGATGAACCCATGGCATAGAACTGCTGCTGCTGTGTGTCTGGGGAGAACTTTGAACCAAGCATCTCCATTGAAGGAGCATGAGCAATCAGAGCTTGAGCACAAGGAAACGGGGAAGGTGAAAATTGGGGCCTCCCATTTTGCCACTTCGGAAGATGGAGCCCAGAAACACCTCCTGGACTGTGCTGGGCCGTCAAATAAGGCCCCCACATCTGATGATGTTGCTGCCGTTGCTCCTGCTGTTGTTTACCTGAGCTTACCTGAACTACACGTTGAGGGCTATGAAATGGATTAATTGCATAGGGAAGCTGCAACTGTCCCTGAAACCAAACACATCAAAGTGCTGCTTTACACACTGCTTAAAGCTTAACTTGCATTCAAATCAGATTATAGACTGGATAAATCATTCACTACTCTACAGATGCAG
This sequence comes from Buxus sempervirens, assembly GCA_947561395.2. Taxonomy (NCBI): domain Eukaryota; kingdom Viridiplantae; phylum Streptophyta; class Magnoliopsida; order Buxales; family Buxaceae; genus Buxus; species Buxus sempervirens. Next base: position 40,468,326 of record OX387190.1, read on the forward strand.
GGGTTGGTAATCCATACAAGGTAATCTAGGTCTAAAAAAAACCGATGGACAAAAATGCCATATCAAACATCCTCCGAGGAAAGAACCAAGACGCATGTATTTATCACAAACATTAAATTTTTTACACCCTCAATCACTATGTATGCAGTCATCCCAAAACTTCAAAACTAAAATCTAAAAGAAAAAAAAAATGACCATTACCAGATTGACATTGGGACCCTCCAAAGTCCCTGTGCACAGATAGATCCATCTGGATCCTTCAATTAATGGGACAACAACCATGAGATCAACATATCAGAATTCATTGCAATTGATGATTCAAACCATGTGATGCATAGGCTCTGGATGCTCGAAAGATATCGAATGAAATCTCCATTTTAGTTGATGCTCTTAACATCTAACATAGATGTGATTTTTGGGTTTCTTGATCACCCAACAAGGTCCCATGAATTGGATAGTCCAGATATATCAACCATTGAACAGCATTTCAGGATTAGCAAGAGAAGTGTACAGACGAGGAAACATATAAAACCAATTCACATGTATTTTCAAATAATCTTTTTCACCGTAATTTATAAAATAAAGCAGAGAGAGAGAGAGAAGCGGGGGGAGAGAGAGAGACCTGATGTGATGCTGTTGATGTAAGCTGATCAGGGTAAGGAGAGGATGGATAGTGAGTGCAGGGGGGAGAAAAATGCATGACTGGACGATGATGCATCAGTGAATGCAGGTATGGAACATGGAGTTGTGATAAGGGCTCCAATCCACGTCCTGCCGAATTACTACTACAATTAACTTCCAGTTTGCCGCCACCAGGTGACAATGAGAGGAAATCACAACTCTGTCAGGGACCAGAATTATCATCAGAATAAATTTACAGGGTAGAGAGAATTCTGAGAATGAATAATAACTAACCTGCTTTTGCTGATCTTGCCAGTGGCTTTTATCTCGTATAACACTGGCTCGAGCTTCATTTGGGTTCTTTGTGGTAGTAGAAACATTTATGCTGCTGGCAGATGTACCTTCATGTGAACTAATTCTCACCTCAATTGGGTTTTTGGCTGCCATGACATCTGTCCCTCTTCCTTCACTCAGATTCAACTGATTGGGCAGAGTTGCCAAATTATTTTTTTGATATGCTACCTGGTAGGCCCGAATGAGATGACTTATATAAACGTGTCTCGTGGATTTCTTCCATGTTTTTCTTCTATCTATAACACATCTTACATCCTGTATACATGATAGAAACTAAATTTGGTCAGAATGTTGAAAGATCCATTCATGACAAATACTCTGTTGAGGAAACAGACTACGGAGCTGCAAATTTAAAGACACGTAGTGAGATAAAAAATTTTAAAAAAAACAGCAAAATTGGAACAGTGAGAAACAACCCTTCTCACCTTTTCTATTGAAATACCATTTCTAGCTGAACCAAGGCTAGTGGCACAAACAGTAGCATCAATCCAAGTAGGATATATGGTTGCAGAGGACCTGAATGAGGAAGCAATAAGAATCAGGTGGGGAAAGGGAAGGTGGGATGGGAATTATCCGGGAAAATCATAGATGGGGAATAAAGGAAATTACTTGAAGGCAGGGCCTTGAACTCCAGCATCACACGACCCAATCGCAGATGGGCCTGACCACAAATAATGGTCAATAACGAAATTTACAAGTTAAGCATTTCAAGATTGGAAAATAATGCATTTCAGGTATGACTGTTGAAGGAGAATATAATACCTTCTATACAAGCAACCTTGCTTGCCTTGATGAGATGGTGCTCCTGAGGATATGCAGTCACAGCAACCTGAGAAGAAAAAAAAAAAAACCAAGCACACATTAATCAAAATTCATTCCAAAAGAAAGTGCAATTTGAAATTGAAGATGGAAACATACCGGCCACATCCCATTTGTTTTCTCTCTCCCAAAAAGCAAGGTTTCTTCTTGTTTCGACCATGTTGCTCTGCAGGATAATCAAACAAAAAAGGAAAATGTCAAATCTAATTGTTTTGCTTATTAAATTCCTAGTAAAACATAAAAAAAGTACCCACCCAATGTCTGAGCACAAGTCAGATGGAACAGAAAAGCTTTTAGTATCGCCTGACAGCATCTCATTCTTGTGATCACTCTCAAAAAATGAGGAAATTTGTTGATCTGCTTGAGGAACAGCATTATCTGATTCCAGGTCCACTTTTTGGTCCTCAAGAACAGAGTGTGATTCTCGAATAGTGGTTTCAGTCAAAGAATTGACTTGCAAAGTTTCTAGAGGAGATCCTTCTACACTGGGAGAAATATTTTGGGTTTCAGCAGCAGTAGATGGGCAACTAGACTTCATATTCACCTCGTTTGGAGCTGTAAAATCAGAAAAACTATTCAAATTAACAGACCGAAATATATAGAGGAAAGAAAGAAAATGAAGATAGAACTGAAGTACACCTCCACAGACAAGCCTTGAACTCTCCCTGATCTCTGGTGAGGGAGAACGTTTTGCTTCTGAAGCCTCCAAATCCACTTTTTTGTTGCCAGAATTGTTGTCAGGAAACATTTGTGCCAAAGCATACAAAGTCTCCACAACTTCTTCCTCGTCTTTGGTAATAATTGGTCCAAGAACAGCCTGCCTATGGGGCTGATCTGAGCATCCACCTTGTTTCTGGAAAGAACAATCCCAATTACCAATCAGAATGTAGAAGCAGAGAACTGAAAAAGCAGATGATAGGCAGCTGAATTATAACCAACCATGCTCTGTTTTGATTTCTTTACACCATTGATTGGGGGTGATTCAATTCCATTCCAATCGGAGTTCAACTTCTTCACCTCTGGCGAAATTGGAGAGACGTTTTCGATGTTTCGCTTGCTCATAGCTGCAATTTTTAAACCGGATTCTCCAAATATTAGATCCAAAGAATCAATAGATATGAATATTATCCCAAAATCTTATTAAACTAAGAAGGAATACATACAGAACCTTGCAATAAAAGCAAAAGGAATATATACAGAACCTCCCATTACAGGAATCCATTTGAACAATGTTATGGAACCTCCAGTAAGAGACGCGCTCTGGTAAATAATACGGAATAGGGATGGCAAAATTTTTCTCTTTTTTTTTTTTTTTTAATATATATTCAAACATTCGCACCTGATCGTAGCTTCCGGGGAACAGAGGAAGGATCAACGACGTTGCACTCATCCAGTGGCTGTGAAAGAATATCCAAATAAAATAGAAGGAAAGAAAAAAAAGAAAAGAAAAGAAAAAGAGAAGAAGATACCAGTGTCGTCCCTTGTAATCAAGAACATATACGAACCTTCCTTTGGAGCTTAAATCTCTTATTAGAACCAGTGCCCGGTGATGGCCGACGGTGAACCTCCTCGTCTCCTTCAGTCGAACCACTCATTTCGCTATCTTCGTTACTGGAAATGGCTATGTCAAGGAAGCGTTGACCTCTAATTTTCTCCTTCTTTGGTCTCTCCGAAGTATCCACGACCCCACAACCATCCAGGGCTGTAAACAAAGGAGAAGCAAGAAGAAAAGAATTAAGCAAACAACCCAGAAAAAGATAATGAGGTTGACGCATTATCCGCAACTCTATCACAAACTTCCGACGAAATGAGAGTACACAGAAATAGACAAAACAGAGAAGGTTTTGTCCCTTCCTGACCCTAGTAAATTCGAACATAAAGAAAGGAGACTTCAGTAATCATCTTTCAGTTACCAGAGGCGAGCTTGTGTCCAGATGGCTTTCTCTCTCTCTTCACAGGTCCCAACCGCCTCGCTCCGCGCCTCATGTCCAGAGCCTTGTCCATTTCTGGGCCACTGACATCGAGGAGAAAACCTTCCACGACCGCCAAAATCTGATCGAAACCACCCCCAAGTAAGCTAAATGGTACCAAGATCTTAGTCAATCACCATCGAATTCCTTCAATGGCAGACCAAAAACAAAAAGAAGCGAATAATCAGCTTTAAAGAAAACAAATAAAATCCTGTCTTGCTACTCTGTTTCCGTTTCCTGTGAGAACTTAAAAAAAAGAGCGATTAATGGCGAGAACGAGAAGGTCTTTCGCGATTTACCGAAAACCCCGCCGGAAAGAGAAACGAAAAAGGGAATCGGGTTTTCCAAAGAAGAGAAAAATGGAAGGATATTATTGGCCAGATATATCTCCGTGTCTCCCACTTATACCTCTTCCCTAGTTCTCTCAGTGAGTCTACAGGAGCTCAAAAGTTTCATTCGGGGAGCGAAACCAGAGCAGAGGAAAAGAACGGAAAAGTGGCCAAAGGTAGTGAAAAAGAAAAAGGTGAATTCGACCCTTCTGTTCAGAAGAATCGGGTTCTTCATGAACTAAAGCAGAGAGAGAAAAAGATTGGGATAAAAATGGCAGCCAGAAATCTCACGAGAGAAGAAAAGAAGGTTCAGGAAAAGCTCAGACACCCGTGAAAAATCCATTACAATGAAAATAAATCTTTTTCAATAAAATCAAAGAGAAGCAAAAAAAAAAAAGGAATAAATAAGCTGTTAACCAACGAATCTAGTTGGATAAAACTCGCACATCTAATACCTCCGAATCCCAGCCATTCACAGAATAAGCCCTTTCAACCCACCCAGTGAAGAAACAAAGAAGAAAGACAGTTTTCTTCTTCTCATACCTGGGATCTTCGCGAATCAATGTTAAGAACCAGAAAAGGCCCGAAACGCATTTGGAAAACAAATACAGGAGAGAATCCACGATCAAATATCTCGAAAAATGACGAGAGAGAAAAAAAAAGAAAAAGAAATATATGACAACCTTTTGAACCCGCAAAACATCGACGGTCAAGCTGATCCAAATTGGAGCCTCGAAGCTCTTCTGAGCTCAACCCTGCCGACAATCATTCAAAAAGATGGAAAAATCGAAGCTTACTCTCTGCAGAACAGCGCTCGAATGCATCACAAACTCTTCCTCTCTTTTACTGTTTTACATTCAATCATCTCTCTCTCTCTCTCTCTCTCTGCATCTTACTCTCAAAAATTTATCCAAACTCGCTTCTTACGTCATTCCAGAATCGACGGCGAACATCTCATGGTTCTCCACAACCGTCAGATCTCCACCGCAACATCCGACAATCCAGCCTACGTGTCGAACACGTAGGATCATTAACGTACGCAGTCGTGTAGCATGCCAGAGGTGCAATCGGTCCACGTCGCAGTCCATGCACGGAGATCGACCTGGACGGTACAGATTTGTCTCTCATTATCACTTCTCGCGTGAACCGTCGAATCGTTTCTGTTTGTAGAAACGTACATTCCCCTGGCCATCGAGTTTCAGACGGTTAGGCGGCCCTGCTCCTCCAGTAACCGAAACTTTATTCCTCCATCAACGGCTAAAAATTGCAAGGCTTTTCTGTTCTGCCACGTGGCTATCAAGCTTTTCCACCTTTTTCCTCAAAATATTCCATCTCTGTCCCTCTCAGAAAGCTCTGAGCCTCTGAAATCTGCGACGCGAGTGTACTTCTAGACCACAATTAGTCCCCCACTCCCTATCACCAGGAAGAAAGTTACGACATGGACGATCTTTTTTGAAAAATCGCGGAACAACGAGGACAAAGACGGCGATTTTTTGATGTGTGATGTGATGATTTGACTCTCTGCACCCGGAGTGGGGGAGTCATGCCCGCCGCGTGACTCTCTGCGCTTTTCAGGTGGCTAACGTCTGAATTACCAAAATAGCCCTGACTCCTTTTCGGAAAGACGATTATGCCTCTTCGATTGCATCTGATCGGCCCCAATGAAATCGTCTACTGGGGTGGGGCGTATACGATTGGGTTGGTTCCTTAAAAAATGAATGGATCGATAAGAGACGCGAATCAGATCGGATCCTGTGACATCCTGGCTGTCTGAGTGGGCAGGTGAATGGGTAATTTCATTGGACGAGCTACCAAGCAAGGATGTGCATATGGTTGAGATCCCACAACGCTCGGGGATGCTATAAATAGTCTTAAGACCCCCAAATTAGTAAGAGGCCTTTTAAGGAGCAACACGAGACTAAATCCCCTAGGAACCCTAAAGTTAAGCGTGCTCGGGTGGGAGCACTGCTAGGATGGATGACCCCCTGGGAAGTTTTCTCGTGTTATCCTTAAGAACAAATCCGTGAGGACCCGTGGGCTTAGAGCGAACAATATCTTGCTGGTTATGGGTCTGGGGTGTTACAGACCTGTGTATAAGATAAGTTGCATTTGGTAAGAAGAAAGAGTAAAAATTTTTCTACTTTGAATTCCAAAGTGCATGTCATGAACTTCAGGGTAAAACGGCTGGAACGGACTTGAATCTCCAAGGAAAGAAGCACGAAATGCCTTCTTGAAACAGTACGATGAACAAAATAGAAACGCCAAGATAACTTGATACATATCCTACAGTTGAATGTTTAAAAGGATTACCCTAACACTAAAGCTTTTGGCCATTCTTGTCGATTAGGCATATCTAAGGAACCTCGCTTTTGAAGGTTTTTATCTCGCTTCTTTTGTCTCGAGCTCCTGCAGATGGCCAAAGTGAATAGAACAAATATTTTAAAAAAATAACAGAGGTGGAAGAAATGACGGAAAATTAATGATAATAAAAAGAGAACATTTACAGCTTGAAATGTTTTAAGTTTGGGAAAACTAATGATAATAACAGCAAATTTAGATGTTGAAAAGCAAATTTTCAGTACATTTTTGTAGATAATCCATGAATCCAAGTACTGTGTTAGAAGTTTTAAAATGCAGGTGCAATTGTTGTCCCACTATTTTCGGTCATTGAAATATCTTCTTAATATGGTTAATCATAAGGTATAAACTTACTGGACTAAAGATTAGAAAATCACTCTGTCAATGCTCGCGATGCCATGATATAAGTGAATGAAGATTAGAAATTTCTTTAAATATATACATTTGTGTCATTGCTCATGAGTTCATATTAAGCAAGCACCGATCGTCAATCAGATGGTCCTCATCAAAGGTAGGAACAACGAACATCCAAATTCCTAACTAATATAAAAATTCAAACTAGAATCAAACCCAAACCCACACCAAACCTCTAACAACACCAGTCTGCAAATACGCATGAGGCCTTAATAAAACTCTTTTATGTCCAAAACGTTTCATGTCTCCCAAACAAACACAATATGATAAAATCAACACCCACTTCGAGCTTTGTGGATATCAAAACATGCAAGTAACCGTCCAAGTGTATATATACAAGCCATACCAGGCATGCTTCCAAGATAACAAGAGCTCCTAATACTTCCTCCTACAGTACATTCAGCAACAGCATCAATCATTTCTTCTCAAAGAAGGCAGAGACAATGGGGAGTGAAGGACAGGCCACAGAAGTGGGGGAAGGTTTCCCAAACTCTATGATGGCAAATCCAGGGAACGCGACAATTCTAGCTCTCGGTAAGGCCTTCCCTCACCAGCTTGTGATGCAGGAGTTCCTAGTTGATGGCTACTTCAGAAGCACAAACTGTGATGACCCTGACCTCAAGGAGAAGCTGACTCGACTCTGTAAAACTCTTAAGCTCTTGCTTTCATTTGTTTCTTTCAATTTGAACCGCAACTATAGCAGGAAAATTTCCATGTTCATAAATCTTCTTTGTTAACTAATGAATTCTAGGACAATTATTTTATTTTATTTTTATACAAACTGAATTCCTCTGGGATAGCCCCTTCCCCACCTGAACTTATGGTAGTTCCAGTCTAGCAAAACTCCATGACACCTTCTCATTCATCTGATCTATTCTTTCGATTAAAATTCCAATGTCACATTCCTACCTTGTCTTTGTGATTATCCAAAATTTTAGTCATGGTTCATTCACACATTGGCTTCTATAATCAGCCTGGTTTCTTTCCAGGACCAATGTCATGGCAGTTAATGCTATAAATTAAATCTATGGATTATTGGTTTCCAACCAAACAGGAACTATTGTACTGGTGCGTTATATGTATGATGCTTGTAATGTGCAGGCCAGACAACAACAGTTAAAACAAGGTATACGGTCATGTCGGAGGAGATTTTGAAGAAGTACCCAGAGTTGGCCATCGAAGGCCTACCTACCGTTAAGCAGAGGTTAGATATCTGTAACAAAGCAGTCACACAGATGGCCATTGAAGCTTCACGAGCTTGCATCAAGAGCTGGGGCAGGCCTAGTTCAGACATAACACACATAGTCTATGTCTCCTCTAGTGAGGCCCGTCTTCCTGGAGGTGACCTCCACCTCGCAAGAGGTCTTGGGCTCGGCCCTGATGTTCGTCGGGTCATGCTCTATTTCATGGGTTGCTCAGGAGGTGTTGCAGGCCTCCGTGTTGCCAAGGATATTGCTGAGAACAACCCAGGTAGCCGTGTTTTGCTTGCTACATCTGAGACTACCATTATGGGCTTCAAACCTCCAAGCGCTGACCGCCCATACGATCTTGTGGGAGTTGCACTCTTTGGGGATGGAGCTGGAGCCATGATACTTGGCACCGACCCTGTTCCTAAAAAGGAAAAACCTCTCTTTGAGCTGCACACAGCAATCCAGCAATTCTTGCCAGACACTGAGAAGACAATTGAGGGGAGGCTCACAGAAGAGGGGATCAGTTTCAAGCTAGGAAGGGATCTCCCTCAGATAATTGAAGATCATATCGAGAGCTTCTGTGCTAAGCTGATGAAGGTTGTTGGGTTCTGTGATAAGGAGTATAACAAGATGTTTTGGGCCATTCATCCAGGTGGACCTGCAATCTTAAATCGGATGGAAAAGAGGCTTGATTTATCACCAGAGAAGCTAAATGCTAGTAGGAGGGCTCTGATGGACTATGGAAATGCTAGCAGCAACACAATTGTGTACGTATTGGAGTACATGCTAGAGGAGAGTATGAAGCTCAAGGAGGAAGACAAAGGAAAAGACGTGTGGGGTCTCATTCTTGCTTTTGGTCCTGGGATTACCTTTGAGGGGATTCTAGCAAGAAACCTCCTTGTCTAAAAATAGCCTCATGCTTTACATTCCAATGATACTTGGTTTTAGATGCACTGAAGAAGTTGTCCTTACATAAAACTATCCATTTCTTACTTATCAACTTGAACTCTTTTATTTTACTAATTAATAATTAATCTAGCATGTTGAAGTTTCCACTACATATGTTGAAGAAACAAAGCACGATTACTTCTTATAACCAAAGGCATGCAAACAAAATCCTGAGGAAGAAGGAAAAAAGATGTATGAACAGTTCCTAGTATCTTGCAATATTCAGCATAGATAACATCTTCAGATAAAAGGTCATTATCAGAGAGTTGCATGATGAAGCAAGCACTATTATCTGTTGACAGCTGTAAGCATGTTTAATATCAAAGATCAATCATTAAGTGCCATCAAATTGGAGTCGCATTGAAAGAATGATGAAAGGAAGATTTTATCATGTCTTTTTTATCAAAAAAACTACTAATCCAAGAAACAGATATCAATCTAAACTAACCCTCAGCAATTTCCATAATCAGCCACTATGATTCAAATGACTCGGTATACTAATAGCATAAAACCAGAGAACAGCTAGAAATGCTGGAAAAATTATGGTGTCGAGATAGACACTCACATGACATGCACTAGGTGTCCACAGCTTCGTCAAGAAAGTGCGGGAGTTTCCCTTCCGGGGATGGAAAACCTTGCAAATAAGAGACATGGCGAAACAGCCGAAATAGTCATACTGACTTCCTCCACTCCTACGGTATCATCATCACTGTTGTAGACAAATCGAGTGTGTATGCCACTAAAATTTCTGCATCCCATGTACACGAACCTTGCTTATCCCTTTAACAAATTTTATCAACCAATGTTCCTTCCCTTCTTCTTCTGCTTTTGAGCACTTGTATTTGCCAGAACGGACCAACAAGACGCACTGCCCTGTTCAACTGAGTTTTGTTGACAATTACTCCGCTTTTGGCATCTCCTTTATTTTATTTTTTTTTTTTTTGGTAAAGCAGCTATTGGGATTTCAATACTAGAGAAAGACTGAGCCGGTGGGTTTTTTGGATCTCAAGAGTCTCCTGCTGCATGCAATACATCTATGCCAATGTCCTTCTGAATTCAAAGGTTGAAATGAAAATAACCAATAAAATAAGGAATCAAATTTAAAGAAAAAAATGGATCCTACAATTGTAATTTTTAGAGAAATTAATCGGACCTGGAGTTCTCTTGTGCTCCAGAGGAAGTTCGAGGAGCCAAGCCATCGACGTTATCGTTGAAATCATGATCGCAAGAGAGTTCCATTAGATTTGGTGTGTTAACCGGAAGGGAATCGATGATGCTATGTAAATGGAGAAATGGGCGGTGCTCAAACAAGATTTTCGACATTTCGGGTTCTTCAACCTTCTGCAAGAGGGTTTTAAATTTATCCCTAAAAATAGCCTCCCCAGAACCAGGTGTTTGTTTCAATCGATCCCTCTGCTTGGCTAGGGGTGATAAGGTTGCAAGATTTTCCATCGCAATCCCAAAATAGGTGATAAGGTTGCAAGATTTTCCATCCCGATTCCTATCGGTCGGGTTTCCTGGAACCAGTTATGCTGTCCCGAAGGAACGGGACACGTCAGTTTCTTTGTTCTTCTCTGAGACGGCAGGAAGAAGACAAGAAACAGGAAAGAGAGAGCAGCTACTTTCTCATCAGCCCTGAATTTACATTTAATTAATCTGGAGGTATTAACGTGGCTCTCAATGAGATGGCTAGCGTACCCACATAATGCACAAGCGAAGGCTCCTGGTATTTTCCCTTTTTTTTTTTTTTTTGGTAACATCAAGAGAGAGAGAGAGAGGTGCCTTTGGTTTCCTGGTATTTTCCTTATGCTGAACCGTTGGGATTTATATTTAAATCAATCGCGCTACCTACGCCTGGTTTCTTGTCTGGATCAGCATCAACGATCTTAGCATGTCAACATAACGCCTTTATTTTTTTTTTCGGAAGGGGAATGGTGGATCTGGCTGATCCAATCATTCAAATGAGAATAACACCTCGTACCATCAAACCGACAACGACAAAGGATAGTGCCATCTTGTGGGGCCATGTCTTAATCTGAAACTCTGAATGCATCTTGAGTTGAACCTGAAAAAGGCTCCATCACAATCCTTAAATCGCAATTGGCATGTATTTCACCATCTGCGCCATCGTCTTCAAGCATGCCTAAATCTCAGGCTGGGTCTAACCTTTTTAGAGGGGAGAAACCCATAGCTCCACGACAACAATTCCATCAATTTTGCAACGAACAATTTAAAAAGACGAGAGAAAAAGAAGACAGAACAAAAGGAATGGATGCTGATGCAGATTCCGTACTGGCCAGACATCTTTCCAATGCATTCACTTGCTGAACTCTTTTAACAACAACAAACTCTGATTCTCTAAAAAAAAAGCTTGAAAATGTGGAATGTCAAACAAAACTCCGACTCATTGGCCAGAGACTACTTACAACTTAAAAGTCAATTCAACTGTGGTGAAATTGCCCCCTTAATTTAAGTTTTGTCCAGATCTCCCGTATCCCCATCTTTACAAACATCTACCAGCATTCCAGTGCAATAAGAGAGCACGCCAACCACAGTGAAGTGCAAAAAGTGATTAAAGACCACCTACATTCCCTAATTTAAGTTATTCGAGGATGCAGTATTCTCGTACACTACAACTGCACAAGAAGTCATCACACTCATACAACCCCGGATGGAAGACGTAACACGAGCTGCCCACCAACGACGCTGCAACCAAAAAGCGGGCATTGAACCATTAAAACATACTTCCAAAGCTCTAAGTTATAGTAATCCTCTCTCTCTCTCTCTCTCTCACTCATACACACACACACACACACACACACAAAGAGATCTTAACAATCAAAGCAAGGTGCCCACCTCTTGACGTAGTAGTAACAGAAGTCAGCAAGAATGAATGTTTGGACAATTTCTGAGAGGAGGACCATGGAAGGCCATAATCCATAGCCCAACGCTGTCAGTAAACGTCCTCGAGTATCCAAAACCTGTCAGAAGGCCAAGGCAGATAAACATTAATTGGTATAAATCCACTCTAATAATCTTCCCCCCAAAAGGAGTTCTGAACACAAGAAAGTTGAAAACATACAAAATTATATCCATCAAAAGCACTACTTATTTGTCAGCCATGATATTCTGTAGACAAAAGTTGTGCAAAAAATATACGCACAAGGCAAAGAGGACAGAACTTAAAACTGACCAAGCCAGTCTCTCACGGCACAAAAGTCAAAATTATATAAGATAATTAACACCACCCACTCTTTATCTCTAGCTTTGTCCCCTTCTGGAGCATATTACAATGGACTGCATGGTTGCTGTCATTGACCCATGCTTATTTTCAGTAAATGAGAACAATGTATATTATCTACTACACTCCTCCCCCAGTTCAAATTTTAATTTAAAAACTAAGCTCTCATTTATTTCCCCACCCCTAATACAAACAAGGTAAAATAAATAAAAAACAGAAGAACTAAATAAAATAAAATAAAATTTCAATTCTGCATGAACAAACCTGGAGGACCCAGTGAGCACAGCTCAAGAATCTTGCTACTCCTAATGCAAATACATAATGAGCAGTAAATGGTTCAACAATCTGAAAAATGTAAAATATATAATGAGTAAATGAGGAAAGCAGTAGTACCACAAATTATCGGATGTCTGCATTACTCCTTACTTTACCTTTGTGTTCTGCATAACACGCAACTGTGGTAAAACCGAAACAGCTTCAAGGTAAACACAGAAAGCCCAGCATATCCTATTTAAAATATGATGTGATGTCGATGGATGAATAACCACAGCTAATACAGCACAGGGTACCACCTATTTCCAAATGGGAAAGGAAAAATAATTACATCAACTTGCCAAGATGAGTTGACAAATAATAAAATTACCATTTAAAAGTTCTCCGCAAATCCAAGCAGTTCACGAAGTATGCCGGCAATGACGTGCCTAAAAGATTAAAATTAAGAATAGAAACAGTTCATGATAAAAGCTTTCACACTGAAGAATCTATGTTCCATCCAATTAGGTCAAGTTTATAGGGTTAAAGAGGATAATCTTAAATGGGAGTTCACATGATGTAATGGTTAGTCCTGAAAAAAAGTCAGCAAAATGAAAATAAATTAACAACTAAGTCTTTGAATAACTGCATTGTACTAAAGCCCATTTTTAAGAAGTTCAGTCAGATAAAATGGCTTTTCATATTTATTTAATTTTTACCAATTTTCATATTTTTCTAGACTTTCTAAATTTTATTTACTATTCAATATACAACAAAATTGTATTAAACTGTTCATTATCCAGAACAGTTGAAGTATTAGCACCTGCACCAGCCCTTCTACAAGTCAATTAATGGTCAAGATTTAAGAACATTGCCTTTGCTCACAAAGTTAGGCGGATGGTTTTCTGGTGTCTCACCAGGATTAGATTCCTGGTTGCAAGGATTTTTGCCACGTGAAATGATGACATGACCAATCGGTAAAATCGTAAAACATAGTAGTAGTATTAACTAACCATCCATAACCAATACACCAATAAAGCTTAGGCAAGTAAAACACTAATATAGTTATGCAATTGACTCCTTTAATAATAAAAATAGGTTGAAGTAATTGACTCCTTTAATAATAAAAATAGGTTGGAGTGATTACATCATTACACAGTTCTATCAGTAGTAGGCAAATTTTAGTTGTGTACAATTTTTTTTACATAACTGCATTCTGTATAGTTCTAATCAGTATCAAACAAAAATAATATAACTATAATATTAATAATAATTTTTAGCAATAGCTCACAAATTAATGACATAAATTAATATCAATAATGATATGCAGTTAATTTTGTTAACATAAAATATAGTGACAAACAATTAGAAAGCACATGAAAATAAGAAATGAGTTAACATAAATCAAATAATTATATTTTTCAATAAATAACAAAGAAATCATTAAATGAGGGATGAAAAATATGTACAGGGGTTTAAATATGGGGAAAAAAAACCATTGATATAAATTTCTTCAGTGATATCTAATGACTTACAAGAAGTAAATACATAAGATATACACTAATAAGAACCAATATAAGCATACAAATACAGAAATAGGAAAAATATGAATGCACCTTCCAATCAGCCTCAATGCTATATCAATCCAGATGTCCACAATCTGACCCACAGCTATAAAATTAATTCAGTTGAATTTTTCTTAGCATTACATCACCTACTTTGTTGCTTTAAGCTTTATGTTGAATCGGATGAGCCTATCATGGTCCAAGAAGACAAACAATCTATCTAGTTAGTGATCTGGGGGGAGGGGATGGTGTTTAAGTGGCAACAGAGAGTTTTAAAAGTTAAAATATAAAAAATAAACGCATGAAGTCCACTTTTAAATGCATTCATAAGCATTCATAAGTTATATATAATAAATTGGATAAGATAAAGTTGCTTTCTATTTCGCAATGGCAGAATTATTTCACCCTATCATCTACTTAATGGATGAAAAATGGAGCTGAATTGAACAATACAAGATGGTCGAATGTCGAAACAGGATTCAAATTCCCTGAAATGTTAATTAATACGAAAAGGAAATGACAGAGGACTTACCACATAATATATAGCAAAATTGTCCTTGTCCTCCATGTAACTAGACTTTAATTTGAAACGAATCATGTAAATAACCCACAAGGTTGTCCCCAGAGTAGCTGAATCAAGTATCGTGTGTATGTCATATTCCATAACAAAACTGCAGTATAATCTAACAGCTAAAAATATAGCCGTTAGGTCCTGGGATTTGAGTGAAAGTCCTGCAAAGAAGTAAAAGTAGCATGTTAAATGGTGTTCAATAAAGATATAATAAGAAAATATACATGTATAACAGTTCAAACCACAAATCCTAAAGATGAAATTGCCAAGAATTAAATTTATATCACAATATAGCAAACTGAACATCCTAAGTTTCAACCTTACAAAAAGTTGAAAGTACCATTATACATGTTTAATTAATTTACGATTTAAGAGACATGGTTCCAACAAAAGATTAGATATGCGTAAATCTCATGCTGTTCAACTTCAACTACATGTCTGCCCAGTTTCAACAATGCACTTCTTCACAACTATTTCTCCATGTTACATTATATAGGCAAGATAAAAGAGACTACACAATGATGATCCATGTTAATAACACCCAACCATGGTAATTGGCCCAATTAATTGTGATAAAACAAGGCTGTTAAAAAGCCTAGACAAAGCTAAGCAACAGGCAACCCCATAGCCTAGGCAGTCACCTCAGTGATTTAAGTAATAAACCAGCAACAAAGTCTAAAGCATATTCTACATTATTTATAAGTACTCCACAACAAGTTGAACAACAACATATGGGAATTTCTCAGTAAAAAACAACAAAAGTAATATGTTCACTAAAAAGCTAGCCTAACACCAACAAACACAAAAATATTAGACCTGACAAACCAAAAATGAGATTAACATTAAGTAATAAGTTCTAAATTTATTTTGGTTATTAATCATAAAACAGCTAGCAAGTATTCAGTGTTACTTGAATGCCATTTTGACAAAGGGAACACATGTGATTGTAGTGCTTACAAGTACAGGATACATATTAGTTAAAGACAATACATAATATTAAAGAAAGAATGAATAAAATTATTTAATTAACAAAATTCAAGAAAAAAAAACAGAAAACTCATTATCAAGAAAAAATAATGAGAGATTAAGGAAAAGATTGTAGGAGATTTAGGAACTTGCAGAAAAGTAAAAGGGAAAGAAAAGGTCAACACTTGACTACAGAGTGTAGACAACAGGAAAGAAAGTAGTTAAGTACTTGTAGAAAAAGAAAAAATGGGTCAAATGAGAATAGTACTTGCAAAGAGGGAGAGAAGAAAAGATTAAACTTCGTATAAAAATTTGAAAGAAAAATATTTGATAACTCTAGGTAACAATGATCCATATTAGGACCATGAAGGGAAATAAGGGGCTTTACCTGAGTGGCTAGATGTTTACTCCATCTTCTAGCTGAGTGGAACCATAAAGGATTTTTATATGCAAAATGAATAGACTATTAATAATTATCAACAGGTAATAAGTTATTATTACTTTTTTCGCAATAACTTATTACATTATCACTTCCCAATATATGTAATAAAAATGAAAACTGCAAAGTTACAGAATTAATTAGAATAAGCAATCATGACCCAAAATGATGCCTACATGGCCACCCGGTTGCTTATATGGTGTCTATATATCTGTTATTTTCATTTCTTTTACAGATTAAGTGGTAAGCAAAAGGAATTTGCACACATTCATTTTCTGATTCTTAAACCTTATGAATGCAACTAAAACAGAGTTTAGCAACAAAACTCTCAATTTCTTTAAGTGACACATTACTTCTCTAGTTCACAAGTATTCAAACATGAGAATAGGAAATATAACTCTAGCCACTGGACTGTTGTAGACAGCAATTCTAATAAAATCATATAGCTTTTACTGTTCCAAAATTTTAAATTATTCTAGGTTAATTTTAAAAGATGCCAATAACCATAATGTCATTAGGAACCAGAGTCAGATAAGTGTGAATAAATGTTTAACCAAAAACTGCACAACAGATATGCAATTTGACAACCAAACATCAATAGTTGGAGAATATGCATTATTCTTTGTCAATTTTTAAAAAATGTTGATAATCAGAATGTCATCAGAAACCTGATACAAGTATGTGTGAATATATGTCTAGCAAAATCTGCACAATAGATATGCAGTTTGACAACCAAAAAACAATAGCTGGGAAAGATGGAGTATTTTTTAGCCCAAAGTCAATAATGATATTATAAGAAGAATAAGAAGAACAATGATGACAACGATGATGATTATTACAATAGTAATTAGTAATTGCCCAACCAAGGAGCTCTGGCATTAAATCAACATCCCCCTTCCCATCCCCTCCCCATGCAAATATATATAATTTCAAAAATAAAAGTGAAACATATCCTCAGACCATTATTGATATCTAAAATAGAAAAAAAAACATTAATAAAAGAAGTAAAGGAAGGAACAATCCACCGAGCAAAACAGCGGAAGATTTAAAAAAGAAAAAGGAAAAGAATCATTTCGTGTAAAATCGAAAACTGCCAAAATTCATAGCTCAAAACCAGCACCCAATTCGCCGTTCACCCCCAAACATCACATAGACAAACAACAGATCATGGATCCACATCTATTAAATAAGAGAATAAAAAATATATAAGCGATTTATGCAACATTTCGTTACCAAAGCCCTAACAAATAAAACCAAAATTTACAAAGTAAAACAGAAAAAACAAACAATCCATGGAAATCAACAGAAGAAGGCCCGAGAAAACAATGAAATCCTATAAAAATTTACCAGCACATGTCTTCTCCTTCATGAGCTTATAAATAAGAACAGAAATTCCGAGGGCGTGAACCGCCTCGGCAGCCACAAAAAGGTTGTCGTGATCGTGAACAATAAAGCGAAGGAAAACCAGAGCGGCCATGCCCGACACGACGGCAAGAAAAGCCTTCACCTTTGGTGGTTGCCGCCTCACCCATGTCGACACGGCGTGGATTGGCCTCTTTGGTGCCTTCATCTCGTCTTCTTAAACCTTGGAGCTCTGATGTGATGCTGACGCCTAACGTTTAGGAAATGGGAGCTGCTACAAAATCCAGATCGATAGATAGATAGCAGTCGCTAACAACGGAAGATTAGCGTTCGGAAAGCGTTTTGTGGTGGGAAGGGATGCAGAAAGCCTTTGGAGATCGTGGCTGTGCCTTAATGGTGGTGAAGCCCTTTTTGGGCGTAGAGTGAGCGGTGATAGCCTGGTCGCCTGATGCGGTAGGTATCGAAGGAGATCGATCGGCCGATATATTTCGGTCGGGTTGGTCAACTGCAAAGCTATCGGGTCCCACTCGACCCGGACAATGTGAAAATGGTCTCATTACCAGTCTAGCGCATGGACGATCAACAACGGCATCCCAAAGCATCCTCTCTACCAACAGTCAAGAGGCTTGGATCCACGCGTGCACTCTTCCTCTCTCCATCACAAAGATCCAGCGGTTCACGCACCAACTTCGTTTAAAGCATTATTATTTTTATTACTTTCATTGTCTTAAAAATGCTGAAAAGCCTCAGTCACCGCGTAATAGACTCGTAAATGAACAGCTTTTGCTCTGCTCTGACTAGTGTTCTGACCGATTCAATGTGCTCTGAAAAGTGAAAAACTACAGGAGCATCACCGCCGGAGTAACTATAATTTCTATGGATTTTCAGACAGAGACATAAATGCCAAATTGATATAACTCAACGGTTAGTCCAATTTGAAAAAGAACAAGGTCATCGATTAATACAAAAAGGGGAATTTCTCAAGTAACGAAGAACAAAATAAGAAAACTTTCCACTTAGATTGGCCTCTCAGTCGACCGGAGAGGTTAGTGGTAAAAATCTACGTATCTGGGACTTTGAGATCCGGTCCTTACACCAAGAGGTCAGTGGGTTGAACAAAGAAGTTTCGAATCAGTAATGTTATCCACCGTCTCGCATCTTTTAAGACGTTACAGAAAATCCTTTTGAAACTTCTTGGTGCTCAGGAAAAAAGGCTCTGTAAATTAGATAGTAATCATCCTTTCTGAAAGAGGATTCTCCTGAGGCGAGACCTTCTTTAACTTAATGGCAATAAACTATTAAGCCTAATGTCGCCTGTGAAGTTCTGTCAACTGGATCAGTTACTAAGCTTTAGCCATGTTGGTTAAGACTCGTCCGATTATGGAGCCGGATTCAAGTTCCAATAATCATTTGACTAGGCATCACATAACCAAATGTTCTCAATGCATTATTTGTGATGCTAGGTTCATAGCTATGGTTTATGGCAACATGAAGCAAATCATAAGCAACACACCAGTGCGAAGAATGCCATACTGACCTCAAATTTGGCAATTCTTCAAAGTTCAAAGTGAACAGTAGAGCTAAACCGTCTTGACAGGGACTCTCAGGACAGAACCAAGTGTAAAAAGCCCTCCGTCCAAGAATTGCAAACAAGCCTGCTAGGGATTTCTGACCCAGATGCCGTAAGCAAAATATGGAATCAAAAGAGAATTATTACGAAAAAAGGATAATTAAAGAAGGATCTACGAATTACTAGATTGCAAACATCTCATTAGTGGTTGATGTCCCCGAGCTAGACAAGAAAGGCATGAACCCATTTCAGCTACACCTCTCCTCTCTCACAGGCTGAAACATGGTCATACAGATGGATACAGGCTACAAGAAAACGATTAAGTTGTCAACATGTCCATGAAGCAGATCTTTTCATAAGGGGCTTCATCTGTTTGTCTTCCTCCAGGGACACCATTCCCAAATGAGATGGATCTTCAAGCATCATCTTTGCAACCAGGTAACCAGCAATTGACCATGTCTGGTGTTTACGAGCCTGCTTCCCAATGTATCTGCCCAGCTTTCCATCGTAATATTCAGGCCAGCTATCTTTCAACAACCGTGTTTCAGCAAGTTCAATGGCACGCCTTGCAATCTGGGGCCGTCCAGTCTTGATACATGCGGCAGTAAGGAGCCATAGAAGCACTGTATGCACGGCATAACAATTACATCATGAAGAAAATCTAAATGAAAAGAAAATGCTTGTAGTTGAAATTAGGTATTGATAGATTTTTTTGCGGAACCATGACAAGTTTTATGACTTATTATGCCTGAGTGAAAAGGCAGTGATGAAATTATGGACGCTAGAACTGCAGATGCGCAACAAATTCACCAATAGCAAAACTTTCCAATGAAAAAAATGGACACAAACAACTTAATATAAGCACAAATGTGGGAACTTTTCATAACCATAAGAAGTTTCTAGTAAATTCATAGGAAGGAGACACAAGGACCTGAAATTTAAAAGCTCACCAGGCCAAGATCCTCCATTGTGGTAACTCCACCGAGTATTTTTTGGGTCACAGCCTGTTACTATCCGCCATTCATGACTTTCTATGGCTGGATAGCAAACCTTTAATGGCATTTCTCCAACCAATTCTTGCCAGCGTGATTCAATGAGATCCATAATGGCTAATGATTGCTCAGGGGTTGCCAAAGATGACAAAATTGCAACACAATTACCCAAGCAAAACCAACGGAAATCCATTCTCGCTGGACTGACATTTCCAATGAAGTATCCACCACGGGTTGGCATAAAATCAAATACCCAATCTGGAAGAGAATCAGGGATTACATTGAACTTGTTGACAGCAGTGTGAGAATATTCCTCAGTCTTGTACCGGTATATATCATTAAGCTGCTTCAAATCTAGCCAAAAGTAACTTCGCATGTGAAAGCTTAGGGCATGAAGTCGTTTGACTATTCGTTCAACGCACTCTTTCCCCTCATCATCTTGCTTTAGTAAAAGCAAAGCACATCTTAAAGCCATGAAGAAAAGTGCTTGTATTTCAGTAGGGTATCCATAAACACCCTGGAAATATAGACATAAAAAAAAATTATACATTTAGGAAAACAAAATACAAAAAATAAACTTCAGAGAATGGACAATCATATAAATGGAAAATCATTGCAAAATCCTGTTCTTCAGATAGCTGCCTGCATGTATATATGGAAAACACAAGGTTTGAAAGACAAAGTAACTAACATATTCATATCGCAAATGAATATTACCAATGACCGTCAGAAGGCATAGAAACACATTACTATTTACCATCAAAATCCAATGTAAATTACATTTAAAGAAAGCGGAAAAATAAATATATGCAACATATCATGCATGCCAAATTCCCTGAAGCCTAAGACACTTATTTGGGCAAGATATTACTTAGAGCAAATATAATGTCAACATGAAATACTTAAACAGAGGGCATCAATAACCTGATACACATATTATAAAGGGTTCACCTCCCTTACTCAATTTGGAATGCGAAATGATAGAACTGCAAAGCATGAAGATATGAAATAATAAACAGGAAACACTTGCTAAATAGGTTCTGTCATGTATGGCTCTTGTTAACCTCGATATAATGTTGCAGTCCGAGAGCATAATGCGTGGGAAGATTTTGACATGTTTTTGTGATTTCCTTTCTTTTCTGGGTAGGGGTGGCCACAAGTTCATACTAATGAAATCCGCCCAAAATTTCATGCATCTCACCAATATATTCCACGATATATTTTCAGCCGAAAAATCACCATTTTGGTTTATCTGCACTTTCCAGTAGCCAAAATTGCAGCAAATTCTTTAGAGCCATGGTTATCCAACAGTTTTAACAGTGACTGATGCCAAAGGCTGACATTGTTAAGTATGAATTAGTTTAAATGCTTGAAAGTCATTCAATGCAATGTAGGAAAGAATGAGACTACAATCAGAAACTTAATAAAATTAATTCCTAAATTTTATGATGTCACCTAAATATTTCAGATTCTACTTGCACATCATGCATGGTAAAGGATGCACAAATGCTGGTGAAAGAACAAGTTCCAGGAGACTAGAAACTAATACACCAATCAGATGATGTGAGAAAGACAAACACCTACCAGGTATTGACTTTTAAGCATGGTCTTGAATGTCCACAAAATTTGAAGAAAATTTCTCTCAGTGAAGAGCATCAAACTTTCCTTACATCGATATTTCGCTTTTCTTGAAATTTTTATGTGTAACTTTTTATGAGTTATATCATGACAAAGAAATTTTTTCCTCAAAATTTCCCTAGGTGCAAAATTTTGCCCAAACTTCCACTTGATGGCACTTGTCACCTTTACTTATATTTGATTATACCATTTCATAAATTAAGTTTTATCCCCAAACTCATTTGCTACAAGCAAACAAGGCTTCTTTTGAATCAATATTAATTTATGCATCAAAGTTTTTAAAAAAAAGTTCTTTGATGGCCACTGTTACGGGTGACAAAATCTGCCATGCACTCTTCATATTCGTTGGAAGTATCTATATTTGGAACCGCCTAGAGTGATCCCAATCAGATCAATGGACCACATTGGTGACCTCATCTCCAATTCTCCGTGAAGCAGCAAAAACCATAACATAGTTAAACCTTGTGAAACAGACCAGAATACCTTTAGCCTATATATGCAAATCTACAATTTTATTCTGTGTCCCAAGATAGTCCGCTATCCACAAATAGCCCACCATTTAGTCAATCAATCAACTGGTGAGCTCATTAAAATGACAGAGAGCACGACTGCAAACAAAAAAAGGAATTACAGATAAGTTTTATCTAAGATATGATCTCCGAGAAATATACATTTGAGGGATCCAATACAAAAAATGATGTTACAATAATATCCTTCATGATCCATGAACGCCACCAGATATGATCCTAAAGACATTCAAAGCTTTGCAAATAATTACAGTCTCCACCATGTCATTCAATTCTTTCGGTCACACAGTTCAAATCCTGAATGATGCTTTCTGAATAGTAGCAACTTGTTTACCCATGTTTCATTGTCTTATTTAATAAGATTTATGTTTACCAAATTTTGCTTAAACCAAATATCCAATAATATTGAAGGCTACTAGATAGAATATAACAAATCTGACGTTTACATGTAAATGACATAATGCAGGAAGAAGGAAAAAGACAAAAGAAAAGGAAAGAGGTATTAGATAAGTGGCAGCTAACGACAAATAGAATCAAGCTCAATAAATAACAACTGATTACAAGTACACAAATAAGCAGTTGCAGGAAACTCACCATTCTGCGATCAATCATACAGCATCCATCAGCACAGAGCAGAGTCGGGAATGTATCAAATCCTTCTGAAAGGCATAAACTTAGAATGAGGCGCATACCTCTTTGGCATTCAGGCCTTTCAGCCAATGACATGTCTCCTGTAGATTTTGTGTATGCACGAAGCAATATAATCCACCAAAATCCAGAATCAACAGGAGCAACTCTTCCTATTGCACTCTCACCAAAATCTGCAATCAAAGTCTCATAGTTCCTAACAGGATCATGGAGTACTTTAAAACTTGCTGGCATAACTCCTTCTCCTAGTTTGAATCGGTCAATCTTTTTCTCCCATGATTGAAGGCGAAGAGTTTTCAAAAGAAAATTCTTGACAATTTCAGGTTCCCCATTCATCAAAAATGCCAAAGCACTTGGAAAAAAATCCCTTACAAAAACCTAGCAAATATAAGAAAATTAGGAATTACAAATACCAGACATGATAGTTAAAATCTCACCCCCATCATCCAAAAAACAAAAGAGAAAAAAAGGCCATCATCATTCATGATAATGAGGAAAGGGATAAAACAGGAAAAGGTACAAAATGGATGACATAACATATTAACAAGCACAAACAACTCTAGATACATTAAAAAAAAAAAGGTAAAATTTCAGGGCAAAACATATTAGTGTATGATCCACCTTGTCTGTCACCAAATGATTAGGCACTAACTAAATTCTAGCAACCCGAGCAATGGCCCAAGTTTAGAATGAACCACGTCCAAAAACAGCACCCACCAAATTAGTGACCTTCAGAGATTATGGTAATAATTTCCAATTTTCCAAGCAATTGCTGCTCATTGAAGAGTCAAAAAGATCTCATTATATCAATATAGTCCTTTAAGGTATTGCATGTCCAAGAAATTGCCCTGGATCAGACAATCTTGATCCATGAAATGGCCAGGAAATAAAAGTTTGCCTCAGGTGGTAACCGTGAATGCAAAACGTCAGAGAATCACAAAATAAACTCCAGGTTAATAAGAATTCCCCATTTAATGAGCATAATGCAATTGAGAAAACTGATACGTAAAATTGAGACTTTGATATATATTCCATGTCAACAATTCCATTTCCTACATGTAAAACAGGTAGTATGATTGACTGCTACTTTATTTACACTAGTGGAGGCAAATTTAAAACACTCAAAAAACAATTTATAATGTACATTTATTGGACATAAGATAATAAGCAGGAAAGAGGCTACACCTGATCATAGTTCAGTTCTTCTTCAGAATGGTCAAGCGCTGCAATGGTCCCCACTGGTTGGCCACGAAAGTACACTAATGAACGCCTCAAGGCATCCCATGCTTCGACAACCATGGGATGTGGTTCAAAGCCATTCTGGGACACTGGTGTCATCAAACCAGACCTTCTACCAGGAGAAAACACATTGTCGAGGTGATCTACTATCCTGAAGGAGTTTTCACAATTTCTGGAAGAATGACGAGGGGAGAAACCAATTGATAATTCGCTTAGGGACCTTTCATCAAAGGATCTCTGCCTCTCTATATTCAGAGGCCTAGGCCTGTCTGATAGCTTTGAGAAATCACATTCTTCAATCTCAGTTACAGTACATAGTCCATCAAGATTTCTTACACTTCCATTCTGAGATACCACACTTCCATTCTGAGATACCTCCATGGAAACTGCAGACATTCCTGAAGTCTCAAGGATTGAAAAGAAGTCATACACTAGCAATAAAAGGTTTAGGAAAAGTGCAGTTCATCCAGAACAGGGAAGCACAAAAAATGGAAACTTAAGAATCTTTAATCAAATGCAACGGCCCAGATATGGTAATTAGCAGTAGCGCATATAAGCACTGGTCAGAAATCAAAACAGCTATCATCTATACGTCTCAAACAGAAAAAAAAAAAAAAAAAGACCAATCTCGGGTTTCCGCAAACTCAAAACGAATTCTCATCGGGATTCCAAAAAGCTGAATAAATTAATTAGTAAAAATAAAAATAAAAAGAAGTTACGAATAGCATGAGTGAATTTCATCATCTGGGAAAAAGATAACCAATAGAATTGCATGTCTTGAACAATTTGAACGCGACAAGAACAGAAAAATAAGTGCATCTTATGAGACCGATTTCTCCGCATTCCAGAAATCAAAATAACCACAATTTAACATGGCTTGATAAGAAGTTGTCTTCGTGATTGGAATAAGAACAACAAGGGAATCATGAATCGCAACCTCGGGAAAAAAATAGAAACCCTAATTCTTAGATTTTGAGGTTTACAGAAACAAGATCTAAAGAACTAACCTATAAAGCGCCGGAGTTCGAAGGTTAATTTAAACCTACACAACCTCGGAGCGCATCAAGAGGTGTGACTACTGCAATAGTGGGACTTCTATTCACGAGGATACGGCATTATTAGGTGGAAAGGCAGCTACAAGGAAACCGGGTAACGCCGGTTATAAAGTTGGACGGCCTGGTTGGACCGGCAAATATCCGGTTTAAATTGAGCGAAGGTGACGGATAACTGATAAGTGAGGTTACGGAGAAACGGGGAGTGTTTGGGGTAGCCCCGTGACCAGCTTGTCGCCTCATCGTCTTTCTCCCCAAAAAGGAGATTAGGTGCTGTTTTTCTATAGTTGTAATTGTAATATTAATCGTTGCCTTGGTTTCTCCGCGGCTTTGCTGTTTTTGGAATGCATGGATTCGAATCATTTCATCTTTGCATGACACGTGGCAGATCGAATTACGATGCTCCAGAAGACAGAAAAAATGATTCGGATGGAGGGGAAGTGAGATCCGTAGATCCAAGTCCCAAGATGCAGTCACTCGTCACTCGTATTTCAAACTCGGTAAGTCGGTCCGTATAAAGTGTCATTGCCTATGGACCGGTCAGTACGTGCTTATCGAGTCACGTGCAACTCGTGGACTTGATAGCGAAATTTTTTTTTTTCTTGATAGCGAAATCAACGATCCAAGTTCACTCTTCACCTCATAAAACGTCGGGGAAATTGGTTTTTAAGTCATACTTTTCAAATCAAATTTTGATAAATAATTTTTAGTAATGCTTTTCTAACATAATTGATAACGGATATTATTTTACTGTTTATTAATATATTCTTTCAAAAATACCCTCAAAAGACTTGTAAACTTCACTAATAAATGAATGAAAAGGTTTTTAAAATCTTTTGAGGCTATATTCGGAAGAAACTCTTAGCTAACAATAAA
Organism: Buxus sempervirens; assembly: GCA_947561395.2. Classification (NCBI taxonomy): domain Eukaryota; kingdom Viridiplantae; phylum Streptophyta; class Magnoliopsida; order Buxales; family Buxaceae; genus Buxus; species Buxus sempervirens. The sequence continues at coordinate 40,494,267 of OX387190.1, forward strand.
ATGACATTAATTTTAAATTATTTTTAAAAATATCACTAAAAACTAATTACCAAGAATTAACCGACTGAATCTGGATTATTTTGAAAATATATCATTAAAAACCAATTTCTCCTAAAACGTCCCCCCTGTTTTCTTTCTGCGTTTGATGATTTAAGTGGGCGTGCTTTATCACTACGCACTCTTCATTAATATATTATTACTCCTTGCTACATTTAAGAGAATATTGCGCCCATAATTGGTGCTATGTGCCAACTCCATACGTTGTAAAGCACTGTCTCTTTCCATCAATGCATACGTCATTGAGACTTGGAGATTTTGACGCATTTTCGTTTTTTTAATAATATATGCCGTCTCAATAGTATATCATAACGAGTGGGCATCGTCTACAGCGGAGGCTGTAGACAGCCCCTCACATATATGGTGTGGGGCCCCCCAAATGAATGGTGGGGCCCACACGGAATGTGAGGGGCTGTTTACAGCCCCCGCTCCGCTGTAGAGGATGTGCGCTCTATCATAACTCTTTCATTATGCTTACATCTTTAAAATGACTCAAACAAGTATAAAAATGATTATTATATCCTTTGGATGTTACTCATAGTTAACTTTAACATAGTGCACCTACTCCCACTATCTACAATGTTCTGTGCCTCTTTGTCATGTACCACCAATTATTGCATATAGCCAATGGTTAAAACGATTCGTACAAAATTTGTAATATAATTAACGCATTCAAATAAGATTAAATTTTTAAAACAAATCTATATATATAATATATAGGAATCGGTCGTTTCCTTGAAACCCTCACAGAGCTTCAAACTTCAAGTTCTCAATCCTGGTAGCCCCACGTCATGTCTGACGTGGCTGCCTATTCTAAATGCTTTGATCTTTTCGAGATCCTTACACAGGCAACCCAAGCGTTTCAAGTTACTTAACAGACAACCCAAGCGAATTTGTTTTAAAACAAATATATAATATATAGGAATCGGTCGTTTCCTTGAAACCCTCACAGAGCTTCAAACTTCAAGTTCTCAATCTTGGTAGCCCCACGTCATGTCTGACATGGCTGCCTATTCTAAATGCTTTGATCTTTTCGAGATCCTTACACAGGCAACCCAAGCGTTTCAAGTTACTTAACAGACAACCCAAGCGAATTTGTTTTAAAACAAATAGGCTAATAATATTAGAAGTAGGTTAAGGTTGGTTTGAGGTAAAGCTAAACCCTACCGACGCTAACCAGGTTTAGGGCTTACCAAACCCTAACCATTAGGGGTGAATCAATGTTGGTTACAAAGTACTCACCCCATTACCATCCCTAGGAGTGAGGAATAAAATTTTAAATTCAGTATTGATAAGAATTTTCCTTTTAACTATAATAAGTGAAACAAACACGACATAACAAAGGAGTCACGATATTATATTTTCCTTTCTTAGTTTTTTTTTCTCAATTTACATTATAAAATATATCATTAAATTTTTTATTCACAAAGAGCTTTCTATTATTATAATAATTATTTCAATTGTTAAAAACACGTCCCTTTTACCACTTGCTCCCTTTTACCACTTGCATGATGGGTTCCACGATATTAATTTATGAATATAAATCACGTGAAGAACATTCAACGCCAAAGAAGTTCGACGACCTCATGTCCTCTCTTTGGAAGGAGTTCGACGAGCTACTGATGGACTCGGTTGACGACGAATTTGACGATACAGACGAGGATGCCAATAGGGGGTTACCATCAGTTTTCTCTGGTGAGAAACCTAGTTTCGGGTACCCCTCTACTGGTTTTTGTTATTATATCTTGTTTATAGTTTATCTTTGCCTATCTATGTATTTTGTGTTTAGACCTACCGATGATGTGTCGATGCTTTTTGTTGTCGTCGTTAATGGTTGTTTTTTATTTCTATCTGTAATTGATGAATCTTGGAGTAGGGTTGCCATGCTCAACCCCCTCTCCTACATCTCTATGCGTGGCTGAGGTTTGGTTCGCCGGTTCCTCATCCACCTTTTATTATATCATCGTTGGTGATGTTTTTTTCTTTTCTGTTGGAAGCAATTTCTTTAATCTGTTTAGGTGCAAACCCTTCGTCAGAATCTACCGTTGGTTATTATGGCTCTTACTGCAGATCTGACATTTCTCTTCCAAGACGTAGTTGATCGAGTTGCTAAGATGGTGGTCTTATTCTTAAGTTTCTTGTTGTTTCAATGATCCTCCTCTATATTCCGGTAGATTGTTGGTATATTTGTAATTTTGGTTTTTCTTAATAAATATTTGTAGGCTTAGCCTCTCGTTAAAAGAAAAAAAAAAGGGAGGAGAGAGAGAGAAACCAAAGAAGCATCGATGTTTAATTGTTTATTTTTCATCGAAAATAAGCGGGTCCTCTTTCCTTTTTTTTAATGAAAGGGAAATAAGTGGGCCGTCTGGGTGGATGCAGCCCTCGCTTCAATTTAATGTACATCCCATCAGTCACGTGATTAATAAAGCCGACAATTTTAAAAAAAAATTTATACATTTTAAGTAGACCTACGATTAGAGACTAAGGCTGCGTTTGGGATTGCTTAAATAAGTGCTTATTAGGGCTTATGGCTTATTAAAGCACTTACTTAAGCTTAAAATCTGTTTGGTTATCTTAGATGGGTAAGTACTTACCCATAAGAAGAAGAGGAACATGACCCATAAGGAGAAGCACTTGAGAGTGGCTTCTCCTTCCTCTATTTCGATAAGCCCTCTCTCTCTCACCTTTGAGCTCTCTCTCGCCTTCTGTGAAATTTCTCCCTCTCTCTCTCTCTCTTCAGCTGTAGTACCTTCTCCATTAGGTTTGCCTCCCTCTTTGTGCACTTGTTATAGGTGCGCTTCCACTTACAGGTTCCCTTCTCCATTTACAGGTTTGTCTCCCTTCTCCATATACAGGTTCATCTCCATTTACAATTTCCAAAACCTACCTCAAGTGAATACAGATTTGTCTCCCCAAACGGACATTCCGAATAGAACTCCAAAAATCCAAAGCCGCGAAAATCAAAGTCAAAGAGATCGGCAAAATAATCTCGAACGGTATCTTTGATGCACCTGCAAACCCTAACTTCCCTCATTCTCTAGCTATGTGATCTAATTTCTGACTGGAATTTTGTTGTTCTTCCGGTATTGCGCCAAAAAGCCCCGAAGCTAGTATCGTATTTCATCCCAAAACGCCTCAGAAGTTGGATTCGTTCTCAAAGTCTTTCAATTCATTCTCGAATTCTCCTCAAAGCATCATAAGTGGGTTAGGGTTAGTTGGGCGTATTGATCCTTGCCGAATGCTGTCTCCCGGTAGCGTTTTTCTGATCAATTTTGATCATGCTGCTGATCCCGTACAAGAAATCGAAACAATGCCTTCTTTGGTTGACGATGTTCATATTTAGCTGGGATCGGTGGTTTTTCAAGCTGAGACAACTGAGAACTTGCCGGCACCTAAGGGACCTACCATTTCTATGGCTTGTTCTGATCCTTCTTTGAGTATCGTTGCAAATGGCGGAATTTTTTATGTGAGATTGAGTTTGAAGGGAAAGAATATGGAGGTTCTTTGGTTTTGGAAGTGGTTCAGGTGTGTTGAGTTCGAAAAGATGTGCTTACCAAACAATTTCATCGAGGCTTTCAACCACTCGCCATTAATGACGATCCAAAGAACTCTCTCCTCTCCCTGTTTTTTTCGTTTTCGTGAAAGAAACGCCGAAATAACAAGATAGATTAGGCCTGTAAACGTGTTTGAGGGAATTTGAATGACCAATTTACCCTTTCTTACAATGAAAACTTGTTTTACCAAACACCCGCCTCTTTTAAATAAGTAATTAGTTACCTCTGTGGATAATACCTTTTGGCAAGCCACTTGTACATAAGTGCTCACCCATAAGCACAAGCAGGGCCAAACGCCACCTAAGACTGTATTTGGTAACGCTTTTTGGAAGTACTTTTTTGTTTTTAAAAGCAAAAATACCGTTTGGTAATGCACACGAGAAGCAATTTACTAAAAGCAAAGAAGCAATTTTATTGCTTTTCACCGGAAGCAACAAAACGTTGCTTCTCAATTTTTTTACAAAATTGCTTTATTGCTTTCAAAACCCCTCGATACCCTATTGTTTTATTCCTATATTAAAGATGATACCTCCATACTCACTTAAAAAGCAACAACATATTGTTATTGCTAGTGCCGGCAAAATGCCAACCGACCCGACGGGTCAACCCGATTATAAATGGGTTGGGTTGACCCGTTTATTAATTGGGTTGGGGTTTCTCCAACCCGCCAGTAATCGGGTCAACCCGATTATGACCGGCCAACTCGACGGGTAACTCGATTTAAAAAAAAAAAAAAGATGACAAAAGTATCATGTTTCAACCCGATTAACCCCAAAACCCGATCCGAACCCAGTACAACCTGATCCAATTAACCCCCAACCCTATTTTAATAATATTTTTTGGAAAATTAAAAAAAAAATAATAATAAACGGGTTGGCGAGTTGAACCCATTTATTGGCCGGTTGGGTTTGGGTTGGGGGTTTTCCAACCCGCCTTAATTTAGTCCAACCCGATTTTGACCTGATTAACGCCAATTCGATTATAACCCGACCCGAACCCGATTGTGTACAATACTTTTATGGAAGAAAAAAACAATTTCTATGTTACTGCAATTACCAAACATGCTTTTTTGCTTCTTAAAAGCAAAGCAAAAGTTTACCAAACGCATTTGCTTCAAGAAAATATTTTTCAAAAAGCATAAAATTACTTTTTTTGCTTTCTTGCTTTTAGAAGCAAAAAAGCAAAAGCGTTACCAAACGCAGCCTAAGAGTGCACCCGTTAAAGAGGGAGCGATCAATGACCGAAATTTAAAAACCCATTACTTGGATGGTTGGTTTGCCGAAACTGGTTTAGTGGCCGAAGCCACAGTTACGGTTAAGTGTTTTTTTTTTTTTTTTGGTATAACAAGGTTACGGTAAGTTCCTGTATATGCATCATAACTCTTTAGGTAAATTTGGTATTTCAAGCATATTGATTGCTCTGAATTCAAGCGAATCCCTAGAGGCTAGAACTCTGTTGGTAAAAAAACAACCCTCGTTTCAACTTCAAATATTCAAAAACTAAGTTGTTTTACATGTCCTAAGTGTAGGAACAGATATTTTTTTAAAATATGTTATTTTGTAAATAATTTAAAATAACCGCAACAATGAGCAAATAAATATTTCTCGTAAAAATATATGTATGATTTTTAAAAATTATTTATATATTTTAAATAAATATCTGCGTGAATAAGTATTTATATATTTTAAGAAATTATTTATTTTAAATAAATTATTTCGATGTGAAACCCAAAAGGACCATTAGAGAAAGAAGATGATGTCCACGTGAAGGGGAGAGAGAAGGTGGTGTTTTTGTACTTTGCTTTGGTATATATATATAGATATATATATGATACGCATCAACAAACAAAATCAATCCTAGAGCGAGAGCATCCTTGTGACAAAACCATCATTTGTAGGCTAGCTCAAACCCTCCCAAACTAATTAAGCATCAGACTTGAATGGTGTTCGTGTCGTTTTTGTCTTTACATCAATGTGTTTGCAACATTTCTTGGCTTTCAAAATCTTACTATTTGCATTATTAGTAAAGAGAAGTTGAGGAATATTCCCCAGCCCGCCCTCTTCTTGGCCACAAAATACCCTTTCAAACTACCTAAAAACTCTATTATCCAATTGATAACTGCCTGTCGAAACAATTCTTATCAAGTTATTAAATCGTTGTATATATCCCTAGAAAGCCATTCCCTAAAGTAATTAACCACATCCCGTAAAAAAAAAAAAAAAACTACACCAAAGAGTCCCACATGTGTTGATGTCCAGTAATGCACGTGCCTTTACTAGTGATAGATAAGTCCAATGTGGACCTAAACTACAACGCCAATCATCTCCGGTGATTCTTGTCCAAATCATCCTCTCGTTTTCTCCTTGTGGTATTCTTCTATCGCTATTGTCTCCTTGTGGCATCTGAATCGACCTCTTGTTTATCCTTTGGAAGGAGTTTGAAGACCTACTTGTGGTGTCTAGATTTTTTGTGTTCCTACTTGGGGATAGTTTGAATTAGGTGGAGTTGCTTCATTTTGAACTTAGTGCAAATGGAATCGGTTGAAGACGAATCTAACGATTTAGAAGGGAATGACAGTGGGGGGACCGATTTTCTCTGGTTGGAAAGCCGGTTTTGGTTACCCCCTTTATTGGTTTTGTTTTTATTTCTTGTTGATTGTTTATCTTTTCTTATCTGTTTATCTTGTGTTTGGGCCTGCCGGTAGTGTGTTGCTATTTTTTTTGTCGTTGATAATGGTTGTTATGGTAGGTTTTTGTTTCTTTTCGTGGTTAGAGAAGCTTGGTGCAAGGTTGCCATGCTCAACCCCCATCTCATACGTCTCTTTGCATGGCAAAGGTCCGGTTTGCCGGTTCCTCATCCACTTTTTATCCCTTCGCTGTTGTCGATCTTTTCCTCCCTTCTGTTGAGAGCTCTTTCTTTAATCCGCTTAGGTGCGGACCCATTGTCGGAATCTACCGTTGGTTTCCAGCCGGTTCTCGTGGCTTTTGCCGCAGCTCTGACATTTTTCTTCCGAGACATAGTTGATTAGGTTGTTGATATGGTGGTTCTGTTCTTAAGTTTCTTGTTGTTTCAATAGTCATCTTTTATATTCCAGCAAGTTGTTGGTGTCTCTGTAAATTTGGTTTTTATTAATGGATATATGTAGGCTTGGCCATTCATAAAAAATAAAATAAAATAAAATAAAGCCATTCTCATGACATTGGTAAAAGATGGACTTAGGCAAGTAAAACATGGAAAGATAGCTAGGCCAAAATAGGTAGGTTGAAATTTAGAGATACCGTTAACACACTTCTCAATATCATTTTTCATGCTTAGAATAGGAATCTTCGCCATGATAGACGAGGAGAAAAGAAAAAGAAAGACAAAAGAAACAGAATCAATTTGTATCTCAGCATATCTCTATGTTGTTTTTCTCTTGTGGTTGGCCGTCTTTACATAGAGGAAGCCAACTCCCAAGATGCTGCCATTTAAATTCAAACAAGGATTCAAACTAAAACAAGATTGGATGTGAATGTTGAGGTCTGAAAGTTTCAATATCAGACATTGTCGTGTGGACAAATACTGGGCTTTTCCCAGGTCCAAATATGTTGCACAATAACGTTTTAAGTTCCTCGTTAGTTTTACCCAAAAAAAAGGAAAAAAGTAGAAACAGAAAACGTTCCCCTTTTGGGCACCGGATAGAAATCGTCTATTGCCGCTTTCAAGTTTCAACTTAGGGAAATTTGCATAAACACCTTTTGAGGTCTTTGACAAATACAGTCAGACCCCCTCAGGTTCAAAAACGATCACTAACCTCTCTCCACGTTTGTGCAATGTACATCTACATTCTTTACCGTCAAGTCTTAGCTAACACCGTTGTTTGTATGCATATAAAAAGACCAAAACACCCTTCATTTTATAAAATTACTTATCTGCCCTTATCTTCAACCTCTAACCTCGTTCGTCATTTTATGAACATATTACGTCTGAACAGAAGCTCCCTCATGGTTCATCTGCCGCTTTGCTTCTCACCTCTTCCGTACTTCCTAAAATCACCACACGAGTAGAGTAAAAGAACAGATAAATAGAAAATAATGAGAGAGAAAACCAGTCAAAAGAAAAACAAACGAAGGGAAAATAAATGTATGATCTCATTCGTGGCCGCATAATAATATTAGAAAACCCCTATCTGTTCTTCGCTATTTTTCCTTTTTACCAGATTCGCAATCTCCCAAAACCCTTCTCCTGCGAGTTTTTGTTTCTTTTATTTTATTTATTTATTTTTGCTTGAAACGAGTTTGACCTCTCCCTCATTGCTTATTCGTGTTGCCTTTCGATCTTAAGGTTCATATATATTTTTTTATGTGAATGTGTTTTTTTTTTCTTTTGAAATTTTTTTTTGCTTTATTCAAATCTAGTTGGGTTTGTTTCGCGTGCAAAGATGAGATTTTTTCCGGATTTTTCTGTGTAAAACTGCTTTCAGAGATGAGTGGTATTTGGCATTTGTTCGTGGGAGAGAGCATTTTGGCTTTGAGAACTTGATGCAAAAACTGCACTTGTGGAGGAACTGAAGAAGATTTTTTTGTTTGTTCCGTGGCTCATATGGAGAGTTCTCCTGAACCCAAACACAAAGGGCGTCGATGCGTTTGTGGGAGGCTTGGTTTGGGTTAGGCGTCGAAATGGGTCGTGGTGGCTTGGCCGTATAATGGGATTGGATGAATTGTCTGAAAGTTGCCTGGTTTTGCCGAGATCTGGAACTCCAGTGAAGCTTCTGGGGAGAGAGGATGCCAGCGTGTGAGTGGCCTTTACCATTACTGTCTTTTTATTGTTCAGTGTTTTTGCTTAAGCTTTGAGGCTTCTATTTTTGTGCGCACATGCAATTTTGATGTTGAAGTTGCCCCTCTTAATTCCTTGTGTTGTTATAGGGACTGGTCCAATCTTGAAAAATCGAAGCAGGTTAAGGCATTTCGTTGTGGAGAATATGATGATTGCATTGAGAAAGCTAAGATTTATGTGGCTAATTCGAGCAAGAAGGCTGTGAAATATGCTCGCAGAGAAATGCCATTCTACATGCTCGCAGAGAAATGCCATTCTACATGCTCTGGAGCTTGAAAGTGCTCGCAAATCCAAAGAGCATCATGTACTTTTCTCAAGAACGGATAATTCAGATTTCCGGATAAGACAATCTCCAATGTTATTTCTGGACAAGGAAGATTTTCAATGTAGCTGAGAAAGTGATTAATATTGAACGAAATTCAAGTTCAATGCAAGAATTATCCCAGTCTGGAATACCATTTGAAGAGCCAAATCATCACAGTGACTCCAAGGTGCATTCTCTGCAGAGAAAGAGAAGAAAAACCCCTAATGACTCAGAGGATGATGGAACTGAAGGAATTAAGCGCATGAGAGGTCTTGAAGATCTTGGTATGACTGTTATTGCAAAGAGAAAAAGCAATACACTTCACACTGAAGGTTCAGTTGAGATGTTTCAGGGAGAGGGTGCTTCTCTTAGTGAATCAAACAATGGCATCGAAACAGGGGTATAATTGAAGATAAAACCCCATTGGAATTTGTTCGTCGCCTCCCCAAATCAAAATCCCTCGTTGTTAGGATACCTCAAACGCAGGTAGGTAAATTTCTTCTCCAGCGTGTGTCAAACTCAAATGGAGGTGAGTCATCTCCCATAATAAAATGTTCAAGGGCATTTGAGTCAATAGTTTGCGCTAATTTAACACCGTTAGAATCCAATTGACGTTGAGGCGTGTAGATGTACATTGTGCAAACGTCGAAGGAGGTTAGTGATCGTTTTTTAATCTGTGGAGATATGACTGTATTTATTTATCATGGTGTTTCTGCAAATTTCCCTTCAACTTATAAAAATCAATTTCCGTTAGTGCACGAGATTTTTGGTGCGGACTATTTGCACCCGATCGCTCCTCCAGCTTGCGGCGTTTTGGCCGACGACCCGCGGTCTCTCTCGACTCGAGTCTCAAGTTCTCAACGGTAACCTAAAACCCTAGACGCACATCAATTGTCTCCTAAGTATCGCCGCATGAGTTCGCCTTAACTATGCAAGATCGAAACCTTTATTCGCAGGATAGATGACTCGAATCAGGTTTTAACGTTTACAGTGGGTTGTGTCATACGAAATCACACCTATAGGCCAAAACCCCACGATCGAAGCGGAAGAGTTCGGAATGGCGGATTTCGAATCAAAATCAGTTGAGAAACGAAGAAAGAAGAAGAGAAAACTACGAAGTTATGAAGAGAGCGGTCGACATACAAAAGCTTCCCGCATCGATTATCCGGGGCAGTCTCCACCAGAAGAAATAGAAGAAGAAGAAAGAAGGGAAGGGAAAGAAGAACAGACAGAAACCGACTCCGCAGTAAGACCAGGTGGACCATGGAGGAATCTCGACTTGGTTTTATCTCTTCAGAACAAAGAATTTGATATTCAGAGGTCAGTTATTGCCTCCGCAACTGTTTCTTCGTTAGTTAATTTGTACGTAATTCTTTAGTAAAAAAGGAACACAAATTTCTGTAGGAAAGTTGAACTCGCATTCGATTTCGTCAAGTCGAGAAGGAATGAAGAAGGCGATGGCGTTAACCGAGGACCTGAAACAGTCAGCATTTCACGTTTGGTTGTTTTCCTTAACGATTGGATTCAGTCCCTTCTTATTTCTCCGGACAAAAAAATCACGGTGGAAGGGAAGAAACCCCGGTCTGGAGTCATGGAGGCTTGCTTGGACTTCAGGAGCTGGGAGGTTTTAAAATTCTGCTTGGAGGAGTCTTCGAATCTGGAAGTGTCGTTGAGCTTCTCGCCGTATTTGCTGCGAGCACTTTCTTGCATTCTAAGGGATGCATTGTCAATACTGGATAGTATCTCGTTGAATGTGAAGGAGTCAGTTTTCAATGAGGAAGGTTTCGAATTGTACGATGTTTTTCCAAAATGTGTTTCCTTGCTGTTGTCATATCACGGTCGGGCTTTTAATACTAATTTAGATTTATGGGCGTCCACAGTTTCCGCATTGCTTGATCTTTTGCACAAAATCTACTACAACAATGTCGAAGTAGGTCCTCATCTACTGCCCGTTTCTTGTCTGGTGCTCGAGGCTTTTGCTAGTTTCTTGAGGGTTCACCCAAGTCCTAAAAATGTCTTCCCTGTGTTCGTAGATAGGCTTCTTGAGCCATTGTTGAGTTTGTTGGTTTTATTGCAACTTCAGACCAAAGGCAGCAATTCTCTGTGGACTAGAAATTTATTAAAGATGGTTGAAGACACCTTGTCAAACGGGTTGTTCCATTCAGTTCATTTGGATGGTTTTCTGAGCACACATGGAGCTGATAGGCATATCATGTCCCATGATACAAAAGTAAGAGAATCAAAAACGGCAATCAGAAGCTATCACAGACATTTTTTCCACAAAGTGGAACATTTTATGACTGAGAAGAAGGTGTTGGCACTGGGTGGTTTAGGGGAGTTGTTTCGCTTGTTTGTTGTTAGAGTAAAGAAGTATAAGGGAGCTCCAGTGCTGTCCCAGGATACTGAGCTTTCGTGGAAATCAGATAATGATGATAAGAGCATTGGGTCCAAAATATTTTTAGGCCAAAGGACTCCAAACTCAGAAAACATTTCTCTGTCAAATAGGTTGGACACAGACACAAGTCAATCACTTTTTGATCTCTTTGTTCAATTTATGGACCCTTTGTTACTTACTCTCAAAAGATGCTATCAAACTGATTTGGAAGTGGCCTTGTTGCCAGATGCTCATTGCTCTCTGAAGTCTATGAATAAGATACTTGCTGGCTTCATGCATGAAAAAGTATATGTACGAACTGAGGATACATCTGAAGAAATACATCTTAGTTTCTTCAAGGAGGTGTATGATACATGTATCTCATTTTCTGCAAAATTAAATCAATTCTGGTTTTCAGTAAAAGATATAGGTGACACGAAACACATTGAGATGTTACCTTCAATAGCTAAAGAGCTTTTTGTTGCTGTCGGGTATTTTTTGGAAATTGAATATGAGGTCATTAGAGATAATTTAGTAAGCTTGTGGCTTATGATGCTTTCATATTCAGCCTTTGACCTGGTTGCAATGGATACACTAGATCGATGTGAGTTAACTCGTGACATTGTGAAGCTAGGAAGCCAGTTAGTTAATGTCTTCAGCGAACTTCGCCAGGTCAGTGGAATGCTTTCTCATTGAAATTCAAGGGGATTCTTATGTAACTTTACAAAGTTTGGTGTCTAGTTACACAAAGCAGATATGAATTGATTTTAACTACAATTATTATTAATTTTTTTTTTCTGTTTGTTCCTTTTTTCTTTTCGTACCTATTAGTTTTGTATTGTAATAGTATTTATCTTTCAGTGACGCCTTATTTTACTCCATCAGCTTACTCTAATAAGACTACTTGTGAGGGCATTGTTTTTTATGGTGGTGTTTTAATTTCAAATTTCTTAGATTTTACTCACTGTACTTTCAAATCTTAATTATTGTTATTAATGCATGTTCTTCTGTTTGTGGATTTGGTTGGCGTATGTTCTTATAATATTCCATGGGTGTAGGTTAATGACATCATATTTTCTCTTTGTAAAGCGATGAGGCTCTGCAGATTTCATGACAGCAATGATCAATTGCATCATTTGCACCTTATTTTCTGTTTGCCTCTATCCCATGATGCATATGCCAAATCAGTTCCAATATTAGTATGCTCACAAGAGCTTAGGTTTGCTATCACTAATGCTCTCAGATTGATACCAGAAGGACAAGCCAGTGCATGCATTCAGCAGTTGAAATTTGATATTTCAGAATCTTTGGAATGGTTTAAGGTTTGTTGTTCAGGAGGTGGACAAAGTTGCTGCAAGAAAAATTTTAACTTGCCGTATGAGATTTTAGGAAGAGATTTGTCTGAAATATACACACTAGTACTAGATTCTTTGACAGTCACCAGTGGTAATAGTATTACAGTGGCAAACTCTGTAAAGGAACTTGTATCAGTGATGCGTCCAAATTTAAGTAGCCTGGTTGCAGAGCAGCCATGTACTGCTAGTGATTTCCTTTTTTCTGTCACAGAAAGATCTTGGAACCGTAATTTGTCTGAATGGAAGAATGATTTGCCAGCAACAGAATTGGGTAGCTCCTGGGTTTTTGTGTTTTTCTTTCGTTTGTACATTTCCTGCCGAAGTTTATTCCGGCAATCAGTTAGCCTTATGCCTCCTGAATCATCAAAAAAGACATCATTAGTAATGGGGGATTCATTTACAGCATACTCTGGGCGGGATTGGATAGAAAGGATTGACTGGACAGAGGAAGGCTATTTTTCATGGATTTGTAAACCTTCAGCTTCTCTTCTGACGGTTATACAATCAATTTCAGACATTTATTGGCAGAACAGTGTTGCAGAGTGTGGTCCCCTGATTTATGTACTGCATGCCATGGCTCTTCAGAGGCTAATTGATTTGAACAGGCAGATAAAATCTCTCGAGTTCTTACAGGACAGGGCTGTACGACTTGCCCAAATGAAGTTAATGAATGATAACACCTCATCGCTGCCTCAAAAAGAAAGCAAAAAATGGAAAAGACATCTTGCAGTTTTAAGAGAAGAGGCAGTAGGTCTTACCAGTTTCATGATGGGGTACCTTATATTAATTTCCAAAGAATTAGACATTATATGCGATGGTTTGGGAGCACAGCCTCCTCATGAACATGATGTGTGGGATTTGGGTGTCAGCTCTGTGAACATGAAGTCGTTGCCTACTGCTATTTGGTATATTATTTGCCAGAACATTGATATTTGGTGCTTGCATGCTACTAAGAAGCAGTTGAAAAAGTTTCTGTCACTTCTAATCTATAGCTCTGTGACCTGGGTGAGATTCAGCTTTCAAGATGTTGGGAAGTACTGGATGGATAAGTCCCAGTGTCTGAGGAAAGTCAACATTCCTCAAATCTCATTGGAACTACTCAGTGATTCTGCTCTTTACGAACAAGAAGTAAGAATACATCTCTTTCTATTTCTCTCACAATCACAACAAATATACGTATCTCTATATATTACTTAAAATTCATCACAAATGTCTTTTACTTCCATTTTATGTTTTATTCTAGTTATCTCTCCCTTTTAGTGTGGTTGCATCACATAACGTTTTTATCATGTTTTGCCTTAGTTTCTTTGCAGGCATTTGGCATCTGAATATTGTCGTCTCTTGAAGAAGTCTATATTACCTATATTTGGTGATTCTTATATTCAGAATGTTGATTTTAAATCATTACCTGATTGGTCAGAGGCAATAAGTAAACTTGACAGTGTATCTGTAGCTGTTTCAAGTGACAAACATTATGACTTCTCTTCAGCAGCGGAGCCAAATAATCTTCAGCCTTATATGATGCCTAGGGATTCTGGTGCAGGAGAAAAGGCTTCTTGGTTTCTCAGGGTGCATAAAATTTGTCAAAATTTACTCGACTTCTTATGTTGGTTATCAAAAACTTATGCAAATTCAAGATTCTTCTCATTTTGTGGAACATATATTCTAAATATTGAAAGGTTAGTGCACATCATTAAGGCAAATTCATGGTTCTTCTCATTTTGCGCAATTCTCAATAGTGAAAGACTATTGCAAATATTTATTTTCTGCTTTTTATTGGAGGATATGTTACCAGTAGAATCCAGGTATACTGCATTTGTTTCATTTCTCCTTCTTGTGATATTTCCTATGATTAAAAATATGTTAGAGGCTGTTTGGTATAACTTTTCAAAGTTACTTTTTAACTTTTCAAAGTAGAATTTTTAAACTTTTCTACTTTGAAAGGTTATACCAAACAGCCTCTTAGAAATTTGGAAATGTAGAATTTTGTAAAACTTATAAATTTTCACCATCATATTTGTATATTTTAATGCTTTGTTTTACCTTAATCTATCACATTATACCTGCTGCCATGGGACAAGTTATTGCTATTTCGTGGTCTATTTTCCTTTGGATTGTGGTAGTGGAATCTACAGAAAGTACAAAATATTTGAAACACTTATTATCTGGATTAGTTGGTGCATTTAAGTTTTTTCTTACATTGATAAGTTTAGTTTTCTTTGGTTTTAGGCTGGTTGTTTGCAGCTTATTAGATTATCATGGTGAGCTATACTTGCAGAATCGCTACGAGCTTTTCAGAATGTTTTTATCTTGCCGGAGGGCCCTGAAATATCTACTAATGGCATCTTTGGAGGAGAAGATGGAAATTTTGGAATACTCACTTACTCTTAGACTTTCCAAGAATTTGCAGTTTGTTTTATGGCTTTTAAAGTCTGTCTCTGCAGTGGTTGGACTCCAACATGCATTTTCAGAAGAGCATGCTGACAAAGTGAGGGCTATGATATTCTCATTGATAGATCATACAGGATACATTTTTTTAATATTTGGCAAAGATCAGTTCAATCATGCTATTAATTCCTTAGTCTATGATGAAAAGCATTGCAAAGCATTAGCCAATCTTGAGGCAGGTGATAAAAAGGATAACATAATTCAATCTGGTCCAAATTTTGAATCTTCTGAAGCTCAGGGATCCTGGAAAATTGTGGTTCTGCTAGCAGAAACTTTAGAGGAACTGACAAAGAGCTTGCTTAATTCTGTAAAATGTATCCTTTGTAATGTAAAAGTGGGTGCTGGTTTGAGAGATGTAGATTTGAATAAACTATCATCTACAATTTCTGGCATTCAAGGTTTCTTGTGGGGCCTAGCATCTGTTGTCACCAACATCAATGAAAAGGTTTATTTTGTAGAATTGAAATCATTGAGATGGAAGATTGGTCCGACATCTGAACTCAGTCATTGTATGGATATGTTTGAAGGATTTATAACTTTTTGCTTACAATTTTTCCTTGTTGAGGATGGTCAACAGCAGGACAGTCTATGTGATGTTCAAAGTCTTCAAAAGTTAGATTTTACGAATGCTTCTTTTACCTTGGAGGAGTCTTGTGAGTCTTCACTTCACAACATAGAAATTTCTTCTGGGGAGAGAGAGAACTTAGAAGGTGGAAAGCAATCTGCACCATCTGGTACTGATGACGACCAGAAGAATAATAAGAATTGTGGAACCACTTGTACGGAAAATGATTATTTTCAAAAGAGAAGGGTGCATTCCAACCAGATTGGTTGTGTCGCCACTTTTTTGAATGAGATTGAATGGTTTCAGTTACAGAATTTTAATAAACCTTTGTTGCAAAGCTTGTTAAAAGGCGAAAATTGTGAAGTAGCATTTTTACTCAGACAGCTCTTTCTTGCATCTTCTGCTACTCTGAGGCTGAATTTTCAGATTGGTTGTATTTCTTCTACATCAAGGTTGATGCCTACTTTTGTTGGAATTTCTCAGTTCTTACTATTGGAATTGGCAGACACGGTTGAAGTGCCACACTCCTTTTCTTTCGTTTGTTTAGATGGTGTAATCAAATATCTGGAAGTTTTAGGGAGCTATATTTCTTTAACCAACCCCACCTTATCCAGAAATGTTTATGCCATGCTGATAGATTTACATTTAAAGGCTATAGGCAAATGCATTTCATTACAGGGTAAAAAAGCAACTCTAGCATCTCATGAGACAGAATCAAGTACCAAAACACTGCAAGGTCTAGATGGGTTATCTGAATTATATTATGCTCGTGAGCCATACAGCTTGGATGAATTTAAATCTAGGCTGAGGGAATCATTCAAGGCCTTCACTCGGCAACCGTTGGAATTGCATCTGTTGTCTGCAATACAAGCTATAGAGAGAGCTCTTGTTGGTGTGCAGGATGGCTGCACTGTTGTCTATGAAATAAATATGGGAAGCCCAGATGGGGGCAAGGTTTCCTCGACTGTCGCAGCTGGGGTTGACTGCTTGGATTTAGTTCTTGAATCTGTTTCAGGTACTTGAAAACCAATGCTTCTATTAAATACAGCAATGTGAAAGTGATATCCTGTTCTTACTAAAGTAGGTACAGAAAACGAGGCAATCATTTTTTAAATATTCAAGTGTGCTTCTGTTGCAATATTTATCATGTCCTTTTATAAATAAGAGATACTAAGCAGACAGTTTCATGCATTGCCAAATTGGCTGTTAATATTCCCAATAAACTGTATTATATCACTTCTGTTTCGTGGTGGTGGTGTTGCTTGGGTTTCTTATTCATGATTCACTGAGTTGCTATTTGTAATCTTCCCATTGCTTTTATGTTGCACTAGCTCTTCTTTTGCCATGCTTTTATATATCTCTTTATCAAATCTGATCTCTCTGGTTATTTAAGGTTTTGGAAAGTTACAATTGTGACCATGTTGAACTTTTATTTGTTTATGCATTTCACTGCTTTTCCTGGTTATGCTTTCCATCAGTCAAGAATGCTAACTTTTTGTACAGAAAGATAATTCACATTTATGCTTGTGATTTTATAACAAATTATCACAGTTTGTCAGGACAACAACACCTAAAATAAGTTACACAATTGTGACTTGGTCAGAACTAGATGATTAACAAAGGAAATTCTGTTGATGGATGATCTTGGTAATGGAGAAGCATGTCCTTATTTCTTTTTATTGGTGCTTTAGGTGATGTGTTCTTTCATGGTAACATGTCTCTATCAGTTTGAGGCTATTAGGACGGTAATATTGAGGACAAATCAGAGGAGAAATTGGACTTCGTTAGCAAGTGATATTGAAGACTTATAGTTCAGAGATAAGATACCTAGTTGTGGTGAATATTGTTCTATATGCTTCATCTTCTTTTTATCTGTGTTGATTCTCTCTTGATTTGGAGAAGAATGGCGTGAGACAGTCTTGGTTTTCCATATTTCTTCTGGGATCTATATTTCTCCAGAGTGGCATTTGTAACCAAGGTTACTTTAGGTTTTAGAGCTGAAACTTTCTGGCTAGATCCAGTGACTGGCCTTTTTAAAATGGGGTTTGGTTGGCATAACATGGGGTTTAATGCCCCTAGACAAATGCAGAACTGCAAAATCACTATCAGTTCAGGTTGAAATTATTGGTTAATAACATCAACCCATTAACCTGACCTAGCATGATTTCTATTAATGGGTTTGGTTGACTATATGTTGACCACTTGACCTTGCTATGAACCTCACACATTACCACCTGCACTAGCTTTTAAGATGGGAAAAAAATTTCTTTTGTGGTTCTTTTATTTCTCCTTTCTAGCCTTATGTTTTATAGAGGTGACACTTAAACTTCCTCTATGTTGACTTATTGGAAACTTGCATTGATTTTTTTTTCTTTTTTTGGGTATTTCTTAGCATCTTTTTTTTTATTATAAAAGAGATAGTAGTTCAGCTGACCAACTTGAATTATTTTTTTTATCGGTAATGAGAGAATATATTGATAGAATTTTTGGTTGTGACAGCTTGTTTGTTCAATGGGTGGGTTTGGTTACCCAATCCGAACCTGCCCAATAGCACATGTAGGTCAACTGGTTATCTTTAGCACCATTCAGAGGCGTTGCCTATGTCTATCATAATTTTCAGGAAAATGTTCATCAAGGTAGGTGTCCATTAACATAGGAGGATTGCCGGTACATAAGCATTTCCATTTTCCTTCTTAACAAAGTTGATTCATCAAAAAAAGTAAACATAGCAACACTTTCACCATTCATTCTTTGAGCTGCTTTGGCTGGTTCAGCTTTGCTTCCTCTTCAGTTTGGTGGGGAAAACTATGTCTTTTTGGAGGTGCTAGTTGTCCTCTTATGATAGAAAAGAAGATCCTGCTGATATACACTTACTTTTGCCAAGCTAAAAGAGAATCAGTTAATCATCCTTTCGTGCGATCTCTTGGGATTTTGTTTCCCTTTTCATCCTTTTGGCTTTTATTAGGTTTGGCACTGTAGTCAGCAGGATACTTTCCAAAGTTGGAAGTTAATTTCTTTTGAAGTAGGTAAGGCCATATTGTTTAAGCTGATCTCTACCATCTGGTGGTCCATTAAGGATTTTGAGGATCTGTTGGCTTTATCATATTGGTGACAGGTAAACTGAGACTGAAAATTTCTGGAGATTGACTTATTGTTTTCCTTTTGAATATAGAAACTTTATCCATAGTGGTGCTTGTACTTACTTTGTAGATTTTTGGTAGCTATTGCTGTCAAGCATTAACATCTGTTTCTTGTTTCTCTTTGTATCAAGGCCTTTGATATCAGTGTTTTCCCGTGCTTAACCTCTGTCAATACACATCGAGATTGCTTATCTAGGGGAAAAAAGATGCCCTCGGCTGATTATGCTCTGTGGGATTGTGAATCATATAATAGAAAGACCTTGGGTTGCCTGCCTCAATTTTCCAATCAACCATTCTATAGTAAATCATGGATATCAATTTTTCTTGCATTGTTGCTGACAGTTTAAGGGAAACCTAACAAGAATCATCAACAACAAAATAACTTACCTGATTATTGATCTCGGAGAAATTTCTATCATTTTACTGCAGAGAGCAAGTTGTGTGTTTGTCTGTCAAACAATCATCATCATCATCCTCTCTCTCTCTCCAGAGAGACATAGATATATGTCATCAAGTCCAAACATTTCTCTTCCCCTATAACAATTTCTACCTGTTGATTCCTCCACCAGAATCTGAGGGAGGATTGCAGAAATGATTGGATTTTCATTTCCCTGGATTAATAATGCCTTAAGACTCTAGAAACACACAACGGGCTGCTTGAGAAGCTGTTGGCATCATAAGCTTTATGCATTTAAGTAGTTTCTTCATGCACTTTACTTCGACCAGTCTCCATCTTCAGAACATTGTGCTCTATTTTTGTTTCTTCTTCAGTAGTCTATTTCTTTCTTCTTCAATTGAAAAATGTATTGGCTAATACCTGTACCATAAATGCACACTAACTCGGTTTTAGTTTTCATTGATTTTTCTAACTTTTTTATTACTACTATTTTGGAAACCTCACAAGTCAGTGAATTGGCAAAGTTTAGATGTAGTATTTCATCTTATAGTAATATATCAAAATTGAGAGACTGTGGTTCCAATATGTTCAAATTGTTTTTCTTGTCACACTAATAACCTGGGGCAAATGGAATTCTTGTTACCTGCTGATATGGAGTGCTTTGCTTAGAATCTACTTTTTATCTTGCGAGATTGTAAGAAATCAAATGAAATGCAAAACTAAGGAATTTTGTTAGTTCTGATACTCTAAAGCTTTGGAGGAGTGGACTGTCTTTATAATTCTTGCACTCTGCTGAAACTTCCATGCACAATTTCTTGCTGTTTATTGAGCATGGATTTTATGCTAGAATTAGAAACATGGTAATTTGGAACCTTTGCTCAGTTGCTGTGGTGCTTGTTTGTGGCAATTTAACTTGAGGATCATTTGATCTATCATTAGTATTGTGGTGGAAGGAAGAATTGTCATCAAATGTTAGGGACTCATCAATGTTGTGGACCATTGTAAAGCATGGATGCTCTGAAGACCTTATTTTTTTCCAAGTATGCTAGTTTTTTTCTTATGCATACGCGCTGTAATTGAAGATCGTATTTCACATAACTGCTATTCGGAAATTGAAGAGTGCCAAAAAGAGATATTATTGATGATAGAATTAGTTACTACAGCTGAATATTGATGTCTTTATCAGTGTTATATCATTTTCTCCTGATCTAGCTTCTTTCCAGGGCATAAGCGTTTGAATGTTGTTAGAAGACACATCCAAAGCTTAATCAGTGCTCTGTTCAATATAGTTCTGCACTTGCAAGGTCCAGTGATCTTCTATGGAAAATTAACCTTTAATAAAGGTGATGCAGCTCCAGATCCGGGATCTGTTGTTCTCATGTGTGTCGAGGTACTGAAAAAAGTTGCTGGAAAACATGCTTTTTTTCAAATGGATTCCTACCATGTTGGACAGTCTCTGTGCATACCTGGAGCTCTTTTCCAAGACTTCTGTCAGCTATGTGCTTCCAAAGCTTCATCCGATCATCTCATATTCTCACATAATCAAAACCCAAAACAAGTAACGGACATTATTCCCTATATTATAGATCAACAGTTCTCGGTCGATCTATTTGCGGCATGTTGCAGATTACTATGTACTGTTGTCAGGCATCACAAATTGTATGTAATTTATTTCTTGTTTTTATTTTCTTAATTTTAGTTCTGTGTTCTTGTATCTTGAAGATTCTTAAAAGAAGGCTTCTACTTGCTTTTACAACTATATTTGTAGAACATGAGTGTGGAAACTGCTTCTTTGTCCTCAGCATAACGTTTTCCAGGATGTAAATATTATGCTTAACCAATGTGTTTCCTCTATGGGATCAGTGGAAGACCCAATATCAAAATGGCTTGAAATTGAAACAAATTTCATCAAAGATTGATGAGGTCGGGTTGTGTAGTGAAGTGCTCCAGACTGAAAAGCTTGATTAGACTGATTTCGCTCGTCTAGTGAAATGGTTTAGAATTGGAGAGACATGGATTTCTCTTTTGTGGCAGTTTATTAGGAGTATACTACTTATCCACATGTACTGATCATTGTGTTGCATATTGACCAATATTGACTTTTACCAATTAGCACATATCGAAACTGGCGAGAAAGGGAGGCTATTGCACGTGAAAAAAAATCTTCTACACATATCAATGGGCACATGGAAAAATCTATTACACAGTATCAATAGGGCTTATGTGCAATAATTCCTTCATGGTGCAGTCGTCTCACCAAGCAACTAAACATGGTGAGGCAAGCCAAACTACCTTTCATCAAATTTTAAAACCTTTCAACATAGATATTTGGGTGCTTATTTGTATGTTATGTTTCATGCTTGAGAAATTTAACTGATTGTGTAATGTTATCTTGTCTCTTACTAATTTTTAAGATGTATTTTCTCTTTTGTGGTTTATCCTTCATGACATGCTAATTGGAATTTGTTATTTTGTTCTATTTTACCTGCTTTGGTTATTTATTATCTGCTGTTCTATATTCTACATGTGGCGATAAAATTTGTCTTCTTTGTCTTGTGCTTTGTAGTGAGACTCAACGTTGCATTGCTTTACTTGAAGAGTCAGTGAATGTTCTTCTTCATTGTCTGGAAACAGCAGATACTGACATAGTGGCGAGAAATGGTTATATTTCCTGGAAAATACAAGAGGGGGTGAAATGTGCTAGTTTTCTCCAGAGGATTTATGAAGAGGTATAATAAGCACACCCTAAGATGTTCTAAGGTGTCTAATTATACTATAAGAATCATAGGAAGACTGAAACCTCCCAAGGCTTCATAAGTCCTGAGTTCTATAATTTTTAGCCTATTAAAAGATAATTTAACATTATGATCAAATAATCCTAGCAGAAATCATCAAAGCTATTCTCTCCTCCAAATCTCTGTTGTCCTTTTCCTACCTACCTCTTTTCCAATTTTAGATTTTTAATGATTTTGGTTGGATTATGATTGGTTAGGTTGAGTGTTTCTATTCGTCTTCATATTTGGTAAGAGGAGGGGGAGCCTGATAAAGGGGGTAGTTTGAGTTTGATATGTTAGAGATACTAGATGGCCAACATGAATTTGCCCAAATAGAGGTTGGGTTCGTAAGTATATGTCAGAAACTTCAAATGCATTCTACTCTGTTTAAAGGGTCATTAATTTCCTAATCCGTTTTAAAGCAAAAGGGTTGACAGGTGACGTCAAAGATTCCCAGCTATCTAAGTCTTTATTACCATGCATTGCACAGGACTTCTAGTTCTCGTACAGGAGAACAACAATGTTATTAAAACAACCTGGCAAAGCTAGGTAATGGGTATACCTCTCAGTGATCTCACTAAGCAATTACTTGTTTGCCTAGGCAAGAAGCACTCTGTTACTTGATAACCTCAAATGATCTGATTTTGTCTTCAGATATAACAGGTTCTGGAGCATCTTATGCTTGATTTGATTTTAGGAGAAGAACTTAGTCTCTTGCGTTCAAATGGGAAAAACTTTTGCTTTGCTTCTCAGATTTTAAATTCTGAGATGAGAAATGAGATTATATAGCAAAGTGATGAGAAATAGAGATAAAGATAGGTCACCAAAGTACCCTCGGAGCACCATTTTGTGTGTGTGTTTTTTTTATTTATTTTTATTTTTTATACTTATTACTCAGTTTTTATTTTTGGTTTTTCCCATTTGGATTGCACAATCACTTTTATGTTATTTGATTAATATGTTTCATATTCCTACTTATGAGTTGTCTGATTACCAATTATATGTATGATACCTATGCTTTTTACAAATATTATTTTTTATTTTATATATTTGAATGAATATGATGTATTATAATTTGTTTTTCAAATACTATAGTTTTTTTAAGGAAAAAATAAATTGTTTTTGGCAAAATTTCGGTGACATGCCACCAAAATTTTGTTTCAGGTCTAGGCGAAAACGTCCAATAGCACCGGAACAGCAAACCTTGATTGTAGCATGCATTGATTGCTCTCTCAGCTCTCACTGAATTTGTGATGCATTCCAATACCATTTTCTGTAGCATCCCAGAAGTATATTATCTATCTTCAATCACTAGCATGTGTTGAAATGTTTTTTTTACCTCCCCGGTTTTGACCATTTCTTTATTTGATCAATTTTGATAATAATCAAATTTGGTTACCAGATTTATTGCTTTTAGCATTATTTTCTTTAAATCATTGTTTGTTGCTTTCTTCTGTATTCTGTTCATGGTTCTATATCTCTCTTTCTCTCCGTTTGTAATTTTTTCCAGCTTTTTTGTTTGAATATTATTATTAAACAGATAAGACAGCAGAAGGATGTGCTTGGGCAGTACTGTTTTCAATTTCTGTCTAATTACATATCGATTTACTCAGGATATGGTCCACTAAGAAGAGGCATCAGAAGGTTGTGCCTTGCAATCCCATCGTCAATTTGATTCTGGCTATGTTTTCAATTATTTTTTCCGAATCAGCCTGTATCTTAGGCATTTTGTGGCGATAAAAAGAATTATTCTCCTTAATTGCAGGGAAATAGATGAGGCATTGAGACCAGGCGTCTATGCTTTAATAGATGTGTGTTCACCAGATGATCTTCAACAGCTTCACACTGTACTCGGAGGTATTCCTGCCAGATGATCTTCAATGTCTTGACTGGATTTGTAGGCTAAAAACATTGGTAAAAGACATTTTGGCTTGGATCTCACTGTCATTTTGGTCTTATTGTAGAGGGACCTTGTAGAAGCACTCTGGCAAATTTGCAACATGATTACAAACTGAACTTTCAGTATGGGGGAAAAGTCTGATCTTAAATATTTTCCTTCCTGGATTTCACACAATGTCATTCTTTTACATCAAGTATGACCTGCAATATAATGAGAAGCTGGGAGGTCACATGCTTACAGAGTGGCGTGCCTTTGCTCGGGAATCTTGTGACTGATGGAATGAATGGGTAGATGCATGCGATGCATCATTGTAAGTTTCGTTATCTTTAATCTTAGTACAGCATTTAAATTTTTATTTGCAATTATTTATTTTTATGTACAAATTTTTTATCATTAGCATTTTCAAGGGCAATTCTTTCTTGTTTTAGTAAGAAGCCATCCCGCAGGAAGGTAGCATCTGGCCCAGATGGTAAGCTCTGCTGTTCTTACTTCTTACCAGGCTTGGATCTTGTAATATTATGGCTGGACTTGGTTCGTGCTTTGCAAGGTTGCAGTCTATGCCAACGCTTCAACTACCAGAAAGGAAGAAAGTTTTAAATTCTCTTGATCAGGTTAACTTTGCCTAGTAAGATTTTGGCCACTCGAAACTGTCCACCTGGTAAGGCCTCGGATACGCTCTACGGAGTGGTAATGGAGGCAAGCTGTGCAGGTGGACGTATGATAGATTTTGTAAAATGTCAAATTTATGGCATTTGTTTTTTGAGTTTTGCCACAGAGTAGTGGCGATTTCCAAATAAGGAACGCACCATTGAAATAAGCTGGCCATTGAAAGAGTCATTTCAATGTAACTTGGATAAGTTGGGCTTAAGGATCTGAATCTGTTCAAATAGTCAGTGAATGGATGAATTGAAAGCATTAGCTTGATTCGTTCTGAAACGAAGTCATTTTAAATTAGTGATCGTCAAATGCTGTCCGGGCTCAACGGAAAACGATTTTTTCGGTAAGTATTTTTGTATCAATCTTAAAGTGAAGAAACCTGACTGCAAAGGTGTTGTCTTCATCGTTCATTATTAATTATAGCTTTGCACCCAAAATCGTGAATAAGTGCTGTGATTTAGTACATTGACTTTAAAAAGTCGATTCCTCTTCTTCAGAATGATTTTTTTTTAAAGTATTTGTACAAATCATATCACTGGCGCATGACATGATTATGGGTATAGACAATATATGCTATGCTCTTGTCAAGTGAGGAGCTTTGCCCAACAGAAAATAATGACAAAAAATAATGAGAGGTAAGAATGACTATGAACACAGTCACACAACATGATCGATTAGAAAATCTAAATTCTAAGAGAAATTTATACTTACCTACCTTTTGGATTATGACAACTACAAATATTTCCCCTAAGGTTCTTGAAATGACAATTACTTGCCTTCTATTTTTGTTGCCTACTTCATATTCCTTAATTATTTAAAATTTGAATTTTTTGTTATTTCATATAAATAATGATAAGAGGTAAAATAGTCAACTTACAATTTAGGGAGGTAAGTGTTATTTTAGAAACCTCAGGAGAGGTATCTGTAGTTATCTGAAACCATAAGAGAAGGTAAATACTCAAATTTTAGTAAACAATATTTAAAAAACGTAAATTAATTGAAGATATGACTTTGGTAGATCAGGATGAAGAGAAGAGATTCGTGTCGACTACCTACTTTGATGATGATGTAATATGTAATAAATTACTTACTCCTATATGTTATTTTCTTAGCATAGGGTCATACACGATTCCTTCATTTTGTAGGAAGGGCGTCTTATAATCCTTGGGGTATGAAATCGTCTACCGCACGATTTGTGTGGTAGACACTACAGTCACTTTAGATGCTGCCACGTGCAGCATCCAACGGTGGTTGTTATTTGACATTAAAAAATTATGTAAAACAGAACGTTGGATGTTGCACGTGGCAGCATCCATGGTGGTTGTAGAGTCTGCTACAGCAATCCTGCGGTAGACAATATCATCCCAATCCTTGGTATTGGCCAGCCTCTTTTAAGGATAAATTATAAAAAGGAAATTAAAATAATAAATAGAAAAGTAAAACTATATACATTTATACACTTCTACCAAAAAAAATATGCATTTATATACACACACCTTTTTTTTTTTTTTCTTTTTCCTTTTTTTTTGGGGTATATGCACGCACATATACCTCTGACTCGTACGCTCGCAGTCGACCGTTGCAGAAGACTAGAAATCTCTTTTGAAATATAACGGTCTCCACCGGCTTTCCCTGGTTTTTGCCCTTTCTCCGAAACCTCTCGTTTCTTTGTTCCAGTCTGCAATGGTTGCCGACAAAGTTCCGCAGGACTCCTCTGACCGTCGTCAATGGCAGAAAATCTTCAGTGCTGTCGTTCACATGTTGCATACTCAACAATCCCAGCTCCAATCCCTTGTCAAAGAGAGAAAACTTCTAGAAGACAGGATCAAAATGCAACACGATCGATGGCTTTCCGATGTTCGTCTTCTGGAAGATCAAATCTCTCAGGTCAGCCTTAGGAAAATCCTTAATTAAGAGATGTTCTATTCTTTTTCGTGAATTCGTAAATTAGGGTTTCAAGTTCTAGGAATTTTAGGGGCTCGGTGTTCTCGTCTTTTAACTTCTTTTTTCTTTAATCTTATTCCTCTACAGATGAAGAAAGATGTTTCCCTCGCGGAGATGGGTCGCTTGCTTGAGGCAGCGAAGTCAGATATGGTGGTTGGTTTAAAGCAGAGGGAAGCTTTTCTCTACAAACTAAAATTAGGTTGGATTTTGTTCTTGGTTTTAGGCTTGTCATTCTCCTTTAACTATTGTAGTTGAATTTCTCCGTTATATCTTTTGGATGTAAGATATCTGTGGTCGATTCTACGAAGCGCAGACTTCCTGATTACGGAACATCTTATCCAAGAACAAAACATTTCAGTTAAATAAAAATATTTTTTACCATATGTATAAATAGAACAATTTAATCCCTGCGTCAATACTGGCTATTCAACATGTATTTTCTTTCTCTTTTCTTTTTCTTTGCTTTGTCAACTTTTTTTTTTTTTGGGGAGAAATTTTGTCTATTCTTGGGTTTGCTTCAGTATTTGAGTGAAGAAACCTAAGAATTTGAATATTCGGGGTTATTTTCTGCTTGTTGGTTGAGTCTCTGATTTTGAATGGCTGAATGGTTTTCTGCACTATCTTATACATTCCTACAAAAACAGAACGTGCAGACAGTGACTTGGAAGATTTCAAATTATGGATTAACTACCTGGCTCATAACTGCTCTGGGAATAAAGTATGTTGTTTTGCATTTCATTGTAACTTTTAGATTTTGTTGTTTGAGAGTAACAATTGATGTTTTATGGACGCTTTTGTGGTCATCAGCAAATGATTCCTGAAGACATCAAAGAAATTGATAATATTAAGGGAGGAGGAGCAGATCTTGACCCAAATTCCGTAGAAAATACGAAAGGAGAAGAGCAAAATTCCAAGATCTTGGAAGGTGAAGTAAGAAAACTAAAGCGTGCATATGAGAGGCTTATCTCAAAGAATGGTTCTGAGGTTTCTGCACTGTTGTCAGAGAGGGATTTTTTGTGGAACCAGTTTAAGAAGCTGGAAAAAGATTATTCAAGTCTTAAAACAACCAAGTGTCTGGAAGTTGATCAGGCAAAAGAGAAGATAGAGAAACTTCTGGTTAGTATGGAGCTATTGCAATCCTCAAACAATGAAAAGGATGATACCATTGCAAAGTTGAACACTAAGTTGGTTGAGCTTGAGTCGGACATGGATAAGAGCAACAAGGAAATTTCTAGACTCTCAAGGGAGTTAGAGTTGCTACGAAGGTCAAGAAATGCTTCAATTACGCCAGTCTTGAATCGTTGCAATGCAGAATCAAGTACGCAAAACTTGGAAAGCAAAAAAGTTGGTCGGGGAAACAATATAGCTCCTGTTAAGAAAGAGTCATCTATGTCAATATCATCTGATTTAAAGGACTCTGAAAAGGTAAATGGAAATTAAATATTTAAAGTTTTTTTCTTTTTGAAATCATTTTTAGTGCAATATTTTAAAGTAAGTAGATACCAATGCTTATGTTGAGTTAAATGCTTCGCTTATTCCCTCACATGGCATCTGCCTAGAAAACATTACCATTGACAGGCGGATCATTCTGACTGTGAAAATAGCTTTCAACAAGAATTCATATCCGCTTAAGTTGGACTCCATGGTGTTGCTGTGTAGCAAGGTTAATAGAAATGTTCACAACTGAGGAATATGTTTTTATTAGGTTACCCCTCACTTGGGGATTTGTGTGCTGTCCCAACCCACATACACACACACTTGCACACATAATCCAAGGAGTCAAAGCCTAGTAGATACAAATTATTTCAATGTGTTTTTTCCGGATCTCTTTGCTCTAGTTTGGAAAATTTTCTTGCTTAGAAACGTTTATTGTTATTTATATGTTTGCCATTCATGTCTATTTGCAATTTAAAGTTTTAATCACAGCAAATAACTAGAAAGATTTAAAATATGTGGACGAGAGTAATGCGAAACTATTATCTCTATAAAAACTTGATATTCTTATGGCTTATATATTTAGTTTCACCAAACATAAATCTGGACTTTTGGAGAAGTCCCGAACAATATGTTTAAAGTACTAGAATAAACAACTGGTTGCACATTAGATAGGCAGATTATAATATTCTTTTCTGGCACTTCGAATAACTTATTTGCATGTTGCTTATATCTGTTTTATCTAAGGTTTCATTTAATTGATATTTTTTTGGTAGTTTCGGTATGACAGTCTCTTCTGCAGTGGTTTTTGAGATATTGAGATGATATAGCAGGATTCGTTTTGCCAATATAAACTAGTTATAATAATGTATTTTGATGTTATTTTTGCTACTTACTGTCCTCATGAGAGAAGTAGGTTAGCCCTGTTATTCAAAGTGGCTTGATATATGCCCTGTTGCTGTCACTAGGTTTGGCAGAATGTGCATCCTTTTGGGTTACTCAGATCTTATTCAATGTGTTTTCCTTTTCTTCGCATCCTGATATTTCTGTTCCTTTTATTTTTTTCTTTATTGAATTAAGAAACAGGGAGTAGGAAATCATTCTCAGAACATTGCATTCATATCTTCCAGCTTTCAGTTGTCGTGTTGCCATTGGGTCCTATCAGAATTATTTCATAAGCACCATGTCCATTGCTTGCATGTGAAACTTTTTGGAGGACAGGATAAGTGAGTAGGATTAGATGATGGGATAGATTTGCCATTGGGTCCTATCAGAATTATTCATAAGCACCATGTCCATTGCTTGAATGTGAAACTTTTTGGAGGACAGGATTAGATGATGGGATAGATTTCTCACATGTGGGCAGCCCGCATGATTGTAAACTAGACATATCGAATTTACATTTACATGAGCAGCACCGCCTGAAGGGAAAACTGGTGGCATGAATTTTTCTGTTTTTTAAATTATGATGGTGCTACTGAACTGTTGATTTGGTATCACGAAACTAATACTGGTAACTATTATTTACGTCTATAATTTTCCTAGAAAAATGTTCAAGAAAATGCTAAATTAGTGAACAGGAAACTACATAAATTCTTGCTTTTACTCTTGAGAGAGACATTTTCTGTTTCTTTTGTTTCAGATGTTGAAATGATGAACTGGGTGGGAGCATTACATGACTCACATTAAGTCTTTTAAACTTCTACATTTTGTGATCAGGGACACAAGAAAAAATCAAAGAGACGAGGAGTTGAGGCCATTACCATTTCAGAGACTCCAAGGTTGTTCTCATCTGCATTCAAAGTTCCAAAACTGAAAACTTAGTATCCACTCTCTCATTTAACTTAACCTTCAACATCAGCTTTGTATTTGCGATTTCACTTACACCTCCAACTTGAATACCTGTATCCTAGTAATATCTATATGTATAATGTATGTTTTTTATTTTATTTTATTTTTCCTTCTGTATTCCTCCCAAATCAGTTAGAGATTGAAAGTGAACTTTTGTATCCTTGCGTCTTTATGTGAATATTAATCATCTGTTCAACTGATGTTATTCTATTGACCGTTCAATATCACTTTATCTTCGGTGCAAAGCCAGGTCTGTTTCAATTGACTGAATATCCAAGTGGAGCAAAGGTTGTTTCACCACCTATTACAGATGGTGAAACAGGTGTACAAATCTGTGTATAAAGCCAACTTGTATTTCACCGTCAGAAATGGTGTTACATGCCTAATTGCCACTCTAAAAGCCCCAAGACTTATGAAGACTTGGTTGGTTAAGCACTTAACATTTAGGATTGTAACATGTGATTAGACAGCTTATGCTCAACTTGTATGTTTCTCAGTCCAATCGATCTTTCAAGCCTGTGTAAGGCTCAAGGCAAGCTCTCTGTGGGGTGAAGGATGTGATTGGTTAATGAAAATTAAAAATTGACCCCACTATATATATTGAATTTTTAAATTTTCGTGGCCAAAATTTTTTTCTGATAGGGGTGCTCGACGATTTTTTTGCTACGGACGATACAGCCTTAAAACTGAGCAAGAGGAAAGGGCCCCACTATGCCTAGAAACTAAACAGGAGGAAATGGCGCCACCACTCGACGAGTGGGTATCGACAGGATCGTTCCATGTTTCATAATCTGTTTCAGATGGTGAAACACAAGCATACAACTGTAGCTGCATCCAATGGCAGCTGCTCTTTCACCCTTTTTCAATGTGAAATGTAACTTCACATTAGAAACGGCAGCTGCCGTTGGATGTTGCATATGGCAGCATCCAACTGTGGCTGCATCTTTTGCCGTAGTGATTCGGCAACAGACGATTTCAACCCTACATACATGGCTTCAGGCGTTCTACAAGCCCTACATCGGTCTTGTCGTTCGAGGAGGACAGACCCAGAACCTATATATCTTGCCTTACAGGGGAATGCTGTCGCCGATGATATAACCCATAGTCGCAGCATCGTATAAGTGGTTGGTAGTTACGAGTGGTCCCTTGTTTCGACTAGGGCACGACTTGTTACAACACCTCTTTCCGGTGGTGAAACTTGTAGAAAATAAATCTTTTGAAGTATAAATGTAAATAAAACTACTATAACATAGAAAAAAAATCAAAAAAGTAATCTTTTCATTTTTTATTCCTCTTTAATAAACTTAAAGATTCTTAACATACATATTTATATTGTTTTCTGATTCAAGCACAAAGTATTGCTTACTTTAAGGCGGTTGTTATAAATATTGTTAACCTTGAAGAGCTATGGTGTAATGCTTGCATAACATGTATCACAAAGGTTACCATCAAAGAAAGTATTGCACAATGCATAAATTGCAACAAAGAGAGTGCAGAAGTTTCTCCAAAGTGATATTTTAAACCAATGAATAATTATATTAAAATTCTCATCGATATATGTCTATTTGTATCACTTTCTACACAGAGATAGTCTAAAACTCGTTGTCTTTGGTGGGGATCAAAGAGTATTGGTTGCATTAATTAATGATTTATTGCAATATACTCTGTTGTAATCTACATATCTTCTAATTATTCAAAAAAATTGAACTTCTAAAATTTCATATTTTAAACAAATTATGACACGATAAATCATTGCCTTAATTTATTTCAATTTGAAAAGGTTTCACGCAAGAATATCATAAAATTAATGTAGAATAACAGTTCATTATTAGACAAAGAGTTATATAACGTTATTATTAATCATTGCCTTTCATAGTTAACATTTTACATTTTATAATTTCCACCACCTCAAGATCCATAAAGGAGGGTTCACATCTTGTGGAGCTCCTATCTACACTTTAATTTATTAATTTGGAACTTTTCATAAGAGTCAGCCAAGTGTACTAAAAATTTCTATTCAGATCCTCTACAGTTGAACCCGTAAGAGGGTTCAATTATAACCAATAGAGAAAAGGTTTGTCATGCATCGAATGAATGTGAGCGTAGTAAAGCTCGTCGTAAAGAAATACGTCGTAGAGGATTTACTTTCCCACCAAAACTCTTCTCACTTTGGCAGACCTTTTTTTTTTTTTTTTGGTAACACATTTTGGCAGACCTTGTACGGTTCTTTGAGGCAGGAACTAATAAAGTAGACTTGTACAATGGGTTAACCTTAAATTTTTTAGTACACTTAGGCATAATAGCTTAACTTAAATTTTTAGATTGAACCCTTAAGTAAGAAGGTTAAACTTTAATCAATAGTTGCTCGTCACATGAGCAAGTAGCTTGATTAAAAAAGTAAAAAAAAATATTACACTTGATTAGAAGAGTGAAAAAAAAAAATTACACTTTTCTCTATCCTGTTTGAAAAGTAAAATATTACTTTTCACTTCTTTACAAAGAAATATTTCTCTCTCTTGCTACGTTTAGAAAGTGAGAATACTAACGAGGCTCGGCTACCACAGAAGACACAAAGGAACAAAAAAGGGTGATGGCGCCTTCGACGCTTACAGACCTGGCGGGGTGAAGGCCATTTAATCCAGCTTCGTGCGGGACGAAGACGAGCGTCCCAAAGTGGCTTACAACCAGTTTAGTGACCAAATTCCAGTGATCTATCTTGCCGGAATAGATGATGCCGAATATCGGGGATCGGAAATTTGCAAGAAGATTGTGGAAGCGTGCGAGGACTGGGGCATTTTCCAGGTCGTCGATCACAGGGTCGATGCCAATCTCATTTCCCAGAGAGTTCTTCACTTTACCCGCTGAAGAGAAGCTTCGCTTCGACATGTCCGGTGGAAATTATTCCAAATCTAAGACAAAGTGCGTCTTTAATTTCTTGGAATCCGCAGGGAGAGGCAGTGTAGAATTGGCGTGAGTTCGTGACATACTTCTCATACCCGATTAGCAGCCGGGATTACTTGAGGTGGCCGACAAGCCGGAGGGATGGAAAGAGGTGACGGAAGATTACGTTGAGAAGCTGATGGGTCTTGCATGCAAACTGTTAGAGGTGCTGTCTGAGGCAAGTCTTGATAGGGACTCCATTAGTAAGGCCTGTGTTGATATATACCAGAAGTTGATCGTGAACTTCTATCCGAAATGCCCGCAGCCTGATCTCACGCTTGGACTCAGGCGACACACCGATCCCGGGACCATCACCCTCCCACTGGACCAGGTGGGAGGACTCCAGGCCACGAGCGACGGCGGCAATACATGGATCATGGTTCGGCCCGTGGAGGGAGCTTTCTGTCACGCCCTAAATACTCACCTCACGACTTGCTATGCATGAGTAGGATTGAGCGTAACCTTATTAGTAAGCGAATCCCAAAATATATTTATTTCCCGATAAATACTTGAAAATTTCACTTAATATTTCTACAATCAGAATTACACTGGAAATTAAACCAATATACCAAATCAAAACCAAAAATTGAACTAACCCAAACCATGGTTTATCCAAATGTATCAAGTCACAATGTTGAACCCCAATGGTTCATAAAAAACATCAACTCAAAGATTCTTGCCAAAGCGTATCACAACATCTCAAACAACATGTTCATCATTCCAATCACGATCCTGTCACCACATTTCATTATCTCAGAATTTCAGGTTTTCTGTGAAAATATAAGGGGTAAGTCTCGAAGAAACCCAGTAAGTGAGGCTAATACACCTCGTATGAGAATATGCATAATATTCCTTATTTAAATAATATATTTACACCAAATAGGTATTTAATAGTATTATCATTAAATATGCACAGTTTTCCTAAGTTGGGT
The DNA here is from genome assembly GCA_947561395.2 of Buxus sempervirens. Taxonomy (NCBI): domain Eukaryota; kingdom Viridiplantae; phylum Streptophyta; class Magnoliopsida; order Buxales; family Buxaceae; genus Buxus; species Buxus sempervirens. The sequence continues at coordinate 40,527,708 of OX387190.1, forward strand.
TCATAACATATTTACATATATATTTTAATATTAACAATATTAAACATAAGGGATCATGAATTCTAACATAAGAACAATAAATTAAACATGATAAAAAGAAACAATAAATAAACCTTAATCTAAGAGTTAGAAATACTTACCTGTGATTTTTATGGACATATACCTTACAGAAATATAAATAACAAAATAAAAATAACCGAATGTAAAGAAATATTAACCACCAAATATCATCCTCACATCCCAGTAGACATCTAAGTCACGCTGGGTATCGAATTAGCATTATATCAGCTAACAGTAAAATCATCTCAATATCATCTTCCAGTGGGCGTTCCTCACTGGGTACTGATCTAGTATAGACTAGCAGTAAACACATTCCCAATAGAACATCCCTAGCAAACTACTTAACTAGTGTGTGGCCTCACAACTAGAAGTACCGCCATATAGGTGTTTGCCAGTCTTCATATTGGGCACTGGACCAATGAACCCTTGCCACTAGCAATACAATCGCATCACAATCATCCCAGTGGTTAATCACACACCGGATAATCTAGCGTGGCTAGTAATACAATTTAATCATCATCCCAGACATATCAAAATGCTGGGTACTGAACTAGTAACTCGTGCCAGCAGTACAAACATTATATCTTCCAACAACACTTGGTGCTGAGTACTAGACTAGTATCAAGTTACTAGTAGTACTCATATCCATATAATCATGTTTCATTTAAAACTACCAACTCAACATGCCATGCTTTGATTTAAATTCGACAATTATTAAACATTGCACCAATTCATATAATTTTTAAATATATAAACAACAATAGGTGTATGCACACATTGTTATGTTATGGTACATGAAACAACCCCATCTCCTTCTCTCTCTTCCACTCTAACTAAAAGACATAATAGCCAACCCCATCTCTTTATCTCTCTTCCACTTCACCTAAAAGACAAAATAGTCAACCCATTTACTCCTTTCACTCTCACTACAAAAAAGGTCTCTTTTATCGGCGGGCTAAGACCGCCGCTAAATCCAAGAAGCCCGCTTCTAATGTCTGCCCATGATGACACTTGTCCGCCGATAATGGACCCGTCGCTGAATCTTTCAGCAGCGGACATAGAGGCGGTCATGCCCGCTGCTAAAACTCATATAATTTTTTTGAATTCAAATCCCCCCTGCGCAATTACCTTTTTTGCCAAAAATTCCCCTGGCATTAGGCCCCCGACCCCGATTTACATTTTTTTCCAAAAAAACCCCCTAGAATTAGCCGCTCCTTCCTCCCAGACCCCCCATTTACCTTTTTTCCCAAAAAACCCCCTGGCATTAGCTCCCACTTTCTCCCAGGCCCCCCATTTACCTTTTTCCCAAAAAAACCACCTGGAATTAGCGCCCCCACCCCAAAAAACATTGCAGCTATTCCAATCGAAAGGGAGAAAGAAATAAAAATAAAATAAATTTGCAAATTAGAAAAAAAAACATTAATTTGTAATTTCCACTTTCCATTACAACACTAGTACCAAGCCCAAAAAAAGAAAAAACCTGTTTCATGACCATTTGATGGTTCAAAATCCATCTCCAAACTATACAAAAATATATATAAAACCTGTTCACGATCATTTGATGCTTCAAAATCCATCACCAAACCTTCAAGCTCCACTGCTAAAACTGTAGGGGCAACCAACCCCAAAATGCTAACTCAACTGAAATAACTTGTGTTCCATTAACCACCAAATGCAAAGATAAAAGAAAATCCATTATTCAATGCTTTTTGATACAAATCAATATCAATTAAAACTTCTAACAATGCAGAAAAACACACAACAAAGATAAATATAAAGGCTCTTAAAGTTGCATATTACAAGTTTACAACAGTGAAAAAGAGACTTGGAGTGAGAGTGACATAAGAATCCTTTCACAACTTTGGACCAAGAAAACCTTGTGTCACAAACCACACAACCAGAGACAATTATGATAACAGTTGCCACACATGGGCTCACCATAATTCATAATAAACTATCTACTAATCAATTATTTTAATGATCTGGTCATAGAAGAGCTATACCTGTCCATGACACGGCATTAAGTATATTCAGCTAAGGTTCACTGATCATTGTTAGAGCCCTACTGAAAGGAATTTTAATTTACTAAATAAAAAATGTAGTGAAGCCTAAAGTTAAATTACTAATCTATTAATATTTAATAATAACAATTACCTCATTATATCGTTTCCCTGGTTCTGTTGGAGCCTCATATCCGCTAAAATGTTCACCAACCTACATATAGAGATGTCAAATAAGTTAGCTATCAACCAATCTACATATAAAGATGTTAAGACATTAGTTGGCTATCAAAGTTTTATCCTAAAGTGTCTTTGTGCAAATTATAAGTAAGAAAAAAAATGCCTGTCTAGATAAGCTTTGAACCATGTTCCTAAGCTCCTGCATCTCAGCATCCTTTTTCATGTGGGAAAATACTTTCTCATAATTATCTGCCTGCAACATATGGTTCAAGTTCAGAAATCATCATTAGATAAACTAATGCAGCCAGATCATTACCTGTCTCCACGAATGGCCTCCGTTGGTTTGGCTTTAGACTCTATCAATCATATGGAAAAAAAAATTAAAAGATGAGCTAAGTAGAGTATAAACAATTCAGTGCCATTCTTATGAAAAAGAACGATGAAATAATAAAGTAAACAATCAAGTAACCACTACAGACAAGAAAAGGTCAAGTAGATTTAACAATTAAAAAGGATGACAGGAAAAGAAAACTCAGAATGCAAACATGCATTCTGAGACTCATGAAAACCTTTGAGCAAGGGACACATAATTTTAGGGAAAGATCAAAAAATAAAAGAGAAACAGATCACCGGCTTCAATTTCTTTTCCCATTGCACGAAGTATGTTTAGAAAAAGTTGTTCAATGTTTGCAGGCATCATCATAGCCATAGACCATAAACTAGGAATAAAAATTGACAATTCAACAAGAGGACAGAAAATAAACCATTTACGTAAACCCAAAAGCAGGAGATAAGAATATGAGTTTATGAAGAAAATAATATCATGGAAAAGAAAAGAATAAGAATATTGCTTTCTATTCTTTAGTTTCAACTCTCATATGCTATTTGTTATATGTTTAAATTCTGTAATAGTTTAATTGGAATCTAAAATTCTTTATTGGGTGTTAAAAATATCATAGGCTACAAAAATATAAACAATATTAAAAACCCAAATTTGGCTTAGGAACATAAAATTGGCAAAATAAACTTTCTGTTAGTACTAGCAAGGTGAACAAGGCTTATTGATTCAGCAGTAGGTAGATTTATTAGCAGAGGTCATTGCTGATTGATGTGGGTAACAAGTGGCTAATTTGAAGGGCAGGAATGGGCAGGAGGTTCATGAAGGAGATGAAAAAAATTTGTTTTTGTTGGTGCCTTAAAACTCAATGAAATTTTTGTCAGTGCCCCTGTTGCCCAACACCACCAAAACACACACCCACACCCACCGCCCACCACCACCCCCACAACCCATACCACCCCATCACACAGCACACAGAGAAGAGGCCCACCCCAAAACCAACTTGCAGTATAATTTTAGGCTAATAGAGCATGTCAAAGAAGAGGTAATTTCTTGAAATGCCTAGAGATTGGAAGGAATACAAACAGAGAAAACACTCTGTTGGCCTGAAAGTGGTTGTCTTGTTGGCTAATTTTGGTCAGAAGCACAAATAAGATGTGGAATTGCAAAGTAATTTCAGAATAAAACGGAAAAGGAGAGAAGATCTCTACTGTTAAACTTGTGGTTTCTTAAGCACTTACATTAAGACAGAAGGCAATCACACACTCTAAAATCTAAACAAAAGCTTCATATCTTTGGTGATTCAGTTTCTATTTTCTTCTCCTTGAAGGAGTACAGAGTTACTTAGCAATTAAGAAAATCAATTAATCAGAAAATAAGAAACCTAAATGTATGTGAACTACGAAAATGGCTTTATAACTCAAAATAAAACAATTCCAGTAGTTATAGTAATAATTAAAATTGGAATATGGCTCATACTTTTCATATCTTTACATCCCATGCTTACAATTCCTTCTGCTCCAATGGCATGGTTCACTTCGGCAATAACAGTCTGAAATTGAAAAGCAATTGCTATCAAAGTTGCTTTGGCAATAATGCAATCTAGCTCTCTTCTTTAAAGAACACATCATGCAAATGGAATTTTCATCTTTTAGAACTGTGGGATGAAATGAGCTAGAATCTAACGTTCATTCCAGTCTCTTTTTATGCAGGATAAAAACTCACCAATTTATTCCATTGAGACATTTCAGTTGTTGAATCCATGGTCAGAAAATAAATTGGAAACACCAATTTATTATCTGACCATGGATTTAAACAAGTGATATTCTCACATGTCTCAATGTAATGATCCTTTTCTCCATGAACCCTAAGTAGGACCTTAGAATGGACAAACTACATAAAGCAAATCATACAGCAGTCCCCATCAAATTTTCTGCTAGTATCTATCCATTGTCAAATGGAATCTTGATGAAAGCACAAGGACTTATACCTTCCAAAATTTGGGTGAAACATGCATGCTTGATAGTAAATTCAATAATTCTTCACAGGAAGTTGGGATAAGGCATGCTTCTAATTTAGTAATATGCATTCAACGAGAAAACAGAAAACTAAGAAATAGAACTAAAAAAACAACCTCTGTTGGCAATGCAAGGAAACGGAAAAAGTACGCTGACTCTGTCTTCACTCCGTTCAAAACGTTAACTCCAATCGTGTCTCTGTAGAATATCAATTGTCCAAAAAAAAAAGGCTTCAATCTCTCAACTCACAAAGGAGAAAAAAATAAAACGAAATCACCACAACAAAAAGATGATTAGAAAAAAATTAACAGAAACGCTAAAACTTACCAAAACAAGGGACGAACTAAAAGCATGCTGACTCTGTCATCACTCCGTTCAAAATGTTAACTCCAATCATGTCTCTGTAGAATATCAATTGTCCAAAAAAAAAAAAAAAGGCTTCAATCTCTCAATTCACAAAGGAGAAAAAAATAAAACGAAATCACCAAAACAAAAAGATGATTAGAAAAAAATTAACAGAAACCTAAAACTTACCAAAACAAGGGATGAGCGAAGGGAGAATACGACACTCGTGAAGTAGAACATTCAGAGTTTTTGTTGTTGCTGAATATTGAATGTCAAATCTCAATAGCACCCTTAAACAGTTGCAAAAGAAGATGGTGAGAAGATGGAGAGACGATGGCTTTTGCGAGACTGAAAACAGGTCGAGAAAGAGATTAGGGCGAAATAGATGGAGAGAAAATGGCTTTCGCGAGATCGATAACAGATCCGAAGAGAGCGATTAGGGCGAGAGAGAGATTAGGCTTTCAGTTCGGGGAGAGAGATAGACGATTAGAAGAGAGGGATTAGGGCAGGTGTTCGTTGAGATAGATGGGGAAAGGCATGGATCGGGTATAAATGGGGAAAGGCATAGATCGGGTATAAGTTGGATGACTTTTAGCGGCGGTCATTAAAAGACCGCCACTAAAGGTCCACAAATCTCCGCCGCTGTACCCTTGTATTTTTGTAGTGTCTCATTCTCATTTTCCCCCTCTACGTTCTCTCTCTTCTATCTCACCTAAACAATAAATAAAATAAATAAAAATAGACAACCCAATTCTTTTTCTCTCCCTCTCATTTGTCCTCACTCCTCACACAAAAGACAAAACAGTAGCTTTTTAATTCTCTTTTCCTTTTCCTTGTCTCTCTCTCGTACGATTTTAGCACACTATCATCATGATAGAATGGGATGCCATGATCGATGAACAAAACCATACCAAAAGAGAAATCATGATGCCATGACTCACTGCCACACATATAATCTAATTATAATACAATATAAACTTCATTAAACCAACAAGCCAAGATTTTAAACATAATCATAGAGATCAACTTTGCACAACTCATAATTAAATCTGAACATTCCCATAAAGTAAGGCATAGTTCATATGCTTCTTTTCATGAGTTCATTATCAAATCAACAATGTATCTAAAATTTCACACATTAAACAACAAACATAGATTTAAAGATCAAATATTAAGGGGAACAATGCATACAATTATATGAGAAATATTAATCCTACTTATCTTTGATTTCTTGGATTAAGGGCACATAATCTGAAGTTTCTCCTAAAGATTTCTTTTTCCCCAAGAGGATGGAGACTAGGGTTTAATATGAGAGGGAGGGAAAAGGAGAAAATGCAAGAAGGTGAAATGAGGGAGAGAAAGAAAAAGGGGCGTGAGAGTGAGGAAGAGGATTTGCAAAGAAAAGTTTTAGAAAAGGTTTTATACGGCTAGGGTTTTACTTTAGTGGTGATTGTGTGTATGTGCAGGTAGGGAAAAGCATGCTACTCACAAATAAACTCTTAAGGTAAATAGTACCATTTACCAGTCAAATTTTGACTCTGGTCAAAATTTCAAACACTCTTTTTAAGTCATTACACTTTCGTCGTCAAACTTGGTGATCTGGTCATGTGAGTACTAGTTAGCAATATATGCATTTGTTTCTGTTCACTATTTAGTTTCAGGGTGAAGGTTGTTTATGTTTTTTGTGTGAGTGATCAGCAGTACCTGAGCAATGGGAGATTCAAGAATGCGGATCGCCAAGCAGTGGTGAACTCCAATTGTAGCCGATTGTCGATCCCCACATTCCAGAATCCGGGTCCCAACGCTATCGTGTATCCTCTGAAGATTAGGGAGGGAGAGAAGGCGGCGCTGGATTGAAGAAGCTGGCCAAGGAGCAGAACCTGGAGAAGATCAAGCTAGAGAATACGCCCCAACGACTGGACGAGATTCTGTTCATAACGTATGTGTGCCTGTTTGTTTATGTGCTTTCGCTGTTTCTGTCCAGATTACGTGGAGTAATACTCCAATGAAGGAGGAATTCATGGATTTTTGCTATATCAATTCCCTACTAATGTTTTAGTTCTCAAATAATTTAAATATTTCCTTTCATTACCTTATTCATAATAGTGGTTATATAGAAGGGAAAATTATGAAAAAAGATCACTCTTTGTCCTATATTTCTAAAAACTAGTAAATATGCATGTGGGAATTTTATTTATATTCTTATTCTGAGATGAAGTTAACCAAACAAATTATAATATCGCACATTTCTTAAATGACTAATTGAAGTGAAGTACAAATGGAAGACAACATACCATTCTCACTTTAGTAAGTAGAAACTCAAAAATACTCTATGAAATCTCCAAATAAGATTGCCAACTGCATCATAATCCATAAAAAAAATATTATCAGCATAACCAAAAAAAATGTCCGCCTAGAAATAATCAATCATATATTGGAGAAATAACATTTTTTGTAGGAGGAATATATGGAGGATCAATTGTAATATTGATCCTCCAAATATATGTAATAATATTTTTGTCATAATTTACATCCTTTGATTAAATATTTTGCATACCTTAGTAAACTAAAAATTTATTGGGAAAGAGTCCAGCAATAACAATCAATCGGTATCCACTTTACTCACTGTCATTTGTACCATTTTCTTTCATTCGAACTTCTGAACCATTTGGCATAAACTCGAATACCTAATACGCATTCTAGAACGAAGGTTAGAAAAGAAAATGTCACATATATCTTTAATAGTGTAGAGTTTTCCCCGCAACTTTAACCCTAAAAGATACAGTTTGAGAAATAGCAAGCAAAAATGACACATCCCTGTAATTCCACATGAGAAAAGGAAAGCAACCGGAACGATTAAAAAAAAAAAAACATAGAGGCTTACTTCTTGTAATCGTCTCTTCCAATAAAATGTTTTGAACGAATTATCTCGGTACCTAGAAAATGAAACAGGAACGGTGAACACAAGGACTAAGAAATTAGTTTTTAATCTTGGTACCTGGAGAATGAAAGTGGAGCAGTGAAAACAGAGACTGAGAAATCAGTTTTTAATCTTCTCTTCCAATAAAATGTTTTGAACGAAATATCTCAATACCTGGAAAATGAAACAGTAGCGGTGAACACAGGGACTAAGAAATTAGTTTTTAATCTTGGTACCTGTAGAATGAAAGTGGAGTGTGTGCGCACCCCCTCATTTCGGTTTCGGGCCGCACGACGAGGTGCATGCAAAGAGTGATGCTCGCCTCGGGACTGGTTCGGAGTCGCCACTGCCTGAGAGGTGCAGGCAGACACAAAAGGGGCACCTATTCGGGCCTAATTATTCTGGTCTGCGGCTTATTAGAGTTCTGAGCAAGTTCTCGGTTACGTCTAGGGAAGCCCGAAGACACCCTAGCCCGCCCCGTCGATTGACAGGTCCCGTGGGTCTCCTTGGTCTGAGTCAACTTAGTTCTCACCCTTCCTAGACCAGCATGCACACTTATTTGGTCTAAGTGGGGACCATTGATGGTGTGGGTCCCCTTTTATTTGATTTTATCTTTTTATTATTTGGTGAAAATGGGTCGGACCCGGGTCCCATTGGAAGACCCACAGGTTGCCATGGTTGGGCCTGGGGCCCAGTTGGGTTATTGGGTAACCCATTTGGTTATTTTATTATTTTATTTATTTACACTTTAGGTTTGGGCTTAGTGGGCTTGGAATGGGCCCATTAGCCAAAGTCAAGTGGCCTTGGGCCCGTTTATTGAAAACGGGCCTGGTTTGGGCCGGTCCGAAGTGGGCTCCACAGTTGGGCCCAGGGTGGTCTTGGTGGGCCCATCTGGGCCCATGGTCCAAAGATGGGCTTAAGATAGCCCAAATTGTTTAAGAGACTGGTTCAAGTCGGTTCAGGTCGAATTAGGTTCAACCGGGCCAAATAAATTAGTTTTTAAGTTTACTTTATCGGATGACCGTATTTGATGCACGGTCTGGTCAGAACCGTAAATTTAATACGTTTCAAGCCAGACCGTAGATCAACTACGGTCACGCCTAGACCGCTCTGAGTATACGGTTTCTGGCCAATCTTGCTGTTTTGTGCCGATTTTGCTTGGGATCAACTTGGTTGGTCTTCTAAGAGCTCCGGCGCCGCCTGTGGTGGTTCTCAGCACTTTCATTTTACTGCATTTGCTCCATTTGCCTTCAAATCCTCCTTTTTTGTCTTCAATATCTTGCAAGGAAACAAAGTCTCCTTCTTCTTCATTTTGCTGGTTCCATCTTTTAGTTATTTTCAATGAAAAGGGAAGGAGGGATAAGGATTACAGGGGGTAAGTTTAAGAGGACACATCCCTCTTACATTGGTAAATGAAGTTCAATAAAACATGTTAGTGTCCATATCCTTTTTTCTTTGGCTTGTTCCACTTATCCATTATCTTTCTTTTTCATGAAGAGACTCTCGTTCACATAAGAGAATTCCAGCAAAAGTGTAGCAAATGGGTTAGTAGCAAGGTAATGAAAATGAGAAAAATTGTTTAAATGAGACAATTCACGTTTATAAAAAAAAAAACTGTTAAAAGCATTACCACACCGCTACTTCTTTGATTTGGTGATGTCTGGATTCTCCGAGAATTCCGGCAGCGCTTCCGCGTACTCCGGGATTCTTTAGAATGGTTTTGGCAGAGGTTTGGCGGGTTCTTGATGTTCAAAGGATAAAAAAGAAGAGTTTAAATGGAATTTGGGCAGTATAAGGGTACTTTGGTCATTAGGATGGAGGCTGGCAGAGTGGAGGCAGGGCTTGGGCGTAAAAATGCCAAGGAAGGAGAGGGGGAGCAGCTAAGGGGGCTGGCTTGTTGAAATGAGGGGGGTGGCCTCTCTATTTATAGGCAAAATTTTCGTGCCCGTATTTGAAGTACGGGCGTGCCTTGCCCGTACTTCAAGTACGGGCGTGCCTTGCCCATAATTCAAATACGGGCGAAAAACGAATATTTGCAATTATCGCAGATTCGGCCGTACGGGACGCATGTCCCGCCGTACGGCGACGCGTGTCTTCTTCCAGAAGCTTGCCCGTATTTCAAATACGGGCATGCCCTGCCCGTAATTGAAATACGGTCCAGCACGTTTTTAAAATGTTTGGATTTCAAACCTTTATTCAATTTGGTTTATTTAAAGATTTTTATCCGATTTTTTTATTATTTTATTATAAAAACGAGATTCTTTTATTAAAATATTATAAAAAAATAAAGATATTTTTATTAAATGATTATTTTATTTATTTAACTCATTTATTCTGCTTTTAGCTGCTGTTTTGCCACATGGGCAGTTTTCTTGAAACTTCAACTGCTCATAACTTTTCCGTCCGATGTCCGATTTCAGCAAATTTGGTGTCGTTGGAATCAGCTCGGAACACACTATCCACTGGGATCAAATTAGGCAGTTGAATTGGGGTCGAGCAAAAAGTCAACTTTTGCTTCCCCAAAAGTTTGACCGGCTCATAACTTCCTCATTCGGACTCCGATTCTGGCAAACTTGGTTGCATTAGAACCGTGTCGAAATGCTCTTTTCAATGAGAGGAAGTTTGATGGCCAATTCTCTTTGGATCAAAAAGTCAAATTTTGGCCCCTTCAGGGTTTGACTTTTTAATTGAAATTTTCATTTTCTGCATTTTTTGGGGTGCAAAAATCAGGTGCTAACAGAGTGGTGAAAACAGAGATTGAGAAATCAGTTTTTAATCCTCCTTGTGAGCCGTTAAGATTCAATGAATCATCGCCTGAGCAATGAAAGATTGACAACTGATCAAAGAAGGACGATGATGTTATAGTTGGAGGAAACCACTGAAGACGATTGATATTGAGAATCTTGAAACCAAAACCTAAATTTATTTTACAAACATGTCAAAATTGAAAGCTGACAATTACCATAAGAATCAACATAAAAAATGCCTTAAATACCTATTAAATTAGTTTGAACACAACAAAATAGGCTTGGGTCTCAATCTAGATCTAAAGCCATTGAGTGTTTGAGAATGTTATAGTTTTGTTGGAGTGACAGCGTCGACGAAGAGCATCCAATGATGGCGTAGTTGCTTGTTGAAAATTAGAAGAAGAACGACCCAAGCTGATATTTGTCAGTTGCTATAACGGCTCCCGATTTTGACGTCTAACAGTATGAGAGATGGGGAAGACGATGGGTTGGAGTGGAGACGATTGAGGAGGGAACAGTTTAAGATGATTTAAGACAGGAAAGACAATTGTATTCTTAAATTAATTAACTTTAAGAATGACTTTCAAGGACATTATGGATAAAGCAGATATGTTTTATTGGCGCGATTATCAAGGGACGTCTCGCTTTATGTACCGTAGAGATTGTGACGGTTAAGAGAGTATGTTTTCTTATATTTATCTCAACTTTGAAAGGACATAACTGTTGGAAGACGAGGGGATGATACAATGTTTGGTAGTGGACGGTTGTGAAAGTGGATTGAAAATCAGAGAAAATATAGAGAAGATGAGGGATATTTTAGGAAAGCAAAAATGGACAAACATTAATTGGCTTCGTGCTTTTTATAGTAGTAAAGATAATCCATAAAAAATCTCATTTTGTAGAAAAGGATCACTTTTTAAAATAATTAACCTACATGGTCATTTTTTTTTTGGGTAAATTACACTTACCTCCCTTGAGGTATAACATAATTACACTTATCTCCCTTGGGGTTTCTGATATAACACTGTCACCCCTTGACGTTTATGTGTGGGTCACACTAACACCCCCTCACTACATTTTCCGTATTAAAAAAATAAATAACTTTTGAATGTATGACTAAAAATTAATTTTCTAAATTAATATTTAGTCATACATTCACAAGTTATTTATTTTTTAAAATTAATTTTTAGTCATACATTCAAAAGTTATTTATTTTTTAATACGGAAAATGTAGTGAGGGGGTGTTAGTGTGACCCACACATAAACGTCAAGGGGTGACAGTGTTATATCAGAAACCCCAAGGGAGGTAAGTGTAATTATGTCATACCTCAAGGGAGGTAAATGTAATTTGCCCAATTTTTTTTTGCACACTTGTATTCTAAGTAAGATATGCTTATATCCTACATAGGAAAGCTCATATCCTACATACAATGTGCTCGTGTCTCAAGTAGGCTGGACTAATGTGCTATGTAACTACCATAAAGTTAGAGCTGGAAACGGGTCGGGTTGAACCCAATTAATGGCGGGTTGGAAAAACCCCAAATCGAACCCAACCCGCCAATCTGATTTTTTTTTTTTCGGCAAAAAATATGATTAGAAAAATTACATGATAATCATGTTCTCATTCTGGATTTGGAATTTGGATTTTACTAAAAAATTCATGTACTAGAACCATCTTTAAACATTAAAGACTTAAAGTTCTATCATTAGTAAAAAATATATGGATGTTCATTGGTCAGAAATCCAAGTTCAATTTAAGCATGCTAGCGTTACTAATCCAAACCCATGCTGATTGTTAACCAAACCAATCGTCAGTTATACTTCTGTGGGCGTCGAAACTGATGCATCAATATTCAAGGATAATAAACCCACATTATATCGAGTTCTTTTTTATCAACTGAACTCATTAATAATAAACCCACATTTACGGTTCATCGGTTTGACGGTTGCCCTTTAAAATCTTAGTAAATGATTAAATGGCTTAATCAAGTAACCCGTCGGGTTATCGGGTTATAATCGGGTTGACTCGATTACGGGTGGGTTGGAAAAAACCCAACCCGCATCCAACCCAATTAATATACGGATCAACCCAAACCCGTTTAAATCATGTCGTGTCGCGTTGACCCATTGGGTCGGGTTGCTTTTTGCCAGCTCTACATAAAGTGATCCTAAAGGTTGATTATTTTTGGAAAGTGATCCTTTTTTGGAAATAAGTTTTTTGATGAGCTGTTTTTGTAAATATAGGTTAAAATTGACCCCTTTTTCATAATTTACCCTATAAATAAATAATCAATTCCACATTGTCATTTTAAAGAGGTTTTTTTTTTAACACTATCATCTTTCATTTTACATATTGTGTTGCACAAAAATAGTTCCATTGCAAAACACTAAATAGAGTGATTTCATAGAAATCTTTCCAATTACCATTTTGAAAATTATATACAATCAGTAAAATAAGAAGATTACGTAAATTCACGGCGGAACTTTCAACGTGTCAAATTCTAGTTTGGCCCTTTTATTATATGTCTCTTGGTACTTTTTAAACCGTTGATGTCGCTTACTCTCAAAATCACTGTTGAATGGGTTAACTTTGAATCACCGATAACGTAAATTAATCCACGGTGAGAAATTACTAAATGTATCTTAGTTCCATAGCTGGCACATACCAAATCGGACATCTTTCTTCCGGTATTAATCCATTAGGGTAATACATGCCCCACCGGCGTAGAAATGCTCATAAATATTTTTTATGAGCATTTCTTTTAGGGCCAAAGTCCAGTTCAATGAAACCACCGGCTGGATGTATTTTGGGGTGCAGGCCTCTGTTCAAAAGGGACATCTATCAGCACGTTTCGCGCTGGTATTACTGATTGGCACCAGATAAAATGGTGGGTCTACTTATAAAAATATCTGATCGTGTGGTTTGATTTGATAAGTAATGTTTGTATGGCATAACAAATTTAAAAAATAAAAAAAAAATGAAGGGATAATTTCAGCCAGAATCATAACAATTCCTTTGAATATTAGTACAGAATGATTATAGGATGGGACCTCTGCCTCCCGTTTCAAACCTCCACGATCTCCACTTCAAGAAACGGTAACGCTTGATCTGGGATTCCAGAGAGGCCTTGGATGGGCTATGGAAGAAGACGCGGAGCCTCCTCTTTCTTGGAGCCTCCTCTGCCTTATCCCGTGCTTCTAATCCTCGCACTTGTGTCGGTATTTCTGGGCCTCTCATGGTACTGCTCCTTCGAGTCTGTGATGGAGGACGCGGTGGAGCAGAGGGGTTGGGCACTTATGGCCGCACCTATAATTCTACTCATCCTGGTGCAATGGTTATCTTCCATGGAGAACCGAGGGGACCACTTTTGCTTATCTCCATATGATCGATGCAGGAGGTCTCATCGGCCTCCTTCCGGCTGTGCCTCGCCCTGGGGCGTAGCTGCGCTCATCATCTTGTCACTGATCTTGCTCCAATACCGATCTACCTTTTCGTGATAGCTGGTCTGTTAAGTTTAAGGATCTCTGTTCAGTTGGTCTTCTTGTTTCGTAGTCGTACACTAATCTATCTGTGTTGGTAAAGGTGACTGTATATTATACGTTTGTGTGTTGTTAAATTAATTTTGTTGCAAGTGATTCGTAATTAATTAGAGAAACTGGATCTGTGTATATCGCCTGTATGGGTAAATGATTTTTAGTGCACTTGAAAAGATTAGATGGATCTGGATTCTTGCTTTGTAATCTTGTCTTTGTATGAATTGGAAGTGACTCAGTTCTTCTTCTTCTTCTTTTTTTTCTAAATTAATTGAATTATTTGGCTTGTTAATTTTGGTTAATTCGCTAAAATTTGCCTCAACCTTTTTTTTTCTTCTCTTGGAACTCGGGGTATTACCAACTAATCCTGGGGCTTGTGCAGTCCCCCATCCCATGCAAATTCCATAATTACTAGGCCAAAGGCCTTGGGGTCCCCCAAGGAATTGAACCTAAGAGAATTTGAAACTGAGACCTTAGAGAGAACATACCTTAAGGCCTCAACTTGGCTTCAACTTTGATGGCGTTTGAGTGCAAAGTTCAGCTAACCCTACCGACTTGAAAGATAGGTTATTGAAGTGGAACCGAGTTTACTCAACCTGAATATTGCTTAGCTAGAATTATGAGTTTGCATCACATCATGGAGAAATGGTCTGTTTCATAAGATGACTTTGCTTTAAACGTACTTTCAATATTTAAACTTTAAAGAACTATGAAAGAGCTTTAGAAATTCAAATCGTCTTTTGGTTTACAACGGCTTTTTAATTTAACTTTGGACACCCAAATGGGCATTCCAATTTCAGCATACACATTTGATCTCAGGTTAGTGCTTATGGCATTAGGGCTTAAAGTATTAATGAGAGCTGGTGGCCGGTGATGCATAGATTTAAAACCTGTTTTATTACGGGAGTCGTGGATTTAATCAACCCGACCCATTGCACCTCTAGTGCCAAGTGTACTAGTTTTTTTTTTCTACCAAAAAAAAGTCTACTTTATTAGTTCCTGCTTCAAAGAGCCATATTAAGGTCTGCCCGAGTGAGAAGAGATAGATGCCTCCCTTCTAAATTGCTTATTATACAGGGAAGCGACGGGAACTAGGGTTTCGAGAGCGGGTTTTCTGGTGAGAGCGTCCTTTTGCAGCGTTTCCGACCGAAGGAAATTGGCAGGCCACGGTGGATCTGGTGGCTATGAGCGTGTAAAGAGAAAGGTCGTTTTTGTGCACAATTCGTATGGAGGAAGCAGCTGATGAGGAAGACACGGATGATGTAGCTGATGAAGGCGGTTGGCGTCTGGTTGGTCCTGGAGGGATCACTCAGTATCGTCAACAAATCGTTCGTTCGCCTCCTTGGTTTAAAGTGTCGTTCATTCGACATCCTTTTTTGTGCGTCTTTTTTCAAGTGACCACTGTGAATAGAAACATGGTCGATTTGTGTTTGTTCATGTTCATAGGTTGTTTTGTTCCAAGGAGCAGAACCTGGACAAGATCAATCAAGACAATAGGCCCCAGCGACTCGACCAGATTCTGGGTTAGCTTCGTAGGCTCGTAGCGTATGCGTGCCTCTTCATTTGAGACGTTTCTGTCTAGAAGCCCGCTCAACCAACCCAAATAAGAGCGGAAGTTCCGTATTAATATGGGCTTTTTAAAGCCTAAATTTTAGTTTGGGTTGGGTTTGGACTTGGTAGCAAAACCCTTCAAAAGCCAACCTAGAACACTTTACGTCTATATTTCTATGCAGGCCATGTTTTGATAAAATAAACTTGTATTTTTGTGAAGGTATGAAACTTTAAGCTTGCCTTGGAAGATATTCGTAATCTTTTAATTGAGCTTTTTATTTTTCTATGTTTGTGTTTAACATGTAGCTCTGTGATATATAGAAGTTTGATATATTGGCATGTTTATAAAATATTTTATTTTTTAAGCTTTCATCTCAGTAAATGTCATGTATTTATAAAAAGTATTGTGTTAAATTAACTTATAAGTTATTTTTTGGCATAATAACTTTGCAAATAAAATTGATCTTCAAACCATACATCTATAAGAATAAGGGAATTAACCAATGAAATTGTTTTTAGAAAGATAAGGAAAAGTATAATTAGAGGTTGCTAAATGACCCTTAATGACTAATTTCTCATACAAGAGCCAATCTTATATTTTTGTACTTTGTAATGTCTTGAAATATACAATTAATTTAGGGTGGGAAAAACCTAGTCCCAATCCAAATTCAAAAATAACTTTTGGGTTTGGTTTGGGCACAATAAATTTGGGTTATTGGCAGGCCAGGTCGAGTTTGGGCTAACTACTTTTGAATTGGTGAGCCCGAACCCATCAAAATCTACTTTAGTGGCCCTAGTAACAGCTCCACCTAGGGTTGTCAATGGGTCAAATAAAGATCCGAATTCGATCTGAATCCGACCCGATTATTCGAATATGGTACTACACATATTTGACCCAATAAAGATCTGACCGTTTATTTTGTATGTATATTATGTTTTTTTAGGCCTTTTAAAGTCTTTATATATAATAGTATGGAAGGAGTGGTTTCATATAATATTTATTGATATTTGAATTGATATATCCTTATTTGATTCACTAACTTAAAGTTTATAAAATATTAATTTTTTTCCATATATAATTTAATCGGATTTGGATATCGAATAATTGGTTGGATTTGAATTCAGTATTAGATGTGAAAGATCCGTCGAATAATCGGTTCGAATTCAAATGTCGGTTTTTCTTATCGGATCGAATTCGGATCTTAACAGATTCGTACCGTATTCGACTCATCTACAGCCCTAGCCTCCACCCACGAATAGTAATCCGACAACAGAAGGGAAACAAACTCAACAAAGTGATTGCATTTATAGTGTTGACGTTA
The DNA here is from genome assembly GCA_947561395.2 of Buxus sempervirens. Taxonomy (NCBI): domain Eukaryota; kingdom Viridiplantae; phylum Streptophyta; class Magnoliopsida; order Buxales; family Buxaceae; genus Buxus; species Buxus sempervirens. Next base: position 40,544,722 of record OX387190.1, read on the forward strand.
ACCCAAACCTAATCCTTTTTTTTTTTTTGGTAGAAACCAAACCTAATCCTTACCTAAAATATAATATCTCGTGACATTAAATGTTTGGATTTAGCGGGACGTCACATTTTTTTTTTTTTGGGTGGAATAGAGGGACGTCACATTCACGGACAATTTTACTCTGGGTTTAGTTATTAAGATTGTTATCTTTCTAATTTTATTTTTTTGGGTGGAATAGCTGGACGTCACATTCACAGACAATTTTACTCTGGGTTTAGTTATTAAGATTGTTATCTTTCTAAATTTCAAACAAATTCTCCAATTCGTTACCAAAAAAAAACAAATTCTCCAATTAACTCTTTTGCTTTACTTTTTGTTATTTTCAAAAATAAAAGGGAAAATTTCTCAATTAGGCCTAAACTAATTGTCTAATGATATGGTATGTTTAACTCTTCTTGTTTTGAAATAGTAACAAAGTAAACAGGTGAACGATTGAAAACAAAGGCTTGATTCATGTCAAAAGGAAATGACTTGTTAGTGGTAGATGACAACACCAACTACTGGACAAGATGGGTTTTACGAATCCAATTACCATTGTGATAAATTATATACAATCAGTAAAATAAGAAGATTACTTAAATCCACGGTGGAACTTTCAACTTGTCAAATTCTAGTTTGGCCCTTTTATTCCGTTGATGTCGCTTAGTCTCAAAATCACTGTTGAATGGGTTAGTTCCATAGCTGGCACATACCAAATCGGACATCTTTCTTCCGGTATTAATCTATTAGGGTACCACATGCCCTACCCATGTAACAAAATTCTAATTTGCAAATATTTTTTTATCAGCATTCTTTCTAGAACCAAAATCCAGTAGTTTCAATGAAACTACCGGTTGGGATGTATTTCGGGGTGTAAGCCCCTGTTCAAAAAGGGCATCCATTCATACGTTTCGTGCTGGTGGTACCAGATGAAATGGTCTCATATTTTTATGGGTCTACTTAAAAATTATTTTGTCGTGTGCTTTGATTTGGTTAGTTATATTTATACGGCATAACAAATTTATAAAATAGAAAAAAAAAATAGAGGAAGAATTTTGACATAAATCATCAGCCCAGAAGGATCCTTTGAATATTATTAGAAATAGATAGATTATATGATGGGACCTCTGCCTCCCATTTCAAACGTCCACGGTCTCCGCTTCAAGAAACAGTAACGCTTGATCTGGGATTCCGGAGAGGCCTTGGATGGGCTACGGAAGAAGACGCGGAGTCTCCTCCTTCTTGGAGGGGTTCACGCTGAACCCTCTGCCTTATCCCGTGCTTCTAATCCTCGCGCTCGTGTCGGTATTTCTGGGCCTCTCATGGTACTGCTCCTTCGAGTCTATGCTGGAGGACGTGGAGGAGCAGATGGGTTGGGCACTTATGGCCGCACCTATAATTATACTCATCCTGGTGCAATGGTTATCTTCCATGGAGAACCGAGGGGACCTCTTTGGCTTATCTCCATATGATCGACGCAGGAGGTCTCATCGGCCTCCTTCCGGGGGTTCCTCGCCCTGGGGCGTAGCTGCGCTCATCATCTTGTCACTGATCTTGCTCCAATACCAATCTACCTTTCGTGATAGCTGGTATGTTTAAGGATCTCTGTTCAGTTGGTCTTCGTGTTTCGTAGTCGTACACTGATCTATCTGTAAAGGTGACTGTATATTATATGTTTCTGTGTGTTGTTAAATTAATTTTGCTGCAAGTGATTCGTAATTAATTAGAGAAACTGGATCTGTGTATATCGCATGTATGGGTAAATGATTTGTAGCGTACTTGAAAAGACAGATGGATCTGGGATTCGTGTTCCTAATCTTCGTTTGAATTGGAAGTGACTTAGTTCTTTTTCTTTTTTTTTCTAAAATTAATTAATTAAATCTAAGAAATTGAGGTATAGATGGATTATTTGGCTAGTTAATTTTCGTTTATTGGCTAAAATTTGCTTAAACCCTTTTTTTTCTCTAGAACTTGGGGTATCGGGCCGACGAGCTTATGTGCACCAACTAATCCCTAAGGCTTGTGCAGTCCCCCATCCCACACAAATTGGGTAATTACAAGACCAAAGGATCTGGGGTGACCCCAAGGAATTGAACCTAAGAGAGTTCAAATTTGAGATTGGGAGCATACCTTCAGTCCTCAAGTTTGATGGCGTTTGAGTGCAAAGTTCAGCTAACCCAACCAACTTGGAAGAGAGGCAATTGATGAAGTGGAACCCACTTTACTCAACTGGAATATCGCTTAGATAGAATTATGAGTTTGCAAACTTTGCATCATAGGCATCCTAGAGAAACTGTTTGTTTCATAAGATGGCTTTGCTTTAAACGTACTTTCGACGTTTAAAGTAAGAACTTCGAAAGAGCTTAAGAAATTCAAATCGTCTTTTGGTTTACTACGGCTTTTAATTTAACTTTGGCACCCAAATGTGCATTCCAATTTCAGCACACACATTTGATCTCAGCTTAGTGCTTATGGCATTAGGGGTTAAAGTATTAATGAGAGCTGGTGGCCGGTGATGCATAGATTTAAAACCTGTTTTATTACGGGAGTCGTGGTCCACATTTATAGTTGAGAACAGCGTTTTTAGTTTCAGCGGCATGTTGAAAAATCGTTTTTTTTCAATTGTCGAAACGAATCGACACAAAAAATCGGTTTTAAAAAAATCGATCGATTTTTTCGGCGTGCCGAGCGAAACGTAGCAAAACTCACAAAAAATTGATTTTTTGCAATGAAGAGGAAAAACAATCGATTTTTTTAAATTTTATCAACGATTTTTTGGCGGCGTGCCGCCGAAAAATCGACAGAATAAAAAAAAATTTCAAATTTTTTCTAATTTTTTGTTTTTTTTAAATTTTTTGGTGTTTCGCCGGCACACCATCGGCGTGCCGCCGGCGTGCCGTTTTTTCCGATGGGCGGCACCGATATTGTAATCCTTGGTTGAGAACCATAATTCTGGGGCTGTGATTGTGATTGCTTTAACATGGGTTTTACAATTATTTTCTCAAGCAATAAATGGGACAGAGAGCATCTATTTAATCGATGTTATTTGCCGTCTTAAATTTACGAATAAAGAGAGGAAGATGCATGATTGGCTACGTTCCAATAAATTGTTGGCCTACTTCTACCATCATAGCTAGCTTTACGTGTGGGTTAGGGACTTGGGAAATTATGTCATTGGTCAGCTGAATTTTAAGTCCTGTCTATTGTTTATAGGAATGAAATCGTTACAATGCTATACTATTGCTACGGCCGTGAGATGTTACTATGTAAAGCATCTCATGATTAGTCTTTTTTCATTTTTGTAAATATGTTAGGTGAGTCCTACTTGAAAAAACAATGCAGCATAGCATTATAGACAATGTCATCCCTTGTTTACATTATTTTTCTGTTTTATTTTTGCTATTCATTTTTACAACATATATCAACAACATCTGTCACAGATCATGTAATGTAATTGATGTGTACATTACCAATGGGGACATACCTACAAAAGCAAAATGTATTTATATAATGAATAGCTTGTCTGAGTATAGAATTATTTTGGATATATAAATTGCACAAACCTCTCCTTCAACAAATCGGAATTGAATCTCTTTTCATTTTTATAAGAAAGCAAAACTTAACTTTAAAATTTGATACTTGTAACGTTTATCTTCCTTCTAGGATCTAACAATGAGGGTTATTAAGTGAATATGTTGAATTTATTTAAACTATTTTGTCCTTGTAAAGTTAATATTTTAAGTAAATAATACTTAATCCTTATTAAAAATCTTCTAATAAAAAATGACATTTAACAAGATAAATTAATTTATGAATTTAAAACCTTTAATTATCACTTATTATCACTTATAGAAGGGTAATAAATATTAAAGAGGTGTACACGTCTGTGAATGACGTTGATGTGCATATTCTATACCCCACTCACCATTAATAGACCAGCCTACCCATTAATAGACCAGCGTAGGCTGCAGCTGAAATGAGTTTTAAATTATTTTTTGTGGTGGATCAACTCAATGCATGATCAAGCATGTCTCGTATGCAATGACAGTTATTTGAAATCCCTAATGAACCATGTCTAATAAAAGCAAGGATTCTAATTTCTAAGTTTTAAGTCGTGTCCCTTGTTTACATTATTTTTCTGTTTTATTTTTGCTATTCATTTTTATAACAAAGCTAAACTTACCTTCAAAATTTGATGCTTGTAATGTTTATCTCCCATTTTGGATCTAACAATTAGGGGTATTAAGTGAATATGTTGAATTTATTTAAATTATTTTATCCTTGTAAAGTTATATGAATTTAAAATTTTTAAATATCACTTATAGAAGGTTAATAAATATTAAAGAAGTGTACACATCAGTGAATGACGCTGATGTGTATACCCCACTCACCATTAAACCAGTGGATTTTCTAACCTCTGCTCCAGCTGATATGAGTTTTAAATTATTTTTGTGGTGGATCAACTCAATGCGTGATCAACCATGTCACTTATGCAATGACAGTGATTCGGAATTCCTAATGAACCATGTCTGATAAAAGCAAGGATTCTAATTTCTAAGTTTTGAATACCCAAAAAAAACCTAAAAATATTTACTGGTGATCAATTAACACCGGTCAATGGTCCTACTATGGTTTTATGGAAGAAACCAATTATTCCATTTGTTAAGATTAATTTTGACGGTGCTCTTAGGAAAGCAAATGGAAGGGCAGTGATTAGGGGTGTTGTTCATGATGGCCTTGGAAGATTCATGGCTGGTTTCGCTTCTGAAATTTTTGCATCATCTAGTTTTCAAGCTGAGTTTTTTGCTGCTTTGGAAGCTGAAAAAATGGCGAAAGCTCTGCAGGTAACCCATGTCATCTTAGAAGGTGACTCTTCAAGTGTCATTGAAATTCTGAAATCCTCTATAATAGTTATTCCTTGGCGTATTAGAATTGATTTTGCTCACTTTAAGTTTCTATGTGATAGCTTTAGTTGTTTGAAATTCTCTCATGTATGATTGCCTTGCAAACTTTGCCTTGGACAAGTATTCTTGTATGTGGATGAAAGCTCCTCCTCATTATATCTCCTCGTTTCTGTTTGATGAGGCATGTGAGATTATTTACTATTGTCAATGAAGTGGAGTTTTCTTATAAAAAAAAAAAAAAAAAAGGCAATTACTACTTACTAGTGGTAAAAGTTTTGTTACATATCTATGGTAAAACAATAATAAATACCACCGGTGAAGACCCTCGTCACGGACCGTAGCATGAAATTGGATTTTAGTGATACGTTTTTTAAATAATTCAGATTTAGTTGGTCAAATTTTCATAATTTATTTTTAGTGACATTTTTTAAAATAATTGATAATCGATATAATTTTACTATTTACTAAGAATTTATTCCAAAAATGTCCTCAATAGACTTTGAAAACTTTTTTGCTTTATAAGTGAGGTTTGCAAGTCTTTTGAGGGCATTTTTTTCAAAAAAACTCTTAATGAACATTAAAATCAATTATCAAGATTTGGTCGATGAATCTGAATTATTTTGAAAAACCAATTTTACCTTTTTCTTTAGTTACAGAAGAAATGTTTTCCATGAAAAGAGACGAGTCTAAAGTAACAAAACCCAGATAAAGATACCAAAAAGACGAACAAAAACAAAGTCGTTTGTTACAAAAACTTAAATCCAGCCACTCTAACTTCACTACTACAATTATCTACAAACGGTGATAGTGAAAACTGTGAAATGAAGCTAGACGTATAAGATCTTACTTGACTAACGTGAGCTCCAAAGAGGACGAAACCACTTTGAGTGGAAGGACGACTGGTACGAGATGAGGAATAGGAGCACCAGTACCAACAAAGCGACACCCCAGGGCGAGCTCCCCGCGCGATGAATCGAGCCATGTTCTGCACGTGAAGCCCTAACCACGAATCCTCCACTGATAGAGATGGAAAGTATGATGACGATCAAAAGCATGGGCAACAAGAAGAGGAATAGCTGGAAGCTGACCATGTGGCTGCGCATGCTAGACTTGTATTCTATGTAGTGGGAGAGGAACAGGAAGAGGACGACGATGGCGAAGATGGTGAGCAACGGGAGTGGGGGTGCAGAGATGGAGGCCAGAGTCCGGCTCGTCCATCCTTGTTTCCATGCAGGGCCCCTCTCTCTATACAACCAAGGCATCTCGATTGCTTGTCTCTCCCACAGCGACCTCGCTCAATTAAGGAAGCTTTTTTTTTTTTTTTTTGGTAGTCCTCAATTAAGGAAGCTTTGTTTGATCGATGTAAGAATTGTATATAAAAGAAGTATAAAGAGAGTGGTTTGGCTTTAGCATAAATGCCTGGGCATGGATTCTTTATCTCTGGCCGACTTTATCTTTTGTAATCATGCCCACTCAACCAAATGATTCCCGCACAAGTATTGAAGAGAAAATTAAGAAGAGAAACGAATATATTTATTATATTCTAACAGAACACGGGTCACCAAGTAAAGCTTCAGCCGCAAGAGCTATCAATCGGTTCGGACCACTCCGTTGAACATACAGGGATTAATTTTACATCTTTGATCTTCCATTTGAAGCTTTAACCAGGTCGCATGAGCAGATTATTACCTCGCTTCTCAAAAATGTTTGTGAGACAGTGAGAGCCTTTTTAAGGAATTTTTCTCTTCTTTTGTTAGTTGGAAAATCAGTATCTAAACCGTAATGAACGTTTTGGCGGTTGCACCACTCAACCCATGGTCGAGTCATTTAAGGGTACCGTATGGATGATATATCCTCGACTCCGAAAATTAAGGTTGTCGTGGTTTTTGCGGTGGCAGCTGAGAAAGAGATTGACGCTTGGCGATCCCGTCTGTCAGCGCTACTTGTTTCAAATTTTGCGTGTCACGATGGAGCTGGTTGGTGTCTTAGCGAGGGTGAGAGGCGCTGCAAGTAAACCATCCAGCTGGTAGAACGCTGCGGAAGCCGATCGAATTCAACTGCGTGATCGATGTTCCAATCAAAGATAATCAATTGCTCTGTTATTGGCACGTTCGAAGAAGACGATGGAAGCCGAAAGCGTGTAAAGACGGTCGAAGATTTAAGCTCATCAGGCGCCATGAAGGCTCTGAGAAAGAGTAGGAATTGAAAGTTGAAACACAGTGGGGGAGCAGCTTGATCCAGTTGTTGAGAAACTGTCTCCTCTCTGTTAACGTCTCCGTCTCTGCTTCCTACGGATTCGGTATTAGCTGTTTCCGCGTACACGTAGTTTGCCAGTTGGCACGATAATGAAAAGGGAAACTTGCTTTGGTACGTACCGCCCCCACTTTCTGCTGGCGGTGGCGCCCGGAAGCTTTTGATTTGAATGACGTCACAATTTCTTAAATAAATACATAATAATCCCTTATTAAAATTAATGACTTCATTAAATGTTTAATAAGGATTTTTAGTCAAGACACCTATCAGTGCGACTGGGCGATGAAAACATATCACTTGACCCTTTCACTGAAAAATCTGTTGGTCCAACGACAATGTATATGTCCGCATCAGCTTCACATACCTATGTGGACATATACATTGTCATTGGACCAGCAAATCTTCTAGCCTACGGCTCCAATAAATTCCAAGTCCTGTGCGATGGCTACTAACAAATTATAAGGAACATATCATATGATTGAGGCCTCATCCTTACGTCAACAAGAAGTCATGCAAACGTTTCAGTTGAAGTGGTCCGCATAATGATGCCTGAAATCATGTAGGTTTTTCCATATGCCATATGATAAATTATTTTTAACTTAATTCATTCCATATGCCAAACCCACTCATAAACCGATTGGGAACGGTAGGTTTTTCCAACTTAAAACATATTTTATAAATAAGTAAATAAATTATTTCCTTTTCTTCTTCTTCTTCTTTTTGGGTTTTTTTTTCGACAAATGTTTTTATTTAATGAAAATAAAGGCTACAAGCTAGTGAGGAGGAGGCCTAGTAAGCCTTGCCCCTAAAAAACATAGTAACAAAGTTTAATTGTGATACAAATGACAATGGTAATTAAAATAGGATTGGGGAAGTGCTCTTAAAAATAATTTTGATTCAATTATCCAATTCTTCGTAATTGATAATAAGTGATAATTTTTTCAAATAATTGGGAGTTAGTGTTTACAAAGACTTCCTTCCAAAACTACCCATAAACGACTTATGATTATAAAGTACATTTTTGGAAGAAAGCCTTGGTGAACAAACTAGTTCCCAATTCATATTTAAAAAAAAATCACTTCTTGTCAATTAAGAATAAGTGGATGACAGAACCCGAATTATATCTAGGAAGCACCCTAACAACCAATTTGAGTTTAGTTGAGGGAAAGCGGGTGGCTTTGGGGTCTGATTTTGGATGATACCCAAAGAGTCCAATTTAATGTTTTACCGAGTCATGAGACTAATAGTAGTTGCTTTCAGTAAGATCCAAATCATCCAATCACTCAAATCCTGTCGCCCTCATCACACAAAATACGCACTCAAAGAAAGCCTTTCTGGCTTTCTCCATGTAAACCGTCTGCCTTGGTCAAATTCACAGTCTTACGTTTGACTAGACTTTTCTGTCGTTTTGAGGGTTCAACACCCTTTCTCACTGCCTGCATTTGCTCAACCATGGAGATGTAGCTTACAAGTTACAACTGGCACCGCCAAAGTGATCCTAGGGTTTTGTATCTACGCCGTCCGTGACTTGATAAAACTCTAAAACCATTTCCACGCGCCTTATCAGTTGTGGGCGACCATTAAGGCACATATCAAAGTTGCTCTAACAGCCACCGAGTAGTATCAGATGATACGACAAATAGCAAATTAAAATACAGTCCACACTTGAAACCAAAGGGAATTCGCAAATGAAAAATCACCCGTGAAAATTTTTTTCACTTTTTCTGCAGAACTTCTGCACCCGCGACCTTTCTCTCGTTTCTTCCTCGAAAAAGGAAGAAAATAAATTTTTTAAAAAAGAGAGAGAGATAGGAAGTCTCCTCCTTTGACCATGATCTCTTTCTTCTCGTCTTCCTCCCATCTGCTGCAACCCTTCCGTGTACCCTAATGATCTATGTCTTCTTATTATATGATTCGAGAAACATTTGCTGGGTTTTTGATGGTTTTGTTCTCCGCTAACGTTGGAGGGTCTTCTGCAAATCATGGGGTTGTGTTGTTCGACAAATAAGATAAGTGGCTCTAACAGCAACGCCAATAAGCGCAGTAACAACAACAATCACAATCCTGCGACAGAAACGCGCAAACAGGAACAAGCTGCGGAGAATCATCCGCAGCAGGAGCAAAAACCGTATGAAAGCGTTAAAAATCGATCACAACACCAAAAACAGCGGATATCACAGCAGCTGCAGCCCAGGGATAAAGGGAATTCGAGGCGGCCTAGTGGGGCTATTCCTTATGGGAAGCGAACGGATTTTGGATACCTCAAGGATTTCGATAACAAGTATTCAATTGGGAAGTTGCTGGGTCATGGCCAGTTTGGCTATACCTTCGTTGCAACAGACAAAAGTAACGGGGATCGGGTTGCGGTAAAAAGGATCGAGAAGAAAAAGGTATCTCTCTTCTCATTTTTCCTTTTTTTTCCTCCATTCTTTTTTTTTTCTCTTGGGTGTTATTTTCGGCCCTGTTTCCTTACCCCAATTTGTTATATCCGTAACCGGGTTTTTGGAAATTATGTGCTCTTCGTTTTCCTCTTGGGAATCTGGGAATCAGTGGAGGTCCTCTGTGGCTATGGCGTCCGAAACATCGTTTATATTCTAAACAGTTTATTCACTATTTATTGGGTGTTTCAATCTCTAATCATTGGGGTGTTACTTTTAATTCTCATAAGGTCTATAGTTTTTAAAATTCGGATAGATTCCACTCTATGTGCTTTTAGCATCCTTTGATTTGATTTCTGCCGAAACATCCACTTTTAAAGAGGAGGATTCGAGAACATTTTATTCTGCCTCAGAAGGAGAAGTGCACTACAGTAACGATGTGTACTGTGCACTTGAACGTATATTAGCTGGATCATTCTGCTTGTATTCTTGGGCACACTTATCACTTTCTCAAGATCAAGGACCCATTGCCCTTGTCAAGGAACTGGGTCGCTTGATTACATTGCCCTTGTGAAGGAATTGAGTCGCTTGATTACATTGCCCTTGCCAACCAACCACAAAGCCTTGCCTTGATTGGTCCCACAATGAGAAGTGAGCTATATCCATATACTTAACGTATGGTTGCTTGTCATATTACTGCCATGCATATCCTTCAGCTTGCATTTGAATTTAGGGGAAGGTATTTGTGGGTGATGAGAGAAGGTACCTTTGCCTGCATTCGAAGGGGTGGAAAAGGATTTCGAGTTGGGAAAGGGATTTGCTAGATTGAAGGGGTGGTTTCTACAGTCATAGGGCTTGAAATTGGGTGCTGCCTATCAGGAAAGTTGGCAGAAAGATGGTAAATGCTAGGTGAGTGGCTGTAATAGGACCTCAATTATCTTCCTCTAGTTGACTTAAAAGGTTATTTAATTTAGCCCATGATCTGAGCGCTATAATTTAGAGAACAATTTCCTGAGATGCAGCTCAGGAATAAGGACTGTTTTGATCTAAGTTCCACGGCCTGTAGATCTAGGTCTAGGTTGCATGTTTCCTGATAAAAAAATTCATCTGACTGTTCTTTTGGTTGTTTGAGGCTTGAGCATTAATAAAATTTTTCTTAATAGAGAAGACTTCAGATTAAATGAATAATATGGTGTCCTGGTTTTAATCCTCTCCTTGTATGTTGCTTATCCTTCTTTCTTATAGCTACTATAGGATGCAAATACACTCAAGTCTGGCTGTCACAACAAACCCAAAGATATTATGGCAGCTGGCTTTTCTAAATTTTCCCATGAATATTTCTTTTCATGTTTTTTTTTCTGAGTTGTCATGTATTAAAAAAAGTTCCTATGTTTGGTGGCAGATGATCCTTCCTATTGCTGTTGAGGATGTTAAGCGAGAAGTCAAGATTTTACAGGAACTCACAGGCCATGAGAATGTTGTTCAGTTTTATAATGCATTTGAGGATGATTCTTATGTATATATAGTTATGGAGTAAGTTCTGTTTTGGAGCTTCTTCCTTGTTATTGTGCCACATTTATTTGATTCAAAATTTTCGTATCTGCATAGTTACTCAAATTTGTTTATATAATCTTTACTTTATCAAATTGTACTCCTTAAGATTTATAGTTTCCCCTTTTGCCCCTTTCCTTCCGATTTTCAGCTTTTTTATTCGTTTTCTCGATAAAACCCATCTGTCAGTCATTGATATTTCTATTTCTCTGTATTATCTCATATTAGGTTATGTGAGGGCGGCGAATTGCTCGACCGAATATTGGCCAGGTGAGACTCCCCAACCCTTGAAAATTCCTTGTTATTCTTGAGCTGCAGTTTCAGTTAAATTATTGTTATTTCTGATGCCTTTACATATCATAGTTGTCAAAAATGTTAAATGATTAAAATTTAGTTTCATTAACTGCTGCAATATTTATCTTGAAGTTTAATTTTTAATTCAGAAAGGATAGCCGATATACCGAGAAAGATGCTGCAATAATTGTGCGGCAGATGCTCAAAGTTGCAGCTGAGTGTCATTTACATGGTCTGGTACACCGTGACATGAAACCAGAGGTACAGGGGTGAAAAATGCAAACTGACACAAAATACTGATATCTACAGTGTAAAGTCCTTTTTTTAATTTCATTTTGTTTGCAGAATTTTCTTTTCAAATCAACTAAAGTTGACTCAGCTTTAAAGGCCACTGATTTTGGTCTGTCTGACTTCATAAAACCAGGTCAGTATGCACTTTTTTTTTTCTTTTTTTATGAATGTCAGTAGTTACATTATTGAAAATCTTCCAGCGTTTCTTTTTTATATTATGCTTCAGAGGAGTCAAAAAGTATTTTCAATATTCAATAGGCTTTTGAAATTCTATATATATATATATATATATTTTTTGTCTGAAACACCATGGATTTATGAGGTCTGTATTTTTCTTCCTCATCTTTTCTTGGACTTTTCGCCATTCTTGTAGCTCAGTGTTGAATATGATCTATTCTTTTGTTTGGGATAAATCTCAATTTTAAGAGAGTTGATATAATGCAGGGAAGAAATTTCAAGATATTGTTGGCAGTGCCTACTACGTTGCACCTGAAGTGCTCAAACGTACATCAGGGCCTGAATCAGATGTTTGGAGTATAGGCGTGATTACATACATTTTGCTTTGTGGGAAGCGTCCTTTCTGGGACAAAACTGAGGATGGTATATTCAAGGAGGTAAATTTATGATTTTGGACATAATTTTTCTTATTGATTTATTTCTTGTGTCTTTCATTTGGGTCTGTTTTTATTGCTTAACCCCTTTTGACATTCCCTAGAACAATGTTTTTTTTCCTCTCATTCTCATCTGCAAGCATGTCCATCCAGAACCACTTTACACTTTGATACCTGATGCTAGCTTATAAATTGGTCTTAATACCTTGATTTTCACAGTTGGCCTTATCTCATTCAACCATTGATTACCACGTGTGATATTTTTACCAGAATAGATAAATATAACCTGAAGAGATTTACTATATATGGTTTTGATTTTCAGACAAAAGCAATATATATCTGCCAATAGGAATCAGTTTCTGTAGAGAATGATGCAATGCTTAGATGTTAATTGTTATAATTTTTTAGAAATTAATTCATATTTCAATGGTTCATGCAAATGTACCAATATCTGTATGCATTAGTTTCAGAAAAGTCCAAAACTGTGTTTGAAAATCTGTTTCTATTTAAACATCAGTTTTTAGCTTGTGTTAATTTTTTTTTTGGAACTTCTTATATCTCTGTTGGATATGGGGGGACGATACTTTCTTTTCTTGGGCAATAGGATCACTTTACTGGTGCTTTTGGCTTCTTTTTTTAATAAACTTATTATATATGTGTGGGATACGGAGGGTCTTACTTACTTTTCTTTGTGGCAATATGACTGCCAGTTACATTTTCTGAGTGAGCATGATCAACATCATGCATGAGAGCTGTACTATACTACTAGCCGCAGGTTGGATAGATAGATTGCTGAGTACCACTGCAACATAGGCTGCACCTTTTCACAATGTACCAAGTGGGGAAAAACATATCATTTAATGATTTTCTTCTCACTTATATTAATTTCACTAAAAGCTATTTGTGTCTTTAATTCCATGACTCCTAGAAAGATTCTGCTTTATTTGGCACCCAGAGCATAACAGGAAAAACATACCCCTTGGACAATCAGACAAACCAGAGTAGTAGCATAGTTCCCCAGAGAATAGAGGGGACACTGAAGAGCTTGATAACAGTGGCGCTTCTCAAGGAAGATCCATGAGATTCTGACAAGATCGCTGCCATTATCCTCAGTTGTCCGATTGGAGATTTAATCGTAAAGACACCATATTAACTTCCTGGTGAAAGGTTGTCTGATCTGGGGCACAAGGTTTATATCATTGGGAGAAATGGATATTTCTGCCTTGGAGTAGTTCTATGGCCAATCCAGACTCTTTGAACCATCCACTGCAGGGAACTCTATAGACAAATCCTGTGACCCACATAAATCCTAATATCAGGAGTATCAAATTTTGTCACATAGCTTGCATTGAGTTTTTAAGTTTTTTTTTTTTTAGTTTAATACAAGATAAATATTGGGTTTTGATTTACCTTTCTGACATGTTACAACTGTGTTTAGGGCGAAAACTTATGATGGGAAATGGGTTCAAGCGGAAACATACTCAGATGACAAGTGGGGTTCACCTTATAATATGCCACACTTGATGTCCATGTTACGGCTGTTTTCTTAGGCTGGTGCATTTCAGCTGTTCTTCTCGCATATGTATTTTCCTCAGGGTTTTGAGTTGAAAATTTTATACTTTCTTAGGAACTAGAATATATGCTTATTGGATAAAAGATGTCCAGTAGGTCAATAATACCCTGTTAGTGAGTAAAAACGTGAAACAGAAAACGGTGAGTTGGGATATTATACCCACTGAGGGAACTAGAGAAACAGGTGCTGGTGGGTGCCTTCGAGGTCTGGCACCTTGTTTAACTCTTTGGTTAAGTAGTGGATCCCAAGTCTTCTAATTATCCCTCTTGGATACAATCTTACTTGGAGCAGGATTATTGCACTAAAATGTTGATGATATCAATGCTAGGCTTTTGATTGCTCTGATTGTCTCGTTATAAACCTCTGAAATACTCCTCTTTAATGTCCACTGGGTTCAGGTTTTAAGGAACAAGCCTGATTTTCGCCGGAAGCCATGGCCAAGCATAAGCAACAGTGCTAAGGATTTTGTTAAGAAGTTGTTGGTGAAGGACCCTCGTGCAAGACTGACAGCTGCCCAAGCCCTGTGTATGTATATGTTTCTTATATGTTTCTTCTTTTGAAAAAATTAAACATAAATTACTTGTTTATTGAAACATCAGAATGAATTCATTCTCAAATATTTTAGTGATTGATATTTGTAAGTTTCCAGCAGATACTTCTATCTTATTCCTGTTCTTTCTTCTGTCAGATCTGAGGGGACAGTCAAACTGCTTTGTGGCTTTTTTGTTTGTCTTGGATTGGATTCTATTGTCCTGACTGATTCTGATTTCTTCCAGCACACCCATGGGTTAGAGAAGGGGGAGATGCATCAGAGATCCCTGTAGATATATCTGTATTATCTAACATGCGGCAGTTTGTAAAGTACAGCCGTTTGAAGCAGTTTGCACTCAGGGTATATTTTTGCTCTTAGCATATGACGAAAACCTTGACACCAACCACCACCCCACCCCCATCAACCCCCACTTCCTCCTCTTTTCTCTCTTCCCTTTGTTTTGGTAAAAAGTGGGACAATTCGTTTGATCTCAGGACAACTGATTGTGATACATGGATGCATTATTGTGTTTCCAGGCTTTGGCTAGCACACTTAATGAAGAAGAGCTGGCTGATCTACGAGATCAATTTGATGCCATCGATGTCGATAAAAGTGGCACTATTAGTCTTGAAGAAATGAGACAGGTTTTCCGTTTTCCGTTTTCCTTTAAAATCTAGTCTTAGTTTATATGAGTCCATTGATATAAACAGTATCATGACTCTGGCTGGTCCTTTTGCAGGCCCTTGCAAAAGATCTTCCTTGGAAACTAAAAGAGCCACGTGTTCTGGAGATTCTTCAAGCGGTATACTTTTATTCCATAAATCTAGTCTGAACTTTAAATCCTATTCCAGGTTTTTTATTTACTTGACTTCTATGATAACCAGTTTGCCTTCTTCTTGTTCTTTCCTTAGCACTACTCTTCGGTATTATTTCGTGTGTATGTGTGTGCATGTGGTTTCTTCACTGTCTCCTAACCCTTGACCTTTTTGTGGATCTTCTAACTCTTATCTTCTTTTCTTATATCATTACATTATTGAGTTCAGCTGATCTTAAGTTGTCTCAGTGATCCATAATTCTGGTTCATGGCAGATCCTGAATGAGAGCCCAAAAAATGTTTAAGAATCATAGAAAATTCAGAAAATTTATTCTAAATAAATTTACGTAAAAATTGGTGAAAATTGTCACAAAATTACTAAAAATTGATTGAAATAGCCCATTATTTGTATCCGTTGGATTGAGTTCATAATTCTGATTCATGGCTAATCCTAAATGAGAAATCAATAATATGTTTAAAAATTACAGAAAATCCAGAAATTTATTCTAAATATATTTACGTAAAAATTGGTGAAAATTGTCACAATTTATTACTAAAAATTAATTGAAATAGTATATTATGGTATCCATTGGATTGAGTTCATAAAACCAAGACAAACCACACTAAAATTGCATAGTTATGCTTTCATTTAAACCAAACTGAACAATTACACCAATAAAATCCCCTTTAATAGGAAAATTTGTTGGTCCTTTAGGTTCTAATCCTTTACCTTCTGAAAACCAAGCATGCTGGATACCTAATTCATATGATATATACCTAACCTCAAATCCCCATGACATGGACACCCCTCACTTTCGATCTAAACCCCATGAAAGCAGTTATAAATAATTTTTTTATTTTAAAAAAAGCACACATTTCTAGTAACAAAAAAGTACTCCTAATAGATCCCCAATGCACAAAATGGCCATAGGGAAAAAACATCAAAATACCGACTGGTTGCATGAAATTAGACCAACTCATTGCCACCTATGCACACATCCAAAAAGAAAAAAAACAGATGAAAAACTAATGACATATCAGAGTATTATTTTGGTTTTGGGAGCAACATGAAGAAAATTCGGCAACATTCCAACAAGATTTCTACATTGGGAGTGAGTGAAGAAGTGGGAGAAGGAAAGGGACGAGTGTAGGTCATGCAAAATTGTAATTGTAGCTAGAGAGCATGTTTGGAAATATACCATATCTTTGCTCAAGGAATTATAACATGTATCCATATCGGACAAGTTATATTGCCATTCTCATGTCAACTTGGTATATCAAGATATGATTAATCTGAGTTGTGATGAGTCGCTGATTTTTTAAAATTTTATGTATGTCGTATTGGACTAGCGAATTGTGGTCGTACATAAGTGGTGATCCCAAGTTGACTATGACAATCAGGATTGGATTAAGCTGAAAATGACCCAGCTTTGCTTCAAGTTGTCATTATTTGATATTATTTACGCTTCAGACCTGGCTGATGTACTTCAATTTTTCCATTTTTTTCATCTAATTTTATCTTTCCAATTGGAAATTCAATCTTCTTCATGCTTTGACACTTCGAATTTCTCATTGTTGGTATTTGTTTGCTTGAGGCAGATGGACAGCAACACAGATGGACTTGTGGATTTCTCTGAATTTGTTACAGCAACCCTACATGTGCATCAATTGGAGGAACATGATTCTGAGAAGTGGCAGTTACTGTCCCAGGCTGCATTTGAGAAATTTGATGTAGATAGGGATGGATTCATTACACCAGAGGAACTAAAGATGGTGAGTTTCATAGATTATCTCTTGCTCATGAATTTTTCTTTATGTTTGTTATTAATACCAATGAGGCACAAGCAGTGTTTACAATTTCACCGGCATGCCAGCGAAATTTCGTTTTCCAGGGGGTAGTGGCACAAAATTGGAAGGGAAAACCCCATGCCGGCGAAATGGCAAAATCTAGGAAGTATTTCCCCAAATTGAGAAAATTTTAGGGAAATTTGGTGGCATGTCCGCAAAATCTGGTGGCATTGCTGGTGAAATCTATTGAAATTTTTCCAGATTTCCCAAAAATGGGAAATTGTGAAGAATTTATTTTCCCTAGGTTTCTCGGCATGCCCCGAAATTTCGCTGGCATGCCTAGTGAAATTTTGGCAAAATATGAAATTTCAAACCTTGACGACAAGTACGTTTGCCCCATACATACTCAATGTATTGACTGTGGTTATCACTTGGATACAAAGCCCTTGCACCTGTTATCAGCAATTTTAAATTAAGGATATGTAATTCAGCTGTGTTGTTGACTGCAGTGACAATATATTTGTGGCATATTGCTGTACATAATGTACATGAAGAGGCAAGGATCACTATTCAAAAGATGGGTCTCAGCTAGATATATTTCACATAAGGAAAAAGGAAAAATTGATTAGAAAAAAAAAGGAGACTCCGCGTACTCTTTGTAGAATGTTTGAGTACGGGGGTGGTGGTTGCCACTCAGCCTGGTATTTAGGCAAGCTTAGACAAGATATACTCCCTAGTCTGAGGCAAGACTCGAGGAAAAGCCTGGCCTGATAAAAATTACACTCATAAAATATAAAGGTTTGCATTACATGAAAAATATATATAAATGTTAATTTATTGGATACTTCAAAAGTTTTATTATTTTATAAATATATCTTGAAATATCATTAGAAACTAAGATTTTTTTTTATATATTTTTAAATTAAATATGGTGGAAATGGAATTTTTAGTTTTTAGCTCTAGCGTAGAGGAGTCTAAGGTTGGGCTAGACCAGGGTTTAGCAAACATGAGAACTGTTATATTTGTTTACACACCTGGCCCCAGCCTGCCCAGGCTCTGCCCATCCCTGATTGAGTGCATTTATGTGATGGAATGAAGAATGAAGGAAATGATTAGAATCTGATAGGACTACCCTTGGCATAAATCTTACGGATGAGATTAAATTTTTTTTTATATATATTTTTGGTTAAGTCTCAAAGGATGGTCCACCGACAATTCCCCTATGGGAAAGACACAGATTCAAGCCCTACAACCTACAACCTGGATAACTTACAAACCCTACCAAGGAAGGGAAGTTAATGAGAGCCAATTATTTGATGATTGCAAACTCCTATGTAACTACCTTTTTAGGTGTATGTTATTAGTAAACAGTCCATGATGATCAAGTATCTCTGAATTTTTTTCTTTCCTGGGACAAGGTTATATTAAACACTGAACTCTTATTAATCTTGTTTTACTTTCTGTAGCACACGGGATTGAAGGGCTCCATTGATCCGCTTCTAGAGGAGGCTGACATTGACAAAGATGGGAAGATAAGTTTATCAGAATTCCGGAGACTTTTGAGAACTGCAAGCATGAGTTCACGCAATGTTCCAGGCCCATCTGCTTTTCGAAATTCTCGCAAGATGTAGCAATTCTAAGGGACCATTGGAAGATTTAAAAAAGAGAGGAGTCAAGGCAGAAGAATGGCTAAAGTGATGCTCCATTTTGTGATCTTATTTTATGGAAGATTTCACCCAGGCCTAGACCCTTGGACCTAGGTGAAAATTTTGGTTATCAGTCAAATGGATTCCTGCAATTGTGTGAAGTATTATTAAAGTTAAAGTTTTGAAAGCTTCGGTGGGTCTCTCCTTGGATGTTGGACCACGGTAAAAGTCTTTTCCCTTGTTTTTGTACATTACTTTGTTGTGGCAGGGCTTTGTTAGTCACTCCATGCAACTGTAGCCTCTGACCACAAATTTGTAGTTGAATATGGTGTAATGATAATTTATTTATCATGTTTATGTGCAAATTTATTTGAAATGCACAGCTTTTCTGCATCACAGAAATCTGTTAAGTACAGGGATTCATACTACCGCAGGAAAGAAGTATGCAGTCTAATCTGTGAAATGATTTAAAACATTATTTGAGAAGAGATTCAGAACTGGGAAATGAATGAAAGAATAAAAGAAAAAGGAAATAAAAAATCAGAGATTGCTTAGAAATTCAAAACTTAAGTCTATATAACATTAACTTGCAAGCATGCGTGTCGTCAAATTATACAACAATCCAGGTTTTGCAAAACGAATTTGAAATAAATAAATTAAAAATGATGATGATAAAGAAATTACCCAATTCTCTTTCTGGGTCAATTGGAATTGTGTGTTCCACTTGACCAAGTCGATTTATAAGTAACTTTTGTCAGTCAAAACAATTCATAAAACGAAGTAAATCGGAACGGAATTCTAGAACCCCAAATAAAGCCGTAACGCCTGCAGGAACGGATCCTCCATGCGGAACAGGCTTTGTAATTTTATATAACGTAAGACCTTCCACAATCCCCAATCCAGTCAATATGCAGTTTCGCACACCTAACAATTACAGAGAAACTACTGCCCAAAATATATGTACATTAAACATTGAAACTCTCATGTTTCGAAAACTAGAATACGTTCGTATGCTTGGGGCAGGCAAGGCTTATATTCTTTTTTGTTTTTTTTAAACATAATATTGGGCAACTAGGAAGGGACACTGTCCATTCATCGACCAAAATTGGAAGTTTAAAATGCTTTAGTAGAAACTGCACTAAGGAAAATGTTCCAACCATAATCAACCGACGAGCCATAGAATGTTTCTCCGTAGGTACCAGTTCAACTTCGTACCGGTCAAGAATTCACGCCATCAGAGCTGAATAGAAATTAATATGAGATAATTTTTTTATCAAAGTTCAAGCAGTTACAATTCTGTTACCATTATTAACTCACCTGGTAAAATACCATCAAAAGATTATATAAGTATAGGATTTCAGCTTTGCTAGCCGTTGCCGTGAAAGCAAGGATGCACTCAGAAAATGGAAAGATTTATGTTACATATTCCGGATTTTACCCACATTTCATTTATGAATATCATTATTCCAGCAATTTATGAGCCTAATTGGAATAGAAAGTAACCTCAACAAAATTAATCAGAGAAAATGACCATAGAATTCCTTCTTAGGATGGGAAAACTGGGCAACAGTCACAACTCTTTTGAATTCAAATGCTAAAGGGTCGGTCAAATTATGCTCCCAACTTTTATTCTCCTTATATGCCTTCTTCGAAACAAGAACCACCAAGAATGATCAAGCAGCAACCTTCTTGGACGTTACGGAATTCACTATGGTGGCAAATTCAGGACCCTGCAGGACCAAAATTTTCAGTTATACACAACAAATAAAATCAATGAACAATAATTGAATTGACCTCAATCCTTCTATTCTTTATCTTTAAAAATTTCGGGAAAAATGCATAGTTGCATCATAGTGCCTATTTCACAGATTAATAGACAGTAACGCCAAAGCAAATGGATTAATCCAGCAGCACTTCACATTCGTTTGTAGTGCAATCCTTTTAAGCATACTTTTAAGAATTTTGTATAAACAGCATATGTCATATTAAACACCATCAGGGCTTATAGTGCAATCCTTTTAAGCATACTTCTAAGTATTTTGGATAAACAGCATATGTCATATTAAACACCATCAGGACTTATAGTGCGATCCTTTTAAGCATACTTTTAAGTATTTTACTCATAGCAATGCAGACATCAACATCGCAACAGGTAAGTTGTTTCTTCAAAGGTAATTACCCCCATGTGAGTTGGGTATCAGCATTGGTCTCCATTATATTATTGAATAAAAGCTATAATATAGCATAAATGTACCTTCAAGGAAGCACCTCCAACAAGAAACCCATCGATATCTTCTTGTTTTGCAAGCTCAGCACAATTGCTCCCATTCACAGAACCTGCGATAATGACAAGTTTTTTTTTTCGTAAAACAATGAAGAAAAGAAATGATAAACCATCATTACAGCTAGAACATTCAGGCAGGTTCGATGGAAGTAAGACATTCCCAAATTCAGCAGAACTTATTTATCTAATTGTCAAGGATCATGAAAATATCATCACTATCCAGTTGAGTAAGTGCAAGGCTTGGAGTAGCCTTGAGTTTCCCCTTAAGTCATAATATGCAGTAGGTTGCAAACTATTAAAACAGACGCCCATGACTGAAAAATGCAGACAATACTGGCTACCAAATTAGCTAATCCAGAACTCATAGAACACGAGATTTGATGCCAACTCTTCGTTTCCGCTCATCAATCACGTAAACAAGTTACTCATTATCAGATAGAAATGCAGTTTTTATCGGGCAATCTTCAGGCAACAAATACTTTCATGGTTTGCATATTTTTAAAACCATCAGAATGTAGAATATGATTGCCTAATAAACACAGCATTTTTATTAATAAAATCTCTCTCTCTCCTCTTTTATCCTGCATGTGTCTAATATAATCTACATGTTTCTTCATGGTTTATGCTTTTAAGACCCTCCCTGAAACTGAAAAACATGCTTTCATTATCAGCAAATAACGAACTGGTAGCACTGAAGGCTAAATATGTCATATTGAACCTTGATAAACACAAAGATGGAAGACCATTCTTTTGAATCTTTTTATTTGTATGGTTATTCTCATCACCCATATGAAGGCATCACAATCAAATTTTTGCAACAATAGTTATATTGCAGAAAATTAATAATCTCTATTGTATATATATGCAGTTATGCACACAAGTTTGCAGTATGAAATGGATTACCTCCATATATGATACGTGTTTTAGAAGCAACTTCTGCTGAGACATTCTTTTTGAGCCAATCACGGACAGCTACATGTACTTCCTGAGCCTGCTGAGGAGTTGCAACTTTACCAGTCCCAATAGCCCATACAGGCTCATAAGCAACAACTACATCCTCCCAGCTGGGAATTGCATCTGCAAATCATAAACATATTAAGGAAAAAAAAGAAAGAAAGAGGGAATAGTTATCTCAGAATCCTTTTACCAAGAGAAGTCTAATATTAAATGCATGATCAACAGGAAAAGAAAACCTGCCTGCAAAAGCTTTCATTTGTTGGAAACATATATCAAAAGTCTTTCCAGCTTCTCTTTCTTCTAGTTTCTCTCCTATACAAGCTATCACCTTAAGATTCTGACTCAAGGCATAGGCAGCTTTCTTTCCTATAAACTGAGTAGCAGAACTTCAATCAGACTTTGAATGTGTACCCTCACTTAAATCACCAATCCATAACAACATTCAAGAATAGCTTCCAAGGGAATAATTTTGATCATTATACCTGATTATCCTCTCCTATGACATGTCTCCGCTCTGAATGCCCAAGAATAACCCACTTGCAGCCTATATCTTTCAACTGCTCTACACTATACAAACGGAAAAAATAAATTAGCTTAGAATATGAAGACACTAGATTGAAGACATAAGCTCATAAAATAAGACTTCAGTAAGATTTCATCTCACAAGCGCTGAACTATATCCTTCGATAATGGGAAAAACTCCTAAATGAAGGTTGATGCAAACATTACAAATCCGACATGTATAAAAGACATCCTTTATATCACCATTATCAATTAAATGAACAATAGATTCAAACAAACACCTGGACAGATATTCCATGCTGAGTAAACTGGTGGATCTTCTTACAGTATGATTTCATGCAACATTTATACTGATGGGGTTACCAGATCCAAGCCCATTTAATCTGTAGGGAAGGCGTGTCTAAATGCCACACTAAGTTAAAAAAAACTCCCACCATTCTTGATACTGCATACTACCACACCCAAGAAATCACTAAAAGCATGACACTACCTCCTTTTGTTAGTTTATAACTTTATACAGAAACCTTATTCCAATGATAAGATGATACGTACTCATGAAAAGAAAATGATAAGAGGACAAGTGGCAGGGATTTGCATCTCTTTTATTCATGACAATCATGCATAACTTAATTTGGTCTATATCATTGCTAATAAAGATGTCAAAATACTGCCAAGAATGTTGGGCATCTCACTATGTGCACTTGAAACACAGAATCTTAGAAGTATGATTCTCCAAGAGACCCTGTTAGTGAAAATCATCGCAACTGGTAAGATATCCAACCAACTTTACAATATGGTGATGCAAGTAAAAATGTAAAAACTTTCAAGAAAAAATACTTGATATTTATGCAATATTCATTAAGGAAATTATTATGTAAGAAATAATTGGGTTATGTACTCGAAAAATTAGATTTATAGCCACGAACATGTACTTGAAGAGAAAAATAAGGTCCCATGACGCTATTTTTGCAGCCATAACAGATATTTTACTTGTGTCAATTTTTACCCAAATACCAAGTCTCTTGTGACAGCAACTGTCCGATTTTAAATTCACCTAAAAGTCAGAAGACAAGTTATTCCTTAAAAGCTTCCAAGCTGAGCTGGAAATGCACCTGACACGTTCCCATTAAATCATAGTTTTTATCCACACAAAAAGAGAGTTTAAAATGTTATGGAAAATTAAGTGGTCATCATTTATTTCCTAGCTTCACTATTTTTTCTAAGGGTAACTAATGAAGTTTGTAGTAGAAAGAGAACCGATTCATAGGTAAACTATAAGGAAATGCCCTTCCAGTCTCAAAAAATGTGTAGATTATTTATTTCTGAATATGAATGAAACTTGAACTATCAATTTCTCCTATAGAACCCTTCATGGTGGCCTTTTGCTCATCCAAATACAGGACTTGGTCCTTTAATGCGGTTATTAACTGACTTTTATTGCTGTCTTCTATTCTCAGATTAATTGATATTATTCCTGGCAGCCCTACATCATTTCATACCTATATTCATGAATCTGTCTTATGATCAACTTGCTTCTCTACACTCTAATAACAGAAAACCCTAATTGTACCTTACATGCAACCTTATCATCCCCTTTTTTTATCTCAGTTAGTTGAATCCATATTAGCCATGACCAACTTGCTTCTTGACACCGTTATGACAATGAACCCTAGATTCTACTTCAAATAAAAACACATCCAGCTCTGACTCTGGGTTTTCAAAATTCATTTTGGTCAATGATTATGAAAATTGTGGTTGTTCCGTTTTGGGTCCCACAATCTAACACTTGGATTTGATTTCGAATTATTTGAGCATTAGAATATGTTGCAGAAGTAACAAGTTTGCCACCATAACTGTAAAAATAAAATGACAACTCCACCCATCTAATAAAAAAAAATTCATTTTCTCTTATAAATATGTCACAGATTATGTTGTGGTACTTACAAGTTGAGCATTGCAGTCCAAGAAGCACCGCAATCAGAAATCAGCTTTCAGCATTTCTGATTTTGATCAAAAATAAAACCGCTGGTTTTTCACTAAAATTATTTTTCGAAGTCAAAAGCACCCATACTTCAATGTGGGAATCAAAGCCAAATACTATTTTGGCTTGATTTAATAAATTCAGTTCTGAGTAAGCCTTCATCTTGGTGACATTTGAATATTATGAGAGACCTAGATCTATTGAAAGATGTCCTAGGTCAAACATACAACAAAGTCCCTCACTATCAAAATTTCACATTTACGCTTGTCCAAATACATCCATTGTTCTTCTGAAACTTCAGATTTTGATGTCCTACACTACAGCATTTATTGCACAAAGTTTACAATGAATCAGATCCAACCCTTTCAACTAAAGCAAAACTTAAAGTAGCATGCAAACATAATGGTTCAAGATTTCAAATTTCAAGGATTTTAACAATGATAAAAATTTCAAGGATTGAAATAGAAGGGAGAAAAGAAAGAGGACTGCAAGGACTAATTTTTTTTGTTTTCCGACTTGAAGAAGTAAGACAACCTGATTTCTCCTGTGAAAGCCCCGCCTTTTCCAGTCCAAGAATTCTGAGCAGATATCTCAATCCTATCTGTTAAAGAGTTCTTTACCTGATCGATGTATACAAATGGAGGTGCTACAACAACATCTGCACCATGCACAAGGAAATAGAACATTAAGAGAAAAAAAAAACTCTAAATTTAGTTTCAATATAGATGAAAATAAATAAAATCAGCATATAGCAACAACCTTGAGAATAACCACAGTAAAAACATTTGACGAAAAATGAAGTAAGAATAATATGAAAGAAGAAAAACAGTTGATAGATGATCAATAACGTATATGGGGCTTCAACAACAACCACACTAGAACAACGAAATTCACACTTCTATTGGCATGGTGATAGAGATTTCCAAATCTGTTAGCAAACAAAAAATTAATGACTTTCACCATTGTGGAAACCAACACTAGACCTCTATTAATATCCTCAAGATTACTAAATTAGAAATTCCTAATCTAAGATGTCTGAGAAACACCTTCAACAAAAGCCCCATGCTAGTCCATCATTCCTAATGATAATCCAATCTTTAGTGGAGTTAGAATTTCTGGATGAACTCCCATCACAAATTTAATTGAGTATCCCATTTCTCTTCTAATAGATTTCATATAATATAAAGGTGAAAAGGACCAATTTAACCTTTAGAATCCATTACTTCAATGGAAAACTATCAAGACTTATTATTGATCACAAGCTGGAAAACTTGTTAAGGAAGATGGAAATGAAAGGGCAACAGTCTGAATGGCCACTGACAGCTAAAAAAATATCACTGAACATAAATAAAATTCAATTGAGTAATTAATTTCTTCAAAAATTCAATTGAGTGAAAATTATCACTGAACATCTTTCCAAGATCTGTTCAGCTAAACTGAGATTTCCATCACAATTAACATCAACGAGATAAGCAATGCAAGTTATTCAAAATTCTGCGTCCCATATAACAGGCAGGACAATTTCCTCTGTAACATGCATGAGCAATTTTATTTTTCATGACATCTTAAATCTGATAAAATGCTATGAACTAACTAATTTATAGGCCAACACCAAATTCCTCAGCTTAAGCTAGAGTCTCTTCCCAAAACCTGTTCAGATAAACAGCAGTTTTCATCCTAAGTTATATCAACAAGATAGGCAATGCAATTTCTCCAAAATTCTAGCTCCCAGGTAACATGAAAGACAATGCCTACAATGAATGGTTGAAAGCCTAGGATTGAAACATGAATGAGCATTCTCATTTCCCATGATTCCTTAAATCTGACCAAAGACTATAAATCTAAATAAGTTATAGATTAACCTTTATACAAATGAAATCATGAAACTAACAAACTGAAAATAAATAATTATCAGCTCACCAACATCAGCCTCCATATTCGCACTATTCAAGTCAGAAACGAGATTGCTGATAGACTCTTTTGTCCCATTCTATCAAATACAAGTCAAAATATGGGGGAAGAAAAAAGTCAATCAGGTGAAATATCAATCAAAACAAGTAAAGAATAAAAATGTTTATAAAAACACTAGTAACCTCCAAGAATCAGTATAGCAACAAGTATGAAACCCAAAACAAAATATTAGTGCCAGTGAGTAAAGTCCAGAAATGCATTCACGAAAGACAATTTTACAACATTGCAAGTCAGATAGACAGTCATATGTGAAGAAATCAATTTAAATTTAATGCATTTTGAACATCTTTATAGAATTACAAAATATACAGAGTAATATATGAAGGTAGGAATCATATCTTATGTCACAGATTCAACAATTCAACAGAGCTGCAGAGAACCAATCAGTAGATTAGATGATCAAAAAAATGTGAACTTGCATAACTGGTTGCAATGCTGAGGATAACCACGTACTAAATATTTCCGCCCCCAACTAGAACAGTCTAGATTTAGGGCCACAGGCCTGATCTTCTTGGGCTGCACCCCAGTATATTACCTGATATCCAGCATAAGGAACTTTCACGTGTATGAAATTGTCATTTATTTTATTAAGGTCTCAGGTGAGTTACAAGAATCAACTTTATTTTTTCCTCTTTCTGCTTTTCCATTCAAATCATTAGTCAGATTATATGCCTTCAGGTCATTTCTAACCAAAATTATGCAGAACCTTTTCGCTCTCTGACTGGCCCTTTTGGATCTTCAACTTGTACCATTTCTTGCCTTCTCAATGCACTGTAATAGGTCCCTAACTTGCATCCTTAAACTACCTAAGTTAACTTTATCATTTCTAGACTATTTTATATTTGTTCCGTATTTTATTATTCTTATATTATTCAAACATCCATTTGAACATCTAAATCCCAGCATCCCATGAAAGCATTGCTTCTCAATTGCCTCACATTCTCCTCCATACACCGCTGAATATCCAATAGTTGTATAATAGAATTTGCCCTTCAACATTCATGGACATAGTTCTAATTCCATGGGCAATATTCCCTAATTTCTCTCTCTTCATGGAAAATTTATCCATACCAAGTTTGGGATTCTCCATTTTTGCTAGTGCATTACACCTTTTCCAAGTTCTATCTAATTTTTTCTTTTTTCTTTTCTTTTCTTTTTTTTTTTGCAAAAAAAAAAATTGCATCTCTTGTAAGCTCTAATTTGAAACTTCCCCCTTTATCAGCGCAAGGATTCTTTTGGAAACTTGGGTGAAAGAAAAACTGTACTCATGAATATACTATAATATAAAGCAGTATGTGATGATTTGAAAGGCTAATCAGACCCTGCTTAAGAACATTTGTAGAAATAACCATTGTTTACTTACAGGCTAAACATTTTCATGTTGCCCTTTTCAAAGGGCTAATTGTTCAGTCCTATTTTTCTACCTTGAGCAGAAAATTAAAGAATCGTCACATCTGCACTCAACATGTGTTCTTGGATTGTGGAAATAGTGATATCAACAGCATAATACTCTTCTTTCTTTTTTCACTTGTCTTATTAATGTAATTCAAAGATAATCATATTAAGACTAAATGCATCCAAAATCAAGGTAATGAAAACTTAGAAGATGTCATAAATGAGATGAAGTACTTACACATTTCCAGTTACCACCAACGAAAAACTGCCATTAAGAGAAAAAGCACACAATCAATCACTGAGTTGACAAACAGAACAACTAATTCTAGAAATTCCATATTGAGTTCTTTGCATGCTCTACCGATAGTTAAATTCAGACTGTTAGCATGAATAATGAGTAAATGATGCGTTTGTTGTCTATAATAGGAAATTTTGTTACAGTGTGACACTAATGTGATGAAACAAAGTTAACAAAACTTCAAATAGAACAGAAAGGAGAAAGGGGAACAAGGAAAAGTAAGACTGAGTCATTAAAGTTTATACTTTTCATGCCAGAAGAAGACTTGAACAGATAATACTATCAAACAAATAATCCTTTATTCCTTATGATTTGACTTGATCACTCCATAAACAGATTTAAATTAAAATAGGCCATCAAGACAATTTCATTAACAAAAGTATTTAGTTATAAATTTTCTTAAATTCAATTGGAAGAGAGTTAGGTGAACAAAACATAATTTACTCCAAAGAAAGAGAGACCCGTATATCCATGGCATAATAAATGTGACCAATAGCAGAATACAAAATGGGGGGAATTATTTTAACACCGGAGATGAGGATGGTATTGCCTCCAAAAGTAGCACGGGAATACCTGCTATTGTAGGCAAAATAGAGAGATTCACCTCTCATGTGCCTAACATAACGTGAATATGAACCAATTATGAAATGGAACAAATTTGAAACTATTAAAATGACATCAATAAATATATGTAGTTATATAAGCATCTAAGCAATTCTCCCTCTCAACATGGAGATATACAGACAAGAAAGACTAAAGAAAAAAATTTTGCAGCCATTTCTTAGAGCTTTAGCAAGCATTTCCAAAGCTTAAAACTCAGGAAAGATAAGATGACAAATTGACAATTGGAGAAAAATCTACCACCCCAATACCATTGCCAATTACAAATGGGTTGTACTACTTGATGATAGAGAAAATCACTAGCCTTTCAAATTCTGCCAATATTAACCCTGAGATGTGCCTTTCTATGGCCAACTTCTACACATACAACTTTGTCAAACCAGAAATCCAGACATAGGTAACTCTTTATACTAGATTGATCCTAAAACTACAAAAAGAATCCCATCAAATTTGTAGACTCTTCAAACAATCCAAAATTATCAAGTGGTACCTGGCATAACATAAAGGGCCGGCCAATAGGCCCAATACCAATGAGTTCTATTACATGCATGACTCACTTTATCAGTACAATTGTCACAACCTGCTGGGTAAGTGACGTGTACTCTACCATGAAGTACTGTTGTTTTTTATCATAAACCTACTGAAATTAGGTTTTGGACAGTTTTTTCTGTGTCTAATGCAGCTTTCAAACTGTGAAAGAGGTGGGAGAACAGTGCAACTCTGTTTTCATAGTTTTAGTGGGCAGATCTCTCGTAAGCATCTTTGCCAAACCATGTATATTCTGATGTTCTTTTTCTTCTTGATTCTGTTTGGTTCATTCCTCATTAAGACAACCAAGGCTTCAGAAGTTGGTTTCTACAGAATCAAGTCCAACCAGCACACTCAATTTCATTTCCTATGCAGAAAGAACAACAAAAAAGCAAGAATCAAAGTTTCTGAAAATTCTTTAACCTATGTTAGTTGTAAACAGATTTTGACCAACAACTAGATTATGACCTATATTAACAGGAACTTCAGTGTATTTCTTTCTTTTTTTTTCTTCTTCTTATTTCCCCTTTTTTTTTATCAGAAGTTCAGTGTATTCTTTCTTGATCAACAAGTGGAGAATTTCTTTCTTGATCACAAGTTCAATGTTTCCCCCTTAGCAAGCACCATTTTATAACCAAAAGTAACAGAAAGTAATGCAACAATAATAATCCGTAATGTCAAGGCACATGGAACAGAATTGTGCAATCTACAGATCAATTTTTTTTCATTTATAATCAAGAAATGACAATGAAAGAGGAACCATTTTTTCTCATTCTATGGCTTGGGAAAAAAAGCAAGTGAACCTTCAAGATCTGTGAAAAAAAGAATTTTATACATTTGATGATAATTTTGTCATAATAATTAAGATGAAAATGACGTCCCAGAAAAGTCTATATGGTATTGACAATGTCTGGGCTCGCCAAGGCATCATACACTCATCCAGGAACAAAAAGTGCCTAATTGCCAGGGCATCCGCTCATCTAGTTGCCTAGTTCAGTGCCTCTAACAACAGCAATTGAACCCTTCTCTCGACACATTATATTCCAAGTAGCTGAAGAATCAGAGTTGACAGTAGTAGCAACGGAGCGGAGAGAATCAAAGCCACACAAATTGCGATCACAGATCGAACAGCAATAAAAGTAAATTATCATCAGATCTAAAATAGGAAACAGTCGTAACAGAAAACATGACGGATACTAACAATTTTACGTTACAAAAGACATGTTTCTAAATCAATGCCCAGCCTTTTGTCCTAAAGACCAACGATTTCTAACTTATCCAATTTTACCTCCCATTTTCGGGATTGGGATTTAAGACCACCAAATCAATCTCTTGCCACCTACAATCACATCATCCAAAAAAAATCTACAGAAACTCTCAATAGACCCAGGAACTAGGTACTCTTTCCGATAAACCTAAAAGCCATTAGGAAAAAAAAATCAAAAAGTAAAAGAAGAACAAATCGAGACGTACTTCACAGTTTCTAGAACAAAAATCGAAGAAATGGAAAAGGCAAATCAACCTTTCCAGAACCGGCCATGGTAACGACACCTCTGGAACCTCCTCGAGGAGAGGACAGTCGCAGATGAGAGTCGATGTGTTGAAAGAAGGATTGAGTGGAGGAGAGAGTAAGAGAATTATCAAGCTTCAAGCAGGATCGACGCAATCCGGAGAACTGTGGACAGGATGATATCGCGGATTTGGGGCCAGACAGTTGAGATGCGAGAGATGTGGACACGACCGCCATTCCGACTTCAGCTACCGCTGCTAGTAGCCTGCTACCACTGCTTCTCTTGGAGCTGCCCTCTATGGCCTCCTACCAGAAATGATGTAAGATAACAAAGTATGACGTGTGGCGCTATATCATATGCCCTCAGATATTGTTACACCTAACGCGATTCAAATTGCCAATAAATAGAGTAACAATTAACACTTAACAGCCTCCTTACCAAGGAAAACCGGTGTTTCGGTTGTTGAAAAACAAAAAATCCTTTGTATTTTGAGCTTTCTAAATTTTAGGATAATGAAAGGATTCCTCTTCTCGTTAATAATGCCACGTCTTCTGACTTTTCTAAATTTTAGGATAATGAAAAGATTCCTCTTCTCACTATGCCACGTCTTCTAACTTGCCAATACGAGGATATTGATTTTCTGGCCTGAGGCGCCTGGTACGGCTAGGGTTGCAATCAAGAGCAGTATACTTAGAAAGAAAAGATTCACGTTCGTGTGCACTTTGAGAGAGATGTCACGTAAAAACAAATGTAGGAAAAAAATTGTAAAGTATATCATCCCGTATACTTCGTGCCTTTACAGCTGATAGTGGTTTTTTCTTTTTTTTTTTTTACTCTGATAGTGGATCACTAACCCATTAACAATTCTATATGCTTTATTTGCTTGGTCAGTGGGTCCTACCAATTAGGTTCGCCGGCTTTAGCATCGTCGATGAGGACTCGCTGCTGGCCTGATTTTGGAACTTCCTCCAAACTTGGGTGATTTTTTGTTAGAATCTTGTTTCTTATATATGTATATATATTTTACTTACCAAAAATATTTTGCCTCCTTTTTTGGTTTTACCGCCTTCTGCAACGGTCATGTCTCAACAAAAAGTTGGCTGAAGAGACTAAGCATTCGTAACCGAATTTACAAAATGTGACGACAGTTTTCAAAACCATGAGATCATATTAACATTCGTTCCCTTCTGCAACGAACCGAAATAGAATACATTGCTTCAGTGGATTTTTCTATATTTCATCTGATCAAAATTCTGAAAGAAAAACAAATAAAAGAAAAGGAGATAATGACTTACTCCAATTGGAGATCGTCGTCCTCATGTTCCGTCCATTGAACCCACTGCGCGCGTCTTTTTCTCATGTTGTGCAGAATGGATGTCTGCGTGCCTGCCAATCTCAAGCAATTAAGACTCATCTGTTAATTTCTTTACATCCAAATAGCCGGAACAAGGAACATACAATGCGTGATGCAGCAGATGTAATGATCTCTGTATCCATGGCATAAATAAACTATTTAATTCCTGTTCTTCACATTGATGGAGAAATTTTTAATCAACAGATGAATTAGTTGAAGACCTTCCAGAAACGGAATAAAAGGATTCAATTAAGATGAAGACCTTCCAAACACTTCCATGTGCACCTGGGCACAGACGAGAGGTTCTGAAGCCCACTACCATTTTCTCTTTCTATACAGGAAGAACGAATACTGATCTGCTATCTTGCAAGAGATATTTTTCGTTCAGTTATCTTACAAGAGATTCGATCAGTTATCTTGCAAGAGATACTCAGTTAAACAGTCACCCGAACTTAATATCGCGCTCGATTGAGTGAAACTGCTTCAACATTTGTAAGCAGGGAAAAACCATTTGAAATGTTAGCAGCTGGAGACAATCGATCGGTTCTTGAAAACATGGTAATATCATCCTGAAATTCTGTTTCCTTAGACGTCATCCTTGGGGCCATCACCCACACTGTTGGAGGAACTGTCCTGTCGACCTCGAGATGATGAACACCTACTTGAACAGCTCCCATTGACAGCACTTATTTCTTTCCTGCGTGATTGTTTTCCTTTCCTTTCTCCTGATGATGATTCCTACAAAACAGTCAAATTCAGTTCAATTTCTATCCTACTGTGGTGATAGTTGCTGCAGGGTCCAACAAACATGTTATCTTCCATACCCTACCAAAAACCTCACCTGCTCCGCTGTAGATCCAGGTGTTTTAAGTTCAAGCTCCGTTGCTACATCATTTGAATCATCACTTCTTTCAGCATTGCTGCCCCTCTGATGATCTGATGACTTGCTCTTGGAATTTTGTTTGCTGGATGTATGAGATTTGCTGGTTGGCTGTACAAATGGAGATACATATTGGGTAGTTTGCTGTTCTACCTGAGGATTGGCAGAAGTTGAATATGGATAAGCTGAACAGGGATTAGTAATAGGCCCCATATTCTGATTTCTAAAGAAGGGGTGATATGGTTGCAAAGAGGGATGCATGGGAATTGGCCCTGGCGGGACAGGTACTGGCAACGGAAAAGGATATGAGGGTGGGCCCATGACAACTGAAGGATCCATAGCAGCCCATGGAAACATAACCCTCAATCTTTGTTGATACTGACTGTTAAGGTTCTCTATATCAGATTTTAGAGACACCTTCTCTTCCCTGAGCTCATTCTTCTCCTGAGTCAACTGTTCGTGAATGAAAACAATTGATGAAATTGGAAATCAATTGCCCATAAATGTGAGAATTATCCAAGAAGAAAACATCACCTCACGTGATTCTTCAGAGAGTTGAGCATACTCATCTTTTAGTCTGTTGACTTGTGCAGTCATATCCTTCAGCATTTGGATTGTATCCATTAGGATGGTTGCTTTATCATTCTTGGGCCTATCAGGATCTGAATTTCAAATAGAAAACTTTGAAATGAAAAAGCAACAGCCTACGTATTATCAGGCACAATATCAAATGAGAGGAGGGAGGGCACTCCGTATGAAAAATTCGTAGAGCAGCTCATATGTGAGAAATGAACACAATTAGATGATATCAACTGAAGATATCCTAGGTGCCAGCCAAGGAAAACTTAGTACCACCTTTGTAAGTACTTAAAATATAAAGCTTTTACATTTATTGAGACCATAACTATCCCATGGTAAACATCCATGATCTCCAAGCCTGTAACAGAGCTAATGACAATAATCTTGCAACTGATTAAGTAGATCAGCAGTTATTCTGATGTCATGAAGAGGATTGCAAACTTTTTAACCTGACCATGTTTGATATAATCGTGTGACAGATCTTAGTTAGAGTTAGACCTTGATTCTTTAGTAGCATTATTTAGGCAACAAAAACCTTCACATAAAATTTTTATGACAGTAAAAAGTAAGAGGGATAATGTTCTAACTGAACAATTATTCTTGTCTAGGCTTCCCGAGGATTTGTTGAATGACATGTCACCTTTTGCAGGTATGTCCCATGGTGCTTAATGGGAGACTTCAACATGATTGGATTGAGCAATGAGAAAACATGACAGGTTTGCATGCATAAATTCTCAATATTCAGTAAGGAACTAAAGATTTAGAGCTGACTGATCTTGAGTGGTGTAGAGTTAACTCGGTCTAGTCTACGGGACAACCTAATTTGCAATTGAGTGGATACAATTTTGGACTCAGCCTTTTGTGATTCCCACTTTCTGATTGTTCTACCAAGAATGGTGAATGTGTAGCTATCCCATAAAGCTTTTAGAGATAAGTTGAAGATTTAATGGCAAAAGATCAAGGTGTGAGGACGGGTTAGGCAGGTTTTAAATTCATAAAGACTGTTTTTAGGTTCCCAAAGGAAGAATCAAGCTGTGGAACAAGGAGGTGTTTACAAATATCAAAACAAAAAATCATAAAAAGAACAAAACTAAAATTTTGAAGAATGGAATTAATTGATAAAAAAGGAGGAATTGGGGGCTTTGAATCCAGGGGCTAACATGAGAAGAAGAGAACTTAAGGGTGATGCAAGTGGTGATAAATCCAAATGGTGATGCATATTCAGCAGAGGTATGGGGTGATTTAGCAACAATAGTTTCTGGGCTCACTGGTGGACACATGCATTCTTTGACATCATTCCATATGGTGCAACTAGAGGGCATTATCAAATCTTGTTTGAACGCTTTGTTCAAACATCTCTAAAAATTAACAGATATTGTCAAAAATGGGCTAGATTTCTATTTTTCTTTTTCACTCTACTCTTTGCGAGCTTTATACTGATTTTCTATTTCTTTTTCATCCTTAATAAAAACTTATGCATGATTCACCCAAAGAGAGCAGTATCTATTTTCATACAAGGGTAAACATTTAGAAGGCATGTAATTTTACCCAACGCATTTCCCAACTCCAGAAATTGCTCATTTAGTCTATCCCTCCTCAATTTCTCACGATCTGCCTTCTGAACTTTTCTTGCAGCGACGGAATCCTTTATTTCCCCCTCAAGCCTTTGGCTGCAAAAGAGAATAATATTAAAGTAAAAGAATCCATCAGTTAATAAAAATATAGTTGGTTGATAATTCAAAGATTCAAGTCAGTTTCACATAGTTTGGTATGCCTAATATATCCCGTGGTAACAGTGTCAGACCTTGTGGCTTTCTTCCTAAAATTTTGCACTTTTTTTCCCATGCTCAACCATGTGGCATCGCTTGTTTCATGTCTATTCACAAATTCAAGATTCTGATATGATTTACAATAACTGCCACATTAATGTTATTAGCATTCCAAGAGTGACTTTTTCCAATTTCAAGAAATACCACCGCTTACAATTAATGGTGGCAAGATCTGAACCAACCTATAACCTGCCGAACAAATCCAGTGTTTATGCAGTTTAAGGTTCATTTTTTCAAGATAGGCTTTTCATTCGGCCAATGGACAATTTGTGTTTAAGTTTCCCATTTAAATCATTCAATAGGAGTGTATTCAATTATATATAATAGTGGCATATATTAATTAGCATGGAGAAATTGATGAAAATGTTGCACACAGAATTAGAACTGGTTGGCTCAAGAGGAGGGTTGATTTTAGGGTTTTGTATAATAAGTGTGTTCCACTTAAATTAAAAGGTAAGTTTTATAAGGCAACAATTAGGCCGGCTATGTTGTATGGCGCAGAATGTTGGGCGGCAAAGAATCAACAATATTCAAAATATGAGTTTTATTGAAATGAGGATGCTAAGATGGACTTGTGGAACTAAGAAAGACAAAATAAGAAATGAAGGAGAGTAGGTTAAGATGGTTTGATCGTGTAGAGCAGAGACCTCAGTAAAAAGGTGTAAGAGATATTGAAGGGCCTAAGCAAGTAAAAAAAAGACCTAAAAAGACATGGATGGAGTGTGTACAACAAAACCTACAAAAACGTAGACTAATTGAAGATATAATTTTCAATAGAGCGAGATGGAGAGACAAGATTATTGTTGCCGACTCCACTTTGGTGGGAATTGGCTTATGATGATGATGATATATTAATTAACATTCAATGCAAATATGTATAAAATGTTCAACAATTAGTTAAAATACAAAAGTTAAATGGGTCAAATAGAGGCCAAGGTTCAATTTTTGTTCTCTCAGATCTGCATTTGATATATCCCAATCTATGTAATAAATTGGGGGAGGAGGTTGTTTAGAGTGGGCTCACACTCATTAATATAGCTCCACGACTTTTAGAAGGCTTGGAGATCAAACTAAAAGTGGTTTAGGATTCCGATCACTGTGAAAGAAACTAGAGGTCAATATGAACACATTGGTTTAGAAGGCACGAGAAAGAACCGCGAGGAACTCCGAAAAAAGGTCAATATGATTGTATCGGCAAACGTGACTTTCCTCTCATTAAAGTCAAGGTATCCATCTCAATGAGAGGTGATTGTGGTGGCCCTGACAAACACTCCCCAAGAGGCTTGGAAGTGGGCCGCAGCTTGTTGCAGAGCATATCTAGGGTCTCCTAGGTCATCAATGGCACGTCCAAGATAGTGCTAGGGATGGCGCTTGACAGCACTACACTTGGCTTGGGGCAAGAGGCTACTAAGCTATATGGCCTGTGTGGTGCTATACCTTGAGTTCAAATATGCCCCAAGAGTGTCATGTGGCACAGGTGGCATGATAAAGGGACGACGCCTAGTCAGGACTAACTTGTGATGCTGATACTAGGCGCTAAGCGCCATATTGGCATGATATTTGTGCTACGAGATGCAAGTTACTTTGGATCGCTTGAGGGAATTGTGTAGACTACCAGGTCTCAATACATGACATAAGGAGCTCTTTGGGCTTCTTGGATATTCAATGTGCACGTTAAATATGTGTATCTCTGTGTGTGGGGCAGATATGAATGTCCAGCTTGTTTAAGGGGCCTTATGATACTATTGTGCGCTTGAGGGTGTCGTCAACAAATAAAACCTAATAAGTGGGGCGAGCACATGGTATGCTACTGTGAAGCAACTCATGAGTTGACCAAGGTATGCTTAGTGTATGACCCAAAGGCTAGCTGTATCCTGTTGCTACATCTTGTGGAGATTGAATAAAGGTTAGGAGCACCTAAATGGCAAGGCTGGCTGCTACATGAGGGCAACAATGCTGCATAGTCAATCCACTGCAAGGAAAAAGTTTTGAACAGTAACAATAGGGCAGACTAAAAACTCATCTACAACATCTCCTAGGGTTGTATATTTTTATCCAGCTATTTATCATTTCTCAACGAGAGCAGGTGAAGACTGAGAAGCTCCATTTGCCCATGTGTCTGTAAGAGACGAGGTACTTTCAAACTCACACTTACAGAGGCGTATGATGAATTGTTATACAACTCTTAATTTCAATTTCATAGGAGAAAACCGGGCTTTTAGGTTATGTAAAAACCGAGTAATTGGTAATCTGACAAAAACGCTTTATACATATCATTGACTACACTCGAAAAGTTCCTGGTCCACTACTCTACTTCTTGCGCTCACAATCTTACATCACATTTACGAAGGAACCCTTTGCCCGTTTAAACAGCCCCAATTAACTCCGTCTAATTTGATAAGAATTGGCATGTTGGGTCGTGCTGCAGAGTATATGTGACAACGTCCCAAATATATGAAATGGATGATAAAAAGAATGTTACATTATTCGGATAAAAATATAGAAATAATGCAGAAAAGCGCGCTAAATTGTGATCTGTGAACTGAACCTACTCCAACTCGCGAAGTGAACACTTAATATGGAGAATTGTGGGTAACGAAAGATCACTACACGGGCAATAATATATTCCGGAAATTTAATTAACGGGATAATAACATAACGATGAAAAGAAGATGAACAAATCAAAAAGAAAATAACAGAAACACGCAGAAAATCATCATTGATAAACCTCGATTCCGGCTGCGAGCTCTGCAATCGAGCGGAGTTCACACGTAGATCAGACGGAGACTGATGAAAATCCGTAACGACTATATCTGCAGCTCGGCAGAAGTCCTCGGATCTCCACTGATCCATCTCCGCAACAAGACCTAGGGTTCGGTTTGTTCATCGATGGTTTGGGATATCTGAAATTAGCAAATCGCACAACGGACCTGAACCGGATAAAGGTTCTACGGTGCTTTTACGGATACCGCATCAGCAAGATTTTTTGGAAAATTACCACGTATATCCTTTCTTAAAATAAATTGCAAAATGGGTTCACATTTTGAAATAAAGACGTTTTAGTCTATTTTTTTGTAAAAACAATAACATAACAGTCCTTTCTAACCATTACAGATTTACAGGACCAAAAGACAAATTTGCCCCATAATTACTTAAAAACTTGTGAGTTGGGACATGAAGGTTTGCACTTTGCAGATGATATAAGTAAACAAATATTAAAAACAACTGATAATTATACAAGGCGTGTTTTACGTCACAAAGAGATACAAGTAAATAATCGTAACACACAATAGATAATTATATATACCTGATGTAAGCATGGCCTCCATCGCACAGGACAAGATACAATTATACTACCATAGGATGCAAGCAATTACGACATGGGATGTAGGTGCTCTAGCCATTTTCACATGGGGCACGATTCAACTAACTAGAAGGGTGCACATGCAATACTTCGTTGGTATGGAAGGTAGTAGCAAAACCAATTGTTTGGTTTCAAAAGTTCTATGGTACTTTTTCTATCCCGTTATTAGTAAAATTTTACTGTGCTGTGTAAGGATAAGTGTGGAAAGTTACATATGATGCTTGGCATGACTCCCAAGGGATTGCCTTGCGTTATATATAGTATAGATTAGAAGATATAATTCTTTGAATGTATATAACAATTCTTTAAACACGAGACAAAAGTCCACTTATTGTAAAGTAGAAAAGGATACAAGCAAATCTTTGTTAAGTGCAAGTAAGATAATAGCATGTTACCAACGCAACATTTATCAAAATAGATGCGAGTAAACAAGCAAGAGATAAAAATGTATGATACAAGAATGATCTACGACAAGACAAAAGGATAAAGATACAATTATTGCTTACATCCCTTGCAATGTTGGCCACGCTTGTATCATGCATAGTTATTGTTTGTATCCTACAATCGTTTTCGTGTATCAATTGTAAATCGGGGTTTTCTATTGCTCTGAATCAACTCTTTAAGCATATCAAGGGGTAAATTTGCCTTTTTCGATAGTATGTTCGTTGAGGATGACCATTACGTCTTTTATTATCTATAATTATTATAAAGCCAACCATAATTTTCTGGCTGACATTCACTTCCTAAATAGCTTTCTAATTCTTTTCAATTATACTCTAATACTTGGTTTGTTACGGTCATGTCATGTATCGTAAGTAGTTGTTTTAATTCTTTTGCTCTGAGACTTGGTTTGTTACCACTACTATCCCTTTCTTCTTTTTAAAATAAACTATCTTTGATTCTTTCAAAATGCGAAACCATTCAATACTTGAAAAGAATAATGCAAAGTAATTTCTCCATTTTTTCCCTTTATTTTTTTATTTTAGTTATCTAACGAGAACAGGTATATTCCAACTTCGTAATGGGTTTTCAACTGAGGATCCATATCCTCCCACAAACCAAAAATAAAAAAATAAAATAAAGAAAAGAAAAACAACTTGTATACGATGTGACAAAACAAGAAAAAGACGCATATGATGTGGAATGGGAGGTTTTTATTTATTGTGTTTTTGATGACGTGGAACCTACCATAGGCAAGCCCCTATGGATCCACCCTAGAGGAGTAAACCCTAGATACATAAACCTATCCTCAAGGCCTATGCATCATTTAAATTAGAGAGTAATTGCAAGAGATTTGAACCCGAGACGTTTGAATGTGCGGTTGAGTGCAAGAAAGGTGCAGTTGGTGTCATCCCATTTTAATGGGTAGTTTTGTCAGGAGATTTAATAACAATTGGTCAAGTAAATTATAATGAAATATCTTTATTGGTTAGCAAATCTCAATCAAGAATATGCCCAGTTGCCTTTATAACCATACAGATGAATCACAAGAAATAATACTAATACATAGTTATTCTCATATCAGGGAGAAGTTTAACATTTTGAAAAAAGTCATAAAGCATACCAGTACGAATCGGGTTTTGTCTTTATTTAAGTATGTCACTTAAATAAAAAATGAATTGTCTAAAGAACAAGTTCCGGGTGTTTATTTTCATTTTAATTAATGACTTTGGGTATCTTTTAGAAAGATATACTGTTCGAGAATTAAATAATGGTCACTAGCTTTTACAAGTTCAAAAGTTTTTAACTCGAATTTATAACTAGAACGAGGAACTTTACTTTTTCAAATCCATATTTGCTACAAAGAATTTGACTGATGTTTATGTTTTCTAAGATTAAACTTATTTTGAAATCATTTAAGTGAGGTTTTTTTTTTATTTATTTTATAAAATAGTTATATAAAAAGACGA
The DNA here is from genome assembly GCA_947561395.2 of Buxus sempervirens. Taxonomy (NCBI): domain Eukaryota; kingdom Viridiplantae; phylum Streptophyta; class Magnoliopsida; order Buxales; family Buxaceae; genus Buxus; species Buxus sempervirens. Next base: position 40,585,359 of record OX387190.1, read on the forward strand.
AATATAATTAGAGACAAAGTTAGGGGGCAGAATGAAAATTTCCCTTCATTTATTTATTTACCGTTTACCGTGTACCGGACTCTCAGCGACGCTTGCTTAGATACTTGGGTCGTATCTGAATCGAATATTTAAATCCAATTTCTTCGTCTCAAATACAAGAATCGATTTGATTTAAAAATGCATCTGCTTTTCTCTGTTGTGTGTGTCTAGATTTCTTGAATCATCCCGATACGATCGAATCCATCGATCGTTTGATTGCTCTCTGTCGAGACGTTCTCTTCTTTAGGTTTTTCGTTTCTTGAGCATATGGGGAACTCCAAAGAGGCCTGTGAGGGAGCCAAAAGCGATGACGGAAACCCTAATTCTGGTCCGGAAGCGGAAGTCGACCCCAGTTTGGCTCCTTCTCGGCAGGCCTCTAGAACGCCTTTCACCAATCTTAGTCAGGTTGACGCAGACCTCGCTCTCGCGAGGACCTTACAGGAGCAGGTGTCGTGAACAATTCTCTCGCTTACGCCTTAATTCTACGAACTTTTTTAGGTTTTTTTTTTTATAACACTCTTTCGTTACCATCCCCCACTTTTTCTTTTTCACAGGCCTTAAATCTTTCTCTCTCGCTTCCCTCTGTCCTCGTTTATCGATCTCAATCTCTATACGTGTATCAGATACAGAGTATCCTTATAAGAATATCTCTTTTTAAAATTTTTTTTTGGTTGAACCAATTGGAGTGTTTTGGACGTGGAATAGGAAAGAGCATATATGATGCTGAGGATGAGCGGCGAGGGGAGTAATTACGGAAGTTCGGAAGCGGGAAGCTATGCATACGAAGACGATGATGATGATGCAGACGAGGATGATCATGCTGGTTCTGATGTCGATGAAGATGCATTTGATGTTCACGAGCATGCTGATGCCGTCAATAACCTCAGTATTGTACTCGATCCTTCTGCCTTCTCAAGCGATGAGGCCTATGCAAGAGCTCTCCAAGATGCCGAAGAGAGAGACATGGCGGTTCGTTTGATGAGCCTTGCGGGGATAAACGATTGTAAATGTTTTGATTTTGTTCTTTTAAAATTCTGCTTATTTTCACTCTCCACATTCCTTAAACATGCGACTGATCTAGGGTTATATCATGCTTGTTCTTGAAACAAAATTTTTTTTTTTAATTACAGGGGAAGCAGATGACGTGGAGGACCATGACGAGAACTCTCAGGTTAGAAACCAGAACAAGGAGTTGCTAATTCGTTTCCTTTTATTTCGATCCCTTTTTTTTTTTTTTACTCCTATCACAAATCTCGATCCAATTGATCACTTCTTTCAATAGGATCCTCGTAAAAAACTATTTTATTGTGTAATTTAATACCACTTGTTACCTTACTGCCCCTTTTTTGTTCATAATCTGGGACGTCCTTTCTTTGACTTGCATTGATTTATTTTATATTTAATTTAATATATTATGCATTTACCATTTGGTTTTAGGGTCTGTTGCTTAATAGATTTTCAGGATTTCGATTATTCTTCTACTGTTAAGGTATCTGAAGCCTTTGTTTTTCTGGATTTGCTAATTACTTTATGCAATTTAAGAAAACACTATTTCTTCTTGTTTTCGCATATGTGTGTGTATTGATTGCTACACATGGATTGTGTTAGCGAATGAACATGGGAGCTATAGCTCACATAATAACAATTTCTTATGGATGATATATGGTGCGACATTTTCAGTTGCTTTTCCAATTATTGAAGACAAAGTTGTGTTTGCATTGCAAATCTGAGAACACAAGCTCCATTAGACTCTCTGTTGGCTGTTTGTAGAATATGTTTAAACATAACTTAATAAATTGAGGAAGTTTATTTTGTTTTATTATTCTAAGTTTTGAAAAGGTTTGTTGAACCATGAATTGAAATCTACCAACTTTGCAAATGCAAAAACACAAGCTCTGTTAGGCTTTTTCTTTTTTGTTTTTGGTAAAATATGTTTGATGATGATAATTGAATCAGGAGTTAGTAGAGGTAACCTAGAACCAAACCGTAGTATTGAATGATAGATCATATGGTTCATTATAATTTTGATAGAAGTAGGGCTTGCAAATTGAATATGAAGCTGATGGGGGTCACTTCAAATTGAACCGTAATTCTGAGTTTTAGATCGTAAGATTCATCATAATTTCAATAAAAGTAGGGTTTTGGGGTTTACGTTTTGGATGTCTTTGGAAAAGTTATATCTTTTTTCTTTTTGGCTTTTTAAACTAAGTGAACCATATTTCTTTATGTATGCATGTTTAGGCATTTTAAACTATGTTCATTGTAAAGGATTTAATTGAAAAGGAATGCATTTTATAGGAAAATAAAACTGGTATTTTTATAGTGTTACGGAGACCAATCATCTGAACTATATGAGAAAAGCTTGCCAAACATTGCCGAAACACCTGAAATTATGAGAAGCATGGATAGGGAAGGAAGTATACCGGGAAATAAGGTCGAAGGGGAAGTGGGTAAGGGTACTGAATGATTGGTTGATAGAGTAGAACCAGAGGGTTTGTGGGAGCGGTTTCAGAATTTTGGCAATGGGGTCATTGACTGGGTAGAGAATTCAAAGGGTTAGAGCATATTTTTTCGTAGAGCCTTAGTAAGCTATAGGGATAGGGCGGGAGGGAGGAGAGTAATTTCTTAATGAAGATAGTGCTTTGGAATATTACTGTAAGAAAAGAGCAACCAAGGAAATTGTTCCTGAATCAATCTTGACATTGTAGTGATTGTAGAAACCAATAAATAAATAAACGTGAGGAGACTATGGGGTGATAGGGACTGGGAAGGAGAATTTTTTACCTTCTATAGGTTCAGTTCATGGTATCTTGATTATGGTGGATGCTAGGGTTTGAGAAGAGAGGAGGTTAAAAACAGCGTGTTTACACTGTTTATTAAGTTTACCTAATACCTATATTTGTGACTCGTTTCTTTGGTGGTTTAAGTGAACTTAGAGAGTTTAACCCATCTTCAAACTTTCCTAGGCTGGTAATTAAAGACTTCAATGTTCTGTATTCTCGTCAAAAACAAAAAAAAGTAGTGGAACCTTTGAAGTCACTATGAGTATGAGAAACTTTGTAGTTGGATTCTCAAGATTATGGATTCGTTAATTACCCATTAAGGGGAGATCAATTCACATGGTATAATTTGCAGGAACTTTCTCTGTGCCCTAGGATTGGTGGAGTCTTAGCTTCAAATGGTTGGGATTCTTATGTCCAATATGGTGATGCAGTTTTTGATACCCAGACCCATGTCGGAACATTGTCCTTGTGGGTGTTCAGTGGGATGGGTTCATTAGGATCCTCTTCTTCCATATTGGAAAATATGTGCCTTACCCACCCAAATTTTGAGCAACTTATTAGGGGCTAGTGGAAGGAACTCATGGTTGGACGAGCTTCAAGTTCATGGGAATACTCTGAGGTTTTAAAAGCTAAACTCAAGCAATGGAATAAGGAGTGTTCCGGGATGGTTAATGAGAGGAAAAAAATTGTTGTTAACAGGGATAGGGGATTCTGATAGAATTAAGGGGTTTTGAGTGGAGAGAGAGATATTGGAGGCAGGCTTTTAAGGTGGAGCTTCTTGATGTTATTTGGATTTAGGAAGGAAGAAAACTCTTGGAGGCAAGTGTAGGGTCAATGGCTCAAGGAGAGGACGAAAATGTGAAATTATTTCTCAAAATATTCTCAAGATGTAAAGGAGAGAATCTCGAGGTTAGTGCCAAATGATAGGGAAAGTGAAAACATTTGAAGAAATTGTTTAGGGGCTCACTGACTTTTACTCAACATTATATAGAGCAGAATGTGAGTATAAATTCTTATTGAAGGAGGAAGAGGGATTTAGATTAGACCGGACTTTGAGTGAATGGGTGGCGAAACCCTTTGATGAGGAGGAAGTCAAAATTGTAGTGAATAATTTGGATGGGAATAAAGCACCTGGTGCTCATGGTTTTACAATGGAATTTTTCAAAAGAATAGGAATGCAATAAAAATGTGCATGATGCAGGTATTGTTTGAATTTTTTTCATCTGGAGTAATCAATGAAGGCACAAATGTGAGCTTCCAAGCATTGATTTCCAAGAAGGTGGGGGCAGTGGAAATCAAAGATTTTAAGTTGATTAGCCTAATGACTAGCCTTTATAAGATCATTGCTAATGTTTTGTCCACTCGTATCAAGAAGGTGCTTCTGGTTTAGTCGCGAACCAATGTGCCTTTGTTTAAGGTCTCCAAATTCTGGAATGTGTAATGTAGCCAACTAATGTGTGGAATCCCGTATCTGATCTAGAGAACCAGGTTTTATTTGCAAATGGGACATAGAGAAGGCTTATGATTGAGTGGATCGGGAGTTTTTCGGTTTTGTTTTAAAATGGAAGAGCTTTCGGAATAGATGGAGGAGGTGGATTGAGGGTTGTGTGACAAAAATTTAGTTATCTTTCGTCCTTAAATGGGTTGGTGTTAGGGCTTTTTCCTTCTTCTTGGGGCCTTCATCTGGGTGATTACCTATTGCCTTTCCCTTCATTCTAGTGGGAGATGTGTTGAGTTGGGTTTCCAATGTAGCTCTAAGGTAGAGGATTGTTTAGTGGTTTTTTACTTGGGTGTCTCATGTCCAGTTTGCGGACAATATTATTGTGTTTATGGAGAATATTATTGAGCAGGTAGACAATTTGAGGTGAATTCTTGAAATTATTTGAGCTGGTGTCTTGGCTTAGAGAATGTTTGGAAAAGAGCTTGGGAGTAGGTTTGAATGAGTACCGAGAAGAAGTTGGGAATATAGCTAGGAGATTAGGTTGTGCAGTTGGCCCTTGGCCTCTCTTTTACTTGGGTCTCCCTTTAGGAGGTGCTCCTAGGTCTTTGTCCTTTTAAGAACTTGTGATTGAGAGAGGTTGACAGGTTGCTAGCAAGTTGGAAAAGGAATTCTCTCTCCTTTGGGGGGAGAATCACCCTTACTAATTGGCCCTGTCAAACCTTTTGGTATACTACATATCTGTTTTTGGGATGCCCAAGAAGGTTCTTAACATAATTGAGAAACTTCAGAGGTATTTTTTGTGGGAGGGTGGGGTGGGAGCTATAAAACTAACCATATATTGAAGTGGAATGATGTGTGCAGGAGTAGAGAGAAGTGAGATATTAATGTAGAAAACCTCTATGCCTTGAACTCCTTATTAACCAAATGGTTCTAGCATTTTTGCAATGAGAGGCATAGCTTAGGGCATCAAGTAATTGATAGTAGATATGGTCTTGCAAATAATGGGTGGGATGTTAGTGGGAGAGCTCGTATGATGGCACTTAGCCAGTTGAAATATGTTGTGGCCTTTGCTCATACTTTCTATACCCATGAACGTTTTTTTTTGTTTGTTTAAGGTATTCCATTCGATTTTGGCATGACCTTTGGTGGGGTCTTTTTTGCTTTATTTAACTATTTTCACAAATTTCTTCATTTTGCCCAGTGTCTTGATGCTCACATTTGTGGTGTTTTACTCCATTTCCTTTTGGTTTGAATTGGATCCTTCCTATAAGGATGAAATCGCGTCTCTTAGAGTTTTCTTATCAGTAATCAAGAAAAATATTAATAGTGAAAGAAAGGACTTTTTTTATCAACCCTCCTTGCCCTAGCTTTGTATTTGGTGCCCGGAAGCTTCTGACTCCTCTAGTTGTTCTTTTTTGAATGGAGTGTCTATACCCTCATGATGCACCCTACTCGATTAGTCTCTTTGGGAACTTCTGGTTCGTCCTAAGATCAAAGTGTTTGTGTGGACTGGGTTGCTTTAACAAATAACCACGTCGATCATCTCCTAAATAGGAGGAAATAACTAAATTTATCACCTAATGTTTTTATCTTATATATGTGCTAAGGAAGTCCGTTGATCATCGATTCATCCATTGTGATTTTGCTGGTGGAATATGGAGTTGGTTATTGAGGGTGATTGGCATATTTTGGGTAATGCCAAGGAAGATGGTTGAGCTGCTTTGTTAGTGGAGGTTTCCAGAGACATTTTTTATAAGTTACTGTTTCATGCAGTGTTGTGGTTTATATGGAAGGAGAGGAACAATAGACTTCTTTGTGATAGGAGTGTATGCAGAGAGGCGGTGATTGAATCCTTTAGGGTAGCGGTTGCTTCATGGACTATGAGATACCTTGAGTTTTGCCTTAATTTTCTTCTCTTAGATCCTTTAACAAATTACCCCTTTATTCTTCATAGTTGTGCCATTAGGTTTTCAAATTACATGTTCAAACTATCTTAATTCATTTTCCTCCATCTTATGTCTTATTTTGGCAAAGATAGATACTTTCATTCCTTATATTACCTTTTCTACTCTTCTTACATATCCTTCTCAACATCCTTGTGTTATCAACATTTATTGATGCATATAATGTTTTTTTTTATTGCTCAACATTTTGATCCAAATATTATAGCAGTTGTAATTGTTGTTTTTTTTTTAAAGATTTTCTCTCTAGTTTGAGTAAAACACATCGATCACATCACTCTTTATAAATGCCTCCCTGCTTGATCATCCAACTTTAATTTTGCATGTAATATCCTCATTAATGTTCCTCTCTTTTGAACGATCCAAGATAATAAAATTAATTGCTTTTAGTAGTCTCTTAATTCTCAATTCTTAATGTTGCTTCATCTTATTTATTATTTTTGATAACTTTAAATTGTATTAGCTTAATTTGACTTATTTTAAAATCTTTTGGTGCTGAAGCATTCCTTCTTGACTCTAGTTTTGCTTTTTCTTTTTTTCCTCTCCCCATATGCTTAGGCAGTGCTTGGTTGGGATTCGAAATTTTGTTTTTTACCATTATCAGATTATATAATTCAGAATGTGTTACGTTTTGATTTTTGGGACGATTTAAAAATCCAGTTCTAAAGTTAACCTTATGATCAGAATCCATATTCAAGATTATTTTAGAATTCTGGGTGAGATTCTTAATTTGGACTATGAGATTCCTAATTTGGATTATGACACAAATGGAAAAGGGAGGATAGAAGCTTTTTTTTAAAAGAGTTTATGTACCTTTTGATCAATCTTTAACCAACTGAAGAATATCCAGGTTGGGTCAAGTTGGGCCAACAACCATTGAGTATGATCTAATCTGTCCCATTTTGCGTGGACCCAACAAGCTTCATTTGCCTTTTTATGCAATATACAATAGAATCTGAATACGATCCAACCTCTCATCCATGTGTTTCTATACACAAACTTGTTAATTGGTTAGATTTCCGTGGAGTACTAATGATTTTGAGGCTCTACCAAAATATACTTATTAAATTGATGGATTGAGAAATGCTAACTAGTGCGCCTCAATTTGTGTAACCTACTCAACTTGTTTATAATTTAATCTCATGAGCTATATAATAAATAACAAAACATATATATTTATTAATAAGTATATAGGATACAATGACCAAGTGGGTACAGAATCTCAACTCAAATTCAACCCACTTATTTTGAGGTTGAGATGCGGTTAACCGAAACCCCTTTTGTTGAAAACACAAACCTAAAATCTGCTTTTCTTATTTAAAATCTGCATTTCTCATCCTACTATATTTCATACCTATCTTTTTATTCTCAGAATTTTAAGTTTGTAGCGTTTATGCCGAATGGTACCATAAAGGAAAGAAAAGACATTCTACCACACTTTTGATCTTACTCTCATGTGTTATTTTATTAGTCTTGTAAGCCTATAGACTAATTTCTCATCCTATTTCATACCTTACCTTGTTAGAGACTCGGTAGATTTGTGCCAAGAAGTATAAACTAACCTCACAAAGGAAGGTCAAAAAAAAAGGAAAAAGGAAAAAGGAAAAAAAAAATAGAAAAAGGTTCCTACCACACTTCCCTACTAAGAGTCTCACAGATAGTTAAGCTTGGAATATCGTGGAAAATAAATAAGAAGTTTTGAAGTAGTGAATAAAGAGATGCAATAAGCTAGACATAAATTTCTGAATTTCTTGATGCGACTTTCATTTTTTTATGTTTTGAATGGAAAATGGGTAAGCCTTCATGATATGAAATGGTGAATTTTTAAATTTTTGTTACTTATTTGAGTACATATGTAATTTTGTGTAGACCTTAGAGACTTGTCCGTGTCACTAGTTTAGCACTTGCATGATTGCATATTAAACATACACCAAACAGATCCAAATGCAAGTGTTAGGTTGCATTTGTCATCCTAATCAAATCAAATGTTATTCTCTTCTTCTTCCTACTAGCATTGGGTGGTGATTCAGTCATTATTGATTTTTATATGTGATTTGATCTGCTTGTCTGTCATTAGGCCTTGTTATTCATTATTTGATTACCATTCAATTACTTCTCATATATTAATTGCTGCTGTTTGTATCCTTTTTCACTAAATTTGAGAGGTGGTTTCGTCATCAGTCATGATTGGATATGGTTTGAGTTGCTTACCTGTTACTAGCAATGCCAATGTCTATTCTTGTTTATTCATGCTTTTGACGTCATCATTATCATGGACCATTGTACTTTAGAAGTTACATGACAGTGGGTTTTGGAGGAGGTCCTTTACTTTATGTGAGAATTGTCTGCAGCACATCAGAATATGATTGTAATCATCCATCTCATAATTCTTGGATTTTCAGGATACATGGGAGGAGGTTGATCCAGATGAGTTATCATACGAGGTAGATCTAATATTTGGATATTTGAATCATCATTATAAGATTCAATGTGGAATACCTCATAGTGGTTGGTTTTATTATTTCAGGAGTTGGTTGCATTGGGTGAAGTAGTTGGAACTGAGAGCAGAGGACTTTCGGCAGATGCAATTGAATCTTTGCCTTCAGTCACTTACAAAGCTCAAAGCAGTCAAGATGGGGACCAGTAAGCATATGCCTCTTTCTCAGATCTTTCAACTGATTGTGGTATCGTGATAAAACTGTCTGGACTTGTTTCAGGTGTGTTATTTGTCGGTTAGACTATGAAGATGAAGATAATCTGACTGTGCTTTCGTGTAAGCACTTGTACCATTCTGAGTGCCTGAAAAATTGGCTTCAAATTAATAAGGTATTCTTTGCAGCGATTAATGTTCTTAGTTTATTTCACTTAAAATATCATGATATTTTTAAAGTTCTTAGTAATGATTTTAATTTCTTTCATATTGAGGGGTTTTATTCAGTGTTTTTCTTTTTGCGAAGATTTATACTTTTTTTTATCAAGCAAGTTATGGTCTAGAGTTTTTCAATACTGAGTTATGGTTAATGTCTCTTTCGTCTTATTAGGACTTAGGCTTAGATAGAAAGGATTTTGAATGTTGGTTTTTGTTTTACTAGTGTTTCTCGGATTGATTTTCTTCTATCATGGAATTTGAACTAATAAACTCAGATATAATAATTTACTGTTTGACGGAATTGTCATGTTTTTTGGTGTTTTTATATTTATTTTTACATCTTTACTTTATATATTTTAATTTGACCGGGGATAAATATTTTCGGGATTCTTATTCATTATCTTCTCTTCTGGTTTGTAATAAATGATTGCATATTTCAGCAACAAGTTTTGATTAATTTTTTTATTCTGAGTTTTAGTTTTAATGATCAAGTATTTATGTCGAATAATTTAATGATTTTAGTACCCAAGCCAACGGCATCTTGCTTGCAGAGACTTTCAGCTAGTCTCTGATAATGTGAAGTTGCAAGTACTAAATGTGGTATTAATGCACCATGCTGAGACACTCCAAAACTGGGTTTGCTGGCCTTTTAATGTGATCATCATCAATCACTGTTTAAAAATCTTGTCAGTGGCATCTTTAAATATAATTGTTTTCACGGAGAATGTTATATGTACCCAGAAACAGGCCTTAATTTCGTAGGACTTGTATTGTTACTTGCAGGTGTGTCCAGTGTGCAGTGCTGAGGTCTCCACTTCCCAAAATAGATAGGGATAAGAGACCACCACCATCTTTTAAGCTGTGGAGCGGGCGCACAAGTAGTCTTGCTTTGGTTACTCTGTGCCATCGTAATGGAAGACGTTAAAAAGTATGGCACTCGCGTATTTGTATTCTTGCCCTTGCGCAAGTTATGCCTTCCAGAATGGTTTACTTAGTTGTTGTTACTATGTTTATAAAATGGAAAGTACAAAACTGCTCGACATTTTGAAGTGAATTTATGTTAATGGGGAAAATTTTATTAATGATCCAGTTGTCGGATGGTGGATGGTTAGACGCTTAAATCTGTCGTGAATCCCTAACCCAAATTATGTGAAAGGGAGATGTCTATCCTGCTAAGGTTTCTATGTGATGTAACCAAGCAGATCGACTTGTCATCGGCATCCTGAGACCCGCTACTTCACTATAGGTCTCATGTAAGTTGGAAGATTAGAAGCGAAAAACGAACAAATCAAAACATGCAGCAAAATCTCAAATTATTTCGTAGCTAGTTCGCTTACAGGACTGTACATTAGCAGCAAATCTACTTCTAAGCCACCCTGGCATTCATGTGGCAGACGACACTGCGGGTTTAAGCATGTCAACAGGCCAAGTTAGCTCAAGCTTAAGCTTGGCTCTGGTGCTCGGTACATGGGCAATTTCTCTCAACGAGTTTTACTCGAGCTTTGGTAGGCTTGGTTGGTTCAAATGGTAATCTTGCTTCTGGGTTTTCTTGATATCTCGGATTCACATCACCTCCAATACCAGAAGCTCTTCAAAATGAAGCTCTTAACCCACATTGGAAGATTGAGAACAGAAAGTTACTACCGTATAACCTAGCTTCAGTCTGGATTTCACACAGTTAATGAGGGAAGCTAGCAAATCAAGCAGCCGATTATTTAGCAACTTTTTCTATTAATGAATTCTCTTATAGATGGCTGCGTACGCCACCATCTTTTCTACTTGTAGCTGTGTAAAAGATCGTTCAACGATTAGAACGTAGAATCTTTAGTTATTAATCTTTTTAGCCAAAAAAGAAAAAAAAGAGGTATAAATTTTCTTTTCTTACGAAGTACACGTAAAAGTGACTATTTCTTTTTTGGCAAGCAGCAGGTATTTGTATTGATATCTCAAGTGGTTATAAGAGAATATTATGAGTGGTTAACCATTAATTCTGTCCTGCAAATAAATTTTAGCTAATTGAATTTGATCGGATGCTGGATTATCCCACAGTTGCGATTTTTTACAGTTGGAATGTAGCATTAAAATTTTATGTTTATATTTGACTCTCTCCTCTCTCCTTTCTCCTATGGTAGACCAAACGGAAGGCTTAATCAACTGTTTTTTTCAAAAACTGTAAGGTTCGAATCTGACCAGAACACAACTCATTTGTTAAATCTCAAGTTATCTTGTAAAGTGATCTTGCTTTAATTGATACGTGGAAGAAGCTTACACTCAGTCTCACCATGGATTGCAATATTTCCATGGAAAGAGAACTCTTCCAACTTGAACTAAACAAGATTCTGGAGTTATTTCTCTCGAAAGAGAACTCTTGCTCCAGCTTGAACTATACAAGATTCTGGAGTCGATTTTTTCGTTGAAGGAGAATCCTGCTCTATTAAGGATTTCAATTTCATCTCCTGATTAATTCAAACACTCCAACAGGTTTTAGTAGTCCCAACGTGGGAAGGATTTTAGTGTTTTTAAGGTTAGTGTCTTATCTTTAATATTTAAGTTTTAGTGTCATTAGGATTATTAAAGTGGAGAACGTGAGTGGAGAACGTGGGTTTCTAGTGTTTTGTCTTCTAGTGTGATTAGGAATCTCTTTTAGGAGTCTAAGAAGTGGTCTACATGGAGTCTGGTTCTAGGTCTTGTTTCTTATAAATACATATACAAAGAATGTGATTTTATAAATGAAGAATAGAATGTTGGTTGCTCTCTCCTCTCTTTTGTGTGTGTTGGGTTCTTTTGTGAGAATATTTTAATTGCAGGTTGATTTATTTGGTTCTAATAATTGGTATCGGAGTGAGGTTTGAAGAAAAGAAATCATGGCAAGGATGATGAATAATGTAAGTGGATTCCAACAGAATGTTCCTATATTTAATAATAGTAATTATCAATTTTGGTGCATTAAGATGAAAACTTTGTTCATCTCGTATGATTTATGGGATTTGGTTAAGAATGGGTATGAAGAACCTGTTGATCAAGAAAAGTTGAATATAGCCTAACGTAATGAATTGAAGGATAAACAAAAGAAGGATGCAAAGGCTCTCTATATTATCCAACAAGCTTTGGATGACACGATATTCCTAAGAATAATAGCAGCAACCAGATCAAAAGAGGCATAGGATATCCTAAAAGAGGAGTACGTATCCAGGTACGTTGAAAGTGATTACTATAAAATTATAGACTCTTTGTCGTAGTTTTGAAAATTTATCTATGAAAAATTCAAAGTCAATTCAAAATTTTCTCTTGAGTTAGTTCAATTGTGAATCAAATTAGATCATATGGAGAGGAATTAATTGATTAGAAAATTGTTGAAAAAGTGTTACGAAGCCTTCCTTCTAAGTATGATCATGTAGTTGCAGCCATAAAAGAATCAAAAGATTTATCCACATATTTTGTGAATGAACTAATGGGTTCTTTATTAGCAGATGAGTAGCGTTTGAACAAGAATGTAGAAGATTCATTGGAGCAAGCTCTTTAGACAATAGTTGATTGGGAAAAGAGATCTGATGCTTTGGAAGAGGACATAACGTAAGAGGTCATGGAAATAAATTTAAAGGAAGAGACAAAGGTCAGTTTTATGATAATCAGAGGAATTCTAATGAAGGTAACAATGCTTCCACATCCTTGTATTGTTCAATTTGCAAAAGAACAAATCATGTTGATAAGGACTGTTATTATAGAAGCAATCCAAATAATAGACCTTTGCAATGCTACAAGTGTAAAAGGTATGGTCACATTACAAAGTATTGTTACCAAAATTTTGGGGAAGAAGCAAATTTTCATGAAAAAGAGGAAGTAGAAAAGGATAAAACTGAGGAGATATTACTTTTATTTTCAAAAATTGATGTTAATGTCCCTTCTTTTTTTGTTTTCTACTTCATATCCCTCCCTTGTGAACAAAGGTTATTAATATTTGAATATATTTTAACGGACTTACCCTTCTTTAAGTACAAAAGTATAAGATTTTATGATGTTTTATAAATTAAAAATAACTTTTTAAGGTTGAAAAGTTTTAATAATCTATTTTAAAATCATGGGTGATTTTATTTTTTAAATTTTAAAATTTTATTATTACAAGTAAAAAATTGATAAAGGAAAAGTAGTCAGATTATATTTTATAAATTTAACAAGGAGGTAAGAGTCATTTCAGAAACCTCAGGGGAGGTATGCGTAGTTGTTGTAAATCATAAAAGAGATAAGTGTAATTTACTAAAAAAAACAACAACAACAACTAGCAAATATACTCTCTGCACACTATATATTGGCTATCAAATAACATTCCAAAAAAGGGGTATCAACATCAGATCCCAAATATTTCCGGTAAATAACTTGCCAAAATGACGGACACTTTTAATCTTTTCAGAAAACAAATAAGATTCTCTTCCAATTTCCAAGTTCCAACCGGACTTGAACTCTGCCAAAAGGCCCAAAACACGACCCGTTGGTAATGGGTCGAGTCGGCTCTAGTTATCTCATATAAACGTGGCGGAAGCTTACAGTCGAGCCATCCTAAGAGAACCCCTGCTTCTTCAACTCCAACAAGGACTCTGTTCTGCTCTCAAAATCCATTCCTCTGCTCATCCCCACCGAGGACGGTGTAGTTCTTATCCAACGTTTCCTTTGCAAATCCACTAGTTCTTTTTAACGAGATTAGAGAAGCAGGCGTTCGATGAAATAGAAGGTGAACAGCGACGCCACACAACCCTCCCACGGTCCCACCATCTCTTGAACGGGGCCGAGATCCAGGTTGTCCACATCCTTAGCGAACTCCCTGCGCTTATCGCTTCGTCGGACCGTTGATCACGTTTTCCGCCCGTTTGGGGTTCTAAAGAAGGCGATCCGCAATCGAAATATACAACACTCTGTTCAGGAGTGGATTTTTCCGTCCAAGGAGAATCCTATTCTATTAAGGATTTGAATTCCATCTCCAACTTGGACTCTACAATACTCTGTTTCTGATATAAATTCATCCCTCTGCTCACCTTATATATAACTTCTCCTCTTCTGCAACTCTACCTGCTTTTAATAATGTCATCAAAGCAAGTGGACTACCACCAATTCAGCCCTCTGGAGATGGAGGTTGCCGAAATCCTTCTGAGTCTCCCTGAGCATGTCGCTGAGTCGGAGCGTCGATTAAGTACAATGTTCGTTTGGGGTGCTAAAGGACGACGATCCGCCCTCGACTCGCCTCCAACCCCTCTTCCCGTTTCATCTTCTCAACCTCATTCGTCTTCGACGCAATCTTCCGTGCATCCGGACGGCGTGAGACCCACCGGCGAGGTGGCGCCTTCTCACGGGCGGAAGAAAAAGGTAATTATGGCGCGTCCGTTTCTTTTTTATTTTATTTTAATCTTTTTATTATCTCTACTTTCGTTCTCTTTTTAATTTAATTTTACTTTTTTGATCATGCATGTCTCGGTCTTTTCGTTTTTCTCGTGGGCTTTATTCGATTAATCTTCTTCTATCGTTCTTGGTCTTATAGCTGTGCAAGTCAAGTTTAGAAGCAGAATTCAGAGTAACGTGTTCTGCTCCCACCCAAGAGCCGCAGCTTCCCATCGAAATCATTAATCATCCACCACCACCCACCGGTCCGACGATCCACGTAACGGAAATCTTGGAGAATGGTGAAAGGTATCCATCATTGGCGCCTGAGGTTGAATTGAATATGGGGACTTGTCCGAACCCACCGAGCATCCCTGATCTCAACCTTCTACTAGAGAAGAGTTTTATGGAGATTGAGGATTTAAGTCTGAATTAAACGCTTACTGCTCTAGCAAGGAAGAGAAGGATTTAGATTATTAGAGCGTCAAGAACGCTGCGAAAGCTAGTAGCAAATGATTGGATTTTTTTTTTGTATATATATATATATCTTTTTTTATTTTTTTAATTTCTCTAGTTTTTTAATTCTATGCGATAGGTGAAGAAATCTTTCTCTCTTCCATCCAATCTCTACTTAATCCCATTACCATATGAAAAAGGAATAAAATACCATGAATTCTTTTGGCTAAAGCTTTCAATAAGTTAGACTATGGGCATGAGACCCAGTGAGGGTCTTGTGCTTTGGAGTTGCATGAGCTTATTTATTGATTTAAATCTTTTATAGACGAGCACATAAAGGTTTGGGAAAATTGATTGTTTTCAGTCAATTCTTGAAAATAAAAAATTATTGATACTTTTTCAAATAATTGGGATTTAGTGTCCTTTTACTATTCATGAAGAATTTCTTCCAAAAATATCCTCAAAAAGACTTGCAAACCTCACTTGTACGTGAAAAGGTTTTCAAAGTCTTTTGAGGACATTGTTGGAAGAAAGTTTTCATGAATACTTAAAATGTCACTGATTTCTAATTCTTTTAAAAATTATCATTAATTCCTAATTTTCAAGAATTGCCCTAAAATCTTAATTATTTTGAAAAAGGATAAGTAAAAACCAATTTCCCCTTAAGGTTTTCGTCTGTAGGCGTCAAATCAATATTTTATTCTAGATGATTACCGATGTGGTGGTTATCTAACCGATACGGAAGAACATCTTTTACGGGCTCGTTTATAAAGGATTTGAATCCTTTATTTTTGCCCTCCTTTCACCGTTTTTATGCGTCTTTTGTTTTTTCTTGAAAAGGATTATGACTTTTTTTTTTGGTCTTAAGGGAAGGGGGGATGGGGGGAAGGCAGGATTCAATCCAGGCCTTAGGAGGTACTAGGGCTGTAACTCGGTGCGGTTTGGTTTGGGTTGGCTTCAACCCAGGACCAAACCAAAGTTACTGATGATCGGTCCGAAACCGAACCGAAGTCTTTGGTGTGAAAGAAATTTTTTCATCATCTCCGGCTATCTGACATGGGAAAACCTTACGATAAGGAGGAGAAATACGAGAAATACAAGGCCAACAAAACGAGAAGCTCTTTGGGGAAAAAAAATGCAAGGGAAAGAGTTTAAAATTTTCTTTGAGGAATAATTGTTCATCTCCATTCTACAAACAACTAGTTCTTCTTCTCCGATTGGGATTTCGTCTCGGACACCCACCTCTCTGTTTTATCTCTTCTGATTGTCATGCTTGCAGGTGGGAAGAAGCTCTTGTACCCGAATGTGCCCTGAAATTGTTTTGCCCTTTCTCAAACAACTCATCCCGTCTTTAATTATTGTCCACTGGTGGATCTCTGTTTGTTATACGAAATTGTTTGAAACGAGAAGAGGAAAGCACTAGCAAACAATGGAGCGACAGCGGCTGCAGCATAAGTAGGGCTTGGAGCAGGACTATTAACGGCGGTCAAGTCTCCAATCAGACAGAAGATGCGAAGTTGATGGTCATGACAGCCACCATTGAAGCTTTGCAGGAGGGTCTCTCCATTTCTCTTTCTAAGCAGTGATGACAAGAGAGACAAAGAGAAATAGCGAATGAGGGAGATTGCTCTGTGTTTTTTGGGGAATCGGTTTTGGGAAGGAACGGCTTCAAGTCCTTTGACGAAATCAACTGTTCAACGAAGCTTCGTTGGATGAAAGCTTGGAGACCCACCATCCCTCCTCCTCTTTCGATTCCTAGCCCAGTCAACAAGACTGTTGCAGCCGTCCCCGTCGGACTTGTTCTCTGGCAAGCCCGCCATAATCTCGATATGAAGAACTCGATTTGAGAAATTGCTGTCGTTGAAAGCGAACCCGAAATCCCCATCAGAAGACGCCCCAGCGTTGCCATGAAGAGATAAACCGGACTCCATCATCGTTAGAGGATCAAAAAGATCTGCGTTCGACAATTTCATTCTCCTCCCAACTCCAACTATCCCAAACAAAATACAACAACGGAAAGGAAAGGGCACCGAGGAAAGAAACCTTAGTCTCGAGTTGCAGATATGAGAGCCACAGAAAAAACTTGTGTTTCTCTTCCCCAAAGCGATATGGATATCGGCTTGAGAAACAAAATCAACTAAGAACCCTAAAAGATATGCGGTTCTTCCTCATTTTTGTTACTCATTCTTGTTGTCTTGTATCAAAACCTCCCGCCCATCGTCACTTAAAAAAAATGAAAATTTCAAACTGTCCATGTGGGTGAAAAATATTATTATTAAAATATGTATTTCCGGTTTGGTTCGGTTTAACCAATCATACAACCCAAAACTGAACCGATTTAATTCGGTTTAGAGATTTTGAAACCAAAACCGAACCAAATCTTTATGAAACCGAACCGAAGTGGGTTTGGATCGGTTCGGGTTTGGTTTTAACCGGACCGAGTTGCAGCCCTATTAGGTACAACCTCTTGAGGCTTTACCACCTAAGCTTGCACCACCAAAAAAACATGAATCTTTTATAACTTACCGTTTTATGAATCCATTAAAAATATGAAGCACTTCCTATCAAGCTTATTAAGTTAAATCAAGCTTGTTTAGTCAATCAATTGACAATGGAACTATTGAAAGCTTTTAAAGCATAAAATTTAACTCAGATGGTTGGAACCATTTAGTTCATATCTTTACATAAGTCAAATTCTTATTTTACCATTATTAAGTTTGCTGTTTATGTAAACAATATTTATTCTTATTAAGACTTTTAAAGTTTCCTACCCTTGTGTGCACCCAAATTTCGTGTACAAACCTGGGTTGGGCCTTGCATAATTTTGATACCTAAACCTTGTATTAGTTGAGTTATTATTCCATCTCAACATGCCACCTTCTGGGAATTAGATATTTAAAATTTTTAAGTAAAAAAAAATTTATTCATTTTGATATTGAAATTATGAAGCAACATAGTATTAATAAACAAAAATTCTACAAATCATGTTAAAGCTTTAACTAGCACTTGATATATGGGTGGTAATTTTTACAAATAAATATGAAGGGAGCTGAGTTCTATCTTAAAAATGTGAAAGAAGGTATCTGTAATTCCATCAAATTTCAAGAAAGGTTTGTGTAAATGGTGGCAATATGAGGCCTGGTTTGTTAAGCTCCATAAATCCGACCTTGTTTAAATTGGGCTTGGCACCAAAAAATTTGAGTACCTCAGGCTTGTTTGGCCAAAAATTGTCAAGTTAGAAATAATGGGGATGGGATTGGGCTAGGCCTGTTTTTTGGGTGGACAACAGAACAGTAGAATACTACTTGAAACGACTGAAGGAGACACCCTGGGCATCATCAGCCCACAAAGCAGGGAGAATACAAGGAGGGGGGGATCGCAGCCATATACAAGAATACTTGTCAATTGCAAATCTCGCTAATGTATCTGCTACCTGGTTCCCTTCTCTAAGAATTTGGGAGAAAGAAACCATCTGAAATTTTCTGTAGAGAGATTTAACTTCTTGTAGGATACGCTGAACGCGCCATGGATAAGTCTGATCCGATCCTAAGAGGAGGTTGATTATGACTTGTGAATCACCTTCAAGTATAACACGAGACAACTTAAGAGCTACTGCCAAATTGAGACCTTCTAAAGCCCCCATAGCCTCCGCTTGAATAGTTGAGTAGGTCGACCAATGAGGCAAATCCTGCAAGGAAACCACCACATTGATCTCGCACAACACCTCCAACAGCGGCCACGCAAGAAGATTTCTTCCATGCTCCATCAAAGTTTATCTTTACAAAAGGATGGATGGGAGGTAGCCACCTATTTCTGAGCATATTGGTTGGGAACCTTAAAGTTGTTCAGTCTGATTTGTTCAGAATCCTCTTGGGCTCTTGAAAATTTTCGCAGGCCTCCTTTTAATTGGTTGGCACTTGTCTTCAAAAACAGCCGTATTTCTTCTCTTCCATATTACCCACTAGAAGTTAGTTACTTCTGTTGAAGCTCACTCCTTGCTAGCTCGGTTTAATTATTTAATGATTTTACTCATATACAAGATTTAAGGGCTTTTTGGCATCAATGCCCCTACATTATAATAAATTTGTATTTATATCCTCTTGTTTTTAGTAATTGTATCTATATTCCTTGATTTAGCATAATCATTACAACTATACCCTTAACATAATCATTACAACTATACCCTTAATATCAAATTCCATTAAGTCATTTATTTTTATTAAATGATTAATATAACCTTCTAAAGATTAAAAAATATATATTAGATAGCCAAATGATTATATGCTTGGCTGAATTTAAATGAATAGTTATCACTTAAACAAATCAATGTCAATGGGTTAAGGTATAAATGGAATAAATATAATAATACAATAACATAAATAAAATATAAGATAATATAATAGGGTAAATAAGAAAATATTTCTTTTATTTTATAAAAGTTTATTTTAGTCATTTAGTAAAAATAAACAATAAAAATTAACAGATTTTAACGTTAGGGATATAATTGCAACAATTATGTTAAAGGGAGGGACATAAATGCAAGCATTAAAAATAAGAGGATATAGATGCAAATTTCTTATAATGTAAGGGTATAGGTGCAAAAAACCCCAAATCTAAATATAGTTGAAAATAAATATTTTAATTATTTTCTAATAAATTTAAAAAATTATAAAGTACTGGTGTTGACCCTTCTCCTTCCAGCCTCTTCGATGTGGCGGTAGTGATTGTATGTGTTGCAGGCATTCTAGTATGCATACGGATGCAAGGAGTCAAAAAGGCTTTCGACCTCGAGCGCCTGTTTGTACAGAGAAACCAGAACCATAGTTAGACTGTGATTAATTCAGTTGTACGGCAAGCCACTTGTATAAATATATTAACTGTCAAGCGATTGTGGGAAGGGATAGGTTTGCCCTCCATCAAGAGTTTTTATGTACATAACAAAAACGAAAATAATTATAATGATCATGTGAATAAAAGAAAAACCAGTCGGAATGACTACGATAGGTGTGCACATGTGGCTAAGTATAACAGTGGACAGCCATATAAGAAAATTGCTATGTTGAGATGAAAACCAGATCTGGGGTTTTGGGGGGCGTCTATGGATGGTGTAAGGTTGATGATCTGTGAAAAGAGCACCTCCTGGTCATGATTGTTGTAGTTACTTACTTGGGTTGATAGAGATTGACGGTGGGATCAGGTGGCAATAGAGGCGGATGGCCATAACTAATTTGCTGGGGCAAGATCTTCATTGGTCTAGAGGTAGGAGATACCTTCTTATACCATTGCGACAGTAAGCAATAGTAAAGGAGGATAATTTTACTTCTATTACCGGTGTTGCATGGAAGATTAGTGAGTGATTAGCTGGGTGATCGAATCAAATAAAATATAATTGATTGTTGATTGGTGTGTTGGATGGGTCCTCATCTTCTCCTTGTGTTTTATGCTTGTGCCTATATTGTTGACTTAGTTGCGTAACTTCCCACTTTTCCCACAACCCTCCATGATAGGTAGGTATTACTCTTTTGAATTTTCTTGGGGAAATTGGTTTTAATGTTAATTTTTAAAAATAATTCAGATTTAGTCAGCCAATTCTTAAAAATTAAGAATTAGTGTTACGTTTTTAAAATAATTGAAATTCAATGTCATTTTACTATTCATAACAACTTTCTTCCAATCATGTGCCACCGAAAGATCGATTTTTTTCAAGTGTGATGCATTTTGACACAAAAATTAGTTATTTAAAAATCGATGCTTTTTTTGGCGTGCCGACGAAAAAATGGCGGTGTGCCAAACTAAACGGGCCGAAACGAGCAAAAAATTGATTTTTTGCAATAAAGAGAAAAAAATTGATTTTTTAAAATTTTCATCAGCAATTTTTGTGGCGTGCCGGCGAAATTTCGACAGAATAAAAAAAATCACTTTTTTCCTAGTTTTTTGCCATTTTTATTTTTTTGACTTTTCGTCTTTTAGGGATCGGCACGCTCATCAAAATCAAAATTGAAAACCTTGCTTCCAACAATGCCTTCCACAGACTTTGAAAACCTTTTCATTCGTTTAGATACAATCATACAAATGAGGTTTGCAAGTCTTTTTAAAGGTATTTTTGAAAGAAAATTTTTATAAATAATAAAATAATACTGAATCTCAATTATTTAAATAAAGTATCACTAATTCTCAATTTTTAAGAATTAGATGACTAAATCTGAATTATGTTGAAAAATATCACTAAAAACGAATTTTCCCAATTTTTTGGGTGCTCTCTTGCGCATTTTAAGTGACCGTGGTTCCGTATTTCGTCGACCGCGCAGAGGAATGCTTCTCCGTCTTCTAATTTGGCACGTGATGCCATGTGCTATTCTCTTGTTCTCTCGCCGGGTCTCGGCGGGTGTAAATTTTGGACTGAATCAAGCGAGCATGAGGTTCTATACTTCTATGCCAATAAGATCTACATGCCATCTCCGAATATCCTTATAAACAAAATAAGTTGGTAATTAAAACAAATTATTATTATTATTTTTTATAACGTACGTTGACATAAATTTAACAAGACGATACACTTATTAGTTTACCTACTAGTTATTCAGTTTTTTTTCCCTTTCTCTTAGTTTTTCTTTGTCTTGCACATAATAATTAAATAAAAAATCTTGCATTTTGTAGGAATATTAAACAATTCTTTTTTGGTTTTTGAAAAAAAAAAGAAGAGAAATTTATAATTACATCCTTTCTAGTTTCGGACAACTGCAAATGCTTTTCTTGAGGTATCTGAAATAACACTTATCTCCCTTCCTTTTTTGTTTTCTACTTCATATCCCTTCCTTGTTAACAAAGGTTATTAATATTTTAATATATTTTAACGAAATTATCCTTCTTTAAATACAAAAGTATAAGATTTTGAGATTTTTATAAATTAAAAATAATTTTTTAAGGTTTAAAAGTTTTAATAATCAATTTAAAAATCATAGGTGATTTTATTTTTAAAATTTTAAATTTTTATTATTACAAGTAAAAATTTGATAAAGGAAAAAGTTGCGAAATTATATTTTATAAGTTTAACAAGGGAGGTAAGTGTCATTTTAGAAACCTCAATGAAAGTATCTGTAGTTGTCGGAAACCATAAGGGAGGTAAGTATAATTTACTCAAAAAAAAAAACAAACAACAACAACTAGGAAATATACTCTCTGCACATTATATACTGGCTATCAAATAACATTCCAAAAAACGGGTATCAACATCAGATCACGAATATTTTCAGTAAATAACTTTCCAAAATGACGGACACTTTTAATCTTTTCAGAAAACAAATAAGATTCTCTTCCAATTTCCAAGTTTTGAAAAAACTGCAGAGTTCCAACCGGACGCGAACTCTGCCAAACACGACCCATTGATAATGGGTCGAGTCGACTCTAGTCATCCCATAAACCCTAAAGCGACCTCGTTCTCCGTTTAACAGCCACGTGGCGGAAGCTTACAGTCGAGACATCCTAAGAGAACCCCTGCTTCTTCAACTCCCAACTAAACAAGGACTCTGTTCTGCTCTCAAAATCCATTCCTCTGCTCTGCTCATCCCCACCGAGGACGGTGTAGTGCTCATCCAACGTTTCCTCTGCAAATCCACCAGTTTTTTAACGAGGTTAGCGAAGCAGGTGTTCGATGAAATAGAAGATGAACAGCGACGCCTCACAACCCTCCCACCATCTCTTGAACGGGGCCGAGATCCAGGTTGTCCACATCCTTAGCGAACTCCCTGCGCTTATCGCTTCGTCGGACCGTCGATCACGTTTTCCGCCCGTTTGGGGTGCTAAAAGAAGGCGATCCGCAATCGATTTTCCCCCATCCCCTCCTCGCGCGTCATCTTCTCACCCTCCTCCATCTCTGAATCCTCCTGCCGTATGTTCAGTTGCCGAGAGAGGCACCGTTAAGGTGGAGGCTTCCAGTCCGGCGACCCCTCTTTCGTTCTCCCCCAGCGAATCTGACGCCAAGTCAAAGCACTCGAAGAGAAAACTTTGGAAGAAAAGGGTAACTCTTTTCTCCATTTTTCCCCCTCTCCTTCCGTACAATCTTCTTGTTTTATGTTCGCGGTTTTGTGGGGTTTCCCAATTCTATTGTTCCAACTGATTTGATTTTTGTGTGATTTTCTGTAGAGAAAGGAGGAATGGAAGGACATTATCGTGGATTTAACGGCGAAGAATGAGATCCTAAAAAGGGTGAGTTACAGTAGTTTTTTTGTCCTTTTACACATCTTAATTTCCCTCTGTGCATTATCATCTCAAGCGGACATGCGTGAATCTATGCCAGGAGATAGAAACTGTGAGGATTCATTACAACAATCTCAAAGCTTACAATTTGAAGTGCAAAGAAAGGAAAAGAGAGGTATATCTTGATCATGTCCAAGACTCCCAAGTCTTTGTTTCTTTTCCCTTTTCTCTTTCTTTTTTTTTTCTTTTCTTGATTAATCTTTGTTTTTTCTTCATAATTTTACAGCTAAGCCTGAAAAGGGAAGAATCGAATTTGAATCCCGGTAGAAGCATGGATCTTGTGAAGAAAGAAACCGAATTTGCAGTAACATGTCCTATATCCCAAGAGGAGCAACAGCGGCAGCAACAACTCCCCATCAAAATCGTCCATCAAGCACCGTTGTTTATCGATCAGACGATGCACTTATCAAAAATCTTGGAGAATGGTCAACATCCAAATGGTCGCAGGTCTCCGAACTCGTCTGGCTTGGAACTGAACACGGGGATGAGCCCAAACCCACTAGGCATCCCTGATCTGAACTACTATGTAAAGGAGAGTATTGGGATGACGGAGTATTTTCCGGTTTTTGCTCTGAACAAAGCGGTTGCAGCTGCTGAAGCAAGAAGGCGAAGGATTGAGATTAATAGATTCAAGAACGCTGCAAAACCTCGTTGCAGATGATTAGATACGTTCGTAATCGATTTGGTTGTTTTCTTCCTTTCATTTTTTACTTTTCGAATTCCTGAATTGTAAGATGGTTGGTGGGCACAGAAAATTCTTTTCCTTCCATCCAATTTCCGCAGCAAAAAGGAATCGAATGCTAAGAATATATCTATTTTTGAAATTCTTTTAATGGTTAATTTGTGTAGAATGTTAGACTTTTTTTTTTTAATATTTCTTTAGTGGTTCTTTTTGTCAAGCCTGTAAAATTGCACAAGACGGTATTAGAAGCATTCTTGGTAGGTGCAAAGAACTCAATTATAACTTTTAAGTAAAACGATATATGAAAACTTTTAGTAAACATAAATATATAAAAGATTAATTCCTGACTATTTTGAATAGAAGATGAGAACGGCTTAAACTAACGATTGAATAGAATTTTTTTATGAAAGTTAAATAAACAAAAAATTTGTAATATTCATTGGTTAAATAAATTCAGGTACAAATTACTAAAAGATCTTTCCAACAAGCTTGTTGGGCACAACCCCAAAAGTCAGCGGGTTACAATCCTCAGAAAATATGGGGATACGGCCATAAAAATTAGGGGTATAACACCCTAAGACTAGAGGGTGCAACCCTCTTTATGAAATGATACATTTATAAGGATTCGAAAATCTCAAGCTTCTAAAGGTACAACCGTACAAACCAAATTGACTTTAAAAATTAGTGTACGGTCCCAAGCATTAGAACAAACTAGAACATGGGAAGAGGATATAACCTTTGTTAAAGGATACAATCCTAAAATTGGAGGGTATATGTCCAAAAATCAAAGAGTGCAAACCTAAATATCAGAAGGATATAACACTAAATATTAGAGAAATAACTTCAAACATAAGAGGATACAACCATAAACATAAGGGGGCAATTTTAAAATTCAAGTATCCGAATAACTCTTTTGCTAATTTTCTTTCAGTTCAAATAAAAAAATTTTATTTTTTGTTTTTTTGTAAAAAGCCGTAATAGTCTCTGTATGGTTTTAAGAAAAACACATGAACGATATCCTTTTGTAGTTGTCTTAGTGCATATCTTTGTCATATATACCTAACTCTAACCTCAAGAGTCCTCCACATATTATAAGTTATTTTAAACATGAGTTAAATTAGATTTTGTGTAACTATAATTTCTAGTATACATATTTAATTAATGAAGAAGAATTTAAGAATATATTAAAAATAAAATCAATGTAAGTAATAAGACGAAGCCAAAATAATTCTTATTTTGTGATGGCATACCAGTTGGTGCTGGAGATATCAATGCTATATTTTCCGAAGTTACAACAGTGTTTGACGGATTAGGATGGCAAGAAGTCTTGGGGTCAATTGGGTTGAAGTTGAATGTGATTCAACGATACTCTTTAGTTAACAAAAACAAGAACAGCTATAACCTCCTCAATAGATCACTAAGGGCTTGTTTGGGAATCATTCTTCCATGAACTCATTCCTCAGGCAAGTTTGGGCTACGTTTAGTAGCCCACTGTTTATTCCTTTATAGGTTAGAAATATTGCAAGTTTGTTTTTGTTTTACCTTAAAGAACTTTTCATAAATGATAAGTCTATCATTATTATGTAAAAATTTATTTTAAGCAAGTTTCAAGTATGGCTCCGTTTGGTAACGCTTTTGCTTTCTTGCTTTCAGAAGCAAGAAAGCAAAAAAGTAATTTTCTGCTTTTCATAAGATCTTTTGTTAAAGCAAAACTGTTTGGTAAACTTTTGCTTTGCTACTAAGAAGCAAAAAAGCATGTTTGGTAATTATAGTAGCATATAAATTGCTTTTATGCTATCATATAAAACTACCATAAACAATTGATGCATTCTATTTAAAAATATACTTAATGTATATTGTAATGGGTTGAGCAATAATCGGGTTGGTTCAAGTTGAAACTGTTTATTGGTGGGTTGGGAAAACCCAAAACTAAACCCAACTCGCCAATAATCGGGTTCAACCCACCAACTTGATTAAAATTTTTTATTTTTTAATTATAAAAATACACCAATAGAAAATAATGTGAATTAGTGATACAATTTAAGGTTAAACGGGTCATTATCGAGTTAAACAAGCCATTATTGAGTTAAACGGGTCATTATCGGGTTAAATGGGTCATTATTGGGTTAAACGGGTCATTATTGGATTAAAATGGCATTATCGTGTTAAACGGGCCATTATTGTGTTAAATGGGTCATCATCGGGTTGAACAGATCATTATCAGATTAAGCAGGTCATTATTGGGTTAAATGGGTTATTATCGTGTTAAACAAGTCATTATCGGGTTAAACAGATCATTTTCGGGCTAGATTTGAGTTGATCCGAATACGAATGAGTTACTAAATCCCCAATCCGAAGCTGACCCAACTATTATACGGGTCAACCCGAACCCGTTTATTCGGGTTGGATTGGACATGATGTGTCAATTTTTTCCCGGTCTAGTTTTGTGTCAAGGGTTTTAGAAGTAAGAAAGTAAATTTGTAGTTAAAGTGAGAAGCAACATTTCTATGCTTCTTTTGAAAAGAAATGAAATTGCTTTTTTGCTTCTTATAAATTGCTTCATGTGTGCATAACCAAACAAAACTTTGTTTTCGAAAGCAATTTTTTGCTTTCAAAAGTAAAAAAACACTTCTGAAAAGCGTTACCAAACGATACCTATATCTTTTACAGCTTCTAAATATCACAAGTATCCACTACACTTTAGAAAAATGATCGAGTTCTGAATATCTAAAATCAGTTCCTATTTGTAATATATTTTTTAAAATTCATTTGGGAAAAACTCATTTTGAAAATTTAAACAAACACCTGTTTTTTTTATTGAAACCTATTCTAAGCCTTGGACCTTATTCTAGGCCATGAAATGAGTTCCCAAAATAATTGTAACAATAAACTTTGATCACCCTCAAATCATTCCAAAAAGCTTGACTTAAGTGGGGTTGCTTAACGGGCCAGCCTACTTGGGAGATGGGTTGTGTCATGCATGGCCCATAACCCAATACCCCAGGCACGGCCCAACTCGTGGCACGGTTAAGGCTAGGTCGTGCCATGTCACATGGGCTAGCGGGCCGCATAATAAAATTTTAAATAAATTCAAAAAAATAGGAAATAAATAAATAAATAACACAAAAAATTCTAAAAATATATATTTTATTATTTACACACATTTCTTACATATATTGGATACAATTTTTTCTAAAATTGTAAAAAAAAGGAGAAAAAACACCAAAAAGGCAAAAAATCCTCTTCTTTTTAATGGAAGCCCGCGCACACTTGCTTTGTTTGGCACACTTAAAGCATGTTGTGCCATTCGCGTGTTTCATGGGCCATGTCCCAAAGCCCAATACCACAGGCACGGCATGGTCCACTTATAGGTGCTGGGCCGTGCCGGGCACGCGCAAGCTTTAAGCGTGTTGGGCCGTGCTAGTCTGGCCCAATAAGCAACCCTAGACTCAAGTGTGTTTAGAGGGACCTATATATTATCTTTAATTTCCAAAACAAAAAAACAACAAAACTTGTGTTTAGAACTTTAGAGGGATGGTAACTTGGCGGCCAATAAATTGCCAAGTACTTTTTGCCTTGGACTTCATTTCTTGTGTTTGTATCAATAAGTTACTTAAGTATTTCCACGATGTAATAAGAGATCATTTTGTTGGGAAAACTACTGAACGTGTAATGTATATTTTAACCTAACGAAATTTGTCTTTAAAAGGAAAAAAAAAAACTCACAGCCCTTGATCACTGTAAAAAACCCAATAACATTTGTACCCAATATCTTCATAGCCCAAAGTGATCGCACATCGTTTGCACCCAATATCTAACTAGTGCACACATACACCCTCTCATTTGATTGGTGTATTTACATTTAAAAAAGCATTTTAAAAAAATAAATAATTTTTTTAAAGTTGAATGCACCAATTACAATCAATTGATGCACAAAGGGTGTGGACGATTTTTATCCTAAACTTCATGTAATTGGGTTGAAATCGCCTGCCACCATTAATTGAAACCGTCAATGTAGTTTAATTAGATGTTCACACGTAGAGCTACCAATCATCACTGATTTACAATAACGTAGATTAATTGAAGATATGATTTTTGATAAAGTATGATGGAGAGATGAGAATCGTGTTGCCGATCAACTTTAGTAAGAACTGGTTTATAATGATGATGATGATGAGAAATGCCTAACTGTGAGATGCTCATGCGGCAAAATCTCACGTTTGCTGCATGAATATCATTAGTAAATGACCGCAGACGATATCTACCATGTAATTGAACAAAAGGTGTTGTAAGGAATGCGTTTCCGCTAATGCTAGAGTCTAGTGGTACTATGAAACCATCGGATGGGATGTGTGTTTTGGATGTAGGTCCCAATTGAAAGGAGGCATCCATCCGCACATTTCACGCTGGTACCATTGAGTGGCACGAGAGAAAACGGTCCTCGTAGCGACCTAAACAAGATTCCTTTCTTTAATTAACGCTTTGCAAGGCTAACATTCTCGGCATAAGGGAACTCCAGTTTAAGTCGAAGTGTCGAACTAAAAGTCTCTCTTCTTTGATTGACGCGTGGTAGAAGCTAACAATCGCGCCCGAGAACTCCCAGAAGGCAGATTGTGGAGCTCTTATTTCCACTTTTATTTGAAAGCATTTCCTCTGAAATCAATCCGTGCATCCATCTCTTCTGACATGAAACGCTCTCCCTTTATTTGGAGCCTCCATGAGATCTTGCCAAGTGTCCACTAAAGTTCCTTTTTATTTTGGTGGGAGTCCACTAAAGTTATTTTTTTTTTGGTAATAGAGTCCACTAAAAGTTCACTTGGCTTTCACGTGCCCACATAATTAAAGTTTAACTAAACGTTAACGGCAGCGTTAGTATTGCGGATGTCT
This sequence comes from Buxus sempervirens, assembly GCA_947561395.2. NCBI lineage: Eukaryota > Viridiplantae > Streptophyta > Magnoliopsida > Buxales > Buxaceae > Buxus > Buxus sempervirens. The sequence continues at coordinate 40,614,100 of OX387190.1, forward strand.
GCTTACTGTTTTCACAGCTTTCAATGAAAAATGGAGGGAAATGAAAAGGGCTCCAAAATAAAATTAGGGAACTTCCCTCCATTCTTTTCATTATTCAGCATCCTGTGACGGTTGATGGGTTGGCAGCCATTACGAAAGGATTTTGACGGTTGATGGGTTGGCAGCCATTACGAAAGGATTTTCCTCATTTTGATTCAAAGAAGAGTAGGTTGTCCATCAAAAAAAGAAGAGTAGGTTGCTAGCTGAGACACAAGCCTGGAAGCCAATGCGATCGATGTCATTACGGTTTCCTCCACAGAGATTTCGTTGTTTTTAACTCGGTTGATGCCCTCTATTCTCCAATCTAGGTTGCAGAGTGACAGCACAGTGGGTCTGGGGTTGTTGTGGGATTAGTAGGTTTTAATCACTGTGAAGGCATTAGATGAGTATTGAAGGAAGGGTTTTAACTACTATGACGGCATTAGATGAACATTCGGTGCGATTGTTCTCAACAGTCACACTGAATCATTTTACTCATTTTATCTCGCTTGATTTGTATCTGAAAGACCAATATCTCCATCAAGAATCCATGTTGATAGCTTGATTTCTAACTGGTTGTTCCATCTTTCTGGCGGCTTGGATACCATTCTCAGCATTTCTCATATGCGAGAGTCCAATAGACTTCCTTCTTGGGAAGGTGAGTTTCTTCTTCCTCTATATCAATTTTTTATTTTTATTTTTTAATTTATACCCCTTTTCTGTGATTGGGAATATTAGGGAGCGTTCCTATACATAACCGGACAACCATATAGGGTCATGCGTTAGTTTGACGATAGCATCTGAGAGCCAACTCTAACCAATTTTAAGTTCCCATTATTCGAATATTCTTGATAAGATGATAAATCCAAATCATTCACTTAATCTTGAAAGCTGTTGAGATACTTCAACTAACAAAAGGCTTCTTAATCTTCAAAGATTCTTGATCAATCTCACTAGACTAAATTAGAAACTTTGCTTTTATACCACATAGAGGGATTACATGGTAAATCCAAATAATTCTCTAGTTATTAGTAAGCCCTTTTGAAGTCCAAGTTTACAATATCTCAACAATTCAACTAACATAAAAGTCCAATCAAATTTTGTTTTGAAACTACCCCATCAAATTGTTTTTTGACTCAATGGTAATGCAATATTCCTTTAATTTCATGAAACAATTCAATGTTGCCTTGTCTTGTAATATAGACATAGTTTATAGTTAGCATTATTTGCTCAGGCTTTAGACATCTGTCCTCGGGTAAAATAGTTTTAACAAGATTTTACCATGGGCCAGTATTCCTGGGGTAAAATAGTTTTAACAAGATTTTACCATGGACCAATATTCTTGTGGGAACCTGAGTTTGCCAGGTATTGAGGGAGTTTTCAAAAACTGAACCAACAAAATTTTTTAACCCATTGGGGAGGGACTTGCTATTTGAGTTGGTTACCTTATGTGCTTTCTAGAGAGTCATAATCTCTTGTTTTAGTTTTTTATTTATGTACACACAGATATGCATAGATACATATGCTTGTTTCATATATTTGCATATCCTTGTGTATATTTTGTTGCATCAGTTGAATAAATTTTGAATTTGTCTAAGCCTTTTGACTTTTCTTTTTGATGTAACTAGAATACCAACATAAACTTGATTTTATGGCATTATCTCAGGTGGCAGAATAGTTGCTGCAATTGACTTGTTGAAGGATCTTGGTGTTGGTAACAAGCAAATAGTAGTGGTGAATAGACTGCTATACCATTCAGGTAAGTTCTTGTGATTTGTACACATTTAGTCAGTGGTTGATTGGAGAAAAAAATTCTGTATATGCATTTTGATTGACAATGATTTCTTGTTGAGTCAGCGGTAAATTGTAATCGATCTTGTCAACCCGATGATTTCTTGCTCATTTTATACATGTGATTCTGATATGAATGAAATTCAAGAGATATACGGCTGTCTAACATGGCATATTTTTTAACAAATCCAACTTGTCCATGTGAAAACATATGACCCACTTCTTATACTGAATTTGAACCTAGATGATCGCTTATCAAGTAAACAATCTATTGGCCACATTATTATTCCACTAGATAGTTCATAAAGCAAACAGACAGTTAAACAAACCAGAAAACAAAGCCCTTTTTGTCTGGGAAAAGCATCTTGGTTCGCCGATGGTCACTTTAGTGCCAAAAGAAGGATAGAAGAACCTACAATGAGAACTAATTCCCAGGCACATTCTCGTAGAGGCAAAGGAGACCCGAGTCTCCACATCAATTTCTGTCCAAATGCAATTTCAACTTGGAAGTAAACGCACCTTTGACAGAAACAAGGTACAAACCAAGGAAAAACCAAATCAACAGTGAGCTTGTGTGCAATTTGATATCAATGTATAGATGGTAAGAAGAAAAGAATGTTAGCAACATGCTTTGGAGGCAGCCACTACAGCTGTTGGCAATTCATATTAGCCCTGCACTCAGCTGAACTGGTGTGTACTGGTTTGGCTGCAAATTGTACTACCCTTCTAGAGAAAGAGCGCCAGATCTAAAGAAAGTGACCTTATTCTGCAGCAATTAAACGTGCATTCTTACAATGTCAACAAACCAATAGAATGGCCAAGTTACAATGTTACTGCATCTTCCTTGAATAAACCGAAATCAAGCTACAACATTACCATTCGATATTACGAAATTAAATACCAAGTCGAACAACATTCAATGCCACCTGAAATAATCCAAAACCAAAACAAACTAATAATCCAATGCCATCCGGAATGATGCAACAAGCAAAAAAAAAAAAAACCGAATAATATAACATTACTAATATAAATTGCTTATGTTCATATCTTCGACAAAAACATAAAAAAAAACCCATCCTAAAAGGCAGATCTCCATGCATACAACATCTTTCCAATACCTTGATATGAGTCAGCTATTCATTGTTTATGTTCATATCCTCCAACCAACGTACCAATTCTTGATATAAGTCAGTCATTCTTCTTGCATGCATGATCACGTTCTTGTAAAAGTGACCATCGATGATGATCATCTTGCTTCTTTATTTGCCAAGTGCAGTTGCTGACGCCCAGCCACCAGCATCAAAAGTCTGCCAATGACTTCAAATGCTGCCTAGTTAGCAAATTCACATAATATATCTGTAAGTCTCACTTGTTATCTTTTAATTTCTTGACCTCTTGATTTTTGACTCAACATATTTTCATCTCCTCACAAAAGCTAATATGCTCAAGTGTTTTTCTTAAGTGCAGATTGTGAACTGGGCTGATCTGGGACACACAAGTGCATCTAATACACAAATAAAGGATTTAAAAAGGAGAAAAATTAGAAGAATAAATAAGGCGTAATTGATAATTTATGGTGATAAAACAAAATTTTGATTTGTAAGGTTACAGGAAAGACTATAACATTAGGGCAAAACATGGAATTTCAAAATGCAATTGATATTTACCATTGTTATTAATGCTTCCTGGAGTTTTTGTTGACCCAAACCAAGTGGCTAGGCATTTAAAAATTTCAGGAAAAAAAAAGCCGGGCCATACCTATAGCATAGCTGAGTTCACTATTTTCTAAACTAGCAAACCTAAAAAATTCACTTAAATTAGCTTAAATTCAATAATTTTTTGTTTGAAGCAATTGATCGAGCACCTTATACAAGCAGTTTTTCTGCCCAAGTGGTACTCATTTTTGCTAATTTTGCTCAATGAAGTTGGTATGTCGATCAAGTTAAGAAGAACGTAAATAGAGGGGACTAAAGGTAAGAATTTATAGTCACTTTTCATAATGCATGGATTAATTAAGAATACTTAGAAGACGAGCTGAAAGGGGTTAATAAACATACTTACAAGTGAATTTCTTATTGCCTTGTAGTTGGTCTTGGCGAATCCAGGAAGTGAGGTGATGAAGAATACAAGTCCAAGTTACTTGAAATTATTGGGAAGTACATGAGATATCTCCAAGTGGGAAAAGCTGTTGAAGCTTGCAACTCCATGCTGCATGCATGCAAACCAGCAAAATCCGAGGAACAGGGCAACAATGTTTAAGTTAGATTAACCAAAAAATGAAGAAAAAAAAAACCGATGTTTTAAGTTATGATGAACGACAAGCCGGCCAATTGAAATCTTGTGGATCCTTTATCTAGTATGTGGCTCCTCTATAAGATAAAGGACTGCTTACAGGAGAAGGCGAACCATGTAGTTCTGTAGAAGAAAGAGAAGAAGAAAAAATAGTAAGAAGAAGAAGAAGAGAGTGACAATGGGAAAGGGCGAGACTGTGAATAGAGGGAGAAGACAGATAGAGTCAGGTGTGCAGTGTACGGTTCCTCCCCTTCACAGATCGAGCCATGAAGAAGAGAGTGACAATAGGAAAGGCGATACTGTGAATGAAAAAAGAAAGAATAGAATACTCTTGCTCCACAGTCCAGCCTCTGGGGAACTCCATCTCCAACTCGGAGGAGACTACGTTGATAATGCTATTTATACGTATAATTCTTCCTCTGCAAATCTACCCGTTTCAAAAAAACAAGTGGACTAAAAAGAAAAAAAAAATGGAGAATTACCCCAACAACCAAATCAGCGTCGAGGAGCTGGAGGTTGCCGGAATCCTTGTCGACCCCCCTAAGCTTATCGCTGAGTCGGAGTGTCGATCACCTCCAATGCCCGTTTGGGTTGCTAAAAGAAGGCGAACCCCAGTCGAATTTCCGCCATCCCCATCCCCTCCCCGCGCTTCGTCTTCTCACCCTCCTCCATCTCTGAATCCTCCTGCTGTATGGTCAGTCGGCGAGAGACCCACCGTCAAGGTTGAGGCTTCCAGTTCGGCAACTCCTCTTCCGTTCTCCGCCAACGAATCTGATGTGAAGCCAAAGCGATCGAAGAGAAAACTAAAGAGGATAAATCTATATCTATTAACCTATATAAAAAGCCCTTACGATCTGCCTGCTTCCACAACTTACGAAAATAACCTTTGAGTACGATGAATTCTAAAACCTTCTCGACTGGTTTTCGACCGACTCGAAGCCGCTTCTGCGTTCAAGTTCACCTGCTGCTCTGCTCACCTTGTTTGACACGTCAACACCTGCGTGGTTATCGTCTGTTTGTTCTCGCTTCCACCGCCACATCAAAGAATCACGCATCAACAGGGTTGATAAGCAGACCCTCTGCCCTCCATCACATCCCACAAGCCTCGGATTCTCTTCACCTTCCTCTGTACCTCACCAATGGCTTCTTCTTCACCGCCTTAGTGTGCCTCACCGCGTCATTCATCTACCTTCTGGGCCTTTTTTGCATCGATTTCGTGCAGTCCTTCATAGCCCGTTCGTCACACGATGCCTGGAAAGTCTAAGTGCCTTGGACCTTGTCCTGTTGCAACTCTAGCATGATGCGCACAAGAACCAGCTTTATTTTTTTTTCTTCACGATTTTTGGGGTCGAATTTTCTCCATCAGATGAGGTACTGATCTCTTATTACCTGAAGCGGAGGATTGAAGGTTTGGAGGAGGACGTTGAAGTGATTCCTGAGATTGAGCTCTGTAACTACGAGCCCAGGGACTTACCAGGTGAGTTCTAGAGAGAGATTGAGACTATTGTTTAATGATTTATTTATGTTCTTCCATCTGGTTGTTTTCTGTTCGCATGTGCTTTTTCCTCTTATTGGTTTTTGGTTCTCTGGAAGTTTTCCGTTTATAATTATTCAGGTTTGTTTTCTGTAATTGATCTTTGTTTCAATTTTGTCTGCGAAGATTATCATTTGTTTTGTATTTCTAAATAATTTCCAGCTTTTGTGATGTGTTCTGTCAGCCATATTTCGGATTAGTCACATGCGTATCCATATTTAGGGCATTGGATTCAAGTTGTGTAATGAAGTGAAGCTTTACATTTAGGGTTGAAAAAACCTAAAACTTTCATTTGGGATTCATGGTTATTGTTGCTGCTGTTCGGGTCGGTCTCAAATTCTTGTTAGCCAAATATTCGATTGCCTTTCTTGTATGATGAATCGGAAGTTTAAAGCCATGTTCTCAGCTTTAGGATGTTTGGTGTGATAGCTACATGCCCTTTAGTTTATCCAAGAGACTTTTGCCTCTCTTATATTTGACAGAATGTTTGAATACAGCTGAATTTTGGATATGGCATGTATGTCTGTGTTTTCAACCTTCGTTATTTATTGCCAAACAGTCTCATGAGTCCAGTTGCAAGTTCATGATTCTTGAAGTCTTGTTAAAGTGCCTATATCCATTACTTCTTTTTTTTTTTAAGCAAAACAAGATCATGGCAGGGCCCTCTTCTACTGGTTCTTTGAATCTCAATCATAGCCATCCAAGAAGCCTCTACCTCTTTGGCTCAATGGGGGTATGTAGATTTTCATTTCCTCTTTGTAATTGATGCACATCGCTAAGGGTACATACATCTTCCTGGTCAAATAGTTTAAGTTTTTGCACAATTCGAAGCTCATGACTTCTGTATATCAGGTGCATAGTTATGCAGGTGAGGTAGCTTGGTCTTCATTATTTTCTTATAAATATCTATTTTAAACATACATACGTACCTGTAAACTCAAGCTTTAGTTTGGGAACTTATTTTGAAATAGATATTGCTCTTCGTTTATTTATTTATCTGTTTTTTTAGCCATATAAAATTTGCTGCAATCTATCACATAATCTGAAGCTTGATTGACAAATCAACAAAATAGCTAGAATCAGAGTTGAGAAATTAGGAGGCTACACATCATGTTTTAGGATGGTCATATACAAAGATTTATCACAATCCAAAGAGATATTTAGAAGATTTGAAGTTCTTGTGAAACAATGAAACCAAGAAATTTTTTAATTTTTTTCCTTTTTTTGTTGTTGTATTTATTGGAGGGTAAGGGGATCTGGGATGTTTACTGGGGTTTAAGAAGCTATGAGGGTCTTTGGCAGTGACAATGGAATGTGACTTGTTTTGAGAATTGTCAAATTCATTCTTGCTAGATCCCATTGAAGATATCAAGGTGCTAATTTTCAGCTTAATCAAATGATTAATCATTTGATTTCACTGTACTCTACTAGATGGTGGAGAAGTACTCAACGTATTAAAAATCAGATGCGCAAATTAAATGTTTCTTTGTCCAATTTTTCTGGTTTTTGTAAAAAGGATTTAATGAGATGGATCCTGATATTTCTATTCGTTAGCTATTTGTAAAATTTTATGGCTTAAGGATCATGGATTCCTCATCTCTTGAAGAATTTTTTTTTTAATTGTACTTAGTCTAATAGCATTGCACTCCAAAATGATAAGTTCCAGGTTTTGGAATAGGCTGTTGTTTACCTATTACAGGTTTTTTTCTTTTAATTTTTGTCTTACTCTGTTCTGCAGCTATTTGGTTTCAGGTTTTTGTTTATCACACATTACTCATGCGTCCTTACTTTTGTACCTCTCTTAAACCTTTGTTTTTTAATATAATTTGCCGTTGTTCATTAAAAATTTTTTGATAAGTTCCACTGTTATTGCTTTGAAAAAATATCGCACAATTAATTTGAAGTATATGATATGTCATTTCAACAAGACCATTATGCATTCAACATATCTTTCTTGTTCTAATATATGCTGCTTTTTTTTTTCTTTTAACTTTCGTATTCAAATGTCTTCATTTCTTTAGGGTGATGGACATGTAACAATGGTAATGTGTATGGCAGAGTCCATGATAGGTAGCAGATTCTCAAAATTAAGAAAACCAACATCCCCACATGAACTACAATGACAAATGAGAAAATCAACAAAATCATAAAATCACAACGAATCTTATCTTTTACATCATAATAAACTGAATCAAACAAGACTTAAACTTGCTTAGTAGTTGCGTAGTGGTTATTCTGTAGTGACAAAGCTCATTTGCACGTGCATCGCACGTGCAGGGTCCCCCCTCGTCTATTAAAAAAGCAAAAATAAATAGATAAATCTATTAGGTTACACGTATTGTTGCTACTGATTAATAAACCGACCTCCAGTTTGGTTTTGTGTTTTGCTTTTGTGGGGTTGCCCATTTCTATTGACTATTGTTGCTACTGATGAAGTTCTTGTGTAATTTCCTGTAGAGATACGAGAAATTGACGGAAATCATGATGGATTTAACGGTGGAGAATAAGATCCTAAAAAAGGTGAGTTGAAGCAGTTTTTTTTCTGTCCCTTTACACAACTTAATTGTTTTTACTCTGCGTATTATCGTCTCTGACCATCACATCTCAAGCGGCCATATGTGAATCTATGACAGGTAGTTGAAAGTAGGAGGCTTCATTACAACAATCTCAAAGCTTTCAATTTGAAGTGCAAAGAAAGGTTAAGCGAGGTATGTCCAACTCTTAATTAATTTGTTTCTTTAATTTCCTTTTTTTTTCCCATTGTTTAATATATGTTTTTTGTTCTTAATTTTACAGCTAACACTGAAAGGGGAAGAGTCGAATTTGAATCCCAGTAGAAGTATGACTCTTATGAAGGAAGTAATTGAATTTATGGGAACGTATCCTGCTTCCCAAGAGGAGCAGCAAGGCCCCATCAAAATCGTTCATCACACACCGTTATTTATCGATAAGAAGATGCACGTATCAAAAGTCTTGGAGAATGGTCAAAGTCCAAAGAGTCCAACCAAGTCTGCAATCTTGGAGAATGGTCAACATCCGAAGAGTCCAACCAAGACACGGAACTCGTCTGGTTTGGAGCCACACATCCCTGATCTCAACGATGTGCCAGAAGAGGGTATTGGGATGACGAAGACGGAGCATTTTCTTGCTTTTTCTCTGAACAAAACGGTTGTTGCTGCTGAAGCAAGAAGGGTAAGGATTGGGATTCTTAGGTTGAAGAAAGCTGATAAACCTCGTTGAAAATGATTGCATACGTTTGTCATCGATTTTTTTTTTCCTTTTTCCCTGAATTGTAAGATGGTGGGCGTAGAAAATTTGCCCCTTTCATCGAATCCAATCCTTTTAATTGATTATCTGAATTTGAATCTGAATAAATTTTAGGACATCCATATTTGATTAGATATTTCACGGATCCGTCTTATATGTTATCGAATATCAAATATGAATCCGATTAATATTCGAATATAGTCATAAATCTGATTAACTATGATTATTTTTACTACCTAGTTTAAGAATAAATTTTGATCCAAAAGTTAATAAATTAAATCAATCTCACAAAGAAATCGGAAAAATAACATTTTAAATATACACAGCAGACAACTAGAAATATACAACATGAGAGCAAATTAGTGGTGGCATGGGTATGAAATCTTGTAATAGTCCGGGCTATAGATCTGTATAGGACGGTGTTATATGCATTGTTATAGGTCCAAACACTCAATTTCACTAAACCAAAGAAAATATTTTCATCTTATTGATTGGTGTTTAAGCCATGGAAAAACCTCATTGATATGAGTTTATTTATTTTTTTGGTAAACTTTGATATGAGCTTATTGGTTATCTGCTCAAAACAAAGAGCAATAAAAGTAAATGAGCTTCTTGGTTATCTTCTTGACAGAAACGAGAGATAAAAGTGAAATGGATTTCCTTTTGAATTTATCCTTCTCAATCCTAAGCCTAATAGATTATAAAACCTCATTATTCTTTTTGTTTTAGTTTCCTAAAATAAATTTTTATTTCAATAATATATCAATTGTCATAATGTAATGAGAAAAAAAAAAAAAAACCAAATGTTTGAATCATATGCTAATGAGAAAAAAAATATATAACGAAGGCATACATCTCTTTGATTTATGTATAGATTTTGAATATATTTGTAAGCTATGGTATTCACTTAAATAATAATTTAAATAAACGCTATGTAAAAAATTAGTAAACATAAATTTATAGAAGATTAATTTTTAATTATTTTGAATAGACGATGGATGAGAATTAATTACGGGTGCTTATCGGGCCGGTCCGACACGGCATGGGCACGGGCATGTTTAGCCCGTGCTGTGCCTGGCCCGTCACCCAATACCCCAGGCACGGCTCAGCCCATGACACAGCTAAGGCTGGGCTGGGCCAACGGGCTAGCGGGTTGCATAACAAATTTATTAAAAAAATAGGAAAAATAAATAATTAATTAACACAAAAAATTCTAAAAAAATATATTTAACATTCACATACATTCTTACACATCTAATGATGCAATTTTCCCCAAAATTGTAGAAAAACCCCACAAGGTAAAAAAAATAAAAAAACACCCTTTTTTTAATACAAGCCCATGGACCAGCGAGCTGGCATGATAAGGCACACTTAAAGCGTGCTTTGTGGGCCATGTACCCTAGGCACAACATGGCCCGCTAATAATGCCTGGGCCATGCCGTGTCGTGCAGGTCATGGGCCGTGCAAGGCCCGACAAGCAACCCTAGAATTAATGGTTTAAAATTTTTTAAACTAAGAAATAGGGGAATATTTTTAGGGAAAATTAGGGGAAAGACCTCTTTTCTGGGAGGTCTTTCCCAGGAGGCCTGTGCATCAAAGTCAAGATGCTGTAGGCTTCCTTTTCCCTTTAACTTACCAAAAGGGCCTCACATGAGAGGCATGTGAAGCCATCATTTCTTTACTAAGACTTGTATCTTCCTATGAAAATACTTGTATCCCTCTATGACTCTACTTGTTTCCTCCTATGAGTGTGATTGTATCCTACTATAAAAATAGTTGTATCCCTCTATGACAGGACTTGTATTTTCTTATGAAAATGCTTGTATCCTTCTACAACTATTATTTCTCCCTATGAGTGTGATTGTATCCTACTATAAAAATAATTATATTCCTTTACTAGCACAATCATACGAGGATACAATGATTTTCATAGTAAAATACAATCACACTCATAGGAGGAAACAAGTATGGTCATAGAGGGATAAAAGCATTTTCATAGGAAAATACAAGTCCTGTCACTGAGGGATACAATTATTTTCCCATATTTTTATAAAATTTAAATAAATAAAAATTTTGATATTAATTGGTTAAATATTTTCAAATATTTAAACACCATGAGCAACGTCCATCTCCACGAAACTGACACTTGGCTGAATCTAACATTCGCGCCATGGGATCTCTCTGCTCTAACTCGAACTAAACGAGGGGCTGTTCTGCGCTTAAAAAGTTTAAATCCATCTCTCAGCTCACCCCATCGGATGACGCTATTTATACATACAACTCCTCTTCCGCAACCCCTTTTTGGCAACGTCAGAAATGCAATCGGACGACGAAATGGAAAATGAGAAGCAACGCGACTCACCTTCCAACTACCAATTCAGCCTCAACGAAATGGAGGTTGCCGGAATCCTTCTCGACCTTCCTAAGCTTATCGCGGAGTCGGAGCGTCGATCACTTCAAATGCTCGTTTGGGGTGCTAAAGGAAGACGATCCGCCCTCGATTTCCCTCCATCCCCTCTGACCCCTCCTCGTTCTTCATCTTTTCACCCTCCTCCGTCTTCAAAACTCTCTCTGCATTCGGACAGCAGGAGTTCCGCCGTCAAGATGGATGCTTCTAACGGGCCGAAGAATAAGGTAACTGTACGATTCGTCTATCTTTTGTCGCCTCTTTAATTTCTTGTTCATGTCTTCTTTCCTCGCATGGTTTATTTTGTTTAATCTTCTTTTACCCTTTCATAATTTTACAGCTACGAGAGTCAAGTTTGAAAGCCGAATTTTTGATAAGGGGTCCTACTACTCCCACGGAAGAGCCGCAGCTTCCCATCAAGATCGTCAATCAACCACTACCACTTAGCGATCTGAGGTTGCACTTACTGGAAATCTTGGAGAACGGTCAACATTCAAATTGTCAAAAGTCTCCGTCATTGTCGCCTGGAGTGGAATTGAATATGAACCCACGGGGCATCCCCGTTCTCAACCTTCCAGCAGGGGCGAGTGTTTGGGGTGCTAAAAGAAGACGATCCGCAATCGATTTTCCTCCATCCCCTCCTCTTGCTTCATCTTTTCACCATCGTCCGTCTTTGGAACCTTCTCTGCATTCGCACCGCGAGAGACCCACCGTCAAGATGGAGTCTTCCAACGGTCCCAAGAAGAAAACTGTGAGTCGTCGTCGTCTATTAATTTTTCTTTTTCTTTTTTACTACCATATTTTCTTGCTGCGCTTCGTCCTTTTCTTTGTATTTTATATGAATCTTTTTGTTTTGTATATTTTCTCTACTTTTGTTGTCTCTGTTTTATTTCTTGATCATATCTTGATCTTTGTTTTCTCGTGGGCTTTATCTTCTTTTACTGTTCTTATTAATTTTACAGCTACGCGAGTCAAGTTTGAAAGCCGAATTTTCACTAAGGGGTCCTACTCCAACAGAAGAGGCGCAGCAGCAGCAGCAGCTCCCCATCAAGATCGTCAATCAACCACCATCAAAAACCCATCTGAGGATGCACTTACCGGAAATCTTGGGTAAAAAGTCTCCGCCATTGTCGCCTGGAGTGGAACTGAATATGAACCCACGGTGCATCCCCGACCTCAACCTTCCAGCAGAGGAGAGTGCTTAGATGATGGAATATTTTCCCACTCTAGATTTAATAAAAAAGCCGCTGCCCAAGCAAGAAAGATAAGGATTTGAGATAATGTTAATGGAAAATGAAATATATATCCTTCGTAGAATTACTTCAAAAGACCATTTAGAAAATCTCTTTTTGTCCCCACCAAAACCCCTGAACTACTGTAAATGAAAGTGGCGAAGAGGTGGAGAAGAGGTCATCCAGCTACCTCTCCAAGCGAAAACATCTTTGTCGCTCCGCAGAAAACTGATCTCGTTAAGCACCTGCATGTGCGGGTGGAAGCGATAATGCATTTTGCTCGTAAGTTACATCAGGATAATTAATGGGCTGGGCTAGGTCAGGCTTTAACTGGGCTTTGAATATGGCATGAGAGCATGCACAACCCAAATCATTTTTTGGAATTTTTAGATCTATTAATGCCCAAGCTTTGATTAAGCCAGTACTTTGTAATTTTTTAAATTTTATTAGCAAAAAAAAAATTATGTTCGACTATATTTAGAATTTTTTAATACTCATTTTTCAACAACTTATGCAAATAAACACTATGGAAAAGTTATAAATAAATTAGTGAAAACACAGAATAATTTAAAATAGGGTAAATTACACTTACTTCCCTTGAGGTATGACATAATTACACTTACCTCCCTTAGGGTTTTTGATATAACACTGTCATCCCTTGACGTTTATGTGTGGGGTCACACTAACACCCCTTCATTACATTTTTCGTATTAAAAAATAAATAACTTTTGAATGTATGACTAAAAATTAATTTTAAAAAATAAATAACTTGTGAATGTATGACTAAAAATTAATTTAGAAAATTAATTTTTAGTCATACATTCAAAAGTTGTTTATTTTTTAATACGGAAAATGTAATGAGGGGTGTTAGTGTGACCCACACATAAACGTCAAGGGATGACAGTGTTATATCAGAAATCCCAAAGGAGATAAGTGTAATTATGTCATACCTCAAAGGAGGTAAGTGTAATTTGCCCTTTAAAATATTCTTGAAAGTTTGCGGTAAGCCCGGTTTAAACAAGGTTGGACTCAATGGAGCTTAACAGACCAGGCCTCAAATTGCCACAAATAAATTTAACAAATCTTTCTTGAGGTTTGATAAAATTACAGATACCTCTCCTCACAGTTTTAAAATAAAACTCACCTCCTTTCAGATTTTGCTATTTGTAACATTTTCCACCCTTTATCTGTATATTGTATCAAGCGATTGTTGTATCAATCACATGGAAGTAGAAAGGGCAAGGATTAGATAGGATAACCGTTATGTTCTTAGGTCAGCACACAATTACTTCAAGTAGCCAATAATACAGAAATAACTTGTTTGAAAGAAGGAAAAAAAATGAAAAAGGAAATACCTTGACAACGTAATTAGACAATATAATTCCTTTTAGGATATTGTAGTTTTAATATTCAAGCCTCTCATGATCATCTTTCTCCGCAGACAATTTGAAACCGCCAATATATTATTACATACATGAATTGAACAACTAACAACTTTTGCTTATGAGAACAGAAAAAGTAGAACAAGGAACAAGATGAGACCAAACAGGAACAGGTAAACATCAATGTCGTTCCAAAGTAGAACACAGAGGATGAAGAAATCAGTCACATCGGTGTAATACTCACCGCTTCCGACTCTGAAGTGTTAGGCACTGTTATTCCAATCAATCCTCATAGTTTTCCTCAACACCCTCATACTCACCCTCCTCATCTTCCTCAATAGTGGCATCCTGGTATTGCTGGTACTCGGAAACCAAGTCATTCATGTTGCTCTCTGCTTCTGTAAATTCCATTTCATCCATCCCTTCACCTGTATACCAGTGTAAAAAGGCCTTGCGTCGAAACATAGCTGTGAACTGCTCACTAACCCTTCTAAACATTTCTTGAATTGATGTGGAATTTCCCACAAATGTTGATGCCATCTTCAGCCCCATGGGGGGAATATCACACACACTGGACTTCACATTGTTGGGGATCCACTCCACAAAGTATGATGAGTTCTTGTTTTGAACATTGATCATCTGCTCATCCACCTCCTTGGTGCTCATCTTTCCCCTGAACATGGCTGATGCTGTCAGGTAGCGTCCATGTCGTGGATCAGCTGCACACATCATGTTTTTGGCATCCCACATCTGCTGGGTCAGCTCCGGTACTGTGAGGGAGATGTACTGCTGAGAACCACGAGAGGTGAGTGGTGCAAACCCCACCATGAAGAAGTGAAGTCGTGGAAATGGAATGAGGTTCACAGCAAGCTTCCTAAGGTCTGAGTTCAGCTGGCCTGGGAACCTCAGGCAGCATGTGACCCCGCTCATAGTTGAAGAGATCAAATGGTTGAGGTCACCAACTGCACACAATAGTTAAATCTCAAAGGTTTCTGATCAACAGACTCCTGTAATCTGCCTCACAATAAAAAATAATATAGTACTCACAGCTTGGAGTGCTTAGTTTCAGGGTCCTGAAGCAGATATCATAGAGTGCTTCATTGTCGAGGACCATACATTCATCGGCATTCTCCACCAACTGATGCACAGATAGGGTGGCATTGTAGGGTTCCACAACCGTGTCAGAGACCTTTGGAGATGGAAAGACAGAGAATGTGAGCATCATCCTGTCTGGATACTCCTCCCTCATCTTTGATATCAAGAGGGTACCCATGCCGGAGCCTGTGCCTCCTCCAAGTGAATGACATACCTGAAAACCTGGCCAAATAACAAGCACAACAGATGTGTAAGACCAATCGGTTAATATTGAACTCCAACTTACCATTCTAGTTTCTCATATTTCAGCATAAGACATGCTTTTGGAGTAAACAAAATGGGGGAATTATACGAAGCATACGATCATAGCATAAATGGTCATTAAGTATCTTAAATTGCCAATCTGCAAAATTAAAACACTTCCCTCACTAATTCCATTAAAATTTGAGTTCAGGATTTCCTCATCGAAACGATCACTAATAAGCTGGGAGAAACCACTGGTAATGGATAAAAGTGACTAATTAAAAGAAACTTCAAAGTCTTGTAACAACCATAAGTGGTAATAATAATAACAACAAAATAATTATAGCAATGATTGTAATAAGCTAATAGTTATCATTAGCAGAGTCTGTTGCTATTATTAATTTACTATTAATAGCAACAAAAATACATTGTAATAATTACTATAATAAATAAAATTAGAGGTTGTTCAGGTTCTTATATGGGTGAGATGCTCTGATCGCTTATCCCTCAAGATAGTGCAAAAGTATTTATGGCGAAAATGTTGTTGCAATTTACATTTATACGATTCTGGTATCCATATGATAATGTGCCTCTGTAATATTAGTGACGTCTTAGTTATTCAATATATTACAAATTTAGAAAATTATGATGTTGAATACAAAGTACCGCAGGCTCACTTAAACATGCCAGCAAAGGTCAATCCACATTCCATATACTTGTGGCACAGTCACAATGTTACCCAGTGGATCTGAATGACCTGGTGAGAGAGGATACTACATCCAGATTTACAGATCATGTCAAATTTTTGAAGAAAGTGCTGTGACATAGGTATGCAAATAAGTCAAACTGAACCCAGCTTTGTCTAGCTTGTCTCAAGCTTGAAAACTTTCAGGAGTGCTTAGCCTTAGCTGAAGCTCGTTAAAATTTTTTGGAGTCAGGTTTGCCTCAGCTCACTACCACTTCACAGGCTTCAACTCAGCATGTTAAAGCTTTGCACCGTCTGAATTATATTTGGACCATATGAATCTAAGGTGTAATAACTGTGAATCTGCAAATCTATAAGTGTGACACATATCAAAGTTAAAAAAGAAACACAAATTATGATTTTTTTTTGAAAAAAAAGTTAATAATATCATTTTAATTTTATAAAGAATACAAGATTATATGTATATTACGAGATAAATTAACTTAGTCAAGCCCACTCGAGATCTGGCTAGGCGCAACTCATGAGCATAATTTTTTATCTCAAGCTTGTCACATAAGAAATGAGTCATGCGTGAGCTGAGATAGCTCAGCTTCTTGAAAGCCCCGTCTGACATCTAATGTTGTTGAGAAATCATAATTTAGAATGGCAAAGGGACAAGCTCAGGATGTCTTTGACAAACCTTTACCAGTCCCCATAGGCATTTAGTCCATACAAGACCCCATCCTAACTTTATCGGGTTGGTAGTGGGGTGGGTCAGGTTGACCTACCATACTATAAAATTTTACATTATTAGTTTTTTCAAATATAATATATAAATTAACAATATACTTATGTATAAAGTCTGTATTTTTAAAATGTAATATATGTGAAAAATATATATATTAATGGATTAAGGTTGAGTACGGAGTAGGTTAAGGTCAGGTTGGGCTAAATCCTAACCTAACCTGGTATATGAATTACCAAACCCTAACCATGAGGGGAAAATCAGGGTGGGTTAACCAATTAACCTGCCACATTGCCATCCCTAATCGCAATCAGAATGAGATTGATAAAACATATCCAAGCCATTATTAATTTGTTAGAATGTAATTTTAGATATTATCCTCCCAACTGTCTCCATAGACAAAATAACAAGGTACCTGCTAATTGTGGGGCTGAATATCATCTAGAAGAAATTATCTCTGAAGTAGTTGATGGGCCCACCACAAATAATCTAGATATACATAATATAAAGTTTTACCTAGAAGTCTAAATCAATGAAGAGCAACATATTTTATCATCACCTTGAGATTAAAATGGCGAAATATATGACAAGGAACGAAGTTCATGAATCTGCTTTTATGAAAGAAACACTACTGCCTGGAGAATTCCTATTTATTTTATTAAAAATGAAGTCGAACAAAATGATCATACAACAGATATGGCATACTCATGTGATTAAGTTTTGGGGAGGAAGTAGTTGAGAAGCCTACAATGCCTTTGTAGTGGTGAAATCTGACCCACTTAAGCAAGTAGCTGAGGTGCCTTTGAAATGGTCCTTGACAATAATTAGATCAAGAATATTATAGAAAAGATCCATTTCAAAAACAAAAGCGGACATGAAATCAAATGGCAAAGCTATTATGAGTTGAGAAATGTGTTCTCCCATGTCCACTTAACTTCTTAAAGTATAAAATTGAAGCATGAATTCTCTTACAAAATTAAGATTAAAATTCTGTACGTTAGAATTAAACATTCTTCTTTTGAATACAGAAGAAATATTAGAGGTGTTTGCTACTTGTCTAATCAAAAATTTAGTTTCTCAATTAAATAAAATACATATTTTATGATTTTCAAAAGAGGAAGAAGTAGGAAATGAAATGCTATTGCTTATTGGCTCCTGAGAAACGACAGAAAGATATTCCAGTCAAGTTAACAAAGCAAATCAGTCTATAAATCTTTTAAAAAAATTAATTCAACTTTTATCAACCCATGGTAGCAAAATCTTTCCACATCTTGCTTTCTAGTCAATTTTTCCAAACTATGGAGAAGTGCAAATAGCCAAGCCGAGGAGTAAATATTTATGCATGGGTTTTGGTGTGTAAATTAACTTATCGTCTGGATTCACAATAGATAAAAACCCAAAATAAAGATACCCAAGCTTTCACCCAAAATAGAAATACCAAACGCACACGAGTTCTGAGTATTTTGACAAATTTCAGGCAAACGGGAAGAATTCATCCTCCTTTTGAAGGCTTTAATAAGAATAATCTTAGAGGGCAAGAGGACTCTAATAAACAGAAAATATAACATTGTAGAACAGTGACATCACCATTATGGTTTCAGATCTAATTTGGTTGAGCAATTCATGCCTCTCAGAACCATATGGTTCCAAGATTTTGAAATCTCTCTAGTAATTGTGACCAAAAAGAGTTCGAGGCCCAGCTCGGCAAATACCACAGATGGTAAATCTTACCAGAACAAATATGGGAAAACCTCTGTTCCGAATCAAAAGGTCCAAAGTAAAAAAGAATTACAAAGGAAAATGCCATTGTAAGATAAATGTAAGATTAATGGAAGGAGGATGGAGTGGATTAACCTTGCAAGCAATCGCAATTCTCCGCCTCTTTGCGAACAACATCGAGAACCGCATCGATCAGCTCTGCTCCTTCGGTGTAGTGACCCTTGGCCCAGTTATTTCCGGCGCCAGACTGACCGAAAACGAAATTATCGGGCCTGAAGATCCGACCGAAGGGTCCAGATCTGATGCTATCCATCGTCCCAGGCTCCAGATCCATAAGAATAGCTCTTGGAACGTATCGCCCTCCAGAAGATTCATTGTAGTAGACATTAATCCTCTCGAGCTGCAGATCCGAGGATCCGCCTGTTGAATTCCCGGTCGGATCGACGCCGTGTTCATTGCAGATCACTTCCCAGAACTTGGAACCGATCTGATTCCCGCATTGGCCTCCCTGAACGTGAAGAATCTCTCTCATTTTCAGAAATTTAGGTGTGTCGATCTTATGTGCCCGTGGTAGAAAACGACTTGGGAGGAGAGTATAAAATTGCAGCGAGAGTGAAGGGTAGGAGGATTCGGCATTCGGCAATAATAGACAGAGTATCGTGTTTTGAAGTCCTGAAAAAGCGGGAGTACGGACAGATACCAACAATGGTTTTAGGGCTCAAACAGTAAGATGGCCCGTGATTGGGTCTCCGGTTGGTCCCCGTAGTCGAATGTTCGTTATACTGAATTAACCCGATTGCGTTGTCCTTGGTTTCACTTTCACCCATTCATAAGCATGCCGTGTAAAGGGCCTAAAGACCACAGGGAAATGCCAAATGCCGCAGGAAAATTTCACCTCACGAGGGCCGAGGCAGGCAGAGGCGTCAAGACTGGTCGGTGGTCTTCACGTGGCCTCACTTGTGCTGTGCTGTCACGGGAGATAAATCCACTCTTTGCATTTTTGAACTTGGCCTGACTCTTTAGTCCATATATGAAATTATGGATAATAGTTTTATAATATCATCGATTATTTGTTCTAGTCCTAATTTATTTTATAATTTTTTTTAGTTTGTTTTTCCTTGAATTATTAAAACATAGATACAAAAATTCTTAGTAAAACATAAACAAATATAAATATTGTAAAAATTTATACTACATTGTTATTCATAATCCTTCAAAATCCTTAAAAAGACTTAATTATTCTAGAGATAATTACATCCTCTCTTTTTATCAATAACTACTTATATAAACCTACAATCAAAAAATCTCACGTTAATTAACTATTGAATGTGTACAGGATTGCACGTGCCTACTCTAGTTTATGATTAAAAAAAATAAACTTTACAAAAGTTGGGCTTGGGCTTGGTTTGAAATCTTAAAATTATTCTAGTGGCAAGCGTGGGCTTGGCCATTAGACCTAAAAATCAAGTAACTTCTGGTTTAAGAATGCATTAGGGCCTCTTACACGCGTATGCTAAACTCGCTTGAACTTAGCCTGAGCTAGCCCCATTACCACCCAAACGATCAACCTCGCATGAAACATGTTCAACTGTATTTATATTTTTATTATATGGAAAGATTTTGGATTGTTTGGAGAAATGATTTACATGATGAAATTTAGTGGGAGTGGACCCATATGTCGAGACGGACATCTGTTAGTGTGCTTTCGGTCAATCATATGTCGTGCTTTTAAGTTTAGCCCCAAAGACATTTCATTAGTGGCACAAAGGCCTCTTAAAACTTTTCTCTTCCGGCAAACTGAAGTTACTAAGGTAGGTATACCTAAAGTCCCTATTTGTAGGTGTGCGGTACTCCCATGCTCTTCTTAAAAGCTTCTTTATTATTCTCGATATGTTTGCAATTAGTTTCTAGTTCTTCAAGTTCGTGGATATCTCATAATGATGCACATCAATATATATTTGAATCTTGGGAAAGTTATGAAAAAGGATCATTTTGGCTAGTATTTATAAAAATAGTCCATTAAAAATCTCCTTCTTAGAAAATGATCACTTTAGAAAGATAATTGACATGTAGGGTCATTTTACTATAGTAACCTGGGATATGGGAGCAGCTTACTTGGGACATGAACGCATTATATGTCACATATGAGTGTATGACGAGTTCATATCCCACATAAGATGCACTAGTATCCCAAGGAAGCTCGTGTCTCACGTATGATGTTTGTGTCCCAAGAAGGCTGTGTTCATATTAGGGCTTACCATGATCCAAATTCGAACCAAAAATAAAAATCTGATATCCGAATTCTATCCAAAATCCGATGAATCTTTATACATGAATCCAAATTTGAAAACCGAATTTATATATTTTATCCAAATTCGAAATTCGATCGAATAAATAACCGAAATCCAAATTAGATCCGATTTGAACTTAAAACTCAAAAGTCAAGTGAAACCATTAAAGCAAATTTTAACTATCAAAACTAATGAGCTATATACATGTTAAAGCAAGACATGAGTAAGGATGGTTCAACCATGGTTTATACAAAGTTTACCTGTGGTTTAATGAAAAGTATATGTTGATTTCGGTTTGGATCCTATTCGGATCACATATGGACAGATCTGAATTCGGTTGGATCTGAAATTTGATATCTGTATTCGAACTACGAATCTATATCTCATATTCGAATTCGAGATTTTCAGATTAGATTCGGGTGGGATTCAGATATATACCCTACCCATTGTCAACCATAGTTCATATGCGACGTTGCTACACATTATTTTCTATTTTTTTAAAAAAATGATCATGTAGATAAGTTATTTTTTAAAATTTGACATTTGTAAAAATGATAAGTTTTTATAAATATAGCCCAAAAAAGTTACATAAATTTTCCTTGGATCTTTCCTTTATTACATCTTTTCTCGCAGCCTAATCCTTCCCTTATAAATTTGTGATTGATCTAATCCACCTCAATGTACCTGCCAAATTCATCTTTTTACGGGCTAAGGAAGGAGATTTCAGTCGTATATTAAAAAATTAATAAAATCGTCAAAGCATATTCCAATGTACCCTTCGTGGAACGGCACGCGCCATCAATTTTAACTAACCCTAGTAAAAACTAAACCACGGATAGTGATATTTAAAAGCTAAGGCTAACTCAGATCAGAACACCTGTGAAACTTCAACGGTCAAGATCCAACCGAGAAAAGTCCTTCTCTCGTAGACCATTATATATTTTCGCTTCCATCCAAACCCTAATCGCAGTACTCTTTTGCATTTTTCTTTGACGGAGATTGAGGAAAACAGATCGGCGATGGCAAATCCTAGGGTGTTCTTTGATATGACGGTCGGCGGAGCTCCTGCCGGCAGGATCGTGATGGAGCTCTTCAACGACGTTACTCCTCGTACGGCCGAGAACTTTCGAGCACTCTGCACCGGAGAGAAGGGAGTCGGTCGAAGCGGCAAGCCCCTGCACTACAAGGGCTCAAGCTTCCACCGTGTCATTCCTGGGTTCATGTGTCAGGGAGGCGATTTCACGGCGGGGAACGGCACCGGTGGAGAGTCGATCTACGGATCCAAGTTCGCTGATGAGAACTTCATCAAGAAGCACACTGGTCCCGGTATCCTTTCCATGGCGAACGCGGGTCCGGGAACGAACGGATCGCAGTTCTTCGTCTGTACTGCTAAGACCGATTGGCTTGACGGGAAGCACGTTGTGTTTGGCCAGGTCGTCGAAGGACTGGATGTGGTGAAGGCAATTGAGAAGGTGGGTTCTTCATCAGGGAGGACTTCCAAGCCCGTTGTGGTTGCTGATTGTGGTCAGCTCTCTTGAACAAGGCGTTTGTGATATGCGAATTTCGACATCGTTTTTAATGGTGGTTTAGGGTTTTCGATTTGGTCGTTTGTATGTTTTAAACTTTTAATCCTTATGGTGTGCAATGTCGACTTCGCGTTTTTAGATTCCAGAAGCGGTCACATGTAGAGTTGAACTGCTTTCTTTGAAATAAACTTCGAGCTGTTACTTATTAATGGTTACTTTAGGACCATATCGGTATGGATCAACCTATATTTCCATGTTTTATTTTTGTTTTATCGAAACTCTGTTAATCAATTTAATCTAAAATAGAAAACTACTGAAATCGTGAAATCGTGCCAAATGTTCGGTGGAATAACCCAGTGAAATTGGGATCTTCTGTCGTCCAAAACTACTCAAGTGTTCCTGCATTCCCAAGTGTTCAAAATGGGTTGAACTTACTACTCTAAAATTATGATGATTCTGAATCGTGACCCTCGAAGGTTGCTTCAAGATGTGGTGAAATGCTGTTGTAAGTTGTAACTACCGAGTTTTAACGGATAATGGTTGTTGAACAGAATTAACAACCCAGAAGCAGCTACAATTTCGCTTTTGGCAAGTGTTCTTTTTTTGGCACCTGATCTTGCTATGTGAAAGGGAAAGAAAAATATCAAACATCTTCCAAATGATAAAAAACTAAAGCTAATCCTACAATGGAAAACGAGCAGATGAAAAGTAAGGATTGCCTATATGTTTCTTCAGTTTATATAAGTACTGTCCAGCTTTAGGCTGCGTTTGGGATTGCTTAATTAAGTGGTTATATCAACTTATAGCTTAATAAAGCACTTTTTAAGTTGCAAATTTGTTTGGTAACATTAAATGGGTGAGCTCTTATCCATAATTAGTAAAGGAAGATTACCTGTAAGGAGAAGTTATGGAGAGCAGCTTCTCCTTAATCACCTGATTTGTCTTGTACTTGATCTTCCATACAAGAGACTATCAATATCAAAGTATTCTTCCAAACTCGATGGAGCAAAATTCGCACTGGTCTTGCCTATCCTATTATTGATCTCTTCTCTTTCTCTGCCCTCCATCGCTACGACCAAAAAGCTTTCAGCTCTAGTTCAGCAGCACCGCTCATTCTCAAGTACCAGAACGTTTCCTTCTCAAGCAAAATTTCACTGTCAATCCTTCCTTCTCGTCCTGCATCTCTCTCAACCCATTTGGAAGTTCCTCCCTCTGCCTCAAAACTGCTTGCGCATTAAGAAGCCCTTCCATTTCTGCCTCTCTGTTCTTCTCAATGCCGCTATATCCTGATGTAAATTCTCTAGAAGCTTATTGATTGCGTTCCTCATGTGCACCTCCGCCACGTCCTCCATCTGCCGTTGCAACGACTGCGACAGCCGACCACCGCCACCACCGTAAGTATATGCCGAAGGAGGAATCGCCGCACAAATCACACCCAAAGAGATCGCCATCGCCATTGAGGATGATGTCGATTAGGGTTTTGAGGCCTTTGACAGGTATAGAGCAGAGGGTCAAAGCCAAAGATGTGACTTAGATTCTAGACGAGATCGACAGGATTTAAACTGGGTTAAATCCAATTGACGTCCTTAGTGTAAGGCAATGTAGAGGGTCCTCGTTGAGAGAGGACGTTGCTGGGTACAATTGGGAGGATAATGTGGACGATTTGAGATGGATTGGTGGAGGGACTATTGCTGTATGCTTAAGAGAAAGTGAAAGAAACCCTAGAAAAAGAAAAGCAATTGTAATAGAAAGAGATGTCGTTGCCAACAATGGAGAGAGAGAGAG
Source organism: Buxus sempervirens (assembly GCA_947561395.2). Classification (NCBI taxonomy): domain Eukaryota; kingdom Viridiplantae; phylum Streptophyta; class Magnoliopsida; order Buxales; family Buxaceae; genus Buxus; species Buxus sempervirens. Next base: position 40,638,112 of record OX387190.1, read on the forward strand.
AGAGAGAGAGAGAGAGAGAGAGAGAGAGAGAGAGAGAGAGAGAGAGAGAGAGAGAGATTGGGCAGGTGGTGGAATCTGGCTTCAAAGCACCTGTGTGCAGTTGTGTTGGATTCATCTCTCTCTCTCTCTCTCTCTCTCTCTCTCTCTCTCTCTCTCTCTCTATCCCTCTCTCTCGAAGTGCTTAATACAAGCATTTACCAAACATAAAATTTTCAAATTAACAACTGTTTATGATTGTGGATAAGTTCTTAAATAAGATAACTTACCTATTAAGTACTTAACCATAAGGATGAGCAATCCCAAACGCCACACACTCAAGGCCATGATTGACAAAGGCTTTCCGTCTTTCCCGGCTGATATATCTTGCGTCAAACATATTTACATGGGTGCTGACAAGGAAACTGATACAAGGAGAGTACCCAAGATCTGAGAGGAATTGCTCCAGTTAGTGCCAAGGCGGTTGAAATTGTCCAATCCGGAGCTACGCTAATGCCAGTGCAATGGTGAGGAGCTCAAGCGACGGTTTGTGGAACCTCCATCTCCTAGGCTTTCTGATGAAACTTGTTAAAAGAGGGTTTAATGTATGGAAAAGAAGGCGAGGGAGTGTAATCGAAATAGCAGGCCATTGCTTGTTTTACAATGTCGAATGCTTTCCCTAAGCAACAAAAAGTTGCAGCAGTCAGTTTCAGGGGCCAGGGCAGATAAGGGGGTTGAATTGCTTAGAAGAAACGGGACTGAAGGTGGAAATTTTGGCAGAAAGGTGTAGGACTTAAAAAAAACTAGAGTGGTGAGGGGGATGCCTCGATGAACATTAGGGGATAAAGATGATACTGTTGCTGTGAGGCCTGTTCTCTCATTTTACTTGATCCCTGTCATTTAAACAACAAAACTTCAGCCATATTTTCTCTTCATCTTATATTGTTGATATGGTCAATTATTTTAGATGCTTCTATTCCTAAGATGAATGGTTTATATTTTAGAATCAAAGTAAGTTCTCCAAATGGTATAAAGGGCGCAGGCTCACCTTAAAAAAATCCAATAAACATTAATATATGTGACGGCCCTAGTCAACTCTCTTGCTTTAGATTAGAGCTGGCAACGGGTCGGATTCGGGCGGGTCATAATCGGGTTGGGAGGTAATCGGGTTGGGTTGAACCCTATTAATGGCGGGTTGGAAAAACCTCAAACCGAACCCAACCAGCCAATAAACGGGTTCAACCCGCTAACCCGATTATTTTTTGTTTTTTTTTTTGTTTTTGCGTCGAGACTGAAGAGAGGGGGAGGAAGCGAAGTGTTTGATTGTTCGAGAAGAATGGCGTCTCTCGATTCTCGATCGAGATTTGGGAGAAGAACGACACTTGGTATGTAATTTCTCCAAAACCCCATCACTTTCCTTGGATTTCCCTTCCTCTTCCCGGAATTCTCTGAGTTATTAACCTTTCCAACTAGAGGAAAAGCTGAATTGAAACCCACATCCTCAGACCTCCGAGGCTTCTGTCTGCGATTAGGTATCCGCTTCTTCGGTTCATCTTCATCATTCTCGATAGGCTGATCGAGATCTAACGATTTGAGAAGCTCGCCCTTACCAATGCGAATGTCTCCTCCAATAATCGAGATTGGAGCGAACGAGCTGATGAGAAGAGATAGAGCGAACCAAATGAATAGAAATCTTAGGATGTCGGATTGAAGAAAGAAGATTGCGATCAAAGATAGAAGACAAGAGACTGAAGTGCAAACTAAGACTAACGATTTGTTGATTTTTAGGGTTTCTACCTTTTTGGTTCGGCGGCGGAAGAGGACGAAACACGAGAGGAAGAGAAACCTTGGTTTGCTTTCTTCGTCCAAAAACTCCATCTCTGTTTCAGAGATTTGTGTCGGTCGACGCCGCTCGTCGAACTCAGAAGACTTGGCTCACTAGATCGAGGCGCTCATCGGTCACGAAGCCACTGGTCGTCGGCTTCTGCTTCGACTGTGACTCCACCCGTCGGGTGGACAGGTTATAATTGGGTTGACCCGATTACAGGCGGGTTGGGAAAACCCCAACTCGCATCCAACCCAATTAATAAACGGGTCAACCCAACCCGTTTATAATCGGGTTGACTCATCGGGTCGGTTTGCTTTTTGCCGGCTCTGCTTTAGATCGGCCAAATAATTCTTTCATATGGCATAATAGGATCAAAACAACTTTGTGTTGAAAAATAACTACATGCAAAAGTAGAGGTGAGGGCGCCAGTGAGAATGCTTGTTATACCATATCACTTGTTATGCCCGGAATGGGTGTGTTTGTACATGTTTGTGGCTATCTCAGCTTCTGTTGGCATTGTGGGGCGATGAGCTCATTTTGTGAAATTTAATTTTTATTCTTCCTTGCGTTGTGTCCATGCATTAGATGATAAGATTTGCCAAAGTTCGAGATATAATATCTGATACTTGTGTTGACCTAAACACAAAGAAACGGGGAAAAGGAGTGAACAGAACTGATCCGCAGAAGTCGTGGTATCGCTTTGATGGCACTTGAATTGAACACTTCATTATTCAAGAGATCATGACACTGCCGACAGGCCAAACTGGGGAGCGGGATGATATGTTTCTTGGGTTATCTGTTTTGAGATGGTTGCTGCATAACCTTAAAAATTGGCGCTTACAATATTTAGAATTTGATTATTATTATTATTTTTCATTTTGGTCAAAAGAAGGAGAATTATTTGCTTTTTTTTGCCAATGAGAAGTCACATCAAACATGCCTTCAAGGAAAAGGTGACTAAAGCAACCAACGAACAAATTTTCATCGGATGGAGGAGGCCTAACGGTACAAATGTCAAAATCAATCTTGATGGAGCGGAAAGAGGAAATCAAAGAGAAGCATCATGTAGAGTTATTATAAGAGGCTCTCCTGGGCAATTCATTGCAGCACCTGCAAGACACCTGGGCTGTACATCATCTTTAATTGCAGAGGCATATGGAGTTGTTGAAGGAATCAAAATCGCTATAGGTTTGGTGCTGTCAAGGGTGGAGCTGGAGACAGATTCAAAGACGATTGCAGAATTCATGAAGGATCACAATGCTCACAGACTATGGAATGTTGACAACATTTCATTTCGGAGGAGGCCATTCACGTGAGCCTCAATTTTGATGGACGGGAGAGATTGGGTTGTTTTGCATGTAGTGGCATATATGATGGGCCTAGCTCGTAATGGACGGGGGTTGGATAGAGATAAACAAAATATGGACAAGTGAAGGCGAGATGCGAAAGAAGCATGGTTCCGTGTCAAAAACCATAGAAAACGCACCGCGCGTGTACTACTCCTGCCTGTGGGCTGTGGCACTGGCTTCTCGAAAGGACCCTCCTTGCAAGTCACATGGGAGGTATGTCTAGGATTCCTCGTGGAGCAAACTAACTGATATCGTGTTCTCATTAATGCAAATCTAATACCCTCAACCGCAAAAGGAGTAGGTGCATGTGGCATTTGCGGACAGTGGACTTCTACGTCAATACTTCTTTTGTCTTTCCATTCCCACTTCACAGCCTCTACTTATGTAGGGTAGGGATCCCGATGGCAAGAGTTGCCCGTGGATGCATGGGTCCGGTATAGGTGCTGGTTTCAATCTTGGCCTTAGCCTGCTCTGTCGCGTTCAATTATTAGTTTTTTTCTTATACAAGGTAGGTTTTTCATGTATTAACATATATTTTGTAAGCAAAATGTTTGAATTTTAATATTTTTCTAACCGCTGACTCAATAGAGATCGCTAACCATTCAAGGCGGTAGTTGAATTGGAGGTGAAGGAAACATACTCTGCTTTCACATTTTGGTTCTGGTGAGCCCTTTTCAACTGTCCTAAATTTACCGGGAGATCGATCCCTAATGACTTCAACCACAACAGCTGAATGAACGTCTCAAATTATCGTACGAGGTCCTGTAACGGACCACAGGCTAACATCACAGCTGCCATACTTAATGGCTAAGCCCAGGACTCTTTTAGTATTGCTGATCATTTTCTTTATATGCGAGGGACTGAATTTGGGTGTCAAGAAAGCTCAGCAAATGGGTTTGGGCAAGGGGAGTGAAATTAATGGTTAGAAATAGTTCAATGAAGCCTACGTTTTTTTTTCTTTCTCATATGATTTAATCCTCTTTTAGCAAGAAACCCAAAAAAAAAAAAAAAAAAGGAGAAAGGGTTTATTTTGTTCCCTCATTAATTCTTAAGTGGAATGGACATATTAGATGTAACGTCCAGGGTCCAATGGTTTGGTTTGGGTCCACTGAGAACTGCTGAAAGACATATTAAATGAGTACCGTACCATCAGTTCCGTTGAGCTTCAAAATTCAAAGCTTTTTACTTCCCAGGTCCCCAACCTTCATAAATGGTTACAGTTGAGGGTTGAATTGCATCGAGCTCTTTATTTACTTCTTCTGTGTTCAATGATCGTTCCAACACCCATCGCTCGACTTTCCTCTCGTCTCTCTTTCTAAGCTTTCCCAATTTCATGGATTTACATTTACTCCACACCTTCCTCTTCACGGTTCTTCTGCTTCTGGCCAAAGCCGTGGATGAAACACGAGCAGATGCCATGGTCTCAGGCAACGTCTTCTGCGACCAATGCAAAGACGGGCAAAGGAGCTTCTTTGATTATCCCCTCTATGGTGAGCCCCAGAGAAACGCATAACGCTCTCCAATTTCAGGAACTACAAAACTAACGTTGTTCATAATGACATATGATCACTTGACTTGCAGGTGTGAAAGTGGTAGTAGCCTGCACGGGGAATGATGGGCAGGTCGCAACGTCTAATGAAGTGACGACCGATTGGTTCGGAAATTATGCGATGAGGTTTGATGGCACCCCGGACCTCAGTAATTGCTATGCCCAGATTTCAGGTAGCTCTCAGGGGTCGACGGGATGTGCAGCGGCGGCTGGTCCACCCCAGCGTCTCAGACAAATGTTTAACATGTTTAATATGGAGATGTTTGTAGCGGATTCCTTGCTTTCGCAGCCTGCTCAGCCCATGCCTTTCTGCCCCAGAGCAGCTGAGCCGCCGCCCAGAACAATAGCGCCACCAGTTCTAAGCCCTCCTCCTGCTCTCAGGTTCCCACCAATGCCACCGCTCCCCTTCTTGGAGGCCTCAGCCTGCCCCTACCAGTAAGTTCGTATCAGAATCTGTCTCATTTGTCCTAACAGGCTTTTGACTTTCGGAATTATATTGATTATATATTTAATCAACGGCTTTGATTTGCTAGGATGTGGGCAATGCCGGAGCACAAATGCCACTGGAAGGTGGTTGGGCCGGATACAAAGGTGGCTGTGGCTTTCGGACTGATTGCGGCAAGGAGGTATGGTACTGATATGACATTGTGGGGAGGGCTTCAGGGGAGGGGAGATCTTTATAGGACCCTCCTAAGAGAGGCAACCACCGCACTTCTGAACTCCTACCACAGTCTTCCCTACCGGTATCCCACGCTTGCTGTGGTCAGTCGCATGAATTGGGCTTTAGTGGCATCCCCTCAACAGGCCCTGACGATCGCTCTCAGGTTTAAGTGGGCCAACTCCGGCTATGGCAAGGTCCCCTGCAATTTAACCCCCTGCAAGTAAAAGCCACCATTTTTCATCGAGACCCAGTCCATTCTATGTTCGAGTCTGTTATGTGGGTGGGGCCTATTTGCTGACAATTTCTGGGCTACAGATTTGTTTCAAATTATTTTGGTCATGAATTCTTGCAGGTCTTGCACTTCTTTTAAGATTTCTTTTCTCGTCATGCATTTGTGTTCTGTCCATTAAGACGATGTAAACAAGTACGGATTTTACTGTTACTTGATTTGTATCGATTATTAACTTAGTAAAAATTTATTTGATCACATGACCCGTTCCAATCTCTGATTAATTTTATGACGGAGACGATTAAAAAAACTATAGAACTGAACGAAGCACAGATGCAATCATATCTTAAAACAATTCGATCGAAGTCATATGCGGAGTCCACTTCGAAAAGCAGTTCAGATTAAAGGTAGTTTTCTGTAGGCCCAAAAGAAACAAAAGAGAAACGACCATGCAGTATCCTTTTGACGCTAATTTCATTAAAAGGAATCCTCTGTTCATATGCAATGCAGTGACTAATCCATTGTTTTCCGCCACTTGAGTCTTATCTCCCATGAAGGGAAAAGGTTGCAATTTTTTTGAGGATATTTCTGAAAGAAATATTTTATAAACAGTAAAGTGATACTGATTCTCAATTATGTTAGAAAGGTACCACTAATTCTCAATTACCAAGAATTGAACGACTGAATATGAATTAGTATAAAAAGGTATAACTAAAAACCAATTTTCCCAAAATTTTTGAGTTAAAAAGGGGGCCGAGTTCATTCGGCGTTGATCAGCAAGTCAACTTTCATTTCCAGGAAAACCATGGCGTTCAATTACCTACTGCGACTCCCTCTCTTTCTTTTCTCAGCGCTCTTGACCGCGATACTAGTAATCCTACCTAGTTTCGTCAACTGTGCTACCCCGGCCCATGGATTCTCGATTGGAGAAGCTACCGTAGACGACATCCAGGTTGCTCTTAAACAAAACACACTCACTTCGAGACAACTGGTGGAGTTCTACCTGGTAAAGATTCGCAAACTAAACCCCATTGTTCGCGGTGTGATCGAGGTGAATCCTGACGCTCTGTCCCAAGCGGATCGGGCCGACCGAGAATGGAAGGCAGGTGTCGGTGGGTGGTCAGTTGGGGGGCTGCACAGCATCCCAGTTCTGCTCAAAGACAACATCGCCACCAAAGACAAACTCAACACCACTGCCGGATCATTTGCACTGCTGGGCTCCATAGTTCCCCGTGATGCAGGTGTCGTGACGAAGCTCAGACATGCAGGCGCCATCATCTTAGGAAAGGCCAGCCTGAGCGAGTGGTCTCAGTTCCGTTCATTCGATGCCCCTAGTGGCTGGAGCGCCCGTGGCGGCCAGGGACGGGTGAGTTGTTTCGTGGAATGTAACATGTAAAGGGATGAAATCATCTGCCGCTGGGTTGGTGAGGCAGACGATGCAGCACCAAGGGCGGCTGCTCACTTCACATTTTCCAATGTAAAATGACGTTTCACATTGAATAAGCAGTTGTCGTTGGATGCTACACGTGGTCACATCTAACGGTGATTGCATCATCTGCCGCACCAACCTAGTGACACATTTCAACCAAGACACATGGGTGATGGGGCCCATCAGGTGCACATCGTGTTGCAGCCGAATGTTGCAGACGATGTGCAATCCTCTAGAACTGATAATCAAACCCAAGTGCTCTTTTAAGGGGGAAAAAGGGGTCGAAGCGGGGTCTTTTATTTCATTAATTTTTTTTAAAAGTATTATTTTATTTATTTATTAAATACTGTAATAGTAATAAATCTAGTAAATTTCTTTCTTAACTCTTTCACGTTTATAATTTTATTACAAACATTTTTGTCAACCATTTTTACCGAATTTTTTGGAAGACTAATATTGGCAAGCAACTCTTCCCTTTCTTTCTTCTTTAGTTTTAAATTTTAGAATAAATTAAACTCAAGTCCCCTAAGGTTTTTGACAAGGACAAATACTTCCCTGGTTTCTAAAATGAAATTAACTTTCCTTGTCAGACTTCAAAAGTAAAATAAATAGTAATATGACAATTTTGTCCCTTACATTATGTTATATTTTCATATATATTTTCTTGTTTTTCATATTTGTATTATACCCCTCATTTTTGTATAATTGTTGTAGTAATAAATCCCCAACGTTAAAGTTTGTTAACTTTTTTTTGTTATTTTTATTAAATGTGTAAAGTAACATTCTATAAAATAAAAATATTTTGTATTTATCAGGTATATTGTCTTATATTTTCATTTATATCCATATATTATTATATTTATTGCATATATTCTTTAAGCCTTTGATATTAACTTGCTCAATTAAGAATTTTTCATTGGAATTCCACCTAGCTATTAGCCACATAGTCATTTGGCTACTCAATAATTTTTTTTAAAAATCTTATAGAAGGTAAATTTAGTCATTTAATAAAAATAAAAATCAAAACTTAATGAAATTTAACATTGTAATAATTATGCTAAATGGAGGGGTAAATATACAAATACTAAAAACCAGAGGATATAGATGCAAATATATCATAAAGCAAGGGTATGAATGCAAAAAGCCCTGCCTTTAATTAGTCTGAATAATAAAAAAGAATGCGTTACATTAAAATGGAGGCAAATGGTTCATATTTTGTTGAACCAATATTTATTGATTTCGGTTCAACCTAGTCTGAAAAGATTGGCATTCTAATACGAGGTGTGTAGAACCCATACGTTCTGTCGGCGGATCCATGCGGGTCGAGTAGCGGATCAGCAATATCCGTGGCAGCAAATATGGCGGCAGTGTCGGTGGGAACGGAGACAGATGGATCGATTCTTTGCCCGGCGAGCTCTAACTCGGTTGTGGGTATCAAACCCACCGTCGGTCTGACCAGTCGAGCTGGTGTCATCCCGATCTCTCCCAGGCAGGACACCATTGGGTAAGTGACTCTGTGACTGGTTTCTACGTCTGTCATTAACAGATGATATTAGCTCAGACTAACATCATTTTCTGCCATTTTTATACTCAAAACCCATATGTGCTTCCGTTCTAGATACTGATATTTTAATGCAAGAATTTCTGTTCATGTTGGAATGGATAGACCCATTTGTCGGACGGTGGCGGATGCTGTATATTTACTGGATGTGATTGTGGGCTTCAGTGGCGGAACCAGGACTCTAAATCTGGGGGGGGCAAAAAAAATTTTCAATTAACACTTCTCATAAAATATAGAAATTTTAATGAGTTGGGGGTGGGCAAACCAGAAAATTTAGAAGGTATTTTCATGAAATATAAAAATTTTCAATGGGTTGGGGGGGCAAACCAGAAATTTTAGAAAGGATTCTCATGAAATAGAAAAATTTTCAATGGGTTAGGGGGGCAAATCAGAAATTTTAGGGGGGCAAAACATAAATTTTAATTAAAAAATATATAAACTATATACCTTTTTAATAAAAAAATAAAAGTTAGGGGGGGCAATTGCCCCCCTAAGCAATACCTGGTTCCGCCACTGGTGGGCTTCGATAAGAAGGATGGCAAGGCTACTAGGGAGGCTTCAAAATTCATCCCACATGGCGGATATAAGCAATTTCTGAAGGTAGATGGGCTCCGAGGGAAAAGATTAGGAATAGTGAGGAATCCTTTCTTCAACTCCCTCAAAGGTTCGTCTGTTGCGTCCCAGGCTTTCCAACGTCATTTCAACACATTAAGGTAACAACACGTTATACTTACAAAGCAGCTCGCTAACTTAAGTTCAAAGAATGGCTTTCAATTTTGGTGAATGGGATCCTAACATTATATCACATCATTAATTCCACCCAAAAAAATTGGGAAAAAAAAGACAAAAAGGTGCAATTCTGGTGGACAATTTGGAAATTGCAGACATCAATCTCATTTTAAATTTCACTGGGAGTGGAGAAAATATAGCATTAGCAGCTGAGTTCAAGCAATCCTTGAATAGCTACCTGAAGGAGCTAGTTGCTTCTCCAGTGCGATCCTTGGCAGAAGTGATAGCCTTCAACCAGAAATTCTCAGATTTGGTAAGTATCTATGTTATGTTGGCTTCATATGGTAGCTTTTGATGATAATGATTGATATCAGTCCCTTAATTAAAAACGACAAGTTTATGGTTTTTTTTTTCAAGGAAATGATCAAACAGGTAGGTCAAGACATGCTCTTGATGGCTGAAAAAACTAATGGAATAGGTGGCATAGAGAAGAAAGCATTGCTGAACTTGGCCAGACTGAGTAGAGATGGATTTGAGAAGTTGATGAGCGATAATCAACTGGATGCTTTGGTGACTCCAGGAGCAAATATTTCACGTGTTCTTGCTATCGGAGGATTCCCAGGAATCAGCGTTCCGGCGGGGTATGAGAAAAATGGAAAGCCATTCGGCATTTCTTTCGGTGGGCTAAGGGGTTCGGAGCCAAAACTAATTGAGATCGGATACGCCTTCGAGCAGGCCACAAAGATTAGAAAGACTCCTACTTTTAAGCCTTAAATTTCTTTGGGAGAGTTTATTGTTCAAGTCCAGTTTAATTTAATCTATATATCTATGCGTAAAACTGTATCCATGAATGGAAGTGTTAACTTATCTAAAACACCAGGATTTATGATGGGTTTACTTTTGAATAAATATCATGTTCAGAAAATCAAAATATTTTGCTTAACCATTTAAGCGAGATCTCAGGAGAACATGCACGTACATGACCAGTTCATGGCACCTAAAAAGCTTATAACTGAATCATAAAACGATTTGACTCGCTCCCATCAATTGCATGAGCGAACATAGAGATCAATCCAGAATAAAAACCAGAAAATAAGAATCATTCAAGTTCAAGCAGCAAAGTAGCCATATGTTAGTTAATCAACGAATATTAAAATGAAAATGATCAGAAAAACAAAACGAGATTCAAGTAAGGAATAGCTCTTGACTTTAGCGATTTGCTAACCCACATTTGATGACATTCAAAGGAATTGGTTCTTCATCCCTGCTGGAAATGGTTGAAGGTTCTTCCTTTTCCTCACCTTTCACTCTTAGGTAGAGTTCCTGGCCGGGGTACCTTCTTTCCGCATCCTGTGACCGCACATTCCGCATTCCTCTGTTTTCCATTTCCAGCAGTACTGCGGTCCAAGAGAACGGATACACCTGCTCAAGTATCACACAAAACCATAAACCATAATTTTAATAATATTTTGAGTGAATCAAGCTATTTTTTTTTGGTAGTAGAGTTGTTCCTCCGAAATTGGGCCGGTGTGGACACGTGGTGATGTTGATGATTTGTCTCTACGCGGGCGTGCCATTATCGTTTGATACAATGATTTCGGGTCGGGTCCTGACCCCCGGGCACTTGTTCCGAATCTAAACCGGGTGTCGGTTCAGTCGTACTGCAAGTCACCTGTAATAAAACCGGTCAGGCGATAATATGAAGACTAGGGGTTCGGTCTTCGTTTGGGTTATTGTAAGTTTTTGAAAGCGAAAGCAACTAATGGCATAAAACTCTTTTATTATAAAATCGGTTGACAGCCGAAAGCTATAACAGATAATCCCCAAAAAGGAAACAAAAAGTAAGAAAAAAACTGACAAGACTTGCAGGACTGGTCTATCCTGGTCTTATAGCCGTAATCAGGGTATAAGAACGGTAGGAAGGGGGCGGCTGCTAACAAAGCCAATTCAGGGGGTTCACTTTGGATTGCTATTTAACTGACAATACACAAGTCACCTGGCTTGATCAGAGTGAGTCTCGGGACCGGCTGCTCGGGATTTTGTAGCCTGATTCAGGACACAGAACTGCGAGTCAGGGGTGGCCTCAACTTACTCTCCGATGGTAGGATTCTGGCGTTGATCGGAGTAAAGAGGGGTCTAAGGTGTCACTGCGACTGGAAGCAGTGAGAGAAGTCCTAGTTTATCCTTCTGGCTACATTGTAGAAGACGGGTTAAAGATCACGGATGATCAATAAACCGGGAGGTCACAACCATGTAATATGTTGCACCTGCCGGCTGGGTTGCATTAACAAGCACAAAATAATATTGGCCAACATGGATGTCCAGATCTTGGTAGTATTGTTTAAGTGTGTAGGACCCTTCAGTCTCCACCAACTGCATCATATGATCCTGAATTCTAAAGGTCAGTGACGTTTTTAAGCCCACATTTGAGATCCTTAGCCTATTGTTTTTCCCTGTAAACAATTATAACAAACATTAACAACAATAAAGCAAAGTTGTAAGATCATCTAGAGGAAGTAACCAAACATCTCTATCAGTATAGATGTCAAATAGCCAGCAACAACATACTAAAAAGATTATGCTTTTTACGTGTACTAAGCATACCTGACTGAAATTGAAATTTTGCTTCATAATATAAGAGCCCGCATCTTCTCCTACGCCCCCTCTCGTCCAAAATTACAGCACCAATATTTTAACGCCACATGTCCACACAGTCAGTTTTTAAAACTTACACCGTTTGGCTTTTGGGGAGCGTTTCCGTCAATTTCAAACCAACTTTTTGACTCGTGTTAGTCTTTTTACTCGGCCTCCTCAAAACCCAAAAAGCAACCCTACCCCACCTCCACCTCCACCTCTTGTCCTCTCCTTCAGTTTGAATTGCCGATGCATTGTTGACTTCCCTGCCCCCAATATTGACGCAGCCTTCCCTCCAGGGAAGAGAGATGGAAGCAGCCGTATTCCTTCGTTTCACCATTCTTGCCTTGTTAACTCTTCTCCTACTGGTTCATCTATGGTCCATTTCAAACAAAGCTCAACTGGATTGCTCCCGAAACCTGCCTTGGTGCACCTCAAAGAGTGGAGTTCAGGCTAAGTTGGGTTCCTTCTTTCACACTACTCCCAACCCCAAATCCAAAGACTACCTAACCGACACCCCTCACCACCCACTTGACCCACTTAACGCGCAAGAAATCGTCAAGGTTCGAGCCGTTCTCACATCGTATCCACCCTTTTTCTCCTCCTTCCCTGCAATTCATCACCTTTCACTGGATGAACCCAGTAAATCACTGGTAATGAGTTGAACTTCATTCAGCAGGAAAAAGGAAAAAAAAAAAAAAAAACTAAAGCAGATTTCAGTAAACCCCCATCAACGAACCCCTAAAAAAAACTTGCCACCAACAAAGCCCATCGGATACCGAAACCCCAAAGAACGGGAGCGCAAACATCCTCGTACCATTACAGAGATACATCTTTCGATTTCTGGTTAAGAGCCTCATCAGAGCTGATACAGCCACTTCCCCGATATCGATCAATACGGGTTCGCCATTTTTGATACAGCCACTTCCCCAATATCCATCAATACGGGTTTGCCATTTTGGACAAGTGGTTGGCGCCTCCTCCCAACTTAGAAACCTTTTGGGTTTTGAGGAGGCCGAGTAAAAAGGCTAACTCGAGTCAAAAGGTTGGTTTGAAATTGACGGAAACGGCTCCTCAAAAGCCAAACGGTGTAAGTTTCAAAAACTGACCATACAGACATGTGGTGTTAAAATATTGGTGCTGTAATTTTGGAGGAGAGGGGGCGTAGGAGAAGATGCGGGCTCATAATATAAGGTCCGAGGCCGTTGATGAGGATTCTATCCGGTAGAGTCAATGGGTTGCCATGATCAAGTGAAGCCCTCATGTCCTTTTATGCCAAAATGAACCATGAGCTCCTTTCAGTTAGGTTGTGTTTGAAACCTTGGATTTGGAGAGAAAAGAAAAGAAAATGCAAAAATTTTCTTTTCTCTTGTTTGGTTTAGATGAAGGAAAATGAGATTTTCTCTCCAGCTTTTTCTCCAATGTAAAAAATTTACTCTAAAAAAAGGTAGGAATTTTGAAAGAAAAGAAAATTCACCATCACTTTTCATTATTCACAGCACCCACCCACCCCACCACTTGCACCATCCACCACAACCACCACCCACCACCCACAACCACCACCACCAACCACCAGCTGCCACGACCGCCAACCACCACCACTAGCCGCCGCCACCATTGCCAGCCAACACCACCACCCATTGCCGCCCTCCACCACCAGCCATCACCACCACCCACTGCCACCCGGTGCAACCGCCCACCACCCCAACCCAGCATCTTACAAAAATATATTTTTATTTTCTTCTCATTTCACATCTCATCCAAACATCAGAAAAGGAAAGAAAATCAGTATTTTTCTTTTCTCCCCAAATCCAAGGCTCCCAACATAGCCTTATGCGAAAATATTTATAACAGTAACAACTGAATTTTTTTCTTACGTACAAACTTACCCGATAATATGCACTGTACCAATCCCCGATCAAGATATCGATCTCTTTGAATGGACGGAATAACCTTGCGGTTGTTGATGCGGATGGCGCCATATCCACCAGCAGCCTTTTGAAATAGAAGTGAAGGGAAATAAAAGAAGCTTCCAATATGATCTTTCATCTGAATAATATATGTCCAATTTTGTCCCGGCAATATTGGACAGTTGGTCCCTTGCACCCCATCCTGCCATGTGTTCTTCCTCTATTGCACCCCATTCCTGAAACTCACAAACAAAGCGAAGCATTGAAATGGAATGTTAAAGTATATGCATTCACAAGTTTGTTGGGAATGAGTTTTTACTCCCAACTGACTCTCCTCACTCCCTCCTTCTCTTGTTAGAAATATAATTAAATATATAAAGCTCACCCGTACTATTAGCTTAAGCTTTTAGTGGGAATGGTGTGTAGGGCTTCCCTAAAATGGATTTGAGTCCGGTCCACACATGAGGGGAGTATTAGTAATATAATTAAATATATAAAGCTCACCCCTACTTACTATTAGGTTAAGCTTTTAGTAGGAACAGTGTAACGACCCAACCTAGCAAGGTATTGTTCGCTTTGGGCCTAAGCTCGTACGGTTTTGTCTTCAAAAGGCATCTCATTTGATTAAGTGTTCTCCCTACTCTTATATCATACGCGGTATTCATCCGTTTCCAATGCGGGATCGGGATATCACAATATCCCCTCCTCAGGGTTGTACGTCCCCGTGCAGTGGCCACCTAAAAGCCTGTCAGTCCCTCATGGGTCCGCCTTCATCAGTTCAACCACCTTCACCGGGCAACGCCAGGACCCACACCAGCCACGAACTACTGGTCCCGGATCCGGCTCTGATACCATTCGTAATGACCCAACCTTGCAAGGTATATATTATCTACTTTGGGCCTAAGCCCGCATGGTTTTGTCCTTAAAAGGCGTCTCATTTGATTAAGTGTTCTTCCTAACTCTTATATCATACCGAGTATTCATCCGTTTCCAATGCGGGATCGGGATATCACAAACAGTGTTCTATATTTGTACCATTATTTTGATATTTAGTTTTCCATTCTTTTAATTTATTCCAAATTCAATTGCCACCGCTCCCCTTCTTGGAGGCCTTAGCCTGCTCCTATCAGTAAGTTGGTATCAGAATCTCTTTCATTTGTCCTAATAGGCTCTGACTTTCAGAATTATATTGATTATATATTTAATCAATGGCTTTAATTTGCTAGGATGTGGGCAATGCCCACTACAAAAAAAAAGTAGGCTTTAGTGATAGTTAATTAGTGACATTTGAGGAAAAACGTCACTAAAATTATTTTTTGGTGACGTTTATCCATATGTATCACCAAATAATATTTTAATGACATTTAAATAAAAAACGTCATTATATATCCTAAATGTCATATTATAATATTTAATACAGTGACGCTTATTAATAAAACGCCACATATTATCAAATTCAATAAATATTGTAATTAATAAAAAATAAAATTTTAGATTAAAATATTATTAAATAATATTTCAACAAACTTCCCGCCCCTTTTTTTTATTTATCCCTGCCTTAGTTTCCTATTCCCGCATAACCTGTTGGTAGTCAATTTCGCAAACCATCCACGACGCCCAGCTCTTAGCAAGCTTTTCTAGGTTAAGAAATAAGACTAAAAGGTAAAAAAAAGGAGACCCTAATAAGGAGTACAGAGGAAGAGGACTAGGGGAAGAAAGATTGAAGATTGGGGATTCAGGGGAGAGAACGAAAGAAAATCTTGTGAGGGTTGATCTGGTTAATCCACGTTATCAGTTTAATAGGCGACCATCTAGATTGATCTTTGTACAACTGTTTTGTTGTTGGACAAATTACTACAAGTATTAGACATTCAACAATGTAAAAAAATTTGAATTAAAAAATTAGCTAAGAAAGGAATGCCTTTTTAACTAGTGCTCCTCTTGCAAATTGATATCAGGCTGAATCTTTTTGGAAGAATTGTGTGTGGCATATTTTGATATGCTATTATTAAGTACTAAATTTTCTATTAATAACCCTCTTAATAAATTTTCTATTAATGAGCCACTTATTTATTTATTTTTTTTGATAATTGTAAATTCAATAATGCAATTGGAATGCAATTATCCCATCCGCCCCAATCCACCCCCTTTTCATCATTTTTAATAAAGATTTAAGCTTTTTTTAGTTAAATGTTTACCATTTACAGTACTAATTCCGTTTTTACTTAAGATAAATTGATTTGTTTAAGTGTGGAAGCTTAGTTTGTATTTTTATACTTCTATATTCTTACTATACTCCATGAATTTATTGGAGCAGAAATCTATAGATGTGGTGTGCTATTTGGAATCTATGAAGTCATAATACAACATGGATAGAAGTTGGATTAATAAGCCAAGGTATAAGAATTTGCAATTTTAGGGTCACAAATTTTAAAATACTTATGAGATAGTTTAATTTATAATTTGGTTTCTTTTTGGGTTATTTAGGTTGAGTCCTAAATAAATGCTTGGAGTAGAAAGCTTCATCAAATTTGCCTTCCAACATAATGCAACTAGTGATGGAAAGTTGAAGTGCCCATGTAAAAGATGTTTAGACTAGTGACCGCAATCCACTTGAGGTGTTTAGACACATTTGAGTAGTGGATTCTTACCAACTTATAAGTGCTGGTTTTTCCATGGTGAACACTCAATGCCTTCAACATCTGATGGCATTAATGTTCCACATGAGACATCAAACGCAACAGATGATATAGATGGATTGTTGCATGATAGATTTGGAATAGCATCTGGAGTTGAGGATATTAGTGGTCAGGAACAAGAGCCTGTAAGTAAGTTTGTCTGCAACAGATAGTGAGGCATTAAAAAGATTAATTGATGATGCTGATAAGGAGCTGTATCCCGGGTGTACTGAATTTACCAAGTTATTTGCAATTATCACACTGTATCATATAAAGTGCCTCAATGGATTGGCCGATAAAGCATTTGCTATGTTGCTAGACTTTTTTAGAAGGGCACTACCTCAAGGGTCAACATTGCTTGAAAGTTTTTTGCAAAACAAGAAGATAGTTACAGACTTGGGCCTTAGTTACAAAAAAAATACATGCATGTCCTTGAGATTGTATGTTATTTTGGAAGGAGTCTATAGATAAGCAATTTTGCGATGTTTGTCTTACTTAAAGATAGAAAAATGGTGACCAAGAGAGAAAAATTCCAGCAAAGATTCTACGTCACTTCCCACTTAAATCGAGACGTAAAAGGTTGTTATGTCAACAAAAACCTCAACCGATATGAGGTGGCATGATGAGAGCCGTATGAAGGATGGATTGATGCGACATCCTACAGACTCTCCTGCTTGGCAGGCATTCGATCGGAGTAATCCATAGTTTGCATCTGAAGCTCGGAATGTTAGACTCGACTTAGCAAGTGATGGTTTTAATCCATTCAGGACCATAGGCATTCCACACAGCACATGGCCTGTTGTTCTCATTCCGTATAATTTGCCACCATGGTTGTGTATGAAACAACCTAATATGATTTTATCATTGTTGATTTCTGGTCCGAATGTTGCTGGAAATGATATTGATGTCTACTTGCAACCTTTAATGGAAGAGTTAAAGGACCTATGGGAAGTTGGGATAGAGAGTTATGATGCTTCAAAAAAGGAGAAATTTCAATTACGTGCCGCATTGCTTTGGACAATTAGTGATTTTCCTAGTTTTGCTGATTTATCAGGGTGGAGCACAAAAGGGCGTTTGGCTTGTCCTTGATGTAACAAGGACACATGGTCACTCCGCCTAAAAAATGGAAATAAACATTGTTATATGGGAAATCGTCGATGGCTATCTGTTGGTCATAAATTTCGATATGATAGATATTCTTTTGATGGTAATAAAGAACATCAATTTGCTCCCAGTTCTCCAACCGGTATTGATGTGTTGAATCAATTAGAAGGATTTACACTTTCACTTGGGAAAGGTAATTTAGGAAAAATTGGCACAAAGAGAAGAAGGGAAGAAGACAGGGGTAATGAACCATACAATTGGAGGAAGAAGAGCATATTCTTTGACTTGCCATACTGGAAGAACAATTTATTGTGTCATAACTTAGATGTGATGCACATTGAAAAAAATGTATGTGACAATACAATTGGGACTTTGTTGGACATAAATAAGAAGTCAAAGGACAATAAAAAGGCTCGGGAAGACCTAAAAATTATGGGTTTGAGACCCGAACTTCATCCACAGCATTTGCTTGGGTCGAACAAGATACTTTTGCTTGCGGCATGCTTTCAAATGGATAAAAGTGAGAAACGTTTGTTTTGTAAAGTTTTGCATGATATCAAAGTCCCTTATGGTTATTTATCAAATATCTCTCGTCGTGTGAAACTGAAAGAGTGTAAGATATAACGACTTAAGAGCCATGACTGCCATGTTTTTGATGCAGCAACTCCTTCGATTGGAATTACGAAAAGCCTTGCCTAAGAATGTATCTTCGATCATTATCGAGTTATGTGGGTATTTTAAAGAGTTATGTACAAAGGTATGTCGAGAGCAAGACTTAAGATGCTTACAAGATCGAATTGCTATAATCCTTTATCAATTGGAGCGAATTTTTCCTCCAGCATTTTTTGACAACATGTTGCATTTGCCCATTCATTTAGCCGGTGAAGCATTGTTTGGTGGACCAGTTCAATATAGGTGGATGTATCCTGTTGAAAGGTAAGTTCACTCTAAGTTTATTCAATCTATTTAGTTTTACTTTAAATAATATTACTCTAAAAAACTGTTGTTGATATTCTTTCATAGGTTCTTATGTAATCTCAAATCCTATGTCAAAAATAAAAGTCAACCTGAAGGTTCCATTGCAAAAGGTTACCTCCTAGCAGAATCCCTTAATTTTTGTTCAAGATATCTTTCAGAAGATGTTGAAACGAGATTCAATTGGCCCCAAAGGAACTATGATGGTATTGATGATATTGGAGAATCTATATTCTCGAGAAGTGGACGTCCTTTGGGAAAGGTTGAGGCATTTCAATTGAGAAAATTCAAGCACACCGGTATATATTGTTCAACTGTGATGAAGTTGCCCCATTTTTAGAGTAAGTCGTCAGCGTAAATTATATTAAAATTTTTAATTATTATATATCGAATATTGAATAATCAATTTCTTAATTATCAATTGTTTTGTAGTGAGCATGTACAAGAAATTAAAATGCTGCATCCAAGTCGGTTACAACGTTGCCAAATAGAACGGATCCATAATGAACAATTCCACAGTTGGATCGAGAAAAATGTAAGTAATTAAATAATATAGTTGTTTTATAATAAAACATGTTTAATAAAATTCTTTTACTAATCATCTTTCTTATTCAAACATCAAATAGGTGCCAGAAATGATCCATGATGGAAGAGCAAAATCAGAGGAAGTTCAATCACTTGCTAAAGGCCCATAGAGAATAGCAAAACGCTACAAGCGTTACATTATTAACGGGTTTAGGTTTCATACTAGAGATTGGGAGAAAAAAATTAAAAACTCAGAATAGTGGGGTTGTTGTCACTGCAAAGACAACAAGTTATGCTAGTTTAAGGGATCAGAATCTTGTTTGTGGTGATGTAGATTATTACGGTGTTCTTAAGGACATAATAGAGTTACGTTACTCAGAACAACATAGATTTGCTTTATTTAAGTGTGATTGGATTGATGTTAGAACTGATGGAAGGTGGAAGAAAGTAGATGAGTTAAAGTTCCCTCTTGTAAACCTGTTACGAGTGTTTAGTTCTGGTGAATGGTTGATAGATGAACCATTTGTGCTAGCATGTCAAGTACAACAAGTATTTTATGTCCAAGACCCTAGTGAACCAGATTGGCATGTTGTGGTGAAGACAAAACCAAGAGACTTCTATGATATGAGTGAGCAAGTGGGTGTGGCTAATGAGAATTATTGGGAGAATGAACCATTCAGTTATCAAAACTTGGGAGACCATGTTGAAGAGGATGAAAATAGTCTAAATTGGGTTAGGAGTGACATGGTTGGTACAATAGTTGATGCACCTCATGTTGAAGCAAATGTTGATGAAAATGAATGAAACTTTGTTATATGATATTTTCTTTTAATGTTGGATTCTTTTGAATTAATTTAATTTTTTAATTCTAAAGTGTTACTTGATTTGAAATTGTTTCTATATTAGTCAATTTATATTTTTGAAATCATTGTTAGTGTTTTTTTTTCAACTAAATAAGTTCATGGGTTGGCATTATGACATGTAGTTTGTATAAAATTAGGATCTTTTATATTCTTGGATGTGTTTATTTTAGATGGATTCTTCTAGTAGTATTGTGTGACCATAAAAAATGCCTTGAAAAGGATGAGGACCAACTATGTGACTACTTGTCTTCAAGTCAAATCAAAAGATTGCAATTGAAACAAATGGGATTGATCAACCATGCAATGATGGAGCACAAACACTTTCGTCAGTCTTGGGGACTATTGCTCAAGATGGGCAGCTATGTCCACTAACTTATGACGATTGGAGATCTGTTCCTGATGGAAAGAAGGACGATATATGGAGCATGTTAAAGTTCATATGTTAAACTATTAAAGCTTTATTTTTTGTTGATACCATTTTGAACAATATCTTTATACATCATGTAACATTTTACTCATTATTGTAACTCTTTGTACGTAGGAACATTTTATACTTGATGAAGAATCAAAATCTTATTTTCTTAAGAAAGTAGGGACACTATGGAGGAACTGGAAGTACAATTTAAAGAGGAAGTGCTATGATCCTTATGAAACTGATGAGGATCGCATAAAGAATAAAGATCCAAGAGTTCATCCTAGGCAGTTTCGGATGCTTTTGTGCTTTTGGAATGATGAAAAAGGCAAGGTATGTATTTAAAATTCATATTGGAAACAGCATATTAACTTAGATTTGTCCATCTCATGGTTAATGGGTTTTATTTAAATTCAGTTTAATGCTTTCTAGACTAAAATAATTCCTCCTCAATAGTATAAGAAAATGTTGTCAAAGAGGGGGTTGGTAACGAACTGGGCTGGGTTTATGTTCTTATATGATTCCAGTAGATGCAAGTCAGAGGCAGAGCTTATGGTAAAATAATGGCTGTCTGGTCCCTGAACTTTCGAGGACAGTGAGGATTTCAAGTTTTATTTTACTTTCTCTCACTATATCGTGATCATCATCGTGATTCACGATGTGCTGCCACATTCAGATGGGCATAGCAGATCAAATGGCATATAATATTTCATATTTTGTTTTGTCTTTATCCTTTTTTCAATTGAGTTTCTCAAGGTTAGTTTCTCTAAACCTCTGCCAATTGACCTTACCAGGGATGACCACATTGAGATTGGATTAACCTAATATAGTTTGGGGATCTTTCCTGGGTCAACAGTTTTGATTGACGGGTTCAATTTTGGCTCAGAACCATTGGTTTCATTCCGTAATTAGATGAATTTGATTTGGTACTTTTGAAATTTGCTGTATCTGTACTGTTGCATTAGTTCCTCCTGTAGTTGATAACTTGATACATCAATTTTCTTTTCTTCCATGAAAGAAATATATTAGTTTCTAGTTTTAAATTTTTAGAATATCACCCCTTGACATATTATTAAATTTTCAGATGAGAAGTGAAATAAACAAGAAGAATCGTAGCCAACTCCAAATAAGTCACACTTGTGGAACTAGAAGCTACGCTAGAGTTACAGAAATTGAGGTAAATACATAACATTTGTAAAGGGTTTATATTTATTTGCCTTTATCTTTATAGTTCTTTAAATGTTTACTTATCATTTATATTTTGCTTGAAAATAGAAAAAAAAACAGGGGATTGATGAGATTAGCCGTACTGACTTATTCTGCATCACTCATAAGAAAAAAGATGGCACTCCTGTTGATGATGCGTCAGCAGCTATTATGGTAATTTATAAACTTTTATAAATTTTTTGAAGCCTATATAATAAATTCTGATTTGAACCTATATTTTTAGGAGAAGAAAATAACATAACGTATGGAACAATTAGAAGAGAACTCAGAAGACATTATAGCACGAGAGAGTTTATGCTGAAATTTTCCCTCCTGAGAAACATGGTCGGATTCGTGGTGTGGGAATGGGACCTACACCTTCTACCTACATGAAAAGAAGTTGTAATAAAAATATCTCTGGTGATGCTGTTAAAATATCAAGTTTATTATAATTATTAATTTTTTTTGGAAATGGAGACTTGTACTTTTTATTTGATAACTCTTTATGTAAATGATGTTGATTAAATGGCATGTTGAATTTAGATGATTTATGAAGTACAGGAACATTGTGGTTTATGTAGGTAAATATTTCCAGTTTTGAAATAAATAGCTTGACTTTTAAAACTACCATAAATCATGAAATGGCTTTAACCAAGAAAGAAGCATTTGTGGCATGTCTAAACCGTCACAAAATTTAGAGCAAATTGTCATTAAAATATAGTAAATTAATGACGTTTTTCAAGTTTTTAGTAATGTTACCTAAATGTCACTTAAATTGAATTTGCGATGCATATAAGCATCACAAAATTCTATATAAATGCTATTATAGACATATTTTAATTGTCATTAAAGTAAATTTAAGTGTCACTATAATGTTTTTGTGATGTATATAAATATCATTAAATATTCAAATAAACGTCACTAACTTATGTTATAAACGTCATTAATAAATAATTAATAATCATTATTAATAGTTATGTAAATGAATTTGTGACATTTTGTGAAGCATTAGTGATTGCGGCAAGGAGGTATGGTACTGATATGACATTGCGGCATTCTGCCAAAAAAAAGGATATGACATTGCGGCAAGGAGGTATGGCACTGATATGACGTTTTGTAGTGGCCGGAGCACAAATGCCACTGGAAGGTGGTGGGGCCTGATACAAAGGTGGCTGTGGCTTTCGGACTGATTGCGGCAAGGAGGTATGGTACTGATATGACATTGTGGGGAGGGGAGATCTTTATAGGACCCTCCTAAAAGAGGCAACCACCGCACTTCTGAACTCCTTCCAGAGTCTTCCCTACCGGTATCCCACGCTTGCTGTGGTCAGTCGCATGAATTGGGTTCTAGTGGCATCCCCTCGACAGGCCCTGACGATCGCTCTCAGGTTTAAGTGGGCCAACTCCGGCTATGGCAAGGTCACCTGCAATTTAACCCCCTGCAAGTAAAAGCCACCATTTTTCATCGAGACCCAGTCCATTCTATGTTCGAGTCAGCTATGTGGGTGGGGCCTATTTGCCGACAATTTCTGGGCTACAGATTTGTTTCAAATTATTTTGGTCATGAATTCTTGCAGGTCTTGCACTTCTATTAAGAGTTCTTTTCTCGTCATGCATTTGTGTTGTGTCCATTAAGACGATGTAAACAAGTACGGATTTTACTGTTACTTGATTTGTATCGATTATTAACTTAGTAAAAATTTATTTGATCACATGACCCGTTCCAATCTCTGATTAATTTTATGAGGGAGACGATTAAAAAAATATAGAACTGAACGAAGCACAGATGCAATCATATCTTAAAACAATTAGATCGAAGTCATATGCCAAAAAAGAACTGAAATGGAACTACCAATTGCAGTTGCTATGGTAAAAATTATATTCCGCTTAGCAACAACAGCCAACTAAAGCTCATGTTGACAAAATCCGAAAAAAGAAAGAGCATTTCTTCCGGCAAAAATATTCTCTCATGCGTGAACGAATTGACTGGAAGGCAAAAAGTGGCCGCCAAATCTGGTTCACACATTCGAATCTGCAGAGTCCACTTCGAAAAGCAGTTCAGATGAAAGGCCATTTTCTGCAGGCCCAAAAGATACAAAAGAGGAACGACAATACCATGTAATGTCCTTTTGACGCTAATTTCATTAAAAGGAATCCTGTGTTCATATGCAATGCCAGTAACTGATCCCTTGTTTTCCGCCACTTGAGTCTTATCTCCCATGAAGGGAAAAGATTGACAGGGAAAAATTTTTGAGGAAAAAAATGGGCCGAGTTCATTAGGCATTGATCAGCCAAGTCAGCTTTAATTTCCAGGAAAACCATGGCGTTCAATTACCCACTGCGACTCCCTCTCTTTCTTTTCTCAGCGCTCTTGACCGTGATACTAGCAATCCTACCTGGCTTCGTCAACTGTGCTACCCCGGCCCATCGATTCTCAATCGGAGAAGCTACCGTGAACGACATCCAGGTTGCTTTTAAACAAAACACACTCACTTCGAGACAACTGGTGGAGTTCTACCTGGGAAAGATTCGCGAACTAAACCCCATTCTTCGCGGGGTGATCGAGGTGAACCCCGACGCTCTGTCCCAAGCGGATCGGGCCGACCTAGAACGGAAGGCGGGTGTCGGTGGGTGGTCAGCTGGGGGGCTGCATGGCATCCCGGTTCTGCTCAAAGACAACATCGCCACCAAAGACAAACTCAACACCACTGCAGGATCATTTGCACTGCTGGGCTCCATAGTTCCCCGTGATGCAGGTGTCGTGACGAAGCTCAGACATGCAGGCGCCATCATCTTAGGGAAGGCCAGCCTGAGCGAGTGGTCTCATTTCCGTTCATTCGGTGCCCCTAGTGGCTGGAGCGCCCGTGGCGGCCAGGGACGGGTGAGTTGTTTCGTGGAATGTAACATGTAAAGGGATGAAATCTCTGCCGCCGGGTTGGTGCTGCCGCACCAACGGCTGCTGCCACGTGTAGCATCCAATGGTAGCTGCTCACTCCATATTTTTCAATATAAATTGACGTTTCACCTTGAATGAGCAGCTGACGTTGGATGTTACACGTGGTAGCATCCAACGGTGGCTGTATCGTCTGCACGTTATGTGCACCAAGACACAAAGGTGATAGGGCCCACCAGGTGCACATCGTGCTGCAGCCAATTGGGTTGCAGACGATGTGCAATCCTCAAGAACCGATAATCAAACCCTAGTGCCCTTTTAAGGGGGCAAAAGGGGTCGTATCGGTCTTTTATTTCACTAATTTTTTTTAGAGTTTTATTTTATTTATTTATTAAATACTGTAATAGTAATAAATCTAAGTAAATTTCTTCCTTAACTCTTTCACGTTTATAATTTTATTACAAACATTTTTGTCAACCATTTTTGCCGAATTTTGTGGAAGACTAGATTCTCAATGTTGATTTTTAGAATCAAAAATCTTGTTTAGATACTTTGGATTTTAACTCATTCGTTTAAGTAACAACTATGAATTAGGTGTGCAAATCGGTGAGGGAAAACCTGAAACTCCCCCGAACCAAACCGACTTCAGTGTGGTTTGGTTTGGTTCAAAAATCCCTGACCCAAATTAAGTTGGTTCAGTTTTTAGTTTGACGCTTAGTTAATCCGAACCAAATGAACTGAATCGATATGAATCAAATCGAATTAGTATATTTTCCTAAACTGATTCGAATTTTCCTAAATCGAATCGAACCGGTTTTGGGTTTAATGTAATTTGATTTGATTCAATTTTGGATTTAATGTAACTCGGTTTAGTTCGATTGGGGTTTAATGTAATTTGGTTCAGTTCCGTTTTGGGAATGTAATTCAATTCGGGTTGGTTTGGGTTTAATGTAATTTGGTTTGGTTCAGTTCGGTTTGGGTTTAATGTAATTAGGTTAAGTTTTGTGTTTAATGTAATTCGGTTCGGTTCTATTGGAATTTCGATCTTTTATTTTATTTTCGATTCAATTTTTTCGGTTTTATATTTTCGGATTTCAATTCAGTTTGGTTTGGTCTTGGGTTGACTAAAAGTAATCCCGGTTTGGTCTTGGATTGACTTCAACCCAGACCGAACCAACTCGGTTTGCACCCCTACTATGAATAGCTTCTTACTACTTGAATTTTATTTTTCTAACCGTTAGAATCTATAGAAACCCATAAAATGTGGATTGTGGATTTTGGCCAGATTTCAAAATCTGATTGTAAAATCCAACTTTCAAAAACCCTACCAAACAACTTAATAGACCTTGGTTTCTGGATTCTTTTAGAATCCAGAAACCCTACCAAACGACAACTCAATTTTAAAAGTATTGGCACGCAACTATTCCTTTTCTTTCTTCTTTAGTTTAAAATTTTAGAGTAAATTAAACTTCTCCACTGAGGTTTTTGACAACGAAATTTAACATTACAATAATTATGCTAAATGAAGGGATAAAAATATAAATATTAAAAACCAGAGGATATAGGTGCAAATATATCATAAAGCAAGGGTATGAATGCAAAAAGCCCTTCCTTTAATTAGTCTGAATAATAAAAAAGAATGCGTTACATTGAAATGGAGGCAAATGGTTCATATTTTGTTGTACCAATATTTATTGATTTCGGTTCAACCCGGCCTGAAAAGATTTGCATTCTAATATGAGGTGTGTAGAACCCATACGTTCTGTCGGCGGATCCATGCGGGTCGAGTAGCGGATCAGCAATATCCGTGGCAGCAAATATGGCGGCTGTGTCTTTGGGAACGGAGACAGATGGATCGATTCTTTGCCCGGCGAGCTCTAACTCGGTTGTGGGTATCAAACCCACCGTCGGTCTGACCAGTCGAGCTGGTGTTATCCCGATCTCTCCCAGGCAGGACACCATTGGGTAAGTGACTCTGTGACTGGCTTCTACGTCTGTCATTAACAGATGATATTAGCTCAGACTAACATCATTTGCTGCCATTTTTATACTCAAAAACCCATATGTGCTTCCGTTCTAGATACTGATATTTTAATGGAAGAATTTCTGTTCATGTTGGAATGGATAGACCCATTTGTCGGACGGTGGCGGATGCTGTATATTTACTGGATGTGATTGTGGGGTTCGATGAGAAGGATGGCAAGGCTACATGGGAGGCTTCAAAATTCATCCCACATGGCGGATATAAGCAATTTCTGAAGGTAGATGGGCTCCGAGGGAAAAGATTAGGAATAGTGAGGAATCCTTTCTTCAACTTCCTCAAAGGTTCGTCTGTTGCGTCCCAAGCTTTCCAACGTCATTTCAACACATTAAGGTAACAACACATTATACTTACAAAGCAGCTCGCTAACTTAAGTTCAAAGAATGGCTTTCAATTTTGGTGAATGGGATCCTAACATTTTATCACATCATTATTTCCTCACAAAAAAATTGGGGGAAAAAAAAAAGACAAAAGGGTGCAATTCTGGTGGACAATTTGGAAATTGCAGACATCAATGTCATTTCCAACGCCACTGGGAGTGGAGAAGCTACAGCGTTAGTAGCTGAGTTCAAGCAATCCTTGAATAGCTACCTGAAGGAGCTAGTTGCTTCTCCTGTGCGATCCTTGGCAGAAGTGATAGCCTTCAACCAGAAATTCTCAGATTTGGTAAGTATCTATGTTATGTTGGCTCATAAATATGGTAGCTTTTGATGAAAATGATCGATATAAGTCCCTTAATTAAAAATGACAAGTTTATTGGTTTCTTTTTTTAGGAAATGATCAAACAGTTTGGTCAAGACCTCTTCTTGAGGGCTGAAAAAACTAATGGAATAGGTGACAGAGAGAAGAAAGCATTGCTGAACTTGGCCAGACTGAGTAGAGATGGATTTGAGAAGTTGATGAGAGATAATCAACTGGATGCTTTGGTGACTCCGGGAACAACTACACGTCTTCTTGCTATCGGAGGATTCCCAGGAATCAGTGTTCCGGCGGGGTATGGGGAAAATGGAAAGCCATTCGGCATTTCTTTCGGTGGGCTAAGGGGTTCAGAGCCAGAACTAATTGAGATCGGATACGCCTTCGAGCAGGCTACAAAGGTCAGAAAGACTTCTACATTCGAACCTTAAAAGTCTTTGGGGGAGTTTGTTGTTCATGTCCCGTTTAATGTAATCTATCTATGAATAAAACTGTATCGCGATCAATGGAAGTGTTGACTTATCTAAAACATCAGGATTTATGATGGGTTTACTTTTTACTAAATAGCATGTTCATCAAAAAAAAAAAAAAAAATGGTTTGCTTAGCCAATCAAGCAAAATCTCAGGAGCACATGCATGGCCAGTTCATGGCATGATTGGCATCTACAAAGCTTAATTAGCTGAATCATAAACAAATTTGACTCGGCCTCATCAATCACACGATCGATTCAGGCTTAAATTTTCCAATTTCACGTACGTGCCAATTAAGTGAAATCATTTATATATAGCAGAGTTGTTTTATGGAATACTTTGATCCGGTGCCTACAAATCATGTATACACGTGATTGGAATGAATGAATAGAGTAGTGAAGACCATTTCACTGTTTCTACCTTCTGCTTTTATTGAACAAGAAATTGCTTCATTATAAAATAGACAACGTAGGGATCTTTCCAGAATGAAAACCCAAAAATGAGAATCATTCAAGTTCAAGCAGTGAAGTAGCTCTTAATGTTAGCGATTTGCCAACCCACATTTGATGACATAAAAAGGAATTGGTTCTTCATCCCTGCTGGAAATGGTTGAGGGGTCTTCCTTTCCCTCACCTTTCACTCATAGGTAGAGTTCCTGGCCGAGGTACCTTCTTTCCGCATCCTGCAACCGTACATTCCACATTCCTCTATTGCGGTCCAAGAGAACGGATACACCTGCTCAAGTATCAGACAAAACCATAAACCATATTTTTAATCATATTTTGAGTAAATCAAGCGTGTTATGAGTTTATATATGCACAAGCAAACCTGGACAGTAGAGCGAGAAACGGCATCGAACATGTTGTACATTGACGGCTTACTCTTGTCCCATCTCCCAAAATCCATGCTTCAAAAATCAATTGACCCATTTGGTTAGAAGTTGAAACTTAGATATTACCATTAACATATAGGGGTCTGTAACAAGAATGAGTAAGGCTCACCCAACAACGAAGAAATTGTAGCCATCAATGTGCCATGTTTGCAAGACCGGTTCAGGGTTCTGAAAGACCACATGGATGAAGTCATGGTGTAACACACAAAGTAGATCTTTCTTTCATCAAGATTATTTACCTTAATTTATGAACGGGCTGGTTCCATAGAGTACTTATAATCGAAGGGTAAGGGTCCTGGGGGTAACAGGCCGATTGGATTTCCTTGAGACCCAGGGTATTGAATAACAGCAACACCTGAAACTTCCGGTTCTATAAACCGGGTGGTCACAACCATGTAATATGCTGCACCTGCCGGCTGGGTTGCATTAACCAGCACTGAATAAGATTGGCCAACATGGATGTCCAGATTCTGGTAGTATTGTTTAAGTGTGTAGGACCCTTCAGTCTCCACCAACTGCATCATATGATCCTGAATTCTAAAGTTCAGTGACGTTTTTAAGCCCACATTTGAGATCCTTAGCCTATAGGTTTTCCCTGTAAACAATAAACATTAACAACAATAAAGCAAAGTTGTAAGATCATCTAGAGGAAGTAACCAAACATCTCTACCAGGGATGACCACATTGAGATGGGATTAACCCAATATAGTTTGGGGATCTTTCCTGGGTCAACAGTTTTGATTGACGGGTTCAATTTTGGCTCAGAACCATTGGTTTCATTCGGTAATTAGATGAATTTGATTTGGTACTTTTGAAATTTGCTGTATCTCTACTGTTGCATTAGTTCCTCCTATAGTTGATAACTTGATACATGTATGAAAGGATGGGTGGACTGCATGCATGAACAAGTACACATGCCTGAAGGTGACACTGTATTACCTGATATGGGATATCAAAAGAAGCCGTGATTATATTATCGCTTTGCTTCTGTTAGAAGTAGCTGTTTTGAAATAAATCATTTCTTAATTTTAAAACTACCATAAATCATAAAATGGCTTTAAACAAAAAAGAAGCATTTGTGGCATGTCTAAACCGTTAAAAATTTAGAGCAAATTGTCATTAAAATATAGTAAATTAATGACGTTTTTCAAGTTTTTAGTGACGTTTCCTAAATTTCACTTAAATTGAATTTAAATGCCATTACAGACATGTTTTAATTGTCATTAAAGTAAATTTAAGTGTCACTATAGTGCTTTTGTGATGTATATAAATGTCATTAAATATTCAAATAAACGTCACTAACTTATGTGGTAAACGTCATTAATAAATAATTAATAATCATTATTAATAATTATGTAAATGAATTTGTGACATAAATAAACGTCACTGATGTTTCAGTATCAGTGACGTTTATAAAACGTCACTACAAAGCCTACTTTTTGTAGTGGCCGGAGCACAAATGCCACTGGAAGGTGGTTGGGCCGGATACAAAGGTGGCTGTGGCTTTCGGACTGATTGCGGCAAGGAGGTATGGTACTGATATGACATTGTGGGGAGCACAAATCCCACGCTTGCTGTGGTCAGTCGCATGAATTGGGCTTTAGTTGCATCCCCTCGACAGGCCCTGACGATCGCTCTCAGGTTTAAGTGGGCCAACTCCGGCTATGGCAAGGTCCCCTGCAATTTAACCCCCTGCAAGTAAAAGCCACCATTTTTCATCGAGACCCAGTCCATTCTATGTTCCAGTCTGTTATGTGGGTGGGGCCTATTTGCAGGTCTTGCACTTCTTTTAAGAGTTCTTTTCTCGTCATGCATTTGTGTTTTGTCGATTAAGACGATGTGAACAGGTACGGATTTTACTGTTACTTGATTTGTATCGATTATTAACTTAGTAAAAATTTGTTTGATCACATGACCCCTTCCAAATAAAGAACTGAAATGGAACTACCAATTGCAGTTGCTATGGTAAAAATTATATTCCGCTTAGCAACAACAGCCAACTATAGCTCATGTTGACAAAATCCAAAAAAGAAAAAAGCATTTCTTCCGGCAAAAACGTTCTTTCCTGCATGAATTGACTGGACGGCAGAAAGTGGCCAAATCTCGTTCACACATTCGAATATGCGGAGTCCACTTCGAAAAGCAGTTCACATGAAAGAAATATGAATTATTATGTGGGTGGAGCCTATTTGCAGGTCTTGCAATTTTTTTAAGGATATTTTTGAAAGAAATATTTCATAAAAGTAAAATGATACTGATTCTCCTCCTCAATTATGCTAAAAAGATATTATTATTTTTTAATTACTAAGAATTGAACGACTGAATATGAATTATTATAAAAAGGTATAACTGAAAACCAATTTTCCCAAAATTTTTGAGTTAAAAAAGGGGGCCGAGTTCATTCGGCGTTGATCAGCCAAGTCAACTTTCATTTCCAGGAAAACCATGGCGTTCAAGTACCTACTGCGACTCCCTCTCTTTCTTTTCTCAGCGCTCTTGACCGTGATACTAGCAATCCTACCTGGCTTCGTCAACTGTGCTACCCCGGCCCATCGATTCTTGATCGGAGAAGCTACCGTGAACGACATCCAGGTTGCTCTTAAACAAAACACACTCACTTCGAGACAACTGGTGGAGTTCTACCTCGGAAAGATTCGCGAACTAAACCCCATTCTTCGCGGGGTGATCGAGGTGAACCCCGACGCTCTGTCCCAAGCGCATCGGGCCGACCTAGAACGGAAGGCAGGTGTCGGTGGGTGGTCAGCTGGGGGGCTGCATGGCATCCCGGTTCTGCTCAAAGACAACATCGCCACCAAAGACAAACTCAACACCACTGCAGGATCATTTGCATTGCTGGGCTCCATAGTTCCCCGTGATGCAGGTGTCGTGACGAAGCTCAGACATGCAGGCGCCATCATCTTAGGGAAGGCCAGCCTGAGCGAGTGGTCTCATTACCGTTATTCCAGTGCCCTTAGTGGCTGGAGCGCCCGCGGCGGCCAGGGACGGGTGAGTTGTTTCGTGGAATGTAACATGTAAAGGGATGAAATCGTTTGCCACTAGGTTGATGCGGCAGACGATGCAACACCGTTGGATGCTGTCACGTGTAGCATTCAACGGCAGCTGCTCACTTCATATTTTTCAATATAAATTGACATTTCACATTGAATGAGCAGCTGTCGTTGGATGCTATACGTGGCAGAATCCAACGGTGGCTGTATTGTCTGCCGCACCAACCCAACTGCACATTTCAACCCACATGTAAAAGTCATTGGTTATGGCACGTTGTATGCACCAAGACACATATGTGATGGGGCACACTAGGTGCACATCGTGCTGCAGCCAATTGGGTTGCAGACCATGTGCAATCCTCTAGAACCAATAATCAAACCAAAGTGCCCTTTTAAGGGGGAAAAAGGGGTCAAAAGGGGGTCTTTTATTTCACTAATTTTTTTTAAAGTATTATTTTGTTTATTTACTAAATACTGTAATAGTAATAAACCTAGTAAATTTCTTCCTTAACTCTTTCACGTTTATAATTTTATTACAAACATTTTTGTCAACCATTTTTGCCGAATTTTGTGGAAGACTAAAGGGTCGTTTGGTAGGGCTTCTTCTGGATTATGGATTATAATCTAGATTTTGAAAAACTAGATTCTCAATGCTGATTTTTCTTATTTAAATACTTTGGATTTTAACTCATTTGTTTAAGTAACCACTATGAATTAGGGGTGCAAATCAGTTAGGGAAAACCCGAAACTCGCCCGAACCAAACCGACTTCAGTGTGGTTTGATTCGGTTCGGTTAAAAAATCCCTAACACAAATTAAGTCGGTTCAGTTTTTGGTTTGACGCTTAGTTAATCCAAACCAAAAGAATTGAACCGAACCGAATCAAATCGAATTAGTATATTTTCCTAAACTGGTTCGAATTTCCCTAAATCGAATCAAACCGGTTTTGGGTTTAATGTAATTCGATTCGATTCAATTTTGGGTTTCATGTAACTCTGTTCAGTTCGGTTTGGGTTTAATGTAATTCGGTTCAGTTCGGTTTTGGGTTTAATGTAATTCAATTCGGGTTGGTTTGGGTTTAATGTAATTTGCTTTTGTTCAATTCGGTTTGGGTTTAATGTAATTCAGTTTGGTTCTGTTGGAATTTTAGTCTTTTAGTTTACTTTCGATTCGATATTTTCGGTCTTATATTTTCAGATTTCAATTTGGTTTGGTTCGGTCTTGGGTTGACTAAAAGTAATTCTGGTTCGGTCTTGGATTGACCTCAACTCCGACCAAACCAACTCGGTTTGCACCCCTACTATGAATAGCTTCTTACTACTTGAATTTTATTTTTTAAACTGTCAGAATTTATAGAAACCCATAAAATGTGGATTGTGGATTTTGGCCAAAATTTAAAATCTGATTGTAAAATCCAACTTTCAAAAACCCTACCAAACAACTTAATAAACCTTGGTTTCTGGATTTTACTAAAATCCAAAAACCCTACCAAACGACACCTAAATTTTAAAAATATTTGCACGCAACTCTTCCTTTTCTTTCTTCTTTAGTTTTAAATTTTAGATTAAATTAAACTTACCTCCCCTAAGGTTTTTGACAACGACAAATACCTCCCCTATGGTTTCTGAAATGAAATTAAATTCCCTTGTTAGACTTGAAAAGTAATATAAATAGTAATATGACAATTTTGTCCCTTAAATTATGCTATATTTGCATCTATATTTTCTTGTCTTTCATATTTGTATTTATACCCCTCATTTTTGCATAATTTTTTGCAGTAATAAATCCCCGACGTTAAAGTTTGGTAACTTCTTTTGTTTATTTTTATTAGATGAGTAAAGCAACCTTCTATAAAATAAAAATATTTTGTATTTATCAGGTATATTGTCTTATATTTTCATTTTTATCCATATATTATTATATTTATTGCATATATTCTTTAAGCCTTTGATATTAACTTGCTCAATTAAGAATTTTTCATTGGAATTCCACCTAGCCAGTAGCCACATATGCATTTGGCTATTCAATAAATTTTTTTTTTAATCTTATAGAAGGTTAATTTAGTCATTTAATAAAAATAAAAATCAAAACTTAATGAAATTTAACATTACAATAATTATGCTAAATGGAGGGGTAAAAATACAAATACTAAAAACCAGAGAATATAGATGCAAATATATCATAAAGCAAAGGTATGAATGCAAAAAGCCCTTCCTTTAATTAGTCTCAATAATAAAAAAGAATGCATAACATTGAAATGGAGGCAAATGGTTCATATTTTGTTGAACCAATATTTATTGATTTCGGTTCAACCCGGTCTGAAAAGATTGGCATTCTAATATGAGGTGTGTAGAACCCATACGTTCTGTCGGCGGATCCATGCGGGTCGAGTAGCGGATCAGCAATATCCGTAGCAGCAAATATGGCGGCAGTGTCGGTGGGAACGGAGACAGATGGATCGATTCTTTGCCCGGCGAGCTCTAACTCGGTTGTGGGTATCAAACCCACCGTCGGTCTGACCAGTCGAGCTGGTGTTATCCCGGTCTCTCCCAGGCAGGACACCATTGGGTAAGTGACTCTGTGACTGGCTTCTACGTCTGTCATTAACAGATGATATTAGCTGATCAGACTAACATCATTTTCTTCCATTTTTTATACTCAAAACCCATATGTGCCTCCGTTCTAGATACTGATATTTTAATGGAAGAATTTCTGTTCATGTTGGAATGGATAGACCCATTTGTCGGACGGTGGCGGATGCTGTATATTTACTGGATGTGATTGTAGGGTTCGATCAGAAGGATGGCAAGGCTACTAGGGAGGCTTCAAAATTCATCCCACATGGCGGATATAAGCAATTTCTCAAGGTAGATGGGCTCCGAGGGAAAAGATTAGGAATAGTGAGGAATCCTTTCTTCAACTTCCTCAAAGGTTCGTTTGTTGCGTCCCAAGCTTTCCAACGTCATTTCAACACATTAAGGTAACAACACATTATACTTACAAAGCAGCTCGCTAACTTAAGTTCAAAGAATGGCTTTCAATTTTGGTGAATGGGATCCTAACATTTTATCACATCATTATTTCCTCACAAAAAAATTGGGAAAAAAAAAAAGACAAAAAGGTGCAATTCTGGTGGACAAATTGGAAATTGCAGACATCAATGTCATTTTCGACTCCACGAGTGAAGATATAGCATTAGACGCTGAGTTCAAGCAATCCTTGAATCGCTACCTGAAGGAGCTAGTTGCTTCTCCAGTGCGATCCTTGGCAGAAGTGATAGCCTTCAACCAGAAATTCTCAGATTTGGTAACTATCTATGTTATGTTGGCTTCATATATATGGTAGCTTTTGATGATAATGATCGATATAAGTCCCTCAATTAAAAATGACAAGTTTATTGGTTTCTTTTTTTTAGGAAATGATCAAACAGTTTGGGCAAGACCTCTTCTTGAGGGCTGAAAAAACTAATGGAATAGGTGACATAGAGAAGAAAGCATTGCTGAACTTGGCCAGACTGGGTAGAGATGGATTTGAGAAGTTGATGAGAGATAATCATCTGGATGCTTTGGTGACTCCGGAGGCAACTATTTCACGTCTTCTTGCTCTCGGAGGATTCCCAGGAATCACTGTTCCGGCGGGGTATGAGAAAAATGGAAAGCTATTCGGCATTTTTTTCGGTGGGCTAAGGGGTTCAGAGCCAAAACTAATTGAGATCGGATACGCCTTCGAGCAGGCCACAAAGGTCAGAAAGACTCCTACTTTCAAACCTTAAAATTCTTTGGGGGAGTTTGTTGTTCATGTCCCGTTTAATGTAATCTATCTATGAATAAACTGTATCGCGATCAATGGAAGCGTTGACTTATCTAAAACACCTGGATTTATGATGGGTTTACT
This sequence comes from Buxus sempervirens, assembly GCA_947561395.2. NCBI lineage: Eukaryota > Viridiplantae > Streptophyta > Magnoliopsida > Buxales > Buxaceae > Buxus > Buxus sempervirens. Next base: position 40,673,624 of record OX387190.1, read on the forward strand.
TTTTACTAAATAGCATGTTCGTAAAATAAAAATAGTTTGCTTAGCCAATCAAGCAAGATCTCAGGAGCACAGGCATGGCCAGTTCATGGCATGATTGGCATCTACAAAGCTTAATTAGCTGAATCATAAACCAATTTGACTCAGCCTCATCAATCACACGATCGATCCAGGCTTAAATTTTCCAATTTCACGTACGTGCCAAGTGAAATCATTTATAGCAGAGTTGTTTTATGGAATACTTAGATCCGGGGCCTAAAAATCATGCATACACGTGATTGGAATGAATGAATAAAGTAGTGAAGACCATTTCACTATTTCTACCTTCTGCTTTTATTGAACAAGAAATGGATTCATTATAAAGTAGACAACGTAGGGATCTTTCCAGAATAAAAACCCAAAAATGAGAATCATTCAAGTTCAAGCAGTGAAGTAGCCATATGTTAATTAATCAACAAATATTAAAATGAAAATGATTGAAAAACAAAACGAGATTCAAGTAAGGAATAGCTCTTGAGGTTAGCGATTTGCCAACCCACATTTGATGACATTCAAAGGAATTGGTTCTTCATCCCTGCTGGAAATGGTTGAGGGGTCTTCCTTTCCCTCACCTTTCACTCTTAGGTGGCGTTTGGTGGGCATTATAAAATCTGGATTCTGATTATAAACCTAGATTCTATATTCCAAATTTTATTTTCCTGATTTTAAAATCTAAAAATCCTATTTGGATAAATAGGATTATGAACTTAGATATTTAAACCATAATCTAGAATCTTGTTTGGTTGACATTGATTATTGAGATTAAATTTGAGGTTTTGTATTAAAAATTGCATAAAAAATAATATAATTTATATAGAAAAATAAAAGTCTTATTTAAAATCGTATATATTATTATATAATATGTATATTTTGACATAATATATAAATTTATATATAATATTATTGTATATTTTTATAATAATATTATATATAATATAATAGCATTATTATATTATATTATGTGTATTATAATAATATTATTATAACATCATATAATACTATTATAATATTATATAATATATATAATAATTATATTAATATTATACTCTATAATATATATTATATTATAATATAAATCATATTATAATAATATAATTTATGTTTATTATATTATTATAATAAATTTATTACAATATTAAATATAATATACTAATATATTGTTACATTTTAATATATTAATATTATATTAATATATTAAATATTATAATAATTAATATAATATTATGATTATAAAATATGTTTATTACCATATTATAATAAATTTATTACAATATTAAATTTAAAAATATTATATATTATAATATATATATATATATATATATATATATATATATATTATAATATAATAATATGTTTATTATAATAGTATAATATTATAATATATTACATTATAATACTTACAATGTTATTATTTATTATAGTATGTTTTACATAATATGTTATACATAATCTCTAGAATCACAGACTTTGAACATTTAAGCACCAATGCCCATAATCTCTATAATCACCAAAAAATTAGATACTGATTATGGGTTTAATTATACAATCGGACAGTAGAATCTAGCCTTAAAATCCCAACCAAACACAGCTTTTAGATTATGGAATCAGATTCTACTAGAATTCAGATTCTATAATACCCACCAAACGCCCCCTTAGGTAGAGATCCTGGCCGAAGTACCTTCTTTCCACATCCTGCGACCGTACATTCCACATTCCCCTATTATCCATTTCCAACAGTATTGCGGTCCAAGAGAACGGATACACCTGCTCAAGTGTCACACAAAACCATAAACCATAATTTTAATCATATTTTGAGTAAATCAAGCTTGTTATGAGTTTATATATGCACAAGCAAACCTGGACAGTAGAGCGAGAAACGGCATCGAACATGTTGTACATTGATCGCTTACTCTTGTCCCATCTCCCAAATTCCATGCTTCAAAAATCAGTTGACCCATTTGGTTGGAAGTTGAAACTTAGATATTACCATTAACATATATATAGGGGTCTGTAACAAGAATGAATAAGGCTCACCCAACAACGAAGAAATTGTAGCCATCAATGTGCCATGTTTGCAAGACCGGTTCAGGGTTCTGAAAGACCACATGGATGAAGTCATGGTGTAACACATCAATAACTGGAGTCCCCAGTGCAGGAAGACGATTATCTGGTACGTCGGGAATGATATTAGGTGAGAAGACATCATTAAGCTGGAAGTAGTCCGCCAGCTTCAATGGTGTTTCTGGGTTCACATAAGAGATGCCATTAACGGTATACCGGCCGGTGTCCTCGAACTTCCAAACCATTCTCAAGGATAATGGTGCGCGAGATATTGATGAGGCCATAATGGAAGGAACCTTGTGGGTTTGGTCGAGCCGCACCTACTGCTAAATCCCACCTGCAGGATAACAGAAAATGCATCCTCATTTCACAGAACACAAAGTAGATCTTTCTTTCATCAAGATTATTTACCTTAATGAACGGGCTTGTTCCATAGAGTACTTATAATCGAAGGGTAAGGGTCCTGGGGGTAACAGGCCGATTGGATTTCCTTGAGACCCAGGGTATTGAATAACAGCAACACCTGAAACTTCCGGTTCTATAAACCGGGAGGTCACAACCATGTAATATGCTGCACCTGCCGGCTGGGTTGCATTAACCAGCACTGAATAAGATTGGCCAACATGGATGTCCAGATTCTGGTAGTATTGTTTAAGTGTGTAGGACCCTTCAGTCTCCACCAACTGCATCATATGATCCTGAATTCTAAAATTCAGTGACGTTTTTAAGCCCACATTTGAGATCCTTAGCCTATAGGTTTTCCCTGTAAACAATAAACATTAACAACAATAAAGCAAAGTTGTAAGATCATCTAGAGGAAGTAACCAAACATCTCTATCAGTATATATGTGAAATAACCAGCAACAACATACTAAAAAGATTATGCTTTTTACGTGTACTAAGCATACCTGGCTGAAATTGAAATTTTGCTTCATAAGGTCCGAGGCCGTTGATGAGGATTCCATCTGGTAGAGTCAATGGGTTGCCATGATCAAATGAAGCCCTCATGTCCTTTTGCCAAAATGAACCATGAGCTCCTTTCAGTTAAGCGAAAATATTTATAACAGTAACAACTGAATTGTATTCTTATATACAAACTTACCCGATAATCTGCACTGTACCAATCCCCAATCAAGATATCGATCTCTTTGAATGGACGTGGGAACGGAACAGGAATGACCTCCCGGTTGTTGATGCGGATGGCGCCATATCCACCAGCAGCCTTTTGAAATAGAAGTGAAGGGAAATAAAAGAAGCTTCCAATCTGATCTTTCATCTGAATACTATATGTCCAGTTTTGTCCCGGCAATATTGGACAGTTGGTCCCTTGCACCCCATCCTGCCGTGAGTTCTTCCTCTGTTGCACCCCATTCCTGAAACCCACAAACAAAGCGAAGCAGTGAAATGGAATGTTAAAGTATATGCATTCACAAGTTTGTTGGGGATGAGATTTTACTCTCTATTGACTCTCCTCACTCCCTCCTTCTCTTGTTAGGAATATAATTAAATATATAAAACTCACCCATACTATTAGCTTAAGTTTCTAGTGGGAACGGTGTATAGGGCTTCCATAAAATGGGTTTGAGTCTGGCCCAAACGTGAGGGGAGTATTAGTAATATAATTAAATAAATGAAGCTCACTCCTACCTACTATTAGGTTAAGCTTTTAGTAGGAACAGTCTTCTATATTTCTACCATTATTCTGATCTTTAGTTTTCCATTCTCTTAATTTATTCCAAATTCAATTGGTTTTGATCTGTTTATGGATCAGTTTTTTGTAATGGTGGCTCTGTTCGATAAACCAAAATATTGTAATGTGACCGAATAGATTCTGGCATGCCCATGGCTTTGAATTAATAAGATCATTAGGCACTACTCGACTGAACTACTCTTTTGTTGCATCAGGAAACGATCAGATTAATCATATGTTTCTACCGTACTGATTCTCCTGATCCTAATTACCAAATTCATACACATTCCAAAAATGTTTGGTTCAATTTATACAATCCCCGGAAACCTCAAAATCCCTACGGCAATATTGAGTGATTGACTGCAATTGGATAGAAAAGACTGAGAGGCGAATTACCATCAATATATATATATTCAAAGACATCAACACATATTTTTAAGATAAAGAAAACTGGAAGACCGTATGGATGAGGAAGAGACAGGCAGAACGGTATAAGCAACAGTTCTATATTGTTTTTCAACGGTGGATTCATTATTCTATTCAAAATCTTTATGTTGCAACATTCAAGCCAAGGCACAGGCCACAAGATTACGGAGGGAGGAAATTTCTTCTAGACAGTTTAAGATAAAACTGGTATTAGTAAATCTGGAGATCAATAGAAATATTACCTGTTAGTTCTACCAAGGTTTGCAATATCAGTGTCGTGGAAAAAACAGCACGCTGCCGGCATGTAGGCAAAACGCTAGAAAAATAAAAAATAAAAAGGCAAAAATTAGAAAAAAAAAATTGCTTTTTTTGGTTCTGTTGATTTTTCGGCAGTACGCCGCAAAAATTGCTGATGAAAATTTTAAAAAAATCAATTTATTTGTATCTAGGATGTTTGTACCTTGTGTTTGTCCTTTTTATGTATGCTAAGTTGCACATGTCTAAAGTGTTGAAATATCATATTTGAGCCATCTTATATACATAATCATGCTACATAATTGTGCCGTCACCTTTTAGGTTGTTATCCATTTAACCCGCCCGATTGCCATCCCGGTCAAAGTAATGTACAAAATTACAAGAAAACATATATTAAGTGATTAAATCAAATGTCTGTCCATTTATTTAAAAATGTTGTTTCTTCGTTGGATGGAGGTTTCGGAAAAAAAAAAAAAAAGGATTGTATCTCTTGCATAGGATATACAGCCACCCAAGGAGGACGTTCTGTGTTGTGGGCCCGTGTCAACATCTTCATTTCGGATTAAACATGCGTTACTATATTTTGCATCTTCTTCTGATCTCGTGACCGACATCAGCGAGACTATCGAGAGATACGGAATGGATTAGCATGTGGGGTGAATCTTTAACCCAGCATAGTTAAACCATGGTTAAGTGTTTCTATTGCGTCTAAGCCTTGTCTATATAACAAGGTTATTTATCCCTGCAGCCGAATCATATACCTCAGCGCACAGGATCATGACTGCCGCGTCCTCCTCTTCGTTTCTCAGCTCTTCATTTCTCATCCTCAACCCAAGATTCCATCTCCACGCAGACTCCCCGTCGCCGGCGCGTCTCAGATCCCGTCAACCTCGGTTCTATGCCGCTTGCGCATCCGCAGCAGCGGAGAGGACAAGGCCCGCGCATCTATCTTTGCCGAAATCGGCTTCGCCCGCATCGTTATACGAGGTTCTCGGGATTCCGATGTGCGCCTCCTGTCAAGAAATTAAGGCCGCGTATCGGAGGTTAGTTAGGGTTTGTCATCCGGATGTCGTCGCCGTCGATCGGAAGGACACTTCGGCTAGCGAATTTATGAAGATCAACGCTGCATACTCGACTCTGTCAGATCCCCAGAAGCGCGCCGATTACGATCGCAAGCTCTTTAGAAGGAAGCGGCCGGTTGGTCCGACACCGGTTTATTCGTCGATGTCCGGATTTTCGGGCTATACTCGCCGGAATTGGGAGACAGATCAGTGCTGGTAACCGGCTGATGCTTCTTGTTCTTCATTGAGAAACCAAATGAAGATTATTTACAATCTATTGAATCAAGAGGGAAAAAAAGTGAAGAAATAACAGAGGCAAAGCCCGGTTATACTGAGAGAGAGACCTACATACAGTCTTATGACAAGGTGCAGAGGTGGGGATGCGAAGGATCAGAAGCATAAGAACAGATGCGGACATGGTGTGTGGTGGTACCTTCGTGAGCACCTCATGAAGCATATCGCATCTTAGCAGAATTCGCCCATCGAGATGTATTGTTATCCATGTAATGGATGTAACCGTTCCAAGGTTCGACTTGGAACCAGTTCTGTGAATAGCTAACGTTACAGTGAGAAATTTGAAGCATGATGCAAACGCTGGTTCTCATCTTCATTTTCTTTTCATTCTCTTGAAAATCAAATTTTGTTGCTATTGTTAGTTTTATGCATAAATCGACAGTCGAAGTTGTGACCAAGGAAACTGGGCGTCGTCGTGGAAGCCTGCAACTCTTCATCAGGAGCAAAGAAAGCTTCTGCTAATGAAAAGTCAACATGGAAACAGAAATAACAAAAACATGGAAAAAAAATTTTTTGAAAGGATTACTGTTGATTATTATGTACGCGAATGACCATGTAGTTTGTACCTTCCCTCTAACGGCATTAGTCATTTGATATTCGTTAGTGCCTTTGTGGATCCGTTAATTAGTGCGGGAAGCTATTCAAGAAGTGCTAGCGAAGACTTTTAATCAGCGAGCCGGACTCCGTTTTTCTTCGTATGAACGTGATGTTGCTCGCCCGCCACGAAACCCCACCAATGGGATGGTGGGATGATGGCCTGCGGGGGCCACATTGATGCATGTATATAGATTTGGGTCAACCTTGATAATTGAGCCGACAAATACGTCTAATAGGCTTCCATCCCTTTGGTTCCTGAGACCATATCAGTTGGAACCTACAGTGGAAGATTTGTTGGTCCAACGGTGAGTGGGGGTGTACATGTCAGCATCATTCACAAACGTGTACACCCCACTCACCATTGGACCAGTAGATATTCCAGTAAGGGGTTCCAGCCGATTTCAAGTCTTGGTTCTTCTAAAAGAAATCTATCTAATCTTATTTAATTTCATATTGGCTAGCAAGGTTCGGGTTTCTAGAACATGACGCCTGGTCTAGTGCCATTATTATACTTGGGGCATTATAGCTGGACAATTGATCAACATGGATGACACTATTTTCTATATAAATTGAGGCTTTTATAAAGGATAGAAAATTTATCTAGCTGTGATCTACTGAACCCTCTATTAGATTATGGTATGATTGGTTAGATCAAAACAACTTTCAGAAATAAAGAATTCACCACTTTATCGCTACGTCCTTTATGGCTTCTTGGTTTCTTCCACACCCTCAGAAACGGCCGGAAGCATTATTTGGACAGAATGATAAAGTTTTTCCGAGAAATAAAATAATCCATGGCTCCACCAAATTCACATTTCATAATCATACAAAAATTCAGATGATTTTTAGAAGCGAAATCAATAAACATTTCGTACCTTGCATCGACTGCAATTGGTTAAATGATGGGTTAACCATTTGGATCTCGTACCAATTAAAGAAAAAAAAACACCGACACGGTTTCCGCTTATAGAACAGTTTGGATTGCAAGTGACGCAACAATCCATTGGATCGAACCCAATCCCGCTGCCCCATGCAAGATTCTAAGACATCAGCCCCGGTCCCCCAGGTCCCTAAAGTCCAAGCCCCAACAAGTCTACTTGATCCTTGAACATAAAGAACTCTTTGTGGTTTTGATTTGGGGTAGTCAATTCGGGGGGTATAACAGTCTTGTAAAATTTTTAAGAGAAATTATAAGAAAATAGGGATAAGCATCATTAATCCATGTGGAATATTTAAAGGGTGCCATAACTTCTCGAGTAGAAAAGGTCTGATTGGCCAAATCATTTTTTCATGACAAAAATGGATTATATAACCCAATATAAATAATACAGGGACCAGAAAGGTTGAAATAGCAACAAACATAACCTTTGATACTTAAATGTATTTTTTTTTTTTATAGAAAGAACTATCAATATATATTTCTACCATAAAATAATGAAAGCATTTCCTCTGGAGCGATTATCCCATGGTGCCGTGAAACCATCACACGGGATGCAGTTTGGGATGTGGACCCCCCTATTGAAATGGGCATCCATCCGCACGTTTCACACGGTTCCATTGAGTGGCATCAGATGATACGGTCTCTAAAATAATGCATGCAAAAAGTCTTTCACCCAGTTTGTAAGTACTTTTTATTAGTGTGTGCATGGTTTCAAAAATAAAATATATAGATTTCTACAGTTTTCTTAAATTTCTAAATTCAAACGAAAATTTCTCAACGTTTCTATATATAGGTTTTAAAAGAAAGGACAATTTTTTTGCATTCCTTTAAGCAGGAACGTTCATTCATTGGTGTCAATCTTTCTATAGTAATGCATGGCCAAAAAAAGAAAAAAAAAAAGAATTTATGCTACCATATAAAGCCACATAGGCAAAAAAAGATGGGGCTTCTTGAAGAAGTACTTCTGCATCTACAACAGGGGAATTATGAGCTGGAGATATTGAAAATCAACCAAGCTATCGAATCCAAGATTCGAGATATCTCCAACAGCCAGTTGACATAAAACATAAAATATCTCATGGAAGAGGAAGCAAAAAATAATTTGAAAATGAAAGGTCGCAAGGGTGGAGACAACCCCTTCCTCATCCTGTGGAAGAGTATTTCATTTCACTCACTAATATGAGCTGGAGATGCTCAATAAATTGAGTCTAGAAGAGATGGATAAGAACCTTTATGAGAATTTGCAAACCACGCGGTATTTGGTGTTTATTGATGATTTATGGATCACGGAAGCTTTGTATTGCTTGGAAAATGCTTTACTGGACGGGAGAAATGGAAGAAGATTATTGCTTAACAACTCGCAACAGAAAAGTCACTCGGCATGCTGATAGAGCCTTCTCCACAAACTACGGTTTCTAGGAAAAGAGGAGATCGAGTTGGAGATTATCCTGTAAGGAAGCATTCACTCACCTTGTCCATACAAAGCTGTACCTGGATTTGGAGGTGCTTGGAAGGAGATGGTCAGAAGATGTGATGGTTTACCGCCTGGAGTCATTGTATTGTCATGGCTGTTATCAAGGAAAGGAGATCAGCAGATGAGTGGGAACGAGTTCTTAAACCACATAAGCAAAATATTTAAGGGAAGGCCAAAACCAGATTTGAAGAATATTAGCCTTGAGCAACAGGGAATTACCCCATCACTTGAAATCATTCTTTCTTTTATTTGGGCCTTTTCCTAGACGACTGTGATCCCAACAAAGAAACTGATCAGGATGTGGGTCGTAGAGGGATTCATAGCAAGAGATGAAGAAAATTTGAAGGACACTGCCGAAGATTACGTAAATGAGTTCATTAAAAGATGCATAGTTAATCACATCATCATCAAAAATTTTTCCTCACTGCATGCTATGCCCAACAACTTTAGAATATGTTCATTTCCTATTTTGTCTTTTTTAGTCACAAGTCTATCTTAGCATCCTCGTCTTGATAACACTCATCTTCTTAACATATTGTTTATTTACCACCCAATATTCTATACCATACAACATAACTGGTCTGATTGTTTGTTTTATAAAAAGATATTCTTTAATTTAAACTGAAGGGTATTAATATGCTATTTCCCCACTGTAAACTGTCGGTGTACATATAAAGTTCGGTTTGCCTTCTCTTAATATATCCTTCTGATTACCAGTAAAAAAAATTCAAGTAGAACATGCTTATCACACAATAAGTCAACCAGCTCTAATCCTCTGTTGTAGCTTCTCTCAAGCTATGAAAAGCTACAACAGAGGTGTGAAAAGCTTCAACAGAGGACAAGGTCTAAAGCACCCCTCTATTGTAGCTTTTCTCAAATCACCCCTACGTTCAATACTCTTCATCAATTTCTCCATCCTCAAGTTGTGAATATGAGTTCAAAGAGGACAAGGCCTAATGCATGTCACATTCATGATTCACTGACATTTTTGCATCTCAAAATTGAAGAAAAATCCTTCAATATTCATGTAAAACCAAGCATTGAACCTGTCGCCAAAACACCTCGATTGATTTGTTCTCTATTGTAGCTTTGAAACGTACATTTCCTTGCAGAATCCTAACATACCACTTCATTCTGCTCAGTTCTTCAACACGTATTATAAAACAACAGAGAGGATGTACGGCTATAATTCCATGAGGAGGATCTACATTGTGTGAATATCTCTGCATTTCCAATCGCAATAGGAATGCTGATTCGTTTGAGATGCTTAGGTATGAATAACACTGGCATGAAAAGGCTTCGATCATCCATGGAAATATGCAAAGCCTACACAGACCCTAGTTATTAAGCACGGCAACTGATTTGAAAGACCCCTGCTTCTATGAAGATCTTTTTATGAAGCAAAACCTTTTGGTTGAAATTTGCTTTCATTAAAAAAAAATGCAAAAAAGTATGTTTGGTAATATCAAAAGCGTAAAAGTTGCTTCTTGGGTAATATTATGACAAAATGCACTATCATAGTAAGATAAGAGTCGATGGTGGTATTAGATATATGATGGGTGGTAGTAGTGGTGGTGTTAGTTGTGGTGGATGAGTAGTGATGGCAGTGGTGGAGGTGTCATGATGGGTGGCAATGATGATGGTGGAAGGGGTAGTGGGGTTGTGGGGGTGGAAGGTGGTGATGGTATAGTTGGATAGTGGTGGGTGGTGGTGGCAGTGTTGTTAGTGGTTGTAGTGTTGGGGGGTGATGGGTGGTGGTGGGCGGTGGTGGTGGATGGTGGTGATAGTGGTCGTGGGTGATAAGTGGTACTAATGATGGTGGATGGGGTATAATGGTGGGTGGATCAAGGGTGTTGGTAGTGGTGCTCATGGTGGGAATTAAGGGTAGATGGTGGTGGTGGTGGGTGGTTTTATAGTGGTGATTGGTAATGGTAGTGAGTGGCAGCAGTGCGAGTAGGTTGTTGGTATTAGATTAGTAACAATAAGCAAAAGAAACAAAAAATAAAAAATGATAACAAAAAAATTTTGCTTCTCATGAAAAGCAATTAGATTGCTTTTGCTTCATCATGAGAAGCAAAATCAAGTACTAACCAAACATCCAAACTTTACAGTGATATCTGCCAACAATTGGACAGAGGATTGTTCAAGATATTTTACTAATATTCAAAAATTGGGAATACACGGTATAAGATCACATCTAGAGGTACTTAAGCAGCCTGTTAACATATTAGAGCACCTTCTAATCTTTAAGATTGAGCACTATAGAATGAACCAAAATCTCACCAAGTTAGACTTGTTCTGCTCCTACATCAAACAGGACCCAGCGGCCACACTGGAGAAGCTGCCAAATTTAGTTGCCCTCAAAATTATGGTCAGCTTATCAGGGAAAGGCACTGGTGGTCTCGGCAGAAAGATTTTGTAAACTTGAACTAGATATTTGTAGATTGGATGATTTAGAAGAGTTGCAAGTGGAGGAAGGAGTGATGCCTAAGCTTAATCATCAGGTGATTTATAATTGCGACAAACTGAAGATAGTTCCTGATGGGTTGCGTTAGTGAGGATCATCCAGAAAATAGAGATTGGACACACCCCAATGAAGTTCAATAGCAGATTACAAGGCAATGATACATAGTTCATACAAATTCCAGCACATAAGCGCATATCTTCCGGGAAATTTTCCCAAGCTAAGGACAAACCAAATAAGGTGTCTCAGAAGTCACAAAAGGATGCTGTTTCTCCAATGGTAATTCTTCATGCAGTGTAAAACAACTCATATACTCAAGCAATTTTGAGGCATCAACCATGGGATTGAGTTTCTTTTGTAACACTTTATCAATTATGAGTTACATTATCACCATCGTCACCTCATCTCTCTCCATAATGCAATTCAATGGATTCCATGTTAACTCTTGGTGAGGCTTAAGTTAAACTTTCTAAACGAAAATCCAAAGCTAGAAAAGATCTAAATAATCCTTTGGCAGTCCTGCATCAGAGACTAACCCCTACCTATCTCAGAATTTTTTGAAATACTTTTTTCTTCTTCTTCTTTTCATAATCTTCAAGAATTAATTCACTGCATTGCCCTTGAGAAACATGATCCACAAATCAACTTAATATTTTCACTTCTGGAATATCCATTTAAAGATTATTTTCTTCTGCAATCTACCCTTGCAAACTCCCCAAACAAAATGGAGCCAGATCGAGAGATTATCACCAATGTTCAAAACTCAAAGCAATCAACGGGAAAAAAAAAAGGGATTTTAAAATAAAAAAAATAACTGAATATACGGAGAAACTTGTAGTGCAAAACCCTAAGAAATAGAATGATTTAGACTATTAACCAGAAAGGAATCAAATAGTCACTTCCATTGATAGTAAATCACCAAACTAACTGGGGAGAACGAAACCTGGGACATTATGGAGGCAATATATTAATGGAGAGAAAGGCCTTCTTCGTCCATTGATTTCCTTCGTGGAGGTAATCGTCAGCTGAACAGCCGAAACAAAAATAAGAAAATAAGCGAAACCTCTTTTTTTGATAAGAAATAAGCGAAACCTCGGTAGCAGAAAGTTGAGAATAAAAAATAAAAAACGAAAAGGTAAATCGAGAAATTGAACCCGACGTGAATCGAACACGCAACCTTCTGATCTGGAGTCAGACGCGCTACCATTGCGCCACGGATCCGTACGTTAAAGTAAGCTATTTGCAGAAGATTATATTTATTGCACAACAGCATCGCCGAGTCGAAGCCTACCATACGATAGTGGAAGCTGGGTGCAAATATAAATCTCAATGACAAGAAAACCACACTGTTATCAAAAGGCAAGAGTCATGAAAGGACAACAATTTCTCAGCAATGGATACGATACAATGGTTACTAGTTCCATCCAAGGTTTTAAGTTTCGGTGGCCCTGAGCGATACCAAACGCTGGCGTGCTGCCGAAACGCCGGAAAATTTTTAACGAGCAAAAAAAATAAAAAAATTATGTTTTTTTGGATTTCGGCGAAATTTCGACGGTACGCCACCCGTTTCGCTAAAAAAAATTTTTTAAAAATTTAAAAAAAATTACATTTTTCGCCCGTTTCGGTTCGTTTCGCCAACGATACAAATTAACGATTTCCCCCAGCGAAACGCATCGCTAGGGGCATAAAAACCGAAATTTCGGCGTGCAACTGTAAACCTTGGTTCCATCTATAAGATTTGTTAAAGTGAATCTCGATGGTGGATTTGCTGTTGAGTTGAGACTCGCATTCGATCATCACAATTGTTTTTCTTACATGTGCAAACTTGTTTGAATAGAATGGGTCACGAACGACCAGCGAACGTCTTTAGCGGGAGGTGGGACTATCAAGCAAGTTTCCCCTTTGATGAGGGCAAGACTGGAACCAGATCTTCAATTTGTGAAATACAAAGACTTTGCCACCAACCCAAGAGGTGGGGCTGTCGAGAAATGCTGTGTTTCTCTTCCAACTAGGGGTTGCATGCGCTAGGCATAGAAACCGTGGGCCCACTTAGATAAACAATCTTACAACATATTTAAAACAATGAGAAATTGTTTTTTTTGGGTAATGTAATGTTTAGCAAAAGAAAAATGGGTCAAAATCTAGAGGGAATATTCCTCTATTCTCTCTTTATTAATATCTTCCACTATGGAAACACAAATATCTAATTAGATGACCAGCGGAGGTCTAGCCACAACATAATTTATCAATAAGATATGTAAGTGCCTGATTGGTTTGCAAAATCAAGGGTTGGAATTGGGGTAAGAATTGGAATTGGGTTCCCAATTCCAATTCTTTTGATTGGTTAAATATTTGGAATTTGGAATTGGAATTAAGGCCCAATTCCATAGAGTTAACTTATAGGCTATTTTTGAAGTTACCTAATTCCCTACTAAATTGAGAAGAATTGGGGATATGAGATAGAGAATTAGAAGCACGATATATGCCCGACAAATAGAGCTGACAACATGCGACCCGACCTGACGGGCCAACCTGAACCGACACTAGTTAAACGGGTTTGGGTTGACCCGTTTATTAATTGGGTTGGGGTTTCCCCAACCCGCTTGTAATTGGGTCAACCCAATTATGACCCGAAAACCCAACGGGTTACCCAATTAAAAAAAAAATCAACAAAAAGTGTTCCGTCTCGACCCGATTAACCTCCAAGCCGACCCAAACATGGTACAACCCGATCCAATTAACCCCCCAACCCTATTTTAATCATATTTTTTGAAAAATAAAAAATAAATAAACGGGTTGGCGGGTTGAACCTGTTTATTGGTGGGTTGGGTTTGGGTTGGGGGTTTTCCAACCCACCTTAATTTAGTTCAACCCGAACCTGACACAATTAACCCCCAAATCTCATTCTTCTCTTCTTCGCTGGTGTTGCGAAGCTACCAAAGCTCCTTCTTCTCTTCCTCATTGGTGTTGCAGGGACTAGTACGTATCTTCTCCGTTCTTCTCTCTCTCTCTCTCTCTCCCCCCCTTTCTGACTCTCATCTCTCTATCCCTTTTGTTTCTCCTCTCTCCTTCTTCTATATTTCTCTCTCGTATGTTTCCTCTCTCCCTTGATCTCTCTCTTCTGTTTCCTCTCTCCCATTCATCTAGAGAGAATGGATTATTGGAATTCATATGTCATGATAATCAGTCATTTGTGTTATTATTAACATAGGAATGATACAAATCAATTCTCCATAAGTTCATCCAATTAGTGGAATTGGATTTTTAATCAATTCTTTATGGAATTGTAATTCCAAATTCAATTCTCTTGCCATCCAATCACAATAATTTCAATTCTACCCAATTCCAATTCTTGATGAATTAGAATTGGAATTATAATTCTTAATTCAAATTCCAATTCATTGAACTAATCGGGGCCTAAGTGAAATGGGACACACAGGAAATCATTTCATTGCCAATTTAGAAGGATCCTAGCTTCTAAAATGGTTTTGTTTGTTACCAGTGGCGGAACCACCTTAGAGCTAGAGGGGGCAATTGCCCCCCTAAAATTTTATTTTTTAATTTAAAAATTATATTTTTTTCTATATGTTTTAATTGAAATTTATGTTTTGCCCCCTCTAAAATTTCTGGTTTGTCTCCCGTAATTCATTAAAATTTTTATATTTCATGAGAAGTGTAAATTGAAATTTTTTTTTTTTGCCCCCTCAGATTGGGAGTCCGGTTCCACCATTGTTTGTTACAAAACCCCCCATACACGCATATGTATAAGCTGTGTTCGATCACATCATCTAGCTTTGCAATCACTCTTCCAGTTGGTGTTTGGTGGAGATTCTTTTAGAATCTGATTAACCATAGTCAGAATCTATATTATAATTTTGTTGTTTCGTCCCCGTTTGCCTGGTCTGCCTTAAGATTGACATAATGCGTAAAAGCCACGTCCAGGCCATCTTTATGTATAAGACGCGCAGTGAAAACTGGGCCCACAAGTAGATGATGGTTGCCGGGAAGTTTTATTCATTAATCAAAGCATGCATTTGATTAGTCATTTTCATTTTGATGGCCAAAAGGAACACACGCGAAGCACTCCACAATCAAAATCTTAGTGGTCCTGAGGTCCTCCCTCTGTCAAAAATTCGTGTGGCCTTGTATGGTGAAATATCTGTGACTGTGACTGTAACTGTAACAGGTGGGGTAAGAAGTGGCATCATCGTAGCTTTCAATAGATTAATAAAAAGCATGACTTCGAAAATTGGGAAAAAAAAATAGTTTTATTGGGGTAAAACATATGTTTTATTTTTATAACCAAAATAAGAATAAATCAATAAAATTTATCAAAATTTTAAATTTAAATAACAATAACAAGGGAAAAAAGGATAAAGTTCTAGGAATGTTGTGCTATGTCGACCTCGAAAGCAAACTGTCTACCATGCTTCCCTGATTTGCTCTTTGATGTAGTCATGAGATGTTGTCATGTGGAGCATTTTATGGTCAATGTTTTTTTCATGTGGGGTCCACCTAAAACATTTACAACGTTCAAATAAGACTGACCATGAGATGCTTCACATGACAACATTTTAAGATCACATCAAGAAGCAATTCAGAAAAACATTATACACGATTTCATTCTGTCGACCTCAGCCCCAAAAAAACCATGCTTGTTATACTTCATGATGTTTCGTGCCAGGTAAATTGTCGTACCATGCCGTGCTGCACCTACAAGGTAAGTACCCCTGACCCAACACATCCCACAGCCCACCATATTTTTCTTGTCCTGCCGCACCATTGAATCATATTGTTCTCTTTTGGTTCTGGATCTAACATTGAGTGGGTAACCCTTCCTGCCAAAAAAAAAATTGAGTGGGTAACTCTTTGAGATATGAGAACGTGCGTATCTCCTTCTCACCAGGAAAATCCAGTCGACCTCATGCCTTGTTTTTCGTGAAGATGTCCCCATTCTGGTCATTAGAGGACGACCGACTGAGTCAAAGCAAAAGGTCCCATTTAGCGAGGATTTTTTTCATCTAAAATATGAATGGTTGACATTAAAAAGAGGGTCGTGGCAAGTGCATATATCGTATGTTCTTACCCTAATATAGGATTTAAATTTGAATGTAGAACGAGTACTAGAGTAGTTATAATTTCGGATTGTTTTAGTTAATATTTGAAAAGAAAAAAAAAAGAGTCTAGAATCAGGGAGAATATTTTCTCCTCTTCCCTTTACTAATAGTATAAATAGTGGATAAAATTAAATTAAATTTTATAAGGGGCAAAATGATATTTATACAAATACATATTATAATTTTTTTTATAATCTCATTTTAGGTAGCTCCGCCGCTGGTCCAATTGAGAGAAGTTCTTGAGTGTAGTTAATAGGCAATTTCTATTGTAACGATATACTAAAGTATTCTAGTGAGTCCTAGGTATGAACAAGAAGATGAACCCCAACCTCACTAGCTAGGGACGGGGATCCAACCTCCAACCTATCTGTTAAATGTTTTAGCATTTTTTTAAGTTCCTAAAAAAATAAATAAATAAAAAGAATAAAAAACACCACCTAAGGAATATATTTTCTAACATATATTTCTAATGTATATGATGCTAGAACATAATATTTTATGAATTACCAAGTCAGAAGCAACATACGAAATCCATGTCACATTTAGCTTATATGAATAAGACTTTTGAGACGGTAGGTATTCACTAGTCAGTTGGTTGCCTTGGTCATTTCCTTTTTCTATTTTGTTGCTTTAGTCGTCTGAAAGGGTGAATCGGCCAAGTGAGAGAGAACTTAGAATCTATATCGAGACTTGGTCTGTTGCGTGGACTTTGACACCCGGAAAGGCAATTTTCATTAATAAATTCCAAATTAATTCGATTTTCTTAGAACGGCTGTTCAACTGGATTGCCATCCATTTTCGTGACTCCATCGGTTTCATGTGCCAGTTCCCACGCGGCATCTCCTGATAGCGTATACGCTATATACCCAAACACCATTCAGCATACGACATGTCAACCAAATGTACCCCAGACTCGTGGGGCCCTTACAGGCAAAACCAATATGCCCTAACGGGATAAAACTTACTGTTCATCCCAGACAGTCAAACCACTCAGGCAGCGGACTCAGAAGACCGAAGACCCCAAAAGGCCAAAGCTTCCAGTAAAGACTCGAACCTTAGCAGCCTTGTATATCACTCGTCGAGCGCCAAACGACCCTCCAAACCGATTCCTAGGTCTCTCCGTCTCGCAACAAAGCAGGAGGCGACGGGAAGCGCAGGGAAGACGAGAGTTGTTGGTGAGATCTCACACGCCATTGACCATACTGAGAGAATGAGATCCGTTCCTGAAGAAAGAGCTTAATCGTTTCTGGGTTGTTCATACACAGAGGGTGAGATCTGTTTCTTCTTGTTTGGGGTATTGGAAGGGTTCTGATTTTTAACTGTCTTTCCGTCTCACGGCCGGGGTTGGCTTTTCCGGGGCGGCCATGGCGGAAATCGTGAAGCAGATCCTGGCAAAGCCAATTCAGTTGGCTGACCAGATCATCAAGGCCGCCGACTATGCTACCACTTCCAAAACAGAGTGCGTGGAGATCAAATCCAAAGCGGAGAAGCTTGCCGCCCTCCTCCGTCAAGCCGCGCGCGCCAGCTCCGAGCTCTATGAGCGACCCACACGCCGTATAATCGACGACACGGAGCAAGTTCTTGAGAAGGTCCTCGCTCTGGTCGACAAGTGTAACGCAAACGGCATCGTTAAGCGTCTCTTCACCATCATCCCCACCACTGCCTTCAGGAAAATGTCGTCCCAGCTTGAGAATTCCATCGGTGACGTTTCCTGGCTCCTCCGCGTGTCCGCCTCTGGCGACGACCGCGGCAACGAGCACCTTGGTCTCCCTCCTATTGCCGCTAACGAGCCAATTCTCTACCTAATCTGGGAGCAGATCGCTATCCTCTTCAAGGGATCGATCGAAGACAAATCCGATGCAGCCGCTTCACTGGTTTCGCTTGCTCGAGACAACGACCGATATGGGAAGCTGATTATCGAGGAAGGTGGGGTTGGCCCCCTTTTGAAATTGGTGAAAGAAGGACGATTGGATGGTCAGTTGAACGCTGCTAAGGCTATTGGTCTGCTAGGGCGTGATGCGGAGAGCGTCGAGCACATGATTAATGCGGGCGTCTGCTCCGTGTTTGCGAAAGTCCTCAAAGAAGAATCCATGAAGGTTCAGGCCATGGTGGCTTGGGCCGTATCAGAGCTCGCTTCTAATCACCCCAAATGCCAGGATCATTTTGCCCAGAACAGCATAGTTCGACTACTCGTTGGCCATCTTGCGTTCGAGACCGTTCAAGAGCACAGCAAGTACACTATTGCCAGCAACAAACCCCTGTCGATTCATTCAGCTGTGATCGCCACGAATAATACCAACAATACCAGTAAGACAACTAGCGACGACATCAGCAACAGCGTCAACGAGGTCGGTGACAAGAAGAACCACTGTCGGATACCCCACCCTAGTGTGGGCAATCCAATTTTGAACCCCAACAAGAAGATGCATAAAGTGGTATGCGACACAATGGCCGCGAAATCTCAATCCAAGCCACCATCCTCATTGCAAAACAACGCCGGAAATCATCATCAGTATAAGCAGACCGTTTCCCTATCTGGGAATAGCATTAAGGGCAGAGAATTTGAAGACCCCGCCACCAAAGCAGACATGAAGGCCATGGCAGCAAAAGCCCTCTGGAAACTCGCCAAAGGGAATTCCTTGATATGCCGAAGCATAACGGAGTCCAGAGCGCTACTATGTTTTTCGATCCTCATAGAGAAAGGGACTGAAGAGGTCCGGTTGAATTGTGCCATGGCATTGATGGAGATCACGGAAGTAGCAGAGCATGACACAGAACTGAGAAGGTCTGCGTTCAAGCCCAATTCTCCCGCTGCAAAGGCGGTGGTGGAGCAGTTACTGAGGATCATTGAGAAGGCGGACAACGACCTCCTCATCCCCTGTGTGAACACCATTGGGAACTTGGCGAGGACATTCAAAGCAACAGAGACGAGAATCATCGGGCCGTTGGTGAGGTTGCTTGAAGACAGAGAAGCGGAGGTGTCTAGAGAAGCTGCAAGCACGCTTGCAAAATTTGCCTGCACCGAAAACTACCTTCATCTTGATCACGCCAAGGCGATTATCGAGGCAGGAGGGGTGAAGCATGTCATACAGCTGGTTTATTTTGGGGAACAAATGGTTCAATTACCGGCATTGATTCTGCTGTGCTACATTGCTCTACACGTCCCCGACAGCGAGGCACTAGCACAAGCGGAGGTCCTGATGGTGCTGGAATGGGCATCGAAGCAGGGTTACATGATTCAATATCCCTCCGTCGAGAAAGTGTTGCCGGAGGCTAAAGGCAGGTTAGAGCTCTATCAATCCAGAGGCTCAAAGGGATTCCGTTAGGATGTGCAGCACCGCATGGCGTGGAGTGTACATACCAGTATGGGTAGGGCTTTTTCTTCACCCATCTCGTTAATCAGGAGGAGATTTGGTCTTGTTTGTTATCTTCTATTTTGAAAATAAAATTTCTTCTCTCATATTGGGGTGTTAATTTTATTCACAATTTGATGCAATTATTTTTCCTTTGGTCGTTATTATGGTTTTTTCTTTTTTTTTTTTTTTTGGTGGGTTGTGTAAGGTTTGGGTTTTGAATTTTGAAAAGCGAGTATACAGATACATCGCTAACAGTAGCATGTATAAATCATGTTTTGGAGCACTTTGATTTCTGTTTTGAAGGCGCCGGTGGATGTTTCGAAGCTTCCTCAACGTGAAAGGAACTCCAATTACCCACCAGGAGGGTGTTAGGACTTTGGAGGAATGCTAAGAAGACGACATTAGTCCTGAGAAAGCGAATCTTCAGAGAAGGAACTCAATTGTGTTGTGCCAATCTGCGGTACGACAACCTATCGCCTTCATGCAGTGATCAGCCATGCCCCGTCCACTTGTTTTGCACTAACCCGGTACGGTCGTTGGTCATTCAAAATTGCAACCATATACGGCAGACCCGTACAACATTGATGATCGACGGTGGAGGTGAGCATTTAATTTAAAGACTAACCCGGCAACCCCCCTCAAAATAAAAGACTAAAAAACACCATTGCATACGGATAGCAGCGGCACGTAAGTGTGACCATTTTGTAGGTACCTTCTGCGGCTGAAGTTCAGAGTATTAAAGCTGCCTACAGTAATGTTTGCGTCTACACGCATCCTTCTAGGGCTGTAAATGGATCGGATCATGCAGTAATGTTTGTGTCTACACGCATCCTAGTAGGGTTGTAAATGGATCGGATCATGATCCGTTTACCGTCTAATTTCGATTAAATTACCCGAATTAATCGGATTTTTAACCGATTAAATGATCCGTCGGATCGAATTCAGATCCAATTTTCGGATCCGTTTATATTCGGATTCGGATCAAGACCATATCCGTCCGATTAAGATCCGAATCCGATTACTTATGTATAATTTATTTGTAAATTGTATAATATGTCAAGGATAATTAAGTAATTTATCCTCTTATATAAAACTAACATTTGCTTGCCCTAGGTTGAACCTAACCAACTCACTTTCGTCTTCCTCTCAACTCTCTCTCATCTCCGACGGAAATTAGTAAGGTTTATTGGTCACCGTCGTTCTTCTTGCTGCTAAGTCTGTTTTTATTGTTGTTGAGGTTTTGGGCGTCCTTTACCCAAGGTGCATTTTGGATTGTTCTCTTCTTCTCTTTAGACATTTCGTGGATAGAGAAACAGGGAGATGGGTTCAGTTGTTGCAGCGGAGCGGGTGAGCTTGGAGGGTATGTTCCCTGGGATTGAGGTTGGTGGCTCTCCGAAGGATGGCTTGCTTAGAAACCAAGTGACGTTTTGGATTTTTTGTGTTTTGTTTATTATGTATTTTGTTCTTTCCTCTGTGCTTGCTTTTACTCTTGTTCCGTGTTTGAGGTGGAAACAAGGAAGGTGGTGTTCTGTAGCACGGTCGTAAATGGGTATTATTTGACCAAATTCAAGCGGGAAACGACATGTTTTTCTGAAATTTGAAGAATGTTTGTTGTCAAAATCCTTACTATTATCTTTTACATTTTCTGGCTACGACCTCTTGCACCGTGTCAGCACCTCATTTTTGCACCCCCAAAAATGAAAGAATAAAACCCGAATTGAAAAAGTCAAACCTGAAGGGGTCAAAAAGTTGACTTTTTGATCAGGTGCAAATTGACCACCAAACTTCATACCATTGGAAAGAGGATTCCGATACGGTTCTAACGCCACTGAGTTTGCTCAAATCGGAGTCCGGATGAAGAAGTTATGGGCTGGTCAAATCTGGAAATAGCAGAAATCGGCTTTCTGCAGAACTCTGAATTAGCTGCTCAATTGGATATTAGCAGAAAGGGCGCATCGACACGACTCCAACGCAACTGAGTTTGCTGGAATCGGAGTCCCGGATAAGGAGATTTGAGCAAAACTGGCTCCGGGACGCGAGTCTGCACTTCTGCTAAAAAGCTCGAGTTTGCTGCCAACCTTTAGCTTAGTGGATAGGGAATCTCGAGCTGATTCCAACGCCACTGAGTTTGCTGAAATCGGATACCAGATGAAAGAAATATGAGCAGTCAAAGTTTTAGAAAATCTGCACATGTGGCAAAAACAGCAAAAAGAAAAGAATCTTCAATTAAAATAATAATATTTTCATACAACACCTAATTAAGAGGTTTAAAATAAAGGAAAAAGAAAATAAAAAATCAAAGCATGCATGTGCTCAAAAACCAAAACAAAGATCTAAATAAAATAATAAGAAAATCTAAAAATATCTAGTAATTTATATAATTAGAAAATAAAAGATATTAAGAAATAATAAAATACTAAACATTTTGCACATGGGGGATACGTGTCCCCCATGAGGTGTCCAAGATAAGAATAAAACTTATTTAAGTTTTAGTTACATTACATATAAAATTAAAATTTGGTCAACAAATGTGATTAGAATTTACTTTTGGTTCATTTTTTTTTATTATAAAAGGGGGGCTACCCCCATTCTTTTGAAAAGGATGAAACCCCTTCTCCTCTCTCCCTTTTGCTCTCTTCTTCACTCACCCCCTCCCTTCTCTCTCCCTCCTTGATTTCCAATCAAGAGAGGCTGGCCTCCCTTTAGCTCTGTCCTTTTTTTTTTTCTCTACGTCCAACCCCTGCCTAAACTCTGCCACACTCAAAACCAAAACCCAAAATACCCTTGGATTGCACCATCCCCCTTTCCATTTCATTCCTTTCAACCCAGAAGTGGGGAATCCCTTTTCAAATCTATTCTTGGAATTCTACGAGGGTGCGGAAGCGCTGCCGAAATCATCGGAGAACCATCACCTGTCAAAAACAAGAAGGTAACAGTAAACAGTAGGTTGTTTCATTCAATACATATCAAGTTTCTTTTCTTTTCTTTTCTTTTCTTTTTAAGCTTGATTTATTACTTATTTCTCACCTCCATTTGCTTCTAATGTGTACGATACTGAGCATCTCATGTTGAAAACAAGATCCAATTAAAGGGTGAAAGGAGAGAATTTTGTCAAGGATATAATGAGCAAAAGTCATCTAAGATAAGATGTCATTAGTCCTTGCAAAATAAAAAGAGACAAATCATCCTCTTGCCAACTTTATATCTTCGCGAGCAAAGGTGAATACGTGGTTATGATCATAGCAAGATGGTAAAAGAATCTCTGGTGCCTCTCTTGATTCCCATGCAAAGAATGACTACATGAAGAGCAAAGGAAAAAGGAAGAAGAAAAAAAGAAAAATATGACTAAGAAAGGAGCTTGTGTGTTGCTGTGAAGATGCTAAAAATCCCGACGGACGTCGCCGGACCTCCCTGAAAAGCAAACGAAGCGATCCCGGCCGAAATAGGAGCAAAACAGCAAATTAGGGCAAAAACCGCATACTTAGGGCGGTCTGGTCTAAACCGCACTGCATCTACGGTTCAGACCAGACCGCATAGTAAATGCGGTCAATTCGATAAACAACCAAAAATTATTCTTTTTGACCCGGTTGGATCCAAATCCGACCCGAATTGGTTTTGACCCGACCCTATGAGTAATTTGGAATGTTTTAAGTCCACTTTTGGACCATGGGCCTAGATGGGCCCACCAAGGCATCCCCTGGGCCCACCTTTGACCAGCCCAAACCAGGCCCGTTTTTAACAAATGGGCCCAAGGCATCTGACCCTTGGTTAATGGGCCAAATCCAAGCCCACTAAGCCCTTAGCATGTTTAATTTAATTAGATAAATAACCAAAATGGGTTACCCAATAACCCTGCTGGGCTCAAGCCCAACCTTGGCAATCCATGGGTCTTCCAACGGGACCCGCCTCCGACCCACTTCGCCTAAATAAGAAGATAAAATAAAATAGAAAGGGATCCACACCTCCAGAGGGTCCCGCCAGACCAAACCAAGTGGCATGCTGGCCTAGGAAGGGTGAAATTGACTCAAAACTAGGGAGACCCGAGGGACCCGTCATTTGACGGGGCGGACCGGGGTGTTTTCGAACTTCCCCGGACCGTAACCGAGAACTTGCCCGAATCTCTAAGAAAGCCGCAGACCAGCAAATCTTAGACCTGTATAGGTACCCAAGTGTCTGCCTGCACCCCATCAGGCAGTGGCGACTCCAATACTTCCCATTTTTAGTGCGGCGCCTTGCGGGACGTGTGCACACACCGATCAATTTGTGTCAGATTTCCGGCAGACTTCGGAGTAGTCTGACTATAACGACTGGTTACAGGCCTGCAGTTTTTATAAGGGTTTTTTGGAGGAACAGATTCTTCACCTTCTTTGAAGAGCTGCTTCGGTTGAATTCGGGACACGGCTCCATCACCTCTGTCCATCGGATTTGAATAAAATCGGATATGAATACGGATTTAGCAATAACAATCGGATTCAGACTTGGTAGGACATACGAAAGATTCGTCGGATAGTTAAACAAATACCAATATCCTAAATCGTATTCGAATTCGGATTCGGATTCATATAGATCCGCTCCGTATTCACTCCATTTACAGTCCTACATCCTACTGCTTAGCCTTGGCGCCCCTCCATTACCCAGTTTCCTTGCTTTGGAATTTAAACAAATACGTGTGCACAGAGTATTTCTCATATATATTTAAACTGCAGAAAATATAATTACAGAAATGGTATGATCTATGTAGAATAGAGTTACCAAGGTCAATTCACTAGCTTCTAAGTTTGAACTTAGTTAGGGTAGTAGTGACACAAGTATGTGTGAATTACTTTCCTGTGTTTTTTTTTTCTTTTGGATGGTGAAGAGCCATGTGAGAATGACATTGACGTATTTAAACTGTTAAGAACAAACGACTGTCAGCTTGACATTTTGCATTGATGGACTCACATAACTCTTTTGTTGTGCAATATCGTAACACAGTAAACATTCAATGTTATGAACTTACCTTATTACTCCTCTTTGCTGAAGAAAGGATGGATTGATTATCACTATCAGTTTAATAGGTGGGAGAGATCCCGCCAATTAAATAGACTTCTTTCACCGGCAGGGCGGCGGCCGTTTCTTTTCACCGTCAATGTTGTCAGTAGTTATAGCTACATTTCTTTGAAATTTCCATACCGGAAATCATATGATAGTTTCCACAAATAATTCAAATATGGTGTTTGTGTCTGTGTTTGTTTTGAGAGTCCCCTCAATTGTTCAAAAAAACCCCTTTATATAAGACAACTTTCATGTGATCGAGATTTGCTAGAGAGGCTTATTGTTAGGTTTTATATTTTAGTTTGACTTAATTCAATGTCAAAGAGTAAGTGTTCAAGGTGTTCAAAGTGTTTGAGATAGGTTATAGGTGTTGTGGTTCAAATGACATCGAAGTCAGAGTCAAATTGGTTAAGTTATGATGAGCGTTAGATTGCCGTTTGAGGCAACATTCGAACAGTCAATGCAAATATTAGTTGCAGACAAAACAGAGAGTTGCGTTCAATAAATTTTTGATGAGGCGTTCGACCGTTCATGTCCTGCAGACAAATCCGAGAGTTGCGTTCGACAAAAGTTCGATGTGGCGTTCTACCGTTCAAGTTCTGTAGACAAACCCGAGAGTTGCGTTCGACAACGTGGGCCTTGCCGTTCGACTGTTCATGGTATCTTAACTCAACGTGAGATAGTTGTTCGAACGAGAAAAGGAGAAGTAAGTTTTCGTATTGAACGTGAGATCTGCGTTCGATGAACGTTCATTACGGAAATTCTGTTATAAAATTCCGAATCTTTTTGATTTGTTTCCTACTTCTCCTAGATCTTCTCTTAACCTATATAAGGATGTTTAGACGTTCTTTTAGGGGTACCTAAGATGTTTTGGAGCCCTAGATCTATTGAGTGTGAGAAAGAGAAACCGCTCTTCTTCTTTTTCTTTCTTTGAGTCATCAAATCTTCTATTCTTCTTTATTCAAAGCATTGGAGTTCCGGGTTGGGGAGATTAATCGTGAGAGTTCTTGCGGATACCAGGCGAGTTCGTTTGAGTGATCGTGTGAGAAGATCTTTAGAGTTCTGAAGTGTTGCTGTGGAGCAAATCTAAAGAGTTCTGCAGAATACTTTCAAGTCTGTGAGTTGCAGAGTCTAGCATAGGGATGTTGAGTCGTCTGAACTACAAGTTATAAGTATTCTTCTTATATTGGATCTTTAGGTGGCCCCTACATAGCCCGTAGGGTTTTTCTCTAGTGAGTGTTCTCATAGAATTTTCCCTTCGTCACCAAATTGCTTGTCTTGTTTATCTCTTTACATGCTTTATTTGTTTTGCAATTTGGGTGGCTTGATTCTTAGCAATTATTTTCTGGATTTATTTTGAGGATTTGTTCATGCCTATTAATTGAGGACTTGTCTTTAATTAATAGAAAATTTTATTTCGTTGTGTTACACCTATTCACCCCCCTTTAGGTGTTGTTAAAGTCAAAACCCTGTTTTTCACTTATAATTACCTTTCATCAATCACTGGAAGTGCAATATTTGCAAGAAGAAAAAGTGAACAAGTTTTGTTCATTCAAGTGCCCAAATAGAAAAACCCTTTAAACTTGATTGTTTGAATTGCACCGGTTCTGGCAACAAAGGAATTGTAGGGGTATCGGAGTGTGTAGGTTTATTTCTGGTTGCAAGTTTACAAGTGTTGCCATCATTTCCAGTTCGACTCCAAAACGTGTGAGTGTGTGGGCGTGCCAGCATCTATGCCAATGCAAGAAAGGAGTTAGAAACTTTTGACCTCGACCGCCGTTCGTACGCAAAACCATACGGGTTGCGGTTCAGGTACGACCCGGCTGCCTATAGATTGGAAGACTTCTAATCTGGCGATTGCTAAGAGGATTGGGGTTTGTCCTCCAACGTTCTTCCCCCCAATTCTATGACAATATTGACGACGGCCACGTTGATGGTGGCCATTTGATGTAGAATCTGCAACAATTGAGGGCCATGTGGGATGACGGCCGTTTCAAGGATGGATGGGCCGTGTGGGGTGACGGCTGTTTCAAGAATGGATGGTGATGAGAATCAATAAAAAGGTAAAAAGAAAGACCAACAAAATCTCGGTACCTGCCGCCTGTTTCCTTATGGCCATGATCGGTAGCATAGAGAAAAGAGATCGGGGGCCGCCTTGAAGATGACTGGTTCCGAGGTGCACATCGTGACTGCCCTTAGCCTTGCTTGAAGGGGTAAGCGAGATCGTAGCTAGCGATCAGAGTAGGGCGTATCTCCATTTTAAAAATCACAAGCTTTGCAATTGTTCGATGTTCCAAGTGTCAGCATCTAAATCAAATTGCACTGAGAGCTACATTTAGAGGTAGCACTCGATTTCAAACCAACTATATGAGGTCATGTGTATCAATTTGAATTTGGTTGTTGTATTTTACTGAACTAGTTTATTTAGATTGAGTGAGATGCTACTACATGAAGCATCCAATGGTTATAGAGTTTTTACTTTTAAAAATATAAAAAGGTTTTCCTAGTAAAAAATCCTAACTGTGAGATGTGTCACGTGCAAACATCTCACTTTAGCTGCAAAGATAACCACAATGCAAGGCAACATATGACACGTTAGGGTTTGGTTGTCTGATATTTGCTGAACCCTTTAGGTGATGGGTCGGGTTTACTAAAACCCGCCCTAACCCCACCCCGTGTCCATCCCTGACTACATGTCGATCTGAACTGAAGGGTTTGTCTCTATAAATATTTGGTGGGGTCTTATTATTAGGGTTCCGATTTCAAAATTGCAGTTGGGGAATTGTTCGTCACATGGCCATGGAGCAAGATTGCAGATCGGCGGGAACCGTGAAGTGGTTCAATGATCAGAAGGGTTTCGGCTTCATTACGCCGGAGGACGGCAGCGAAGACTTGTTCGTCCATCAGTCGTCTATCAAATCGGAAGGCTTCCGAAGCCTTCACGAAGGAGAGCCCGTCGAGTTCCAGGTTGAGTGCGGAGATGACGGCAGGACGAAAGCTGTTGATGTCACCGGCCCGAACGGGGCTTCTGTTCAGGGAAGCAGGCGAGATAGCTTTAGTGGTGGCGGCGGCGCCAGAGGTGGATACGGTGGTGGTTATGGGTTTAACGAAGGAGGGAGAGGCGGAAGCGGTGGTACTGGAAGGAACGGGGGAGGTGGTGGTGGAGGTTGTTATACTTGTGGTGAGCCGGGACACCTAGCGAGGGACTGTTATCAGGGAAGTGGAGGTGGCGGTGGAGCCAGTTTTGGTGGTGGGTCTTGTTATAGCTGCGGTCAGCAAGGGCACATGGCGAGGGACTGTTATCAGACAAGCGGCGGTGGTGGAGCTGGAAGGCATGGTGGTGGCGGCGGCGGCGGCGGTGGTGGTGGAAGGTATGGTGGTGGTGGCGGCGGCGGAAGAAACTGTTACAACTGCGGTGAGGACGGGCATTTCGCCAGAGAGTGCCCGAGCAACCGCTAGTCGTCTAGCGACGTGAAAGTGTTTGAAGTGTATCTTCACATGTTTGCGCGCCTTCTTTGGTATATGATATTTCTTGTGTGACATCGTTGGCCGTTTGATCAAGAGGTTGCGTTCTTGCATCCGATCATTCACTTTTTTGTTCCTCTCCTCCCTTTGAGTGTTATATTTCCTACTGATTCTTTTTTTTTTATCTTTCAAATTTTGTTGTGGTTCGGATATCTTTACCTTCTAAGGGAGGCCAAAAGAAGGAAGATGGGAATTCGTTAATGCTACTTTGTGATTCTGTGTTTCCTTCTGTTCATGCACATATACATATCATGTACACATGTTTTGTTTGATGAATTGATTAGGTCTTTTTTTTCTCTTTCTTTCTCTGTTTTTTTCGTAAATCTAAAAGTATCTGCCTTCTTTTCTTGTTTTGGGTTTTGGATTTGTCTTGCCTTAATCAGGCGTTTTTTTTTAGTTGTTTCAGTTTTTGGTGAAGATTTTGAGATTTTTTATTCCTAATGCAGGAGAGTTTAATAGTCTGATTTTTTATGGTCTCGTTGTCATTTTATAATGGTTATTAATTTCAATAATGTTACTTGTGTTGCACTCCTGTGCGGTTGTTACACCAAGCAACTTGCATCAAATTAGAAAGAAAAATGATGTTCAAGCCACAAATATTCTGCTTTGTGCAATGTCTTATGAACGTAAGAGACATGAGGATCGATCTTTCCCCAAAAGTAGGCCATGTTTTTCTTGTTGTGCAAGAAACTGTATTCTCCAATTATTGCTTCAAAAAAGAAGAATTCATGTCTCTTTCTTTACACACAAACTCTTTGAAAAGTTGGAAAACAAAGAGAAGGTTTCTAGATCTCTATGATAATTGGATTGATGCCCAATCATGATGGTCACCATCGAATTCCTTTTGTGATTCCTTCCTCACCAAACTCTTTGAAAAGTTGTAAAACAGAGAGAAGCATTCTAGATCTTTATGATAATTGTGTTGGTACCCAATCATGATAGTCACAATCAAAATAAGTATTTGATTACTGTCTTTTTACAATTGCATCTTTGCCTGCTCATAAAACCACTTTAATCAAACGGAAAATGAAGACCCAGTGAGAATATTGCCAACATGTTTTCCTGTTTATTTGCTTTTCTTTCTCTTTTATTTTCATTTGAAATGTTTAGAGAGGAATAGACATGGTGTTGGAATTTCTAAACAAAATGCCTTATTTCAAATAGTTCGGGTGTATAAAACCCATTTCCATCAGACTAGATATATCTATATATATATAGTCCGACTGAATTCAGTCAGACTGTATATTAAAATCACTTTTTATGTACCCCATTTTTTATTTTTCTTTTATTCTTAGAAATTTTTAGATTCTTTAGGTATTTTCCAGCATGGCTTAGGACTTTTAATTTTTTCCTTTAATCTATTTTATATGTACAGAATTTAAAACTGTCTAAAGCTATAATTCATCCATTGGGGATTTTGACATCTTCTATTGGATTTATTAGCTTCTTATCCTTTTTTTTTCCTCTTTTCTGACTCTCGTGGACCATTCAATTCATCATCCCGGCTAAAATCATCTCATGGATATCTTGATTCATTCTTTAGCAATTTGATATATGCATCATGTTGGCTTCAATAGTAATTGTATCAGATGTGCCTTCCAATAGATATTGTATTAGGTGTGCCTTCTACTTTAATTGAGATAGCTATTTTTGGTTCTAGTTTAGATTCATTTGCATTATTTGTGCCTCACTGTCATTTTTAGTAATTGTAGTAGCTTCGTTTGGTTACCTTGATCCTGTTAATTTGTATTCTTTGCTTTCTCTTAGAATTATGCTATATTTGAAATTAAATATTTCAGGAGCTTGACCCAGAAACTAATGGTTATGGGCAGCCAGATTTTGAAGTCAGGTATGCAAATTGATGCATTTGAACTTGGTTCACCTTAAGATTAGTTCTATATTGCATGGAATTAGAATCAGTATCTAATACATCTACTCATGTCTATCTCAAATGCATCATTCCATTTTCCACATACGCATTGTTGATATTTTGAGCAGAAGTTTTCTTTCTTTTCCAAATTTGCCTGTTGAAAAGTAGACAGCCAGCCAAACTCAAAGTAGATGACAATGCCCCAAATGTAAGGCCCTCAACCTCAATGAGGTGTTTCCATCTGATTTAATGGAAATGTCAACCTCTGACTTGTAAAGCCATGACTGATTTCTGGAATGGTTACATGTAAGCATAGTAAGTTGACTACTTCTCTTCATGATTTCCTTTAAAAAAATATATATATCAGTTTTTCTTGAATTAAAATCAGAAATTTATCTTTTCTATTAGTTTAACTAACACTTTACTGTCATGACTTTAAAAGACTGGAAGGCTAAACTTTACTGTAACAATGCAAGTTATGTAAGCTTTGCTCTAGATCTCATTTTTTTTTTGTTAATCCTGTTTCATTTTTGAAAATGATTTATAGAATTTTTGGTATTCTTTTAAGAAAGTTATTGCTATTTCTAATTTCTATTTTCTTTTCGAGAATTGTTGGGCTTTTTGTTTTGGGAATGTAATTTTTGGAGACAATACTAGGTCTCACTTCTGCCGTTAGAGTTTCAGAAATTTTTTTGTGCTGGCTGCTAATTTGATGCAATAGTCCTTTACCCAGGCTAGAGAGCAACAGTGGAACGAGGATATAGCATTAAAAAAGGATATGAACAGAATTTTCTGTGATGATGTGAGTCTATTTCCGTTGCCTATTCCCCTTGTAGGGTACTCTTTGAAGAATTAAGGGGGAGCATATGATAGGCATATGATTTGTAAACTTATAAGTTGTGAGAAATCTCGGTCTATCAGGTACTTAGTCTTGTCTTGGATGCTTCCCTGTTACGTGACTAACGGTTGCGCCAAAAGCCTCTTGGGTTTTTTTTTTATTTTTGGAACTCAAGGTATACAGGTCCGTTTACGCTCAACTAACTAATCCCTGAGGGCCCATGCAAGACCCTACAACTCACATGGTCCAGTTAAGTCTAAGGTCCTATGTAGGTAGCCCCAAAGGATTGGTAACACCTAAGAGGTTTTGAACTTGAGACCTTGGAGGGAGCATACCCCCAAGGCTCCAAGCCTTGACCACTAGGCCAAAAGCCTCTTCGTTGTTAAGAACTAAACATCTAGGACCGTAACATTCTGTCTCTGGCCATAGGATAACACATGCATTCTATATCTCACGGCTCTTGAAATTTATGCAATCTAGAAACCTTTATTGGTATTATTATACAGATTCCTGAATTTTATTGGTCGTTGGTTCAGTACAGAGGAAGCGGTGATATGATATCCCCTTTTAGGATCTAGGGTTATTTAGTCTGATTTAAGTTCTGCATAGAAGTCCAGGATGTTAGGGTTTGGATCAATGTTCGTTCCGTCCAAGCATTTGCCTTTCAGATTGGTCTGGATCAAATTTAGTTGATGCTATTAACAGGATTCCCTGGGCCAAGCTTGGACATTGTAAGCCAGCTCAATTTCGGTTCATTTGTTTTTTTTTTTTTCCTTCTCCTAATGTATATTAAAACCTATAGAATGATGACATTCTACGTCAAATATGCCTTGAGCTCTTTTAAAAGCCGGTGATATTCTGTTGCTGTTGTCGTTATTATATGTTTAAACTTTTTATTTACGGACTTTTAAGTGATATATCACATAAGATTTTGGGCTTGAGTGTCTTTTTCATTATTATTATTTTTTGTCCGTTGGTAACACAACACTGTGAAACCCTGCTACTATCGGTTGTTTCCGTACCCCAACAGTCTTGTATTGTCAGTTTGGCACGTCATGATTAGAACCGACCTCTTTAATCACATTTATTAATTATATGGCCTGCCACGTGTTTGCTGAAAAGTATGATGTGAGATCCTATCAATTGTCTGGTTCGGCAACTTGCCGACACATCATCACAAGCACATGGATCACATGTCCATGTTCGGTTCGTTCCGGGTCCTCATTAAAATGGGGGCAACCGGCAACATTTACGGTTAAGATCAGTGAATCTTTCTCCACGGCTTTTTGGCTGTATTTAGAGCATCGTATGGAAACGGCTCTCTCCATGTTACCAAGTCATAATTGATAGTGATTTAACAGTGAATTTCGTATAGAAATCAATCTCTTTTATTTTCTTACTTAAAATTTTTCACTTCATTTTTTTTTTTTTTTTTATCTTCTAAAGCTACTCAAAATTTCAATAATTTCAATTTTTCTATTATCGATTACTAATTTAAGATAGTTGATTGGTTTTTTCCTTCCTATCATGTAGTCCATAA
This sequence comes from Buxus sempervirens, assembly GCA_947561395.2. NCBI lineage: Eukaryota > Viridiplantae > Streptophyta > Magnoliopsida > Buxales > Buxaceae > Buxus > Buxus sempervirens. Next base: position 40,706,202 of record OX387190.1, read on the forward strand.
AATTTAATGGTTCTATATTTCCTGATAAGATTTTGTGCACTTTTCTATTGCATTATTTATTATGGGACATCTGAAAGAAAAAGGAATTCCAGGACTTTCAAGCACCATCAATCTTCGATGCAATCTTTGATTGAAGATATCCGAGGTTATAGATTTGAGGACATCATCCATTCAAAATTCAATTTTGATGGATGATCATCGGGCAATCCGAGTCTATGGAATCCAGAGGTGGAAGTGGGTCGGAATCTATAACGACTGACCTGAACTCTGAATAAGCCCACTAGCAAAACCCCACATTCAACCCCTTCGCATTCCAAACCTCCTGCACTGTTGTGCCACCATCCGCCGACATCTTAAAGTGGTCTTTCCAGTGACTCCAAATCTCAACTATAGACTGTCGTAATGCGTTAGTTCGAGTCCCAATGCAAACCGAACAGAATATTATTCAGCTTCAGGCCGTTGGGCGTTGCAGCGCAACCGCCTTTCTGCAGAGTTGAGACTTCAGACAACGAAAAGATTTACATCTTCGAGATTTCTTAAGAAGCAGGTGCCTTTTACACATCAAAATATCCAAAAAGGGCTTCTAATCTTCCCAAAATACACAAAGTTGTAGAATCATGAATAGTTATATTTGAAGTTATAACTAATAACTAAAATATGAAGGAAATTAAGGGGTGTCAACAGAAATTATTGAATTTTGCATGCGAGTTATAATGGGATCTATCCTAGAGAGATGGAGGCGTATTTATAACGAGAATATTATTTATATATATATATATATATATAGAATAAACATAGTAAGTTGATAGATAATGACAGTGGTTTTCCTTGGAGCACATGCCACAAATAGAATCAGCTTTTAGAAAATAACTTTATAGAACTGAATAGCAACATATTTTTATGAGGGATTTTTGTATCCTTATCCTTGCATTATAATATATTACATATATATCCTCATTTTATTTTTATTTAGTGTTTCTATTTATACTCTTTCATTTAGCAAAAACATTACAGCTATATCCTCTACGTTAAATTCCGTTAACTTTTATAGTTTATTTTTATTAAGTTACAAAAGTAACCTTCTTAAAGATTAAAAAAAAAATGCTAAATAGCCAAATGACTATATGGCTAGGCTAAGTTTCAATAAATAATTATCAATCAAGCAAATTATATTAATGCAATTAATATAATAATATAATTACATAAATGAAAATATAAAATACTATAGGACGATAGATGTGAAATATTTTTTTTATTTTACATAAGTTTACTTTAGTCATTTAATAAAATTAAACAATAAAAGTTGAGGACTTTAACGTGAAGGGTAAGACTCTAAAGATTATGTTAAAGCAAAAGATATAAATACAAATACTAAAAACAAGAGAATATAAATGCAAATATAGTATAATGAAGGAGCTTAGATGCAAAAAGTCATTTTTTAAACATAAATTAATCATTTTGGCCTCTCTTTTTTTCCACAAATTCCCCATTAGCATGTAAGAATAATTACATAAAATGATCATAATTTAATCTCAAAACTACGTCATCATTCATGCTTTGTTATAGTATTTCTTTTTAGGGGCAAGTTAGTGTTTTCAAATTTTTTTTTTTTTTTTTTTTTGCTTTCCAAAAAACATCCTAAAAATTTTCTTTAAACCCTTTTATGTCTTAAACAATTACCTTTAAAAAGCTGCATTTTTACCGTTTTTCATTTGCCAGTTAGCAGCCTTTAGAATACTGTTCTCAAAAAATAACCTTGCAAAGCCCGTTATACGTTTGGATAATGAAAAAGGGCTTCTTAACGATGCAACTTCTTTCGGAACAGAGTAATTATTTTATTTTATAATATCAGCAAGTGTCTATGCTGAGTTCAAAATGAAAAAAAAAAAAAAAAAAAAAGGTGTCTATGCTGAAGATTTTGTACTGCGTAGACATCCTCTGCAATTTGCATACTCCAAAAGTGACTAGATGTGTAAACTTTATAGATCACCTCTCTGTTCTGCATTCACTAAAACAGAGACGATACTAATATTACTAATAAAACAAATCGCAAAGGTCGCCGACATGAGCAGCGGTTTCTATATAAGTGGGTCCACCATCGATTCTCAACCCTATATATACATACACAATCGCTGCTTCTCCCTGACAATCTAATCCTTAACTCTGCGCTCTTCCTTGACGGCAAAGAGGAAGATATTGGTAGAACTGAACTTTGCTTTTACCTCTTCCCGCTCCTCCTCCTCCTTCCTCTTCTCGGCCTCCCTCCGCTGCCTGCTAGTTCTACTGCTGCTATTGTTTCTTGCCATTCTAATTGATTTGATTTAATGGCTCGATTCCCTTCCATTGTTAGACTAATTTTATTCCTTCTTTTCCTTGTTTTTGTTTCAGGTAAATAAGAACGTCAACTTTGTAATTCCTCAATTTCTACTCTGTTTTCCTATTACTCTTTCCTCTACGTTGCTGTAATTGGCTTTTGGTTTTACTTTTTACAGGGGTATACTCTGCAACGTTCACGATGATTAATAAGTGCAAGTACACAGTATGGCCTGGAATACTGTCAAACGCCGGCAACCCTTCACTTTCCCCAACTGGCTTCGCCCTCGAAAAGGGAGATTCCAGGACCATCCCCGCCCCTGCATCTTGGGGAGGTCGGTTATGGGGTCGGACCCTTTGTACCGAGGACTCCACCGGGAAATTCTCTTGCGTAACGGGTGACTGTGGCTCCGGCAAAGTAGAATGCAACGGTGACGGCGCTACACCACCTGCTACTCTGGCGGAATTCACCCTGAATGGCGCGGATGGTCTCGACTTCTACGACGTGAGCTTGGTGGACGGATACAACCTTCCGATGCTGGTCGTACCTAAGGGAGGCACCGGTGGGAACTGTACAGTTACGGGGTGCGTCGTCGACGTTAACCAGGGGTGCCCATCTGATCTAAAGGTGTCGACCGTGGACGGAAGCGAGCGCGTGGCGTGTAGAAGCGCCTGCGAGGCGTTCGGTGATCCCCAGTACTGCTGCAGCGGCGCGTACGGGTCGCCTGATACTTGCAAGCCATCTTCGTACTCAGAGTTCTTCAAACACTCCTGCCCTCGTGCCTACAGCTACGCCTACGACGATCACACCAGCACCTTCACCTGTGCTTCCGCAGACTACGTCATCACCTTCTGTCCTTCCCCCTCCACCAGGTAACCCATATCCATTTGAAAGTTGAAACTGCAATTTCTTTTTAGTTTCTAAAATCTGAGGATAGTTTCGTCCAGAGAAGTTCTTTTTGGCTAAGAAATGAAGTACAAAATGTCAGAGCTTTGATTCCATTTCCCATCGCTATCATCTTCTAAAAAGCTGCAACCGATACCAAAAATTTTTTTTTTCCGGGGGGCATTCCGGTGTCGGTTGACGGTTGGTGGGTATCGGGTTCGTCCCACGTAACGATGAGTCGGTGCGCGTCATGCTTCTCTGGCACACCGTCCTAGCATTCTGACGTTGCTGCTTTGTTTAATTTCTGTTGCAGCCAGAAGAACCTGGACGGAAAACCCGCGGAAGCAGCAGCCCTACCACTGATCAACAGTACCATGATGTTCACAAGCGGTGCATCGTCAACTCTGAAGGGGCACATCATGGCCGGCGCTGCTGCAATTTCAGTGGCAATTCGGCTGTTGTTGTGGTAGTTTGTTACAACTACTTTCGATAGCTGACATTTAGCGGGTAACCACCTCTAAGTTTGAGGGTGGTGGGGTGGGGTCCAGGATTCGGAGAGGTTGGTATCTTATTCCGGCATGGTCCAGGACTTTCCCGGAGATGACGAGGGTCTGACTCGGACGAAAAGCTTCAACCTCACAACTCATGCCGAATCGGACCTCACATGCACGAAAGCAATTAAGAATCTTTTTGCAATATTGTTTGTTTCCTCTATACGGTGCCATCACTGGATGGGTATAGATTGTTGTTTTCTTGAGTAGTTTGAGTAGGATACAGAATAGCAGACGTCGTCGTCGTCGTCGTGTCCTCTGATGTTGGGCATCGGAGATTGCGACGGAAGATGACGGAGAAGACGAGGAGCTGGCAACCAGCGGACAGACGGATTGGGGGAGAAAACTTTTTCTATATTAAAGGACATGACGATTGATGACGTCCGTTGTGCAAACTCCAACAGATCGATGGGGGTATGAATTAATGCTGAGCCACAAGAGTTCAAAGTTTTGTTCCTCCGTTTTCGTGTCCATTGATGTCACCATTTTCCCTTTTTCTAGCTGTTCCGCGAATTCTCCATCGGTTGTGGTCTGTAATAAAAACGTGATAATGGAGAATTTCAGAAAGGGATAATATAAATATATGTATCAATTAGGGGATATGGTTGATTTCTATATTTGAGTTGGTTTCTCAGGTGGGATGTTACTGTCTAATGACCTGTAACTGCCAAACCACACAAATTATTAATATCAAGTATTAATGGTTGTCAGACTCTATGCAACATCAAATGGCAAACTTTGCAGCTTCTATTTTTGATATGTTATTTGCAGCATGTATAGGATGCGTTCCCCTAGGATTCATCCGTTTTTTAAGTTTTATGTTTTTTTGTGTAAGACCCACATTGAATGGCACTACTTCAAAGCTGCAAATAAAATTATAGATAGGAGTTGTACAGTTCACCTTCCGATGCAACATGGCCATCAGGTTCGGTTATGAAATGCCAGTTCACATCGTGTAGTGCCTTTGTCTACAACCTTATTTATAGATTTTTATAGGATTATTTAAAATTTTACAGTTATGCCATTCAAACAGTTTTTAAATATACATAGCATGATCCTATGAAATTTTAAATAAGATTGTAGATAAAGGCTCCATAGGATTGCAATTGTGTGAAATGTGGCATAATGCTGGAAACTACACGACGCGTGCGAACCTACATATTAGAAAAAAGAAACTGAAAAGGGAAACAATAGCAACAACACAATATCGAATACTTGACTTTTAACGAGGGCTAGTCCAGTAGTCTAGTAGCTGATTGTTTATATAACATTATAATAAATCTTTTAAAGTATAGGAATTTATTCTTAACCAATTTGAAATTTAAAATTCAGCATAGCATTTATTGTATTTAATTAAAATGCTCAATACTTTATCATTACTTATTATCTGTTGATGATGGAGGAAAGAAATGGAATTGGGCCTCCTTTCCAAAAATTGCACTACCAAATTCAACATTTTTTCTCTTCTTTTTTCTTTTCTTTTTCCAAAGATTATAGGCGTACTTCAATGGAAAATTTAGAATGAAGCCTATAACAACAAAGGATTCCAACTTTACGCTTTGTTTCGATGACCGGAATTATGCAATTAATAGACTTCACTTGTGAAATTTAATGACTCGACAAGCTCATACAATGGTTAATGCATACATATATCTAGTTTAGTACAAACTATACCTTGTGAGACCTTGGAATCCCATATTGTTTAGTGAGGACAAAGTGAAGATCTAGATATGTAGGCCTGTGATTCCCTATATGCACAAAATGCATGTTTAGAAAATATTTGCACAAAGTGTATTTAGAAAATATATGGACCAAGTTCTTTCTTATTACTTTGAATGCACAACAACAACAACAAAAATTATTCCTTTGCTACATAGTTGTGCACACTTCAATTTTACTGGTAATTAAATACCATTGATCTAAACTAGGAGGTCTTTTGAGGTAAAAACCAAGAACAAAACCATGAGGCTCGATGGGTCAAAGAAGACATTATCGTTGTGGGTGGGATCAGGGTGTTACAGTAATATTAATGTTATAACGTGTGCTTTTAGATGATGCAGTTAATTTATATGTTGAGCAAATTTGTATAATATATAGAATAACACATTGATTGATAATGAAATAAAGGGAATATTTGGAACCATCTTTTTGTTGCTACTTTATGCCTTTTTTTCTTTTCTTTTTTTGACGAAGTAGTCTTGTAGTCTTTATCTATTTATACTATATCTATCTATACTATTAATAAAGAGAAGAGGGGGGGAATATTCCCTACAGATTCTTGCCCTCATTTTCTTTTTTCAAACATTGCCCTCCCCAAACAAAATAATCCCCCACTATTTTAAACATGTTATAACTACCTGGAGATGTTTATCTAAGTGGGCCCACGTTTTCTACGCGCATAGCGCGTGCAGCCCCTAGTATATATAAAGGGAAGCTCCCCATTGGGAAGCATGCCAAAAGCTATATCATTTTTGTCTATAATGTCCTTATAAATCATTATTAAAGTTCATTGATATAGGGGTATCTTTTTCTCTTTAATACATTTGAAGTTTCCCTAAATCTGAACTGTTACAAAACGGTTCCCACTTCTCCAACCAATTGTCCAACTCCCTTCTCTTTTATCTGCATGCGTGCAGTACTGCACGTGCAGGCACTAGTACCAATATAAGGAGAACCAGGCAGATTCTTGGCTGGAATTTTTTTTTACCCAAAGAACCCCTTTCCTGTTTTTTATGTTGATTTTTATACCTTAATTAATAACTTGCACCTGTGTGCAGTATGCACATGCCACCCACTAGTACAATAATTAAAAAGGTGCCTATACTGTAAGAATTAGACAAAATAGGCCATAAGCCTAATTCTCCCAAAAGAAAAACAAAGAAATCGTGAATGAAATCTCAATTCAGTATTGATTAGGTATATATATTAACAAGTGTTAGCGTTATACTTTGTTAAGCATTTAAAATCCAGTTAACTGGACTTGTCAATGCATGCCTTGAATGAGTAAGTGTCATGACTCATCAACTGTTGTGTTGTAAAGGGAGGCAAATTAATTCGATTGAATGAGCTTATCTAGCTATTTTTTATATCTTCTGATATGAATTTATGATCAATCGGGTATAAAACAATTAGATGATGACAAGTATAAAGCATAAGTGGCCTCAAATTTTAGTGAGAAAGATAAGGAAGATTGGAGGAGGTGTACATGAGGAGTCATCGTAGTGCACCTACGCGTTAACCCTTTTGTTTTTTCAACAAAGCTGGGAGGAGATTCTTCTTTGTGGGGTATGGGAATGGATACCCATCAGATCGTGATGGAATCATGCTTGCTCAACCATCAACATGGTCACGCCACATGTTTGTTGCTACCAAAAGAAAGAAAGAGAAAAGCAAGAGAAGCTAGCGCAGGTAGAGCCATTTGATAGCCAGCTTCATGGGGGCGGCACCTCACATGCACCACACATGATACCAGAACAATCCATCTACATCCAGTCCTACGCGGCACCACGTTATCACCGATCCACAACAATATGCCACCTGGTCCACATTATCCGCCCGTTGTTTCAAAACTTAAATGGACTTGTAACTAACCTTGGAATTAGATGGATCAGCTGCGAAGGGTGTTGATAATTAATTAAAATATATTGGGGAACAAGAGGGGGGACCCTGACCGCTAGACGTTGCAACTAACCGTGGAGAAATTCCTTCTTCAATAATCCAATGGCCTCGTAAACTCTTGTCAAACGTTGTGACTTTCGAGCCAAGTAAAAAGGTTGGTTGGTTGGTGGTCATTGGTCAAGCAACATAATCCACCAGATCATTACTTGTTTGACTATGCCCAGAAAATTCTTCTTAATGCTTAGCTTTCATTTCGACATGATGATCACGGGGAGAACAATCTTAAGCTCATCTGTCAACGATTCATAAAAGCATGGCCGTCTTAGCCTTTGAATTGTACATGTCTGCGGGCCCATTATAGCTAGCTGCTCGAAAATAACAGAGGCTTAATTAGCTCCATCGGTTTATACAAAGTCAAAAAGATGGCCGTCCGTATCACATGAAGAAGACAATACCTAAAACTTCACTCCATAAACTGTTACCAGAAACAATTTAAATTTTTAAAAAAAAAACTTAAATGTATGCATAAATATTTGACCATTGTACGTACGTAATAACGTCGACCCGTCATTGCCGTCAATGCAAAAGCAAAAATCAAAATCTCAAAATCCTTGTAAAGAGGATCTGTGAAGTTAAAAATGTATGCTAGCTGTGCGTTGGACACATGCATATATGCATGTCATATGATCATATCTCTAAAAGAAGAAGATGAAAAAAATAATGAAAAGAGACGCCTTTGCAATAGTGACATTATACCACAATGAAGATCTAACCATCATCAAAGTATGAAGAAGCAAGAAGACGATAAACTTTTGTAAGACCTATCGAATTTCGTCACTTCAACTGCGTCACGGCATTTTATATGGAAAAGGAAAAACAAATTAACATTTCTTTACTGGTAATTGCTACTTCTTTCAACATCTTGGACTTTTTCTGATGTGTATTTTTGTCGTGTGAAGCGTAAATGGATAGAGGATTATTATCTTTCCCTTGCTTTCTAGCAAGCACCGGTTCCTTTTTCCCTTTTGTTTGTCGCCTTTTCTTTCCATTAAAGCTTTGTGTCACCATACTCGCAGTAATATATATCTGTTGTAGAAGCTAGCCTTCTTTGACACCAGATTCGCATCTCCCTCTCCATTTCCAAGCCATCTTTGCTTTTGATTCAAAAGGCATGCATTTTGTAGTATGGAAGATGCAATGGGATTTGCTACGATAAAGACTATGATGTGAGGAGAAACGTTTTGGTTAGACTAAAGGAAAGCCTGTTAATGACTTCCGTGAGCTTCGTAGACATGAATGGAAAAAGGGGTCAAAAGAAGGGAGCTGTGAGGTGGAGCCTAGTGTGTGTAAGGGGAATCAAAGTGATGAACAGCGTAAAGATCGAGAGGACGTGTTATGTCAACTGCCTTTTATCTTGCCCTTATCTACTCAAAGAGTATATCTCTTGATGAGCTTTTGATCACAAGGATCAGTAACCTTTGTCCACTAACTTGTTAAAACGAAGCTAGTCACAGTTCATGCTTGTACGTAGTCATCTTTACCTCTATCAAGAATTACTTACAATCCAAAACTGAGAAAGTTGGAGCCGGTATTGGCTGAGATTTACAACCCTGGTCCAAATAGGACTTATCTATCAGTGCATCATCTGTCTCGTAGTCCTCCAATTGGGGGACTCTTATACAAGAGTATTTTAATAATGATATGTAAATACATGGTATTGTCAGTGACAGAAAATGACTAAACACCTGTAAAACAATCATGTGTAGATAGTCGGGAATGTTAGGGCCCAATTGTCCTGGACCATGTTTTGAGTAAGAAGGGTTCGATTTGTTTTAAGAAAGGCCTAGATTGTGGATTTAACTTTAGCTTCACTTCCTAATTCGAACTGGGACAAGGCCTTCATTTGAGTTCAAGCAGACTAATTTTTCTAATGGAGTGTACTGAATATATTGTTTTTGGATTGGCTTTTCTGATTGTGAGTTGTCTTTCTTCATTATAGCTAGTAGATTGGATATGCACATACAAACGCATACATTGTGTTTAGTAACCATTATTAAGGGATGTTAAAAGTTTTAAAATTTTCCGGGTATTAAGAGGCAAAAAAAAAAAAAACAAACAAACAAATGTGAGCCTAAAATCTCTCTCTTTGCTTTATAATAACTAAGGGACTGCACCCAAATAATTGTGGGCCCCATTTAAAAAAACACCTCACGTTAATTCCATTCAATTTGGTTAGTTATCCTAATTTGCAAATATTTTTGTAAGACCTACTTAGAAAAACACACCACCATGTCATTCTATTTGATTAGTTATACTTACGTGGCATGACAAATCTATAAAATAGCAATTGAGATCTTGTAAGGGCTTTATCTACAATCTTATTTGCAACCTAAATTGGGATCATGCCATGTATACAGTGAATGGCATAACTGTAAATTTTTTAACAATCCTATGAAAAACTGCAAATAATGTTGTAGATAAAGGCTTTACAGAATGTAAAAAAGCTGAGAAGCAATTTGGGCATAGATTATCATACCAGAATCTTGGCAATTCTCTTTATATATTAGTAAAGATGTTGATTTCAATAATCTAAATGTATTATTAAAGAGTCTTACAATTGTAAAATATAGACATTTTCTTGTGTGGTGCAATTTAACAGACGCTGATGCAATTTGAATTGAAGAGTACGTTTCTTGTAAAAAGATGTTGGCATTGTTATGCGCTTGCCCGCTTTGTAATACAAAGCTTCATAAATAAACTAATGCCTCTTAACCAAAAAAAAAATTGATGCGATAGGCATGAGAAAAAGATAAGGTAATCAAGAGTCCCAATGCCTTGATCGGCCCAGGTAAATAATCTTCTAAATTGGGGCTGGCCGGTCTGGTTTTTGGAAAGCCTAGCCCTGGGCCTGATCTGTTTGCAGGCCTAGATATCTATCTATCTATACTATATTTAACGCAAGAAGATCCCTTGGGAAACGTGCCAAGCACCATGTACAACTTCCGAAAAAAAAACCTTTCCTCACATTGTTAAGATTCATTAAGAAAATGGGGTGTAATTATCATAATCAATTAATTCCTTTCAATTTAAAACTTAAAGCAGTTTTGTAATTGTTTTTTCTACATCCCTTCTCATGTGTAGTACTGGACATGTACCCTGCTAGTATGGTATAACATTGAGCCATCTCTTAATATTTTGGCCACTAGTGTAATAAGAGAACCTAGATGTATATTTTGGATTCTTCTTTTTAAGCCAATAAAATTATTTTGTTACTGTTATTTTTGTGTTCTTTAATGAACTTTAGTTACTAAAACTTAAAATAACAAAGGCCGTTTTACCGGGAAAAAAAGTGTCAAAGGGCTTGGTATCATAAGCTTTGATGCATGTGGGTGAATTGAGGTGTGGATTTGACAACAAAAAGATATTGTACCTCGTTGAAATCTTCTCATATGATGACATGAATTGCCTCGTCCTCTAACCGTGAGAGGCTGTCACGCAATGTTTTTTTTTGGGTACGGGCCTCGATCGAAACGTTTACACTGTAAAAATTATAAGGTGCTAAACATGACAACATGTCATGGCCTTTGAATTTTCCTTCCACGTTGGACCTACTTGGTTTTTACTGGAAATCCTTTGTGCCCATTAGGTGTGCCGTATTGTATGCCGCCAATCGGAAGAGTGCATTAACACACTCTCTCCTCGACATGGCATGTGCCTATAGGCGGCATACAATACCGGCACACCTAATGGGCACATAGGATTCACAGTACTTGGTTTTACTGCATAGATAAGAAAGAGGAGACCACATTCACGCATTGGACTCATTACCAAAAAAAAAAAATTCACGCATTGGACTCATTCGAGGGATGGGACGAGTTTTCTCGATGCCTAGAAACGCCATTACACATTACTTACACTAATGGCCTAACCGGCGTCATGTCTCGTCCCGTCTCGTGGGCCAGTCTATCAAGCACTTATTTATCGGGGAAAATTATTAGCAAAAGATCTTTTACAATGTACTAATAAAAACACTTGTTGGAATGACCATTTCGTTGTTTTTTTTTTTCTTTATATTTATTTATTATTATTTATTTATTTTTATAAAAGAGGAAAACTATATAATAAAAAAATAAAAACTTCTCATAAATAATCTAAATTAAAAGAGTAGACAATGTCAAAAGTCTAAAATTTCCCCTTCTAAGATATTTTGAATATGATTCTATGACAAAACGAGCTCCTTGGCGTGTAACGGTAGGCAAAATGCCAGTCCAAGAGGTACTCGTTCTGTCTGCATTGGTTAGTGCGGTTGAAGTGGTGTGCTTCCCCTTGACCATCCTATGGTTAGTATTTTTCACTTTTTATGATTTACATGATGCAACTCAGAAAAGCACTAACTCTGGGATTCAACTATAGTAACCAATGTAGCCCAACCATGTAGACAATGTCATTTCACCGAGGAAGACAAAGCCAAAACAAGTACCTATTTGACCATAAATGCACTAACTCTGGGATTCAACTATAGTAACCAATGTAGCCCAACCATGTAGACAATGTCATTTCACCGAGGAAGACAAAGCCAAAACAAGTACCTATTTGACCATAAATGTTTGAAGCGCACCCCAAAACCTGTTTCAAGATGCAATGGAACGAGTACCTATTTGACAAGCCCATATCATCTGGTGGCCCCGCTAGGAGGTATGGTTGTCCAACGGTGGAGGATGGGTATATGATAGCTTCATAAACAGACATACACACATCCTTCACCGTCGGACCAACAAATCTTTTTAAAGGCATGTTTCACCGAGATGATTAAAGGCACCTAAAACTTGTTTGAACATCCAATGAAAATCGTCTAAAACCAAATTCCGCACCATACGCTGTTGTGGATAGAGCTTTCAAATATAAAAAAATCAATTTAAAAATTTTCTCTCGTTTATTTTAATGAAAAATTTAAAATGAAAGAAAATATTTTGGGGAAATTATGGAAAGGACCATATTTTCCCATGTATTTTTAAAAGCATGCTTTGAAAAGTCAAATGTTCAAAAACATGAAACTTTTCCATGTAATTGCGTTTTAGCCCGAAATCACTGTAACTCTATTAATCGCAAATTTTGCGATTAATCGATAAAATGTTCTATTACACCAATCTAACAATCAACATTGAAATTTGTCCATTAATCGAGTGATATTTTTTATTGATTAAAAAGTCATGATGAACTAACGTGTATCCGTAGATTTTTAAACTTGTATCTTTTTGAAGATTTAACTTGTATCCTACGATGATCATGCTTATTTCCACAATGGTCAATCTAATATTGTATGCATCTCACAAAGATAATAATTGTATCCATCTATGATTTATCCGATATTCTTGAAGATCTAACATGTACCCTTCAATGATTTGAAATTTTGATTAACCGAAATCTTAAATCTTTGTTTTGCAATTAATCGAATGGTATTTGATTAATCAAAATTCATGGATGCATGATCAAAAACACGATTAAAGCCTGACTCAACATTCGTACGTTCATTCAATTTCGATTAATATACTTTCGTAAGATTAATCGAAAGACAATTTTTGAACTTTGAAAAGTGTTATAGTGATTTCGATTAATCATAAATTATGCAATTAATTGAGCTACAGTGATTTCGGGCTGAAATGCAATTACACGGAAAAAGTTGCATGTTTTTTAACATTTGACTTTTTCAAGTATATTTTTGTAAATACTTGGGAGAAAGCAGTTCTTTCAATAATTTTCCCAAATATTTTCTTAGTAAGAAAAATAAAGAAATAACTTTTCATATTTTTTAACAAAAGTTATTTTCTTGAGAAGAGGAAATTTTTGCCCCACACAACTACCACTACATTACTCCTATTACCACCACCAAGCCAGTGTAACTGCATCATCACCACCACTGCCGCCTCCAAGACCACCCCAACTCCAACATCGCCACCACCATCAACACCAGTGCTATCATCATTGCTACCACCACCACTTAGCCTTTGGTATGGAGATTAAAGGTAAAAAGCTATAAATTTTTTTTTACTAACTACATATTATTTCTATGTTAGCAAGGAAAATTTAACAAAAAAATCATCCTACGTTCAAATAGCAGAAGAAAAAAAAAACAAGAAAAATCTTTCTTAAAAATTTTTTTCCTCTAGAAACATCTAGGTAGCCTTAACGAAATGAAATGTTTTTTTTTTTTTAATGTGAATGCACTTGTGCAGACTGTTTGATCACCAGCCACCCCTCTTGTTTCTCAAAGGACTAAAAGGATAGATTCTGTCATCTTCACAATCATTATCAGTTAAAACTAATCCAACATTTATCCAAAACTTGTAATTTTTTGTAAGTGAGGTGCTCTTCCTCATAGATGTTGGATAGGATCCCTTGCAGAAAGAATCATTTTGTCTGTTTATATATAGTTAATTAATACAAATACTTCTTACTTTTCAGGATCCCTTGCAGAAAGAATCATTTTGTCTGTTTATATATAGTTAATTAATACAAATACTTCTTACTTTTCAAAAAAAAAACTTACAAGCTTTCTCACTAGTTGTCTTCCCAGGCATGATTGTTTCTTACCATTGATATTCAACAAAAGAAAAAGAAACAGCAACGGCAGAGATCTAAAGAAGAACAAAGTAAAAGCAATAAACGATAATTATATATTGTAGTAAATTGAACTCAATGAGAAAAGGTCAAAAGTGAGCCTGAGAATGACACTATTGGGAGCAGCGGCAGCTGCAATAATATATTCTGTCTCTTTGCCATTTGCCACCGACGGTCTCACTTCCCACACCCCTTCCAGACACGGTCTCAACCTCTTCCCCATTACCACCCATCGAGGCAAAAGGCCGTGCGTGGGTTGCCCTTCTTCTTTTGTATTCATTTCAACCAACCCAATAATAATGCAGCAAGAATTTATGTCGTCGGCAAAGGAAATTAATCGATAATCACAAAAACAAAAACCCAAATCAGACGAGCCGAAACGGAATCTAACCGTCCGACCTCACTTTAAAAAACCCTCATGGCTCTGTTATACTCTTCCTTCATTCTAATCCCCAGCCTTGTTCTACTTTCCATTTGCAGAGGTAAATACATGCTTTCTTTTGCTCTGGTTTATTATTTTACGCCTTGGGATCTGGGTTTCCTCCCACATTCTCATCTATTCTATGATGTTTTTATAAAGTTAGAGATCTATATGATTTGTTTCTCAGGTGTAACAGGAGCTACATTTACGTTTGTGAACAAGTGTGACTACACAGTATGGCCTGGAATCCTCGCTAGCGCCGGTAGCCCAAGATTAGATAGTACGGGATTCGAACTCAGAAAAGGCGGTTCTCGTTCTCTCCAAGCTCCCACGGGCTGGTCCGGCAGGTTCTGGGGCAGAACGGGATGCAACTTCGACAGGTCCGATCTAGGGAGCTGCGCCACGGGCGACTGTGGCTCTGGCCAGGTGGAATGCAACGGAAACGGAGCGGCCCCTCCGGCAACGCTAGCCGAATTCACACTGGGTTCAGGTGGTCAGGACTTTTATGACGTAAGCCTCGTAGATGGGTACAACCTGCCTATGATCGTTGAAGGGAGCGGGGGCTCCGGTACCTGCGCAACAACGGGCTGCGTGACGGACTTGAATCAGCAGTGTCCGTCGGAGTTGAAGGTCGGAGACGGTGAGGCGTGTAAGAGTGCTTGTGAGGCGTTCGGGACACCGGAGTACTGTTGCAGCGGTGCGTACAACACGCCCACAACGTGCCGGCCGTCGGTGTACGCAGAGATGTTTAAGTCGGCGTGTCCGAAATCGTACAGCTACGCGTATGACGATGCCACGAGTACCTTTACGTGTACAGGAGCCGATTATACGGTTACGTTCTGTCCTTCCTTTTCAAGGTAAAATCAATCTGAGTCTTCTGAGAACGTTTTCTTCTGGGTTATTCTTTTCGTTGTATGTCTCTTATTTCCTTGAAAGAACTTCAAACTTCTTTCCTTGTTCGAATTTCATCTGTGGATCCTGATTATTTTCCTTTTCTCTCCTTTTACTTTACTTTTGTCTCTTTTTTCTTTTCCGCAGTCAAAAGTCGACAACAGATTCGTCTCCGACGACCACCGGAACAACAAACGGGTCCGGCTCAGGATCCGGAGAAGGGGCGGTGCTAGCCGAGTCATGGTTGGCAAACTTGGCGACTGGAGACTCAACTGGGACAGTCTCATATGCTCGTCATTCTGCTATCGTAGCCATTGCAGCCTCGTTTCTTGTCCTCTTTTCTTCTTCCTTGTAGTCTCTAATCTCTATGCAATAAATAAACTCTCCACCTTTCATTGGTTTCTCCAAAATGGGAGGTCATCAGCAAAAGCGCGCATAATCACCGTCGGCTACCAAGCTTGCGCAAAAGCTCAAACCTCTGGTGGGTGGGGATGAGTTGGGTTTTGCCTTCGTTTGTAAAGCAGACGAAATCCAGATGGTAAAACTACCCAATTCCAGATTAATTCCTCATATCTCTTTAAGTAATGCTAGATATACGCATTAAGCTCCTGTTTGTTTCGATATGTTATAAGTCAATATTCTTTAATTATAGATCTCGCATACGCTGCCCACTAATTGGCATCTCTCCATTAAACATTACAGTCAATTGATGCTTATCGATTAGAATTCCTGATAATAAAGTTCTGTCAACATATTTGGCAATTAATCAACCACATACGGTCAATTAGAACTCCCCAGACCCTATTTGAATTCTGGTTTGTGTGTGTCGATTAATCAACAATACCATTACGATGAACTGACATTTTAGCAGAAACGTATACGTGAAGTTATGTGATTCTAATCCAAAATATTCTTAAACAAATCCTCTTCCTATTAATCCAAATTCTCAAATACGTCATTATATACATCAAATCACAAGGAACATACACGTCCATACATGGAAAAAATTCATTATTTGCTAGAATATAAGTACTTTTATGAGCATGACATGTACATGCAAATGATCAGTTAACAATAGGATACCGGTTTTCACCGGTCATTATATGTACTAATCTACCGTTGCATTCACCCAGAAGAACCATCTTGAACAAATGAACATGAAAATCAAAGTAAACAAAGACATAATATACGTGGTTTGATAGAAACCCCATATCCATCTTCTAAGATGGAAGTTCCTTCACTCATTTTGTGAAAATATTATCACGGACCATAAAATCCTATCCTGTTCGAAAACTACAATCTCTTGTACGACCGGAAATCTTGATAAATCTTGGTTGTCCCTGAGTTTACAGTAAAACCCGTATCCTAGCAGATTCACAACAAACCACTTTACCATAAAAGATGGTATGCACCCAGAAAGAGCAAATTACTACCTTTGTCTAATGTGAATCTGATTGAACGGTGCATCGTAGAATCGGGAACAGCTAGGCCCACTCATGCTGGAATCCCAAGATATCAAAGAATGGTGGGTCATACGGAAGATAATCGTCTGCAATTTTTGACTGATTTGTTTCGTGCCTTTCAAGTGGATGCTTTCACGTGGAGCATCCCACGGTAAATGTCTTTGAAGTGGGACCCATGTAAATATTTAGAAAAAGGTCAATTTCACGTGGAGCATCCCACGGTAAATGTCTTTGAAGTGGGACCCATGTAAATATTTAGAAAAAGGTCAAAAACACCTGCCATGCCGTGGGATGCTCCACGTAGAAGCATCCCACTTCAAAAGCAGGGAACAATTCAGTAACTAAATGCAGACGATTTCATTCCGGGTCCTACTATCATTATTTTATATCAAAGAAGGCTTGGAAATGTGCAATGTTGTTTGATTTGAGGTTGTTGATTAGTTATTTAACTCTAGAGAAGTGGGTGATGGAGAATGAGATGCCCTTTAGCTCTAGATAAGACATCATTAGCATTGAGTATATTTTATTCAGTTGGGAATTATTATCCTCGTGACCCTCTGCAATTAGGTACACATAGCTACCATACAGAAATATAATGTAACAGAAATTTTAAGGCAAGATGATTAGAATGTCATAACGCGAATCCCATCATGGATGGTCCATAAGCCAATTCATAGGGCATATCGGTCTGCAAAAGTGGCGGATGAAAATTTGTATAGCTTACCTTCAGAGATGATGAAACAGAAATGTCTTGATTGGGATTTCTGGGGAATCTGTGAAGTGGGGGGCAGTTTTCCGTAGAAAAATACATTTTGGATGATCCAGCTTCATTATTGGTGCAATGAGGTTGAAAGAAAATGAAGACTCGTCGGGGGAATAATGTTGGGATAAGCAGATATGCACCAAGCAACTTGCCTCACCAGACCAATAGATTAGATTCTAGTTTTGAGTGGCTTTTGAGGTGATGATTGACTGTGAGGGGTCCGTCCACCAGCTCATTTTTTAGAAAGAAAACAAGCCAACTTTCCCCACAAGATAAGAAGGATTACCACCCCATACTCGTTAGTGCTTTCAATTTCAATATACCATCAAATATGTCGCTAAGAAATAGTTGTAAAGGAGAAAAAGGTTTCTTGGATCTCACTCAAGTTTTTTCATTGATGTTGATTTCTGTTGGATTGAGACTTTTTAATAGTAACATAAAGTTTTCGTTGATGTTGTTTCCTGTTGGATTACACCCATTTTAATAGTAACATAAAGTTGCCGACTACTGAT
Source organism: Buxus sempervirens (assembly GCA_947561395.2). NCBI lineage: Eukaryota > Viridiplantae > Streptophyta > Magnoliopsida > Buxales > Buxaceae > Buxus > Buxus sempervirens. Next base: position 40,724,238 of record OX387190.1, read on the forward strand.
TTTTCTTTCCCCCTTTCTTTTTTTCTTCTCTCTCTAATGGAATGGCATTAGGAATTGTACGAGCAACTGGTAAATTAGAACCTTTTATCAAATACTTCTACTTGGTGTTCCTTTCCTGGTCGAATTCACTAGCCAAAAAAAAAAATGGTGTTCCTGGTTGAATTGAAATAACCGGATGAGAAATCCCAACTGTTTTTGCTAACTCGCCTGCAGTCATATAGTGACTGTCAAGTTGGATTGCAGAGCTCATCCCATTGCATTCAAAATCCCCGAAGCTCATTTCACCACCTCTATCACTATGGCTTACAACTGATAACAGAGTTTAATCACATCTATAACCGACACCCGAAAGCAACCAACAATCGGTTATTAGTGCCCAGCCGCTGCACTACATGAATTGTTTCAAGCTGCCAAGTTCGGTCATTGAAAGAATTGAGCGGCTAACTAGACACTTCGTCTGGAATGATAGGCACCAAAGGAATTCAATGCACACAATATCGTGGAAAATAATTTCATTGCCATGGAGGAGTGGAGGTCTTAACTTGAAACAAATGGACATAATGAATAGAGCAGTCCTCCTTAAATCTGCTTGGTACCTTCACAAGGAGGAGATGGGTCTGTGGGCAAGATTCATGAAGTCGGTATACTTCCCAGAGACAAGCTTCATGGCAGCAACTGCTAAATGATCCCATTCTTGGGGTTGGAAACAACCGTTCAGGTATGTGGAATATTCCGACATTGACAAAATTTGGTTTCCAACTACTGTTCAAGCTATTCTTGTGACCCCCATTGTGAGAGATCTTGGTAGTGATCATTGCATTTGGTCGGGAACTTCTTCTGGGAAGTTATCGGTGTCTTCAGCATATCGCATGATGTGTAATGTGCTTTTTCCAAACGACAAATCACTATGGCTCAAATGCTAGCATATCCACTCACCTGGTAAAGTCAAGTTGTTACTTTGGAAAGTGTTTAACAGTGGTTTGCCTAATGTTGATTTATTGAATGAGAGAATAAGTGGAGTTGACCCGATTTGTAAGTTATGCATGAAGAACCCGGAGTCATCTTCTCACCTACTGTTACAATGCCCATTCTCCAGAGTTGTATGGTTCAAATTAACAGGAGGATCACTACAGTCCTTGGGGCCTCAAGATTCAACGATTAAGTGGATTAAATTTGTCTTGGAGTTATTAGAGCATGACAAGGGAATGGATGGCATGGAATTTCTTACAAGTTAATAGGAGGATCACCATCAATTATGTCGCTAAGAAATAGTTGTAAAGGAGAAAAAGGTTTCTTGGATCTCACTCAAGTTTTTTCATTGATGTTGATTTCTGTTGGATTAAGACTTTTTAATAGTAACAAAGTTTTCGTTGATGTTGTTTCCTGTTCCATTTTAATAGTGACATAAAGTTGCCGACTACTGGCTCACAACTGGTAAATTAAAACCTTTTATCAAATACCTCTACTTGGTGTTCCTTTCCTGGTCGAATTCACTAGCCAAAAAAAAAAATGGTGTTCCTGGTTGAATTGAAATAACCGGATGAGAAATCCCAACTGTTTTTGCTAACTCGTCTACAGTCGTACAGTGACTGTCAAGTTGGATTGCGGAGCTCATCCCATTGCATTCAAAATCCCCGAAGCTCATTTGACCACCTCCGTCACTCTGGCTCACAACTGATAACAGAGTTTAATCACATCTATAACCGACACCCGAAAGCAACCAACAAACTAAAGTTACCTTTGCCATTACATTTTGTTTTTGCTTTTTTTCTTTTTTTGAAGCAATAAGCATGTTTAGATAATAAATACTTTTGCTTCTCATAATGAAACAATCTTGAAAAGCAAAATTTTATTGTTTCTCACTAAGAAACTAGGAAAAACTGAGAAGTAATAAAATTTTACTTCTTAAGAGAAGCAAAAGCATTCACTATCTAAACACGCTTATTGTTTCAAAAAATAAAAAAGTAAAAGCAAAAAACAATGCCAAATGTAGCCTAAGGGTGTTTTTGGAGCCTTGGATTTGGGGAGAAAAGAAAAGAAGAGAAGAAAAATGAAAAATAATGGGAGTATGTGGGTTGGTGGCAGGCAATGGTGGTGGCGACGGCGATGGATGGTGGTAGGCAGTGGCAACAACAGTAGGCGATGGCAATGGTGGTAGGGTGGTGTGGTGGTGGGGCGGGTGTGGGTGGGGGTGGTGGTGGGTGGCAGTGAAGGTGGTGGTGGTGGGCAGTAGTGGCTACAATGGTAGTGGGCGGTGGTGGGGGTGGTGGTGGGTTGTGATAGTGGATGGTGGTAATAGAGAGGTGGGCAGATGGTATGAAAGTAACAAGTGATGGTGAACTTTTTTTTTTTTCAAAATCTCTAGCTTTTTAGAGAGAAAATTATTTACATTAGAGAAAAAGAGGGGGAGAAAATTTGGAAAAAAATCTAATTTTCTTTCGTTCAAACCAATCGAGAGAATTTTCTTTTCTCGCAAATCCAAGATTCCAAACACAGCCTAAATGATTCAGTTATTATAATTGCTCCAATTTTATCATGAAGGTGAAGGCAAAATGAATAATGGCCCTTTTACTTTCCCAATAGCCAAGGATTTAGCAATTGGCACACTCCTGAGATGAACCAAACCCAAAAAATAAAAAAAGTATGCATCTTCCAAAATCTTTTCAAAATCATACTTTACTTTATTTATAATTTCATAGAACATCGGAATTGCTCCTTTTGACATCCTCTGCATCATTCCCTTGGAGGGGGTCTTTGTTTACTCAAGGACGGCCATACTTAAAGCTTTTAAGAATGTGATCCTTTATATCAAAAATGAAGATAAGGAATCCCTTTTTGCTGTGTCAAAAGTTTCATGCACCTGCCCGACATAAGGAGTAACAAAACAAAAGCAATCACTAATGAAGAAAATTTATTAAAGGTAGTAACCATATACGTATTCCAGTAGACAAACCTTCAATTTTTCCAGTACCGACAAATTCAATGTAGCAGAGAGAAATGTGTCAATAAGTACTTCAGGAACCAGCAAATACAGGCAAAGATAGCATATTTGATGCTAAAGTTTCAAAACACAGGAGCTCCTATCTCACCTGACACTTGGTCAGCACTGCTTTCATAAAATAACCAACTTAAATCTCTAAAAAGTATGTGCATAACATGAGGAAAATTATGTTCCGGAGGTTCAAAATGTAATTTTGACTAATAATGGATAACAATGATCCTTTTCATAGTTGGGCCAGGAACCATCAACATTTAGGAACCTCTGATGACACTTCCAAACCTCCTCGTTATACTGTTCCTCAATTCTGTAGTTCAAGCCAAGCTTTTTGATTCTCTCTAGAAACTTATCCAATGAGTCACCTCTTTTAGGGCCAAAAAATATGGCTTCAGAGGCCTGAGACTTTTTTAGCAAAGATTTGACTGTTCGTGCAAGGCCTTCATGGGATTCCTTGAAGAAGGTGCTGTTATGAAGTCATATCTCACGTCAGGTATAGCAGAAGAAAACTGTAACATAAGAATAAAAATACGGTGCATGCAATAAAATCATTCAATAGATCACGTCCTTTATTCAGATGGTAATGGAAAAGGTTCTGAAATCTGAACATCTCTAATTCATTTAGGTCCAAAACAAAATGTCTCCACAAGACACCATCCAAAATAAAGATTATTTGAAGAGGACATACAAGGAACCTATCAGCCAAATAAAAGAATGATCCATATAAATCATATACACAAAAATCCAAGTTAGTCCCATCACTGGTCCTGCAATCGCTGAAAGTCATTTTACATGTCAAATATTTTTATAAATGGTTTAAAATGGATCTCTAATACTAGATTGCATTCTACTTAAAGAGAGACAAAAATATGTATCATTGCTTTATCAACATCTTCATGACTTTCCACATTTCTCGAAGATGACACGTGTATGAAGGAAACAATATGCAATGCATATAAGCCATTGAAGAAAGTAATTATGAGGCTTTTAAGGGGAAATGGAAGTTACCAATCACTTGCCACGACGATATCAAATGTGTTAGAGAATTCTGAGATTTCCTCCTGATTCCAATGTAATGTCATAGACTTCACAACTGTATCAGCAAATGCTCCAGAGTTGGCATCTATATTACGCTGAATATCTGGATGTTGAGGAGCTCAAAACCAATTTCATGTTGTTCCCATTGAAAAATACTGGATTTGTATCTGCAACATTTTATTTCCAGAATTGAAACAAATCAGAATTTTCAATTTTCTAAGACATCTAGGCAACTAATATTTTTAGAAATAAGCAACTCAATATGATTTTCTACTTCACTTCCAACCATCTTTTCATGTCTTGAAATGGATTCACAAGAACACCATCCTTCATAAAGCTCTCACAAGCACACATGACCAAGATACATGGAGTCCGCACACAAAATAAAGGACCATGGCCCCATATTCCATGCTGAAACAAGGTTCTAGGACAAAAACTGTTGTGCTCATACTCTAACAAGCCTGAGGCATTTACCATCACTTCAAGTGATAGTCCCAAATTGCATACAAGCTAAAATACATCTAAGCAATGATTCAAACAAAAACACCAAATGTGAGAAAATGAGGAATGTTCCTGTGGCACCAGTTTTTTGTAGATGGCTACTCCGGACTTCAGGCAATTTGCCTCTGTGAAATCCCTCCAATGGGGCTCCCTACCATTGCTCAAGCATGAAACCCTTATAAAATAGCAAAAACTATGCCAGAAAATGGCTACACATGCTAAGTTATTAAAAAAATTGCATGGTAGGTTTTGTTAAAGACTTATATCAGCAGAACCACCTACTGACAGATATTAAATAAGAAAAATATATAATAATTTGCTCTTATTTGAATTATGGCTAAGTCTACATAACAGACTCAAAAAACCTTCGAACTTTATTATACTAGCCCTTTTATTTCTTATGAGTTTTTTGTGTAAATGGAGAAGCTAACATTCCACTCTGCCTATATAAATGAAGATTCCCTTCTAATACTCAAACAGATGAGCATGAGGCACTCATTTTTTTTTTTACTGTTAGATCAGATATGGCACCAGTTCATAATCCATACCAAAGAAGAGGCCCATACATCACTTCCACATTCATAAGTGATAGATTTAAAGGAGCATTCAATTGACATCAAATATATCATATTATCATGAACTGAGTTCTACCAGCATCCATAAAAGTATACAGACTTTTTTTTTTAAAAAAAAATAGATAATACATTCTAAGTTTAAATACCAACCTGAATTTCTTCAAATAAAACAGTTCATCATATTCATAATGCCTGTAAAGACAACATGGGGGAAAACACTTCCACATGAATATGGTGAATAAATAACTAATTTATCAGTACTAACATATCACAATGAAATATCCAAGTACCCTCATAGTGGACAGTAAATATGGTCTAGCAATGCAGTGCGGAAAAGGTAAATATGCAGAAGATAAGAACCCACTATTGGAGAACTTGCAAACCTTTTTTTCCTTAATTATTTAACTCAATATTCCAAAAGAATTTCAGATAATAAGTTCCGGCTCATCAATTTACAGTTTTTTTTTCTCTTTCACCTTCACAAATTTATTTATCCATTCTGTCTCAGGTTCCTACATCAAGCCAATCAAATAGGGAATGCTGTTTCCATATGTAGCTATTACTAAACTATTAGCATTCATATCAATCTACATGAACATTTACATACATTTTCTGCACAAAAATTTAATGTCTATCAATGTCAATTTGTAAGGATACAATTGACAACTTGAGGATTCCCATCTGATATTACAACTTCTGATGCATAAGTGCTTGCTGCAATAACTAAACCAGCTAATCCATAGCCTGATCCAAGCTCAATGACCTTTTTGGACCTTGAAAATTGAAAGAGAACAATCACAGTATGTTAAACAAAATAAATATGTCGCAGCTCAAAGCAAATGATCAGGATGCAGAAAAAGAAGAATTGCAATCTTTCAAGAACAAAAACATTTTCTGAGGAAAGCAAATAACTATCATTCACAGACCTAAACATATCTGCATTAGACAAGCAAAAATAAGAAAGGACATCTTCTGATGGCCAATGACCTGTACAATCCCAAAAAAAATGTAAAACTTGTATAAGCATAAGTTAGAAAATAAGCAGAAAATAGATTCAAAATATAGGCCCCAAAAGAGAGATCAAGAGGCAAAATCTGTATGACTAAGCATATTTCAGCATAACAAAAGAAATATTAGATAAATGCATGTTTACTAAACATAAAATCTAAATAATTGCAGTCTCAGTTTTAGGTCTACAAAAGAAGCATCTCATGCAGTTAAACCAATACGCTTTATCTTTTTATATGAACAAAAGCCACAATGTAACAACAACACATGCGACAATTAAATTCATACCCTTAAAACTCAAACAAAAAATTTCATGAGAAAAACCACAAACTGACCAAAGTTGACAGGTCTAATGCAATGTAATAAAGAGTCAAGTCAATATTAATGTTTAAACTACAAAGCATAAAGACTTCAACATGGAAAAAAAAAATAGCTATATGAAAAAAATCAAACACATGAAGTGCCACGAGGACTTACAAACAAGCCCTGTGTTGTCAATATCGTATCTGTTGCAGATTTTAAAATCACTGAGGTCTACACAGTTGTCTATTCTTTTGCTGAAACGAAATTAAAAAATAGTTAAACACCCATCAGGACAAACACAGTTGTTCAGATTGAATGATCGCAGAGAAAAAAGGAGGGGAGAAGTTATCTAAAGTCACTCATAAAACACATTCTAAACCGAATGTAAGCATGTCTGGGGTATGAATCAAATCTAACCATTAATGGAACCAGTCATCTAACTCTTTCGGACAATTAGATAACATTATAAAAAAACAGAGAAAATATTCAAAAAAATTTAAAAGCCGAACTCACACTAGAACGAGTTTGGGAGCTCCATCCAAAGGTAAAGTATAGCACACGCAAGCCTCTCTCGAGACATCCAAACTGTTGATTTTCAACAAAGAATCTGAATCTCCTTCGACATGGGCATCCCTTACACGACATGGAATCAAGTTAAAGCCCTGGGCAGTCTTTCTGGATATACGTTCAATACCAATTTGAGATTGGCAATCTGCAAAAGATTTGGCATTGGAGTGGTAACGAGATCCAAATCAGCGATATTTAAAAGAAAGACGTGTAGGAAAGACTCCAATGTAGATGTGTGACAGAGAAGGAATTACATAAGAAACAACGCATGAAGATTAATTGGACGGAAGGTAGGTGTCATTAGTAACCCTAACCTAACGGAAATTGGGAACTAAGTTGATAATATTAACCTGGCCTCCTTTTGTTTTCGAGATCTATTTATCACCGCGAAACCAAAATGGACGAAGGAAAAATAAAATATAGGGAGATTATGAACCTGGATTGGCAGAATGACGATGGAGAAGTGCCTGTCGGAGAATTCCCCACCTCAGCGACGATGCCTTTGCTGGCGAAGTACTCGCGCTCTCCATTAAACCTCCTCCGTCTTATTTATTTCTTTTTGCGCTTTTCTTTTTTTAAATGGTTCTACCTGTAGGTGGTCTGCAATGGGGGGACGGGGAGGGGGACGAATGAAGCCGGCAAGGACAGCAGATAGAAATCAGCGGGACTTCAGAATCAGGCATGACAAATAGGCAAAGTGGCTCGACCAACATACTCATCTTTGAATTCAACGATGGATTACCGGCGCATAGAAGAGTTTTTTAGAATTTTTTTAAAAAAATTTTCCAACCATTTTTAAAAGATTTTTTCTAACTAACTAATCGAATGAAAATAATTAAAAAATTGGACATATATAATTTTTTGGGACATAAAAAATTCAGGAGGAGTAAAGATTACTAAACAGCATCTTTTGTAAGTGGAAAAAAAAAAAAAGGATAACTCATCCACTATATAAATGTATCATAATAGTGCGTTGTTAGGTTATTTTGGGAAAAATGATTCTAAGATGTGGCAAGGATAAATTTATGGAAAATTTTGCTTGGGTGTCTTAAGCTATTATCAGATCTCTTACTAAGTATTCAATTTTCACCTTTTAAATTAGAAATAACTAGAACATTAAGCTAGATATGCACATGAAAACTATAAAAAATTATAAGAATTTAATAAACATTACATTTTCATCCTTCGTGTAATTCATTCATTAACAGCTAAAAGGCATCTTACCATACTCCAAGGCACTCACAATTCACTTCACCGCAGTCGAACCTTTTTGTCTTTAATAACTCACGCAAACAAGAACACCATTGTAGCTTTCGAGTTAAAATCATCTACCATATTTCCCTGAATTGCTCCCTGATGTGGCTGTGAGATGTTGCCATGTGAAACATCTCATGGCCACTGTTTTTTCATGTGGGACCCACTTGATACATTTATAACAACCAAAAAACAATGACCGTGAGATGTTCCACATGACAGCATCTAATAACCATTGCAAGTGCCAATTCAGGCAAGCATGGCAAAAGATTTCATTCCATAGCTTTCATTCTCTAAACAAAGGCCATAACATAAAGATTTCACTCTCACGCAGCCTCACAGGCGTAGAACGATTGTACCCTATATGCCAGTTTGAATGTGTCTCCATTGGCTGACAAAAGCAAATTCAACATATCACAATACTTGCTCGACTGTTGCCTAGGCCAGCAATATCCAGAGCAAAGCCAAGTGCGTCATAGAAAATGTACAAAAGTAGAGAATAAGAGTTACACCACGTTGGGAATAAGAAGCTTAACTGTGTTTTAGGAGGATTCAACACGCTGCATTATCTCTAGACTCTAATTAACTAGACTCAGAAGGCAAAAATTTTTGTGACCATATCTGCAGAGTAAGACCTAAGCCTAAGCATTTTCATTCTTCTCTATTCCCATCTAATAAAACAACCTAAGCGGCCATGCAGAATACAGTGGCATCGTTCAAGGGTCTTCCAGCAGAGTTGAAGCAAAACTTTCATCTAGACAAGCTACAGCTCATCCTTTGCAGAACTCACTTTCTCTGCATCATCTTCCTCGCCCTTTGGGGCAGCTTCTGCTTCCTTAGTCTCCATTTCAGCTTCAGCCTCCTCTGCGTCGTCTTCCTCCTCTACCACTGCATCTGGGCTGATTTCCAGGCTTGTCTTCACTGAGTTGTAGATACTTGAGGCAAAATCCTTTGGGTCATTAAGCGTGAAGCCACTTTCCATTAGTGCTGTTTGATACATGAGCCTCGCTGTCTGCTTCACGCTTTCATCCTGCAGAGTGATAGCATATCAACAATAGCAATAAACAAAGAAAACTGAATGTCCGAGACATCAACAAAAACAACAATATAACCTCTGCAAGTATGCACAAACATATATAGAATAGAAAAGGCACAACTCTTATAGTGCATTATAAGCAACGTCAGTTAAAAAGAACTCACATCCTTAAAACATGGTCTGATTACAGCCAATAACAGAACAAAACTAATTGACAAAACACCAGCTGGATATCTCAAGTGCCCTCACAGCTAAAAGTTCCACATGATTAAAGGTAACTCTATCTCTGTGTGTCTGTCGAGAGCTAACCAATCCACATTTATATTTATACAAGCCCAGCGGGGGCAGGTAGGCTGGTGGGTGGTTCCTCCAGAGTTCTTGTTCAAGCCATTGTGAGCATTTGCAAGAGTGATAAAGAAAATGATGATGCTCGGTGCAGCACATGCTGCTCTTTTGTCACCCATTCACAGGAAATCAATTGATTGCCTTTGATAACATAATATGCTCCACCAAAGATGTCTCTAACAACTGCAGGATCTTTGAGCAAGAGTTTTAGACTAGGTGGTGCATCATTAGTCACACTTCCTGTTTTTTTTTTTTTTAACTTTATGCTATGATGCATGTAAATGTGTTAAAATGACTTATATTCAATTAAGTTTATGTAAAAACAAGCATATTCACCAGATGTATGTCATTAAGCAGAAATCTAGAAAATACCTCAGAGTCCTTCACTACTCTCTCTCGAAGTTCCTTAATGATTGGGTGCCTTGGGTTGATCTCCAGCACCCTCTTGCCACGCATGTATGCCTGCTTACTGGCGTCAGACAAGGTTTGCGATTGCATGATCCTTTCCATGTTTGCACTCCACCCGTATTTGGATGTCACCACAACACAGGGGCTGTTATCCAGACGATTGCTTATCTTCACATCATCAATATTTTCACTTGCAAGAGCACTCTTCCACCACTTGGTCAGCTCCTTGAACGACTCCTTGAGATCCTTGTCTTTTGAGTCCTTTCCAAGTTTCAGCCCCTCCTTGGACACATTCTGAAATTTCTTATCTTCATAATCCATCAGGTACTGCATCAGGTACTCATCAACTGGATCTGTGAAGAAAATAACCTGCAGCAAAATTATTTAAGAATGAAGTTACAATAAAAAGAAGAAAAAAAATTGAAAATATAATAAAAAGAACTTTTTTTTATGAACAGCATAACATAAAAAAAACTTATGCTTAGGTATCAAGAAAGAATTAGAAAATAATAGAATTCTTTGACACCCAGAAACAGTCTCAGTGCTCCAATTTGAACACTAAAGTAACCAAAATAAGCAGTGCCCAAGTAAAATTTAACTGTGTACAAGAAGACAAGATTATTTTAAAACACTAATGATGTGAATATTCAAGGTTAAATAAGTATCTTGGCCCATCTCACCAGTATAGGGACAGGTTATGTAAAGCCAGAAGTGGTTCAGCTAGGGCTAAATTTTGAACCAACTTGCCCTGTTTCCATTCAAGGATAGGTCAGTCAAATGTATTCTAACATAACAACAATATACTTATTAGTAAACATGATAACAATTTTGATATTAGACTAAAGAAATGATTGTTCTGCATAATTTATTTCAAAACATCAACCCACTCCTCACCCTACAAAGGAGCAAGTTTTGAATAAGGTGGGCTCCTTAGGATTGGTTTAGGGCTTTTCTAACCCTGACTTGAAAACTATCCTTAGATAAGTGCACAGTAGAAAAAGAACATGTACAGATAGTCTGCACTCTAAAACGTAAGCATGTTACCATTAGGTTCATTCCCATATAAATCTCAGCTGCTTACATAGTAAACAAGATCTACTGTCTCCATTATCATTTCATCCTTAACTTGCAACAACTAAAATGTTTTTAACACGCACCTCATAGTTTTTCTTCGTGAGCCTCTCAAGGAATGGGGACTTCTCTAATTGTTCCTTGCTGGTCCCTGTTATGTAAAAAATGTCCTTCTGCCCGGGTTTCATTCTCGAGATGTACTGATCTAGCGATGCTAGCTTACTACCAGACTTGGTGCTGTAAAAAGAGAATTGTGAAGACCAATTAAATCATATATTTAAAAAGAAAAAGATGGCATTAGAAGTACCAAAGTGATTCTATTCAAGGAATGTAATAAAATACGAGAAGGGTATATTATACTACAAAGAACAAGCCAGATTATACCTCTCAAACCTGAGAAGCTTTGCCAGACGATTTCTGTTTGTTGCATCCTCAATAATGCCAAGTTTTATGGACTTGCCAAACTCATTCCAGAACCGCGTGTATGAGCCCTTCTTCTCATCATTCTCACTCGCTTTCTCAACATCTAGTTTTCCATATAAGTTCAATGACAATAAACAATGAAAAATAAGAGAATGAGGGAACCAACAAATGAGATATTTCACCGAATAATATCCAATATCAACTGAGAAAAATTATGTGGAGATCTGCATTATCAGATCTTATACAAATATCGAAATCTTCTGATGTTTTACTGGGAGACAGACATGCAACTCATCCATTCTAGGATTACCTCCTCCCATCTAGGTTTTCACAGTGGAGAAATCTCAAAGTAATAGTGAAGTTATTATTACTAGAGACGATCAGATTAACCATACCATCCTTGTCTTTGTCATTAGATTCATCAGGATCCTCATCGGCAATCCTACGGATCATATCAAGGGCCTTCCGAATGAGTTTCTTCTTGATAGTCTTCAAACTGCTGTGCTGTTGAAGCATTTCTCTCGACACATTAAGTGGTAATGTATCAGAATCAACAAGACCCTGCTCCAAGGTTCATATTGATTGCATTAAGAACCAAGTTTCAAATCCAGATAGAAGTTTGCCTAACAGTCATATATTAAGAATATTCCAGCAGGATGTTTACCCTCAAAAAGTTCAGATACTTGGGAAGCAGCTCATCAAATTCATCTGAGATAAAGACCCGCCTAACATATAACTTCAAGTTGGACTTATTGGCATTGTAGTAACTCTCATATAAATCATGAGGAGCCTTGGGAGGCACAAACAGCATAGCCCTGAATTCCACATCACCTTCAGCAGTAAAGTGACTCCAAGCTAAAGGCTTTTCATCACTGAAATCCTGTTGAACAGAAGAAATCATAAATATGGTGAGTGATTTTAGGAGAATGCAAAAATATAGATTCTCCCGGAAATTTCAGGAATTTTCTCAGAAACAGAAAGATATACCTTCGCAAGAGTATGGTAGAATTTTATATACTCGTCATCAGCAACTTCCTTTGGATTTCTTAGCCATATAGCTTTCACATCATTCAAAAGCTCCCATTCATAGATTGTTTCCTTAACTTTCTTTGTCTTGGGTTTTTTCTCAGTATCTTCATCTTCCACTTCTTCCTCGGAAGAGCTGCTTTCAGCTGCTTGCAATAACAAAGGAAGTAAAATAAACGAACCAAAGGTGGGGATCATACATTGTTCTTATATATATACAAATTAATTATTGTCTTAGAGAAAAAAATAATTACTCATTTAAGAACAGTATAACATACACTCTTCTTCACTAGATTCATCTTCATCTGCTGGAACATCTACGTCAACCTCTTTGCTTGCCCAAATATATATAGGGAAGTTGATGAACTCAGAATATTTCTTTACCAACTCCTGCAACCAGATGGATCCACAACATGATGCTCAAAATTCCAACTGACAAAATAGACCAAAAAATATTCCACTAGGACACCAAGGAAATCTGCCCAGGAAATTTTGCGTTGGTAGGGCAGAAACAATTATTCATGGTTTAACACACCTGAACAGAATGGGGTTGTATCCACAGACAAACAAAAGAAGAATTTATGGTCTCGTATAAGAACATCAAAGATCTCAGCAAACCATGATAACCTCAAGAATGCCAAAAGAAATCAACTAAAAAGACTAGGATGAAAGAGATATGGGTATTGTTGCAGTTTGCGATTGCAATTAAAGTGACAAAGAGTACCATAGCCAGTAGGGTCACTATAACACTCAACAGGATCAATCAACAAGAGGAAACAGACAGAGGATCGGAGCAATCGATGATGACTGAATATATGAAAAGGCAAAGCAGTCACAAAACAACTCGAGGCATCAGGAATGCAAGACATCCTATATTGAAATTTATCAGCAAAAGAATATTATAGCCCAAAAATGTTAAAGGAAAATTCAAAACAATCCTAAACTACCATGAACATGCGCAAGTTCATTTACAAACTACTTGCCACTAACGAACGATAATGTTACTCTTTCCGGCACATAATATAGTGATAGACATTAAAAAGGAACAATATTATAAATGTGATATCCAATAAATGGCCAAAATACTGATAAGGATCTTCCACGGGAACAGCAGTTTGGGTACACAATAAGCAACAGGAATAGATAAATATATAACAATAACATTCTTAGCTAAATATAATAATACGCCCACCTTTAGTTTATCTTCCTCCAAGTATTCCCCAGCTTCCTCTCTAAGATGCAACCTGATCTCCGTTCCACGTCCAAGGGGTTCATTCCATACATCCTCAGAAATTGCAAATGCTCCATCTGCCTTTGATTCCCACACATACCTGAAATTCAATTGCACACAATACATCCCAAAGGACAAGAAGCATGAGAAACAAATTCCTTCCGAAATTAAAAACCCTCAACCACGTACTGTTTGTCATCATTATGTTTGCTAATAACTTCAACGTAGTCAGCAACAAGATACACAGAGTAAAACCCAACTCCAAACTGCCCAATCAAATTAAGGTCCCCTCCTATCTGCATTTTCTCAACAAAAGCTGTACAATAAAGTAAAATTACTGAAAATCTTGTTCACTTTACTTATAAAGAGAAAATACAAAGAAAAAAGTCTCAAAAGATACCCGTAGTTCCAGACTTTGCTATGGTTCCTAGGTTCTTGATCAAATCCTCTTTTGTCATTCCTATACCTCTGTCACGAATAGATATAATTTTCTTTTCCTTGTCTAATTTAATCTGCATTAAAGAATGGTTTATATATAAATTAATGTCCAGAGGAAAAAATTTTGACAATTTGAATGAATGGGGTATAAGTATTCCATATCTTGATCACATTAATGTTTTAAAATATCAAGGATAAAAAGCCATTTCTGACCTGGATTTCAAGTTTCGTATTATCACCATCACCCAAGATTTCCTTATCAGTGAGGGAAAGGAACCTAATCTTATCCAATGCCTGGAAGCAAACATTTGGTCAAAAGAAATGCCATCAGAACCTAGACAGAAGGTAGGAGATGAAATCAACAAATTTGTATCCACTTACATCAGAAGCATTGGAGATTAGCTCCCTTAAAAAGATGTCTTTGTTGCTGTAAAGAGAATTGATGATAATGTCCATGAGCCGAGAAACCTCTGCCTGAAACTCAAACTTTTCCGCATTACTGCGGAGTGATCTCTTTGAGATTGATTCTGCTTCCCTGTAACAGAAACAACAATTATTCTTTTAAGACCACACAGAGAAAGAGAACATAAAAAATTTTAAACACCTAAGGACTTCCAATAGTTGTGATACAGAATATACAAGGAAAAAAAAGAAGTACCTTCTTGCAACATCTGAATCGGTAGATAATCCATTAGGCACAGCACCGATCTTCTCTTCAACCTTTGGTGGGTCTACCAGCTCTTCTGAATCCTCGGCATTAGCTTGCAATTTATGACCTAAAAGAACAAGGATCATATTCACCCAATTAAAGTACTCAATTAAAAGGAAATTTTATACCTAACAGTATTACGACGTTAAAACTGTTCAATTAGAGTACCATCTTCAAATCAGTGCAGATTCTGTAAAAATATGAATCTTTGAATAACTTTATCTTTTGATAGAATCAGACCGCAGGAAAATACTTAAGTCCCTTACAACCCTAAAATATCAAATGAATTAGATCCCAAAAACTCACTCGCATTAATTACCAGACCTTTTTATCTAAAAGTTTGAAGATCGACGTATTTGCATCAACAAGTACTGAAATAACTAAATTCTTAGGGTATCTAGGTCCAGATACAAGAGAACTGAATATATTCCGTCAGGAAGCACAGTAAAATTTCAGTAAGTTAAAAACCCGGTAGATCCACAATCGCCTATCTCCAATATCATTCTTTTATCTTCTTCTTTTTTTTCTAGTGGGAATCAAAAATCGGTCAATGCAGATAGAAATCAAAATATAATAAACAACTAATGTCACTCTAAAGGTGCCTTAGGAACAGCTTTTACTTTAGAAGAGTCAGGCCTTCCATAACAGCTTCAATCGAAAAAAATAAAGAGTGAAACAAGAGACCAAAAACCGTAACTTACCCTGATCTGGAAGGAGCGACAGAAGAAGCAGAAGAAGAACAGCGGAAGGGATCGTCCACTTCCTCATCGTTCGCGACCGCAATTCGAAGTTAGTCGTTAACGGGCCAATCTCGATTTCTTTTCGTTTTCAGCTCTGATATAGTGTCAAGACTTTTAGCTTCACCAGGAAGGTCTCATACGACCTCGACTTCCAGCCAACGTCGCGGATTAAGCTGATCTTTCCAACATGGGGATCTGACGGTAGTAGTATGTTTATGACAGGTGGCGAGTAACTACTGGGATCATTGACAACCGTGACGTGGAGAATGCTTATCTTCTAGACAATTCGAAGCAGTATTATACTTATAATTACAAATTTTACCTTCTAATTTCGTTACTTTCCAATCCACCTAAAATACCCGAAGCTCTGGTTTTAATCTCTACCGACCACTTTTTAATTTACTAATAAAATACTTATTTTACCACTTACAATAGGTAAAACTAACCTGTAAATTATATCCTTGTAACATGTCTCATGCTTTTAAAATAAAATTGATCTCTCTTAATATTTGATTGTGCTATTTACCTTTCTATGAGACAAAATGCCAGTTCAATGTGGAATGTGAACTATAGAGCCTCTATCTACACTTTTATTTGCAGAATTGAAGGAGTGCCGTTCAATGTGGGTCCTACACAAAAAAAAACTAAAAAATTGGATGAATAATAAATGAACAGCATCTTATATATGCTGCAAATAACATTGTAGATAGAGGCTGCACAGTCCCTCATTTGCAGTTTTCTGATGGCCTAATGAATATGATAAATTTTATTCATCTTGAGTCATTATTTTATTCGTCTTGAGTCATCTTCCTATCAGTTGGAGAAAACAAGTAAACAGAATGATGATTTTTGTAAGCAATAATATTTATTAATTTGAAATAGAAATAACCTATGTTCCTCCAGGCAGTTGCTATAATACAAACTTGAATAGCCATCCATCGCTTTCAGAGAGAAAAATCAGAAAGAAGTAATATAACAGGGCAAGGAGCCGTTGAGCGCTGTACGATTTTACACTGGATGAAGAATGACAAGGATATATATTTCCTTGATTGTAGTTCAGTGGACGGCAGGACAACCATCGACGACAACCCCTTTCGCAGTTGGGCAAGAGGCCAATGGACAGCCATCGACGTTACTGCCCCACCAATTGAAGGTAACACGCTCCATTCCCACGCAAAGGTACAACACCACCCCCATTAAGGCTAATCCAGTATCGAGAGCCCCTGAGAGTACATAATTGTGGCGTCTCCACCAGTCTCGGTGGTATCGATAAGCGACATAGCCGGAGATGAACCCAGTAAAGATCCAACTAGTATAGTTCACGGCAGTAGCTGGTGGCATATTCACTGTTGCACCCAGCAGCACGGGCATGACAATGAGCCTGATCCACTGTTTGTCTGGAAAGGCCTTGTGTGCGAGCCAGACTGGGAGAGTTGCAATCGCCCCGGCTAGAAAAAACCAGTTTATGGCCGAGTAGTGGCCAAGATCTCCAAAAAATTTACGGGGACCAATCAGTCCCCAGATGACCGAAGCATCATAGAATACATGGTCGCCTGGACAAGTCCATGGGCTTCCAGCTGGTAGCTTTGCAGTATCGCAGATATCTGGGATGGTATCCATTAACCACCATGCTGTTCCTAAGTGCACAAATGCTGCTATGAGGGTACCTACAACCTGGTTGTGTATGATCATCACAATATGAGCAAAATGAGTCAAGGGAAAGACTGAGTTGGTAAAATTACGATTATATAAAATTAACCTGCGCCATGAACATAGCTCTGGGAGGAATTTTCATGTAGTGACCAAGCTTGAAGTCTTGCAGGAAAGTGATCCCCTGTTTCATACTGATGTATCCATACACCTTGAAACATATGTTAGCCACAGGGCGCCCAGGATACAAATACCCAATGATGTACTCTGTGATCACATTTAACCCCGGTGTCTGTTCAAAAATGAGAGATTAAAATAAGTTGAAAATTACAACTTTGAATACTAAAATGAAGTTCTAAATACAGAGCAACAGCCGTAAAATTATGGATTGAGAATTAAAAAGTACCTGGTTTGTTGTGGCAGTGATGATGCCAACAGGAAGGGTAAAGGAAAACGCAAGGGCACATGCTAGAAAAACACCCCACCATGGCAACTGTAGTTGATCATTGTAGTACTGACAGGTGAAGATGGTTAACGCAAGGTTTGCAACAAGAATGCCAATGAACCACCATTCGGGCACTTGCTTGTATTTGCTCATTAGCCTTGTGTGCACATCCATTGATTTCTCTTTGAAGGCTGATTTGCTTAGTTCTAACATTTCTCTCCAGCCATGTAAGAAAAAAACATGGTTTAGCTGATTGCACGATACGACGATACCAATCATCAAGCAGATGAGCCTTCATTGATGAAAAGACGAATTGTTTTGTTTGAAAAAATTATGAACATACCTTCCATGGAAGAGAAGAACATGGACAACAGTAGCTGCAAGGCAAGCAAAGCTGACGCCGTAAGTCATGGTGAAGAAAACGCTGATATAAAGGGGTCCCTCACGTTCATACGCGTTGATGTCAAGGTGGAATTGTGGGTCGATGATGGTCGAGATATTATACTGTTGGCCCCTGGATGTGAACAGCCCGTCTGAGAATATGGGGAATGTCTTGGCATGGTAGATGTTGAGCCAGTAAGCGATTGGAGTTACGACATACATGATGAAGAAGAAGCCGACGGCAACGTTGGCAGTAGCAAACCATGGGCTAGCTAGTGGGCTCCCGAGGTAAGATGATATGCTGGACCAGTCAAGTCCTATAGCTCCAAGTCCAAGCCCACGAAGCCCAGAGCCTAATTGTTGGGCTAGAACAGAGGTTGGGAACATCCAACACACCCAGGAGAAGGAGGACAGCATCGGGAAAAGGTAACCCGGAAGGACGTAGTAAGCAAAGCTGCACACGAAAGCTATTACGAAGAACTGGCCCCGCGAAAGTCCACCCTTCGGCCTTTTGTCTGTCTCGTTAAGTGCCCTGAGTTTTCAGGAGACATAAATAAATGGCGGTGCTATTAGCAAGGTTTGACACCAAATTTACAGGTTAGGCAGAAGCTAAGCCGGAAGCCGTTAAAAAGTCATAAACCTGGGCATAGGCCATGAACACATTGGACTTTACTCTGCCAAGGCTAACCCGACCCATTTCAACCCCCGATCCCGAGCAACGTGAACATGGCACAAGGGTATTGTACGTAGACTTGTAGTGTCGATATTATAATAAGGGAAAATTATGAAAAATACCGCATTTTCTGATGTATTTCCAAAAACATGCCTTGAAAACTCAAATGTTTAAGAACATGCAACTTTTTCCATGTAATTGTGTTTCAGTCCAAAATCATTATAATTCGATTAATTGCAAATTTGACAAAATGTTCAATTACACCAATCGAACAATCAAATTGAGATTTGTTGATTAATCGAGTGATATTTTCGATTAAACGAAAGTCGCGACAATTATCGAAGATTCACAATGAACTAACATGTATCCGTAGATTATTAAACTTATATCTTTCAAAGATTTAACTTGTATCCTACGATAATCATCATTGTTTCCATATTGGTCAACCTAATATTGTATGTATCCCATGAAGATCATACTTGTATTCGTCAAAGATTCGTTTGATATCCTTGAAGATCTAACATGTATTCTTTGATGATTTGAAATTTCAATTAACCGGAATCTTAAATCGTTGTTTTGCGATTAATCGAAAAGTATCCAACTGATCGAAATTCATGAACACATGATCAACACACAATTAAAGCCCAATTAAATGTTCATACATTCATTCGATTTTCGATTAATCGAAGGGCAATTTTTGAACTTTGAAAAGTGTTACAGTAATTTCAATTAATCGTAAATTATGCGATTAATCGAGCTACAATTATTTTAAATTGAAACGCAATTACACGGAAAAAGTTACACGTTTTTTAACATTTGACTTTTTCAAAGCATATTTTTGTAAATACTTGAAAAAAGACGATCCTTTCACTAATTTTCCATTATAATAATGCTACCAAAAAGAGTTGAAAGGATGGACAGTGGGCTCCCTTTGACAGTCGATGTGACCCAGAGCTCTCGAACGTCAGCAGTATATTATCTTCACCCCTCAAAATCACGGAATGACATCATCTGCATTGTTTACTGCAGTGGCTGTGAGATGCTGCCATGTGGACCATCTCACGGCTTGTGTGTTTTCATTGTTTTGTATAAGCCCACTTGAAAAACACAAACCGTAAGATACTCCACATGACAGCATCTCACGGCCACTGCAGACGATTTTATTCCCAAAATCACCGTCCTTTAGACGATTCTCAATATCAAAGGGAAATCGTCTGCCATGCTTTCCTGTTTTGTTCCCTGAAGTGACCGTGAGATGCTGCCACGTGGAGCATCCCACAGTCAGTCCTTTTTGAATGTTGTAAATGTTTTAGGTGGGTCCCACATGAAAAAAACATTGGCCATGAGATGCTTCACATGACAATATCTCATGACCACGTCAAAGAGCAAATCAGGGAAGCATAGCAGACGATTTGCTTCCCTCAATATCCTTTTTCTCACACGGGAATTCTCAGAATCTTAGATGAGATTCCATACTGAATCCAACCTAATTTATCGCCAAATGGAGAGGACACGACAATAGACACGTAACATGAAAAACAAAAACCCACACAAGTGAAAAACAAAAACCCACACAATAGACACCCCGGTTAGCATGCTCGTGTGGGAGGATTTTGTGGGGAGGTCCCACCCCAGATTTGTATCTTGATTGTTTTCTAAGTAATAATAGTCGTCGTTTTCTCATAAAAAAAAAAAAAAAAACCCACACAAGTCGTTCTCAAGATATGAGGTAGCGGTACCACAGCAAAGAGCGGCCAAGCTCAATGTTCTGGGACATGGCATGGCGCTGCCCCACCCCGGACAGCAGTTAGAAAAAAAAAAACTGACTCCGATGCGCAACCGTTAGATCCATAAGCCTGTATTTATCACTGGAATGACAGATTACCTACCTGAACAGCGAGACCTGGACGAGATTTTGGGGCCACCACATAGCCGCCGGCTCCACCAAGTAGCGCCGAAACATGCCCGCCCACCCGAATCCTAGCACCTATCCATTTTTGCCCGGGTCATCTGTTAATCGATTTCTCCAGATACTGTTCGATTCGGGGATTAAAGAGATTTGGGATTATGGCCTCACCTGTGTGGTGATAACAATGAGCAGGGACACAGAGAAGTTGAGACGTTTCTTGTAGAATATCTTAACGGCGCTGACGATGTGAATGGCATAAACGTTGCCCGCACCCGAGTTGGCGAAGATGGTGATTAAGATTTGCTCCTTGATGTTGAAAGGCCCCGGATTGAGTGTGAATTCCCACTTGGTTTTCTTGAAGAACACCCTATCGGTAATGGTCGACGCCATCAGGTGTCCCAGCGGTATCATCAACATCTGTGCGGATATGGAGGTGATGGATAAAGGCTCCTTACGATACCAGAAGAATTGGTTCAGGAAGGATAGGACGACGCAGGATAGAGCTCCCAGAACCCACATCCGGAAGGTTAGAACCGGGAGGCTAGGGTCGTCGGTTGTCGGTACTGTCAGTGCCACCTGCTCGATCGGCGAATTGTCGGACTCGTATGGCTCTTCTGGTGCCGAAGAAGGGGAAACGTCTCTTGCTTCGTTCTTCTTCCGAACTGCACATTTGGAGGAAAACAATATATATGATAAGAAGAAAGGAAAAAAGGGGTGGTGTTTTCCTTTGGGTTGCCCCGGTAGAGTTCAATGAATGATGAAGAAAAAGAAATAGCAATATCAAGCTTACGGAGTGGAGCCGTGATTCCTGCGTGACTAGCTTCCATCTTTCCCCTCTTCCCTAGGGCCCAGACCAAGGTTAAAGTTGTGCAGGCTCCTCTTAATTCACATTCACATAGCCATTGCGGTGCCTATACCGATTTCCTGGCAGAATTGACTTCTTCAGAAGACACAACCCACCCCACATGACGTGACAGTATATGACCTGCTTTTTCTTAGCCAATAATCAACATCTGCTGCATTAAATAGAAGAAAATCATATATTTTCTACTTAATGACGATGGAATTATTCGTGGCTGGGATTTAAGAACTAAACATTTCATTTACAAATAGTTTGTGAAGAGAGAAATGTACAAATCAAATCGGAATACAAGCCACCTAGCTCTTACAATCCCCCGTAAATAATAAACCACCTAACTCCTCTACTCTCCCCTAAATAATGGCGCCTAGATGAAAAATATTTTCAAGGTAAAATATTTTTTTAAAAATGATTTCCTTTTTGTTTTTTTTTACCAGCCATTTGGACTTGGACTTGAGATGGAAATTTTTTTCCACTTTTCCTCTTATGCTATGAGAAAAAAAATATTTTCCCGAAATTAAATATTTTCTGGTTGTTTGTTTCTTGGAAAATTAAAAAATTACAGAAAACATTTTCCAATATACCACTAAAAGGTCAAAAAGGCTTCGTGAACAAGGCGGCTACCTTCAATTAACGTTTCGCTTCGAAGCTCCGTTTGTCGCGTTAATTCCTCAATAAAGCACTGAAAACCGCAACGAGAAAGAGGTCGAGGAGCTCGATCCACAAGCTCGCTGATGGTCACTGATCTTCCGCATTGTCGTAGGCCATCGCAGATGCTTGGATACCAAGTTGCATTGGGAACGATCGAGACCTTTTCATCTGGTTCGCTTCATGGTACCAAATTGCACCGGAGCGAGGACTGAGAATTTCAGAAAATTAAGTATTGCAAACTGCAGAGGCTTCTGTGCGTTAATTAATTTAAAGCTAAAAACACATAACCATTAGACACGGAAGAGAGAGAGAGTGATTAAAAACATAATTTATGGCTGTAGCTAGGAAGATCGCTACCATTATTAATACCACACTGTTAATTTCCAACTTCGGTGATCATGGTGGTTTGTTCCGACAACCATATATGCTTTGACAACCTTGATCGGTTGGGGCATTTGGGGGAGGCAATCACGACCTGGAGTTTCACAAATTGCTCTTACTCCTACTTGGATTGGAACACAATCAATCGTATGCGAATGAATTTGATCTCAGCTTTTTTAACAAAGACATGATTGATGCTTGGAGTAAGAACGATCTTACTCGTGTTGAGTTCCCGCACGCCGACGATGAAAGGTAAATGCAATGCAGGTGATAGTGCCAGGGGTTTGGTTTTTGTAAATTTGATGAAGTCCAACTTTATTTTTGATATATTTAAAAGTTCAGGGATTACAATTAATATTAACTTTTCACCTTTCCTCTATTTTTAAAATTTTATTTTAATTCCACCCTTTAGGCCTGCCTGATGAAAAATTCCTGAAAATTATCCCCATTTTACATCCAAACGTCCAGAAAATGGAAAATTTTTTTCTGAAAAACTTTTCTTAGAAAATATTTTCTATTGAAACAAATAGAGCCTTAACCTAGAAAGAATTTGTATTTACTAAAACAATTTATTAGTTTTCTCTCTTTAACCTCCACATGAAGGGCTTAGCGGCGGTAGTGGTGTTGGCGGTGGTTGCGGCAATGGTGTTGGCAGCCATGGGGGTAGCGACGGTGGTGGCAGTGGAACTATGACTACCGATTACATACTCCCCCCTTTATAAAAAAATAATAAATCCGCTCGTGGATTCAACATTACCATGAACAGAACCATGAAAATTTTGCTTTAGGTATGTTTGGGAGAAATTCATTTGAAGACTGTCGGATGAGCAATCACGTAAGTTAGACAAATCCAGAGCTGACTGGCGAATCAAATTGCTGTATCATTTGCCTAATCATCCAGACAAAACCCGTGAAAAGCTACAGGTTCCTTTGATTAGCGGCTTATCGCTGTGCGGCATAACCACAACTCAAACATGGCAAGAGGCTTTGGTGTAAAACCATGGTCATTTCTTTGGGCCACCTCCTTAGCTCTCTCCCACCTTCCTGCTTAAACATGACTTTATAAAAATAATATCGCAAGTGAGCATAACAAAAATCCTATAGACATTTTTAATTTAGTATTATATCTTATTAATTTAAGTTATAATACAATGATCAGTTTCAAATAATAGTAGTTTGGATTAGCCACATCATCCCTCCACATGATGAAAAACCAAATCACACAACAGGAAAATTAAGCAGACCACCTCACATCCATGCAAGTTAAGCCAAACTCCGGCAGTTCTTGCCTGCTTTTATTTGACAACCAAACCTCATCACTGTACAATGCACGCATTGAAGTTATACAGCATTTGTCTAACCTTAGTCCTAACTTAAACACAAAAAATGACAAGAAACAAACATACCATCCATCATTCAAGGTTAACTAAACAAGGAGTGGTGTTCTATCGCCAATGGATGGTCTGTGGTTCCTACTGATGGGAAGATGGACATAAACCTCATGAACCTCATGTTTACATACATCACCTCTATCCCTATCTATAGCATAGCACACATACACAGTGTCGATCACATTTTCCAGCACATGTACAAAGAAGCCCAGCACCAGGATAAGCAACACCCATGCCAGAACTGCTACAAGGTATGCATACACTCCAAGATCACTCACAGCCTTCAAGATGGCGCAGACCTGTTATAAACGTTCAATAACTACTGATCAGAAAATACACCACACACACACACACACACACACACATTCAATAACTAAGAAAAATCCAAGAAGTAAATCTATATAAAGCCAACTAGAGGCATTATCACATAAACACACATTCCCACATACATGGAAATAACACACAATGGACTCTGGATCATCACATTTAATATTCTATACAATAAAGATATTCTCTTTTTTTCACCATCAAATATCGACACACATCAGATATTTTTTTACTCAGGCAGTAAACTTGTTAACCAACTTGATGGGAGTAGAATAACCCTCAAATCCCTCGACATTTTTCTTATGCCCAATTTCCAAATTAATTTCCAGACCCCTGGCAAATGGTTTCTTATACCTCCATTCAAACAAGATATGAAACAAGACCAAGCATGGCGGTTTCCTCCGTACTCAATTTTGTTGCAACTATAATGCTTTGAAGTAGTACTAAGGAAATTCTCACATTCTGATTTTTCCATCAAAAAGAGACTAAGACTGGAAAAAGAAAGAATGATCTAACTTTCAAAGGCTTTCTACTCACCGCAATTGCATATATCGATGACAGAACAAAAATAATCCCAGCTAGGATACGAGTTGAGACAGTTTCCACAAAAACAGCAGAAAGAAGGTTGCGTTTTAGAAGCTCATAAGTCATCTTAGCAGAAGAGCAGTAAGTTTCACCAGTTATTGCTGCAAAGTTGATTGTGAACTTGTTGAGAAACTCAACTGCTGACAGTAAGGCATTAACACAGAACTGGAGTATAAGCTTAACAATTCCGGGAGCCACATCTTCTCTTCTAGCAGTATCAACAGCAGCACGCACGACACGAACAACACAAATCAGTAAGCTTGAGAAACATACTGTTCCAAAAGAGGGGCCAAAGGCATTTCTGTTATAATCAAAACAGGAATGTTAGGATCATAAACAGATATGATTTTGCAAACACACCCATAACTCATAAACAGAAAATTTGAATCGGCACCTTTTTAAACTGAAAATTACCTCCGTGGGAGGAAGTTCCATCACTTCAAAAGGTTATCCCAGAAGGAAAATTTGTGATCTAATGAAATAAAAACCATTTAAATCACTTTCACCCAAGTTACTGTATAATATAAAAAATCATTTTTCCTTCATGAAAATTGTTGGATCTGGTGAACACTAATTGTACAATTAAATCTATGATCCTATTTAAATTTTTAATATTATTGTATAGCTATAGTTAGTGTATACCGATACTTTGTGTCTCTAAAACTATTCCACACTAGTTACTAATCAATAGATTCATTTATCACTTTACTACAACTATGCTTTGCTACTAGGTCATACATGTAGGAAAATTTCCCCAGTAGGCTTGTATCTCCAAGGGATATAAATATGTAGTTGCATAATAAATATGTGAAATATTGAAAATTTCATGTTTAGAAAAAAAAATTTTAGAACAAAAGTACAGAATATTGTGTCTTTCAACAGTCTAAACATGACTCTGATAAAGGATAAAACAAAATCAAAGATACAACAAATGATTGATTGATATTGAACTGTTTACATTATATGAATAGTTATATACAAATGTGAGAATGGCTAAGTCTTGAAAATCAAGTCAAATCACAACAAAGCAAGCACTATGACCTCAACACCATCTTGGCTGTGCAGTCCAAAAGAGCAATTACATCCAATTAATGTGATCCATTAATCCATGGAGCAGAAATCAACTAGGAGATAATTCACAGTTCATAATGAGTAAGAAGCAACTCCAAAACCCTGGACTAGCCATCAAACTGAAAGAAACCAAATTTACCCATTCTCGGAACCTTACATTGAGAAAACAGTATTCCACACATTTTTCGAATCACAATGAATACTGCATAATCCACATGTTCCTACAATTCTTCTGGAACAATCTAGCAATTATATCAGTTGTTATATTGACCACAATTTTAATTAGTATTAGCAGGAAATAACTTGCAATCTGATCTTGACCCATTAGCTTAATAGTTATCATACCGACAGACTGTCACATTTTTCCAACATATCCATTTTAACTATTATTCCCAGTGTAGGTTTCCACCATTCTGATGGTAATTGATGTAGTTTTCTTTATCCCAAATGGGTACTCTTCCCTGCCAATAAGCAACTTGTATATAGATTAGTGATGGACACGAA
The DNA here is from genome assembly GCA_947561395.2 of Buxus sempervirens. Taxonomy (NCBI): domain Eukaryota; kingdom Viridiplantae; phylum Streptophyta; class Magnoliopsida; order Buxales; family Buxaceae; genus Buxus; species Buxus sempervirens. Next base: position 40,750,733 of record OX387190.1, read on the forward strand.
TTGAAATTAATGTTATATGTACATATCAACACCTTTTTTGCAGCTCATATGCTTCTTGGAGTTATATAACTGGGCCAAACACAAGCATCCGTTACTCCTCCAGAGAAAAAGCGTATTGGCACATTGAAACATCAAATAACCATCCTTCACTTACAGTTTTAGTATAAAGTTGGTTTGGTGGTCAAAGCACACGATCATAACTTATAAACAAGAATCATTCACTATAGTTGGAAAATGAGAAGTGGAAATAAGGTACAAGGCAACTTTTGCATTAGGCCCTAAACTTAATGACAAGATGATCCCCCCGTCAAAAAAACATAACCAGCTTGTCTCCCCCATGTGCAGTTGTGCACATCCAAAGGAAAATAACTAAAGAAAATATTCTTTACTAAAACTTATCGTTCATAAGATAACCTCAATGTTAGTAAGAAAAATGTTCTCTCATGCTATCATATGACTATGATATACACTTGTTTCCTCTAATTGTGATTTTCCGTTCTATATGCTACAGACATAATGGTCTTTGGCCGTAATATATGAAAAATGCAACCTTACACAGGAAGGATCATTAGATCAAGTTGTCAACAACTGCACTGTAACCATCAAGAACATGCCACCTTAAAAAATGATTCAGGAGAAATGCCAAATAATAAAAATTGTTCAAAGATAGCAGATAGGAGAGATTCTATGCAAGGAGGTCAAATTTCAAAAGAATCTTTTCTAATACATCTATGTCTTTAATTAAAAATCCATAAGAATCTCCAGTTATTTCAACAAACAACAGTTAAGCAACCTACAAAGATCTGTGATCCTTCACAGCATGTTGGGGTATAAGGAGATTCAATGTCCTCAAGTCACCATTTTAAAGAAAGATATAACCAAAAGCATTCCTTAAAAATCCTGTCTTCTTGCCCTTCAGTCTAGATAACTCTATTAATTACTAAAGCCTGCATCAAACGTCAAAGCACTTTCTAACTCAGGTTTCTGTAAAGGTCAATTAAACCTTTCTTCGAACATCTTCAACTATAATATCAAGATGTACCAAAATATCTGATAGGCCTATGAATGAGACAGTGCTTCCTTTTTCACCTACACTAAAGAGTCATTCTTCTCTGTCCCTAACAAACTCTAAAAAGGATCATTCATTTTCTCAAATCACACAGAGATATGGTAACAGTTCAAATCCTATTCCTAAGACCATAACATCCTTCTAGAACTCCTGACTTACCACTGTTTCTTTATTCCTGGATCTCAAAAGCAACTTCCTCATAAAATTTTATAAATCTCCTCATGATGGCCAAAAAGAACCTTCAACCTATTCCGCATTAGTAGTAAACGGTCCTGTACTAACAATTTTAACCAAAAGAAAAGAATCAGGGGGCATAATTGACCTCGCCCAGTTCAAGCATGTTCTGACCAGAGGAGTTACATGCATGAACTTCTACGACCAAAGACTACATAATAAATTTTCAGGAGTCTCTAACTTTATGTGAAGGAAGCTGTACCCAAATTTCACAATTCAAACCGAGTAACGAAACATATTCCTAAAAGGAGAAAGAAGAAGAGAGTAACCTAAGAGAACTTCGAAGACTTCTGTGGGGAGCCGAATCGTCCTTCGAGAAGTACCATTGTGCAATAGTCCCACTGATAACATAAGCCTGAGCTTCCACCATCGCTGCTGCAGACCACAACATGGTAAGAATTGCCAATGCATAGTACGCGGGCACCCAACTATCTTCCTTCCAATCGCAATTGAACCCTCCAGCAGATCCCTTACTCGGATGGGGAACAATCTTTCCGTTCTGCCTTGCAAACACCAGAAAAACAATGATTGGCGCGAAATAAACCACAAGGCCCAGTGTCAAACCTGGTAGAACCCCGAACAACCCCAAATTCCTCGCAAGTGCTTCGGAGGCAACACCAACAATTTTCACAGTCAACTCGATTCGATGCCAATTCGCCACAATTATCCACACAACCACAGCGATAATTAGGAAAATAAATATGAGCACCAGAATCCGATAAACCAAAGGGAATGCATCACGGCAATCCAAGCCAACTGTACAAGCAACGAACCAATAGACATTGAAGAAGATGGGAATTACAATGAATAAGGGAAGTGCAGCATAGACGATCTGTTTGGCGTAATGCCTCAATATCCAAAGAAGCCCCAGAGCGAAAGGCCCGCTCAGAACTAAAGTAATTACAAGCGTCCATATCAAATTCTTCAAGAGATGCTTTGACGAATTATGATTCAAGAAGGAATGGATAACCAGAGTTCGACCGAATTCCCCAGGAACCGACGTCGAGGATTGCTTGACACAGGTAGTCGTGTTTGAGTCGAAGATGAAAGAGGAGACATTCGTAAAATTAGGGTTTCGATTAGCGACAGAGAAGATACCGAAAGCGAAAGTGGAGAGAACTAAGAGGACGAAAATAATTAGAAAAGGGAGATCCCGGAAAGGTCTAGGGCCATAATTAAATGTGATCTGGGGGTACTGGTTTTCATCTGGTTCGATCGAATCGTTCTGCGATTCTTCTATCGAAGGGGAAGGGTAAGGTTTGGAGAGAAGAGGATGGCTCGGTGAATAATAATCGTGCAGAGAGGATGTTTTGTGGGGTTCTTCCGAACTGCCCATGAGAGTGAGAGATTTTTTTAGGTGGAGAGAGGGGGAAGAATTTAGCGCAGAAAAGGGCAGAAAGGAGGTTTCATTAACTTAGTAATCAATGTGAACCATGAGCGCAGATGCAATTAAGATGGGTCGACTGAGGATGAAGAAGTGAGCTGGAGGGAAAAACGAGTGACAGAGAGCTCTATGCCGAAAAACTGCCTGGTCAACAATTTTTTTTTTCTCGACGTTTCATTATCTCCCATAGGCCTCATCTTTTGCCATTTTAAAATGTTATCGCTAATTATGTTGTTATAAATAAATAAACTACCTCGAAGATTCTATTTTATTTTGTATGCGACCTTTTTTAGATACGTAATTTACAAGCTACTTCTGTGTACGTCATTCACGTGAGTTACTTCCAACATTCACAAAAGTAACTGCAAATTCCATGAGGGTTTTGTCTTACCCAATTTTAGAAAAGAGAGGAAAAAAATAAAACACAATATATGGTTTTTAAACTTGTTTTGAAACACCATTCATATGAAAGACCATTCATATGAAAGACGAGCGTCTGAGGATTCCAGCTCATACAAGCTCACTAATATTTATTAGGGGATTGCACGTGTCACACGTGTAGCAAATCACGTGGGACCTAGTTAGAAAGCAAGAGTTCAATCCCATGCAATTCAATTATGCTACTTTGTCATAACAAATTGGTAAAGGGGGGTCGTTATAGGGGGATTGTTTTGTTTGGAAGGGTAATCTTGGAAAAATAAGGGGCTAGGATCTAAAAATATTCCCCCCTCTTCTCTTTGCTAGTAATATAGATGTAATAGAATTTTTTTTATGTAATCATAATTATTGTCATTTAATTATGAATAAATTATGGAAACCTCCCTTGACATATGCGCTGATCTCACACACCTCTCTTTATATCTTTGAAATAACACTTACCCCTTAAAGAAACCCGTCCTTATTAACCTTAAAAGTTTCATTTGTGTTTTATCTAATTGCCCTCTTATTTATCAGAAATTTATTTTCCTTTTTTTTTTTATTAGAAAATTACCTTTTCTCTATCTTTACTTATTTGTCGAACTCTTAAAAAATTACTTTGAAGGATAAATTCGTCTATTTACTTAGAGATTACTGGCAATAACCATATGAGTCAAAAACTTATATAACAACTTAACAAAAGGGCAGTGATGATAACCATTCTACAAACCTAAAGGGGAAAGTGTTATTCCAATGACATGAAGGAGGTATGTGTAATTAGTGCAAATCTCAAGGGAGGATTTTGTAATTGACCCTTTAAATATCTGTAGGTTTTTTAAAATAAACTATTTTTCATTTAAGAAAAAAAAGGAGGGGGAGGGGGGGGGGGGGGGGGGGGGGGGGGTTCAATCATATGACAAGTGGCTTAAGTGGTTTCAAATGAGCTGCATGTGTGACTGTGTGAGATACATGTCTTTCGAGGTTTCTAAGGGGCTGGTTGACATTAAAAAAAACTCCTCTATGGCTTTTAGATAAATAAACAATCTTAAGGATTTCAAATAATTCATAAATAAATAATAAAGGCAATATGTTTGGGGAGAGGGCATGAGCCTTTGGCTCTAGCTTAGAAATCGAGCAACCAGAATTTTCAGGTTTTAAGTTACTCCGATGTACTTATCTACAACTTAGTGGTAGGAACTACTCAAGAATTTATTATGTGTGTCTGCGATTTTCTGTGTAACATTCATCTAATTTGCAACACAAATAAAGTCTGATAGGTTTTTCGGCAAGCTTTGTCATGTATACGAATTGACCCGGCTAGGTCCAATGTTCATATGATATATTATAAAAATAATGTGCTTGAATTAGAATTTTGAAACCTAATAAACTTGAGTTTTAGTATTCATGTATATTTAATCTTTTTTATATTTTTCTATTTTTAAACAATATATTTTGTTATTGGTAAAATAATAACAGATTACTTTCAATGGGCATGCCGCCTGCTTGGGCTTTGAATAGCCTTTTGATGAGCAGACTTGTACGTAGTTATACAAAGCCTGACCATCGAGGCTGGTGGCGGCGCCCCAGCCAGCCCAGTGATCGTCCCTATATTCTGTAATTAAAAGTCGAGGGTTATTTTGGTTACGAAGACTTTTAAATAAGCGAACCTCTGGTCCAAAGCAACAAGAGGTGCCCGTTCCTCGATTTTTCGTCTACACTCCAGTTTCTGAACATGGTGCTCGAGGTCAGTAACGGAGTTTTCTTTTACAGAACAGAATTTCTTTTTATTTGCATTTCGATTTTCTTGCGCCTTCTTTTTTCTTTTTTCTCAACATTTTATTAGGGTTTTGCCTGATCGATCGTTTTGCTCATCAGGCTACGATGATCTGTATTGATAACTCCGAATGGATGAGAAACAGTGATTACTCACCCACAAGGTTCCAGGCGCAAGCAGACGCGGTTAATCTTATATGCGGAGCCAAAACACAGGTTCATCTGCTTGGATTTTCCTTATATGCATGAAATCCGACCCATAAATAGATTAAATTGCCGTGGTTTATTCTTGTTCAGGACAAATTTTTGTTAAACCTTCCAAGTTGCTGTTGAATTTCTTCAATTATTATTTGTTTTGTTAATTATTTATTTATTTTTATGTTTGGCGTAGTTCCAGCCAATGTGCTTTTATTTTTGCTTGCCATTGAAAATGTGATCTTTTTTTTTTTTTGGATTTCTTGCAGTCTAACCCAGAAAACACCGTCGGAGTTCTCACGATGGCAGGGAAAGGGGTTCGTGTCTTGGTTACTCCCACCAGCGATCTGGGCAAGATCTTGGCTTGTATGCACGGTAAGTCCTTGCCCACTTGGCTTGCCAGGGGGACCCCACACTCCCAACCAAACCATCCACCCCCCACAACAACAACACAAAAACACGGACCACCACCGCCACAACAACATATATTTGTTTCCTTTCAATGTTTTGAACTTGGTCGTTGTTAAAATGATGACTATACGTTGATGATTTAAGTGATATTGGATCCAGCTTTGATTATAAGCACCAATTAAGCTGACTCCATGCTCTCTGAGGCCTAGTAATATTCAGTTTCTAGTGCTTCAGTCCCCTTAGTGGCGGAATGCTACCACAGTGCAATAAGTGATTTGTGGATATGAATCTTTATCTTTCAAGTAAGCTGACTAAATGATGAAACGTATCAGGTTGCACCACCAGGGACAAGTGTCAATACCGTTGTTGTTAATATTCATAACGTAGTTGTTAATCACAGGTTCCTATTAAGATTGGACTAATTACCTCATCTTACTTCCTCCATTTTTTGTTTGAAGGCCTTTTCCATTTCTGAATAACTAGCAATATGATAATCAGCATGCAGGTGGAGCGATTTTTATGACATAATGTCATAACAATAATGACAAAAGCACAATTAATTGGGGTTGATGATGTGAACCTATTTGTCTATTCTAATTTATCAAAAATCATATCATTAGTCTATAATATCCACAATCTGTCTTGACTGATGTCATTCAGGATCTTAATTACTCTTCCTCTCATCCTTTGAGATCCTTTAAGCATGTATCCTCTCATACTTTCTCACATTTGCCTCTCTAGGTCTTTGCTTTATATTCTCAACTATCTTAACTTTTCTTTATCTTGTCATTTATTTAGGAAACATCTATATGCTCTCTGATATGTTTATTTTTGAAGTAGCCTTTTCCTCCCTGACAACCCTTCTTGGCCATGTCACTATTGGGGCATAATATTTGGTGAAGACACATTCTTTATCTATGCAGGCCTAGATATAGGTGGTGAGATGAACCTGGCTGCAGGCATCCAGGTAGCTCAGTTGGCTCTCAAGCATCGCCAAAACAAGAAGCAGCAACAAAGAATTATAGTTTTTGCTGGAAGGTTGGTATTTCATCTGTAGATGTGCCTTTTCTTTTCTCACACCTCAGATGTTTAATTCATTTGTTTTATTTTTTTCAGTCCAGTTAAACACGACAAGAAGGTTCTGGAGACAATTGGAAGGAAACTAAAAAAGAACAGTGTTGCTCTTGATATTGTTGATTTTGGTGAAGAAGATGATGGAAAGCCAGAGAAGCTGGAGGCTCTTCTTGCCGCTGTAAACAACAATGACAGCAGTCACATTGTCCATGTTCCTCCTGGTCCAAGTGCACTTTCTGATGTGCTTATAAGGTAAAACGATGGTATTCTTGTCTGTATGTTTGAATAGTGGAATTAGCTTTTGTCTGCTTCAAATTGTACATTACATTTCTTCACTACAGCACACCTATTTTCACTGGCGATGGGGAAGGAGGAAGTGGCTTTGCAGCAGCAGCGGCTGCAGCTGCAGCTGGTGGTGCCTCTGGTTTTGATTTTGGTGTGGATCCAAACCTAGATCCTGAGCTTGCTCTTGCTCTTAGAGTTTCAATGGAAGAGGAGAGGGCAAGGCAAGAAGCTGCTGCTAAAAGAGCTGCAGAGGAAGCTGCTAGACAAGAAAAAGGAGGGGAGCAGACATCAAATTCACAGGATGCAACTATGACTGAACAGGCTGTTTCAGCACCTGAATCTGAAAGTAAAAGAAATGATCTAACGGTTGGTGCCCCTTCCACTCCTATCTTTTCCATATGCATCTCATGTCATTGAAAATGATATTTTTGACATCTGTTGGACGTATGTACTTAAACACGGAGTATGCCAATATACCAAAGAATGGAACCTTGTTGCATTTCGTTTTTTTCTTAAAAAAAAAAGATTCAACAACTTTAGTTTATTTATTGGTGAAATGAATTATTTAGTTTTTAGAGCTTTAGTTGACTGTGTGAAAGAATGATCTAACCAATCCAGTGTACATTTGATAAGGAACCTGTTGGATTAGCCATGTGGACATTATCTCATTCTATATAAGCTCCATTAGTTTCAAGAGGTTTTATCATGCGTATGAATGGCCATTTAATTTTTTAATGTGTCATCAGTTTTAGCCAAAGTAAGGCATTAATCTTAGGCAAGCTCCTTGGGAGAATTTATTGGGGGTTTGAAACTAATATGTGATATGTAGTTAATTTATATTACACATGAAAAAGTGGGCTTTTCTAAATAAGCTTCTACATTTGAATTCCCGGTCTCAATGGGTTGATGCTCCAAAAACTGGCTCTTTCGCTCTTTTTTGTTTCCTTTGTAAGCTGGCCTCAAACAAAAAATGTTGTGTGTGAGCCATAGCGTCCTTATCAATGGTGTGATAGGTTAAGCATAAACTGAAATTTGTAAAATATGAACACAATTGAATTTTTGTAGTTGGACAGGGTGTTAAAAGCAAAATTAAATTCTGTTAGTTGAACAGGTATTAAAAACAAGGCAGAAGTAAAGATAATTTAGAGGATATCAAAGAATCATACATAGTATCAACTATAACCATGGGGAATTATAGCAAAGTTTCGTGGCAATTTGTGCTTTCTGGGGTACAATGCTGAGAAAACAATAAACATCGTATTTATGGACTGGATGTATTTGGGATGGAGATGTTGAATATTGATTAGGAAGACAAATTGTTTGAGCTTCTAATATTAGGAAGCACATAAAAAAAATACTGGAGAAAAGGAGAGTTGATGAGATAGTATTAACATTTTTAAACGAAGATGAGATATGGTGGCAGTGAGGACTGAGTATTTATTGTGAGATGAAGTCTACAAGATCATAAAAGATTGAAAAAAAATGTGCTCCTTAAGTATTTCAAGAGTAGGCTGGGCACTTTTGAAGGCCAAGTGGAGTTAAACACATTGGATCTGCTGGAATTATGAAAACAGGATTTTTGTTGTGATCCTTACTAGTTGGACAAAATAATAATAAGAATGAGGAAAGCAGGATCTTTGGTTGTGATCCTAAATATTTTTATTCATTTATTTATATAGGTTTTCTTTGGAGCCTTTTCTTCTTTCTTTCTTTTTTGCATTAACTTATGGGATTATGAGTGTCTTGAAACAACTATGTTTTGGTACTGTTGATCTCTTCTGTATTGAATTTTTCATACCATGCAACTTGGTCCTATAGAATCTGCATATATTCAAAGTCAGTCTTTTGTCAAAATTGCCAATATGTAATATTGTCAAATTTGTAACTGTTAGCATTGTGGTTTGTTGTTCCCTTAGGAATTAAATTCTCCATGTTTGCTCAAGAGGAGGAGGATACATTTTTAGAAAACCCATGCTAAGTCATTTCTCATCTATCCATTAACTGAACGAATGCTGTGTCCTACTGGAGCCCCTGATATCGTTCCATCTGCTAATTTAGTTTTGGTCATTATGGAGGTCTCTTGTTTATATATATTGTATGATTTCTCAAATAACCAAGCAATTTATAGGCATGACATTATGATCACGTACCATAAATGGAACAATGCTGTCTACCCTCTCTTTACATGGAAGCCCCTATATGGGAAGATATTTTGTATACATCAACTAATTGTTTACTGCATATTGTAATTGAATACTATGTTAATGATTGGGGTCTTTGATGGATTTGCTAGGTGCACAATCTTGAAAAAAAAAGGTGGCAATGGTACTTATTTTAATTATTACTTGTGGTTGCTAGACTATGTTTGGGATTCACATAATTTAGGGCTATACATTGCTTTCATTGACTAATATCATCAGACTAACAATTAATGCTAGTAAAACTGGCCTGCAAATGGTGACAGGATGATGAGAATGCACTGCTAGAGCAGGCCCTTGCAATGTCAATGGATGATCCCAAGTCTAGTCGCTCTTCTGAAGACACACATATGACTGAGGCAACTTCGGAGGATCAGGAATTGGCCTTGGGTGAGTTTTAATGTTCTGCTGGAATACTGGCACCATTGTGGTGTTTATCATGTTGGGCTTATTCGCTCTATCCTCTGCAAGTTTTCCCCCCTCATTTACGTTTTTCCATTTTTCCTCTCATATATCTATTGCTTCTTGAGTGGTTCCTTGATCCTGTTTTCAAGTAGTTGCAGCAACAAATTAAGAATTATTGAAGTGAATATTGATAGTGTTTTGTTGTTTTAAGGATGAAATGGTATCAGAACCAATTGCTAGTATTTTAAAAGTGAAGGATTGCTGTATTTTAGTGTTTTTAAACCATTTGTCAACACTTAACTATACTGCCGAATTTTCATGAATACTCTCTCTCTCTCTCTCTCTCTCTCTCCATATATATATATATATATATATATGTAACACACGCATGCATGCACACACACATACACAAAAAAAAAAAAAAACATGTACACACACAATAAGATCTGGGGCTTTGTGTCTCCAGTTCCTAAAAGCCCACAAGATCATTTGGAGGAAAAAAAAGGGAAAAAAGAGAAGGAAAACTCTTCAAACAATATGGGATTTTATGCCTGTGTCTATATGAAGACCAGTTCCCAGGGCATAGGACCTAGAAAATCCTAATATGCTTTATAATGTGACACTTATTTGAGTACCAAGAGAACCACTGATGTTTTTGCCGTGTGAACTTCCTTGCAAAAATAAATCAAATTGGATACTTGTAGCACAGGCCCTTGAATTGCTTGCAATGTCAAAAGTACTATAGCATGCATAGTAGCAAATAGTGTGGCCATTGATTCAAGGGCTTAACCAAACACCTACAATTTTAAATTTTGTTTTTTTTTTTCTTGTTAAGGTTCACATAGAAAAATCATAAGGCGGTTTTCTTTTGTAGCTGCAAAAAGGAGGAACAAAATTAGAGAATGTAATAAACCTGTAAACCGCTAAAGGAAATGAGTGCCACTGGAGTTGTAGACAAGAACAAGTGGAAATAAAATCAAACAAAAATCTAAGGAAGTGTTTGATCTCATACCCATTTTTTAAGGATATATTTATCTTGGTTCAGTGGAAACTACAGATTGAACATAGGCTTAATAGACATCTGCAAATTGTACAAATACATGTGACCAGTGAGTCTGGTTTCACTGCTCACTCAAAATTTAAAATTTTTTTTTGGGGGGAAAATTAATATACGGTGGGGGAAAAAATAGAAGAATCAGATTCTAAGCTAGCTCTAATCTAAATTTGGAGGACTGAAAAACTGAGAAGGTAGGGGTAGGCTGTTGGGGGAGAAAACTTACTATCTGTAGTTTAGTCACAAAAATCAGTTAGAAGGGCAAAATTTGCACTGGTCACATTTGTGATTTTCTCACTAAAAATTGGGCGTGTAGCTGTTTTGAAGTTTTAGCAGCAATGATTACAGCAGACATGTTGAGTCATCATGATGACAACTTCACTATACCGAGTCAGGGATGCTAATGGAATTAGGGCTGCAACTCAGTGCGGTTTGGTTCGGGTTGGCCTCAACCCAAGACCAAACCAAGGTTACTAATGGTCGGCCCAAACCCGAACCGAACCAACCTCAGAACCGAAATACCCAAACCGAACCGATTATTTAAAGAAAACCCGTAACCCAACCCAAACCAAACTGAATTGCAAAATTCGGTTTGGTTCGGTTCGGTTTGGATCATTTTTCCATACTTAAAACTTGTTATCAAGAGAGAGATTCCCACTTTTGCCCAAAAAAAATTTAAAGAATACACACAATAAATTTAAAGGATCATCACTTACATGCGGTCCAATCCCTTAAGTAGTTCACATGCATACATAAGATAGAGTGAAGAGCTTAGAATCCTAAGTCATATGTTAATTGTTTTGGATTGCACTTTTGAGCTCATGAATTAATTTAATAATTAACTACAAAAATTTATAAAATAATAATCTTATTCATTATTTTATAACTTATAATTTATAAGTTATATTTTATTATTACAACTTTAGCTATTTTATATTTTATATATATTATTATATTTCGGTTTGGTTTGGTTTGGTTTTACACCTAGGAAATTCGGTTTGGTTCGGTTAACCCGAGCCTTCAACCCAAAACCGAACCAAAAAAATTCGGTTCTCTATTTTTAGAACCAAAACTTACCCAAAGACTATATAACCCAAACCAAACCGATCCAAAGTCGGGTTGGATCGGTTCGGTTTCGGTTTCGGTTTTAACCGACCCAATTTGCAGCCCTAAATGGAATAACCAAGTCTCCCAGAACTTGATTGTATGTGAGCATATTTAGCTTGATGGCATATTTAGTGCTGTGTAAGTAGCTATAGACTGCAAACACCGAGTCAAGTCTTCCCACTTATATAACATTCTAAACAATGACTGATAGCTAGTACTTGTATTTCTCCTGCATGCAGCCCTAAAAATGTCTGTGCAGGACAGCACAAAAGAGCCAACAACCCAGACTGATATGAGCAAGGTGTTGGGAGACCAGTCCTTTGTGTCATCTATTCTTGCTTCGGTACATATATTCTTTAATCTGTGATTAGCAACTCATTCAATCATATGTTTTACTTAGCATATATGTGGTATATTTATTCCTTTTTTTTTTTTTAAGTTAGAGAAACTAAAATGTTATCTTTTATTACTTGACTCTGGTACACAGCTTCCAGGAGTTGATCCAAATGATCCTTCAGTGAAAGATCTACTTGCATCTCTCCAAAGCCCATCAGAGGTGAGGTCATGGTACTGGCTGATTGTAGTCATTGTTTGTTCGTCTGTGGCTAATAAAGCTTGGTATATGAAAAACCTGTATCTCCCTGTATTTGTTGTTATCTTGAAATATGTCTTCTCCATATCGATTGGCATGTCAGTACTTCCAGTGAATACCTGATGCATATTAGTTCTGCCGGTGCCTGATAATGGATATTGCACCGGCATTTTAACTGTGGTCTGAAGTCTTATCAGATTTGTTGAACTATCTTGAATCTGCAAGGCTTATATTCCATTTTCTAATATAGTGGCCATTGGGTCAGTCCTGCCTTGATTCTTCTAGTATACTCATGGATGACCTCCATTTTTTGGCCTTCTCGTGTCTGCGGCTACATCACATCCAAGATGTCATTACTATTTCTCTAGCTGAATTTATGCTATAAACGTTGTGACAAGAATTATTTCTGATTGATTATCATTATTGCTAGAGCCAGCAGAAGAAAAATGAAGACACACCACCTAAAGAGGAAGATAAGTGAATAATCACAGGAGTCACCGTTTATATCGTAAGTTCTTTTTTTTGTTCTTTGGTATATTTGATTTTGTAAGTTCAAGTATTCATTCCCTAGGGCTATGGTTGATCTTTTCAATCAACTTAGAGGGCCATGCCCATGACGTCCCTGGTTATTCGGTTGTTTTGACCCTTGTACTTTAATATTGTGAGGCCGTTAATTGCAGTATTGCAGCCCAGAAAGTTTAGTTTGCCGTTATGATGGGTGGTGAATGGAATGCATGTGGAGAGGACTCCATGAGAGAAGATACTTTCTTGTAGCAAGCCTCACTTGCTGAAATGCGAAATGTTTCTAGAGAACAGCGCTGGAATAGTCCGTGTTTCCTTTTGATTCTTTATCTGATACGTCTCCATTGAACTAAACTTTGTGGAGATACATTTGTCATTTTAGTCACTGGATTTGTGCCCTTCACCCCTCCCACCCCAGAAAAAAAAAAGGGAAAAAAAAGAAGAAAAGAGACAAACTGGATTTATGCCTATAAACGAAGAAACCTGGATTCATGCCTCGCGAAAGTGGCTGCGATTTATGTTTGCGTCATTAGAAGGTAAAATTAATTCATTGTTTACGCATTTATATCATGTGTGAGGATGGTCGTACGTGCACCATCGCAGTTCATAATTTGAATCAATGCTGTAAACTTCTGTGGTTGGATAGCTGGATTGCATGTGAACTCACAGAAAATTTCAAATCCCATGGTAAACGAATTGAAAGAATCCATCAACTAGTATGTAGAAGATTGTTTTGGATAATCCAATGGGATTTGCATTGTGTAATGGCATCACCTGGAAGGAGCCTTCTAATTACATGGATGGCACAGGGCATGAAGATACCCTTCGATGGAGCCTCCTTTGGTACACTACAGAAGCAGGGTTGAATCGATCTGCTCGACTCGTAACAGTTGTTCCGTTTTGAAGGAAACACGTGTTGCATGAGTACCGATGCTCAGATGGAGATGTTCTAGCTGATACGAGCCCGTCTCAAAGGCACCACGTTGATTAGCGTGCAAATGATATCTTTGGAAGAAACTTTAAGGCACAGCAAAGCTCCGGCAATCATTTCAGTCTACCAGGAGAGGATAAGAGACACACTAACTAACAACATCTTCTGCTGGCCCACGTTAGATTTCAGCAGGTGGAGCATTTAAGCGTCAGTGTTTTTATCAAATAACCTTACATTTTGAAACGATTACAACCATGAAAAAATATTGTCCGTGAACAGCCACAGCGGAAAGCAATTGTACAATATTTCAGCCCGGTGGTCGACCAAGTTGCACTTAGAGCTCCAGGCCCCACCATAATTGCCAGCACCGCGACTCGCAGACTAAAACAAAGGAACTTGGGCGGTGCAAAGCCACGTGTACACCAACAATGGGAATGAAATCGGCCATTGGAAGGAAGTAGGCAGAATTTAACTTTAGTGTCATTTTATGTAAATAATTAAAATAGTAACAACCTCCTGATTTTGACAACTGCAAATGCTTCCCCTTAAAAATTTTTGAAATGACATACTAACTTCATTTTTGGAGTTATAAAATCCACAAAGGTTGAAATTTGATCATTTTATCCCTTATTAATTCTATTTAAATTAATAAAAATTAAATGATTACATCACCAATGGTTTTTAAATTGAAAAAATCATTTTTTTATTATAAAAATATCAAAAACATAAAACATATTTTGTACTTGAAAGAAGGGTAAATTTATCAAACATATTTAAATCTAAAAACATTATATTGAAGAATGCATCAAAACTAGAAGGAAAGTTCTCTAAGTATTTGCCGTTGTCAAAAAGAGGAGAGAGTTAAGTATAATTTTCTCTAATTAAAATTCAGTTTGCATATTTCCATGAATTGTTCGTTAGTGAATCCTTATAAAAATAATAAAAAATACACTTCTCTCATTTATGTTCAACTAGGGGGTTGCACGTGCTAGGCACGTAGAAAACATGGGCCCATTAAAATAAACAGTCCAAAGTAGTTACAACAGTATAAAATAGTGAAGGATTATTTTGTTTGAGAAATATAATGTTTGGAAAAGGAAAAGGGAGGTTAGAATCCAAAGAGAATATTCATGCCTCTTCCCTTTATTAATAGTATAGATATGTAGATCAATTAGATAAAAATTTGAAATCTTAATCAGATGCATGTCCAGCGCAATACCAACTTCGTTGAGGGCCGATGATGGCAAACGTTGAGTGATGGAGCCTTTCTCCAGGCATGGCGTCTTCACAGGCAAATAATGGAGACTTGTTCAGCAGAAAATGACACAAGGGCATTCTGGGTAGGACACGCCTTAATTATTTTTCAGTACTTTTTATGGACTGAATTTTAATTATTTCAATAAAGCATCCCTTTAATTTTGCCAAGTATGATCCAGACCTGCGCAAACCCCGTGCGCCCATCGAGACTACGATAGCGACCGTATATGCGCCCCTGGCCCCGAGAAAACCAGAAACTTTTGGATTAACATCAAATTGCCGGGTATCTTCTTAAACTACACTTCCGGATGGATGACACTTTTCAACAGTGGGATCCACACCCCAAAATATATCTCAACCGGTGGTTTCAGTGAATCATCAGATTTTAGTTCCTGAAGAAATGCTCACCAAATTAGATCGACGAGTGTGAGGAAATTCTCGTAATTTAAAGTGCATCCGGATTTATGATTTCCCTTCGGTTCTTGAATCATCGTGCTTACTGCTTACAAGATCTAACCGTCCGATCAGCTGCTTTATCTCGTTTAACGTACAGATACGACGAGAAGTCATTAGTCAACATCTGACGTTCACAAAAGGACGAGCTTCTCTTTTTAAACCATTAACCATTCCCTCCTGGGGCTTTGCGTGGCGGCTAAGGGATCGTTTGGTAGGGTTTCGGTTTCTAGATTCTGGTTAAATCCAGAATCCAAAATCCACTTAAAAGTATTTGGTACAGATTATAACATTATAGGTTCTGCTCAAATGTACTGCTAATTATTTTAGGACAGAAAAATCCATGAGCTGTTAGAATACCATGATCTATTGGGTTCTGTTTGGAATGGAGTTTATTCTATGATTTTGCTTTCACTTTAGGTTTTGACCCCTTATATCAGTACTCAATTGACTCCATGATTGTGTTTTAAAATTTGTGGTATCTAAACAGGATTATGGATTTAGAAAATTCACAATAAAAATCTGGATTTTCAAAATTTGGATTATAATCCACAGTCCAAAAATCACAAACCCTACCAAACGACACCTAAGTACCCTGTGCCCGGACTCCGGAGTGTTTTAGGTCCTGTTTCCTTCTATCTTCCAAAGAGTTGCTCCCGGGTCCCGGGATACATCGAAAGCAAAAGATAAGTAGAGGCAAGAGGGGGAGGAGGAGGGAGATGGGGATCTGCGATGCCGTAGCTGCGAACTTGACGATTCTCTACTTGGCTGTGATAGCGGTCATCAAAGCGTATGGATTGATGTGCGGGCGAAGCTTCTCCGGTGGATTCATTCTGTTCATGGCGACGATTACGGTGGGGGCTATCCTGATCGGGGCTTTGACATGGGATGTCTCACGCAAAGCCATGTATCCTCCGTCGCGCGATCACGACCACGAGAAGTGTCGAGGGGGGATATGTTGGCACGGTATTGCCGGCCGGTCACCGGTATCTCAGGTCCGATTTCTGCTCCCGCAGCAGCAGTTATCAGGTCGTCTGTAATATTGCGTCTTGTGTTCGACCAGTGTGTATATACAAAGAAAAAAACTCCCTCGCAGGTGTATTGGCGAGGGGATGTTTGAGATGTTGATTTTGCGATTTGAATACATTGTGTATAATCTATAAATAATAATGGAACTTACCATTTTGAGTTTTGTACTCGGATGTCAATCTTTCGTTCATCAAGCTGGTGTTGCTAACCTAACTAGTCCTCGTAGCTGTCATCGAGGAGTTTTTCCTTTCGGTGTTCCAGGGGTTGATGGATTCGACGCAGCTGTTTGACGGATTGATCGACTGACAAGATTCCTTACTCCGAGGTCCCCTATTCACGGTACAGAGAATAAGCGCTCGTACGATTTCTCCTGGTATCGAGTTCCAGAACTCATCCTGCATTCCAAAAATAACATAGTCAATGGTGGGGATGCAAAATTTAGGAATCTGCGTCACGTAAATGAGTGAGAGGGCACGAATCCTTAGCAAAAAATGGAAATCCTTTGAAAAAATTCAGTGTACAGAGTCATCGAGAGATCCAAAAGAAAACAATGCTGTGTCCAAGCGGGGTGATTGACGGGTATATCTGCCTTGGGGTCTCCTTGTGGTAGAATAGATTGTTTCCTTGGAATTTATTCATCGAATGGTTAGTGTGGTGAATTCTGACCTTGAATCACTCAAAGAGCAGAACCAATTCAGCCGAAAAGTGCAAAGGATGTGAGCCCCTTGGGAGACGCTTGTCGGTGTTGCGGTGGGAAGACGGGGTGAGGATGTTGGTGGAGTTATTCCGTTTACGGCGACGATCACGATGGGGCCATCCTTAGTGCACGGATTTCAAGTTACCGACATCGAGAATTTTATCAAACAATTTTCTATTATTTTTCTAAATATTTTTTTTAAAATCTCAATGAATAAAACTTCGGTACCAATTGAATGTGTCACATTTTATCACGCTATGAGCGGCCCGATGAAAGTGACCGCGTCTTTGGATGGAAGGTGGACTCTTTTTCATATTCTAATGATATGAAAGTTACAAAAGAATTTAAATTATTCTTAGAAGGTAGATCTAGTTGTTGGCTAAAAAGACAAGTGTTTGAGCGATAAAAAGAGTCCACCATTGAATTTTTTTTTTCCCATTGAGTGCTTTACAATACAGAAGAGGCTCCGTAACTAAGAAACATCGTCTACCAAAAAAAAAAAAAAAACTAAGAAACATCGGCCCATGCTTACATTTCTAATTAGCGGTCTTTTCATCTAAGCAACTTTCATGGTTAACTATAAATAATTAAACAACCCAATCAGTGAAGCTAGCTGGAGGGAGAGTATGAATAACACAAGGGAAATAATTCATCAAAGCTCGAAAGGTAGCATTAACAAGTTTGATTTCAAAGGCTATTCCATTATGCAATCTATATCGGTCCAAGAATTGATGTCAGTCTCAAGCATTCAAAGGGCAACATAATTCATGCCTTTGTTTTTTTTTTAAACTTTCTTTTTTTCTTTTAGCACTCGAGGTGGATTTATTATGAGCTCTTGGTTGACTCGTATGGTATTCCTCTAAACTGTTGAAGTCTTTTTTCTAATGGTGAAGCCATTGGATGGTTCACCTCCAGTCCAGACACATGTTGTTCACCTACACCACCTTGTTTACATAGGAGAGTTCACAAGGAGATGATACATATGGGCTTGTCCTTGGTATAGATATATGCTTATGGATCATCCTAATGCCTAGGATACAACTATCCAATTTTTTAGTCTTGCCTTACGTTTTGGATTTATATCATCTACTGTTGAACCCTTCTTTACGGGCTCAACAGTAATCAATCGTTGCTTGCCACCTCAGCAAATAACAATCATAAAAAAGTAAAAAAAAATACTTTCATTTTTTCAATGATGGGATGAAATCTTCTGTTATGTTTTAATGAATTGCTCCTTGCTTTAGCCATGGAATGTTGCCATGTGGCACACATGAAAAACATTGACCATGAGATGCTCCACATGGCAACATCTCATGATCAAAGTAGGAAGCAATTCACTAAAACATAGCAAAATATTTCTTGGTGTAGATGATATTTATCCAAGTATTTCACCAAAATAAAAAATAAAAAGTGTACAAGTAGATCTTGTATTTGTGCAACTTGTTAATACAAGGCTGCATTAATTCATCCATTAATAGTGATTTATTTAGACAATTAATAAAAAAAGTCTAGAGAAAAGGAAAAAAATTATATATGATTTTTATTGATTTGAAAAAAAAAGCATATCAAAGAGTTTCAAGAGGACTAATTTGGTGAACTTTTGTGTACAAAATTGTTCCATTGAATTATATTAATGCAATTAAGGGTATGCATGAGGGAGCCTTAATTGAAGTAAAATTTTAGGAGGTGAGACAACTATGTTTTTGTTTAAGATAGGTTTGCATCAAGGAACAATTATTCGCCTTTATTATTCATTTTAGTTATGAACGAGTAGATCATAAATCATATTTAAGATGAGGTAACTTGGCGTATGTTATTTATATATGTCACTTAGCAAGTCAAACTAATTAATAAAAAAGTAAATGTTAAATAGAAATTATGGAGAGATGTTTTAGAATCAAGGGGTTTTTAAATGTGAGGAGATTGAATAAATGAAATGCCTTTTTAATAGAAATAACAATCTAACTTATGATACTCTATATTGGAATTGACAATCAGGATATCCCTTAAACAATAAATTCAAATATCTTTAATCAGTTGTACAGAAAGAGGGATAAATTGGTGAAGGCGTAGTTTATAGAATTAGAGAGAGTGTGCTTAAGTGGAGGGAGTATTGCATGATAAGCATATTTTACTTGAATTAAAGGATAAGTTTTATAAGATGGCTATTAGATCGATTATGTTTTAAGGCACAAAATATTGGGTAACAAAGGAAAAATATGTAAAAAAGATGAATGTTACTAAGATGAGAATGCTATGACGGATGTGCAGCAAAATTAGAAAAGTCAAAGTAAAAAAAAATGAAGATATTTGAAAATAGTCGAGCATAGCGTGCATGGGGGAAAAATTAAGGAGAATATATTAAGGTGGTTGGACAAGAGGCTTAGTAATGCACCTATAAGAAAGCGTAAGAGGATATGTTGATAATGAGGATCACCTTTGTTTTTTTTCTTCCCATATAACCTTAAAAATTCTCACGAGATGCCAGGATGGGTGAGATTTAGGAAATCTAATTATGCATACAGCATGTATTTGTATGATAATAAAATTGCAGGGACATTGACTTTAATGAAGGCTTTTTTGTATACCATGCCCCTACATTATAATAAATTTGTATCTATATCCTTCTGTTTTTAGTAATTGTATTTGTACCTCTCAATTTAGTATAATCGTTGCAACCCTACCCTTAATGTTAAATTCCATTAATTTTTGTCATTTATTTTTATTAAATGATTAAAGTAACACTCTATAAGATAAAATAATATATTAGATAGCCAAATGATAATATTCTTGGCTGAATTTTCAAATGAGTAATTATAAATTGAGTAAATTAATATTATGACTTAAGGTATATATAGATACAATAAATATAATAATAAAGAATATAAGTAAAAACATAAGATAATATAGTATGGTAAATGTGAAATATTTTTTATTTTATAGAAGGTTACTTTAGTTGTTTAATAAGAATAAAAAATAAAAGTTAACATAATTTCACTTGGGGTATAATTGCAACGATTATACTCAATAGGGGACATAAATACAAATATAAAAAATAAGGGAATATAGATGAAAATTTCTCATAATATAGGGGCATGTGTACAAAAAGCTCTTTTAATAATTTATCAAAAATATTTTATGGCTACCCATTACTTTGAATAACGCACCCAAAAATTTTTTTATGGTCACCTATAGATTTTAGTAACTCATCAAAAAGAGATTTTATGGCTCAAGTTCATCCGCTTGAGAGTGCTAAGAAAATGAAAAAAGAAAAAAAAAAATCGTAACAGCAATATATCATGACACGATTTTTAGGAGGAACCAAACGCGGCCATGGTTGTTGGTGATTTTCAAAATTCAAACTCTGGTAGATCCATTAACCGAATTGCCTTCCTCGTTAATCACCGTGTCCAAAATTGCAATTAGCAAAATCAACGTCGCGAAACCATGCCAGGTCACTTAAGTATCCCTTTTGGGTTGGGACGGGCTTTAATTAATTAATTTTTTTTGGGGGTTTCCGTTCTACCGATCCCTTGTCCCTCTCTTATCCGGGCTGGGGGCAGAAGTTCTCGGTTATCATCTACGAGCTCACAATGGCGGAAACCCCACCTCAACCACCGATGTCGACCGAAACGGACTCCGAACCGGTGCAATACTGGTGCTATCACTGTGAGAAGCGAGTCTCTGTTGAAACCCTATCCGATCTCCCGGATGTGATTTGCCATGAATGCAAGAACGGCTTTGTCGAATCGATCGTCGCTCCTGTTCCACCGCCACCATCTCCACCCCCTACTGCCGCTGACCGGGGCCAAGAACCCTCATTCAGCCGCCAGTTCCTTCAAGTTCTTCGACTAATTGCTCAAGCGGCTCGAAATGACGCCGCTACTCCGCCGCCTGCCGATCCCGTCTCAGATCCATCTGAAACGGACGATTTTCTCCGGATCGAGCTCGACGGATGGGACAACACAGACGACGACAATGATTTTGATGCCGATGACATTGATTTTGGTAATTTCGTTGGGGATCGATCCGATCGTGAGGACAGAGACGAAGAGGACCCGGAGCATTTTGAACGAGAACGCCTTCGGAGACGCCGTGACACCCTTCGCCTCCGGATCAGGGACTTGGCTACTCGGGCCGCTAGCGGGCGTAACCGGATCCTCGATTGGTCGGATATCTTGATGGGATTAGATGACAACACGATAGAGTTGCGTGTAGAAATGCCTGAATCGGATGGTTATGTAGGAAATCGTGAGGATTACATTGACGCAGGAGGATACGAGGCTTTGTTGCAGGATTTGGCGGAGAGCGATGAAGGAGCGAGAAGAGGAGCTCCGCCCGCATCAAGATCGGCCGTGTCGGCATTACAGACAGTGGAGATCATGCCGGGAGATGAAGCTTTGATTTGTGCAATTTGTAAAGAATTGGTTCCTGTTGGTAAGACGGCAAAAAGACTGCCCTGTGGACACGGATACCATGGTGACTGTATCTTTCCATGGTTGGGGTCGAGAAACTCTTGTCCTGTTTGTAGGTTCGAATTGCCGACTGATGATCGAGAGTATGAGGAAGAGAAGAAGAAGAAGAACAAATCAATGGCGTCCTCCGCCACTGCTGGTGGATCATCGAATTCTGGTTATTGAGAACGGTATGTTCGTAATTTCTGTGATATTTATGTTGTGTTGTCTCGCATCTTTTTCTGTAGTTCCCTTGTTGTTTTTATGTGGGTGGGATGAAGAAATACGAGTCTTTTTCTTTTGTTTTTTTTTAAATGTAAATATTTCTCTCTTTTTAAATACCTATTACCTAGATGGTAATCTTGTGCACCAGCATGCTGCTGAAAATAATTAATAAAATGAAAATGAAAATGTCATCTCTATCATTTTAATATAAGATTCCACGATTGATCAATTGATTAGTGCTTCCTAATCAAGAACGCAGTGGAAAGGTGATTGATCAAACAACTGTCACTTGTCACTAGGAGTGGCGGCCTGATATCTAGGACTCATTAACTTGATTTATGTTTAGTTTCAGTAAACTGTTGTGACTTATTAATTTTCCATATTTTTTCCTTCTTCCTTCATTTTTGTTGTTTTGATAACATCGATTTCATCATTTGTCCCTGGATAATTAGTTGAGAAAATGAAAGTTGTTAGATAATAAGAATTGAGAAAAATCTTCATTTTTTCCTTCTTCCTTTATCCCCATTGTCTTGAGAAAGCATATGTTATATGTCTCTGGTTGTTATTTGAGAAAATCATTGGTGTGAGACAAGACAATGGGAGTTTGGTCTGAAACAATCCTAGTCAATGTAGAAAGAATAGCATGTGGAAAGTGATCTCACCAATTAGTTGATACCAAATTTCTATCTAACTGACTACAAATCGAGTTCCTTTGCATGCTGGGCCATGTATATTGGGCTCCTAGTAGGTTTATATCAACCAATTCCTGCCTATTGATGAAACTTATAAAGTCTTTCATACTTGTGACTCATGAGATGGTTTTGTTGGGCTATACAGTTTAAAAAATAATCACTCAAACTCTAAACACTTAAACTGAATAGAGGTAGAAAATTGGCTGATTTTACAGCTGACAAGATCTAGGCCATCCGAGTCTCAAATGACAAACCAAGCCACCTGGACTCCCAACGAAGGTCCTAACGTCCAATTCCTTCTGTAATCCCCCCTTAAAAAAAAGATCAGTCTTTCTGACAAGTGGTTCATTTTTGGTTTCTTGTGAGAGGAATATGTTAGGTTTTGCAATTTTACATGCTTCCCTCACCGCCTTCTTCTTTTCAGGCCCTCTAATTTTCGAACTAATAGTACCACTCATGGATTCTGTTTGATCCCCCCCAAAACAAACAAAAAAAAACCAGCTCAATGACCGCTGGATTCATATTGAACTGACCATCTGACCATTCTAAAGTTTTCAGTTCTCTACAAAAAAAGAAATTATTTCTCAATCCATGATCTTCCCTACTTCTCCTAAACTGATCTACAGTCTCTCTGACAGAGACTGTTTGTGCATTCTTATCTCTAAAGTCCACTACTATCCCCTCCCATCCTAATCTAGCTACACCTCTACTAGACTTCGACTTAAGGGTCCTAATTCCACCCTTGCTAGGGTTATTGGTATATAGTCCTCTCTACCCACAACAATACTACCCTGATCTGCAGTGATGGTACGAGGAGCTCTTGGCACAGGAAAAGGTAAATGTGCGGCACTCAATCCGCAAGCATCATCGGAACACAAACTTGGGCAAAAAGGAACCTTACGGAAAGCAAAAGTGTACTTGATACCAATGGAGGAGACGAGGAATATGGACTGAAATTGGATTGATGATTGAATCATAAGAAAAGGCTTTCTCCAATCTCTGGATCTCCAAGGGAAAATCGGAAGCTATGCCTATGCTGCCCTTTGGCACTAAAACCCAAACTGAGAATAACCTGCCCTGCCAATATCAATAGTCATCGGCTGATAACCTTGTATTCCACACTCCTGCTGCCTTTTTCCTTGTCACTTCCATCTCCATCGATTTTGAAGAACCAATTATTGGTTCTTCAATATCGAGAAATGTCATTTTTAAGCCCCCAATTCTTCACCCAATTTTGGAATATCTTCCTGAAACGACAAGGAAAGTCTTCAATGTCCAATTCTAATTGAAAGTTCACTGGTTGGTCACCATCCCCCATGGTCTCTCCAAAGATCAACATTGTACTGATGGGAGGAGATTGACTAACCTCCTTTGAGAACTTCTCCACCACCACACAAGAATTTGTTTTCGATGTCACACATCAGTGATTGCTCGTCAGACTTAATTGAACTCATGCTCTCCCGGACTTGAGGAAGAAACCAACTACACTGTTCGGCTATGAGAGAATTCAGAAGTTTTGGTCAAATACATTTGTGCCCTTATCCACCCCTCCAACTGGATCAGTAGCCTCTCAATCATTTGAGCCCATTCTAGTTTTAACTAATGGTCCAAACTTCCTCAGCCCCGTCTCTATATAGAGTGAATTTTGTATTTGGCTTTGGGCCGACCCACAGTTGTTAAGGCCTTCATTCATCCCATTTTCACCTGACAGCTAGGTGATAATTTTGAAGTTTGAAAAGTTCTTATCATTGCATACTTTACTAATTGGAGGCCTCCACATCCCTTGATCCCCACCAACTCACTTGTCATCTTCTGCCATCGTCCTAGACCAACCATACCCCCCTCTCTCTCTCTCTTTAAACTGATGACACATACACCACCAGCCTCCATGTCATCATATTCCCATTGCTTCCATTTAAAGAAACTTTCCTCCATGAACCTACCAGAGGCTCGTTCTGTATTTTATATACAACTCGAAGGTTCTATTCACATCCTACAAGCATATCGTATATGCAATACGCCTAGCCCATTCCTCTTTAACCTTGAGGTTGATGCTTATCAATTCATTTTCCATCATAATGGGAACCCAGCACCACGCATACCGCCCATTATATGCCCAATAATCCTGGAAGCAGCATCAGTTGCTAAATACAGAAGAATTCCCTTGACTACAATACTGAATCCACCTCTGTGAACCAGCCTGGTTAAAGTATCCAATTAAACGTGATATAGTGGAACATGAAAATGTGTTCCTTGAATGCAGTGAAGCCCAAGGCGATTAACCTTCAAGCTTTGTTTGCCGATTTGATGAGATCCCAGCATCAGGTAGGCCCCCAATACGTTTCACGTATACAAGGAGAAAGAAATCAGCTAGGTGGGACCCCATTGAGGCCAATGCAGCCCAAGTGAAGGACCAAGCAACCCAAGAGAAGGACCAGGCAGCCCAAGTGAAGAACCATGTAACTCAGGAGAGGGACCTACATGTCTAAAGTCATTAGCAGCTGACAGTAGAGAATGATGATATGCTAAGGTGGACAAGGTGGTTATAAATTCCAAAGTTTGTTATGATCATCTATAAAAATGTGAAATGAGAGAGGGGAGGGATCATGGAAAATTTATGAAGTGAGTTAGGAGAGAGGAGGTCTCTCGAATGTCCTCCATTACTGTTATTTCTTCTGATTGAGAATATTACAGATTACTCATTACAACAATATTAATCAATATTCTTCTTCTACGTTACATTTCTCCAGCTCATCTCTTAATTCCTTTTGCTCCTCTGTTATTGGTAAGGTTGAGAGTGAGAGAGATAGGCCAGCACCTATCATTTGGTATTGGAGCCCTAAATCGCTGGGGTTATGCCTGGAACAAGAATGGAAACCGGAATGGATAAAGTGGAAGAGAAATTGCCGGCGTTGGAAGAACAATTGGTAGACCTCTTGGCAAAGCTCACACCTTTTCAGATTGTTTATGGGAGAGAACCACCACCAATCATCCGTTATGGACACTCCAATTCAATGAATTTTTTGGTGGAACAACAACTACAACAATGTGGTTTGATGTTAGACGAACTTAAGATCCAATTAACAATTGCCCAAGACAGAATGAAGGCTTTTGCTGATCGGCATTGTAGGGAATTCACCTTTGATGTGGGAGATAGGGTCTACCTTAAGCTCAGACCTTACCGGTAGAAATCTCTGGCCAAACGTAGTAATGAGAAGCTCGCCCCACGCTATTTTGGTCCCTATGCCATCATCCAACGAATTGGTCCAGTGGCATACAAGTTGGATCTTCCTCCTACAGCAGCTATTCACCCAGTGTTCCATGTCTCCCAGCTTAGGAAGGCTTTGGGAACATCTGCCATAAACCAACAATTACCACCCATGTTATCGGCTGATATGGAATGGCGAGTGGTGCCAGAGAGAGTACTTAGAGTATGCCCCAACTGCAATCCACAACAACCATTTCTTGAGGTATTAATACAGTGGAAGAATCTACCGGAATTTGAATCTTCATGGGAGCCCTTTGATGCCATAAACCAGCAGTTTCCTCAATTCCACCTTGAGGACAAG
This sequence comes from Buxus sempervirens, assembly GCA_947561395.2. Classification (NCBI taxonomy): domain Eukaryota; kingdom Viridiplantae; phylum Streptophyta; class Magnoliopsida; order Buxales; family Buxaceae; genus Buxus; species Buxus sempervirens. The sequence goes on from OX387190.1 coordinate 40,776,760, forward strand.
GTGCTTAAATTGGCCGGGAGTGATGATGAGATCCCAACATCAGGTAAGAGTGATGATGAGATCCCAACATCAGGTAGACCCCCAATACGTTTCACGTATAGAAGGAGAAAGAAATCAGCTAGGTGGGACCCCATTAAGGTCGATGCAGCCCAAGTGAAGGACCAGGCAACTCAAGAGAAGGACCAGGCAGCCCAAATGGAGAACCATGTAACTTGAGAGGGACCTACAGGTCTAAAGTCGTTAGCAACTAACAGTAGAGAATGATAATATGCTGAGATGGACAAGGTGGTTATAGATTCCAAAGTTTGTTATGATCATGTATAAAAATGTGAAATGAGAGAGGGCAGGGATCATGGAAAATGTATGAAGTGAGTTGGGAGAGAGGAGGCCTCTCGAATGTCCTCCATTACTGTTATTTCTTCTGATTGAGAATATTACAGATTACTCACTACAACAATATTAATCAATCTTCTTCTTCTATGTTATATTTCTCCAGCTCATCTCTTAATTCCTTTTGCTCCTCTGTTATCGGTAAGGTTGAGAGTGAAAGAGATAGGCCAGCACCTATCATTTGGTATCGGAGCCCTGAATCGCTGGGGTTATGCCTGGAACACGAATGGAAACCGAAATGGATAAAGTGGAAGAGAAATTGCCAGTGTTGGAAGAACGATTGGTAGACCTCTCGGCAACGGTTGAGATGCTTACCCAAAAAATTGATGAAGGGTTTTGAGCTGTGTTGAGTGGGCGTCATCAAGGGGGTGTGAATTAAGCGGAGTCCAGTGGAGCTCATTCTTCCACAGCGACCGCTGAATCAGGAGCAGAGATGACACCACCTGAGGGGTTGACAGGTCAAACACAAGGGCTTATGGGAGATAGCTCGCACTGCAAGTTAGAGTTGCTTGTTTTCACTAGAACTGACCCAGACTTCTGGATCTTTAGGGCAGAAAGCTACTTCTCCATGAATGGGTTGTCCGAAGTGGAGAAGATAGCTGTCGTAGGGGTATGCTTCGAAGGAGTGGTGTTGTCTTGGTATAAATAGGAAGATTCGTGGAGGCCGATTACTAGTTGGACATAGCTGAAGACCCATCTTCTTCAGAGATTTCGAGACACCAAACTTGGTTCTCTACACCAACGTTTCTTCTTGGTGAGACAGCAAGGAACGGTAGCAGCCTATCGAGAACAATTTGATGTGTTGTCCTTTTCGTTGAAGCAGCTTGATGAAGAGATCTTATCTGCTGTATTTATCAATGGGTTGGAAGAGTCGGTCCCAGTGGAGCTGATGATGTCTAATCCACAAGGGTTGCGGGCGATATGGAGTTGGCTCAACGGATTGAGGACCAAAATATTTTCTTATGCCAGATTCGAGAGAAGGAGAGGCAACAACAAGGCAAAGCGAGCTCATCTCATCCGATTCCACCAGAAAATCGAATTGTGAGTTGGACTCCCACCAGAGCTCCATTTTCACCCATGCGTCCTTCCTCGACTGTGGAACGACCTCCATTCAAGCGATTGACAGGGGCTGAGATCCAAGCGAAACGCGTTAAGTGGTTGTGCTTCAGGTGCGATGAAAAATACCATATAGGGCACCGTTGTAGAAATAGAGAGTTGCAAGTGTTGGTCGTTAACGAGGTAGAAGAGGAGGACGGAAGAAAAAATGGAACAAGAGGAAGGTGGAAATTAAGAGGATTCAGAGGAGCTGACACAAGTGAACAATGTAGAGAGTTATCTCTTAATTCAGTGGTTGGGCTCACTGAACCACACACCATGAAACTCAAGGGGAGAAGAGGTGGTAGTGCCGATTGACAGTGGAGCTACGCATAATTTTATATCAACAAGCTTGGTGGAGAAGTTGCAGTTACCGGTGGCGGAGGCAACCAGTTATGGAGTGATGATGGGTACTGGTAGTGCGGTGAAAGGCAATGGAATTTCCAAAGGGGTGGTGTTAACATTGCAATCCCTTCTCGTGATAGAGGATTATCTTCCTCTCAAATTGGGGAGTTTAGACTTAATTCTCGGAATACAGTGGTTGGCGCCTCTTGGCAATGTACAATTTAATTGGCAAAAATTATCCATGAAGTTTAAAAGAGGCAATTCGAATGTGGTATTGTAGGGGGATCCGAGTTTGAGTAAAACACCGGCGTCACTGCAATCGCTTATGAAAGTGCTGCAGCAAGGAGTTCCAGGATGGGCGATTGAACTAGGCTCACTAATAGCGACTTAGAACATAAGCAATGAAGAAGAAGCTACACAGGTTCTAAAGGAAACAGCAGTGAAGGGATGTGTACCACACTCAATACAGGAGCTGTTGGAGGAATTCCATGATGTATTTCAAGGACCCATCGGGTTACCTCCAAACCGAGAGAAAGATCACACTATTAATTTAAAGGAGGGAGTGGTGCCCATCAATGTAAGACCTTACAAGTATCCCCATATACAAAAAAATGAGATTGAGCGCCTAGTTACAGAGATGCTGGCAGCAGGGGTGATTCGTCCAAGTTCCAGCCCTTATTCTAGTCCCGTTCTGTTGGTTAATAAAAAGGACAAGAGCTGGCACTTTGTGTAGATTATCGAGCATTGAACAAGGCCACTGTTCCAAATTGCTTTCCAATTCCAGAAATCGATGAGCTAATCGATGAATTAAATGGAGCCAAGTATTTCTCGAAATTGGACCTCAAGTTGGGCTACCATCAAATCCGAGTACGAGCCGAAGATATTCCGAAGACAGCGTTTCGCACACATGGAGGACACTACGAGTTCCTAGTGATGCCGTTTGGATTAACGAACGCCACGGCAACTTTTCAGGCCTTGATGAATTGGGTATTCAAAGGACTATTCCGAAGATCAGTACTTGTGTTCTTTGATGATATACTAATTTACAGCCCTTTGTTGGAAGCTCATAGGCAACACTTAATGGAGGTACTCTCTATCTTACGAAGTCAACAATTATTTGCCAACCCAAAAAAATGTCTCTTTTGTGGGACATAGCTGGAGTATTTGGGGCATTTGATCTCAACTAATGGGGTACAAGTTGACCCTAATAAGATCAAAGTGATGGTGCAGTGGCCGGTACCTAGGAACCCCAAAGAACTCCTTGGTTTCCTCGGGTTGACGGGCTACTATAGATGTTTTGTCAAGAACTATGGGCCTATTGCAGCTCCACTCACTCAACTACTACGAAAGAATGGTTTTCATTGAAGCCCGGAGGCAACTTAGGCAGTGCTACAGCTCAAGGACGCCATGGTATCTATCCCTGTCTTGGCTTTCCCCAACTTCAATAAAGTTTTCATCATTGAAACCGATGCCTTTGGGATGGGGATTGGAGCAGTGTTGAGCCAATGGAAAAGACCCATTGCCTTCCTTAGTCGGGCATTATCACCTAGAGCTCGTCTAAAATCAGTTTATGAAAGAGAACTAATGGCAATTGTTTTTGCTTTGCAAAAATGGCGTCATTACTTATTGGGTCGCCACTTCATCGTTCGTATGGATCAAAAGAGTTTAAAGCACTTGCTAGAGCAGTGCTTAGTCACCCCAAAGCATCAGAAATGGTTGACTAACTCATGGGCTTTAGCCTTGAGATTCAATACAAACCAGGTGGGGAGAACAAGGCAGCAGACGCCCTCTCACGTGTGCCACTAGAGTGTGAATTGAGATCCATAACAGTTTCCCAAGTGTTGGATTTGGCCAAGATAGCAGCAGAGGTGGATCAGGACAGTACTCTCATCACCATTAAAGCTTCCTTGTTGTCCAATCCGCAAGCAAAGCAAGGGTGGACACTACTTCATGGGTAACTACGCTACAAGGATCGCTTAATTATAGCAAAAGGATCTTCTTCCATACTGATGATCCTAGTTAAATTCCATGGCAGGCGCAATAGGAGGTCACGCAGGGGTCCTTAAGACATATAAGAGGATATCCAGAGAGCTCTTTTGGGAAGGGATGAAGAAAGGTATTATGTTCTATGAGGCTAAGTGTGAAGTCTGCCAACAAAACAAACACCTAGCACTAGCACCTGCTGGCTTGCTTCAACCATTACCAATACCGAATGCCATATGGGAAGATGTTACTATGGACTTCATTGAGGGATTACCAAAGTTGCAAGGATTTGATACCATTTTGGTGGCCATAGACAAGCTCAGCAAGTACAGCCATTTCATCCCTCTGAAACATCCCTTTTCAGCACCAACGATAGCTGAATCCTTTGTACAGAATGTGGTTAAGCTCCATGGATTTTCGCGGTCAATCATCTTAGATCGAGATAAGGTCTTCATGAGTAAATTCTGGTCAGAGATGTTTAAGATGCAAGGGACAGAACTAAGGAGTGTTGCGTACCATCCTCAAACGGATGGGCAGAGTGAAGTGGTCAACCGGTGTCTTGAGACCTATCTCCGATGTTTTGCAGGCACCCAACCAAGAACATGGGTCAAGTGGCTACCGTGGGCAGAATTTTAGTATAATACTTCATACCATACTTAAACAAAGCTCACACCTTTTCAGATTGTTTATGGGAGAGAACCACCACCAATCATCCGTTATGGACACTCCAATTCAATGAATTTTTCAGTGGAACAGCAACTACAACAACGTGATTTGATTTAAACGAACTTAAGATCCAATTAACAATTGCCCAGGACAGAATGAAGGCTTTTGCTGATCGTCATCGTAGGGAATTCACCTTTGATGTGGGAGATAAGGTCTACCTTAAGCTCAGAACTTACCAGCAGAAATCTCTGGCCAAACGTAGTAATGAGAAGCTCGCCCCACGCTATTTTGGTCCCTATGCCATCATCCAACGAATTGGTCTAGTGGCGTACAAGTTGGATCTTCCTCCTACAGCAGCTATTCACCCAGTGTTCCATGTCTCCCAGCTCAGGAAGGCTTTGGGAACATCTGCCATAAACCAACAATTACCACCCATGTTATCAGCTGATATGGAATGGCGAGTGGTGCCAGAGAGAGTACTTGGAGTACGCCCCCACAGCAATCCACAGCAACCATTTCTTGAGGTATTAATACAGTGGAAGAATCTACCGGAATTTGAATCTTCATGGGAGCCCTTTGATGCCATAAACCAGCAGTTTCCTCAATTCCACCTTGAGGACAAGGTGCTTAAATTGGCCGGGAGTGATGATGAGATCCCAACATCAGGTAGACCCCCAATACGTTTCACATATACAAGGAGAAAGAAATTAGCTAGGTGGGACCCCATTAAGGCCGATGCAGCCCAAGTGAAGAACCATGTAACTCGAGAGGGACCTACAGGTCTAAAGTCGTTAGCAGCTGACAGTAGAGAATGATGATATGCTGAGGTGGATATAGATTCCAAAGTTTGTTATGATCATGTATAAAAATGTGAAATGAGAGGGGAGGGATCATGGAAAATGTATGAAGTGAGTTGGGAGAGAGGAGTCCTCTCGAATGTCCTCCATTATTGTTATTTCTTTTGATTGAGAATATTACAGATTACTCATTACAACAATACTAATCAATCTTCTTTTTCTACGTTACATTTCTCCAGCTCATCTCTTAATTCCTTTTGCTCCTCTGTTATCAGTAAGGCTGAGAGTGAGAGAGATACACCAGCACCTATCACGATTCTACTATGCAAATCATCTTCCGGTTACTAATAGTGTTGAACTTGACACCTGTTACAACCCCAGCCTTAACTAAGTCCCATTCCATCTCCTTCCAACTTTTAAACTGGTAGTGCTGGTAACAGATTATTGCCAGGCTCCAAAAGGTCTGGCGTGGACACACTGCTGTGGTGGGGGACAATCCCAAGTTTTGGATCTCACCAATAATCGCATTGCTTCGTACTAACTCCACCACACCATCTGGTTTCTCCACCATTCCAGCTTGTTTCCTCACAGTGTGCACCACCTCCATAAGCAGGACGCAAGACATACCTTACGTCAATCCACCCTCCTTTAGCTTTAAGAGATGGTAACATAATGGAGAAAACTTTTTGGGGGTTTTTTTATTCCGAACAAGAAATAAACAGGAACTTGCCCCAGGGATTTCAGCTGATAACAATAGGTGTTATTCTATCCTTAGCAACGAGGGCAGAAGAATTATAAAAACAGATACTTGTCTTAGATCCCTGAGTAACCTCAGTTGATACATGGTTGTGGTTGCATCTTTTATGCTTCACTGAGAATTAGCAACTTTAGTGTGTCAATTTCATAAAAGAGGTTGAAAATTTTGTAGGTTAACTTGTAGTTGTTAAATCCAAATCAAATGAAAAAATTGTACAGATGAATTTGATTTGAATCAGGATTCAAATCTTAAAAGCATAGACATGATTTATCAAAAGCTTCTAAAACTACAAAAGAGAAATATATGAAAATAGACATAATGTAATTTTTTTTTGGATAAATTATTCTTTAAGCTTCTAAAAAATCCTTCTGTTACAGCATATGCTAGTAACTACATGGTAATTTACTGTATCCTGTTATATAATTTGGCCTATTTTAGATGCAACGTTGCACCTAACTTAAAAAAGACTTATCTTTCACTTTGACAAATTCTTGGCTACACAAAAAAGACTCATCATAGATGTCAAGAAATTCTTGATCCAACAAGCAATAAGTTAGTTATTTAAGAATTTTTCAAAGAAAGTATGTAAACTGAATTTGGCACTCAGTCAGCAATGTTTCCATAATTAAATTTCATCTTTTTTTCATCATTTTGGTTATCATATCTTGTCATGCATTTTATTTTGAATGCTTGTAAGGAGTTTGAACATGAATGGTTCATTGAGGTTGTTAAAACTTCGGAATACATTACAGCAATAAAATATTTATCGGTAAGTTGATACTTCGTTTGTATATAGGTCTCATACTCTCCCCAAATATACACTTGCCATCAGCCAGAAAAGACAGCACAAACCTTTATGAAATCAGGGCTCATAACCTACTATAAGCAACAATAGAGATTTTATGTTAAATTAGAGGCTTTGGTAAGATCTAAGTCTCAAATCTTAAATTGGAGAATGAAAGAGAAATTACAGATGGATCTCCGAAAATGACTCGGATCATTTGTGTATGATCTGATTCTCATGCAGTGTTGATCAAAACATAAATCATAATTCATGATTATGAGTAGATCAATCATGAGTTACCTCATCACAGTGAATCATGGTTTAGGTTTGATGGCATTTGTATCCCAACTTTAGCAGCCACAGAAGCAAATGAGTGGAATGAACACCTCTAGTATCAATGGCCAAACCTTATAATGAAATTGCAGTATTTACAGAGTCAAATGTACATTGTAATCTTGATGTTTGACAGTTGGGACTGGGGGTTGCAAGGTAGAATGGCCAACATGAGCTGTTTCTTTGAAGAGGTCAGTGGGGAATGAGCAGTGTAAGGTTATATGCCAGGGGTCTGATGGAGTCATCCTGTGGAAATATAGGAACGTCAATAGTACGACTGGTAATTTTGAGTATGGAGAATCTCTGGTGTGAAAGAGTCAGGCTAGCTTAAGATGAAATGATTAGGACATTAAAGTGATTCCATGGAAAGCAGGGTTGATAAATTTGAAGTTATTACCCAGTAGAAGCATGCATAGTAGAATCACACAGAAAATTACTGGATCTAGGAAAAAGTCGGTAGTGGGAGTTGGAAGGGATGACAGTAAGGAGTAAAAAGTTGAATATCTCAGTCTGTCACAACTGATAAAAAAAAAAAGGACATGCAATCGTTTATAATGATTGCAACCAAGTTTATTTAAACAGAATCATTTCTAGGTATACACTTAGGTTGTGTTTGGAACCCTGGATTTGAGAAGAAAAGAAAAGAAAATGCTAAAATTTTCTTTTCTCTTGTTTGGTTTAGATGAAGCAAAATGAGATTTTCTCTCCAAATTTTCCCTCACTCTTTCTCTCCAATGTAAAAAAATCTCTCCAAAAAGGTAGGAATTTTGAGAGAGAAGAAAATTCACCATCCCTTATCACTATTCACACCACCCACCCATCCCACTACTATCACCATCCACCACCACCACCATAACCCATCACCGACCACCACCGCAACCCACCATCGCCCGCCACCACCCATCACCACCACTATTTGTCACCACCACCAACCACCACTACCATCGCCCACCACCACCATCATCTCCTGCTACCAACACCGACCACCACCATCGACCACCGCCAACCACCAACCACTGCCACCACCACCAACAACCGTCACCACCACCAGCCACCACCACCACCACCATCCACTGCCACCCGTTGCCACTATCACGCATTGCCAGCACCACCCCAACCCATCATCTTTACTAAAATATATTTTTTTTCTTCTCATTTCTCATCTCATCCAAACATTAGAAAAGAAAAGAAAATCAGTATTTTTCTTTTCTTTTCATTTTTAACTTTCTTTTCTTTTCTTCCCAAATCCAAGTTTCCAAACACAGCTTTAAGAGATGAATATTCAGTTTGACAAGTGCTAGGTCAATGTTTATACTGGTTTTGTCTAATACACTGCACCACGTTGGTTTAAAAAGTATAACATAATTATATTTACGTCTCCTAAATCAGTTCTGGATTAGATGCTTTCCGTATTTTTGGAAACAGGTGAAGAGAAATCCTATTTTGTAACGTTTAACTACTCTCAGTTATCATTTTGAAAAATCAATAGACGTCTTTAGTATGTCGATCATGGTCTAGACACTGTTTGTGATGGTGGTGGTTACACTTTGCTTCTTGTTTTCGATAATTGCAAATACTTCCCTTCAGCATTTAAATTTCTAAATTTTTGTTACTTTAAATATACATTAATGAGGAAAGAAGGGTTGACTGCTACTTCGTTAACATCGCAAGTTTTTCAACTTTGACGAGGTTAGTGTCATATTAAAACCTTCAAGGAAGATATTTGTGGTTGTTAGAAATGAAAAGCAGTTAAGGCTAATTTTCTATTTTTTTTTTAATAAAAGAGCGATTTGGAGAATGTCATTTACAAAGAATAATTTTGGTGTTTCTGTCGCCGGAAAAAAAAAAAAAAAAAAGGAAAAAGGCTGCCTTATAAAACGGGAACAGCCAACCTAGTAAATGTCCAAAAGTGAGGACTTAAGAGGCAGTAGAGATTATGGCCGTTTAGTTTAGTCCGTATGCCTTATGGAGGAGGGTTCGCTTTGTAACTCGTTTTGTTGTACCTATGATGAGTTGGTTCTCCGAGTGAATTTTCTGGGAACTAAATATTCATTTGACTACATATAAACTCTTGACAAAAGCCAACTCGAAGCAATGAAGATAATAGCGAAGCTTTTGCAGGAAGGAATCGTATAATATTAATCCGTTTTTATTTTTATTTTTTTGTTATTATTTATAATTGACAACCATATCACGAGAGGCAAAAGTGAGTTGATATAGCCAGCCGTAGCACATGGACTGCAAGTCTGCAGCTTCTGCTTAAAGGTCCCAAATACAGACCTTTTTGGTCATGGGATTTGAACCGAGGCGAGTTGCTTTACAGAGTCGGACCTTACCAACTGGACGAGCACCTTCGGTCCGCAAGTCATAGGACACAAGTAAAAACATCTATTTTTCATTTGAACGAGATGCTCAAGGCGGAACCTATTGAATTCGGATCCCAAAAACATGCACATGTATCGAAAAATATGGCCCTTGATTTGAATCAATTTATGGCATTCACAATGCCAGCACACCGTCGATTTCAGTTCTACTATCGGAGACGTAGATATGCTATCGACGTTTGAGCGTGCGTCTTAGGACTATACATAATTCACACGCACAACTTATTGAACTCACCATCCGTGGTTGATTAGTCAATAAAATGCTTTTTCCAATGAGCCTGCAAAATATGGACATTAGTTCACAAACATGATTCAGTGCAATAAAAAAGCTAAGAATTGGACAAAATGAACAATGGAAAAAAATTTCCACAAGGGCTGATATGTTCCAAGAATAGAACACATAGTGCCTCTCATCTGGGATTGCAAACATATACCACATACTTGATCTTTGTTACTCCTTAAAAGTGGCAGACAGCAAGATTACCGCCCCAAGTAGATACTGCAAAACCAATTCAATAAGTATAATTATAGACATCATGATTTTGTTGCATAACTCAAAGACATGCTAAAAACATTACATGTTTCTGGCATAGGATAGTCCAATTTTTAGGTCTTTTGGAAGATGCAGCTTGGACATTATATGACAGCAGAAATTAGACATGCGTCACCAGATAATTCATTTACACCATCAAATACAGAAGATGCCATTTAAGGAAGATAGAAATCTCACTTCCTTAAATTGGGACCATTCGAAGGAATCTTATGGCACATGGTCTGAAATGACAATAGAATCAAAATTGGGATAGGAAATCTGGGTCCAAAGCTCAATCATGCAACACCATTAAATCTGGCATGCACCACCTTAAAATTCCTCTGAATGGAAAGAAGAATTTTTATTATGCATTAACATGCACTGAACAACAACTAATTTGTTCGTCAAGACCAAAATAATAATAATAATAATTGAGGGTTCACCAGGCACCAAAAGCAGCACACAGATGTTTAATTACACAGTAAAATTGCAGACGCAAACCTTAGATGTTTAAACCTTCGTTTTTTTTTCCTTAACTATGTATAATAAAGATCTTTATTAAAAGTATCAAAGAAAAAACTTCATTAAAAAATGTTCAAACCTTGATTATGGGCTTCTCTGTCATGATAATAGTTGCCCAACCCGCATAGGGAAGAAATCTACAAGATATAGGTGCCAACAACATTAAAGTATGAGAAACAACATAAGCAGATATAGAAGTGAAAAAGTGTGTCAAAAGTGGAATGAAACTTGGTGTACATTGTCACCAGTGTAAAATATGCCGTATTCCACTGCAGTAACAAAACCTCATTCCACACACCTTCCATTTATTGCAATGTATATTGCATGGGGAGCAGTCCAGAAGTTCGACTTAAACATAAAATTCTAGCCACCTGCATCACGAAACTTATTGCTTTCCAATTAACCCAGCCATCCAAGTTGTAGCATCAATTATTATGCTGTGCCTCTTGCAAGTGGCAACGTTTACTGGATGCTCAGTACCAAATGTTTGGTGCTCCGGGTATGTATCAGATTTAGTATTGATGGATCAAATAATGGACATCAAAGAAGTGTGTCTGGCTGTAAGTTATCCAAATTCAGTTTTCTACTCATAACAGAATCTTAATCTTACCCTATCACTCTGCCTATAACATGATGCTGTTCAAGCCATAGTTGACCATCCGCATATATACCATATCTATCGTCGCGAGGATTATTATCCCCTAAGCAAACATCACAAAGAGATAGCACAAATTAAGTCCTAATGGAAAATGATTTAAATGCAAGAAGGAAATAAGGCAGTCGACTTGTGAAATTGCTTTCTAAATTATACAGACAGTTGGGCACAGTTAAACCATGAGACATGCAAATGTTAAATAATCTCCCTACACAATTTCTATGATGATAGGTGCAACCAATTTGCTTGAGATATACCCCAACCACCCACAAAAAGGGGGGGGGGGGGGGGGGGGGGGGGGGGGGGGGGGTGGTGGGTGGCGGCGGCGCACAATAACAATGACATCATGAACCTGCACTGTAATGTGCATGTCCATTGGACATTCAATTCCGTATGATAAAAATTTGTGGTGCAGTTTAGCAACCAAAATATTATCCACTTTGAAGGATTGTGATCCAAAAGAAATCTACAGTTCAATCCTATTTATCCAGATTAAAGGTAAGTCTTGGTGGTGTGCAGCACCAAGTCTGCAGTTAATATGCTCTAGATATACATGGGATGACTGAAGGACTGAGCCAACCGTATTATTATGTTATGGCTTTTTCACCTTCTTTCCTGTTTCTAGTCTATGTCGGTCCAATCAATTTGGGTTGACCATCATTCCTGGCAGGTTGACATCTAGTTTGGGTTTCTACAGTACTGGCATAGACTAGCCTACAGACCAGGAAAATTTTAATTGATCCTCCTTTTTGCAGTTCAGTATAAAAAAACTCCCTAAAATTTGTAAATAGAAATATTTAAATAAAGTATTTGGCAGATCATTCTAGGTTATCACACGACAATAATCCCATCCAGAAAGCACGATTTAGTTGGGAAATAAGCCTTACTACTGATTAATTATTGATTGATTAAATGCATGATAGATGCAGCTTAAAGAGAATAGGTTAACCAAGGATAAGAAGTAAGAACCTTTTGTGAGAATAAGGATTTCATCAGTATCCCTTTGATTGTGCACCTACAACAGGAACAGCTCAATGGATCATATAGAGGCTACTTTACAGAATACATCAAAGAAGCACTAGCATCCAAATGCATATGATAGATAGTTAAATAAATAACCATATCAATTCATATTTGAAACCCTGCATAAAGGCCAACACTTGTGGAATACAAATATATGCTTCCAGTGCATGTTGTTGTAGTTTTTAGTAAAACTATTTCACTTTGTTTCCTTCTTTCCTAATCTAAACCAGTAATACATTTAGATATGGCCACGTGTAAAATATAATTTAACTTTTAATGATCAAATACCTTTTGCATATATTTTCAATCTAAAGGGAGACATATCATTTCTCTTAAAAGAAATATTTTCTTCTCTTATTGACATAACCATCCTTGGGCCACACAAATACAGTAGAGAAAGTTATACTTGTCATACTTCAAAATTGCTGCACTTGTTTAAAAAAAAAACTGTATACTTTACCTAGGCTTTTAAGTTCCTTGAGATATATAATTCAATGCAAGATTTAAAACGAAAGAATATTAGTTTTAAGAAAAGCAGATCAGAAACTGGTCTAAAAAGCATTCAAAATGAATAATAAGAACCACTAAATAGGAAATAAACAAGATATTACCATCACTACACGATGAACGATTGGGATATCACGGCCCTACAAAAATTGAGAAGGACAAGTAAGCACATGCTAGCAAAAACAAAACAATATCAGGAGAAAGAAAGAAGTAAAAGAAGAAGAAAAAGAAAGTGGCATAATATTAAGAAATGGGAGCAAAAAACAGGACTTAACCATCAAGTGGAAGTCTAATCATAATTTGAAAATTAGATCAATAAATGCTCTTAAAATTCAACTACTATACATGTCATCTCCAAAAAAAAAAAAGGCAAAGAGGGGAAAATGTTATAAAACCTACTGTAAAGAGTGGCATGCATTAACAACCATGAGACGTTGTTATAACCATATCAAAGATAGTTTATTAGCTTGGGCATTCAAACCATAATTCTCTATTTACTTTCCCTAAGAACAAGCTGTTGTGATCTTGATTAGGCTGTCAAATTGTTAAACAAACTCTTGGAAAGCATACAATTCTATAATTAAATGACCACTACCAGAACTGATGAATAAAATAACAGAATCACACGTGACAGATTATTAAAACAAAATATGGACATCGAATAAACTTGTCCATCTAGAAATGACTAAGGAGTATGCTCATTAATTACTTAAATATTGGACATACTTATTCACAAACTTTCTATCTCTATAAACAGGATTAACACAAGGCAGTTTATGACCCACTGCCAACTGCAGATGTTAAAAAACTTCACAGAGGCATGGTTCCCCTCCATAACAAATAACAATAATGATCTATGGATATGCCCAAAACAATTTTAAAGCTATTTCTAGGGTTGGTATAATAAAGAAAAGAACTACAATAGTAGAAAATTCCAAAATTTTGAATAACATAGACAAACCAACGTGAAATACAACAATCCAAAGAGAACATACGTCAATGTGAAACACTACTATATCTCCGGAGCGTATAGGGGATTCGTTCATGTGTAGGAACAATATGTCACCCTGCAATGGATGTTCAGATGTGCAGACATGAGAAAATTAACAATATCTACACATGTACAAAAGCAAAAATGCTGAAAAATAGTGGCTTAGGATGGTAGAAAACAGAATCCCTGTGCGGTACATTAGTAAAAATTTTGAATAAAGATTACAGAAATAGGACCGAAAGTAATAAAATGCATGAGCCTAATACTAGCTTCCATGCCATATTGACAAACATAAAAATTTGAATACTCATATCACCAGCACATATCTGAATCATTAATAAATGAAAGAAGCTCACTCTTTTAAACCCAGGTTCCATGCTTCCAGTTAGCACAACGACAACTGGAGTATCACTTCCAACTAAGCATATCCATAGCTTCCATATCATTAATACTGATGCAATCACCGTGCCTGAAAAATCAGCATCAATTTTAGCAGCTAGCAGCTAATATACAGTACCATGAGGTATTAGCACCCGAAGCAAAGTCTCCTTATATATAAGACTGAAGTCTGTTATTAGATTGAAATGTTATAGACATTAAGCAGAAGTGTAATAGTAAAGCCAATGCCATATAAAAAAAATAGAGAAAAAAATGCAAAAGAAAGAGCACTGACACAACAAAAGAATGCCTCCCATTACTCAGCAGGTAAGTTGGCATTACTTCTTGCAAGTCTACCATGATCATGGCAAATAAACAGGCAGATACAAAGGCATTGAGCAATGAAATGATTACTAAAACAAGGATAAAATGTACATCCTACCCATGAGAGATGGGTGATAAAGAAACAAAATATTGAAATATAAGAAAATAGACAGTTCTAACAACATTTTCCCTCTACAACGTACAATCACAAATTCATTCCTACCATTGATGATGACCTCACAATATCATTCCTCCCAATCCTCTTGGCATTTGCAAGAAAGGTTACCCACGGTGCCACAGTAGCTGTGTAATCAACTCTATGGTACTTGAGGGCAAGCCCTGGCACAACGGTAAGGTTGCTCCATTGCAGCCTGAAGGTCATGGGTTCAAGTCACAAGAAACAACCTCTCCGTTCGTGGAGGTTAGGTTGCATACATCAGACACTCTCCAAACCCTGTGCAGCAGTGGGAGCCTCGTGCACTAGGCTAGCCCTTTCTTTTTCTCCATACTAGCGATATAGTAGCATATAAAGCTACCTGGGGCATGCATTTGTCCTTCTTCCCAGGAAATGGAAATCTCCACTGCAATTGATGGTCACACAACTTCTTAGAGAGAACTCATAACTCCAATCCTATATATCAAAGCATCCATATATGTCTAGCGTACTCATAGTGAAGCGAGAGATGGTCCACAGATTCACCATCTTTCAAACACAACAAGCAACAAGTTTGGTGATAGATCCCCAAGCTTCTTTGAGACCAAGAATCGAGTCATCCATATGGAGGCCTTGCAATTGGGACATAGAATCAATGCGGAACACTGGCGTTGACAATTTTGGTCAGACAACAGATGGGATTTGCTATCCAGATTTTCACTGAGACGATATTTTGGATCTGCATATGTAGATAACTGGGAGTTTGAATTTTTAAGTAGGCGAGTTTGAGTTATCCTTCTGATTGCAGATCTGTGTCAGCATAAGCACTTGATAAACTGACCCTTAAGGGGCTGGCTATGCATATTTACAGCCTTCAGGAAAACAGCAACGTGAAAAGAAAAGAAAAAGTAGAAAATATGTATGAAAAGAAAAAAGAAACGCACTAACCAATAATTTCTATTATCATAAAGCTCGAAAATACAGGAAGTACACCAAACCCATTTTCCTGGAAAGCCACACTTCCATACCCCTGGAGCCCACTCCAAATAAGAGCTTCACTCAAAGAGAAGGACATATTCTGCTCTCTCAAACAGCTACAGTCTCACTCACAGCAGAGCAGGCCATCCAAAAGTGTCACAAAGAGATGGTTAGATCATCATTACTCTTGATAAACCCACAACCTGTGCCAGGGAGGCCCAAAATTGAATTCCAACCACGTCACTTTTCCTTCTTCTTCTTTTTTCCGAGTGCTATGTTGACATCAATGGCAACTTTGAGGGAGGCATTAACTCCAAGAAGAATAGATTAGTGATAAACAAAACATGTCCATTCATAATAGAATTAACAAGTTATATTCATATTCTCACATCTGCGTGCGATTTGCTTGGCTATAAAAAGTCCCCACAGTAACTAACGACTTATTTTAATCGATACCATTAACCACGTAGACAACCCTCTCTACGTATCCTCTTAGGCCAAACAATAACTGTATTAATAAACTTCAGACATCTGACTAAGGCTCCCATTGGACTTCCCTACGAGCATGTTTGCAACATAAAACTTGAACAATTTAAGCACGTAGCAAACCAGGAATAAGATATAGCAATTTATATTCCGAAATGGGGAAAAAAAGGAAAATAAGAACTCAAGGAAAACCTAATTCGGAAACCGCGAAAATAATCCAAAAAATCCTTTATTAGAATATAATTTGATGCGACTCTAACAGCATTAATATCAAACGCATATTCACGATATTGAATCAGAAAATAGGTCTCTCTGGAGAAAATGGAATGAAAAATCAAATCCTCCTAACAAGGTCGTGAAAGAGCATACTTAGATCATAATAGGCAATAGAGGAAAAAGAGAAATCATAAATCAATAGACGGAGACATAGATGTCAGATACCGAGACTGATGACTTGCGTTGCGGTGCGCCTGGTTGCAATCGAGCGAAAGCATTTAAATGTCCTTCCCAAAAGCTCCATTTCTTCCCTCTTGTCTCTCGCCCTCTCTGCTGTTCTTCGTCTCTTTGGGATGAGAAGTCAAGGCTTTTTTTTGTGCATTGCTTCGTCCGTAAAGGGTTGAAATCTCTTTGGAGGGAAATAACGGAGAGGCTACCGTGGTTTTAAAACCCCAAAACTAGTATACATTTTCGTGACGTTTTGAGAACCTTCGAAATCACTGGAAGAAGCAGATCATAATCTCGAAATCATTGGTTTTTAGTGATGCATTTTGAAAATAACCCGGATTCAGTCACAAAATTCAACCCACATTCAGTCAAATAATTCTTTTTCTTAAAACTAGGGGCTGCGCGCGTAGAAAACGTGGGCCCACTTTGATAAACAGCCAAGGTAGTTATAATAATTGAGGATTATTTTGTTTGGGGAGGGTAATGCTTGGAAAAAGAAAGGGGCCAGAATCTAAAGGAATATTCCCCCTCTTTTTTTTATATATAGTATAGATAATTGAGATGTGAGCATCGTTTTACTGTTCATAAAAGATTTCTTTCCAACATACATTTGAAGACAAGGTTTCTATCTGATATCTAGAGCGGTAGATGTTTGAAAAAAGGAGAAGAAAAAAAAAAGAAGGCTCACATAAGCTAGGTGGCACATTTTACAAAAGCTTAATGCTGAACTTCCAGAAATATCTCTATATTTATATATTTTCCTTTACAAACATGACTGTGCTTTTAAATTGCTTGTTTATTAAATATATATTCATGAAAATATGAAGTTCTATTGATATTTGATAACAAGCTCAGATCCCCAAACCAGGGTGATCGAAGCAGGCGAGTATCACACTCAGGTTGGCAAGCCATCTTTCAAATACAGGCAGCAGTTATCTTTGCAATCGAAAGTTTTCTGGGGTACCATGTTGATTTGATCATGACAACAACTTAAAAGAAAAAAAAGAATGACAATATTTAACAACATAGACGCATATAGGGCAGCCCTGGCAATCTGGTATTATAAATTAATGGAGACTCCTACTGTACCAAATGTGTTTTGCAATTATTTTAGAAAAAGATTCATTAAGGAGACGGAAAGTGATGACGAAATGGCATGCATGGGCTACTGCATGTTGGACAGTTTGGAAGAGGAGGAAAGAATAACATTAATCGTGACATCTCCTATTTCTATTCTTTGCATGCAGGAGGACTCAAGAAGCTTGAAATTGAGGGAAAGCAAAGAACACAAGAAGAAACAATGCAAAAATCAATGTGGATGGAGCTGTTCGTGGCAATCAAGGAAGGGCATCATGCGGGAGTAGTATGCAGAGGAAGCATGGGTGAATTCATTGCAGCATCTGCTGTTCATCTGGGCATAATCACAACTGCCGTAGTGGCTGGGGCTCTTGGGCTTCTTGAGGGAATCAAAATGGCGAAAGCTTTGGGGTTGCCTCGGGTGGAATTAGGGTCTGATTCTTCTACAATTGAAACAATCAATCTTATCCATGGAGGATTTCTGCTATCATAGAAGAGGCTAAAAACATCGGTTCCCAGTTTGTTTTTTTTCTCTATCAAACATGTGCATAGAGAAGCTAATTTTGTGGCATACTCTCTTCCCAATTTTGCATTGTACCACTTCCCATGTGTATGGATTGGGAAGCCACCTACTTTTTTTTTTTTTAGGGAAATTGGTTTTTAGTGCAACTTTTTCAACATAATTCATATTTAGTCGGTAAGTTCTTGAAAATTGAGAATTAGTGATACTTTTTAAAAATAATTAGGAATCAATATTATTTTATTGTTATAAAATTTTCTTCCGATAATACCCTCAAAAGACTTTGAAAACCTTTTCACTCATTTAGGTACAAATGAGTTTTGCAAGTATTTTGAAGGTATTTTTTAGAAGAAATTATTTACTAATAGTAAAATTACACTGATTCTCTATTATTTTAAAAAAATATTACTAATTTTCAATTTTTAAAAATTAGCCAACTGAATCTGAATTATGTTTGAAAAGTATCACTAAAAACCAAATTTCCCTTTTTTTTTTTTTTGTGTCTAAGTCCCTAAATGACGACTTAAATTGGGGGCACTCATTTAAGGTCTGTAAATCTGGATTAATAAAAGTGTTAAGGTTTTATCGCAAAAAAGAAAAAAGAAAAAAAGTGGGCCTCCTGTCATAGAATTTTTTATGCCAGACACTACAACCCAAATGAGATACAGATAGATAGCCGATTGGATACTGATACAGAAACAAATCTATGTCCTTTGAACAAACACAACAAAAATGATAATCTTTAGAAAGTGCTCCATTAATTGTTTGCTTTGATAATCTTTAAAGCAATCCCACTCATTAGATCATTAACAAACAAAAAAAAATCCCATTCATTAGATTCCTTTTAGTGGGAACATTTTAGAGGCCGTTTGGTAACGTTTTTTTTTAAAAACAGTTGTAACTGTTTTTGGGTTTTTGAAAACAAGTGACAAGAAACCCGTTTGGTAACAATCACTGTTTTTTGGGTTTTTGAAAACAGGTGACAAGAAACCCGTTTGGAAACAATTGATAAAAAAACGATTCAAATTTTCAAAATTAACAAATATGCATTACTATACAACCTGCAAGCCTATTAAACTATAAAAAATTTGCTATGAAAGAAAAGGGGAATCAAAATTTTGTACCACAAATTAAAAAGGATAAATCCCATAAAGTGTTGTGTTCATCCAAGTGGTGCTGTTACCACTCATGCATAAAATTACGAATGCTTTTATATGGTATATATAAATTAGTAATACATTTATATACTTTTATGAATTAATAATATTTTTTTTTGTAAAATCTATATGTGAAAAATAATACTTTAATAAACTAAGGTTGGGTTTGAGTCAGATTAACCTGATCCTAACCCGATTTACATGGATTACCTTATTAACCCACTCCGTTGACATCAAAGTTTGGTTTAGGAATATTGTCGAACAGGTGATGGATACGGATGCTTTGAAGTCTTGTGCAGGCAAACAACAGAACCCACAAACACCATTAATTCTGGCACGCGCTTGTCTCCTCTCTCTTTCCAAGTACTTCCTCAACATCTCTTACCAACCTTTTCTTCCTTCCACGCCACAAAGTGCAAACTGGATTATACGTTGGTATTTACAAGTCCGTGAGATATACGAGTCTATAAGCAAAAGAAAGCTTCTAATGACAATTAGCGACTGTGTCTTAGTAAGGAACATTGTTGTTGTGAACAAGGACGGAAGTGGAAATTCCACCACCATTAACGACGCAATGGCTGCAGCTCCAAACAAAACCGCCATAAGCCAAGGCTACTTCCTAATTTACGTAGTTGCCGGGGTTTATGAGGAATACGTTTCCATCCCTAACAACAAGTACAATTTATTGATGATCGGAGACGGTATCAACCGGACTGTGATCACAGGCAGTAGAAGCATTGGCGACGGGTGGACTACCTTCAATTCCGCAAGATTCGATAAGATTTATTAAAGTTCTAATTAACAACGCCAGTTTCGAATTTTTCTTTCTTTAATGCAGGTTCTCCACTTCCAACACATTTAAAATGTAACTCTCATGTACTTCTCCATTGCAGCTGTGGTTGGACAAGGTTTTGTTGCAGTGAACATAACCTTCCGTAATACTGCGGGAGCAAGCAAGCACCAGGCAGTGGCAGTTCGAAATGGCGCCAACATGTCAACCTTCTACAGTTGCAGCTTCGAACGGTACCAAGACACCTTATATACCCACTCCCTTAGACAATTCTACAGAGAGTGTGATATCTATGGAACAGTGGATTTCATATTCGGTAACGCAGCTATTGTGCTCCAAAACTATAACATATATGCAAGGCTGCCTTTGCAGGGACAGTTTAACGCCATTACTACTCAGGGTAGAACCGATCCCAATCAAAACACTGGTACTTCCATCCATAATTGTACCATTAGGGCCTCCGACGAATTAAGTTCAAGCACTGGTTCTATCAAGACATATTTGGGACGACCATGGAAGGAGTACTCTAGAACGATCTATCTGCAGTCCTTCATGGATACCTTGATTGATCCTTCTGGATGGGCAGCCTGGAGTGGCGATTTCACCCTAAGCACCCTTTACTATGCTGAGCACAACAATAGAGGACCCGGCTCAGTAACTACTAACAGAGTGCAAACTGGATTATACGTTGGTATTGCAAGTCTCTGTAGTAACATCTGCTGTTTTGAGAGAATCGGTTTGTGAGGAAGAAGAGTTTTGCGTGAAAAAGAGAGACGAGAGATAAAAGTATCGAAGAGAAAAAAATAAAGTATTACAAAAATGCCATTGAATGAAAACACGGTTCGTCGTTTTTTGAAACAAAAAATTTCGGTTTCTAAAAACGGGCTTGTTTTTCAAAAAACCATTTCAAAACTCTCTCCACCAAACAAGTTTTTGGTTTTTTGTTTTTAAAAACCAAAAAACGGTGTTTGAATACGTTACCAAACACCCTCTTAATGTTTCGTTATGTTTTTTTGATAAACTTACCACGTGGCAATTAATGTGCTTGTGAGAATCAAATTAACGCCGGGCTGCAGATGCTTGCAATAAAAATATATATTTCTATTGAAAGCAAAAAAATTCTTTTTACTTCCCTCGTCCAAATCCAATCTCAATTTGTTCTAGCTGGAAGCAACAGGCATGTGTTTCGGTGAACTGCAATGATTACTTACTTGTCACTGCTGTAGTGCTGTTGATTATTTATGACCTACATTAAACCCCATTTTTTAAAGCAAATCTAGAAAAAAATGAGAGGAAGGGACTTATTAGCCCTTGGGCGTGAACACAGCCTCCCAATTGCGGAATGTTCCGATTGAGCCAAATCTATCAATTTTCACCATACCATATAAGTGTAATGAACCTTGTTATAGGTCCAATCCTCCAAGACTAACCCCTGCATAGAGGGTGATTTGATCTTAGGATCTCTAGTCCTCCAACCACATGGAAGTAACCCACAAGACCATCAGGTTATCACTTCTGTAGTTATAAAAATCTTACCAAAAATTTGCCACAGAAGAAGTGGCCCAAAACGGGAAGCAACCACATAGAGAGGTGGGAGGCTGAAAATAAAAATGCAAAGGCTACACAGGTTTGCATCCTTGCATTTTTTGGAAAAAAGTGAAAACGGTAATTAGTGAAGGACATGAAATTGAAAATAGGGACAAGCTGCGAATAATTAGGTAAGAAGGGCAGGCGAGACTTCAAAACGTCATCTCCAACAACTCTCTGTCGAGCACTGAGGATATGATATGCGATGTAAATTCAAATTTAAAACTCGAAACTTTTTCTTGTCACGCACGTTTGATACAGGAGTAATGCCCGGGTTAAAGTAAGCAGTTCCGAATGCAGCGTTTATCTGATCCTATGTATGATGGTCATTAATTGGTAAGCCGAGCATCGTTTCTCCCTTGGTCTTTTTTTAGTATGATTTTGTCGTGCATCCTACATCATGGGACCCTGCTTGTCATTTCATAGATGCATCCAGCTGTGTGTATATATATATATAGAAACCTCACCCAACAGTAATTATTAGAAATGACATTTATTAAATTTGTTGCCTTGGGAATGAAATCGTCTAAAATGTTTCTCTGATTTGTTCTCTGATATAATCGTGAGATACCGTCATGTGGAGCATTTCACGATCAATCTTATTTAAATATTGTAAATGTTTTAGGTAAGCCCCACATGAAAAAAACATTGACCATGAGATGCTCCACGTGACAGCATCTCATAATCACATCAGAAAACAAATCAGGAAAGCATGATAGACGATTTGCTTCCGTCATCTTGCTATCCCTTAATTGGAAAATTCCTGGGACCAAACATTTCAAACAATGGCAATGAGTCCATTTTTAAAAGTGTGACCCTCTTGGACTTAATATTGTCTTTGGAAATGATGCTTTCATCTTTTACAGAAATCTAGCATACCTAGTTGCTGTATAATTGATTCAACACTCAAAATATAGAATCGGCTGTTATTTGTGTGCGTGTAAAAAGGACATTTGATTAAGATCGAGATTGAGGAAGAGAATTTTTTAATCTCTTCTTTAAGATTAAAAAATACTCTAAATTAAATAAATAAAAAAATTTTGACTCTATATTAAAGTTGCTTTTTTTTTTTTTTTTGGTAATAATTAAAGTTGCTTTTTGAACATCCCTAACCAAAGAATTATCACTTAACATAATCTTTCATAAAGTTAAATTATTTGTGAGTTTATCGTTAACTATTCTGTCAGAGTTGAAACCAATCAATTTCGTCCGACTCACGTAAACTCGGCCAAATCAACTGCACCGTTTCGAAGCAGTGCCTTGTTATTTTATTTATACGTCTCATCATGCATTGTTAAACGGAACTCTGCCAAGTGTATCGAGTGATTTAAGTCTTACACGTGTAAGCTGCAACGATCGCATGCCCACAACTTGCCCGTCACGATTCACGGGTGTCTTTGATCCGTAGCTATAGCCGTGGGAACTCACGTCCACATCCCGTGGTGGTGGCCCAGGATGTAACGACCACATGTTCCTCGCTTTAAAAAGGCTGAAAATGAAAAAGGAGAGAGCCCACCATCATTCCATTTGAACCCTTTGATTTGACGACGTCGGCCCACTAACTGGACTCGAAAGCAGCTTTTGGTTGAGCTCGCTCTGCAGCATTTTCTTGCACCAACAATCTTCTCTTGTGAAGAGATTCTTCATATTGCATGAATCTAGGCCCCACCAACTTTAAATGCTACAGGAATAGAAGAAAGTAGTTAGTTGTTACTGTGTCTTCTAGGTCTTCAAAAGCCTTTACAGTAAGACTGATCGGACGGTCTCGATTAATTAAATTACCTTTGTGTTTTGGGTCCCGCTATAATGGCCCGTGATCACGCTGGGGAGAAGAAAGTGACGCCCACGCAATACTCTTTTTGTTTTGCAGATAGTATCAAATCAAACCATGAAATAAGGAGAGACCTTAATCTCTAGGATCCTCACATTCCTCCTTTGCCATCTGCCATCACTCCTCCGTCTCATTATTTATCTCCAAGATATCTAGCCTTTTTCTCCTTGCTTTACTAAAGGATTCAACTAGGGCTGACTCATCAATCCGGCACGAAGACAAACTCATATCTATTCATTCATCTCATTTCACTCTAAAGTCTACTGAAATTTCATGATAATTATTAGAAGACAATAATCTCAGTGTTGTTGGTTGTTATCTCCGCAACTGTCGGTAAAGAGAGACACTCTCACTCTTACGCTACTAAGCTGCTCTGCTCTTCACAGTTCACACAACCCTCGTCGACTCTGCTCATGGCTGCACTTATCCGCAGATCTTTTCCTCTTCTTCTTCTTTTCCTCTTCGCTTTTCTTAACATTCCGCTGCAGATCGTAGCCGTCTCGGCTGAAGAGGCGACAAAGACGTACATCTTTCGCGTGGATGAGCATTCGAAGCCTTCTGTCTTCCCGTCTCATTATCACTGGTACAGTTCTGCCTTTGCTGATCCACTTCAGATCCTTCACGTTTATGACACTGTTTTCCATGGGTTCTCTGCCGCTCTCACTGCCGATCAAGCTGCTTCCGTCCGGGAACATCCTTCGGTGCTCGCCGTGTTCGAAGATCGTCGCAGGCAACTACACACCACCAGGTCTCCGCAATTTCTTGGTTTGAGAAACCAACGGGGTCTCTGGTCTGAATCCGATTACGGCTCCGATGTAATCGTTGGTGTTCTCGATACCGGAATTTGGCCGGAGCGCCGGAGCTTCTCTGATTTGAATCTCGGTCCAATTCCTACTCGGTGGAAGGGTGTTTGTCAGATTGGAGTTCGTTTTACCAGGGCTAACTGTAATCGAAAGCTAATTGGAGCTAGGTTCTTCTCTCAAGGTCGTGAAGCGGCCTCGGGACCAGCCGGACCGGGTGGAATCGGCGGGTTTAATGAAACCGTTGAGTTTCTATCGCCGAGGGATGCAGATGGCCATGGAACTCACACGGCTTCCACCGCTGCTGGTCGGCACACCTTCGAGGCTAATATGGCGGGCTATGCTGCTGGAATTGCCAAGGGAGTAGCTCCAAAGGCTCGATTGGCAGTTTATAAGGTATGCTGGAAGAATTCCGGCTGTTTTGACTCCGATATCCTCGCTGCTTTTGATCGCGCCGTTGCCGACGGTGTGGATGTTATTTCGGTATCTATCGGTGGTGGTGAAGGTATTTCCGCACCGTTTTATCTTGATCCTATTGCTATTGGATCTTATGGCGCTGTATCGAAAGGGGTTTTTGTGGCGTCGTCCGCCGGAAATGATGGACCGAACGGAGCGTCCGTAACCAATCTTGCTCCATGGCAGACATCTGTCGGCGCTGGGACAATCGATCGGAATTTCCCTGCCGATATAATTCTTGGAGATGGGAGGAAGCTAGCCGGAGTGTCGCTCTACTCTGGGAAAGCTCTGGATGGAAAAATGTTTCCTCTGATTTATCCCGGCAAAGCAGGGGTTCTCTCTTCCTCGCTCTGTATGGAGAGTACGCTCGACCCAAAGCTTGTTACGGGCAAAATCGTGATCTGTGATCGCGGAAGTAATCCAAGAGTTGCAAAGGGATTGGCTGTGAAGAAAGCAGGCGGTGTAGGCATGATCCTTGCTAACGGAGCCTCTAATGGGGAAGGACTAGTTGGCGATGCTCATCTCCTCCCAGCTTGTGCAGTTGGCGCCCATGAAGGAGATGCTCTGAAGGCCTATACCTCATCGACTGCGCTTCCAACGGCCTCAATCATCTTCCGTGGAACCATTGTTGGTGTTAAGCCAGCACCGGTGGTGGCTTCGTTCTCTGGCCGCGGACCAAATGGTTTAAGCCCACAGATCCTCAAGCCGGACTTGATCGCTCCCGGAGTCAACATTCTTGCTGCCTGGACTGACGCTGTTGGTCCTACCGGCTTAGTGGAGGATATACGGAAAACGGAATTCAACATCCTTTCTGGAACATCAATGGCTTGCCCGCACGTAAGCGGTGCTGCTGCACTGCTCAAATCTGCTCATCCCGATTGGAGCCCGGCTGCAATTCGATCGGCAATGATGACAACGGCAAGCCTCATCGATAATCGGTTGCAGCCAATGGTTGATGAGTCTACCGGAAAGCCAGCAATGCCTTACGATTTCGGCTCTGGTCATCTCAATCTCGATCTTGCGATGGACCCCGGACTCGTCTATGACATTGCAAATCAAGACTACGTGAACTTCTTGTGTTCGATTGGTTATGAAGCAAAGGCAATTCAAGTGATTACACGAGTGCCCGTGAACTGCCCTGTGAAGAAACCGTTACCGGAGAATCTGAACTACCCGTCGATAACGGCGATGTTTTTAAGCTCGGCGTCTGGGATTTCAACCAAAGCATTTTTGCGAACGGTGACGAACGTTGGCCCCGCAAACTCAATTTACAGTGTTAAAGTGGAGTCACCTCAAAAGGGGGTGTCGGTAATGGTGAAACCGTCGAAGCTAGTGTTCTCGCCATCGTTGAAGAAGCTGAGCTTTGTAGCGACTGTGTCCATAGACAGTCGGAATCTGGTTTTGGGCGACTCTGGTGCTGTTTTCGGAGCCGTGACTTGGTCGGACGGGAAACATGTGGTCCGGAGCCCCATAGTGGTCACGCGAGTGGAACCATTATGATCGATCATGTAGTTTTTGATCGACGTGGATAGGTGGGCCGTCAGATTTCGAGGCGTTTTCGGAGGGTCCTCCAGTGAAATACGGTAGTTAAATATGCTACCGAGCTACGCGTACAGACTACGGCGTATCCGTACAAATATAAATATCTCTTTTCAAGCCAGACCTACCCAGAAAAAGACGAAAAAAAAGGTCCTCGTTTAGGTTTCTGTTGTTTGTCATGTTTCGCAACCGGCGAGAAAAAGAAAAAAAGTGGGATTCGGTTGTTTGGGTTAGTGTGAACTGCGAATTGAAGTTTTCCTTTGTGTGTTTCTATTTCTTATTGCCTCTTTGTTGAGACCGGTGGATGTATTTGTAGTTTCCAGACCGTCGGACGGTTATGTTCTCGTCATGTAAGTATATTATCCTAATTTTCTGGATCTACGGTTTATAGGTTAGACTATGAGCTAACGGTGGGTTATATGCGCATCATTTACCTTTTACTGAGAGGCTTCTGCGTTAGGGACCGACGCGCTGAATTTGATGATTGATTGAGATATTGGGGTCCAAGGATCATTGCACTCTCTTTTCTTCTCACCTATATTTCCCGTGTTTCCACCAACTGAATTTTTTAGTTCTGGATTGGAGAGGACCCACACTCGTATACATATCTCTTTCTGCTTCGTATTTTCAAACGCCTTGGTCTAAAGGGTACTGCCTGTTTTCAAACACCCAGATCTAACGGATACCTAACGAAACGTGGTCAAAACGTACAGTTGATGCGCAATGAATCTGGCCAGAGGAGAGGGAGAGAGAAATCGTTGCGATAATTGTCGATAGACAATGTAATCGTTTCTAGGTTTCTGGTTTTGTGCTTTGTCTGAATTACACAATGTGGTTGCTGCTAGGGGTGCAACTCGGTTCGGTTCGGTCCGGGTTGATGTCAACCCAAAGACCAAACCGAAAATATGTATACTTGAACCGAACCGAACCGAATTGAAAACCGAACCAGCTAAACCGAAAACCGAACCGAAAATATATGAAAAAACCGAAACCCAAACCGAACCGAACCGAACTACATGAAAACTATTCGGTTCGGTTCGGTTCGGGTTGGACCAATATATTTTTATCTCAAATAAAGGTTTTTTTGTAATATCATTTAAGTTTAACATATATTATATTATATATATATATATAAAACATATATTATATATTATAATATATATATAATCTTATAATATATATATAAATTCGGTTCGGTTCGGTTCGGTTTAGGGAAATACATGAATTCGGTTCGGTTTCGGTTCGGGTTCGGTTCGGTTCGGTTTATCGAACATGAAACCCGAAACCGAACCGACCTAGTTCGGTTTAGGGATTTTTGGACCGAAACCGAACCGAACCACTATAGAACCGAACCGAAGTCGGTTCGGGTCGGTTCGGGTTCGGTTTTAACCGGACCGAGTTGCACCCCTAGTTGCTGCCATGGTAGACGCAGGCTTTATTGCATTACGCTCTTCCTTAGGTCTCACCAAGGGACCAACCGTCCAGACCAAATGTTAAGTTGATCAACCAAACCCAGAAGTCGTCTAATCAGCATTAATTAATCCTCCAAAAACTTTCGCGCTGTGGTCACAAGGAGTGCGTTGATTGTATCTCGCCCTGCCTATAAACGCCGAGCACATAAACACACTTCTGCGCCACTAATCCTTTTGTGACAATTCTGCTAAGCTGAATGGTTTAGTATTCTTGGTCATAAGAGGTCTTGAATTAAGACTCGAAATCTGCTGGAGCCCTTAGCTGGAAGATCTGTTGGTCCAACGGTGAATGGTGTGTCCACATAAGTGCATGAAACCTATATGTACACACCCTCCACTGTTGGACTATCAGATGCTCCAGCGTGAGGGACTAGCGGATATGGCCTCTTGAATTAACAATAAAGCGACCATTAAACTTTAGTTCCAGGGGTTCAAATAGTCAATTCATTTGGCTATAGTTATTTGAATAACAAATGCTAATGGGTATCTAAAATCCCACTTAGTTTTATAAGATGGGTTGGGCCCACGCAACCATGGCCTGTCTCAAGTCGTGGTCCTGCATATCACAATAATCCTTACCTAACAGAAGGAAATCTGCTTAGAGTTTTAGGTGGGAAGAGCACTTTGTTACATAGTGCCATGCCTGCTAAGAATCCTCTGCATTTTTTTCCTGGTGGCTGCACTTAAGTGTGATGCTGTCATGTGAATCATCAGACGGTTATGAAAATTTTCTTCTTATAAATCTTCGCGTGGGGTCCACTTGAAAAAAAAAACGTTTAAATTTATTAGGGTGATGCTACACATTTTTCATGTCTAGGGATGGCAATGTTCCATTAAAACCTATTAAACCGAATTGAAAGTAATCTATTAAGGTCAATTTTGTATTTTAAATTATTAATAAATTTATTCGTTTGGGTTTGGTTTTGGGTTTTGTTATGCACATGTTAATTCGGCTACTAGTTGCCATCTACCATTAAACCCAAGTATTGAAATGGGCTAAACTCCTCGGCCTACCATTATACAAACACTTTAGACGGTACAGAAATGAAGTTGACCAAGCCCAGATCATGTTGGTTTTGGAAGTATTTGTTCTCGCTTCTCATAGCATTCTGACGTCAAAGGGGTCGTGCCATACCTTTAGCATGTCTGGTTGTCGTGTTGGGCCATGCACTGGGCTCACGCTGTGTCGGTCCAGTGAGGCTCTCAGGCAAACAAACATATGTTCTGATATCAATAGCGGCTGGGAATTTGTGGGCTGAATACTGCAAAAGCGCCCTATTATTTGAGGTATGGCCCCTCTTGAATCCACCATGTAAGAGACAGATCCGATTCCCTAAATTGCTCCAGCTCCAATGCCAAGCCTCTGATTCCACAATGTAGTATTACCAGAGCGTTGATCAGGAAGAGCATGAGTTAGACGTTATGAGTCAAGAAGGGTATGAGTTGGACCTTAAGCAACAGTAATGGCATTGATACTAAGGACCATCCATGGATTCTTTGGTAACAAGTATCATGTAGAGATGAATTTGTCGATAAATATATGTAAAGTTGTCAGCTTCAGATGCCAGAATTCAAATTCATGGATGGCATCACAACCCGGTCCACCATATTTTTCCTGCAAAAAAGCCGATATTAGCTAGAATTTGTGTACTTGATCATAACACCAAAGGCTTTGGGAAGTTAGTTATAACAATTAACAAGTGGCCTAAAATTGAAAAGAATTAGAGGGCTTTTTGGGAAAAGTGAATGTCAGCCAAAAAGAAGATTCTTGAAGGGCATTTGCCATACACAATGGAGTAGATGAACCTGATATAAGCCATCTAGAACATGTGCAACAAGAAAATTCTTGAAGGGGAAAAACAT
Organism: Buxus sempervirens; assembly: GCA_947561395.2. Classification (NCBI taxonomy): domain Eukaryota; kingdom Viridiplantae; phylum Streptophyta; class Magnoliopsida; order Buxales; family Buxaceae; genus Buxus; species Buxus sempervirens. The sequence goes on from OX387190.1 coordinate 40,806,380, forward strand.
TCGACAAAAATTTCTTTAATGCAGGAGGAATCCAAAATACTGTGGAGGTGGAAGCAAAGGAGCTAGCAAAGCAACAAGGTCGTTTTGTACATATGATGAGCTAAGGCGGAACTAGAGGGACTCAGTAAGCCTTGCTAAGTTGGGCTTTAAGCGCAGTGAACCGGAATATGATTCCAATACTTTGTTTATATACTCAACAAAAAAGATATATACGATCAGGTTGTTAACATTAATTATCACTGAAGCTGAAGGATTCATAGACTCCGTCCATTAGTAATAAAGCCGATAGAATCTCCTACAGGTTCTTGTTCTATGAGAAAAGCAGGAAAATCCTTTGTTGCAGTGAAAGACCCCCACTAGCTAATACAATCTTTAGGAAAATCGTTTTAAAATGACAATTTCCAGAGCTTTCTACACTCACATTTGAGCAACTTTCGAATACAAAAAGGAACAGCAGCATCGTCCATTGCATTTTGAGTCCATGAACACCACATTCATAAACAACACTTTTAGGACAAGCCAACGACAAACAGAGGGTTCACATTTACAATGACAAACACACCATCCTTGCAAATAAGGGAAACAGAATCAGAAATAGATGTTACAGTTACATTTACATTCCCAGCTCACGCATTATAACCGGCGAACGGCAGTAGCAGCAACTAACAAAGCCCCTCTTTAGTCCTAACGGTAAAGCTGACTGGCGGCGGACTGCGGAGGAGACGGAGGACTGGTAAGCCTGTGAACCACTTCCCTCATTGTGGGCCTTGCGGCACTCTCTTCTTCCACGCACGACATCGCCACCTTGAACAGGTTAATCACTCCCCGCAAAGGGTACCCACTCAGCCTAGGATCCACCACCGCCAGCACCGCCGCTGCATCCGACGGCTCCGCAACCTCCGATGTCGTCTTCTTCACCCACCTCACTATGTCCACCCCCTCCCCAAACTCGCCCACCGGCTTCCGTCCCGTGATCAGTTCCAGCAGCACAACACCAAAACTGTATACGTCGCTCTTCTCGTCTACCCGTAGCGTATACGCGTATTCTGCAAAACCAGAAGATAAGAAAAGGCACCGTCATTTACAAATCGAGAAAGCCAGTTACGTCTTTTTATCCCAATACTCCCAACTAGTAGAATAGTCACAGTGGCAGTGTTACTGTAGAGCTACAGCATCGAATCAGTGATCACCAACCTGGTGCGATGTAACCGTACGATCCAGCTATCGACGACATGCACTCCGAGGCTCCGGGGTCCTGCAAGAACTTGGCTAGCCCGAAATCCGCTACGTGGGCCTCGAAATCAGAATCAAGTAAGATATTGTTCGATTTCACGTCCCTGTGGATGATCAGCGGCGAGCAGTCATGGTGGAGATAACACAGTCCTTTTGCTGCCTCTACCGCCACGCGGTACCTCCTTTCCCACTGCAAATGCGACCCTTTAGGTCCATGCAACAGCTCTCCCAAGCTTCCGTTGGGCATGTACTCGTACAGCAACAGATTCGTGTCCTTGTTCGACACAAAACCCAACAACCTCACGATGTTACGGTGTCGAATCCTTCCCAGTGTTTTGATTTCAGCTGAGAAGCCGTGATCGCTCCTTCCGCTGCTTCTTCCGACCAGTCGCTTGATCGCTACGTCGAGACCGTCGGGCATTGTCCCACGGTAAACGATCCCCGCACCACCTTTGCCGATGATGTTTTCTTCTTTCAAGCATTCAAGCACGTCTTCGACTTTAAAAGCAAGTCTCTGGAATCGAGTGAGCTTCCAGTCCTTCGATTTCCGATGATTTTTCCAGTATGTCCTGAACTTCACAACTGTGACAGCGGCCAACAAGAGAGCAGCGATGAGAGTTACAGTGGTGATGACGAGCCTTGAGTAATTGAATGACGGTGGCACCTCCCGTCCCGAAACTTGTGCTGGATTTTGGACTGGAATGCAAGCGACCCGGCGTGGTGAACAAAGATTGGGGTTTCCCGCATAAGAGCTGTCGTTGAAGACGATAAACTGTCCTGCATCTGGAACACGTCCAGAGAAGTTATTGAAGGAAAGGTCCAACGTCGTTAAGCTGAACATTGATCGAATTTCAGCTGGAATTTGGCCAGAAAGTTGATTTCCTGATAAATTGAGAGTGCTTAGAATCTTCAGACTTGCAATCTCTTTTGGTATTTGTCCGTGAAGATTATTCCGACTGAAATCTACCAGAGTAAGAGACGAACAGCGAGAAATAGTTCTCGGAATGTCTCCGGTGATGTTGTTGGCGCTAATATTAATACTTGACAGGTTCTTCAAATCAAATATTTCCGGAGGAATTTCGCCGTAAAATTGATTCGACTCCAGAGACAGAGTCTGTAGACTAGCTAACCTTCCAATTGTTGCAGGGATTCTACCAGTAATCCTATTATTAGACAGTCTCAGTAGTCCGAGATGATTCCCGGATATTTCCGCCGGAAGTTCGCCGGTGAGGTAGTTGTCGTTGAACTCGAGTATGGTTGCGGAAGGCAAGTTAAAAAGCCCTGGGGGAATTGTTCCATTAAGGAAATTCTTCGTTATACGTACCTTCGCCAACGATTTACACGCACCGAGTTCTTCCGGAATCGTTCCTATGAAATAGTTGTTCATCAAGATCAACGTCTCCAATCTTCCCCCGGAGCACAGATCAGGAGGTATTGTCCCAGTAAGATGATTAAAAGAGACATCAAGAATCTTTAGCCTACCTTTTAGGCCAAAATTATCCGGAAGTTCTAGCGTGAAGTTATTTTCCCACACTTGCAAGACCTCCAGATTCGGAAGATCGATAATGAACGCTGGGATGCTTCCGTGGAGATGGTTGCGAAACAGATGAAGTAGTTCCAGAGCCTTCAGGGCAGAGAAACTCTCCGGTATCTCGCCTGTTAGTTCATTATTCGAGAGATCAAGAGATTTCAGACCGCCTAGACCAGAGAGCTCCGTCGGTATCTGACCTGAGAGCCGGTTAAATTGCAGAAACAAGGTTTGTAGCATCTTTAAACCGCCTAAACTACCAGGTATCATGCCGGAGAGATTACAGTTTGCCATGTCAAGAATCGTTAACGAACTTAACGATCCTAACTCAGGCGGGATGCCTCCTTCGTAACTACTGAAGTAACCGACGTATAGTTGTTGAAGATTCGTTAACCGAGCTAAACTCGCCGGTATCCTTCCTGAAAGAGCGTTGCCGTTCAGACCCAAGAATTCCAAACCCTGAATTTCGGAGTAAACATCCGGAATCTCGCCAGAGAAGAAATTCCCGCCGAGATGGAGATACTTGAGCCGTTTTAGCTTTACGAGTTCGGTAGGAAGCGCGCCAGTGAAGTTATTGTCGTAGATGTCCAAAAACTCGAGTTCGGACAATCCTCCGACCATGTTCTGCGGGAAAAGTCCGGAGATGTTATTGTGTGAGAGGTTGAGGACCTTGAGATGAGTTAGGTTTCCGATCTCGACTGGCAGATCTCCAGTGACGTTACTGGCGATGATTGTGATGTTGACGAGCTCGTTTAACAGTCCGATCTCTGGTGCAATTTTGCCGAACAGAGGAGTAGAGGAGATGTTGAGAGAAATCACTCGGGATTCTTTGTCACACAGAACTCCATAAAACGAGCAATGCGAGATGGAAGATGGCGTTAGCTTCCAGTCTTCAAGACCCGAACCTCGAGGCCCGACGATAGTTGCTTTGATCTTCATGAGTACCGTGAGATCCGAAGAGGAAGAACTGCATGAAATCGAAAAAAAGAAGCAGAACAAAAGTAATAGAAAGCTAAAGGAGCTTCCCATATTCGCCATGGTTTGGAGACAGAGAAACGCCCTGAAGCTTGCTCAAATAGTGTCGTTTGCTTTGATGATTCTCTTAATAAGAAAATCCATCATGCAATAATGGAAGATTAAAAAAAGAAGAAATCAGGGGACGGACCCCTCGGAGAGAAAGAGAGGACCAGAGGAATAGGAATATATTGCATGCTTGCACTGGTTTGAAAATGTGACAAACACCTGCATATTTGGTCTGTTGCGACGGAGGATGATAGCGAGTGCCGTTACCGTTATCTTTTCCGTTTGTCTTACTGCGGTGTGGGACACGGCAAGGATAACGTGATAGTACGATCTCTGATGGGAACTGAATCGTCTGACCGTACGCTGCACTTTGACGGCGTTATCTGGCAGTTTGAAAGACAGGCCGCATGATTTTCTTTCTGACCCGTCTGCTCGCTTTGTCAGTGGACCAGCTGTATGGTATGAATATCGGATGCGGTCCATTTATGGGGATACATGATGGTTGATGGGATGATGGAGGGCCCACACAAGTTTTGGATACCACGAAGCTTTGGTTCATGGTACTACGCTCTTCTAACGCTGGTGTGTCTCACCAGTCTAAAATATGATCCATTTTCGAGTATCGAGGTGGATGCTTCCTTTAATTGGCGAAGTTATGGGTTTCAGTCAATGTGGGGTCCGCAGAGCAAAGGCTGCCCCTGTCTTTTGCGAGTCAGCCACCTTTCTCTGAGCGTTCGCTTCAAGCGATCGAAAAGTCTTGAACACTTTTTGTTTTTTCCTTCGCTTGGGATAGCTTTGTATCTATAATCTTCCCTTGTTGAGGGCAGCTATTGGAGACAAAACAATTCAAGACGCAGTTGTCAGCAATTAGCATTGACTTCCTAATTTAAATTTTGCTTTAACAAACCCATTAGACCCTTTTGTAGCGAGTGCTTAACCAAGTTTATCACATTAAAGTTTCCATAATTATTGTCAATTCAAATAAATTTGTTAATGAAGTCGTTAGGTTTACCTCAATTGTAACGGTTAAACATTTCGACTTATTCTTATGCAACCATAACTCTTATTCATGAGCCTTGAGAATGAAATGAAATCGTCTATAGTTTTTCAATGCAATCGTTATGAGATGCTGTTATGTGAAACACCTCACAGTCGTTGTTTTTCATGTGAGGAAAATGTATCAAGTAGGCCCCACATAAAAAGACGTTGTCTTGTCAGTGTAGTATCTGGTACCGTTTGCACCCTAAACAGAAGCATCTATTCCTTCACACAAGCTTAATCCTATAGGTAGCCAAAGGAACATATGCGAATTCCCATATAATGGGGGTTGTGGAGAAGTACAGAATCCAAGCCGGTGATTTGAAGAATAATATCTTTCCAAGATATATATTACTTTCAAAATGCATTACAAAACTACAAAGTGTGACATCGACCCATCTAAAGGGAGATGGAAAAAAGAGAACTCATCGGGCCATTATCATGGTAGCACGGAAGTTTGGAAACAAAAGGTAGCCTTTCCGGTCTCTTCTCATACCAGAATTGACGTTATGAAAAGCTACTTTTTGATTCAACCAGGCGATGATGAAGTATCCCCATCTATCAATTGACCCCCACATGATACCTCGGTTCTAGCTTAAGCTTCGAAAATAGGAAGATGACGAGTAACTTTCATAAACAAATAATATCGTTTTTCTTACTGCAGCTTCACTATTATCAATATAATTAACTATGATCGTTAATTTCTTCTTTATTATATCAAACAAATAAGAGTAATAAGTCATAATAAATGACTACATGTCCTAACAAGCAAATTAAGTTTATTGTTTAATATAAATGTATACATACTAGCTAGTTTTTTCTGTTTATTTATTTATATATTTTACAAAGTATTAGGGAAATCCATACGATGTGCTATTAACAAAAGAATTAAAAACAAAGAAGCATTTTGTGGGCAGCTAGTTATGATACTAATGTGGGCCGCAGTTACAAACCTTGGTATTAAAGTAAAATTGTAAAAAAAAAAAAAGTTTGGAAGGTTTTTTGTGAATAAAATGTCAGCTAGAAAGTTGTGGGCTGCCTTTATACAAAATTGCAAATATTATATAAAAAAGTGAGGCCTCATTTCTAAAATAGTAAAAAGTGATGCCCTTATCTCTAAAATTGAGGAGACCTTATTTATAAAAAAATTTGTCAAATAAGTTTGTAGCCTTTATTATTTAAAGTAAAAACCTAAAAGCAAAAGACTCCCTTAAAACAGCCCTTTCCAATAATTTTCCATTTATTCTACAATATATCTTTGTACATTTTGAAAGAAATGTTGCCAAGTAGAGCTAGCACATGACAATTACAGTTCTCTCAACAAGAAAACCCTTTATAAATTTTCAACAAAAAGGTAATCTCAACCTTGAGGGCGGCATCTCCTTCAAAGTACATACATAAAGATGTCAAGCCGTGAGCATGGTATCTTGAACCGGGAAAGCTTTTGCACGCTCAATACAAGCATAAATTCCTTCACACGAACATAATCCAATGAGCAAAGGAACATATGCGTATTCCCACAGAGTGCGAGTTACGTGAATGACGGAATCAAAGCGATTGATTTGAAGAATAATATCTTTCAATATATACCCGAACACGTGTTAATATAAAATTTTCATATATTTACAAGTATGTTTGAAGGGTGTTTGAATGCTTTCAAAGATTGGGTAAACCCTTGCTATGGAAGAAAGAAAGATCTGGACAAATATATTCAAAGCAAAATATTTCCTAGCTGAGAATTTCTTTCACACAAAAGTCAAGAACAATGCGTCCTGGCTTTGGAAACAGATTTGTAAAGCAAAAGACTACCTTGAATTGGGAAAATTTTGGCAGATAACAAATGGCTCATCCATACCTATTCATGATCAGGGTTGGTTTAACAGTGTTCCAAATTTGCAGGTGGACACTTCAGAGTGCGAAGAAGGCATGAAGGTGGCGGAGCTAATTAACCAAAATTCAAGAAGCTAGAAAGTAGAAACACTAAGGCTATGGTGGCCGGAACAGGTGGTAAAACAAATTGAAAGCATCCCAATCTGTAAGTACTTAGTTAAGGACAAATTAATTTGGAGAGGTACGTCATCTGGACAGTTTACTGTTTCCTCATCTTATAAGCTTCAAAATTCTGACATCTCCTCTATTCTTAAAGAAAAACAATGGCTTAAGGTGTGCCATCTCCCCTGCCCTCAAAAAATTCATTTCTTTTTATGGAAAACCATTAGGGAAGGAAATGCCACAAATGAAATTCTCCAACAAAGGCTTGAAATCCCTCTGAAAAATTGTGTTTTATGTAGAACTGAACAAGAAACCTACCTGCACCTCTTTATAAATGTGATCTCTTAAGAGCCATTTGGTTCGACTATGTGGGGGGTCGCTTCTCTGAAAATTCTCAACCACAATCGTGCAAGGAATGGGTGTTTCAACATGTTTTAAAGTTTGGTAAAGCAGGTGACCTTTATGGCAATCTTTTAATGGCTGCCTAGGCAAATTTATGCTGGGTGATATGGAAAACAAGAAACATCTTTATTCATGAAAAAAAAGCACCAAATATAAATTTAATTGCTTCTCTCTTCTCATCTTTGCAGAAAGAGTCGGAAATATTGGAAGAAGAGAAGCCCAAGTAGACCGAAGATAGGAAATTAGAAGAGCTCGTCAGTTGGAGAAGACCAAAGCCAGGATGGATAAAAATCAATGTCGACGGGGCTACCAGAAGGAGTTCAGGTGCAACGGCAGTGGGTGTCATATATAGCAAGGAATCAAGATGGTAAAATGGTAGGAGCTATTGCCTACGAAATTGGAGTTGCTGATGCACTCCTTGCGGAAGCAACAGCTCTGGTGGAAGGATGCAAATTAACGCTAGCTCTAAACTGTGACAAAGTGATAGTTGAATCTGATTCCAAAATCGTCGTTGACGCATTCTTGAATAATGCTGCTGATCCGTGAAGAATTGCCTGCTTGCTGGATGAAGCCAAAGTCATCAATAGTCTATTTGTTGATTTCTAGATTGTGAAGATCTTCCGAGAAGCAAATTGCCCGGCTGATGGCTTAGCTAATTTTGCCATCAATGGTTTTTCCTGTTTCTAGAGAACAAAGATTCTAGGCTGTATCTTTAGTTTAGTGTTAAATGATTATCTGGGCCGAGCCCAGTCTAGGCTCCTCCCAGATTGAACTGTAATTCTTTTTATTTTAATTTAATTCATATTTTCATATCAAAAAATAAAAATGTTTGAAGGGTGTATATATATGTTGACTTTGTAGGGTCCTCATTATAATTAGTAGAACATATTAGGTATACATGAATTCATATCAACTACTTCATGTAAATCTCACCAATCCAAAATGTAAAATCTATTACAATTGAAATTTCCAAAAAGTGCCATAAAATAAGCTTAATTGTATGGTATGAACTTAAAAAATATACTAAATTCGAAAAAAACAAACAAAAACGAAAATTATACTCTATCCCTTTAATTATACTTATAGTTAAAAATATGTGCTCTAGTTTACAATTTGCATCCTATCCCAGTACATTAAATTTCAATTCTTTAGACTAAATGATAATTTGTTGAGTGCCCTAAGAATTTTTTTTTTTTTACTATATTTTTGTTTCACGATGTTTGTTTTAAATATTTTTATGGTATAATGGTAACAAATAAAAATAAATAGTTTTAACTGGTCAGTAAATAGTTAATAAGTGTTTCGTTGAAGAAGTTTTAGAATTAAATTAACATTGTGAATCTCATCTATTGTTTATGTAAGTCGGGTTTATTTTATATTCCTAACTCAGTAATTTAATGTCATTTATTGTAGACTATATATTAAGAATGCTCTTAAGGTCATATAATTTCGTTATAGATGTAGATAAACGGAGAGGTTTTATGGCGATTCAAAGGGGGAATTGCAGTAAATGCTGAAAGAGCGATCCTGGACAATTGTAGACATTTCTCGACAATTTTCAAGAACGTTGGTTTTTGGGCTGACTTTGTCCAGGCCTTTTGAGGCCTGAAAAGTCTCAACCTAAGATCCGGGTCATTTTCAAGAAAATAAAAACTGGCAAAATTCAATTCAGGTGGGCACAAAGACCTTTCAAGAAAAATAAAACTGGCAAAATTCAATCCAGTACTACTGAGGTTTGTCATGACTATTTTTTTTTTAATGAGAAAAACCAAATATTATTATAGGTGATCCTGTAATTTAATTATTATGATAAACTGTTTTTATAATCATCGATGAAATGTAACCTTTTTCCGTAATTCCAAATTATGATGTACCGTTTTTATAATCATCGACGCAAAGTGATATTTTTCCCTTGAACATCAAACCAAAAGCGAACCTGTAGTCACAAGACAACACTGGTATGGCATTTTAGCTGAAGATGACAAAATTTTTTTTGTTTTTTTATAAAAAAAAACTGTAAATCTTTCCACCAAACATGGGTATTTTTGTATAAACAATGAAAAGTAAACGTTTAACCGAAAACCGCGCGGAATAGAGAGGAAGTCAGTTTGCAGATCTCTCTCCGCGACTACGCTTCCCCTGTCGCGAAGCATTACTTCACCTTCTCGAGACACGCTCCTCGAATTCCTACAATCTGATGCTTCTTCGTACCTACCCTTCCTCTGTTTCAAGCGCAGCAAGTAGCAATGGCATATCAGACCCCCGGAAACCCTAGCTCCCACTATCCTGAAGTTATCCGGTCAAATCCAGAAAATGCTTCTTATCTATCAAACCTCAATTCTTCTGCGTCTTCATCTTTGTACCCCGCGATCAATACTTCGGACCCATTAAAGGATTCGAAACCGTCTTCTTCTTCTTCATCTTTTGCGCCCTACCCTTCGCTCGACATGAAAGATCTCGCTGAGAATCTGTTTCCAGATAATGACGAAATCTATCAGAGCCCTGATTCTCATCTCCCATCTGCCCCTATCGAATCGGTGGAAGAGGTTCTAATCAAGATCCCAGGTGCGATTGTCCATCTGATCGACAAGCAATATAGCGTCGAGCTTGCCTGCGGCGATCTAATGATCATTCGCCTCCGGCAGGGTGAAAGCGTAGTTGCTGTTCTAGCTCGGGTCAGCGATGAAATCCAGTGGCCATTGGCCAAAGACGAGGCTGCCGTTAAGCTCGACGAATCACATTACTTCTTCTCTCTTCGATTTCCTGCCGCGGATGGATCGGGTTCCAGTGACGACGAGGCTAAAGCGAGCAATGACTCAGGGAATTTGTTGAATTATGGTCTGACGATTGCGTCCAAGGGGCAGGAAATGTTGCTGGAAGAGCTGGATAAAATTTTGGAACACTACAGTAGCTTTTCAGTTCAGAAAGTTTCGGATAAGGGCAAGTCGGAAGTTTTGGATGGGTCGCTGGCAAAGGATATCTCTCCTTCTGATTTGAAGTCGGAGAAGAAAAAGGAATTAATGGAGGAACGATCAGCTGTGTACTGGACTACATTGGCGCCAAATGTGGAGGATTACAGTGGGTCCGTCGCAAGAATGATTGCATCAGGCTCTGGACAACTGATTAAGGGGATTCTGTGGTGCGGTGATGTGACTGTTGATAGACTGAAGTGGGGAAATGAGGTTATGAAGAAAAGGTTGAAGCCAACTTCAAAGTCGGAGATTAGTCCTGAAGCTATGAAGAGGATAAGAAGGTCTGCAGTTTTTGGATTGCATTATTACCTGCTTGTTCTTTTGCCTAGCGTTTCTGCATTGATTTTTTATGTCTATTTTAGGATTTTGCCATTTGTTTTCTTGTTGCAATCATTTGTTTCTGGTATGTTAAGATTCAAATTATGAATTTTCTTTGGTTTCTAAAAAATTGTGTGTTTGTGGGACTTTATAGGCACCTGAATGCATTACTGCAACAAAGCATTTAATCACTCAAATTCCATAACTTATTTTAGGATATGATAAACAACATTGAGCTTTGACTTTACGAGGGGAATTTGCAGCAAACCTTTGCCAAAGAAATATATTGATGCAAGCTATAGGTAGATTTTCTTATTTCCTTTTTGGCACATCTTGCCCTCTTAGATCTCTGCTCAAGCTTTAGTTAGAGTTTAGATGGAGACTATTCAATTGTCATCAAAAACACTTATTAAGGAGCCCATGCAGATAGGGGTGCTTGGGGGGGGGGGGGGGGAGGGAGCGAGAGAGAGAGAGGCAACTGACGGTATTTTTTCCAAGGGGTTTTGCTGTAATTGTTATAGTTTATTTTTTATTAAGCTTAATTAATTTGTTCAACGCATACTTTTTTGTTCACTTATCTAATTGACTGTGTTTAAATTATGTTCATGCCATTTCACTCTTCAATATGATGAATTCCGGAGAAATCTCTATTTTAATCCTTCTTCCTTTGCATCTACTCAGTATATAGATAACTTTATGGTATGATGTTATTTCAGAGTTAAACGGATGACAAAGATGTCAGAAAAAGTGGCAACTGGTGTCCTTTCTGGAGTCGTGAAGGTCTCTGGATTTTTCACGAGTTCAGTTGTGAATTCCAAAGTGGGAAAGAAATTTTTTGGACTCCTGCCTGGGGAAATTGTTCTTGCTTCACTAGATGGATTTAGTATGTTGCAAATCTCTCTATTTTATTTGTTTATTTATTTTTTCTCTTCTGGAAAAATGGGTGTCTATAGATGTAACTTCAACTGTTTTTATGCTCTAGTATGCAGTTTCTTATTTGAACCCTTGTATGTCTATTTTAGACATTACAATCCATTGTTGATTTGGTGAAATTTCCCTGTTGGATATGTGTAATTTAAAATTGATTTATTGGAACTTTAATTGCAAATTTTTTATAAGGAGTTTATAAGCGGATCACTATACTAATGTCAGTACGTACTGGAGCCTCCCTTATGATTCTGGAGGAAGCCAACTTTTTGGTTTTGGGAGACGTAGTGAAACTGTGCTCAAACTTGGTCTAGATGTTTTAGAGCTATCAATTTGATATATTAAGGCAACCATATATCATGTCTTTTAATTAAAAGCGAAATTAATACCCTCCCAATTTTGGTGGACAGGAACCTCTAATCTGGTTGTAGCTTTCTGATCAATATTAATGTTCCCCAAATACGTGTAGTTTAGGTGAGTAAATAACAAATTAACAATGATCTAAAACGAAGATGGTGAAATACAGTATCATTGATTCAGACGTGAATATGTTGAGAAGGTTTCTTAAACAGCCATTCTATGGGGTTAGCTCTTCTGGGAATGAGAATTGAATCATGGGTGCAGTGTTGCAAGAGGTGATGGATATTTTTCCCCTAGACAAGAAATAGAGTTCTGTTTTTGTTTCTGTTGTTATCCTGTAATTACGTTTGTGTAACTTAACCGCATGCTTCTTGATTGTTTTAACCGTTTTTCTGGGAATATATGTGAACAGGTAAGGTTTGTGATGCTGTAGAAGTATCTGGAAGGAATGTCATGTCGACCTCATCTGTGGTGACTACTGGACTCGTTTCCCAAAGGTAAATTTGTAGTTATCATTGATATTTGTGATAAAATCTGGGAAATAAGCTGGCATTAATCTTTCGACATATGGTTTTTATGCTGTAGAGGAATGAATTCTCAATTCAGTATGAAACTGATTTTTTTTTTCCAGCCTCTGATGTCTACTAACACCATTGAACTACATTTTACAGGAAACTGAGCAAGAATATATCATATATGCATGTTTGCCTTATGAAGTAACTGGACCAGTTATCCCCTTATCAATGATGGCATGTCCTTATTGGAATTTGGAAGTTTGCATTTACATGCTCTATTCTTCATTACACCACATGCCTAGAACTGAAATTTACCTATTAATCCAATTATATGTAAAATTTCAAAATGTTTTAGTACTTATACAGAGAGATCTGCAAAGAAATTTATCTCAGCAGATGAAACTATTCTTTTGATATTGATCAGAGTGGAAATGATGTTGATTTTCATATCTGCTGCAGGTATGGAGAACAAGCAGCCCAGGCAACAAATGAAGGGCTCGATGCTGCAGGGCATGCTCTAGGGACTGCTTGGGCTGTGCTCAAAATACGGAAAGCGCTCAACCCAAAGAGTGCTATTAAAGCCTCATCACTAGCAAAAGCTGCAGCTAAAGAGAAAGCTTCTGGGTTTAAAGCTAAAAGGGCAAAATAATTGCTTATGGTTTTTCATGGGTGATTTCTCTTTCATCATATTTCAATAGTTGTATGACTTTGCTGAGAAACTAGACTGATTACCCCTGTTCTGCCATTAGTCATCAGAAAAAGCCAAGCTCTTTATTGCCTGCTGTAGATATATCCTGTTTTTCTTAATAAAAAGATGACTATTTTATTTGCTTTCTTCTAAATTTTCTTAATATTGTTGGGTTGACTCATACTAGTTAATTTTATTTATTTATTAATTATTATTTTGTTTTACAGTAGTAGTCGATTCAATTAAGAGCTGTAGCAAGAAGAATGAACCTGAAAGAGGGTTGATCAAAAGAAACTGAAGCACACGCATTGTACTAGTGTGTATTTAACGGCAATTGCTGTTCTGTTATGTATATATATATTCTGTTGGTACTTCCTTTGTTCTTGAAATAGATTGAGGAAGAAAAGCTGGTTCACATCGTTTGTTCAATCTCCTGAGACATGCATGAAATTCGAAACGGTTTGGTCGAATGTGCACCAACCTAACCATAGTCTCATCTTAACTTTTCACCGTGTGATTGATGATGCAGGAAACTTTCTGGTAGTTTATTGCAGGCGATTACTCTTCATAAAGGAATACAAGCAGTGAAAGGAACAAAATCATCTCAAATGAGTACTGAAATTCTGATTTTCAAATTCAAAAAGTAGACCTTGTTATCCGATAACCACGAGCTATATTGTGCTTAATTATAATACACAGTTTCCGATTGCACACCGAGTGCTTGCTCATTTGTTTAGGTATGTGCATAACCGATCTTTCAAATTCCTTCTCTTAAGGACTCCTGCGCTTAGTAGCTAGTCTTGAATGGCTTGTAGGATTTGAGGTCGAGAAGGACGCCGGCCACCGATCCGCATGCTGCGGCTATGGAGACAAAGAGACATGTCACACTAATTATCTGTAGTCCAAGCCAGCGGGTCGTCCATCTTCCAATTTTCTTCTGAGCAATATACAGCTCAATGGGGAAGTAGACTGTTAATGGCCAGAACCCCAGGGCTCCAAGTATCCCCACAACGTCGTTGAAGAAGGGCATAAGCATGGCTATGACTGTGGTCAGCGCCACAAACACCGTCCTCCATACCAGGCGGAAGAGGTTGAGCTCATATGAGCCGCACAATGGGATCAGTATCCTGTATTCTTCTCCAATAAAGTCGCAGTTTGGCCACCTCTCTGCACTCCATTTCTCCACAAATGCAAATAAAGGTTGGCAAAAAACCTGCATTTAACAGTTAGTACTTTTCATCTACTTCGAACATTTGATCCCTAGCTATAAGTTACCTCTGTACCTGATATGCACCGACCAGGTGGACGACAATGGCAGCATTCGCTATGTCAAGTAGCCAATAAGGGTTATAGAATCCGAAGCCTGTGAGAAGATTTCCGGGTGCATTGTCGCCAAAAGCAGCATAGCCCATGCATCCACATAGCATGTAAAACACTGTAGTTACAGTGATGCTCATCATAGTGGCCTTCTTCATGGTCTTGTGCTCCGCCGGAGGAGATTTCAGTGTGTCCTAGAGGCAATTGTCCTTGTTAAATTACATGTGAATCATCATTATCAACTTCTTTTGTTAACAAGTGAGAGGGGGATTCATGGTAGATTTATACTTGAATCTCAATGAGGATGAGTGAGAATGAATATGCAAAGGCTATAGCTCCAAGAGCTTGCAAAGACCTCCACAGCTTCTGAGTGGGAGTAACTGCCCCTATATTGATACCCAACAGACTCCCCTTAAAGCTCCTATGCTCTGCAGAATATATATTAGTCAGATGAGGATTAATCATCCTTACCCTTGTATTTATTAGATGTGCCATTCACATACCTGCAACTTCTGCAATGCCTAGGCCAAGGCCAACCGAAGAGTAGGTGAAAGACATGATTGCTGCAACTATGGAGAGCCACCATACTCGATCAAAGTCTCGGATCTGAGAGAAGATTACCTCTGTAACTCCGAATGAGATCATATACCCATTGCTGGACATGTGACATGGATCTTTCCCTCCACTCTTATGAAAGCAGTTGGATCTCTTGATTGCCCTTTAAAAACACCATTTATAAGAGAATAATAAATCTTATTAATCATTGAAATTCATTAACTGTATCAACCTCAAATTTTAGAAAAAAAAATCCTTCATTTGCGATGTAATTAAATTTAGTTTTCTGTACATACCTGCACGTCAAAAAATTGAAATCAAATTAATAGGAAATGATAGTAAAATTGATTCAAGAACTCACATCATGCTAACCGAAGCCGCAATGGTGTACCCAATAGCCACGCCGAATATATTCATGTATTGAATAATTCCACAAATAGCAACCTTCCTTCCTCCTGCTCATAATTATTTTTAAAAAAAACCCACATAGGATAATGAGTATAAGAATTACAATAGTGACTAATAATTAATGATAATAAGAATAATGTCAATAGCAAAGACAAAATGATGGAGATTAACATGATTTACCTAAAATGGCCTGGACTGCGTCCACGTAGGTGTAGTTTCTCTTCCCAGTGAGTGGATCGCCAGCCCTGTAGCACTGAGATAGGAGGTTGGAAGTGTAAAAGATGACCAAGGCAAAGAGGATCATGACAATGGGTCCAGCAACCCAACCAAGCTGCGCTATAGCCCATGCCAGCGAAAGCACGCCGGAACCTATAACAGCAGTAATAATATGCGACGCTGCAGTCCAAAAAGTTCCTGCGCCACCAACAGACGGCAAATCAACTTAATTCCCCAAGTCATTATACGATAAACAAATGGGTACACCGTTACCAGTCTCGCCATTTAATTATCAGGTTCAATACCGAGAAAGAAAAGAAAAAATTGAAAAAAAAATGGTGAGAACTGGCTTATGATGATGATGTTGATGATAAAGCTTTTGCAGTATGCAAGGGCGTGTTTAACCTGTTCGCTTCAAGCGACCGTCATCATCAAAGCACTTGGAATATCCGTGCTGATCAGGGTTAATGGCTTCCGTTTCACTATGGGAAACGGGTTGAACTTCAACGTGTAGATAGTGCTTGGTATCTCGGCTTTCTTCGTTCTACAACGAAAAGGAAGAACAGAAACACAAAATAGATAAGGAAGAAGAAGAAGAAGGAAAAAAAGGAAAGGAATAAATTGACGAAAAAGGTAGATAATTAAAATATCAAACGGATGTTTAAATCTAAGAGTCAATATTAGAGCTTTGCATGAATGTACAATGATATGATGGATTCTGCTTGGAAGTGTTTTGCTCCTCCTAGGCAACATCTTTCAAGGAGGAGAGAGGATTTTAATCTCAGAAAAGAATGACTCGATCGGAAGTAAGAGGGGGAAGGAGATCATGAAATACTTCACTATATCGACCAAGCTTTTATAAGAGAATATAATGCCCAGATTAGAGCCATTTAAGGCCACAAATATTGAAAGAAAGAAAAAAAGTGATTAAAAATTGATTTCATGCCTTAATCCAATTATAAATATTTAACAAAGTTGAAAAATACAAGATCACTAAAGAAATAAACCAAATTATTCCTCTTCTTCTTTTTTTTCTTCTGAGAAGATGTTTAAAAGATCAGTATTTCATCTAAGTTGCTATTGGATTAGCATGTCTCATTGAGAGGACACGTGAGGGTTGAGTAGCAGTTCTTCTGCATTCTTCTTTTTGTTTTGGGCGGTAAAGGAGAGGCACCGGCCAGAATCCAGATTGATAATTTCGCAGGACAAATTTAGTTGGAGGAGTTCTTTCCTGGAATGATGGAATGTTGGCCTTCACAGTAGGCATAGAAAATGCTTGCTGACCCTCTCACCACTATCAACAGAGCGTCTAAGCACACAAGCCACTTATCGCTAATGGGATATACTCATATACTTGACCCAATGTCCCTTCCCCCCAAAATATCAAGGGAAGTTTGGTTTTTGCTGGTGCTTTTAAATATATTTCAGATTCAGTCATCCAATTTTCAATGATTTTCCTTTTTTTTACTTTTCCTTCCATTATTATTATTATTATTATTATTTTTAATTTGGTTAGCGTAATTGGTGAGCTGTTTTATCACGAAAAAAATTCCCCATTATGTCTTACTTTCAAACAATATGATATATTATGCCAACTTTGAAGGGTCCCTTGAAGTTTCAATTCGGTGTTCTTTGCTTTATACCTAAAGGATTAAGCAAATGTTTAAAAGATTGGGCTTGAGGTCTGACCTAGTCCAGGCCTGGGTGGGAGGATCATCCAGCTAGGAGGGCCGTTGGAAGATTTGTTTTTGAACTGTCACTGTACAAGCCCAGATCAAACTTCGATCCCCTTAACTCTTTCCAGATTTGGCTACATCCAAGAAATGAGAGCGTTTCACCTGGTGCCTTTCAGTGGTGCCAGCGTGAAACACACGGTTGGATGCCCGTGTCAGGAATGGGGCCCATACATCCAAACTCCATCCCAACCGGTGGTTTCACGAAACCACCAGATTTTGATTCCAGAGGAAATGTTCTCCCAAGGAATAAGGACTTTCCATTTGAACGCATTTCCTATAGTGCTGGTCGGTGGTACACTACAACCTTTTGGGGTGTGGGGCCACGTTATTGAATCGGACACGGGCATACAGTCTGTACGTGTGCGTTGCATGCCCGTGTCCGTTTCATGGATCATGGATGATGGATGGTCCATTAAACGCAATAGAAGAAACCATCTATATTTGTTTAACTCAATCTGGGGTCAAATCCAAGAGAGATGGTTTTGTTGGGTGTGAAGAGCTCTAATATTTATATATATAATATTATATATAAATATTATTTTTTGCGAGCCAATATGTACGCACATAAATAACAATGAATTTGATTGTTTATATATTATTATCAGTAGGATTGTCTCTACATTGTTATGATAATTGAAGTTCAAAACATATATATGATCTTTGTTTACCATTGTGCCAACCCATGAGAAGTTAGCCACTTACAAAGCTTTAAGTTAACTGGATTAGCCATTACAGGTTGGGCTGCAGGCTAGACTTGTAGAGCCATTATGGTTACTAAAGGATGGCATATGCAATATTTCACATCATAAGAGTTAGTTTAGTTAATATTTAAAATCTTAAAATGAAAGAACTGAGATTTGGGGGGGATTAGTTGCAAAAATACCTGTTTAAGAACTATATATGTTGTTCATACAAGATTTATAGAAGATAGAATGGTAACTGAAACAAATTCATATATTGATAATAATATATAAAGAGACATAATGACATTAATATTGACTAAAATATGAAAAATATTAATTCTTAACTGCATAAAATCATTTTTTTTTATAAAAATATTACAAAGTTGTTTTAAGGAGAAATTGTTTTGTTCTTGCCGTAGTCTTCCAAACACCCTCAAGCGTCCTCTCATATATACATCTATACTATTATATGAAGCTAAGACCTTTTTTTCTCACTGACATTTCATATCAAAAACGCATTTTAATTTTTTCTTAATGCCACATGTATGACTTACTAACTGTCTAACATTCTTTACACAAAACACCCTCCTTTTTCTCTAAATTTGCTATGCGCGTGCACTCCCCTACTACTATAGATAATACTTAAAACTTATAAGTGCCCTCACTGACGTGAATTTAACTCAATTTTGATCTCCAATCAACCTTAGTGGGGTCACATTTGGATTCAACAATGGTAGCTTTACATTGTTATCTCCAAGTGGTAACCTTTTTTTTCTCTTTTTTGGTAAGTAATCCAAATCGTACTTCGCAGATAAGATTTAAAAGAATCCAAAGATTAAGGCATATGCTCAGTTGCTTGATAAAGTATGAAGCTAATAGTGTTCAAATCAGACGAAAGCTTCGTCCAATCAAAATCGTACCAAACAGATTATCACCTCATGATGGAAACAAGTTGCAAATAGTTTAAGACTGCTTGCTCCTTCACCCCAGATTCAGCACAGATATGGTGTGTGATGTGAGGGGATCGTGAGATGCCGAGGTGGAGTCACACAAGCTGTTTTCTAGAGGGTGCATTAAAAGTCAAAAGAAGTTAGTGCCCCACTTTGAGAATTTTTTTAGCAAATTAGGGCTCCCCATTGTAGAGAAACTGGCTTTCTAGCTAAGATCTCCATGCTCGGAAAGTTTGAGAGATACGATAAGCTTCTCTTTATGTCTTTGCTTATTGATTGGTTCTGCAATTTTTAAGATTTCAACCAGTACGTAGTCTTACATTGTTCGTAAATGACCAAAATGTCTTTGAAACACAGTTTTATGATATTGCCCTAATTTTAATTCATTTTGGAATTTAATGCTTCAATTGTACAAGGAAAACTAAAAATGAAAGATTTTGACTCTGGTTTATTTAGAATGTCCCTACAAATTTGTAAGGACTTCAATATCCTTAAAAGCTAACTAATATCTCAAAATTTTAGAAGAATATTGCATCCCGTGAATAACTAACTAGCTAAATTAATTTCTATGTACGATGCAATGTACTTGCACCCAATAGTATTAGGAAAATGAAGGAAGAAAACTCCTTTTTTTTTTCTCTAACTTTTTGGGATCTAAATTTGTGACTTTTGCAATTTTTAAGAACTTTGAAATGAAATATGCATTCACTGATATGAACCTCAAATCACTTGATAGTCATGATTTTGAAATAATCAAGCAAATTGGATGGCAGGAATTAAATACCAAAGCCAGACAAGATTTGATTTAGCATGGCAAAAGCTGTGTTTGCATAGCCATCTACATAACAGTTCGGTGTGCAAATGCCCATAAAATTAGCCAACTTGTTATGATGCCTTTAACCAGTTGCCCATATGAACCCAATATCCATCATGTATCAAATTGATATTTCCTTGCAAAAACTTTCAATTACATTGGATTAGAAAATTGCGAAAGAAAAATGTTTGTGTCCCCATCCAACATCTCGGCTTCCACGTGTCAGATACATACATGTTTGCCCACAAACAAATCATTGAGGTACTACCATTAACACAACTATTCCTTCTTTTCAAAAAGTAACGTATTTATCAAATTCAAGAATCTTTTCTTTAGGTTACATTGCAACTAAATCAACCGTGACCGAGATAAGAGTCTTTACTTTAAATGTTATAGTCAAGATACATTCATCCCATCAAGAATCTGATTCCAACATATCAATAGGTCAAAGGCCCTGTTTTTTATTCCGCCTTTTTCGCTCCATAATTGATTTTACAAATAAGAGAAGATAGAGCCCTGCATTGTCTTCAAAGCTACTCTTAGCTCAATGTCTCAAACGTGTTGACCTGGGATGCCTAGGCACGGCTTCAACACTATTAATTAAAACCATAAAAATAAAGTGCCAGTAAATACCCTGAAATTTTACATCCAACGGGCAATGTAAGTAATTTCTGTCTCTTTTATGTGTTTCAAATTTTGTCGTCACTTCAACGGTCCAATTTAGCTGAGGCAATCGAAGAAAACGAGGGCAATATGGTAGAGGACGAGGACGGGTGACACTTTCATTTTAGAAAATAGCAAGCAAATGTGCCCTCATAAAGTGGGAAATGACACAGCACAGTTAATAAAATACCGACCAGCAGCCACACGAATCATCTCTCACCCACCCATTTCCTCTACTTCACTTTCATCTTCATCATCTAACTCTTCATAGTAGACTCGAAAGTATCCATGGAAGAAAGAGCTGAGGGAACTCCCTCAGTGAGATCTGAGTCGCCACAGACGCCATCAACCCCTCGTGGTCTGGAGATGAAAAAATTCTGTGGCTTCACAGCTTGGAAGAGCAGAAACGGGGCCTATCATGATAAAAGAAATGCTCACGAGAATGTTGAGGGAGAAGAATTCCAGTCTGCAAGCACCAGATGTCTCTCTTCATACTACAGTGTATTTGTCGCTCGCCTAGCAATCATGGTACGGAAAGAAATTGTTCATTTATGAGATTGAATGAATGGCTCAGAAAATTTTTGTTTCATTTTTACATTCCAAAATCTTGTTTTATATCATTCGATAGTTATTGCAATATACAGGCAAAATGATAAGTAATACAAATATAGATAGTAAATACCAAACGTAGAGCTCTCTGAGAAGGTTGGAATCTCAAGTTCATTGCATCAGTTTCATTGCCTAATGCTGAAAATTGGAGCGGCTTCTCTAATGGTATTGTCCTGGTATTTTCTTGATTTTATGTACAAGTAGCAGAAACCAAATGAAGCATCTCTATCCTGTCATAGATATAGCAGATTAGATTATGACTGTCAAACTATGGACCCAGCAGGTAGGAAACTGTACCTGACCCGTGTCAGAGAAATCCATATTGCACCCAAGTTTAACCTGAAGATCATGCGGAGTTGAGACAGTCAAGATGATAACCAAAATCTGAAGAACTGATTTGTACCTGCATGATTCAATGACAGCCCAAGAAACAAAAGTTAATCTACCTTGGTTTTTATATGATAATTACTAGTACAGGACCAATTTAAGCCAAATCATTCAAACCACCAAAATAAAATAAAGCTAACAAAAGAACTGCACTTCAGAACATCAGATGATGCATTGCCTAGACAACAAATTGGTTGTGTGATATTTGATGTGTTCTTATCCCTTTTTCATTTATTTTTGTCAGTGCAGGTCATGCTAGCGATTCTAATTGGGATGCTAACTATACTGACATGGCATTTTACAAGGGTCTACACAACAAAATCGATAAACAGCCTAGCATATGGTCTTCGTTTTGAGCTACTTCAGCGTCCCATATTGCGGATGTGGAATGTTTTAAATTCCACTGCAGAAATAACCACAGCTCAGGTTAAGCTATCCGAATATGTTATTAGACGGTATGACAAGCCAGCAACACAAGCACAGCAAGTTGAGGTTGATCCCAATTTCCTTTCAATATTGATTTGTGGCTTCTTGAAGTAATAAAACATAACTATCTAAATTAAAACATAACTACATCAATATATTGTAAATTTATTATTAACATTATGTGATTTTTATTCTATTCAGCTGTATGAAATGATGAGGGATGTAACATGGGCACTCTTTGCAAGCAGAAAAGCTCTCACTGCAATAACTATTAAATACAGAAATGGTTTTGTCCAGGCCTTTCACAGGGATCACAGAAGTAACAGCACGTATTATATCTACTCTGACATTGCAAACTATTCATTTAGTGAGATTCACAAACCTGATGAATTATCACCACATGACGGTTGGAATGATCGATCTATAAGTGGCAACCTATCTGCAATATGGTATCGTGAACCACTTGATCCTATTACTGGAGAGAAGAAAGGGAAATCAAGACCGATACCACCAGATGATCTGATAAATATAGCAGGGCTGTTAGAAGTGCCAGATGGAGTAGCTTCCTGGCACGTTGCAGTAAGCAAATTTTCGGATACACCATTGCTTTCAGCAGCACTTCCAGTCTGGGATGCTTCCAACAAGAGAATAGCTGCAGTTGTTGGTGTGACTACAGCTCTTTCTAGTGTAGGTCAATTGATGAGGGAACTTATGGAACTGCATGGTGGGTACATGTACTTGACTTCTCAAGAGGGTTATATACTTGCCACGTCAACAAATGCTCCACTCTTAACAAATACAACAACTGGCTTTAAACTTATGAGGGCCGTCGATTCCAATGACCAAACTATAAGAAGGGGAGCCATGTGGCTCGAGAGAGCTTATGGCAACAAGTTTCAACCGAATCATGAAGTTCATGTTGAGAATGCCAGGCTTGGGCACCATAAATACTACATAGATTCTTTCTTCCTCAATTTAAAGAGACTGCCCATGGTGAGAGTCAACTAAATTACGGAATTTCTCTTGGGGTCATGCAATCTAAGATTATGTGGAAGGAATCAGTACGGGTGATACGGCATGTTGTGTTTATTATTTGTGAAGACCTACCTGTCATGAAAGTCCTCACCTGATTTGGTTTCTTCCTATATAATTTGTTTGATTTTTCCTCTGAAGTTGTGTTGTTAGCATCTTTTATTATGACTATGCAGTTCGGAGTAATCATCATTCCAAGAAGATACATCATGGGTCAGGTGGATGACAGAGCCATGAAGACATTGGTCATACTGATATCTGCATCAGTTTGCATTCTAATAGTTGGCTGTGTTTGCATTCTGATTTTGACAAACGGCGTTTC
This sequence comes from Buxus sempervirens, assembly GCA_947561395.2. Classification (NCBI taxonomy): domain Eukaryota; kingdom Viridiplantae; phylum Streptophyta; class Magnoliopsida; order Buxales; family Buxaceae; genus Buxus; species Buxus sempervirens. The sequence goes on from OX387190.1 coordinate 40,829,494, forward strand.
TAAGGAAATGAAACTAAGAGCAGAACTGATAAGCCATTTAGATGCAAGAAGACGAGCAGAGGCATCCAACAACTATAAGAGCCAGTTCCTAGCAAACACGAGGTCATTAGTCTATTTCTCAATTTTCATTTTACACCTAGAAACTATATATTATATTGCCTTTTATCTTCAAAACTGGTACCAATAGAAAGCATGTAATATTGTTCTTTTTAAAAACCACACCAAGTCCATCCTAACGGAACTTTTCTTGTTACCACATCAAAGATGTTAAAGACTACTCTGTCCTCAAATTAATAATCACATCCTTAAAATAGAAGAACTACCTAAAAACATGTGATCATCAACCCAAAAATAGGGTTTATCACCCGCTCTATTTTCAGTGAGTTAATATAGTCTTGACTAAAAAATGCCATACATTCTCAAATTCCATTATAGTTTCTAATTCCTCTTCTGAAATGTAAGATAAGAAAGTAATTTACAAATAACCATAATTAAATTCTCACTAAAAAAATACTGATTCCAGTGCTGTGTATATCATCAAAGATTTTAAATTATGGTGTTATGACTTTCCAAAACCTCAACTAGTTCATTGCAAAATGGCCCCATGTCAAGATCCTAATAATTTGATAGTCAAGAAGAGTGATTCAGATAAAGCTCATACAATCAAATAAACTAAACACCGATAAAATCTAGAAAACATGCTTGACAAAAAATCACATTGATGTGTCATGGTGTGAATAGAGAGACATAAATGATGCAGGTACCATAGCTTTAGAAAAATCAACCCAAATACCCTATGAGTCACAGCTTTGTACCCCCCATCCTATGGACCTATCACATTAAACTTTGATCGATGTACCTTAGGGGTGTTTAGAAATGATACAGGTACCATCATATTGGCTTTTTCAGGCCCCTTGGGTGGGTGTCACTCGATCTTAGCAGAAAATGGGAGCATGTTTTGACAGGGTGAGAGCCATCACTCAAAGAAGGATAACAGAATCTTACTTGTGGAGGGTGTCTGTTGTGCTATTATCACTTGGATGACAAAGAAAGGGAAAGGATCCTGGCAGCTGCATCATAGGGTCTGTAAGGCACAATTGTTACCTCTGAAAAGAACAACAATATTACACACTTTCTATTGGTCACATAGGTGCCTAGATCAGCTAATAAGCATGCTAATTGCCTTGGAAATTCGGGAACAACAAAAGAAAACCTGATTACTGGTAGTCTCTCACAGGTTCTGGGTAGCGAGGAACTCTAGGGTTCTTTGTACTGGTATCAATGGTGTGAAGGATGTAGCTCTATATCTTATACTGTATTTTGGTGTATAGGTAAATTCCCATGGAGGGAATGCACATGTAAGTAAATAGCAAAAAATAAAGTTTACTTATAAAAAAATTATTCATAGAAAACGCCTTTGATCTCAGAAAAACCCAGATTTCAAGGAACTCGCCTTAATTTTGTCTTGATCAAATTGAGTATATCAACGGAGAGCTGTAGGAAGGGTAATCCATTGTCTTTAGATTCCCACATAAATTACATTGATTAATGTAGAAAGGGCACCATGAATATCAATATGCTATCTACGTTAGAAAATATGGTCATGTAAACCCAAAAGCACAATATACTGTTTCCAGTTTAGTGTTGAGGATGTGGATCTTTTTGGTCATAATACCACAAATCAATATCATACATCTTAGTAAGATTTCAATTTGAAGGGTAAATGGACCCCTTGATCATGCACGTAGACACCAAGAATGGTGAGTAGTGTTTCTGTATGGTCCAAAAATAAGATCGAGGAGGAACAACATTTTTCCTCTCAGAGTATTGATCAAAGTTCATGTGTTGATTAGGTTCAAGTATTTTCTTAGCAAACTCGAGATGACTGATACAATTCTCCACTACTTGCAGTTTTGGTAATATTTATGGAAAATTCATCTTTTGACCTTCAAAATTATCTTCCCACAACCCAAAGTGACTTAAATTGAGCAATGAGAATTTTTTTTTTAACCACCCTAGTAGTGTAATTTTTATCATACAGGATGTTGTTTAATTCAGGAGACTTAATATGCTCTGAGCTCAGAAGAACAGAGAATTGAACTTTGACTTATTTCAATTAGTAAATACTTTTGTCATGTATCTATTTCTTATGTTGTTGTCAACTGATCCTTTAAAAAGTAATAACTAAATTTATCATGCATAGGTAAACCTTCATGATGGTATCTTTATGAGGAGTAAATTTCTTCTTCCTTTCATTACAGTCACGAGCTGCGGACACCTATGGCTGCAGTGATTGGGCTGCTGGACATTCTCATAAGTGATGATTGTCTCACAAATGAGCAATATGCAACAGTCACTCAGATCCGTAAATGCTCAACTGCTCTACTTCGGCTTCTCAATAATATTTTAGACCTCAGTAAGGTGGGATATCAAACAATAAGATAATATAGTTTATGACTCTTCTACCAATAAAGAATAAAACCTAAATATGAAAATTCCACAATGCTAACTACATCAGTGCCTTAGTCAGGGTTGAAAACACCAGTCCTGTTCTGCCATCGCAAACTCTCAAAAGCCATCCCTACAGTTAGATTGTGGTATTTCAATCATTTCTAAATGACTGTATCCAATTCTTTCAGGACTTGCTCTCAATCTCTTAGTTCAACAACCTTGCACCTTCTAACAGGTGCCTATAAAGTCTTTATTTTAGATGCCTAAGCCATCTTAACCTACTCTTTTAGTCTATACTGTGGGCCTGTGGCTAGACATTGGAAACAAGTAGAATTTAAGAACTTCACAATGGACTTTGCAAATGTTCACCAAAAGTGTTTACTCCCAGTCAAACCCACATGACTTGGATAACGAACAGAACTACTGAAATTTTCTGACAAATATACTTAAGATTTGTAGATGACCGATCTTTAACACCTAATCAGAGATTGATAACTCCACCTGGCACTCTTGGAATTCAATTGAATTATGTGAATCAATTATCTGTCATTTTATTGGCCTCAATTCTGAGTCCCATAAAGAACACTGGTGCCCCTCAATTCATTCTTCATTAATTCAGGAGAAAGCAAGCATTTTACAAAGTCTTTGACGGAAATATTGAATTAATTATCAATTTCTCGTTGTTTGTTTCAAATTGTGTAGGTTGAATCTGGAAAACTAGTACTAGAAAAAGCTGAATTTGATTTGGGGCGAGAACTAGAAGGACTTGTGGATATGTTCTCTGTGCAGTGCATTAACCACAATCTGGAAACTGTTCTAGATCTCTCTGGTATGGATGTCCACTTTCCTTCAAACAGCAACTAAACCTATTATGATTTTAAGTTCAAAAGTTAGTTTCTTGTTATTCTCAAATCCGTATGTTGATAAATGTTTTCCTCCATCACTTTTGTAGATAATATGCCAAAATTAGTTCAGGGAGACTCTGCCAGAGTGGTTCAGATATTTGCAAATCTCATAAGCAATTCAATAAAATTTACATCATGTAAGTAGAACCTGTCTTTGTTTCTTGCAGTTTATAGTAGTAACTATCTTGCAGACGGCTTTAGATATGGCTTAAACAAAGATGTCATCAGGAGAAGCTAACATTATGAACTATAGATTTCACAGATTTGAGATTTGAATCTGAGAAAAACACAGAGGTACACGCCATTTTGTGTACTTGAAGGACATGGCATTCTGCTGTGCTTCAAAATCAACCACTCCTGTAGACTGACTATAAATCATCTTGGCAATTCGACCAGTGGCCACATTTGGATGGAAAACAACCTTATATGCCAAACAAATTGAAAATGCTTATGATTTTTAACCAAATGCTTTGGCTTTTCTCATATAGTCAAATTATTATTATTTGAGTCCAAATTTTGGCATCCTTCATGGATGATTGGCATAGTTGGTTGAAATAATTTCTAGCATATGCCTATGGCCAATTGAAGGAAACGTTCTAATAATTGAAAAAGTTAGATTCATGCATAGGTGTGGAAATATTTATTATGAAATCATCAACAAAAAGGTCTCAACTGAAAATAAAATGTTCAAAAAAGAATAAAATATCAAGATTTTCAACAGTGTAAATCCAAAAAAATAAATAAATAAAAGGGCATTTTTTAAACTAAATCCATGCTCATATCACATGCTCCCCGTTTGAAAAAATGCAATGTCAGAAACCTGCCATTGTAGAGCAACTAGCCCTGTGAGATTGCTAATGTGTTTAACAGCAAATCTACTCTGTAATTAATCAAAGCTTACAATCAAAAAAAATTTATGTCGGTTATCAATGCAGCAACAAAGACAAAACAAAGCTTGACCACTAAATCATGTATCAAAACAGAGCTTGACCGCTAAATCATGTATGAAAAAAAATCTGTTTTAGATGTTGCCTGGATGAAACATTTTGGACTCAGAGACACAATGTTGGATTTGCTTGTCTTACTGAATATTGAATATACATTAAGGGCAATCCTGGCACTAAATGATTCGGACTTCACAAAAGCAATTCAACTTGGGTCAGTAAGATCAATTTCTTGGGTGGAACCTAGAACCTACCAATCTTGAAGACTGTAATGTTGTTATTCAACCAAACCGAGAGGAACATGTCGAAACTTGATAATCAGTATATAGTATCTTTTCTACAAAAAGAAAATATATATATATATAGACAAATAGATATAGGTGAATATTTGTGTGTAGAGAACTGAGAAACTTCTCCAATTAGTAATAAAAAGGAACATTATAAAGGTTAACCAAGAAAGTGCAGATGTCCACAAAGAAGACAGCATGAAAATCAAAAAAAGCTTATCGTACGAAGAGATAATAAGTATACAGAATTGCAGAGGTTACAGTTTTTGGATGACTTACAGCGGGCCACATTATTTTGCGAGGATGGTGTGAAAACTCCAACACTTTCAGTAACAGCAAGAAGTTGCCCCTCGACCAGAAAGAACCACGATCTGCATTCAAAATAAAACTGAAGCAACATGGAAGCCACACAGAGAGAGCCATTAAGAAGGATAATAGAGTTGTTCTTTGGTTTGAAGTTGATGACACTGGCTGTGGTATGAACCTCATAGCTTCTCCAAGCTACATTATGAACCGCAAAGAGTATTTTTCAATACAAAAATCACAACCAATCCTTCTTGTTGTGCAGGGATTGATCCAAGCAAATGGGAATCTGTCTTTGAAAGTTTTGAGCAGGCTGATCCCTCAACAACCCGAACGTAAGCACATTGTGTATATTTCCCCTTCCTATCCAAATTAACAGATGAATACATGCTTACTGATCAGAAGCATCCAACTTAATGTAGCTCAAATACATTTTTATAGATGTGCCTATTCACCACCAAAGCATAACTAAATGCTAAGCTGGTCAATGTGGCATATCAATTTTAGACGCTCCTGATAAACAAGCAGGCAATCCACCATGAGATTATATTCATTTTTGAACTGCCATGGTAAAAAAATACAGAAGAAAAAGTCAGACTTCAGCCTCTCATGCTACTATGAGACTTATAGTATAATCAATATTGCATGGATTCCATGAACTTATTTTTTTATATTTTCCAGGTACGGAGGGACTGGCCTCGGCCTATGCATAGTGCGTACCTTGGTGAGTAAAAATACTCCTACCTAGAATGAATGAGAAAGTAAAAAAGCTTGATATAAAACAGGAAAAAGCTCAAATCAGGATCCATTGAATGTTTTACACAGGTGGCCCTTACTCGTTGATGGCAACACACCATTCAGAGGTTTACCTAGGAGATCTTGTTGGGTAGTCCCATTCTACTCACTTACCACAACCATCACAATCTTTGTGAATCCAGCCTAGTGGCATGATTGTCAAACATTGCTAGACTGGAGAATTTGTGATATTTACTAATTACTCACTTACCACAACCATCACAATCCTTGTGAATCCAGCCTAGTGGCATGATTGTCAAACATTGCTAGACTGGAGAATTTGTGATACTTACTAATTACTGTCATAAAGTGAACATGTATCTGGCTATGCAGGGCCTATGTCAACTCCATCCAAGTTTTCATCTGATTAAGACCGCAACTAAAAAATCCAACCTGCTTAGTTGTTCAATCTTGAGTGTCAATAACATGGACCTAGGCCTGAAACCTGCCATCAATAGTATAACAAACAGCAATCTGTTTGCCTACTGGAAAAAATTAATTTATGTTACTTTTTCTCTATGCTTTCCATTTCTTTCTTGACATGCTATACTTTCCTATGATGTGTTGTGTTTTCCAAGGTCAACAAGATGGGTGGAGAAATCAAGGTTGTAAAGAAGGACGGTCCTGGAACTCTGATGCGGCTATACTTGGTTCTTAATACGCCTATCGATAGCACAGAGCAACATGGTCAAATAGAATTAGCCAGATCTAGCATAATGGTGAGTTAACATACTTACCAAAAATATGCCTTGTAGTCGAGGATTTTGTTTTTTTGGCTGGCCAGTAGTAGTAAAGCATGGGCAAGAGAATGAAATCCTATGGAAATCTAGTATACAGTGCACCATGCCCATGTTTTCCTGACCAAATCAGGTTGGGATAAAGATAAGTTGAGTCAGTCATCATCCCACTCATAATCATCATTAATGTACTGTAAATCAAAAAATGCAGGTGTTCCTTGCACTTAATGGCAGTACAGGTAGATTGATCACGTCTAGGTGGTTAAGGGAAAATGGAGTATGCACCTGGGAAGCGTCTGACTGGAACGAACTGACACATAATCTTCAGGAATTTTTTCACAATAGCAGAATAATCCCCAAAAGTAGCTTTGATGAAAGTTCAGTAAGTGAGCCTTTGAGAGCCAAAAATATAAATACCCAAGGTATGAGATCGTCAATTATTGTTATAGTAGTTGACATAGCACTGCTTGACCTTAGCACAGATATATGGAAGGAGCAGCTTAAGTTTCTTGACAACTACCACAGAAAAGCAAAGTTTGCATGGGTACTGAACCATGATTCATCAACTGCCATTAAGATGGAGCTTCGCAAAAAAGGGCATATATTGATGGTTAACAAACCATTATATAAAGCAAAAATGATTCAGATTTTGGAAACTGTCATAAAAGAAAGTGCTCTTGAACCACAAACGAAAGTTCCGAGTGCTTTCAGAACATCAGCACTGCCAGGTGATCTTCATGAATGCCTTGAAATTGATCCTGCTCATTATGATGATATTAGCTCAGATGACTCTGACAAATCTGAAATGGGAGGTTCTAACCTGAAAAGAGGCGCATCCCATGTAGGAGAGGAACCAGGAGACAAAGTTTTAACACCCTATTTTCACAAGGATGCCAATGGCAGCATGATTGAGCTTGGAAAGGCCGTTTTAAAAGAAAAGAATTTGAAGAAAAAAAATTCATGCCGAATTGGGGCCACCTCTGATGTTCTAGAAGATTTGAAAGAGTGGTCAATGTACAACAGAAATCCATCCGTTTTAACAGAAGACGATTGTGAATGCTCAAGATGTGGCAAACATCAACCCCTCAGCAACATTGTTAAAGAGCGAGATCATGCAGAAAGAAGTAAAGCTGTGAATGGACATAAATCGCTTGAGGGCTTATGTATACTGGTTGCAGAAGATACGCCGGTACTCCAGAGAGTTGCGACAATAATGCTAGAAAAAATGGGCGCCACGGTTGTCACTGTAGGAGATGGACTACAGGCAGTTGATGCACTGAAATGCAAGTTTAGTGATAATGAGTCTAAAAATGGCGAATTCCCCCTGCTGGATGGAGAAATAAGATGTCAAACACAACTCCAAGAATTTCGACCAATTGATCTGATCCTTATGGATTGTCAAGTAAGTAACTAGAAGACAAATGATAGATTAATTCAATGCTTTAACAGGTGTGTGAGACTTACACAATTAGGCTTAAGGTTGAGGCTTATGCCCCAGAGGATTATCCAATGATCTCATATAAGGCTTACCATATGATGCTCACACATCCAAATGTGAGTAAGGCTTATAGGAGGCATAGTCATCATGCAATGAGGCTTGTCTTATGTGTGGGGAAGGCTTCTGCCTCACACATGAGTTAGGTTATATTCAAAACCGAGGACAAAACTTATTATATTTTAATGTCCAAAAACATGCCTCATAACTTAGTTGAATATACTTCAATCTTTAAAATATCTCAAGCCTTAGTCTCTGCTTCACATTAACTGAGACCTTATAGATGTTTTAATAACTAATTCAAGATATCATCTTTATAGCAATAGTGAAGTAGACTAACAGATGAAGTGGTGCAACAAAGGCCAGTGAAAGGAAAAACGGACCTCCACTCTTATTCTGTCTTCTAGTCTTGGTTTAGTTTTTGACTTGTTTGACCTTTTTAATATTTTTAATTTTATTGTACATTACTATATTAACATTTTAAATTTTATTTATTCAATCTAAATTCATGCAATATAATGATTAAGGCATACACCTTGATATTTGTGCCTCATGCTTTGTTCAAGTAAATGTTTAGTTGCTCTTTAGTATTTAAGATTGCATTCATGCATGTTCTTATCTGAATCTTATCTTGACAAGGTAATGAAAATATAGGGAAGCTTATCTAGTCATGCATTAAATGAATGCATATCCTCTGCACCCAAAATCATGCACCGGTGCTATGATTGGTTCATTCACCTTAGAAAAAAACTTTCATGATAGAAAAATAATATTTCTAAGGTGAATGCACCAATCATAGCACTAGTGCAGGATTTTGGGTGCAGATGGAATGTGTCCGCAATAAATCTAAACATTCAGACAGACTAAATGCATTTGCATATGCAGACCGGACTACGTACCAGTATTTCTAAACCTTATTGTCTTTATGATAACTCAGATGCCAAGGATGGATGGTTATGAAGCAACAAAAGCAATCAGGAAATCTGAAGATGGGACTGGTTTTCACATCCCAATTGTTGCATTGACAGCACATGCAATGTCATCAGATGAAGCCAAATGCTTGGAAGTGGGTATGGATGCTTACCTAACAAAGCCAATTGACTGCAAGATGATGGTTTCCACCATTCTTTCGCTAACAAAGAGAATGGCCTAACATTTTAAGTGAAATTTACAGCTACAGGATGCCACATCCACGTTAGCTAACAAACAAGTTGTCTTAGTGTTTAGTTGTACAATTGAATAACAATATAATGTAATATGCAATTTTTCAAATGCGATATGTGTGTGTAATGCAAAGATTTCGTTTGGGACACCTCATATAACATAAGATCTGATTTTCTTGTACTTTCTTTGGTTCTTCAATGGGACATGACAGATTTCTCATCAAACAACATAAATGATGTAACCCAATGTAGGTCCCACAGTAGCAGGGTCCCCAAGAGAGGTGGGCCAAAAACAAACCTAAACAAACCATGTATAAGTATGTGATTACAACATATGTATAATCTGAGTGCCTTTTAGTTTTTGTTGGTTCTTGAACAAATTTAATCTTGGAATATTTTATAAAAAATGTATGAGAACCATAATTACATCATCGGCATACATATATCACATGGACACATGAATATGCATATTCACTTAAATGTGATATATTCCATCTAAAGAAAAAGTCCACAATCCATGTCTTTACCTATATGACATCCAGCATTCTTATGTACATGTCTGCTTACCTGCATACATGACTAAATACAAATTCATTTATGTCGTCTATATATGATTTATATATGTGCATATACATAATTATGCAGATTTATTCTAAATACACAAGAGATGACATACAAATCTGCTTACAATCACACGCATGAAAAATAAAAATCCACATGCATGCAAAGAGACGCCACAAGATCAATGAGAGAGAAGGAAAACAGAATATAAGATTAGGATAAGCATAAGTGTTGCCAATTATCCTGATATCTCCCCAAAATTTAATCACACCGAATTGCAGTTTTCATTGTAATTTTTCTGAAATTTAATTTTCTTGAATATATAAATATATAATTGTAGTGTTCACAAGAAATAAAGTGACATGCACAAGATAATAATTACAAAAGGACAAGTCCCATATATAAAATGTGCGTACAAATAGGCTAGTACCCAAATAAAAAAAAAACAGCTACCTAAAAGCTAGAGTTGTGTCATAATAAATTAATTGAAGACATCTCAGTGCCCAACGAAATATACAAAATCAATACAAAAAAATTCATGAAATAAAGATGCCCTGTAAAGCAAGTCATGCTGAGTTTCTCAGCCCTCATGTCCTACACCGTGCCTTATTTTCAAAGATTCAACTTTTGGACAAGATAAAATATTACAAAAGGAAAAAAGATCCTCATGAAACTTTACCCAACTTTTCCAGCTGCCACATCTGGGAGTGCCAGCTGGATTTCCTAGTACAGACAGTGAATGAAAATCCAAGTGACATAACAAGCATCTACTAGGAACATCCTACTCTTTTCTGCAAGATGGTCCCCGTCATAATTTTGTCCAATGGCACACCCACATGAAGAAAGCTACTTCAAAGGACCCTGAAGTCTTGCAAATGGTATTTAGAGGATTTAAATTAGCTCATCAACTGTAAGTGCATTAAGAGAGTATATTGAAAATACTCCCTTGCACTTCAGTACCATATCCTGTTACACCTTAGAATTGGGATAATGATGTCAATTCAACATATTCCTTGAAACATCCAAGGGTACAAATGTCCAACCATAAAATCTCTTTTCTAAAAGATATAGACCACCAAAATATGCTTTCCTTCACTCACCAGAATAGCAATGACTTGATGCCCCTAACAAGACCGCCTAATAAAATGATCAATAAATGCCATATAATACACTTCAGTAGTCTGAGATTAACCATGGATCTTCCCAAATATGAATCTTGTTACCAGTTACCACCAAGAAGCAAATTCATCAACAGAAGCTCTCACGAAATTTTGATAACTGACTTCCACGGACTCACCCTAAAGGCTCCAACAACCCCCTACTCTTCAGTTCTGCTAACATAGCTGTTATGCTTCATCCTTGAAGCTACCTAATTATTGTATTTCCACAAACATTTATCCAGAATTGCCTTGTTAGAGAGAGACAACAACCCAATTCCTAAATGAAAACATTCTTTCAGCTTACACTTCAATTCCCTGATCACCATGTGATACTTGAACCCTCTATTTCCCATTCCAGATGAAATTCCTCCATAATTTTCCAATCTATTAGTCATAAGTCCTGGAATATTTACAATAGAAGTGATATTCATAGGTAGATTTGAAAGGCTTACTTCTAATTAACATGAACTTTCCTCCTGTGGAAGAAAGTCTCTCTTCCAAGTAGCCACCATGCTAAAATTTTATAGCATTATAAGTTTATGTCTCAGTGACCAAGCATACCAGTCTTTTAAGTTGGTTAATTGTGGTTGCAGATATGCATCTTCATTAGATAGTTTCAGAGACAAAATTAATCCGAAATGCCCCTACCATCAGATTTCATTAACATCCTATTCATCCATTCAATCTTTAGCTTATATGTGGCTCTATGTTGAAACCTAGAGTTTGCCCATCCTATTCATCCATTCAATCTGTAGCTTATATGTGGCTCTATGTTGAAACCTAGAGCTGCAAACTCAATCCCCATCTAAAAACCAAGCAACCTAAATCCGCACGAAATTTAGGCTGATTTTTCATTCATGACGGTAAAATCATAAATTTATATATCTCTCCACTACAACAAACAGGCAAAGGCAAAAGGGCGGGTTTTTTAAATTGTCTGTTCACTGTATATATATTTACATGTATACATACGTACATACATACATATATATATATGTCTGAATTGTAATATGGCTGGCTTAGTGAATTATTTGTGCAACAAATGCATTCAGATGCAAAAGTACAGACTCTTAAACATGTAATAAGCATAGCTAAACAAAATGAGCCATGCCTTCTCCAATATGTACATCAACTAAATAAATTGCCTCAACCAATTACGATCAGCAAGTACCGGTATTATACAGGGCTCAGCAAAAATTTTACACTGGTTGCCAACTTAATGCATCCCTTCGTCCTTTCTCAAGCTTGGGACCCGCAAGGCACAAAAAATATAATAATAACAACAACTTTCATGGAATTTCCTTTTCCGGCACATGCAGAGACTTAAATTTAATGCACTTTCTGACGCTTGTATAACTTAAGATAATATTATTAAAAAAATGATATTTACGTGCAACAAACAGGTCTCAGACTATTTTATTCGGCAATGATATTGAGACTATAAATAGAAATTCCATGTAAAGGGCACAAAATCCATATCATTTTGACGACAACAACGTTTTGATTGCACAAACTATATAAAAATGCGAAGGAAAAAATTTCCCATTTTACTGTTACAAACTTTCGCCTTATTGTTCCCCAAGTTCTCGCAACTGCAGATATTTATTTGCATAATTGCATCATGCACAATTGCACATACCCAAAAATGCATACGTCTAAAAGAGAGCTGGTTTAGCAAATAACGAGAGCCTAATATTCAAAATCCATGGACAGAAAACCTAGTTAAGACTTGAGATCAAACCTGCCATGGTACCCCAATCAGATGCTAATAATGTGCTGCAAATAATCCGCATGTTTGCTAGGGTTTGGAATCAGCGGCAGAGCCGATATGCGGATTTTCAATTTCTGCTTTTCAATGGTTGGAAGCTTCGAATTCACAAATCACGATGACAATCAAATCAAAGATGCAAAAGAGAGATCGAGCACCACATGGCGGCGAAGCCTTTAAAAAATACAGCGCCTACTGCAAGCTCTGTCGCCGACATGACGAAAGGGAGAGACTGTGGCGGAACAGGACCCCAAATGTGGGTTGGGAGGCAAATCAGAAATTTTAGAGAGGTTCTTATGAAATATAAAAATTTCAATGGGTTGGGGAGGCAAACCAGAAATTTTATAAAAATTTCAATAGAATTTGAGGAACTAGAAATTTTAGGGGGGCAAAACATAAATTTTAATTAAAATATATATATTTTTTTAATATATATATACATTTTAATTTAAAAATATATAAAATATATACATTTTAATATATACATTTTTAAAAAATATATACGTGGTTCCGCCACCGGGGAGAGACACACCCCAACGACTTCAAAGTTCAAATCGCCCGAGAATACAATGGATTATGCCGAACCTGTGCGCAGGCGGTTCACAGCGAACGACAACGGGTAGATGGGACGCTTAACGGGCCGGCTTGGCACGGCATGGGCACGATTAGCCAGTGCCCAACGGGCCGCGGGGCAGCACTTGTCATAAAAAACTCTAGCACAGCCCAGCCCGTGGTACAGCTAGGGCTGGCCATGCGGGGGGGGTAATTTTTTTGCAAAAAAAAATTTTTTTTGAGAAAATTGAAAAAAAACTTTAAAATGTATGAAATGCAATTAAATCAGTTTGGCAAACAATGACAGTCAGGAGGCTGGACAAGCTGAGATCTTAACTTGTTTCGAAGAGGTTCTTCAAAGCATGGTAAAAGTTCTTTCTTAATTTCTGCCTCTTGGACCATGTTGAGACAAGGAGTTGCAAAGGTTTTACTTGCGTCAAGTACTGCTTAACTATCCTAGCAATAATCGATGTAAGTAAAACCTTGCAACTCCTATGTAGATATGAAAAGGCAAAAATGAAGAAAAAAAAAATCATTAACAAAATCATTGAACATGACTCTAAGAAGAAAATAAAGAAAGCAACCAAAAAAAAAACTTTCTTAGAATCCTATTAAGAGATTTGCCAATATTTGACCTAGGGACCCATGTGAGCACTCTGCCGAGTCTGCTGGCCATTTATCAAATCTCTAAGTAGGACCCTAAGAAAGTAAGAAGAAAAGAGAAGAGATGAGAAGGGGAGTGGTTTGGAATGGGAAGGGTTAGGGCTATTTATAGAAAACCAAAAGTGGCTTTTTACCATCTCAACCCTCGAATATAACTGTAATTTGACTGTTGGAAGGGTAGAAATAGTTATTTATAGTCAATTACAAATATACCCCCTAATATGACTGTTGGGGGTAAAATTGTAAAAAAAAACTTAAAAGCACTTTTTTAGGGGGGATGGCTAGCCGTTTTTGCGTGCTAGGCAGGCCAGGCCCAACAGCAGGCACGCTCCAAATGGCCCGCGTGGCAGACCGCGTGCCTGATCCCCTTGGCATGGCATGGCACGGCTCGCTAGGGGGCCACAGGCCATGCCGTGCTGGCCTCGCCCAGCCCAATAAGCAACCCTAATGGTAGATACCTCCCTACAAAAAAAAAGGGTAAATACCTCCCTAATGTTTATGAAATGACACTGTATTCCCTTATCATGCTTATAAAATGCAATTTGACTATTTTATCCCTTATCAATTTTTTAAAAATTCAAATAATAAAATAATTTATGAGTTTTAAAATTCTAAATCTTACACTTTTTGTATTTAAAGAAGATTAAATTTGTCGAAACATATTAAATAAAAAAAAATTGTACAAAAAGAAGGGATATGAAGTAGACAACAAAATAGAATGGAGTTAAGTGTCATTTCATAAACCTCAGGGGAGGTATTTGAGGTATTTGCTATTACAGAAACCATAAGAGAGCTGAGTGTAAATTTCTCTATTAAGAAATCATCAATAAATTGGTTTGTCAATTTGACAAATCAAATGATAAGAGAAAATGCAATTTAGTTTTGTTCGATAAGAGAAAATGCAATTTAGTTTTGTTCGTAAATTTTATTTGGTTTGAAATATTGCACCTCGTGACTTATGTAGGTGTCATTGATCATATAGATTGAATTGGATTGGTATTTGAAAGTTGTGATGTACTTGTAGCTACATGTACGTGTATAACGTGATAATCAAAGAAACGATAAAGGTATTGTGGAAGATCAGCTCATGCATGTATTAGGTATCCTAAGTCGTATTAAAACGTTAATGCTCCCAGGGATAAATCCAAAGGCTATACCACTTCGTGAGTTTCATTTAGATAAACTTGCATTTGCATTTGAATGGTTATATCATCTTCTCCATGTAGCAAAAAATTTATATGTTTAGTGACAAGAATAAAAGTAGCAAGACAGACTAAGACCACTTGTTTTGCTATTAAGGATATTATCCACAATTTATCCATAGCCAGAGGTTTGCTGTAAAGAAAAATGCTACCAAGGAAAAGAAAGTTTAAAAATAT
The DNA here is from genome assembly GCA_947561395.2 of Buxus sempervirens. Lineage (NCBI taxonomy): Eukaryota > Viridiplantae > Streptophyta > Magnoliopsida > Buxales > Buxaceae > Buxus > Buxus sempervirens. Next base: position 40,844,657 of record OX387190.1, read on the forward strand.
TTACGATTTTTATTCAAGTAATTATTTTAAAATTAGAAATTGTCCCATCTTTGTAATCTTCTTTGAACACTGGTATTAATAATTAAGTTATTTCATTTCAATTAACAATATTTTGGACAAAATGAGGAATACTTTATTTTTATTTAGTTGATGCCATTATTATTATTATTATTATTATGGTAATAATAATAATAATTGCTATTATTGTTGTTGTTATTATTATTATTATTAATTATACAAACCATAGTCAAGACCAGCCATTTGATTTGTGAATCGGTCCAAATCCGATCAATTTATCGATTTTGTCTAGGAAAAATTTGACTCAATATCATCTACACTTTTTTCTTATATTGGTTCATGCACTTTTTGAGAGAGAAACTACGATATAGCTAGAGTATCCAATTGCTAAGATTTTTTCCTTTTTGTAAATATAATGAGTTTATTCTTGCTAAAAACCTCAAGTGTTGAATGCTCCGTATGGTAGCATCTTCTTCAAAGTTTACGGACAAACATAAGAAAAAGGTTACATAGGATATAATCTCAGGAAAATTTTGAATATATGGAGGTGAAATCACTGCAAATTTTGACTATTGGAATATTGACATGAGATACTGTCATATGGAGCAATTTTTATTTTTCCTCCTAATATATGCAATTTACATGGCATCGTCATACGCTAACAGCAGAGTTCAGAGCAGGCAAAAATTACAGGCGATTTTCACCCGTGTTGTAGGCAACGGAAGGAATGAACGTTTAAAGTATCAGGACAACATAGGCAATTGGGAACAAAGTAAGTCCATTTCCGTAAAATTGATCAGGGAGAGGAGCTTTAGTGCCTTGCCGAGCAAGTTGCGAGTTCTCAAATGGCCTCCGATCTGTAGCTGCTCGCTGTTAATAGCAGATTGCACGACGATCAGCTCGCACGGAGCCGACTGCATCAGAGAGCGAGAGGGAAACAAAATAAATTAAACAGAGAGAAGGAGATGGCGAGATACGACCGTGCGATCACAGTCTTCTCTCCCGATGGTCATCTTTTCCAAGTCGAATACGCGCTTGAAGCCGTACGAAAGGGCAACGCCGCCGTCGGCGTCCGGGGAACCGATACCATTGTCCTCGGCGTAGAGAAGAAGTCCACTGCTAAACTTCAAGACTCGAGGTCTCTCCCTATTAACTCCATTAATCACTGTCGATCATATTTTTTGGATCGATCTGTAATTCTGTTAGATATTGTTGAATCTTGCGGATTGGCGTCGCTTTTGAATGGGATTGATGTTAGATTTAGGGTTTTGGGTGTTTAATCATATTTGCCATTTATAACGAGTGACCTAGATATATATCACTTGTACGATAAATGGTTGGATCGAAATCTTCGAGTTTTGTTGAATTTGTGGACTCTTGTAATCATGTAATGTAAATGAAGAGGTGTTTATGTTCGCTGAAGTTAAATTGCTACCCTTTTTTTTAGTGAAATCTTTGTGCATAGATTTGCCTGTCGATTACCAGGAGTGCTATTAATAATTGCGTGTAACCAAAATGGGGGAAAAATTAGTTACACCTTAGTTTTTGGGGATGCATTTTTGTTTGAATATTTCTTCAATCAGGTCTGAAGAAAACGCTTAATTGATAGCACACACAGACTGAAATGTGATGATATTCTACTTGCAATGACATAATATCTAGGAGAACAAAAAAGGTTACTAGTACTTCAGGAAACGAGAAACTGTATGTTTTGGGGACACATGTGATACTGGGTACAGAACAATACTGTATCTGGACGGTGTCTTCTGGCCAGGCGGGAGTGGATTTCTTCCCACCGCAGCCTATTTGTTGAGTATGGTCAAACACAAATATTCGATCATTCTTGATTCCTTTTTTGGTGTGGTTTGGAGTCATGACTGCTTTGATTGTCTTTAATGTTCATTATCTGTCTTTGTCGCCAAAGATAGGATCCAGGTTAATTTGTTGCTTCGGTTTTGCAGAACTGTGAGGAAGATCGTAAGCCTAGATGATCACATTGCTTTGGCTTGTGCTGGGCTGAAAGCAGATGCACGTGTCCTTATAAACAGAGCACGAATTGAATGTCAGAGCCATAGGCTCACTGTTGAGGATCCTGTAACTGTGGAATACATAACCCGTTATATTGCTGGTCTTCAACAGAAATATACACAAAGTGGGGGTGTGAGACCATTTGGCCTTTCAACTTTAATTGTGGGCTTCGACCCATACACTGGCGTCCCATCTCTATACCAGACAGATCCATCAGGGACATTTTCAGCTTGGAAAGCTAATGCAACTGGTAGAAACTCAAATTCCATGCGAGAATTTTTGGAGAAAAATTATAAAGAAACATCTGGGCAAGAAACTGTGAAGCTTGCGATTCGTGCATTACTTGAAGTAAGTTCAACTCTCTGTTTGCCTGCTTTATTAGACTTATTTTATCTTATGCCTTTTTTTTGCAGTTGTTGCATAACTTACTTTGAGCTTTTATATTTTGAAAAAGCTACTCGCCTATATATGTACATATATGTTTGTGTATGTGCACAGTCACACATTGTATTCATGAAATATGTGACGGTTTTCAATAAATGTAAACTTGAGGACGAAATAAGTATTATGAAAATTGGATATGGTAATTGAGAAAATGAATATTTTCCTATGCATGAATGATATGTATAAAGACTGGATAACCCCTCAGGCTTAACTTGTGAACAAGTGATTCAGGTCCTTTTTTCAGGGCTCTAGTTAGTGACACAGAAAAATGTCAATTTCTAAATATATGGGCAAAACTTGATTGAGCTTAGTGACCTACAAGATGAGGTCAGCTCCAACTTTTAGTGAAAAATAGAATAAAAGAGGGTGAAGATGGCAGAAAGATGGTAATCAAAGAGTGGGGAGCAAGAGAAAGAAAAGGGGACAGGAGAGAAAATCAAGGGGAAGATTGAATGGAAAAGGGAGCGGTGGGGTGGAGATTTGTCCCCGTTGCTGCACCTAGGAACTTAGGGCTTTGTCTCACTAGTTGGAATGTGAGGACCCTGATGGGAAAGATGAGTTGGTGAATTCAAGTTTATTACCTCTCCCTTTCGGTCTCTCTCTTTCTTCATACAGTTACTTCTTGCTCTTCAATCACGCATATAAACATGCACTCTCTCGTCCTCCCTCGATTAACCTTTTTACCTGGTGGTTCTAACGAAAATATTTTGGTGCCATCCAAAAGATTCAATAACCACAGAAAATTGGGAAGAGCAAATGGGAAGTAAAGAACAATATCTTTCTACCAATCTTTCCATTTTTAACCGAATCGAAAAGCATCCTCCAAATTGAATGATTGAGCGTAAGAATGTGTATGTGTGTGAGAGAGAGAGATTCCGTGCAATTATGGGGAAGACATGGAGAGTGAGAACTTGTGGTGATGACAAGAGTTGCCAAGCAAGACGATCAATGGGGTGTTGTTTAGTTCAGGGAGGGAGGGAGATTTTGTGTGATTGCCGGGGGGGGAGATTCCATGCGATTGTGGGGGAGATATGGAGAGAGAGAACTTATGGTGATGACAATATTAGCCGAGCAATATGATCAATGGGGTGTTGCTCAGTTCTGTCAAACATTACTTTCTGCTTCCCCAAATTCATAGATAAGCCTAAATTGGATGAAAGATTTTCATTTTTGATTACTCCCGTCCATCAAAGGGCTGAAATGTCTTCTAATAATTTTAGCTTTCTTATTTAACTGTATAAAGGAAGTTTAGGTAATTTTATCTACAAAGTAGTAGCAGTTTTAGAAGTTTTAATATCAGGGGAGGTATATGAGCATTTGTACAAATATCAAAGTAGTTTGAGAAGTTTTAATATCAGGGGAGACCACTGCCTTTTCTCAAATGTGAGGGGGTCTGCTTGCCTTAGTCAGAAACCAGAAGGGAGGTAAGTGTAATTTATTCTTTATTTTATATATACATTACATAAAACGATCCTTAATTTTTATGAAATGATTAATAAAACACATTCCTGGATCAGTAGATAAGTTCAGAGCCCGCTGAAAGTAAAGAAATGGGTAAATGAATGCCCACTTAGGCACATCATCTAACCACTGCTTGATGGCATCTTGATTGGGGAACACTTATCACCTGTCACCTACAAAAGTTCTTAAATTCTTTGATTATATATCCACATATATGTAACGTAAGTTTGGTAATGTTGGTGCGGAAATGCATGAGCATTTGAAATTGAGCAAATCCAGTATTAATCTGCCTGAGATTTGGATGGTGTTCCTGAAAATGGTAAGCTCTGGTACCTAGTTTACCGGTTTCTGGTTTTCTATGGAGCATTTGAAGTCTATTCTTTATCCTCATTGAAGCCTGATTAGGAAAGATGGACATGATACAAGTGAGATGATACTCTCAGCGGTAATGGATGGCTTTACAGAATGCGAGAATGATATGGCTTCGAGCACTATGGCGCCCTCAATTATTGAAGATGGTTGCCAAGCATCTAAATGTAATTCAAGATGTGGGAAACATCTTCTACCTCCATTTGGGTCCCATTTTGCTTAGATTCCTGAATGGGAGAAATTTCTAACTTTGCAAGGGGTTGTACACTGCTTAAGATACTGTATTTCCAATCTACTCCGCACCTGGCTCTCGGTATCGGAATCTTCCAACTAAATAACTTGTCAAGAATTCTCTGACTAAAGCACCCATCTAGCTAGTAGAAACTTCATGAATCAGACATTAGATGTATTATAGTCTTTCAGAATCTTATGATGAAGATTGATTGTTTGATGGGGATTCTCATTGCTTTAAGGATTTTAGGGGTACCTACTTAGTTCACCTTCAGTGTTTCCACTGTGAGGTTTTTTTCATTCATTGTTTCTACTCCAATTCCACCAGGCTGGTAGCCTTGAGTTTTAGTTTTGGCTATTTAATTTGGCAGGAACTGCATTACTGTCCTATATGGTATTTAACTAGTCTGTATTGGTTTTGGGTGAGTTACTTGTGCATGTTTTTGGCAGTTGCTGAAAAAGCATTCCCCACGCTATTATGCTCTAATTAAGCACGGTAGGACATTTTAAACCTTTTAAGCATGCAGTGAGACACAAAAGTAGGTTTGGTTCTTATTCAATGTAGTTGATCTTGTTTGTTATGCAATTTGACTTTTCGAAGTTGCTTGTGTTGATAATTTAGATTTCTGCGATTTGAATTTTGGGTTGTCCTCAATCCAAGTACTGCCTTACAACTGGGCAGACTAAGCTAATAACTGCTTTTGCTTGTGTTCAGCATTCTCACCAGAAAGACAGTCCACCATTACCTTCCCCAAAAAAAGGGAGGGGGGTGCGGGGCCTTGTAAAAAGAAGATGGTTTACCTTTTTTTCCATTAGAGAGTGATCTTTTGCTTGAAATAGGCGGGACAAATTACAATGCAGTAAGCTGCATTGCAAATTGTCTAATCTATATTTTAAGCTGAAGGAATGCCTGCTAACTTATTCATCCAGAAAACATGATTTGTTCCGAATTCTTGATCTTCTGAACACGTATAGAGAGCTGCTGCATTGAAATGGGGAAGTCCTAATGCACAGTGAAGTCACAAGGGCACATCTAGGAAGCTGTGCTTATCAATTGTACCATCTGAATGTTGAGTTGCTTAGCTATATATGACTTATAGGGTGGTGTGCTGAACTTGTGCAAGAAGCATGCCAGTAATCTCTTTATCTTCCAATGGGTTTGTTAAGCACTTATTTTAGAAATATAACGCTTAATTTTTGTTATCTTGCATTTAGGTTGTTGAGAGTGGGGGAAAAAACATAGAAATTGCTGTGATGACAAAAGAGAAGGGACTGCAACAGCTTGATGAGGCGGAAATTGATGCAATTGTTGCTGAGATTGAAGCGGAGAAAGCAGCAGCAGAAGCTGCAAAGAAGGCTCCTTCTAGGGAAACCTAATTCTTTACACTCAGTACTTTCCTACTTCCATTTTTAAATTGCTTGAAGCATCCCGGGTCGAAGTGTCAGGTATAATTTCAGCTTTTGGATATTGTTTCACCTTCCTTTCAGACCTCTCAAGGTTAATTACTTTGTTGAACAGTCTTTGCGCTATGAATTTAAGAACGGTAATGAATCAGCTATAACCATAATTATGATGCACCTTATAACGAAGAAAATTGTTCTTCCTTGTATATCATCATTTACTGAAATACCCTAGCAGGTAATGCCTGACATCTCCTTGCAATCATAAGGAAACCCACAAAATTAAATGCTTTGTTACTATCCCCAGGAACCAGAAATCAAACTATCAGCATTCTGGAGAAATAAAAAACAATTACAGATAAGCGTTTAGGATAATGCCCATTTTACGTTTATATACACGGAGGGGGTAAGCTCCACGGTGCCAACGATTGAAGTCAAATGGGCTACAAGAGGTGCCAGGTGACAAATAAATCATTGGTAAAGCATATTCGAAGATTATGGAGAAAGGGTATTGCTGGCATGGTTCAACCGCTCTTATTGCTTGGATACAAGGTAAAGAAACCTGGTATCTAGGTTGCAAGAAACGTGAAAAGCAAATGCATAGATCCCCCATCCGCAGCACGTGTTGTAGAGTCTGGTGGTAACAAAACCTGAGATGGTTCCTGTGGGAACTAAAATCTGTTTTTTGAGGATATAAAGCGAATGCGAACTCTGTAACTGGTTGTTACGTGGTGTCCGATTTCATGGGTTGGGCTTGGGTTGCATTGTGGCGAAAATGGAAGATGGATTACTATCTCTTCGTGCTGATGTGAGGGGACTTTGACGCTACTCTTTGGGTTCAAAAGCCTGACTGAAACCAGTCACTCTTTAGCTTCTCTAAAGTTGCGATACTTAGTCTGGATATAGTATCAACAGGTTTCCTGTAGCTTCTTCATTCTGTTCATGCATGCAGCATTTTCCAGAAATATCGGTGGCATTAACTTGAGTTTTGTTGTGTCCTCATACAATATCTATTTTCAGTAGCCAATTTTAGCTCAGCAAGAAAAATTAATAAATAACAAATTACATTTATGGCCTTTTTCCGGTGGTCCTTGCATGAATCTAACAAGCATTTTTCTTAAATTCCAGCAGCTTAATCTCCAAAACTAGTAATAGTAATGATAAAATTAACGAGTACCTCCATCCTGGAAACATAGAAGCTTTTGTCGTGAGAGTTGAGTACACAGGGTCCAATTAGTCCCACATATTTCCAACAATTACTAAGCAGAAAATTGACATTTATAAAAAAAAATATGTAGCTTTAAGCTTTTCCATTATTTGGAAGAAAATACACCCCTAAAAGAATACTGCAATTTCCATCAATGTGCATCAGCTTATAATCATCCAAACTGCAAATCAACTAGGAATGACTAGAGAAGCTCATCCATCATTTCACGCAATACTGGAAAGATAAAATGTCTGCCAAATCCAGAAAGACTTTAGCATCTGATGGTTATGGCCATCGGATTGAACAGTAATATAAAGCAGTAATACCTTGGCAGTCGGACAAATGTCAATTGCAGACTGCTCAAATTCCATGCACCTATTAATATCTTTCATCAGTCACAAAATAGAACAGTTTTTAGTAGAGAAACACAGGCATCTTTGGTTACAAAGTCGCAAAGAGATTCAATTACAATTTTCTTTTTATTTACATGGGTTTACAAATCAATTATTATGTGTACCTCTTTTAGGCATGGAGGACATATGAACGAGCGGGACAATATATGCATCAGCTCTTTGTTTGAAAATAAAAGTTTCACTTCATCAAACAATGTACTTTGGCAGATGAAGGCAGCACCTTTTACTTGGTCCTTCTGTGATCTTCATAGAGGTAACTATGGATGGCTTCATAGAAATAACTCAGAATCAACACTAGTGCAATAAGTGCAACTCCAATGGTGCTTTGTTTTAGAAGGGTTCTGCTTTTTGCCCTTGAAGAACTTGAAATGAACCCTAGTTCTGATAGTTTCTTGTGTGATACTGCATAATCTCTGGAGAATGCTTCTTCATCCTGCCACAGCAACAGAGGATACTTAAAAGAAAGCATACAACCATGTTTAGTCTTCAGATCATTTCAACAAAGAATACGATACGGCTGATTGTCCACAAAAAAATACAGAAGTAGGAAGGGTTTGAAAGATGTAAACATTTCTCAATATCCAACTTGAAACATGTTACCCTTGCATAGAGCTCCACATAAGGACGGAATACAGGATCTTCTACCAGAGCCCTGTCAGTTGGAAGTTTCAAGAGATCATCTGAGTCCTTCCTTAGCAGCTCCCTGATTAAAAATATTCAATGTCAGACGTAATTTAATTCCCCATAACTGTGTTATAAGGAAAATAAGAACAGATATGAGAATGGTCAAGTTTCTGTCTAAAATCTTACACAAAGTATGTGTTATCAAACTTCAGAGGATTCTTAGTCCAAGTGCCATCAAATCCTGACCTCTCTTGATGTGCCCTTCCCTAAAATTTTCAAACATATCCATCTAAATTGTTCACAAAGAGGGACAAAAAAGAGGTATCCATGATGGATGCAATTCCATATGTCGTTACCAGGGTATGGCCACCAGACAAAAGCACAATATCCTTATCAGATAGACTCATCCGATAGAAGATCTCCCTCAGATGTTGTGCACCTATAATAAACTTTGAGTAAGTGTTTACTTCTTCTTGATGGTGATAAAAATGATTGAGCAAAAGAAGAACCCAGATTCAATTTCTTAACAGGGTATTGGAAAATTGCTTAAATATCTGCTTGATAGATTGCTGCCAGATGGCTTGTTCTGTCACAGTGACAGTTGCTTCTCTTGTTATGGCAGATTTTTACATGTATTATGAGAGGATGTGGAAGTAAACATGCCTGCCATTCCTCCATGGCATCCCCCATCTACATGGTAACAAGTAGTAGATGAATAACCTCTACTTGTTGAAACAGGAAACTCCTTTTTGTCAGCAATTTTTCACAATCCCAAACCATTATTTCACTTAAATCTCTGTGTTACATGGATTTTGGTATGCTGTTGGGAGCAGTTGCATGTCTAGGTGTTAAATTCATCTAATCCTCATATCAGTGGACTCTGGGACTCAAACTATATACTGTATTTATATTTTTAACTTATTTATGCTAAGAAATAATAAAGCATGGTACTACATATGCACTATATAAATTTTTTCCTTGTTCAAAATAATTAAGTGTATAATGAAGATAAAAGAGGAATTCTTTTGTGAGTTCACATTGTTTGCAATGTCTTGCATTACCAATCATGCAGTGCCAAGGAGACATGCAGGTAACTGGTAACATGATGTCCTAGTTGAGATCTAAATACCTGCCAATACATAGGGGTTCTGTGTCCACCAGAAAAATACTAATGGTTATATGTGTCTCTGTGGCACCACTTAGTTGGTAACACAAGAGGCATCACACACTTAATATCACAGACGATTTCCCATGTCTATTCATAATACAAGAAATGAATACTGTGAAAGAACTAGACATACTTGTGAAGGATCCAACATCAACCCAATAGTGATACCCCTTTCATGTTTGTGATGTGTCAATGAATTTATAACAGCTACTTTAGGATGAATACAAGAGACATAAATGATCCCCCATCTACACTAAAATACATACCAGACAAACTCCCTCAACATTTTTTACTTGTATTGATTTAGCTTGGGTCTCCTTCCAACTTAGATGTAATTATTTTTTTCACGTAGATTGTGCAAGATTCATGACCCCTAGATATACTTACTATTCTGAGAAATAAATCATTTTCTACCACACAAAAAATATAAGTACTGAAGCATGACCCAAGCAGGGATGACCAGGGTGGAGTAGCTTCCAGTATCAAGATGGTGTATGTATATTAGGTAAGTTATACAGAGTACATGAACACGTGCTCTAGTCAGTATTTCAATTTCAAGTTATAAACTGAAGTCAACTGAGGGAATGTTGTCCACTCTAATCTAGAACAACATATTTTCAATGAACACCTTATTTTCCCTAATGCAATAGTGCTTTGATATTTATTTTACTTACACAACCAACAGAATATGTATGCTCTGTGACCTATATGTATAACATAATAATGAATCCATCTTTAAAGACACTAACATGTTGCTCATAATGTGACTAAATAACAGATGTTCATTTAAGAACTAGATATAAAGACGTTTTAGGGGAATAAAATTATCTCAAAATGATACTGAGAAACCTTGTTTAGCATCGGGAAGCCGCCCTTCCTCCGGAGAAACCATTGAATCCTAATAGGAAACTAAAAGAAGTCAGTGAAAAAGCAGGGGTAAATGTATGTGCTATGTCGCTGTGATCTGCCAGATCAACATACCTTTCTACCAGGAACGAAGTCAATGGTGGGGCCTCCAGTGACCTCAACTGCAACAACCCCAGCAAGCTGAAATGCAATCGGTTGACAATGACTTGGGCCTTTATTTGCAAAAGTGAACTACTAGCAGTAATGAGAATTAAACATCAACTATAACAATCCCAAGCTTATCAAGTTACTAGCCACCATGTTTCTTAAGAACCCATTAAATCCTAAAAAAAGGATAACTCCATTGTCTAGCTTGAGCAGCCAAGAAAACAAGACAGAACAATTGGAAATTATTATAATATTCATTGCATTTCTGTCCATAACTCTTACCAACTCAACTCCACATGTGAAAATCGTATCACACAAAAATTAGTATAACGGTGCATTTCATCAGTCTGCTTTTCCTCATGGATATACTCACAGCATACAAAAGAACAAGAAATAAAGAAATAAAGAAAGAAATGGCTTTTTCACTTTCCTCACCTGGTAAAGATCTGCATATGTAATCTTAGGATGTTTGGCCTTCACTTCTTCTGATAACAGAACAGAACAACCCTTTAAAAAAAATCCTCAATTTCCAATGATTTTTTTATAAGAAGTTTACAGCAAATTTGTTATGATAAAATATTGAAGCACATAATTTCACACACAAACAACAAGATGTTAAAAACTCTGCTTCAAACAAAATATCGCCAGTAGAAGCAGTGAACTGCAAAATTGCTGATAATGGAAATATATGAGAATAAATGCATAATAAAGATCAAATTTTGTGTCCCACGACGGAGATCATCTCAGAAATTAACTTGATTGGATGATTCAAAAACTCTCCATGCCTTGCATGAGCACTAGGTTTATGATATACCAAGCTGTGATGTCAAGTCTCTGCACTCAGTTGCTTTAGAAAGTAATACCACAATGACTCAAGAACCATAATCTTCTAGCATTAGCTGACAGTAATTCACGTGATGTCCTCAAAAAGATGCATCAAAATCTACTGGACTCATAAATTGAAGTTTGACAATATATTGATACCAAATAATATTATCAAGTAAATAAAAAAATTGCCTTGAAAGAAATGAAATAAATCAACAGATTGTATGTTTAAAAAAGTTGCATGCAACATTGGTTTAAAGCAAAAGCCTATCACTTATACAAAAAGACCAACTGTCATCATCCGTAATATGTTCAAATTTTAACAACCCAAAAGTCAAGTTTCTAATATCATAAGTAGTTCTTCTCCACCCTTGACAGACAATTTCACAACATCATATCCTTTGGAAAGCAGATTATTCTGGATCAACATCACATCCAACAGTCCTTAAAAGTTCTATAGTTGAACATTAAAAGCAATAATGATGGGTCACAGTAAGAAAATAAAATTACTCTAATTATCTAAATGTAGTTCTTCCAATCATTTTCAGTCGTAAAAATTAAGACAACTGTGAGCAACAAGCACCACTTTAAAGCTTCAACATAGTGATGCACCCATATAAAGCTAAATTTCAGGCCTCAAATCATGTATACACCAAAAGACATTGAACACTAAATAATGATTCAATGAACACAGGAGTTTGACAAGATGGTATGAAGTACCAAAAGATCAAATATGGTATATTGCAAAGAAAGCAACCACTAGAAACAGAAAATTAGTTAAGAAACAATTGGACATTCAGACGAAAATGCTTACCACATAAATCTATTGCTGTTTTCAATCCTTTATTTGAACTATGGTTGTATTCTTTCTCATTCCTGATAGAGCCATTAGGGCCACCTGTTTCTGTGTCAACATCGTAAGTGCCTGCATCATGCCACCTGCCAGAGAAAATGAAAAGAAAAGGGAGAATTTTACCATTGTAAGCAGAAAGAAACATAATTACTATGGGCAATCTTTTGTTCATTCCACACAAGAAGGAAAAGAAAAGCATTTTGAAAGGATCGTCAAAGCCTTTATATACTACATAATAGTTAATACTAGTATCCTTATCCTCACAAATGTTGCAAAATTCAGATGAAATATTATTATGTCAAGTGTTCTCGTTTTCCTGTTTCCTATTTCAGGTAAAACTGGGAGAAGTGTGATGCATAAGCTTAGGAAATATCATGAACAAGAGAGAGAACATGTCTTTTTAGTTTTTTTCAGGTTCGCACATAAAAAAGATTTCCATTTTTTACTTTTATAAGATTCATTACATATGTTGGGTCTAGAATAAAAAATTTTATTTCCATGAGTTAATTGACTGACTTTACAAACTCCATTGGGAGAGTTAAGAGAACGAAAAGTTCCACATGTTAATGTTAGAATAACATGCAGAAACAAATCTGCAACGGATCACATGTTTATGATTGTCAAAAATCTAAAACAAAGCAATCAGATACAACTCCTTAGTGTTTAACAGGGCAAGCAACATTAAGTAACAACCACAGGATCCATAATAAAAACTATTAAATAGATCATCAAACAATAGAAATCACTTCCATAATAAACTAACGACAGAAAAACTAGAAACGCTGAAAGTGAATTAAATTAACAAGAGCCAAAAATGAAGACGAAGATATAGGGAAACAAGAAGATAGACGAAATTCAAATATTCGCGTGTAGAACGCGCAAAAACTTAACAAATTCCGGAAAGGAGAACGAGAAGTCAACGAAAATATTGAAAATATGAGAACCAAATGAGAAAAACAGAACCAAGAAACCCAAAATTCTAATTTCAAGCAAATACATATAAATTACAGAAGGGGCGGAAAGAGCATAAGTAAATGAAAATAGAAAGAAACATTACGCCAAACGAAGCATGATGGGTGCGCATTGCTTGCTGGATATAAGTGAACGAACATCTCGACGAGCCTTCTCTATCTCCTTCAGATACTCTGCATCAACTACCGTTTTCGCCATTAGAACTGAAGGTAACTAAGCTTCAAGCACAAAATCCAGGTAGTTGAACTGGGTTTATGCTAACTTATATCAAAAGAATTTAAGGAACTATCTCTTTGCTCACCAAGATCAAAAGAAGCAGAAAAGAATCGGACAACATTGCATTGAAGGAATGGATATGCAAGTGATGAAGCAAAGGATTGATTTGCTTCGGAGAAAATTAAATAAAGAAAAAGAGAGGGAAGGCGCCGCGACTTATGGAGATACCCGAGAGAATGTGCGCAGACAAGGCATGTTTTCTCTACCTTGGCACCACTTAAGGGAGGACACGTTGGGCCTTTTTGCATTGGATGGGCCTGAGCTCAATGATCGAGATGGGTCGGGAGAAATTCGATGAAGCCCAAGCCCACGAACCCTACTCGTGTCCGTCCAGAATTTTATTTTGTTTTTAATTACTTTTTTCATTCCTGTGCCATACGAGAAAGCTGACCAGCACGTTCTCAAACATTGTGTAGAATATCTCCGCATTTCCCCTGCTTCCAAACATCGAGAACACCATTATCTCTGGTCTCCACAGTCCACACTCCACTAGACGAAGAAGCCACAGGCTCCCTCGTGTTCTGTCTCATTGCATCGAATTAATAAACGGTATTTAGCAGGAACTAATAATAATAAAAATGCTTAAGGGGTAATTTAACAAACGAATGGTGGGCATGTTACATTCACTGGCTCACTGCTGATGTTGGTGGGGATCTGGAACCGGATCTTACCGCAAGGCTGTCATTGGAATTTAATTAACAGTCAGTTCCGTTTGCATTATGTCATATATATATATAATGATACTGGTGGATATGCATAGGCCGGATATACATTTGGAGGCGTGGGCATGCCTATGATGTGACTTTATTGATACTTGTTGGGACCCGAATTATATCTTTTGAGTTACATTTGGAGGCGTGGGCATGCCTATGATGTGACTTTATTGATACTTGTTGGGACCCGAATTATATCTTTTGAGTTGTTGAACTATGATTTCTTCGATATGTTGTTACCTGGTTATACGTGACTTTACGGTTGTATGTACAATTTGATACCGACGTTATTGTTTGATTTATATGATGGATTTCTGCATTTTATATCACATGGATTATTGGGATTCTATTGGATTACTCGGATTAGACGTGTTATCGTCATGGTATATGTGTTGCACCGTGACATATTTTTAGAACTGAACTAAATGGTTTTGTGCATGCATGTGCTGCTCACTGGGATATTCGTATCTCATTCCGTTTGTTTTTGTTTTGTTTTCAGATTCATGTGAAGATTTGAATATAGTGGCATTCTCAACCACATTTGAAAATAAAGATTAGTTGAGTACGTTTGAATAAATCAGGAGTCATATTTTATTTGAACTCTTTCATTGTTATCTAGATTAGTTGTTATCCAGAAAAAAGGTTGTTAGTTGTTTTCTTTATTTAAGGCTTTGTTTGTTTCACCAGAAAATATTTTCTTTTCCAAGAAAAAATTTTCCGGCACAAAATTTTCCATTGGAAAATTTTTTTCTAGGAAAAGCTTTTCTGTTTTTTTTTTCCATTTTGAATGTTTGGGCTAATTTTCTGGAATTTTTGTTTCGTATGTAGGCCCATAGGGACTACTTGCAGTTAAAGTTAAAAAACTAGGAAAAGTGAAAGTTAAATGTTTTGTTTTAAACCTTCAACCGTTTAAAATATCAACAGTGGCATATAACTTTATCAAATTCTCAAACGTCAATCACTTGCTCTGATCGACTGTAACGAAGCATCTGGTTAGATCAGGTTGCTGCTTAACTGATCGTCTTCAAATTTTCCAACTGAGCACAGCAAATGCACCATTCATTTTCTTGGCACTCGCATTTGGTTAGATCAGGTTATTGATTTTGGGACTATTTAGACAATTTAATGGTTGCGATCGACTGGATGAAAAATATGACTGATGTTGAGCAAGTCAGCAAAGTAATTATGGAAACAGATGCTTTGCCTAACACTGACCACTTCTCCTTTCCTGTCTATCGGCTCGAGTATTTAAAATGCTTGCTAGGCAGTGGCGGAACCAGGAGTACAAATTGGAGGGGGCAAAAAAAATTTTCAATTAACACTTATACATGAAATATAAAAATTCCAAGGAATTAGAGGGGCAAACCAGAAATTTTAGGGGGGGCAAAACGTAAATTTCAATTAAAAAATATAGAAAAATATGTATATTTAATTAAAAAATAAAAATTTAGGGGGGGCAATTGCCCCCCCTAGCTAAAGGCTGGTTCCGCCACTGTTGCTAGGTACTGCAGACGGTGGCTCTTCAGTTCCACCGGAAAAGATGGCATCTACGGAAACGATCTTGAATTTTGGCAAATTGTCTCAGAAAGTAGTTGCAATCGCAACCGGAGAAGCTCATACTCTTGCTCTCACAGGTGAAGTTGAAAGAAAAAAGAGGAAGGGAAGAAAACTATAAGGGGAGCCTCTTGTGCACTTTAGGCTTCGAGAACCTCCATTAAAAGGGTGTCGTGGTCATTTTTGTTTACTTGGAAAGATTAGTTTCAGAAAAAGGAGTCGGGCAATGTACTTGGAGATTCCGGAAAATAACTTCCGCCAAATTTTCTGAAGTTGGGAAAATATTTTCCCCGGTTTTGGATTTTCCCCTGAAACAAACAACTAGAAAATGTTAAATTCCTGGAAAACATTTTCTTTTCCCTATTTTTCGGTGAAACAAACATAGCCTAAGAGTTTGATGGGAAGGAAAGAAGACTTGAAAATTTGAATTAAGAATTATCTATTGTTCTGACTGAGATCCTCAAACTAGGTGAGACGCCTATTCTTTGCTAGTATTTTTTTTTAATGTGAATAACATCTTTATTCTCTTTTCATTATATTTTTCTACATTATATAAGTGTTGATCGGATATGATTGTCTGCGTGTTTTGTTTTTTGTTTTTTTCTAAGCACAGATCTTGGAGGTGGCAATTTGTAATCTAAACCATCAACCCGCTTAAATTAGTCTTCATGTACACAAACTAGGGTTTAAAGATTTGGTGGCTTCAAATTTCGCTGAGCACTCTCCGAATCCCAACGAAAAATACACACTCTTCCTTCTTTTCTATCGAATCGATCATAACCACTGTCTACATTCCATGAAATTGTACACCACAAATAGGAGCTAACGAACAGACCTACGATCCCATAAAAAGACGTCACAATTCCTTGTGGAAAAAAAAAATTATTTGCTAAGACCTGTTAATAAGCTATAGGTTGTCTGTAGCTTCCTCCAAGCCATTTGAACTCATTTTTAATTTGTCAATTTCAGGTAAAGGTATAAAAAGCTTCGTAAACATAGCCCCAAGTTGCCCAATAATAATAAAAAGGAGCATGTATCATCTGTACCCAAATTATCATACACCCATTCATTTGCACCGATCATTTTAAGAGAGAAAAATGACTTTTTGAAGTGGGATGAACCAATCACAAATGGTTGGTGGATTGATGCACGATAAATTAGGTGAAGATGATTTCTGTTCAATAAAAAGGAGAATATAAAAAGGAGATTGGGTTTCTAAGAGTAACAACAATCGCAGCAATTGTTGTATGAACGTTTGCAAGATTGGGCTGCAAACTATATTCAATTGCTTTTGTGAGCATTATTTGGAGGGATGCTAAGGCCAAATACCTTTATAACGTGCAATCTATTTGCTCGTTGTAGAGGATTTCTTTCCATCGTAGATTTCTACCCTTGATGTTATATATTAGAAGAGTCATTTTCAAAGTCTTGGAAGGGTATTTTCGCCATAATGCCCGATATCTTGGCTATTTCTCTCTGGTTCGCGCTGACCGAGCTCTCCCAAAAAGGCAAGATCATGAATATTCAAACAAATTAATTTCCCGAATCATCCGCCTTTATTCCCAAAATAACTCCAGGCTCCCTCATTTAGTCCGTTTCCGAATTGAGCTTCGACAGGGCCGTTGAAAACTTTGACTGACCAAAATACCCTGCTTGAGTGCGACAGGAATATTGCAGTAATTTAAGTAGTATTCGTACGCCTCTCTTCCCTGCATCACAGTTGAAGCTCAATTACTGGGTGTTCCGTGAATCAGTTTCAAATGATTGGGGGCAAATTTGTCATGTAAAATTGAAATAAACAAGGGTTTTGCACCCTGCCCAACACACAGTCCGTGTCCATCTAAAGAAGCTCTGTGCTGTTCTGCAATTCTGCTGTGCTGTTGCTTCCCCTTGCATTCCAAGGGAACCAACTACATTGAAAGGAATAGAGAAGAGGATTGCAGACACAAAGCAGGGCAAGCGTTGAAGAGCACCCAAGTTTATGAGGAGAAAGAAGAATTTTTGTTGAGATTTTGGAAGCAAAAGGGGAGCCTTTCCATGTTAAAAGAGAGAGGACTAATCGGAGATAAGGAACCATCTTTTCTTCAAGATAAGCATGATAAAGAGACAGAAGCAGCAGCCTTGGGTCTTTGCTGGCAAAGCCATGACAAGGAGAAATGCCGGAAATAACAGCAAGTAGAGGAGCCCAGATGGACTTTGATTGAAAATATCAACAGCGACGGCAACGACCGGAAAGAAGGAGAAGATCAGAAGATGGGTTGTTGTTATTCGAGGGTAGATAAAGAAGAGATGGTTTCACGTTGTAAAGCTCGAAAAAAATACATGAAGCAACTAGTGGAGGCCAGACACGCTTTCTCTGCTGCACATGTCATGTATCTAAGGTCCCTTCGGAGCACTGGCTCTTGTTTGCTTCAGTTCGCCGGCGCTGAAAGTAATCTCCACAACCATCACCACGTTCAACATAAAATGCCTCCCCTTCTTCCTTCTCCATCACCTGCATCGCCAACCCTGCCACCTCCACCGCCGCCACCGATGAGTCCCAGCACTGACAACTGGACTTCCGTCACGGCCTCTCCTGCTCTCCCTCCTCCACCTCCTCCCCCACCTTCAAGCTGGGACTTCTGGGATCCATTTGCCCCTTCTTCGTCAAGGTCTGTCACTGAAGAAGAATGGGAGGCCACGACAACGACATCCGATGTCCCCATTACTTCGGCTGGGGCCAGTTTGGCTGCTCCGCCTTCTGTTGTTAGTGGGTATTCAAGGGAAACCGCAAGCGAGCTCGCTATGGTGGTTTCCAACAACACCAAAGATCTTGTTGAGATTATCAAGGAGGTTGACGAGTACTTCCTCAAAGCAGCCGATGCTGGTGCCCATGTCTCACTGCTCTTGGAAGTTTCAAGTTCCAGTTTTACCTCCCAGAGGACAACTGGTTAGTGGTTCTCCCTTTCTTGGAAGTACTGTTGCGTTTTCTTATCTTGTTTGATGCAATGGCTTTTCCGTTTAAATCCCCGCAGGTAAGGTTTATAGCTATGGAAGGAATCTCAGTCCACTATCATGGACAAGGGGAAATTCGAAACCAAGGAGTTTCGTAAGGTTAGGTGAGGAGATGACTGCGGGAGATGTTGCTGGCGGAGGCGTTCTCAAAACCAGCCATTGTTCTACTGTTGAGAGGCTTTATGCCTGGGAGAAGAAACTATACCAGGAAGTCAAGGTATTCCTGCCCTCACTTCTCGTATGACTGTATTTTGCCCTTCCCCCCGTTCTTTTTAATCCTTGCTTTTTCTTGGTTCGTTGAACGTGATTTCTCTTGTTTTCTTTCTGGATTTTCAGAATTTTACCTTATTATGTTACAGTGACAACTCAGTACAGAAACCCGTTTCCATTTGCTATTTTCATCCTTGATACATGGTTTCTACTTTCTAGTCTTGTTCTCTTCGGACCCATGAAGGACATTCAATAATTGGAGTCCTCGACTCGAAATATGAAAGGAAAATTGTAAATGTATCTTTGAATTCATGGATATAGTCTCACCAGTTTCGTTGCTTTGTCTCAGAATGCTGAGAGTATGAAGGTAGAGCATGAGAAGAGGGTGGCCCAGCTGAGGAAGCAAGAGTATAAGGGGGCTGATTATTTGAAGATTGAGAAGAGCAAGAAAGAAACTGAGAAGTTGGAGTCAAGGATGGCTGTTGCTTCTCAGGCCATTGAGACTACCTCTGCTGAAATCATCAAACTGAGGGAAGCAGATCTTTATCCACAACTTCTTGAACTTGCAAAAGGGTTAGTCTTCTTCTCATTCCTCTGACCATGACTTATTTTTCTTTTTATTTTCCTCCGTGAGAAGGCCATGGTTATAGAACATTTTGTTTTTGAAAAGGAACACAAGTGCCCATTTAGTAGTTAATGCCCAATATGGTCTTTCGACTTGGTCAAACCTGATATTTTCGTTCAGAAGAGATGATACTGTAGAAATTGCTTTGACAATTTTGACTCCTTTTGGTCCGTACTGCTAAGTGCTAACTGAGCATTTCATGAAATCCCTCACGATGGTTTATATGGCCCCAAACGCCTATTCTCAAGTGGATTAACTGTACAGTCACTGGCTTATTTTGATGGGCAATTGTTGTTGACTTTGTTTGCATTATGTATCTTGTTTGTTTTTGTTAACATGCTTTATTAAAATTTAAAGTTCTACAATTCTTTGAGGTTAAAAAAAACCATGTAATTTTCTGTGTTACAATTTGGAGCTGCAGCATGGTTTTGTCTTGCCTAATTGGATGATTCGAATGTTATGCATACTGGTGTGTTTGTGTCACTATAGATCAATAAGCATTGTATCAAGTCATGCTGAACACCCAGAGCATGGAAGATGCCACATTATCAGCTCATTCAAAATGATTATAACCACTTCTGAAATCTCTGCTGTTTCTGTAAACAATGATATACTTGGCTTTCAGATCTTGAACTAAAGTAGATTTATTGTGTCTGAAAAAGCACAATTTGACTAACTGAGCATGATGAATGGGTCCTTGGAATGGTGACCAGTAATGGGTGTTTTCCTGGTCACCTCCATGGAACAAATGTATTTGTATTGGTAGAGCTGCAGATGTGTATTGTATATGCACCAACTGATTGAAAGCTCAATTTCCCTTTTTCTGGTTTGCAGGTTAACATGTATGTGGAGAAGCATGTATGAGTCCCACCAGGTCCAGACCCACATAGTTCAGCAGCTCAAGTTCTTAAATACTTTCCCGTCTGCAGATCCAACCTCTGAGATTCATCGGCATTCGACTCTACAACTTGAGTTCGAAGTCCAGCAATGGCAACTTGCCTTCTGCAACGTTGTCAAGACTCAACGAGACTATATCCACTCCCTCACAGGCTGGTTGCGGCTCAGCCTCTTCCAATTCAACAATGACCTACTAACCAAAACCAAACAGAGCTCAATATACACGCTTTGTGAAGAATGGCATCTCGCACTCGATAGGATTCCAGACAATGTGGCTTCTGAGGGAATCAAGAGCCTTTTAACAGTAGTGCATTCTATTGTAGTACAACAAGCAGAAGAGAATAAGCAAAAAAAGAGGTCAGAAGCTGTGTTTAAGGAGCTTGAGAAAAAGGTTGTCGAGCTTCGATCATTGGAGTGCAAATACGGTCCATTTGGAATGTCCGAATCTTCTGGGTCCTCAAGGCATCATGAAAAAGTTGCAGCAAAGCGGGCGAAGGTGGAGATTATGAAAGCAAGAGCGGAAGAAGAGAAAGCAAAGCACGAGAAGTCAGTAGGCGTGACAAGAGCGATGACTCTAAACAACCTGCAGATGGGATTTCCACATGTGTTCCAGGCAATGACGGGCTTCTCAAGGGTGTGCATGCATTCGTTTGAATCTGTTTGTAACCAGCCCAAAAGCACTGACGAGGGCCATGAGTTGAAAAGGATTCTTCCTTAAGAAGGGAGACTCAATCCACGTCCTTTATGCAGGTATCAGCCAGGTAAATGGACTTGTCGATGGTTTAAGATGTATCCGTCTTTTGTACGGTAGAAGTGGATCTCAAATACGTCGGTTGGTGATATTCATTGTCGGCCAACAAACTCGATCTCTATGGAGTTTTTTTGAAGGGGAAATTGGTGTATATAGAAGAACGGGTAAATACTTTGCTTCAAAGCTCTCGTGTGTATCTATTAGCAGCAGGCTTGATCAAAGACGCTGAACTGCATTGTTGATTCAGTCAGTCCCATACAGAAGGGAAGTGGTTATGAATTGGGACCGTTACCATTAGCAATTATGATTCACGGTTTATAACTTACCATGTTTTTCCGTCTGTTTCTTTCTAACGGTTTATAGCCAGCTTTGCTTTGCTTTGTCATAGGACCTTTACAGTGTTCAAATGGTTCATTTTTTTTTTCTTTTTTGCCTATTTTTTAAAGACTCAAAAAAAATAAAAAGAAAAAAAGAAAAGAGAGAAATACCTTGCTTCGACTGCCGTTTTTCTGAGTTTCACAGGGCACAAATTGTCTGTATGAAAAATAACTCAAGCTAAAAATAACATCATTTATCGTACAAAACGAAAAGAAGAATAAAAAAAATTTGACGACCGGTAATGCATGTGATAAAACCTCAAAACGCCTCATTGGGTACGTCAAATTGTCTTAGCCTGACTAGAGAGAGTCCCCTATCAAAGACAAATGGACATTGAATATATTACAATTTAAGTATATACTCGAAAATCAAAGTTGTGCTACGAGGATTAAAGAAACCATTGTGATCCCCTAACCAGTTAATCAAATAAGCAGGTTAGGAATAGGAAACCAACTTTAATTTCTCGAGGGGGTAAAAAATAAAACAAAATAACAGGATGAAAGACTGAACCATGTAGACTAACCACCCAAAAAAAAAAAAAAAAAAACAAAAGAGGAGAGGAGAGAGCCATGAAAGTACATTCAATTACAAAACAGATTATGAACTAGTCAGACCCGATCCAAATACCCATAATTATCCTTTAGGATTCTGCAAACCTGTACAGACTACTTGAAAATTGAGAATAGGATACTTCAAAAAAGGCAACAAGTAATTGCAAACATCTTGCAGCCTCTATTCTCAAAAATTCTTACAAATAAGAAAGCCATCTTATTTTTGGGACACAGCTATACTCACCACTCTTCTATTTCATCTTCAATTTCCTCTGAAACCACACCTTCAAAACTATCTACATTCATCTGATCAACGCCGTCTTCTTCAGGCTTGTTTACCTGCACCAATTCCTGATGAGCTTGAAAATCTTCCAATGTTCTAACCCCAAGAGATCTAAGCATAGGTTTGTACTCGGTGGCCATAACAGAGAGGTCATATGAGTTCAAACCACTGTAAGCTTCGTATCTCCACCGTACCATCTCCTTCTGCATGCGCATATCAAAATCAACCAATATGCAAGGAAGGGATCATTATATCTAGAGCTAGGTGATTCAATAGCTTCAACCAAAACCACTTATCAGCTGGCTCAAAGTAAACAGAGCACCCATGGGATATGCCACACTTAATGCATATATAAGAATATCAAATCAAATTCTTCATGTTTTTATTTTTCTACTTTCAAATAATGAAGAAAAATTCTTAATTGTCCGCCTACGAGTGTTGACCTGTAATCAGCTACAAGCATGACATGTTTTCACAACAACCAACACAAATTTTGTTCATGGTACTATCTGTATTGATTGAACAACCATGCGATCAATTGTGACAATTCAAGCAGTGATCCACCCATTACACAATTCAAGCAGTGAGCCACCCATTACATGGACCATGAACAAGTCTATAAACAGAAAGAACCATGCTTTACAAGCTGAACGTAGAAACCCAGTAATACAAAATTTGCATCAAACAGCTTGTTATTCAATGTAGAGTAAACTACTCAAATGAACGGGCAGTATCTAATTAGATCATAAACAAAGAATTCCAGGAGGTCATGTTACCCACCTTGTTGCGTGCTAAAGATTGCTCAACCTGCCATAGCTTTGGGCCACGAATAGCATGCCACCTGCATCGTGATAAAACATAAATTCTTCACATAATACATAGAATAAACAAGCACACAAAGGTATACCTGGAACTCAAGGGATGTGAGTTTCCAAATAGCACCCCTCGTGTAGCAACAGAGGCGGCAGCTGGTTGTGCAACACTTTCGAACTTATATTTGCTCCAAATTGTATGGGGCCATATGTTTCCATGAGAATTGGAAGCCACAAGGCGGTCTGCGTCACTTAGATAAGAAGCTACAGTCCATGCATCATCTATTGCTTCATCACTTAGAAAATCCAAAACTGCAATAAAGGGAGCTTCTAAGAATTTCTCAAAAAGTCAGAAGAAAGTTTGCCACCATTTTTTACAGATATACTGAAGTAACCTTAATGAAGAGAATAAATTTAATTGGATGACTAGAATTCATTCATGAAAGAGATTGACCTGACATGATGATCAAGCTACGATCTATTTTCCCTTCAGTAACATGTCATGCATGCAACTACCTAGAGATTCCTCATGTATTATGTAGTATATGAAACAATTGTAAAAAATCTCATTGACCATCAAACAGAATGCATACATAATTCAACATATAAATTCTGCACATTAATGCGCTGACACTGTTTTTCATGGACATGTGCCCATCTCTCAGTGATATAAATCATAACCAACTTCCATATCTAATAAGTACTTTTACCTAACCATACAAGTCTCACTCCAGATTCTAGTCAAAGTATCAAAAATGAAAAATAGAAGCCTCCAAAATTTTTATTTCAAAAATGAATATACCAGTAATCTAGTAATCTGCCACCATCTATTTGAGGCATCATGAATTCATGTCAAAAGTCACCACAATCTAACATTCCTATAGAAAATGAGAAAGTTCCAAATAAATAGGATAACTACCATTCTCATGCAAAAAATCAGCAATAAGCCTTGCTTGTCCATGTGCTTGAGAAAGGACCTTTTCTGGAGCATCCATTTTCAATGGTAATCTTCTGAACCTCTCCTTTAGAAGGATTACGTTGTGCCCTACAAATAGAACTGTTAGTTTAGAAAAGATATGTAAGGAGATAACCTTCCAATATTTCAGTAGAAAAATGTTAATAACTTCAAATCTCGACAATTCAAATAAGAACTACTATTATACATCCAAACAGATGTATCGTCCTCTCGTCAATTTCACCAACTTGTGCTCAATAGCCATACTCATGATGCAGAATTGAATAGAGCCCACTTCTGTTTTTTTTTAATCAGAACTATTTTCTTCTGTTCATCCTGTCATATGGTTATAAAAAGTTTGGTTTTTAGCAATTTGAGTCAAACAGTTAATATCATCATCACAATCCTTGAGAGTTCCAAATTTGAACAAGGATTGTACACGTCCTTTCATTCTTTTTTCCCCCTCACTCCAATGTGTTTTGAAGATGGCTTAACTGCACCACCCAGGTAAACAATATTACATGATATAACACAAAAATTGGCTTTTAATATTTTATTTCCACAACTTCTCCACGTTAAGAATAGGAATAATATACCTTATATCCTCAAATCCTTTTGAAGTTAGGCATTGACTTTAGAATATACCATACAAACTCTGAACAGGTAAGTTCAGGATAAAAGATAACTGCAATACATCATCAAGCATAGACAGACATTTATTTGTAAATCCAGCTATAGAGTAGTTTCTGAAAGTTCAAGGATCAAAAGACACTCCATTTGGTACACCAGAAATCTAAGGCAGCTTCCTAGATAGGATGGTTTTGAGCATCCAACAAGATCAACGATTACTATGCCATCAGAATATTTATCTTAACAGTCAGTAGATAGGATGGTTTTGAGCATCCAACCAGATCAATTTCTAGCACAGCTTACCAGGGAGAAACCACCAATGGTGATTCCATCATCCCTGAGTTTATGCCAGGTCATATATCTAGCCTGTAGATCAACCATCTTCAACACTCCATGAAATAGGCAATAGATTAATTCATGTTAATTTATATCTTCCTACACTCTGGAATTAAGCGAAATATATATCACCTGAGTCAGCAGCATATGTGACCTCTCTTTTGTTGTGCAGAAACTTTCCCAAGGCATGAAATAGGGAGAGTGTTTCATCTCTGCCAAATGGTAAAGAAAATCCATCATCCACCAAAGCAAGCGCATTGGACTTGTCTTCTGGATGAGAAATAGTCATAGTTGAAAACGGTGAAAAAAGAGTTGCGTCTGGTCTCAAACAGAAGTACTGTAACGATGTAATAGCATGTCTGATATCACCTCCACTGGCTTTTGCTATCTGTTCAATCTGCTCAGTTGTCACGTTACACTGCTCTTTGCTACATATGTTTGAAAGAGTCTTCTTGATGGCATTTACTGTAAGAGGATTAAAAGCCACCTGAATGAAGTTTGCCAAAAGCAATTTGAAATACACCTTCAGTAAGCATTAAAAATTTCAGAATTCAAGCTGTATCAGCTCAAAGAATGGCACCTTAGAAGCTCCAGAATTCTCAAGAGATGATTGAAGTTCTTCCCAGTAACTTGTAGTATTATCAGCTGAGTCGGCTTTACCATACTCCGTTATCAAGATTGCTGTTGGAATCTGAGTTGATTTCACAAGAACATTTACGCACCTCCTGAGCCTCCCATAAGCAACTTTTCCATTCATAAGAGGGAGATCATCAATTAAAAGTATAGCTGGCATTTTTGATCCTCCAATGTATGATGATGGAAGCATTCCATACTTTCTTGTTCTCTCAACAAAATTTTCAAACTCATCCAACTTTGATGCATATTGTATACCTAGTTATGTATCAGCTTCAGTTGTATATATAAGAATAGACTGCATTATGAGAAAGAAAATGACCTCTTCATCCTTAATTTTATGCCAAATAAACTATTCATTGTGGAGATTGCTGCCCAAACAGATCTCCAAATGGATACATTAAAAGGTAATGTGACCGTGATGGGTGCATCATCATAAACCATTTGTTTAAATTTTCCAGCCTGACCTAAAAAGTATTCCTCCTTTGTTTGTTCATGATGAGATGCACTTGAAATACCTGAACTGGAGTTATGTATGTGCTCTTGCCATAGTGTGGGTATAGGAGTATTCCATTCGCACAATCTTGCTCCAAGATGAGATGCAATCACATGGACAGTTGTCTGCATCACATATGATGATAGTTTCAAGAGATAATTAGGATGTATTTTGCAACAAGCTCTATGCAGCAAGAAAATCTACTGTTTCTACAGGGAACTATTGTAAGAAGATAGCAAAAATAAGAATACAACTTATTATTTATAGGAGTGTAAGCATGAATCAACAATCAGACTTCCAAACTACTGAACCCAAATCCACATTAAGAAAATTCTAGAAAATATTTGGTTACTGAATTATCTATAGCAAGATCAATTCCAAAAAGAAAACAAATGGGACCAATTTCAAAATTCTTTCCGCAAAACAAAATGCCTTTCAAAAATTTCCATAACGCTAGAGCATTGACAGAAATTTCATTGATGTCTTAAAAATAGATCCAGATGGTGATCCACCCAAAATGAGAGTTTGGACCAGTCACTAATGTCAATGCAATAGAAATTAAACCAGTCTAGCTTCCCCCGTATATGTTCTTATGTTCCTGATGTTTATGTTTGATATCTGAATAAAAGAATTAGGATTTTGGCACAGATGTCACTAGATTTTTAAGCCACATAGTAATCTTCCATGTCCACACCAGATACACAATGTCTTTAAATCATAAACCTATTTTTTACATGTTCTTTCCGTGATTAAATTATCAAACTCAAAGAGCAATGAAATAAGCGTTAAATATAGAAAGGCTCAAAACAACTTATGTAATGTGCAAATAAAAAACATAGAACCATTAACTATATTTAAAACAAATCTTACGTTCCCTTAATTCAAAGGAATAATGTGACTTCATACAATCACCAGTAATTGAAATTTTGTTAAGATAGGTATTCGTTCCAAAATTCATCACAAGCATTCAAATCCCATATTAAAATGAGATTAACAGCAAGTTGTAGCGAATAATCATCTCCCAAGAGTACTAAGAACGGGCAAGATAATCTAATGATGAGAGGAGAAAAAACATACAGATTTTCCTACTCCAGCTTGTCCAGTGATAAGAAGAGCATAATTGCAAAATTCTTCCTGTAAATGATGGAAAAATATTGAGGTCCCACAAAATTTGCTGCTACAAGCAGAAGCCAAATTAAACACATGTTTATGAAAGAAAAAGTTATGAGGGTGCTAATAGGTAAAGTAATTTGTGCCCATGGCCCACCAATCACTTCTTGGGAGGGGAGGAGGCTTAAATCCCAACCCAATCACTCACATTAACTAAAATATGTTTAACTAATGAATAAATATTAACCAACACATAAAAACACATAAATCTTTCAAAGTGTTTGCTTAATCAAGAAGGCAAAAGATGCTTCAACTTCTTTCTCTTTTCTTTTAATTCACTATTTTCAAGTACAAATAAAATCCAATATAAATCTAATTAACTTTCCACTATCAAATCTCGTATTCAATGAAGTTTTTTACTGTAATTACATGTAAAACAAAATTGAAGAAAGATTGAAAACAAGTCTAGCATTGGAGTGGTCTTAGAATAGTGCAGAAGATTGTTTCTGCCAAATGTGATGTTTTGTTTTCAATTATAAGATTCTAAGCCATTGTCAAAAACAAATTAATTGATGACATTGTAAAACATTAAGAAGGATGGCTATTGCGTTGCATTTTATATATAACTGTCATTGACATGCAGTTCATGGACATTTTAAGTGATCTAATGATGATCGCTGATTTTAAAAAGAATTCTTGTGTATTGACTATAGCCAATATGTTAAAAATGGATAGGCTAGTATGAGCATGGTTCGAACCCATTAGAAGCTTTTAGGGATATGCAGGGCCTGGAAATGGGCCTCAGGCAGCTAGGGCCTAAGATTTTTTTATGAGGATGGGCTAGGCTAGGTAGACAGGCCCAAGAATAGTCTATTTATACTCAGATGTAAAAATTTGTAAACAGACAGGCCCAAGAATAGTCTATTTGTAATATAATTTTCAGAAACCTTGAGAAGAATGTGGAATTCTTGGAGAAGAAAGTCCTGATACTGATCTATAATTGGTTAGAATCAGAAAAGTTGATGGCCACTGTGTCCTTGGAAGAGTTTTTAACATGTGATAAGTTCCCAGATTAGTGAGGGTGGGGTGTGCTTTTGTTTCTAATTTCCCTGTTCTAAGCCTTATGTACACAGATTGTGTACCTATACGGAAATGTCTGTCCCTATCTAATTTCATAAGATATATATATATATGTATATATATGTATATATATGTATATATATATATATATCATCTGCATTTCTGATAAAAAAAAAAAAAACCTTGGTAGGAATTCTAGTAACATTGACAGGAAAATAGTATTTTTCTAAATTTAAAAACATAAGTAAAATAAATAATAACATATTTTAACTTCTGGAGCATTAAATTCCAAGCAAGGATTCCTTAAGCACCATAATGGCTTTTCTTACTTCATTTGAAAATGTTAACAATGTCTACAATACAGAAAAAGATTCCGCTAGATGATACAAATCAAAAGCAACCATGTTATCTGATACATGGGGCTGTTGCCTAGATCTTCTCAATATGGACTCTAAAATAGTATAACAAGATTGTCATAAGGATTTACAGAAGTTCTACAATGACGCCAACCTGCAGCAACCTCATATTACCAGGGTTACAACCAACAGCACACAAAAGATACAGTAATGTAAAAAAACAGTGAAATTAATCTAATGGAGAAGTGTGTGCCATTTTCTCATATTGACTACAATATTTGTTGAGCAAGGGATTTGCACAAAAATAATGTGTATAAAAGTTCTGATAACATTTGGCAAAACATATCATTTTTTTTTTTGCAGAAAGGCAATGCAGAAGTCAAGAGAGAGTGAGAAAAAAATCTTGATATGGTTGTCGTCAATTGCAATGTCAGAATCAGATGCTCTGTTCATCAAGAATTAAGTGTGGCATGCCATGTACTGTTCTCCACTATAACTATAACATGTCTTACATAAGACAACAGAGATACAACACATGGTGCCCACCTAATCCAAAGAGGAAACTTATTATATGTAGCACAAAATCACCTTTGAAGTCTTTAATCTTTCCTCAAACCATATTTTAACCTCTTCAACCTGCCATAAAAGATACATGCAGTAAACTCAGTACAAAATTCATGTAATCATATTCAATTATACAAGGAAATAAAAATATCTTCAAATAATTGATACTAAGGAAGCAAATAATGGGAAAAAGAGATCACTGTAATGCTAAGTCACACAGTATGCCTCAGGTGAGGCTGCCCTGGTGCTGAGAATCTGGAGTTGAGTTCGAAATGTAAATGTGGCCCTAATCTGATGATACAATGTGTCAAAATTACCCATATCTGTTGACCAAAAATTTGAATCCTTTGATCGAACAAAATTTCACCCATTTGTTGTGGGTTTTTATTTTGTAGGGAACGGACCCATTCAAGACCACTGGCCTCTTAATTACATCCTAGACTCTAAAACAACCCTTTGATTCTAACTCTCAAAGTAATCAAGAAATATTTGGTTTAATTTGTGTTTTTTGTTATTGTGGCTGAACCCAATGTTCGGGCTGCCTACGTACCCAAGTATTTGGGATCAAGCCATATCGTAGTTCAAATGGGGTTTTGAATTGAATTTGGTTTGGGTCACAAGGATCTGATTTAGGTTTGGTTTAAACCAGAAATTTGAACCATAGAAGAAATGGTTTAACTTCTAGTTTCTTTTGAAGTATAGGTTGTATGGGAACTGGTTTTAGTTGTTTGATTTATACAAGGCTTGGTTCAACTTGTACAACTTTAGTTTAAAGACGAACCCGGTCCAATTTAGTTTTAAGGACGATTCCAGTCTGATTTAGTTTAAAGGACGATTCCGGTCCATTTTAGTTTAAAGACGATTCCGGTCCGATTTAATATTAAAGACGATTCCGGTCCGAATTAGTTTAAAGGACGATTCCGGTCCATTTAGTTTAAAGGACGATTTCGGTCCCATTTAGTTTAAAGGACGATTTCGATCCATTTTAGTTTAAGGATGATTCCGGTCCGATTTAGTTTTAAGGATGATTCCGGTCCAACTTAATTTGAGGGAGCTTTGGCTTAGTTTGAAAGGTTTTTTGGTTCAATTTGGAACTCTTTTGATTCAAATTGGGATGTTTGAGTTTGATTTGAAAGGGCTTTGGTTCAATTGCAAGAGGGGTTGGTCCAATTGAGGACTTTGGTTCAATTGCAAAAGAGTTCGGTCCAATTTAGGACACTTTGAACCATTTTTAATGAAGGAAAGAGAGGTATTTGATTTTTGTATCACTATTTGGAGTGAATTTTGAACGGATTTTGGGTTCTAGGAGGCTTCAGGGATTTTTGAGAATTTTTCTGGGGCTTGAAAATGGGTCAAAACCCAAAAATAAGGGTTTTTTGGGTCATATGGGACAGACGGGTCGGTCACGACCCGCAGTTCTTGCCGAACCAGAGGAGCACAGGCCGCGGGGCGCATGCGGGCCTGGTTTCAGGGCCAGCGCCTTTTTTTGTTCTTGGGCTGCGCGGGTCTTCTGCGCCCGGCCCAAAGCCCGGTCCGACGCTCCTAAGGGCCTGTTTTCTTCGAAAAAACGCTTGCAGCATCCATATTTTGGCCGGAAAACCACTGTGTTCGCTTGAAAATGTTGTTAAGCACTACCATGCTGCCTCAGGCACTCCCAAACGGACGAACACGCTGGGAATTTGCACCTGAGCGCTACCAAAGTGTCTTAACTGCACTTCAAGTAGTGGGGTTTGAACAAAACGGATTATTCCTCTTCTTCTTGCATCTTCCATTTTTGTTCTTGCCTTGTCATGCATTCTCTCACATATGGATCTGCAGATAAAGATTGGGTATATCTTCCAATCCTTATCTCATTCCCTTTTGCCCCTTTTCTTTAGAACCCGGACGTTAGTATTTAAAGAGAATTCAAATAACAAATTGAAACATATCTTACCTCCTTTATCTCTTGGAAGCTTTTCACAACTTTATTTGCTAAAATTTCTCTGCTTTTTTTTTTCTCTGATTTTCTCCCCGATCTTCTAAACTCCAGCCTTCTAACTTCTTTATTTCTTAGGCTTATCACTTTTTATAGGGAATAGGGTAGTTACCCAACTACCCAATACTTGCCCATTGAAGTGGGCGTGTGTGGGAAGTTAGAAAACTTCCCACATGCGTCCCCACTTCTCTTTTTTTTTTTTTTTGAATTATCTCTTCTCTTTTTTTTTTAATTGAAGAGGAGGGGGGACGTGGGTGAAGTCCCCCCTTTCATGGGTTGTGCACATGCACGACCCATTTAGATTTTTTTTAAAATTATTATTATTATATTTTTTTGAAAAATGACATGTCAACAATATCATTTTTTAATAATTTTATCCATAATGTGTCTCAAACGTCTTTCATGAAAAATTTTCAATTCATTCAGTCAGTCTATCTATTTTCCTATTCTTATATATATTCAACTGGTTAGACCCACTGGTTGGTAATATTTGAGTACACATAGGACGCGCAGTAATTTAACATATTGTACTCTGAAAGAGCTCCTGTTTTAAGTTAATTTCAAAATTAGATGCTTGCGTTCTCTCCTGCCTCACTTTGTGTACTGGTGACTTAGCACTAGATCAACAAATTATTAGCAGGTGATAACTGTACAACATGGGAAACCTTCAAAAATAAAGGGAATCCTTTCCAGTATTTATCCCAAAAGCATCTACACTGAAAAAGAAGAAGCATGATGAAATAAAATAATATAAAATTAATTCATCTAATTTCTGACCCAATTTAACCTTCTTTTTGTGAACAGCAAGATCCAGTAAAGAACGTGGCTTATATTTGTCAACCCACAATTCCTTCCTGCTTTCTTTTCCAGAACCTGATTCATGGTTCCGTTCACTTTTAGCTTCAAATGACAAAAAAGGATACATGACAAAGCAAAAGAAATAACACAACAAAAAATAACTGGTTTGCAAGCCACATAATAGTTAAAAAGAAATAAAGAGGAACATGGTCCTCAATATTGGCAGGCATATCATGAGAAGAATCATTTGTATAAACCACCAAATAACAGTGTAGGGGAAAAAAAACAAGTCTGTCAAATTTCACATCTTATAATTAAATCATGAAAACTATCCACTTCACACATTCTTCACTAAGAGACATGAATATGGTGCCTGTTATCACATCTTTTACGCTATATTTTGCTTGAACTGTCTATATTTTTGTAATTGTAGCTCCATCTTCTATGCCATTTGGCTTGAAACCAAGGAGAAACAGTTCATGATGTAATATGCTCTACAAGTTTATGAGAAAAAAACACAGAAATCATACAAGCAAGTTACAAGAACTTATATAAAGAGAAAATATTGAAAATGCACACAACAAAGTTTTAGTTCCAATAAAAAAGAAAAAAGAAAATCAACATAAATGCAACAAGCTATGATGCAGGGTGCCTGAGCATTCCAGCGAAAAATTGTCTCATGGCTTCATGCAAATGAATGGAGCATAGACACAAAAATAATCAACATCAAGTTCAGCACTTGAATGACAGACAAAAGCGGCTCAAACCATAATTTTTTGCACCTCAATAAGTTGGGTAAATATGCAATCACTTTAATGCCGCACAACACAAAATGCATTAGATAATGTGACAGCCTAGTTTCACAAATGCACATGTTCATTACAATATTGGTACTACAATAGTGGGGAATTTAGATAAACATCTGTAACACAAGTCTAATTTCCATATTTGTATCACAAGTCCATGAACTACCTGTGGTAACACCAATCTAGATGCTACTTTAACACACACAGGTAAAATAAATGTTTCCGTGTCCGTGCTCAGTCAAGAATTTAGATAAACGTCTGTAACACAAGTCTAATTTCCATATTTGTATAACAAGTCTATGAACCACCTGTGGTAATACCAATCAAGATGCTACTTTAACACACACAGGTAAAATAAATGTCTCCGTGTTCAGTGAAGGAGTCGTCAAAAAGCTATAACGGGAAGGACAAGGCACCTGCAAATTTAAGTTTAGAGTCCTCTATTTATTAGGATAGCTGGACACCTGACTTTATAAAAAAAACAAAAACACTCAAGTTTTTTTTTTTTGGTGGGGAAAAAAAAACACTCAAGTTATCCTAGAATGAAAGAGGTTGTAACTTTCAAACAGGGGAACCTGTATCTCTAAACAGCAGTCAGACAAATACTAATTGCAGTCGATCCGAAAAGCTAAAAGTTTATAATTTGCATACCAGGAATTATTTCGAATCCTTTAAAACCCTCCGAAAAATCGTCACAAATCGAATCAAAACTGACCTGCGTTGCAAGAACGTACATATGAGATTAAAATTCAAGTTCACAATCCAAAAGGCAATAGGAGATAAACTATACCTTTGGCACTCTACTGGACGCCTTACACAAGGGAGAATGGGAAGCCGAAAGACGGGACTTCTTCGACCGTTTGGACTTTTTGCGAGAGGCAGACTGCATCGAATCCGATTTTGAGAAACCAGATTTCTCACCTCTTGAACGATCTCCATCGTCATCGTCAGATGAGGAAACAACAACGACGTGCCTCTTCCCCATGCAATCTGTAAGAAACCTTAATCATAAAATTCTGACGACAG
The DNA here is from genome assembly GCA_947561395.2 of Buxus sempervirens. NCBI lineage: Eukaryota > Viridiplantae > Streptophyta > Magnoliopsida > Buxales > Buxaceae > Buxus > Buxus sempervirens. The sequence goes on from OX387190.1 coordinate 40,878,494, forward strand.
GAGGAAGCTAAATGTTAACTCCTCCATGACCTGAAAAATCTAGGGTTTATGTAAAAAAACCAACAAACATAAACCCCAGTAATCCATAATTTCCATTACAACCGACGGATGAAGAAAATAACCAAACGAATCAGAGCCCTAGACGAAACAAGGGAAGGAACTAGGGTACATGATGGTTTAAAAATGCGAGATAGTCGGTCCGCATCAGGATGTAAAGCGTAATACCACAATGGCGGGAAAAAAACTGCCCTGGGCTGGGCTGTTGTGGGAGGAGGCTACTAAGAATTTATAGGTAAGCTGGCTGGCTTGGTCTAGAAGCCAATGAAACATAGTATTATGGTGTATCGGCGCACAATAGAGGGATGCTCCTGATTAACAGTCGACAAGGTGTTACAGTCCAGTACATCATTATTGGGCTTGGGCTTTGTAGATTTCGACTAATGTTTCGAATTGAACGGATGCCCTCCAGCATAAATTGGGCATGGACTCTTCCAAATTGAAAAAGCCTTTCAGGCCCAATAATGAAAAAAATTAAAAATATTCTTTACTTCAATAAAAAAAAAATATATTTTTTAGCTTTTTTTTTTATGGAAATCTTTTAGGAAATGTCATTTTTGACCTTTTGATTTTATTTTTATTTTTCACATCAATGAAAGCATATCCAAAAGGTGCGTGAGGATTGGTGGGATTGATGCACAAGGAGACATAAATTGAAATCAAAATAGCGTGGCACCGGAACACCTGGAGGATTGAATATTTCTCAAATAGTCGCCTGGCATATAGTGCATGCGCATGATGAGAGCACTAACAAATGAAGACAAAGTCAAGATATTGACACCTTAACAAATGAAGACAAAGTCACGATATTGACACCTTGTCGCATGCTTACTCAGTGGAATATTCCGTATGCGGACGCCTAATAAATAAATAGAAGGACCAGAAATTCTTTTCGGGATGATGCCAATGCAAGGAAATTACCAAAAAAAAAAAGATGATGCCAATGCAAAGAAATTACCAAAAAAAAAAGATGATGCCAATGCAAGGGCATACAGATAACTAGCGGGCAGCCCGTGCATTCTAATGAAAAACCAATGTCAAGATAACAACTATTTATGGGGAATAATACAACTGAAAGCATTAGTCATACTCTCAAAAGGAAAAAAAAAATGTATTTAAAACACCTTCTTAAAGAATTAAGAGATATTGAAACATTCACATTTTTCTAGAAGTCTTCTAAAAAATACAGAATATTTAATATTCAATTGATTTGAAGTCAGGATTCTTATTGTGAAAAAATGTGACATTTTCGTCTAAAAATGCCATTAAAGCTAACACATCAACATTCCTCACTCCTCGCTCCTACCCAATGGGCCGAGATGTAATTGAGAATAAATCTGTGGCAAAAGCTCTCCAAACAATGTCATCACAGCATATGACGCCTAAAAGTATTGATGCGTAGAACCACGCTAAGAACAAAAAAGATACCATAGAAAATTAATTTTCTCATTCACACAAAAAATAATAATAACAAAATGTGCATAATTTTGATAACAGCAACTACATTTTTTTTAAAAATTATTCTCACGAAAAGCTATATGAAGAAAGTTCTCAACATCTTTGTTTTTGTGCAAAACATGTTGAGATTTTATGTATAGGTAATTATATTCCTTACCGGAAAAGATTAAAAATTCGAAATTTTTAATTGCTCCGTACAATGGTAAATTGTGGCTTCAAATTTCTTATTATATTTCAGACTAATATGATAGTATACATGCACATCGTACTTCTCACAAAACGGCTATATCACTAAAGTTCTCAACATCTTCGTTTTTATGCAAAATATGTTGAGATTTTATATATATATATATATATATATGTAATCTATATATATTAAGCGAAACGGGGGTGGCGTTTGACGTGTCACCCCCGGGTCGCTTCGGAGGCTCGGGACAGGCTCGCGTGCTTTGGCATGCCTGAGCCTCGCAAAAGAAGAAAGCCTTCGTGCTTCAAGTCTGGCATGGCCGTCTCTGCCGGTTCGGAGGTGGTTCGGTACTGCCATCGCTGATCGTAATTTTTGGATTCCAACACGTGGAATCGGACACAGGGAAGGGGGTTGCTTCCCCAGCAAGCTTTCAGCGAAAACCATTGTTTGTCTTCTGTCTCTCTCTGTCCGTCTGTCTCAAACTCAGACCATTTGACACCATCTCTCTCTCTTCTTCTTCATCTCCTCTTTTTCTCTCTTTCTATCTCTGTCTCTTCTTCTTCATTTGCTCTGCTGGAGCTCTATTAGCTGCATAGTGTAATTCATGAGGGATCCAACGCGTTTCAACACCGTTGGAAGGTTTTCCGATGTTGATAGATTTGATAGACCTAGCTTCTGTGACGATGAAATCATCAAGCTCAGCTCGCCTTCTCTGCAGTTGTTAGATGTGAAGAACTAAGAGGAGAGAAACGAATTTGTTTTGAAGCTTCTTGAGGCGAAGAACTCGGGAGCGCAGTGCAGATGAAAGACAACCCACTGTCTGATCTTGCTCTCTTTCTCTCTCTCTCTCTCTCTCTTCTTGCGTTCAAGTTCTACTTTCCCATTTTTTTTCTTTTAATTTCTTTAACAATAAATTTTGGAGCCTTCTCTGACATCCACACCACTACCATCTCAGGCTTCTTTGACTCATTCTATCCCATGCCGGAAAAAAAACAACCCACTGTTTGGACATGGTGGAGTACTTCCAGATCATACAAAGACAGCACCGGAAAACCCATATTCGGCGCCGTCTGACTCGCCAAACAAGTCGATGATGCCAACCATTCTCTTGTAGATGCGAGGATCTTGCTCTCTCTCTCTCTTTGCATTCAAGTTTTACTTTCCCATTTTTTTTAATTTCTTTAACAAAAATTTTTTTTTTCTCATTTCCGGTTCATTTGCCGATGGCACACCAGTTCCTAGCTTTTACTTGCAAAAACAGGACTGGCGACTTCAACCCGGACGTGGCAGCAACATTAAAAAAGGTTTTTACATCTGAGTGAAGAGAGAGACAGAGGTGTTGGGGATAACCACGAGCTACTGCATCGCATCGGAAACTTCTGAATATTTCTGCTATGGCCCAACGGCGTCTGCCACCATTTAATCATTTAATGCAGCGAATGCTTTCTTTTTTTTTTTTTTTTTTGTTCGTAAAACGTTTGGACCGGTATCGGTCATTCAATTCTTTCGTTAGAAATAATTATAATTTTTAAGAATAATTTCGAATGAGTTGTATTTAGCTGTTTTAAAAAACTTATTTGAAGAAACAGGAGCACGTGGACAATAATACAATTACCATTTATTATTTATTACTTAGAGTTATTTAAAGAAGAAAGTAAATGACGTGAAATGTTTCAATGATTGTAAATATAAAATAATTTAATGTGTAGCATTCGAATTTATGCTGAGGAAAATATCAGGGAAAATTTAAAGGCACAAAGAACATGAAGAAGATTAATCTAAAAATATAATAAGAAACTTGAAGGTGCACTTTACCATTTTACGGAGGACTTAAAAAATTCAAATTTTTAGTCCTTTCCATTAAACAATGAAAGAATAAATAATATATTTTTAGAAGATTAATGGAAAGGACTAAAAATTTGAATTTTTAAAGTCCTCCGTAAAATGGTAAAGTGCACCTTCAAGTTTCTTATTATATTTTTAGATTAATCTTCTTCATGTTCTTTGTGCCTTTAAATTTTCCCTGATATTTTCCTCAGCATAAATTCGAATGCTACACATTAAATTATTTTATATTTACAATCATTGAAACATTTCACATCATTTACTTTCTTCTTTAAATAACTCTAAGTAATAAATAATAAATGGTAATTGTATTATTGTCCACGTGCTCCTGTTTCTTCAAATAAGTTTTTTAAAACAGCTAAATACAACTCATTCGAAATTATTCTTAAAAATTATAATTATTTCTAACGAAAGAATTGAATGACCGATACCGGTCCAAACGTTTTACGAACAAAAAAAAAAAAAAAAACGAAAGCATTCGCTGCATTAAATGATTAAATGGTGGCAGACGCCGTTGGGCCATAGCAGAAATATTCAGAAGTTTCCGATGCGATGCAGTAGCTCGTGGTTATCCCCAACACCTCTGTCTCTCTCTTCACTCAGATGTAAAAACCTTTTTTAATGTTGCTGCCACGTCCGGGTTGAAGTCGCCAGTCCTGTTTTTGCAAGTAAAAGCTAGGAACTGGTGTGCCATCGGCAAATGAACCGGAAATGAGAAAAAAAAAATTTTGTTAAAGAAATTAAAAAAAAAAGGGAAAGTAAAACTTGAATGCAAAGAGAGAGAGAGAGCAAGATCCTCGCATCTACAAGAGAATGGTTGGCATCATCGACTTGTTTGGCGAGTCAGACGGCGCCGAATATGGGTTTTCCGGTGCTGTCTTTGTATGATCTGGAAGTACTCCACCATGTCCAGACAGTGGGTTGTTTTTTTTTTCGGCATGGGATAGAATGAGTCAAAGAAGCCTGAGATGGTAGTGGTGTGGATGTCAGAGAAGGCTCCAAAATTTATTGTTAAAGAAATTAAAAGAAAAAAAATGGGAAAGTAGAACTTGAACGCAAGAAGAGAGAGAGAGAGAGAGAGAGAGAGAGAGAGAAAGAGAGCAAGATCAGACAGTGGGTTGTCTTTCATCTGCACTGCGCTCCCGAGTTCTTCGCCTCAAGAAGCTTCAAAACAAATTCGTTTCTCTCCTCTTAGTTCTTCACATCTAACAACTGCAGAGAAGGCGAGCTGAGCTTGATGATTTCATCGTTACAGAAGCTAGGTCTATCAAATCTATCAACATCGGAAAACCTTCCAACGGTTTTGAAACGCGTTGGATCCCTCATGAATTACACTATGCAGCTAACAGAGCTCCAACAGAGCAAATGAAGAAGAAGAGACAGAGATAGAAAGAGAGAAAAAGAGGAGATGAAGAAGAAGAGAGAGAGATGGTGTCAAATGGTCTGAGTTTGAGACAGACGGACAGAGAGAGACAGAAGACAAACAATGGTTTTCGCTGAAAGCTTGCTGGGGAAGCAACCCCCTTCCCTGTGTCCGATTCCACGTGTTGGAATCCAAAAATTACGATCAGCGATGGCAGTACCGAACCACCTCCGAACCGGCAGAGACGGCCATGCCAGACTTGAAGCACGAAGGCTTTCTTCTTTTGCGAGGCTCGGGCATGCCAAAGCACGCGAGCCTGTCCCGAGCCTCCGAAGCGACCCGGGGGTGACACGTCAAACGCCACCCCCGTTTAGCTTAATATATACTAGCATTGAAACCCGTGCTACGCACGGGAAATACATTTAATACACATGAATATAAAAATCAATTAGCGGCTAAATCTAACACTATATTTTAAAACAGGATGTTTAAGAATTAAGCATATCCTATTGAGAAAGTTTACATGAAAACCATATATATTGTCCAAAGTCCAAACGGTATGCAGTGTTTCATTTTTAGGAATCCTCAAATTATTGAACAGCTAGGTAAAGCATATTCCTAATGACCTCCTTGCATTTTTGGGGGGCAGTTTTTGCAATTAGAGATTTCATAGCATCTAATGTGTCAGCAGGGAAAAAGTTTCTCTTGTGACCCATTTTCTTGGAAATTGATTTTTGATTATCAGGAGTCATGTAATTCAGCTCTTCAAGAAGATGCTTTCCAGCATCAGGTATCATGTTCTGAGGAAAGAAAGGAAAAGATATCACTTATAAGAGAAAAAACAAAAAACAAAATAAAGATAAAGAACAGATGTCATTGCATTTTTGTGCAAAACCATTATTGTATACATTATGTAAAGAATAATGATACAATTCATGTCATTCAAAGGTGCTAGTGAGAGAAATTAGTTAAATGTAGCTCAATTTAACCAACTTCATGAAATGTAAAAATGGATCAGAGTGCATTACCACGTTCTGATGGGGTTCCATTCACCTTTTTGTGGTTTAGAAAGGCCAGAACCTTGGAGGCTGAAATGATCTCATCTTTAGTAAAACTGTCTTTTTGAGCACCAATTTCATGCAAGTATAAACAATCTGGATTGTTGCACCGTTGGACCTTACAAATAAACACTCTCAGCAAAATTGAAGTTCCATATCAGCATTAATGACTGAAACACTACAACAGTGTTACAACCATTTCCAATGAAATTAATGTGATCTGTACTATAGTCGTCAACCATGCATGGCAATATTTTGTTGTTCCGAAGCATGCTCTCCAAATAGTCATCCAACGTCACAAACGTAATATATCTGAACCATAAGAGGTAACTTACATCTTCAAAGTTATTAACACAAAGGGAATTATCATTATAAAAGGATTCTAACACTTCCTTTACTTGTGATACTCCTATTTGTGCCCTTACAGAACCCTATTTAGGAAAACTATTTATATAGCCATCAACCACAAAATCAAAAAGATCCATTCTCTTTGAAGCATTTTTCTATCACAAATCCTACAATGACTGCTTACCAATGGTCCATTAACCATAACCTAATGATCATACTTTACATTGAAAACGAATGATTTCAAATTCTAAAATCCACATTTTCATTCTAGGCTAAACTTTGCCCATATTTTATATCAAGCAAACACAAAAATAAAGCTTGATTTTCAAGCCCCATGAACAAAAAATGGTACTTATGAGTGAGATTGTGATATAAATCGAAAGCTCTAATTCAAACTATAATGAATTGGTTAAGTAGAGAAATAAAGTCAAATTACACTAACTTTCAATGACTTTCTGGTGAGTTCTTATATTCTTTCCAAATCCCCATGACCTACTCTTCCTTGGATCAATCAAGAAAGTACTTTCCCTAGCATTTCTTTTGTTTACTCCTAGAATCCAGCATTATGAATATAGCCTGTGAGAAATAGACAAAAGAAATGATTATAATGAAACAATCTTTACTAAAAAAAACTCTAATTCAACACAAAATACTTGCCAGTTAGCATTGGAAATACTGAATCATGGTAAAGAGCTGCTGTATCTAGTGGCTATTACTTAGTATTAGATGACAGAAATGAGTTACACAAAACTCATCCAATCCTTTGATATCATTCCATTCAAACCCATCACTCCATTGAAGAAGCTTCAATAAAGAACATGACATATTAGCTTGCTATATTTGCAATAGTAGAGAAAAAAAATCTAATTAATGTATCTAATCTCAGTAATTTCGATTGAGCAAAAATTTTGGCATTTTAATAACATCTTTAACATCAACCAATAGCAACAAAAAATTATCTTATACTAATTTCATGCAACAAACATAAACCATAATTAGCTGCTGGAATGCACAGACAAATAAGAAATAAAATTTCATAGTGTATGTCTATACCGAACAACACCTACAAAGTGTTTAAAAAAAAATAGAAAAAGAGAACTCAAAGTGGATGCGAATACAAAAGATAAACAATCCAGGTTACAAAACATTTCCATTGCTTGTAAATTTGTTTTGCTGACTATTTACCTGTACAAAATAAAATGTATAATCCAAATATCATCAATCAAAACTAAAAATTTGTGAGGAATTGTATTAATTTTATATAGTTAGAAATTAGTGAGGAGTTGTACCAGACTCTTGACTGAAGAGCTATCTGATAATTATATATTTCTATCATTTGGTAGCCATAATTCTATATTAGTCAAAGATACATACAACTTATAAATCAATAGAACTTACTTAATGGATATCTGAACCCATGAAATCTTTCTAAAGAACAAACTGTACTGAAGACAGAGATAGAGAATAAAATTTATTATGTTCCGGAAGTTCATAAATTAAAATTAAGTTATTTATAATAATTCATGCAAATATAATTAAAATACTTGAATTGAACTGAAGATCTTGGAGCCAAAAAACAAAAAGCAAAATGGATTAAATAACATACAAATGAAAACAAATTTAAAAATAATGCACAAAAAGAATACAGAAACCATATAGCATCAACATTAAAAATTTGAAAAATCAAAATAACTAAAATTGAAAATAGAATCAAATCGATTACCACTGACTCCTTAGGCAAGCAGGAAATTGGCAATATACCTAAAACAAAAGTGCCAAACGAAAAAACTTTAGTAGACATCTCAATAAAGGAAAACATATCTATTCTGAACAAACTACCAAGGGTCATGTCTACCAGATTCTTCAAAAGAATGTCATTGCTTTGATTTTTTTGAATATTTTATATTTATCAAGAATGGGTATAAGTAGTCACTCATTAGTATTGACAGGAAAAAGTTCCATAACCTATCGTGTTGTTCCTTTGTCTTGGGAGGGGTGAATTGGCAATATATGTAACCTGTGGCATTTTCTTTTAAAGTAGCTGCATGTATACTCGAACATGCATTTTCATGCTGGAAGTCCAAGGGTTTTTTTTATCATGAACTAAGAAATAGCCTCATAATTAAAAATGATTATCTAGTGAGTTTAAACCCATAAAGAGCCCGTATAATAAGTCCCAGCGATGTACCATTTAGTCTTATGTCTCTAGGGTTACTTTAAATCAAACATTATGTCAATGGTTTGTATATATATGTCAATGTAAACACACATACCAAGAATATAATGGAATAAACAAATTAAAATTAGTCAGAAAAAGTTATTTTGGGGTGAACAAATGTGTAAGCAAAATAATTAACTCAAATTCTGGCAGATCATCATCTGAAAAACAATGTTCAATATTCATGTTTAGAAAGAAGATTAAATGGCTACAAAAATGGGGGAAAAAAACAAAGTATACAAAAGCAAGAAGGACAAAGCCTTCTTAAAAACACCAATAAATGGACTAACCAACAGAATTTCCTAAGGAATTACCAAAGAGGCTCTTAATTAAGAACTATACCAAAAAAAAAATCATCAATTCAAGTTTCTATCAACAATAATTCTTAACAATTTTAAAAAGTTTGCAAACACAGGAGCTCTCAATGTTATTGCTGATAGCAGTTGGGATAAAATCCATTTCACCTTTTGCCTAGATGAATATGAATTTTTCTAATGCTTAAACTTAGTGCCTATGTTGAGGATCATTTAGTGGCTAACAGGTGATCTCCATCATCTCCTATGAGCCGAAAAATTTAACTTGCTAACCCTTCACCGTCAACAAAAAGACTGGACCAATAGAATATGATCTATATTCTACACTTCGTTTTCCTAATTACATGGTCTAGAATAGAGGGGTATTTTGAGAAGTTTTTAATCCATCTCATTCCATAACATGATGTAAGTCTTTTGATGCAGGCTCCTGGCAAGGGTGGAATTGTGGATTGGCAATGCACCTAACCTGTACTTTTATTCGCTTTTTCTTTTAACACAGAAACATAGATATCACAACAGTCATGAACCATAACAAAAAAATAATAATAATAACAGTAGCAAAGATAAAAAGCATAAAATAAATTTTAAGAATTTAAATCATATGACATTTGAAAGTCAAAGTTTGTTTCTTTTTCTGCAAAGTCAACGAACTCCATTTATTGTCTTCTATAAAATGATTAGTTCAAAAGTGGCCCCAATTAAATCTGTACACTGCATAAAATAAATTTTGACAATAAATATGAGCATAGAGTGACTAATCCACCTCCATCAACAAATACACGGCACATTGAACAAATAGCTTTGCATTTGAATAGCAAAACATCTAACGAAAGACCTCTGTGGACTCAGAAGATCAATAAGAAAGGGCTAGTAGGAAAAAAAATTAAAGTTATTTATTATAAAAATGGCTTACTTCTTTACTCCCAAATAGTACATCTTCTCGGGTACTGAGCATAAATAAAATAGAGTTTGTTTCGTTCTGATTCAATTGGTCTCCATCAATTGCAGAATCAACTCATATCCATGAAGTCCATCTGCCCGATTAAATTCCAACAAAAATCAAACAACAAAATTAAAAATGAAACTTAATTAAGAAAACATAAGAAAAATGATCTATTATCAGAATCATCTGCCAAAATGAAATAGATGGTGGGTACTGTCAGTTACTCGTTGAATACAAACCCGAAGTAATCAAACGAATTGAAGTATTCCAATTTAAGCCCAAGAAACATGACAAATTCAAACATCCATGAAACATGACAAATTGAAGTATTCGAATTTAAGCCGAAGAATGGCATTTTAATAAGACAAATCCTGGTAATACATGCTTTAAAGTAAAATACTGAATGTGGAACCTAATTGATATTTTTATATCCTATGGAAAATGACGAAAATGAAAGCTATATGGTTTTGATTGGCAGATCATGAAAAGTGAGAGATGGTGAAAAACTTTTCTCTTTCAAGTCATGTAGGTAAAGTTAAAAAATAAAATAAAATCAGCTCCATCGATACCTATTGGAGACAAAATAGAGTCTCAAAACGTTGCAAAGGCTTCCCCTCCAATTTTACGTTGCTTGATATCCCCTTCAATTGATCTGAGTACCACAAATGAGTGTAATAGACTCCTTTATTACACTTTCGTTTGACGGAATCTACGAAAGAGATCTTAGCTTAAAGATCATCAATGCTCTTCTGTAGTCCCAGAGAGGCTAATCAAGCCTTTTTTTTCTCTGACAACAAAATTAATCCATCGCATAATGAAAAACAAATAGAAGGAAAAACAAAAATCAATCCAAGTAAAAAGGGAAAAAAATCTAGTAAGAGAGCAGAAAGGGATTCTTTTTGTAAAATTAGTACCTGATTCTCTAAAACCTAGCATTTCTGAGACCTTTGTAATCGATCTTGCTGTTAGCCTCCTATGGTGATTTGATCAAAGAAGAACCAATGAATACAGGTAGTAGATCGTAGAGGGGATCCCAAAGCATTGGAGTTGATCGGACAAAATACATCACAGTTGGAGAAGACGAAGCATCACAGTTGGAGACGAAGCATTGCACTTAAAAATCAAAGAACGAAAGGCGAAATTTCGGATTCCCTCCGTGCATCGTGTTTTTACGCTTTTCTAGCCAAAAACAAAGTAAACAAAACAACAAAAACAAATCAAACAAAATATAGCAAAAGAAAATGATAAAACCAGGTCGCTAATAGAGGACACGAAGTGTTGATATAGACGACCACACGAATACCTCACCGTTTTCCTCGTCTGCATTGTCGCCAGATTTTTTTTCAGAAGGTTTTCTTTTCCGTCGGACACTACGAACAAAGTGGGTAGCCCGTTCCAGATTGTGAAGGCAAAATCAGTGAGGGAGGAAACCACCGCGGCCCGCTCATGGAAGTCGAGGGTCGTTAAGATCAGCTCCAAAAAAGCTGTTGAAGATGATCTTCTTCAGACGATAATGGAGATTGAGGAATAAGCAGCGATGAAGATCAAAGATGAAGAAAAGAGTTGTTTTGGGTTTTAGATTTTGGAGTGAGCACAAATACCTTCCTCACCGCCGACTGTATGGATTGTTTTGGAACAATCTAGAAGACCACAAAGGAACCAAGAATCCCATCATATTCTATTAAATCAATAAAAAATTTTAATTTTTTTTTGAAGCAGCAAGAGGAAAGAGAAGTGCCATTGCAGTTGGAGATGAAGCATTGGACTGCGTGATAGAGAGAGGGGAGAGAGGGAGGGTTGGTTTACCTTCCGGCATGATTGAGCTCTCCCGAGCATTTGAGAAGATTCGAGAACAGAGACCCTAGCTGAGGGTTTGGGAAGGTGAGGAAGCGAATCTCATCGTTTTACATGGCTTTAAGCGGATTTTTCTTCTGCTACACTTGTAAATAAGAGAAGTGGACCTTCGATCTGCCAAAAATTCCAAGTCGAACTCGTTGCAGTTTTGGTGGGTTAAAGGGTTCGGAAAGAATCGGATTTTGGCAAGAAGGAGGTGGTGTTTGAAGAGGATGTGGCTGGTGATGACAGCGAGGAGGGCAATGGTTCATCTTCCGGCAATACTGACCTCTCCCGACACCCGAGCATTCGAGAAGATTGCAGATCCTCGCCGAGCATTCAGAATGTGGTTTATTATTTCTTTTCAGAAGCTGTTTTTCTTTTAACCGTACGGTCAGATATTTGGTCAGGTGTTTGACATCATTTATACTATTTGTTACTTTCCCTTATAAAGACCTGTTATTTTCGCTATTCTTCTAAGCTATCTTTTGACGCTTTGCTTTTGTCAGTTGTGGCAGGGTGAGGCTTTAAAGTCAGTTGTGGCAGGGCGAGGCCTGTGGCAGGGCGAAGTTTAAAAGAGATTTGCTTTAAAATATATATATATATTTTTGTCAGTTGAAACTTTAAAAGCGAATTTTTTTTGTCAGTCAAAATTTTATTAAAATATATATATATATATATATATATTTTTTGTCAGTTGAAACTTTAAAAGCTTTAAAAGAATTTTTTTTGTCAAGTCAAAATTTTAAAAGAGAAAAGAAGTTCGGCCGTGCTTCGTAAAACACTTAGAGGCTCGGGCCGGCGAGGCCGCGCGAGGCGGCCACGTCAGCCCGAAGCCGTTCCATTTAAGAGAATAGATAGATAGATTGAACACGCCTGTACGCGTAAGCTAATATTTTTTGGGGTTCAATACGGAACAAATTCCATAATACTGACATAAACGCCGTTCGGTTAGTGGGGCCTCTCCTCTATATATATATATATATAACTTGATGATGGTTGTGCATGTGTACTTGTCACAGAGAGAGAGAGAGAGAAGAGAGAGAGAAGGAAGGGGGGGAGAGGATGGGAGAGCTGCACATAAATGGAGGCTTAGGCTGTGTTTGGAAGCTTGGATTTGGAAAGAAAAAAAACAGAAAAGAAAATGACCAAAAAGTCTTTTATCCTGTTTGGTAAGAAGAGAAAAACCTAATTTAAGGAGAAACGGTTAAAAATTTTCTTTCCCTCATTACAAATTTTTCTTCCCAAAAAGGTATGGCTTTGGGGAGAAACGAAAACACGGGCCTCAGTCGAAAACCCACGAAGAAAGTATCTCACGATCTCTTCTCGACCTCGACCTCAACCTCCCTTGGCTTCATCTCTTCTTCATGATCATGGTGAGCTCTCGACAATTGAACAATCATCTTCAAATCTCAAGGTCACTCATCACGACGAGCTCTTGATGATTGAACGTCCATCTTCACTCCAAGCCTCTCATCTTGTTCTTCTTTGACGAAAATCAGGTAACAAAAGATTTTAACAGTTGAGGTCTTGCTGTTTATAATTTCAAAATATTTACATCAGTAGAAGAAAATTTGAGTTTCATATCTCACCTTAATTGATAGATGTATCTCTGTTCATAACAGTGAAATACTCTTTTTCTAAAATGTGAATCCATTTGCAAAACTTTTGTTCAGAAAAATTTTGCATTTATACGAGGATCCCACCATGTTTGAGGGGATTGTATAAAGCAACCTTGACCCACTTGAGCAATACTCAGATGAACAGATTTGGGAGGTAGGGTTCGGTTTTTTTTTTTTTCTATTTATTGAATCAAAGTTTCCGAGGCATGCAAGCAAGAAAAGGCTTTTTTCTTTTCACTCCATTTTCTTCTGCATAGCATACATTAACTGGAGAGGAGACTAGCTTTTCTTTGCAAACAACCAAACAGAAGAAAGTGATTTCTTAAAAATTTTCTTCTTTGCTTTTTTTAGCAAACCAAACAACAAAAAATACATTCTTTTCATTTCTTTTCTCTTCTTTCCTTTTCTTTTTGGGGTTTCTTTTCTTTTCTCCCCAAATCCAAGGTTCCAAATACAGCCTTAAAGGCAATGGAAATGCAGCAGGTTCTCGACATGAATGGAGGGGCTGGAGAAAAAGGTTTGCTATGAACTCAGCACCTCAGGCCTGTCAACCATTTACCCTCCCCATGCATTAGACGTCAAGTTGGTTTCTTGTTTCCATGGAGTCAAGGAGAAGCCAATCAGTTTACATATATATAGAGCACGTGTGTGCAGGCAGAATTAATGTCGGGGTGCCTTTGTTAATGTGCATGTATTTTGTTTCTTTTGCAGAATAAGATACAGTCCACTTCGAATTCTCTACCCCTATTCCTCTACCGCTTGAGTGTGCCACCTATAGCGGCATGCCATGTGGCAGAGGAGAGAGACGCCCTTTTTCCTAAACGGAGAGTGAGAGGTGTTAACAGCCTATCCTCTGCCCCGTTACGTTAACTTTCGTTAAATCAAAAAACAAAATAAAAAATGAAAAGGAAATACAAATCAGAACCAGCAGCGCCAAAATGCAATTAAATGAAGGGCAGCACAACCATGAACCATCTCATCCCAAGAGGGGTGTAATAGAGATCGGCAATTCAAATGAAAACCAAAACTTTCGTGGCAATCCTAAAGTGGGTTCACAATTACAGACAAAAAGCACAGATGAAACTGGAGTTGTACATTCAATGTCTAGAAAATCACAATTTGCAGCTCAGTAGATGACCATATCAAAAGCCTAGGAATACTAGAGGACCATATTAAAAGCCTAAGAAACTAAATATAATTTTCAGGATAAATGAAAATACAAAAAAGAAAATAATACCTACTAATTTATTAATTATTCCTTATCATGATTCAATAGTATTTCATTTTGGGATTGACTCTCTTTAGTATAAATTACTTGATTCATGGATTCCTGCATCAACCAACGAAAGACTAAGTATAAAAAGAAAAGAAAAAAATTAATTTTGGCCGTGTGTTTTGGCATTACGGGTTCTGGCCTTGTGTTTCTTTTTTCATTTTTTTCTATTTTTTTTAGGAAGTTAACGTAATGGGGCGAAGGGGAGGCTGTTAACGGCTCTCACTCTCCCTTTAGCAAAAAGGGTGTCTCTCTCCTCTACCACATGGCATGCCGCCATAGGTGGCACACTCAAGTGGCAGAGGAATAAGGATAGAGAATTCGGAGTGGATACAGTCCATGTCAAAGCCCAAAATGGAGGAGGCAGTACTGGATCTCTGTCGTATGAACACCATCTCTACGAGTATTTGCATTGCTGACTTAGGTTGTTCGTCGGGACCAAATACCCTACTCGTAGTCTCTGAGATCATAAACGTCATCCGTAAGAGATTTTGCCAACAATACTGATCGATGACGGAGTTCCAGGTGTTCTTGAATGACCTTCCGGGGACTAATTTCAACATTGTTTTTTTAAGTCTTTGCCGGCATTCTATGATAAGCTAAGGGAGAATGGAGAAATTCTTGGGCGTTGTTTTGTTGCCGGAGTGCTGGGTTCTTTCTACGGAAGGCTTTATCCCTCCAAAACCTTATAGATTGTGCACTCCTCCTCTAGTCTGCATTGGCTTTCATAGGTATATTTTTCGATCTGCCTCACATTTGCATGACCATTTTGACAAATGGGATCCTGTACAGCCTCTATTTGCATTCCGTGGTAAAGCCCTTACACGATTACGCCACCTGTCCATTGCTTTTGAAAATAGGCTATTTGAGCAACTAACGGGAACGGCAAGCAAAACTAACGGGGCTCTTTGAAAACTTTAGCGTCAACAGAAGTTTGGTTTTCAACTGCTGAAAAAGCTAACTTGGTGAGTCAAACTAGGACCACTGCTGAAAAAGCATACACAGAAGCTCAAAACCACTCGAATCCAAAACGCGAATCCCCTGTTGAAGAAACGCAACACGGGATTTGTGTCGACACCAAGAGTGGAAACGCAACACAAGAAACGTAGATGAGAGCTTTCGTAAAATGAAAATATACCTTTTCACTACCGGCTTGCAGAGGAGAGCTTTTTAAAAAAAATTTGTTGTCGAAGCGACTTACAGAGGAGATCGATCTTTTGCCCTTGTTGAAACGGCTTGCAGAGGAGATCGATCTTTTGCCCTTGTTGAAACGGCTTGCAGAGGAGATCTTTTGCCATTGTTAGAGCGGCTTGCAAAGGAGAAATACCCTTGTTGAAGATGATGTGCTCATTAGAGGAGGAGAAGAGCAAGATCAGATTTTTGAGCTTCTATTGGTTTCGTCTGCTTTTGCTTTCTCCCTCGACTGTCGGGCCATTTTTTGAAAACCAAACTTCCGTTGACGCTAAAGTTTTCAAAGAGCCCCGTTAGTTTTGCTTGCCGTTCCCGTTAGTTGCTCAAACAGCCTATCTTCAAAAGCAATGGACAGGCGGCGTAATCATGTAAGGGCTTTATCTTGGAATGCAGATAGAGGCTGTACAGGATCCCATTTGTGATTGGGCGCGGTCAAGGAAACTAGCAGGTGGCACTACAGAACTGCACATGCGCACTTGTGGCTCGTGGGGTACCAGTGTTTGTGTTTGTGTCCGTTTGCAACGTCAATGGGCTCAAGAGTTTTTCAACAATATGCATTGGAAAGTTAGAAAAAAAAAAGGATCGAGTTATCCTAATCTATAAATTAATAAATCTTTTTTCAAAACAACCTTATAATATCATATTGTCTTACATTTCTATAGGGGTAAATTTGTCTTTTTATTTTTTACTTTCTTAATAGGATCCTTTAACAAATTTTAATTCTTAAATACCTTAAACTCTTCTTAATTGCGCCGATCAGACCATTCGGATGAACCTCCTTAAATGCCAGTAAGTCGCACTATTCAACTTTTTTGGATGCTTAAATGACTTGTAAGTATAAATAATTTGGACACAAAATCCATACTACATACAAGACTACCGGGCCTTTTGGAACGCATGCCACAAAAATACTTTTTTTTGAAAATAATCTTTGAATGCCATCTTATCTTATATATTTACATGGGTATCTTTGTCTTTTTCATTTTTTTTACTTCCCATAAGATACCATTCAACAAGTTCTCATCCCTTATGTCCCAACCTTTTTCTATAATATGTGCGCAGTACTGCACGTACACGTATTATGTGTTTCTTGAGTCAAAACTTTGTGATTGCATTTTAGCTCTAACAGTACTGGGTATTGGTTAACAGGTTCCACCAGGACTGGACGCTAAATCCGCAACACCATTGAACAAGGGAAAGATCTACATTTCTAAGACGAGCCCACCTGCCGTGCCACATGCATGTTTCACACAATTCCAAAGGGACTTCCATTTGTTTGTCAAGTCGTGTTCGGAAGAACTGGTTCCCAAAGGCCTGATGGTGTTTAACTTTTCTGGGCAGGAAAACTTCAGATCCCTTATCTGATGATAATTGCTATCTCTGGGACCTCTTAGCACAGGCACTCAGTGACTTGGTTTTGAAGGTACATCCCTCCTACAAAATTCAAATCGTTTCTCACATCTTTAGGCTAATGACCAACGAGTAATTTCACTCGCCCATCAACTGAAAAATGATATTTTGAATCTTTGATAAACCACGCAGGGAATTGTTGAGGAGGAGAAAGTGGACTCTTTTAATGCACCCTATTATGCGCCATCTCCACAAGAAATCCAATCGATATAGAGAGAGAAGGGTCCTTTGCTCTTCATCGTCTCGAGATCACTGCTCTAAATTGGACCGGAGCTGATGAACGTAGCTGTGATAAGTTAACCAGAGCTCTTCATATGGCGAAGGCCATCAGAGCTGTCGCGGAGTCCATGTTCCGAACTCATTTTGGAGAGAAGATCATGGACCCTTTGTTCCAGAGATTTGCCGAACTTGTGGCGTCCTCCCAAAAGGGAGTCGAGCATATTAGCTTGGTTTTCTCCCTGATAAGGATTAATAACATCGCAAAGAGTGACCTCTTTACTTCTGGATTGATATCATCGGTGGAGGCAACAAGTTTACAAGCGGAAGCCTTGGCTTAATTTATGGGAGGCTACCAAACTTGCGGTAGCCTTAAGGCTTAACTGGGTTGCCTTGGAAGGAGATTCTCGAGTCCTTATTAATCTGTTTGCTACTTCTTCAGGATCTATTCCTTGGAAGATTAGACCCATCGTTTCCAACATCCAGTCCTTGTTGAGATTCAGTTTCAAGAAATGAAGTTTCTTCATTTGTTTCAGGAGGAGGGCAATCAACCAGCTCATTGTCTAGCTAATTTCGTACGTTTTAGATAACTTTTCTTGTCTTTGGTTACAGACCCCTCTCCCCTTTCTCTCAATCTTTATTTTTGATGAGGTAAGAGTGATCACTTATGTACGTTCAGTTGGTTAATGGAAATGTTTGTTGGTTACCAACCAAAAAAACATAAAAAAAACAAGACCTCTTTACTTCAAGGAAAATAAAAGAGTGTGGTTCGTCTTGTCAGCCTTTTAAGCTTCTTTTGGCAATCGGATTGGCTTACCTACTTGAATTGGCAAAAATTCTGATGGCACAGAATCCAGACTTTATTCCATCTAAGGGCCTGTAATGTCATACCTGTTGAATTCTGATTTTTCAGCGTACAAAAGAAACAACCAGAGGAACCTGTTGCAGAGTGGAGTTGGTCGACAACGTAAAGATAAATGAGAGAACAAAGTTTCAAGCTTGCATTTACATTAATCCAATATCAAAATCTGAGCACAAAGAAAGAAAGGAGTTGGTTTAGTTTGAAACTAGAAACTAATTAATCTCGCCAGTCTCATGCACCACTAACTGACAGCATGGCCCAACAGTGCAGCACCCTCATGCTGAGGTTCTCCATTGCAGCTCAATTTGGATTCGTCCATTCTTTGAGTCAATGAGATGGTACTTCTCATTTATTCGTTTATTGCTGACAACATCAGCCAGGTTGATATCAATGTAGCCAAGAGATTCCTGATTAAGAAAAAATAGAGAGATTAAACATCAAATAGAGCAATAAAAACTGATACACTAGAATTTATGATCAATACAATATAACTAAAGCAACCCAACAATAACACAAAGCATCAAGGAAATAAAATCGCATTGTTGTTACATAATTAAAGCATGTGAAAACTATTTGGGGGATCTGTAGATCAGATCCTGCCAGTGTTTTCGATCCATGTAAAGCCATATCAGAACTACCCAAATTGGCATCAGCTTGTGATGCAGAGTTAAAATCCATGAGAAGTTTCAGCAAAAGCCAGCTTCAAATTTAGTGCAAACATCTGTCCCCGAGCTTGGGACAGCAAGCACAGGGTCCACTTACACATCCACTAAAGGATTGGTATCCATGTGAAATCCAAAATACTGCATCCATGAAATTATCTACAAAATACTGCATCCATGAAATTATCTCTTGCTGTATCAGTGATGCATATACCTTTGGATGCAATAGCCCCATCCTAGATGACGAACTGACAACTTCGACATGTAGTTTATCATTAATCGGTGGTTCCTCCAGCACAAACTGAAACTCCTCATCCCATCTTGGATCTCTATTCTTCTTCACATGCTGTGTTAGTGAAAGACAAAGTCATTCAGTCAATGTTTAACATAAGTACATAACCTAGATTACAACCCCAGAAATTATTCTCAAGTAAAATAGTTGCAAATCCAATTAGACATACCAATTGGAAACCTGATTAAAGAACTCAAGGAAATGATAATTTAGAAAACTATGTAAAGCAAAAAAATATTTAAAAAAAAACATTTATTCAGCTCAATGAAATAAAATAGACCTTGAAAGACAAAAGAGTTTAATGACTTACTTTTTAAAGTACCAAGAATAGCAGCTTTCAATCATATATATCAGTGTTGGGTTACAAGCACGTCCATAACAAGTCTTTGTATTTTTAGAGACAGTTATCATCATATTTTAAAATAAAGGAGAATCATTTAAATAAAATGCCTCATCCAACAGAAATAATATACCTTAGTTTTTTTTTCCTCCCCTTTGAATATGATCCGTGCATATGGATTTGTGTGGTGCTTTCCTTCGACATCCTGGGCTTCAAGAACTGAAACTACAAGCACACCTCCTCCAGCAGGTGTTCCTTCAGGAGCTTTCTGTATCATGTTTGACTCTTCAGAGTCTTTTGGCATATCTTCTTCCTTAAATGGTTTGTATGTCACTTCAACAGCAAGCTGTCCACGAGACTTTTGATTCTGAACATCATTTTTATCCATAGTTTTAAGCAAATCAAGAGTCATGACTTTAGGCTCATGTGGGGTGAGCTCTTTCAAAGGAATGACGTTGATACCCATTTTGTCATGTTTGCCCACCTAAGAAAACAGATTATATATAATTTACAACAAACAATTGGAAACAGTAAAGACAGAATTCAAAATAATAATTTATAAGACAAACCTGTTCCCAGTCATAAACAGCAATCTCTAGAGCTTGAGATTCAGGGTCTTTCACAACCAAAATAAATTCCTCATTCCACTCAGGGTTCAAGTTTTTATTCTTCACTGTTGTCTTCTTAGATTGGAGCTTGTCCCCAGAGATCTTTAGTTTCACATAAGGGTCAGATGCACCCAACAGATCTTTCTTTTTAAGCTTCATTGCCCTCAGAACCTTTACATTGAGAATTCCAACAGGCCTCTGCGAGGCTCTGCAGATTTGGAGAAATTTTTCTATGATTGTTTGAAGGAATCTAACTTGTTAAGGATAGAAAATTAGAAAAATAAATTTAGGAAAAAAAAAAGATATGAAACTTACTTTGCGTCCAATATTGGTACTTCAAGAGTTTTGGGCCATAGGTACATGTTTGCAACCTGATCTTTAATAAGCTCCTGGAGAGGTAATTAGGAAAAAAAAAAAAAGAGAAAATTTTAACAGCTGAAGCAAAAAAACCATGAAGTAAGAAAGAATGAACAAAAGAGCAAGATAAATCAAACTGACTGAGAAAATCACAAAGGGGACAGCTATTTTTTTTCTTCGAGCAATATGGTATGAAAAAGACCTGCCAACTAGCATATGGATGAAGTTGGTGAGCCACCTCTCCTATAGGAATGCGTGATAACCAACTGCCAATTTCTATGGTCTTACTGAATGATAAGGAACATCTGGATTTCCAACTGCCAATTTCTGGTGTCTCACTGGTTGGGAAAAGAATATTCTGAGTTTAAAAAGAACTATAGGCTGTCATTTGGAGGTTGTAACCCTGTGTTAGAAATAATGTTTTTTCTGATAAAGGGAGTGAAAAGATTCACATGAAGCATTACACAAATGAGCATTTGAATGATGATAAAAGTTAAGGTGGTCAAGTATTGGTTGTTCATGGAAGGGGAATTATACATAACATAACTGAATATGAAAATGATTTCTTAAAATGTTAAGGAGCCAGGGGAAGGAAGAAATTGTGGATGAAGAAGGTTTTCAGATGTAATAATACAAAAATCTTGATGATTCAAGAATTGAAGGTGGCTGCTGCAGATAACATTACTTGTTCTTATTTTGTCATAATATAAGTGGAGTGGCATCTGTACCAGAAGTTGGTAGTGCATGATGGGTTACAGTACATTGAAACAAAGAACAAGAGACTTATCTGATTGGCTAAATTAAAATCTCTCTCCTTTACTTTCTAAACAGTGTCAATATAGTTAATATCTAGTACACCAAATATGTCACGTACAAAAGTAATTGCAGGGAAGCTCTCAGAAAGTAACAGATTGCATCTTCATATTAAATAGGTATGCAAGAAAGTTTAAAAGGCAATAAAACAAAGTCAGGCCTGTGGAAGGAAAGATCACATAAATAACAGACAAAATGTGAAAACAGCAGAAATATATGTACCTGGACAAACCTGTACAAGCCAGGAATAGACATAACATCTGCCCCTAGAAGCTTTAGACCAAAGTCAACATGTGGCTGCAAAGTCAAAGAGAAGTAGTTGAAACAAAGAAGAAAAAAGGGGAAAATAAACTTCTCCGGAAGGCACATAACCAAATTTAGCCTTCATGAACCACACCATTAATGGATATATGCAAAGTCCTAAATGTCATATACTACCCCTGCCATGTGAAAACATAATTGAGTTCAACAGAAAGAAGCTATATGCTAAACTAAATTGAAGAAAACAACAGAAAAACCGAGATCACGTGATTATGCTCTTCCAATAAGTTCAAATTTTCTGGTTGGTGTATGAATACATCAAGAGTAAGGACCATATAACAATGGGTGGCAGCACCCAAGATGTGCACATGTGCATGAGAGAAACAAAATTCACATGTGCATGAGAGAAACAAAATTCAGTTTCCCAAACGTCCACAAAAGACCTGGAGATTTTCACAGCATTGTATGTTTTTAAATCAACCAAATTAATTCTACCCAATGTAACACACCTTGTCCATGAGGGAGACAAAAATTTTTGAAAAACAAGGAAAGGTTGGAACCAATGGCTTCAGGGTGATCCGCGGTGAGGCAAAAACTTGCAAATCCACCACCTGAAATTTTCTTGCAAAGTCAATAATAGCTACTCGTTGTTTGCCAGCATCAATAATTACTAATCTGAAAGAGATTCTTTGAATTCAAAACATCAATAATAGTAAATGAAAAATGTTAGTATCTAAAAAATTTCTTCCATAAAAGAATTAAATAATTCAATAACCTGAACAGTTGCTTTCAATCCAAAGGCTTTAACAGCAACTGTCACATTAGGATTTCCTGCCAATTTTAAAGATGGTTCCATAATCAACTCCTTCTCGTCAGTGATATAGACTTTCATACCTGTGAAAAAATGGATGCAAAATAAATAAGTATGAAGTCCTGAAGTCCTAAAACACATTCGCAAATGACCATAGATTGGAAATAATTCAAACACTTAAATATCAATGGAGGCTTAGCATTTATTTCACCTAAAAACAAGTAAAATTTTGATAAAAGTTTGTATTAAGAAGGAAATGATGTTTTAACAGAAGAAACATGGAAGTCACAAATCCCTTCAAAGTACAACGATTTATGGCTTCTTTAGTCATTGAGTTGAATAAGTATTGGCGAAGCATGAAGCACAAATGATATCCAGTTTAAATTAGAAAATTACTCAATTTCATCCAAATTGATGGAAGTTCATCAAGGGCCAATAAGTAATGGCCACCCACGTAGAATATTTAAATACAAAAATATAGATATACTTTTAAGTCTGGGGAACCATGAGGCTGTTATGACATGATGATGCAGATAGAGCACAGAGGAGGAAGTAAGGTCTGCTTTAAAGGTCTAAAAATAACCAAATCCCTAGAGTTTCCAGGATTGGATGATTAAAATCTTCTTGAATGGAGACTGCATAGAACAGAAAAGAAAGAATGATTTATTTATACTTTTTAATCTTTTAATTCCAACTTTTAGATTCAATTACAAAAGCAAAGGCTTATGGGGTGGTTAATCATCGTCATTGAATGTGACATGAAAAATTCCAGCAATGTTTTCACCGGACAGGAAATGGAGACCCACGGTCACTTGTGAGAATTTACAAGATGGTGCAAGATTAATGAATTATAAGGGTAAAGACAAACCAAATAAGGACTGGGAAGGAACTGGTAGGAAAAGATGTTAAAACAATTTGAATGAAGATCTGGCTTTCAACAGATTGATCGGGCAGATCAGAGTTTTTGTTGCCAAAGCAAACTTCTGGAGATGAGGCACCATTGTTACTTGTTTCTATTTGAAGCTGACAAGACCATTTCAATTAGCTACAGAAAAAAAGGTCTGAGTACCCTTTCTTTTTGTGTAATACTTCAACAAACTTTGCTTTGAGAATTTCAATGAAGTGATGAACGCTCAACCAATCATAAATTTCCAGATTGGTGTAATACTTCTACAAAATCCTTCACTACCCACTTAAAACCTTAGTAGTCAATAGCCCTACTGGGATCAAAATCTGCACCGTCTAAAAAAAGAAACAAATTTGAATATGGAACATTGACACAAAATCTGAAACAAAAACAAACAAAAGGGAAAAAAGAAAAAAAAGGAGGGGCCCTAGGTCTCTTCAAATCTGAAATCACTGAATTTCAATGCATGTGCATGTTCTAAAAGTGCCGAGTAAACGGTTTCTGCTTTATATTAAATCTTTCTCCAGGGTATGCATGAAGCTTAAGAAGCACTTTCCAACAGTAAAAGTTATAAAATGGGCATTGCCAGGAGCAACCTTCTTCATCTTATAGGACAACACAAGTGTGAATATCAAATGGCTATGATAAGAAGTTCAAGAGATATATTCCCAAGACATAAATTACTATGCTTCATATGGAAGTTACATCAGCAGTCTGTAGTTCACTTGGATGACAAAAGGCAAACTCATAAAGCAAAGAGGTAGAGTGCACAAGAAATTGATTTCCAGTTATCTATACAAAATCCAAGCAAAGCAAGATCAAAATAACAAACAGAGTTTGACTTAGTAGCAAATAATCACTTGCCCGTGTATTATATAATTGACAAGTCCTGTAACAGAATGCAGAAAGTACCAACGGAAGTGGTGTTTCAGACTAACCAACCTTGAAAAGTTGGTGGTAGTGAGCCTAAGGTAAGTGCTTCAAATTCAACTGACTCAATTTTGTATTTGGGAATTTGCTCGGCAATTATGGGCTTTGCTATACTCTTCACAGTCTTGCAAATTGCCTAAGCAGGTAAAATGAACTATAAATACTCAATTCACAATGATAAGAAAAAGTAACAGGCCACCAAGAAGATAAAATAGTTACAATATACGTACTTTGTCAAGATAAGGCCACATAAGCTCAATGAACTTGTTTAGCCAATCGAGCTTCATGAAGGACAAAAGAGTAAGAACTTAATAATAGTAAACCACATTGCGAAATGGATGAAAGAAATTAAGTTGTGT
Organism: Buxus sempervirens; assembly: GCA_947561395.2. Classification (NCBI taxonomy): domain Eukaryota; kingdom Viridiplantae; phylum Streptophyta; class Magnoliopsida; order Buxales; family Buxaceae; genus Buxus; species Buxus sempervirens. Next base: position 40,903,032 of record OX387190.1, read on the forward strand.
GGAGAAATAATTATGGATACTGATAACATACACGATCATAATCTGGATTTTTAACCCAAAGAGGTATTTCGGGAAGCAACCGCTGTAAAGCTTGTGAGTCTTGCTCAGCCAATGGACGGATTACAGGATCCTGATCACCACAAGAAAAATAAGAAATGTAATTAAAGTGCCATAACAAGAAATAAGTTATTCACAGTATGTGGAGCAATTAACGATTTCTCTAACTTTTGTTTTTTCTTCTTTTTCTTTCCAAGCAAATTACAGTTTTCAACGAAGAAAGCATAAGCAACATCTTTGGGGGGGGGGGGGGGGGGGGGGACTCAAGGACAAAAATATTAACATAAAGTAAGATGATAATTAGAGCCCATAATCTTCAACTAATAAGACCAAAAAGAATCACACTCATCAAAAGGAAAAGAAAAAAGGGAAAAAAGGACAAAGAGGAATCATAAATAGATAATATAATTAACAGAATCAGTGCCAACACCAAGAACAATAAGTAGACTTTGATAATAAAATTCATAAACCACATGCCTAACTTTAGCAATATCCTGGACCTCTCTCCACGAAAGAAGTGAAATATGAAGAAAAATCAAGAGAAAACAGGAGAGTCTGCAAACCTAAGACCCCAGTGACACCTCTAGAAATTTCAAGTGCATGCATGCACACACACACACATAGAGATTTTTATATTTCTATGAAATTTCAATATAAAATGGAAATTTCTGTTTCAAATAGCAGTAGTGAAATCAAAATAAGAAATTACCATGGCAAGTTAGCTTAGAGGTTGTTTGGTATAACTTTTAAAAGTATAATTTTTTAACTTTTCTGCTTTGTTTCTACTTGAAAAGTTGAAAAGTAACTTTGAAAAGTTATACCAAACAGCCTCTTAGTAAATTCTTGGATGATTGCAACTTTGATGTTTGAAAATCCCAGAAAATTTTGGAAAATAACCATTTTAGCTTGGCAAGTTAGATTAGTAAACATGAGAATGAATTCATCTCAAAGAAAACAGAAACAAAAGATGTTCGTACTCCTGGTGCTCTCAACGCAAAATCTTCCTTTGTTGGTAAAATAATAATGATTTCAATATCCTGACTGCGAGCACTGGTCACTAAACTTGATTCTTTGCAACATAGAATCATTGGGATAAAAAAGAAAAAAGCCTCCAGTTATTAGGATGCTTAACCATAAAAGTACTCTTCTGTGATTATATAAGCAGAAATTCATCAACCTCAGAGTTCTTCAAATATATTATAACATGTTCAAAAAGGTCCTCAAGAAGGCTTAATATTTGAAGCTCCAAGTCAAATTATACTGGAATGTATTGCATAAATATCATTTTCTTGATTTTGTTCACTAGAACAATAAGCCCTAAATAATAATGCAAATACATAAAGAGCCATTGTTGAACAAAAATACATCTACGAAGTTTAAAATCTTAATTCAAAAGTAATGAACAGAAAAATTAAAAAAAAAAAGGACCAACAATGACACAAATTGAGAAGCTGACCTTAACATCACTGGGCTGGAAGTATATGAAGAGGTAATAACCAATAACAAGCCCCATGGAAATCCCCACTCCAAATCCGCAAAAACCCATTATGGTACTTATGATACCCATTTGTTGAATCTCCTTCAGATCGCGGCTTTCCTCTCTGTCTCGCAAACACCAGCGTAAATGAAAATTTGGGCGCTATGTATCACCGAACACCAAGAAACTAAACAACCAATTTTGGATCATTATCTGGAAGATCTCCTCGAATCACACCCAGCGGCATCAACACCCAGGAGAAAGCAATAACAGAACAAGCCAATCGTCCTTTGTCGATCTATCTTATTCAACCCGATAAAAGAGCATTAATTATACTCAATCTTCCATTCAACTTCCTATCCGATCCCCCATAATGCTGTTAAAGGAAATCCAGCGCTTGAATGTGGAATTGTCGGTAACGCCTGTTTGGTGGGGCCGGATTCGTTATATTAGGGAAGATCAAATGAACAGTAGGGAGCAAAACGAAGGATCTGATCTTATTACTGTTGCAGAAACGGAGGAGAAAAGAAAAACAAACACCGAAACGCAGAAGAAAAGGAATTAGGGGAAAAAAAAGAAGAAAAATGAAAAAGGAAACCTTTGTTCTTGTTCTCTCTCTTTCTCTCTCTGGCTTATTGTGCCATACTTAACGTCTCCGTCTTCTAAGCCTATCGTAATTAACGTTGAGATTGAGCATTTAGTGCTTTCTGTCCCTCTCTATCTCCGTGTCTGCTTTTGTCTTACGGGATCATAACGTTTTTGGCTTCTCAGCCCTTTGGGGAAAGCGTTGAGATTAAGCATTTATGGACTTTTTTTCCCCCAAAGGGGGTCATCCTCACTGTATTCCTTCATAAAGGGGATCATCGCTAACGTGCGCCGCTCGCCATTTCTCAACGTTTAATGTTAGACCGTTTATGGCCACAAAGCGGCCACAAAGCCGAGATTGCTTCAGGTAGTCAACTGCCGATCACCACCTACTTAGTTGATGCGTGCTTGCCACGTTGGTGATTCAACTTACTAGTGAGGATTTCTACTGGTGGGGTAGAAATCCTCATTTCAAATATTATGGAAGATCATTTGAGCTTACTGTTTAATCCTTTTACAAATCGTGTGCAATTGAGAAATACATCGACTTATCGTTTAGGGCACATATAATTTATGTGATATCCCGGAATCTCACATTGTTTGGGGAAGAAAAAGTGAGAATCTAAGTTTATGACTCCAGCAAAGAGGTCTTTTGGGGGTAAAACCCAATATCAAAATAGTTAGCCCTAATGGTCCAAGCAGATATTAGTGAGCTCTTATGGTCCTGATTCCTATAGAAATCAAGATGTTACACATTAAAAGTTTTTTGTTTTTGCTTTTCCCTGAATCAGCCCATGCTCTGGTTGTGAGATGATGATGACATATCATAGTTAGTGTTTTTTTCATGTGGGTTTTACTTGAAACATTTATAACAATGAAAAACATTGATCCTGAGATGCTCTTCATAGCAACATCTCACGTCCAGAGAAGGGGGCAATTCATCCAAAATATGGTATGGATTTTGGAAATAACTTTTAGATCTTGGATCAAATCCCTCGCTACTAAGGCATGTTTTGACGGAAAAAAAAGGGTATAAAAATTAAAAGAGAAGTAGAAAAAAGTTCGAAAATTTTGTAAAAGAATCTTTAATAACGGTGGGTAACGGCCAGGATCTGTGACCTTTCGAGTGAATTTTCTTTTAGTGTCTAACCCCACCACTCCACTAAGGACAAAAGCTTAGCTTTTACCTCTTTGCGAAAAAGAGACCAGGGACGTCGGCACAGGTGTCAAACAAGAAACATACGAGAGTGGTGAGTCACGAGTTATTAAATGTTACGAAAGAAACACTTCACATCAGATCTTCTAGGATCTTTATCTACAATTTTATTTGCAGTTTTTTATAGGATTGTTAAAAAATTTACAGATATACCATTCACAATACACATGACATATATGATTCTCATAAAGGCTTCACATAAGATTGTAGATAAAAATCCCACAGGATTTCAATTGTGGAAGATATCACTCCACTTTCATCCCTGTTATTGGATGAAGTCAGGGGGAGGAGCATGTCTAGTTTGTTTCGTAATATATGCTGTTTGTTTGTTTACCAAAAAAAAAAAAAATGGCAACGGCCCCCTCCTAAAATTTGGTAAATCAACTTTGGGACTAATATGTGCCAATTCTACGGACTCGCATCCTCTGCAACGGAGGTTGCATACAACCTCCCTCTCACATGCGGTGGGGGGTCCCACCATTCATTTGGGGGGCCCCACCCCATTCATGTGAGGGGCTGTATGCAGCCTCCGCTGCAATGCCCATCCCAATTCTACACTTACAATGGCAGAGATTGATAAGGTGAGATAAAAATGTTAAATAAAAGGACAAAGATCTTGTGGTTCTCCAGAAAATGACTATCGCTATCGTTAAGAGATATCGATCAAAGTGAAACTGTCTCCACAGGCACACGAGGGTCCATTAATCAACGGTTGCCGACGAGATTGAATCCCTTAATTATCCTACCCTGTTTCTTCTACCACACTGCAGTCTGCACCAACCAAGACATATCATGTGGCATTTTTGACAATTTTTCTTAAGAGAGATCCAAATGGTTAAAGGATACATACCCTTCACGTAATATAATAGAAATGTAATATTCGGACATCAACAAAATGTTTTATAGGCCTATTTCAAATATATGTATGTACATGTATATGCACCTATATGTGCACACGCGCACACACTTGTCACTAGAATGTCTTCAACTCAATGAATTCAATTAGTTTTGCCAAATCTAACACTTAGACATTAATTTGGTTATAAAAAGAATATAACCGCTCTATAGAAGTATTCATTCAAATCAATACGTTTGTGTTGTGCTTTTATCTTTCACGAGTACCTTTGCAAGAGTCATCAACGAGCCAAGCTTAAGGCCTACAATATCAATACGTCTCACAAGACCGAGAAGAAAAAGAAGCCGTGTTCTTAACAGGCCTGGGCCAAATTTACGTGGCCCTATCTTGTTTACTTTATTGTAGAAACAAATCTAATTATATATAGCATTAAAGTATTCATGTGATTAGAATAATATAACTAAATTCTGAAAGAAAAAAGTTTAAACTTTTAATCTTTATTCTCTTTCATTAACGTCACTAAACAAAATCAGTACATAAATCAAGAAGCTTTGGATTCGAATGGTCTAATGCCACTACTTGGTAGAAATAAGCCCAAAAAGAATCGCCACGAGTGTTGCTGCTGCTGATGTTCCTTGAGTATGATTAATGGATACTGTATACAAAAGTTACGACCAAATATGGTGAAAGTGAAGCTTACATACATGATCTGAACCTTTTTAACAAAAGGAAAAGGGAGACGCACTGTCGTTCTTTGTCATTGTCATCTTTAGTTGGACTTATACACACAAACGAGTGTATATTATTGGAGCTAGGAATATCTTCGGTATCTTAAAAAGCAGGGGCTGAATATTTTTGACCCGGTTCATGAACCTCCCGGACTTTAATAAGGTGTGGTTCGGTATATTAATTAAGATACTCGGATCAGATGGTATATACTATATAGCATAGGCTATCCTAGGACTACCAAAAAAAAAAAAAAGCATAGGCTATCCTAGACTACCAAAAAAAAAAAAGAGCATAGGCTATCCTTGTCTCTAGTGACAAACTCTTACACACAGACAAAGCCTGGCCAGCCTGTGTCATTGTCAACGAGTCCAGTCAAGAAACCTCAGAATCACCTCCTCCCTAACTTTGGCCTTGCCTTGTATTTTCCAAGAAAAAGTAGAAGAAGAAAGAGCGGGCTTTTAATGCACTGCAAAGGAATTCAGTCATAGATTGTTGGCGAAACCCACCGTATAGCTTGCAGCCCCACGTTCCAAGACACCTTTCGGCAACCGTTTCTTAAAAATTTGCTAATTGTTTGACCTTTAACTTGAATCTGGCATGTCGGAAAGATACAATCTCCTACTAGATCTCTCCATGTGACACAAATTATATACGTAGAGCTTGCAACTCATTCATTCATTAATCAACAACCTTCGGCTGAGTCGATTTGCTCCTAATTAATTAACCCTTCTTGTACCTTGCGGAGCTAGCCATTTTAATTAGAAGATCGAGCAGGCCACATGTTCACATTCAGATTCTTAAACTCCAACGTAAGTAATGATCCGATCCAACCCCATTCAATCTCCGCAACTCTAGATTTTGCCAGTTGGCAAATCCTAAAAGCTTTGCCAAAAGTGGGTGTTTTTATTACAGACGTCTGTCTGTACATGGGGGCAAGAAAAAGAAAATGTCTGCTTAATTGATGAACGGCACTTTTAATATAATTAAGAGACATGTAACGTAGACTTTAACCAATTGGTCGGTGCCGGTCGAGCGGGGCTGCCATTCTATCTACGCCATGAAAGTTTTGAGCGCTCGCTCCCTGTTTCATTGTCATGTCGGTGGCAGATATTGAATCGGCCGACCAGACAATGAAAAATACCAAGTTCTAATATCCACGCTGAACGAAGCAGAAGGAAATTAAGAGACGTCTTTTAAGTTTTAAAGTTTTTAACACACTAGCCATAGCCAATTTTTCTTCCAAAGATATCTGTCTATATATTCTGCCTACCCGGAGAAAGAAGAAGAAACAGATTCCAGCTACATCGACTTTCTTTTTTCATGAAAATATTCGGTTGACTTCCAGATAACCCCGTAAATAGTCAGTTAATGCATGATTTCATGTAATATGCGATTTAAGAGTAGGAGAAGTAGTCGTCGCAGTTAGATGGTCCTGGTTAACCGCTTCAAGCTCGTCTTGAAATTAACTATAAAAGTCTCAAAGTAGTTTCTTTTTGTCTCTTGTGTTATATGGTGTAGAGTCTGCAGACTAAAACTCCAAAGGGTTGGCTTGCTGGTAAGGCTTGGGACCTTGGAGTGTGCTCCCTCTAATTAAGGTCTCAAATTCAAAATCTCTTAGATGCTATCAATTCTTTGGAACTACCTGCTTAAGGTCTATAGGCCTTATTAGACTTACCCGGGCCATGTGAGTTGCAGAGTCTTACATGGACCTTCAAGGATTAGTTGCTTGAGTGTAAGCAACCCGGATATCCTGAGTTCCAAAAAAAAAGAGAGAGTCTTCAAAACCTACGTAAAAAGATATCACTACGGTTGTTAAAATGCTCATTCGATTTCAAACTTTCAATTAATTAGACTAGGCCGGTGGATAGCTCAAAGTAGATCGTGCCTAACAGCTCAATTATACGACAAAAAATTGCCACGATCCTTAAAATATACCGATAGGGTCCTAGCCACCGGTCTTTAACTAACAATACTTAATTAATGTTACCGCAAGTCTAAACACGCTATAATTAATCTCATACAAAAAGCCATAACAATAGGGCACTAAGGCTTTCAATGCATACTGGCACCCAATAGAGATTTGATTACATCAACTAAAATAATGTATTAAACAATTTAGGCTATAAAGTCATGACATAAAGTTCTTATCGTGAGTTCAAAAGCTGCTTTAGCATTCTCTCAAGTTGGTCTGTCTGAATGGTTCATCTATTTGAATGGTAGGTTTCGTTTGGCGGAGAGTTTTTGCCATGCAAAAGATATTTCTTCGTTTCTTTTCGTGTGAAATAGGAAACGTTGACAACAGTGGACTGCTTGGTGTCTCTCATTTTCAACTGAAACGACTTGGTTTAGTTGTGGTCCGTATTAAAGAGGCAAACTCTATTAGCCCTCCTAGTTGTAAGGTTTATTTTTAATTTGCGAAGGATGCTACGAAGCGAGGCGTTCTTAGTGCGGCGAAACCTTTCAACCCTTAAAATTACAAAATAGGCGTAAAATCTAAGACATCAGCATATAATGACCAGAGAGACCAACAAAATTATTTTGTCGGTATGCTATTATATAAAGCAAACTGCCAAAAGTTTAGTTTATATCTTTTTAAAACCCTTAATAATTGTACAAAGCATTATCGTTCCAAACAATTGTATTTATTCCGTTTTATCATTTTGCATCATAAAAATTAGGATATGTGACAACAAGAAGAAGAAAGTGGTGTTGTGGTTATCTTTAATATAAGAATTTAGCAAGATGGGTTTTCCATTGCACATTCGTCATGCTTCTAGAGAAGATGCTACCTTGATTTCAACAAATATCAAAGACGAAACGGGAAAATAAGTATATTGAAATTGCTACCGGTGGCTGATGCCAAATTAACATTTCTTGACTTTTTTTTTAAAAAATTTTTAAAAGTTATCTGTTTGCAAGATCTCATCTATTTTCCCATAGGTCTCAAAGCCAAAAATGGAGTCAATCGTGCTTAATTATATGCACTCGTTTTCTTAAAGGTCTTACATTGTCATCAAGGTAGGTAGTTATCCCTAATGAGTTTAGCATTCTCTAACCTTGATCAATTGCTCCAAAGTGGCAGCATCTCCCTTAATGTATAGGTCTAAGAAAAAGTGGAATGTGTTTCCTCTCGGGCGCTATATTCAATGGTGCTGTGCTACCACCGACTGGGATGGGCATCCATCTATCCATTTCACTGTGGTATCACGGAGTGGTACCAGAGGAAATGGTCTCAAAAAGTGTTTGAGGATGTGTAGGAATGCATTTCTTCTAGAGCCAAAATCTAGTGGTTTAGTGAAACGACCGGATGGTATGTATTTTGGGGTGTATGAGCTCCATATTGAAAAGGGACATCCATCCGCACGTTTCACTTTGGTACAACTGAGTGGCACTAGATGAAACGCTCTTGATGTGCAGTGCTCTCCTAGGAAGCATCGTAAAAGGATATTTTAGAAGATGATATCATCTTTTTTTACTTAAAAAAATAATAATTGCAGTAGTATCTCATTGAAGCGGCATGTATGCAACTGAAGAGACAACAAAATGCATGGATGTTTTACATAGAACGGATAGACAATTTCCACTTGTATTTTAGTTATTTATTTATTTATTTTTGGAACTCAAGTATCTGGGCTCGCTTACGCTCAATCGACTAATCCCTGAGGGTCCATACAAGACCCTGCAACCTATATGACCTGATTAAGTCTAAGGCCCATAAACCTTATGCAAGTAACTCCAAATAATTGATAACACCTGTCTTGAACTTGAGACCTCATATTTTAGTTATTGTAAGAAGGCAAGAGGGTTACTTTAGCCATTCAGCTCCCCTGCAAATAAATAGTCCAATCGTATCCGCAATTGCCTTGCGTCGGACGAAATTCGTCTCCTCCACCAACTCCCTCAAACAAATAAATGAGTGATTCGATGCGTAGCTAATTAGATATACAGCCTATACCGCAATAGGTATTGAATCTTCTACATTTCCTTGTCACGCGTATGGCAGTGATTCTGTCACTCTAGCTTTGCCACGCATACGGCAGAGATTCTGTCATTCGAGCTCGCATGTGCAGTGAGAGGTAACCGAGGTAACCACCTTGGATATCCTTTTATGTGGGACCCTCCAAGTCATCAAAACGTGGGCACGGCAAAGATTTATGGAGTCGCTTTCAGTTCCAGACGGGCAGACGACGGAAGAAGCAAGGGGAATAACAACCGTCAACACCTTCGCAACGGTTTGCTTAGGATCTCGATCAACGGTCGACAAAGCTTAGGCGGTTGCCGCCCTACAGAATCTGGTCTCGGACTCCGTGAGCATCCCACATCAGCACTTGTCGGTAAATTATGAAAAATGGCAAAGCTATTAAAATATCACATGAGACCAAGACTTCAAACTCTGTGGTACTGGTACCGTTGGACTGTTGGAGTTCCTCTCTATATAAAACAGCTTATGGTAATGGTAAGGAATGGTATCGAAGGAAACGGCCTCATTCATGCACACTGTGTAAGATCTGCGGTTAGGGTTCCTGAAAGCCCTTTGAAGACCGAAAATACGAGTTCTTTTTCGCTTCTACTCTTTAACGTTTATCAGTGTATGTATGTTTGAGACCATCTTCCTTTAAAAAGAGAGAGATTTTCGAAGGATTTCCGGGAGATAATTTTTTTTCCGCTCCCTTTTTGGAATTTTTAGGGTTTCATTAATTTTCGGTTTGGTCGATCGTCGTCGCCACTTTCTTCCCGTCATTTCTTTACGACCTGTAAATCTGATAATCCTTCGACGCTTCCCCGGTCTTTCTAGCTTTCAACTTGAACAACAACTTGATAATATATCCATGGAAACTGTCCTGCTATCTTATTCTCCAGATCAATACGTCTCCCCGAACAGGAGAACGAGACCCCCTAAAACTAAAAGAAACCACAAAAGCTTTATGAGTCGGCCCTGTGAAAACTTCGTTCCTCCAAATCTTCGTCAGAACTTTCATGGCGGTCCTTTGCTCGGATCTCCTCGAATTCCTTCTTCCTCGGTTCCTTATTCGTTTACAGGACTCACTCAGCAAAAACGACGTCAACCACCTCTCCTTCCACTCCCAGCTCCCAAACCTTATGCCTCTCTCCCTTACCGAAACACAAGCCTTCTATGTTCTCCAACTGACCCTACGATCAACCGAAATAAAGACCAGTTAGATCGCACTATGAAGAAATCCAAATCTTCAACGGCTCCAAAGAAACAAGACTCGAAAGAAGAGGCAATATCAAGAGCGAGTAAAACGAACAGAGAGTTCATGATGAACACATCAAGCAAGCGATTGGGGCCGGACCCTCGCGTTCTTCCCAGGGAAGTTTCTGCGGTTTTGAAATCTCTTGTATCTCCTACCACGACCAGTGCAGCCACAGAGGATTTGGAGCTATCTGGTCCCGTTTTTCTACTCTCCCCCCCTCCGAGTAGCCTGCCTTTACCAAAGTTCTTCACGAGATCAAGGCTCAGTTGCAACTCCGAGGCTGGCGGGGTGGACGAAGGAGCAACGGACAATCTCCGGCGACTCTTACGTCTCCCGTAAGTCTGAATCGGTTAATTTTCCCAGTAACGTCCCTTCTGAGTGAAGAGGCTCGGGTAATTTCTGCGAATAAATAAAATTTGAAGGATCCTTTGTTTGCTGCGATCCTTCGTTCTCTTTTCTTTTTAACTCTTTATGTATGTATGTGAGATCACCTTGGTAGTTTTTTTATCAGAAGGTGGTGCACGAAGAACAGAACTGAATTAATGGTTTTACCAAGAAGTCAGAAAGGCAGTTAACTGCATGGGACATCGTGCTGTACTTGCACCAGTGGTCCTGTACTGTTATCTCAAATCCCATTTGGGAAATGAGTCTTTTACAGTGTTCTATGTTACAATTTTACAGTTATAAACAGTGTTGTGATTTGTGAAAGAGGAAGAGGCTTAAGAGGAGGTATTTGAGATATTCGGTGGGTTGATTGGCTCCCAAGGTGAAACCCGCCTTCAACCTGGTTCATTTTGAATATGCTTAGCACAGTAAAACCGTATTTGTTTCATTTTTAGAAATGTATTATTATTAATTTACATAATTCTTTGAGAAGCGGAGACAGGTCAGTAGCCAACGTAAACGAAAGCCGAAGGAGAACATCTTTTATTAAAATTCTACATACCCGATAAATTCAAAAAAAAATTTAAAACTGGATAAGGGGAATAAAAACTGATCTCAGGAAGGGAATACAATGTACATAACACACGGAAGTTTTGGAGAGTGCCCAAGTTTACATTTGCACAAATGATTACGAAACCCCATTCCGGTGATAATAAATACTTATGTCATCCATAAAAATGGTTTTATACATATAATTCCTTAAGTTTTATCAAAATAATTTTTAAGTACCTCAGATACAAAATGACAACATTATTAGAATCTACACATTTAGAAGGAAACTTCTAGAGAATGCACAATGAAGAAAGTTGAAAATTTATTTTTATTAAAAGTTGTTTGGTTTGAGTTGTATGCTTTTTAGAATATTGACTTTTAAACGAATCTAATCTCAAAAGGATATTTTGGTCTATTCAAATTTCTTATTAGATACATGGGGGGCTTTGTGGGCATTTGTGCATATGTTAATAGAGGTCTTTAAAATTTTCCCGATGTCAGGAGCTGATCTATGTTAAAGGGCTCTATGTGTATAAGTGAAAAATCTTAGAGAGTGCGAGTATAATTATGCATAAAAATGTTCTAAAGTCGGGAGTAAAGATTTTAGCTTAAAATTTTATTTTCCTTATAATGCCTCCTAGAAAATTTTAATGTCTTTAATAACTTTTTGTTTCTAACTGAATGCCCATTAATTCAATTTTTTTAAGGACTCTAATATATTACCTAAAAAATATCCATGCGGCATGCATATCCTCGCCAAAGGTTTTTGGAATATGAATATACTAGTGATGGCATGAGCAATGTTGAACATGACCAATACCGACAATATATTAGTAATGGTTTGAGACGTAGAAGGCTTTACAAAATGGTGAGGCGTATTCTTCGAAAAGAAATTGTCGAGCTAAGTTCTATGTTTTTTGCTTTATATAATAGTGTTTAAAGATAACTGAAATTGTCTTAGGGGAATAAAGGATAAAAAAAAAATTTAAGGAATTCAATTTTGGTAATGGAGATATTTTGTTGACCTTGACATTTTGTTCTCGTATAATACCATTGCTGATTGGCGGGAATGAAATCTTATGGAATTTTGAATTGTTAACTGTTGTTGAAGTGGAATACTTCCATGTGAAGCATTTCACGATCTGTGTCTTTTTAAGTGAGTCCTACATAAAACATTTACAAAAATTAAAAAAATACTAATCGTGGAGTGCTCCATATGGAAACATTCTACTTCAATAGCAGGAGGCAATTCAGTTAAGAATTGCGGATGATTCCATCCCTGACTGGCGATGCACCCAATGCTTGTAAACATCCCGATGGGCAAGCTTTTTATCAACGTCTCAAACGACAACACAAGGCATCCTCACCCCTCTTTGTGTCTTTTATTGGTTTTGAGATCTTTGGGTAATTTGGTGTATATTTATGAAATTGAGAAACTTCCATGAGTGGTCTCTTCACCAAGGTAAAGCAAGCAAGATTGAGCACATATTTTTGACACTCAATTTCTCATACACCCATGCACTCATTCATTGTGATTGGTGCATTCAATCATTTCAAGAGAGGAATGATCTTTTTAAGTGAGATGCACCAATTACAGTTGGCTGGTGCACGATATACATTTAAAAGTACTAACGCTCTTAACTATAAGAGCTATGACAAACCCTCCGCATATAGGATTTGTACTAACTCTAGAATTGTCGCTACAACAAGACTTGCATACACAAATAACCATCTGGGCCGGATGTCATGTTTAGGAAGATTAATTACCTAAAATGAATAATGTATTGTGGCCTTCCATGCGATCACAAGATTCATAACCATCCAATGCTATGATATTTTAACTCAACCTAAAACCTCTTGTTTCTATGCGTTTTTAATTTCAGAGTACAGTTCTACTTCAATTGTGTGTATCCCTGTGGAGCCTCTATCTACGTCCTTATTTGGAGCATTTCATAGAAATATGTTAAGTGTAATTAAAAATTTACAGTTACATGATTCACGCGGCTTTTTAATACACATGACATGATTTTATAGAGGCTCCAGAAGATCTCAATTGAGGCTTTCTTTATGCAAGAAAATTTCTTCATGTGTGAGAGTTGTAAATAAGAAGATTTACAGCTATGACGGTAGCAACTTGTCTATAATGTAATCTAGGAGATTGATACAATTATAATTACCGTGCGTTAATTAATATCACCATAGACGATGTAGAGGGCAAGTTTTTTTTCCACGTACCATAGAGAAGAATGCAAGGAAGAACATTTGAAAAAAAGGAAAAAAGAAAAAAAAAACTTACTGAGCGTCCATGCAGCAACATTACAAGGCTAGTATATAATTTTATACATAAAATCTATAATTTTATTCCTAATCTTATCGGTTAGTTAACTTGATCGTAGTGTATAGTGCGTCAAATCGCTCAGCCCGGGCCTCTCCTGTTTTACCTATCAGAGAAATTTCGGTCTTAGTCACTCGAATCCGTCATTCATTCGGTGGGCCCTTCAACTGATCCAACGGTATTTCACAAATCAAGCTGGGCTAATGTACGGTAAAGAGCGGGTTACAGTCCATTAAAAAATTTTTAAATGGACTTCCAAGTCCATATGCGATACGGTTTTCTTTTCCTTCACCCCCTCTGAGACCGTGTCTTTAGCTCCTAAAGCCCTAGACGGTCCATTAGGTTTCGAGACTCGAAAGCCCATTCTTTCGTCGTGCTTCGATCTCGATCCGAGTTTTCCTTCTCTGAGAATCTCCGATCGGAATCTCAGGTCGGTTAATCGGCCGATCCAGCGTCTCCTGAGCTGTTGATCTCCTCTGTTACCTTCAAGACAGGTAAGAACCCTACCTCTTCTCCTATTTTGTGTCGTTCCTGAGCTTGATTTGTTCATACGTTGTCTTTCATGTTCAAAACGATTTTTTTTCTCTAGTTTCTTTATATTGTGAATCGCAATCCTCTGTTGGCCCGTTGGCCTTTGTGCTCTGATAACGTTGTGGATTGTTTGAGTTCTGTTTTGAGTTGAGAGATTGAAGCCTTGGTTTAATTTCGTCATGTCTGCTAGTAAAGATTAAATAGCTGATATGATTTTTTGTCAGGTGAATTTCCAGAATAAATTTGATTTCGCTAAGCCTTTTAGTCCTTGGATGTTTATGTTTTTTGTGGATTCAACCATTTGGGCTGCTTTAGGTTTATTAGGGCCGTGAATCGAAACTTGATCTTAGATGAGGTTTTTTTTGTTCCTTTTTCCCCCTTTCTTCCTCCTTTTTTTCCTGTCATATTCTCGTCTGTTTGTAGAACAAGCCCTTTGAAGTCGTGAAGTTTTAGCCGATTGACAGATGCAAAGTTAGTTCTTTCTTTAAATCTGGATTGAGCCCGCCCCGATGAAACCCTAGATAAGTTTTCTATCTCTGCTATATGCAAGCAGACGTAACCTATCAGAAGCCCCTGTGAATTTTTAGATGAGTTTTATCAATTCACGAGATCTACCAGACAAGCCCATAAGTGCGATGATGACTATCTAGCTCAACGTTGATAGGATCTAGGGTGGTTTTTTCAATGGATTATATTGCAATTTGCAATCTGGCTATATAAGCCCAACTAACCTGATGGGAGCTTTGCAGGCCAAGTTTAACAGAATCCATTGCAAAGACATTAGAATAGTTTAGCCCAAGCCCAATACAACGTGGACTGGAGCCCTGTGTAGAACTTATACAGCTTTAGTTGCCAAACACTTCCATGGTGAAGGTAAAAATCGGCCAATACCTCATCCATAGTTGCTTTAGCTTCATCTTATGTATGTTTTGCATGTAATTTCTCTTCTTTGATCCTTCTCTATTACCTCTGAAATGAATAGCCTTTTAAAGTTTTTCAGTGAAGGAATTATGGTGGATTCTAATGATAGCAGCATTGAGAAAGTGACTTTACCTGACATACAGTTGTGATAAAGCCCATCAGTTTTTGTAATGTCACCATAAATGGATTCAGGATGTTTCCTCTAGAAGGAAAAAAATGATTGGGTCCAACTTGACCCAATCACATCCATACTTAAAATGCGTAACATCTATTAAAATCACTTGGATACATGAAATATCAAACACCGATGGGCACAATTTAGGTAACATTCTTGATTTTATATGTGTGCGAACAATGTATCTCTTCATTTTTATTGGCTCAATACTTCCATTTCTGTGCCCTTGGATTGGATCCGCAATGGACTTTACATCTTTGATTTGCTGCCATTTTAGCTATTGGAATCTCATCTGTGTAGAAAACAATCAGCAAATGTTTTTTCTTTTTTCCCTTGTTCTGAAGCTCTTTGCATAATATTAGTGCTGATAAATGCATAAACATGTTTTCTAGTTACTAATTTGAATTTTTAGTATGTCATCGTGCTCATATTTAGCATCCTTGATTTCACCATCATTTGGTTTTTATCAATTGAAGCTCTTTCTGGAGTATACAGGGACTTATTTGGAAATGAAATGTGTTGTTATTGGTACTAGTAGTATTGAGATCTAATACAAGTAACACTGTTTTCAATAAGAACAGAGCAGGCCTACCTCTTCTGGCGTCAGCCTGTCAGGCTTGCTTAGCTCCTTTGAGAATATACTTGATTGTTCTGGTGACATCTTGAGCATATGTGTTGGAACCATCAAAGCTATTATTTGGAAGTATTTATTTTAATTAAAATAACCTTATGCAACTATTTTCTTACCATTGTTGTTTAGTTCAGTTTTAACAGTACCGGCCTAACGGGTATTCGTACCTAATGGCCGGTAAGTACTGGTTTCGGCATAGATTAAAAACAATGACATACAGTGATAGGTCCCTGATTGGGACAATGGATGCAAAAGGTTTTTTGGATTGACGTACATAAAATAATCCATTAGCCTTTTGATATTGCTGTTAGATTACTACTTAGAGCAGCGTGCGGAAGTTGTTAACTTAAATGGTTTTTACATATCTGCAGAGCTTTTTTTTGGTCTTTCCATGGTTGGATATTGAAGTTTCTCATATTATGAGCTCAAGAACTACATATTCATTGGAGGTGTTATTCTATTTTTAATTTTTCTTTTGGGCTATTTATATGTATTTCTAAGCCAGTACTTTAATTTGAAGGTAAAATGGAGACCCCCACTGAAAACATTGAGCCGGTCAATCCAGAAACACAGCCAGAAACACAGCCAAACAAGCGTAGACGAAAGAAGTCCATTGTCTGGGAACACTTCACCATAGAACCTGTGGGTGGGGGATGTACCAGGGCGTGCTGTAAGCAGTGCAAGCAAACATTTGCGTATAGCACTGGTTCAAAAGTGGCAGGTACTAGCCATCTGAAGCGACATATTTTCCTAGGGACCTGCCCTGTTGTTCGCCGTAATATGGAGAAAAATCAACTAACTCCATATACTCCACTATCATCCAAGACTGGTGGAACTGGGAGTTTGTCGGATCCACCTAAAAGGCGCTACAGAGGAACTCCTGGCCTACCTTTCATCCCATTTGATCAGGACCGATGTCGCCATGAGATCGCCAAAATGATCATCATGCATGAGTATCCACTTCACATGGTTGAACATCCTGGTTTTGTAACTTTTGTCCAGAATCTTCAACCTCAGTTTAATATGGTGAGCTTCAGCACCGTCCAAGGGGATTGTGTGGCGCTGTACCTGAGTGAGAAGCAAAACCTTCTGAAGCTTCTTGGGGGAATTCCTGGACGTATCAGCCTGACATTAGACTTGTGGACTTCAAGTCAGACACTGGGTTACGTGTTTCTAACAGGGCACTTCATAGACAGTGATTGGAAGTTGCATAGGCGGATTCTTAATGTTGTGATGGAGCCATCACCTTATTCAGATGATGCCTTGAATCATTCGGTTATGATTTGCCTTTCTGACTGGAATTTGGAGAGTAAGTTATTTAGTCTCACTTTGGATCAGTCTTTCGCAAATGATATGGTGATTGGAAATCTCAGAGGTCTGCTCTCCATCAAGAACCCAATTATGCTTAATGGTCAATTTTTAATTGGAAATTGCTATGCCCGAATTTTAAGCAGCATGGCACAAGATGCTATAGGTGCAATTGGGGACACCATCAAGAAAGTCCGGGACAGTGTCAAATATGTGAAGACATCAGATGCTCATGAAGAGAAATTTATTGAGCTGAAGCAACAACTTCAGGTGCCCAGCACAAAGAGCCTATTCATTGATGACCAGACACAGTGGAACACAACATATAGTATGTTGGTGGCTGCATTTGAGTTAAAGGAAGTTTTTTCTTGCTTGGATACTTCTGACCAAAATTACAAGGAAGCCCCATCCATGGATGAGTGGAAGCAAGTTGAGACTATATGCATATACTTGAAACTTCTGTTTGATGCAGCTAACCTCTTAACAGGTGCAACTTACCCTACTGCCAATGCATTCTTTCATGAAGTGTGGAAGATCAAGTTAGAGCTGACTCATGCAGCCATGAGTGAGGATCCTTTTATTAGCACCCTTATCAGACCATTGCAAGAGAAGTTCGATAAGTATTGGAAAGACTGCAGCTTGGTATTGGCAGCTGCTGTGGTTATGGATCCCAGGTTCAAGCTGAAGCTTGTGGAGTTTAGTTTCTCAAAGATTTATGGGGATGATGCAGCATTGTATGTCAAAGTTGTGGACGAGGGTATCCATGAACTATTTCTTGAGTATGTAGCACAGCCCCTCTCCCTAACAGCAGCATATCCAGAAGAAGGAAATGCTAGTGATATGAAGACAGAGATAATCCAAGGAGGGAGCCTTCTTACCAGCACTGATGGACTTTCAGATTTTGATGTCTATATATCTGAGATGGCCAATTGTCATCAGACGAAGTCAGAGTTGGATCAGTATCTGGAAGAGTCTTTGCTGCCTCGAGTACAAGACTTTGACATCTTGGGTTGGTGGAAAGTGAACAAACTCAAGTATCCCATTCTCTCAAGGATGGCTCGTGATGTTCTGGCAATCCCAGTGGCAACAGTAGCTCCTGAGTCTGTATTTGATACCATGAACAAAGAGATGGATCGCTACCGGGCTTCTCTGCGACCTGAGACACTGGAGGCTCTTATTTGTGCCAAGGATTGGATTGGATATGAAACAACACCAGAAGTTCCTCCATCAAATGCAATAGTGAAATTTGAGACTTAGATTTAGGTTTGTGACTTTAGATTTAGTTTTTATTTGGATCTTGTAATGTGGCCTAAGATGGGTGGGTGTCTTGTTAGTGTTAACAGTGAGTAGCATTATTTATCCTTTTTATAGCTAGAAACCCTTTGTACCTTTCTACCATGAAGTACTTCCTGTTCATTGTTCTAATTTGATTTGACTACCCTGTTTAATGGTTTAATTTGGCTTACAAGGTGAATTTGGAGATATGTTGAAACTCTTATTTGATTCATTCAGTGACAGGAACGAACAAGAGGCTTTGCTCTAGGCGCTTGCCTTGTGCTGCAAGTGGTAAGGATTGGAAAAGGAGATCCGGTCTGCAAGTTGTTAAAAGCCTACTCATGAGCATACCTTATTTTCTATATCCTGGCAGGGAAGACGCTATCCTCAATTGTTTTTCTCTTTTTTTTTTAATGCCTTCACATGTATCTCTCATAAAGGAGTTTGGTTGGCATTGTTGAGATTGCGTGTGGTTATTTTGAAAATGTATTTTATTAATTTTGATTTCTGATATTCATTACCGTTTTGCTCTTTTCGTTTTATTTTTTGAAATATAGATTTTGAAAGGTTTCATCACATAGTGTGATGATAAGGGTCTCGGACTCTTATGAAAATGTATGCGTCGGCGCTTTTGAAAAAGGAAAAAAAAAACAGAAATTTGCGAAAGGTTAGATTTAGATATGTTAAGTTCATCCCTCTGAGATATTTTTTTGGTAATATTCATCAACTGGGTTTCCACACCCTTATTATTTATCACATGAGAAAATTAATAAATTATTTAAAATTTGTCCAATCGTCGTTCAACAAAATTCTCAAGACTTTTGAACATTTCATTAAAGAAACAAATTTTACGACGCTTGACTTTCTAGTTTCGTCCAGCGTGTTTTTTTTTTTCTCTCTGTTGGAACTCAGGGTATCCGGGCCCGACCAGAATTACTTTGGTATCGATTCTGCGACATTATCATAGTTGCCTCTCTTTTCGACAATTTCTAAATTACCCGTTTTGGGCAATCGGCGCGTCACGTAGATCCGGAACTTTTATCTATGATTGAAGAGAATTAATGTATACAAACCAAACAAGCTCGCATGATCGTTAACAAAGTAATCAAGTCCATATGACATGGAGACGGCTACGTCCGCCTACGATCGGCCATAAGCAACATCAAATAAGCAGCGAAGAAAACCGTAAACGTACGGGGTGAAATTGAAACGAACAGACATGTCGATCAACTCGTGACTCCACAACCACAACATCAAAGAGACGCAGACGTGTGGATGAAATTTTTGACAGGAACAAAGAGTGGCTGCTGGCGATTGGGTTCAACGAGTTCCAACCCGTGATAACCTCCCTCGCTAAACCAGGTCACCACTCCAACGCCTTTCCCCTCCAACATCCGGGCAAACTCCTTCTGACGATCGATCAGAGGGTCATCTTCGCACCCCATCACCAAGAACCTCCAACCCAGTGAAATTATTCGTTCCATCTTCTCCGCCCAATCATTCTCCGTCCTCGTCGCATTGCAGAACTCGTGGTCTCGATCGACCCCGATCGGCAGCCCCAGTTCCCACATCATATCGTTCGCATTCAGAGGCAAGATCGGATCGTTGACCAATCTCATCTCCGATTCAGTCCTTTGGGACCCGCCAAAGTAGGGCTGATGCAAAATAAGCCCCCTGATCTTCACGGGCGCAAGTTGTTCTTCGACCCCAGCTGCTGCAGCCATACGTAAAGCCGCATGATAAGCGATGTTGCCACCCGCACTAGTGCCCATTAGGTAACACCGGGACGCATCTCCAGAGTCTCGCAACCATTCGTCGTCCACGCTATTGTTCCTGATCCAGTGGATGGCTTCAACAGCGTCTTTGTAGGCCGCAGGCAGGCGGTGCTCGGGAGCCAGACGGTACTCGACGGAGACGACCAGAGCAGGCAACTGCATGGCCATGTTTGCGCAGAAGTCATGGTTGATGGTGGTGGCGGCGCTGAGGAGGATGAAACCGCCTCCATGGTAATAAACGATGATGGGGAGCTTATTAGGAGCAGATGGCGAGGAAGAAACAGAGCGTGGTCGAAAAATTCGGAGCCAGGTGGTGTTTGTAGTGTTTAAGGAGATGTCCTTGATGAGGACTGGACTTGCAGACTGGTCGGTAGAAACTTGGGTGGTGGGAAAGGAGGGGAGCCGAGTAAGCGTGCCGTCAGCGTTGTAAGAGAAGTGCAGATACTCTAATGGATCGGCGGAGGCGGTGTTTCCGAATGGTAAGCCACTGTTATCTGACATGATTTCTAGTGTCGGTAGAAGATCAAAGATGGGATGGATGGAATAAGCGAGAAAGAATGCAAATGCACCTCATCGATCACTTCGCCTGTCGCTTAGAGGATAGCAACCAACGCAACGACCGGAAAAAAAATATTAAAATATTGAAGTAACACATGGAAATCGTTACAGGAGTTGGCAAAAAATGAGTTGGCAAAAACGTTGACCCTTTAAACGTCTCTATCTACATCCTTTTTTTTTGGGAGCTTTTCATTTAATTATGTCAAGTTTAATTAAATATTTTTAATTATACCATTCGGACGGTCCTTTTAATAAACATGGCATGATAGGCTCCAAATAAAAGTACATAGATGCTCCCAAGATCTCAACTGGTTTAAACGAAGGGAGGTCGTTTACGGGTTGAAATCTTCTACCTGCGGTAGCAGCTGTAGCATTGTGGGATACTGCCACGTTCAGCATTTCATAATACTGCATTTTTCATATTTAAAAATGTGAAATGTCACTTAAACTGACATTTTACATTTTTAAATGTGAATTTTACAATATCAGTGGCAATATCGTACAGATGTTGTAAGGTTTGTCGCAAGATGACTGCGGTATACATTTCATCCTGTAATTTATTTACATGAGAGGATTGACAATGAAAGGTCCAAAACATCAAGAAATCTTTTGCACATGCGTAAGGGTGGTGGTGGCCCCACTTATATCCAATGATACACGCGCAAAGTTCGGTGACTGAGAACGTGAAATGTATATTTACATCCCCTCCTACCGTCAACTCGTTGCTAATACTGTTAATTAGAGTTGTAAGTTTGGCCCGAATCGCCCGAAGCCCGTCTAACCTAGCCCGAATAACAGCCCGATTTAAAAAATAAGTTTGGGTTTGGGTTTGGGGCAGGCTCAATCTTGAGCCCGAAGTTGAGTTTGGGTTGGGCTCGGGCTCACAAGGTACAACTCGAAAAAACCCGAATAACCTGAAATATATATACTACTAAAACCCCCTCCTGCAAACCTCCATACGATTGTCTCCTGCAAATCTTAAAGTTTCTTGTCTTCTCCCATATCTTTACCACGGAAGTTGGAATTGCTCGTCCCTCTCAGTGACTTACTGTCCATCTCTTCTATTATCAATACCTCACATCTCAAAGACAACCTAGCTAGACAAACCCCTAACAAAGGAGCTCGATCGGCAGGAGCTAGCAATACAGTAGCCGTCGGCTCGCTGTCAATATAGTGGGGTACAGTTCCAGCAGCAAGGGATTTGCGATTGCTCACAAGGGATTTGCAATACAGTTCCATCGCTCACAAGGGATTTGTGATTGCTATTTTTGTCAAATCAGGCATCTCTCTTTAAATTGGGCATCTCATCTTTCCCCATTTGTTCACTGCTTTCAGGTACTGTTTAATTCCTCTCTTTTCTAGTACTTGATCTAGATGAGATCCATTAATGTGTGCTTGGGAGGGTTTGTTTCTTTTCCTCGGCTATACACCATATAATCTAAAATTATCTACCTCTTTGACTACAAAGTTAGTTCAGATATTTTAATCCCCAATCTTTTACTGCTAGATGCAAAATTTCATTAAAATTTGATTTCCGATAAGGTAACAAAACAGAAAATCTTGTTACTTTAGTAGTATTTTATTTTATGTTATTTTTAATATCAATATTTATCCCTTAAAATCCTGATTTATTGATTTATTGCTCTTGTTTGGTCATATGAAAATGAGTTATGTGTTTCTTACGTAATTTCGTGGTTCTAATATTTGAAAAACCCGTAGAAACTTCACGCAAATTGGATACAGCAAAAATGGATCTAGCGGAAGGGGCTTGAAATGGCCTCTAATTAACATTGGAAGGATGTTTTTTATTGACTTACTCAAATATGTTGCAGTGCTCTGCACCCACTGTGCACGCCTGACTTCGGTGTGTCGCACTGGGTAAAAATGGGAAATTGGAGTCGCCACCGCTTGATGAGGTGCAGGCGGACACCTGGGTGCCTAAGTTCGTATATTTAGGTTTGGTCTGCGGCTTTGAGATTCTAAGAAAGTTCTCGGTTACGGTCCGGGGAAGTCTGTAGACACCCCGGTCCGCCCTGTCAGATGATGGGTCCCATAGGTTTCCCTGGTTTGAGTCAACTTTGGTCTCTCACTCACCCGATTCCTATTCCAGCATTCAATTTGGTTAAGTCTGGCGGGACCGCCGAAGTGGTGTGGGTCCCTTTACTTGATTTTATCTTCTTAGCTTAAAGTGAAGTGAGTCTGATTGGGTGGGCCCCGTTGGAGGGCCCACGGATTCCTTGGTGGGCCAAGTGTGGTCCACATGTTCCTTTGACGGGCCTCGGTCTAAGCCTGTGAGGCCCTTTGGGCTTTGGTTCAATGAGTTGGTTTTATCTTGAAATTCAAGTTTGATTATTCAAGAGATAGGAAACATGAATATTAAGTATATTTAAAATTACAAAAGTTGATTGATTTTGTAAAATGTATTATTTTTAGATTAAGGTTTGAATACTTAAACAATGTGAAAATGCAATGAAACTAATTCTGGAATTTCAAACAGGGTAGGTCCTGTATGCAACATTGCAATTTTCGTGAAATAGTGATTGAGTGGGAAATGTAGCGATGCCTTGCTAATCAAGTCATCATTTTCTATCTATTGTTTCTTTGAGAGTAAAGGATACCTTGTTAGGATTAATTCTGCTACTATATTTGTTGTATTGCTATTAATTCCATGCGTTATGATGGATGGTTGCATCAGATTGGAAGACATGTGAAACTCATAAATATTTTAGTGAATATTTTGTTCTAAGGCTCTTTACACACATAAAAAGTTTGGTGGACTTATAGAGATCATTTTTTAACCTAATACACAAACAAATCAATATATGCCAATAAACTTTATTATATATATCGAAATATTGTAGTCTTATATATGTGAATGTATCATTGTATCAAGTAGAAAAAAAAGTTTGGGCTGGTCCGAACCCAACCCGAACTCAAGAAATAATTTTAGGGTTGGGTTTGAGCTCAAAGAGTTTGGGTTAGGGCGGGCCAAGGAGAGTTTGGGTTCACCAATTTTAGTTAGGGTTGAGCCCGAACTCATTGAAACCCAACCCAGCCTGCCCTACTTACAGCTCTACTGTTAATTGTGTGAGTAAAAGACCAAAACACCTTTCCTTCTACAAAATTACATATCTTCACAACCGGAGTACTTCGTTTAGTGGCGAAATCTTTAAAAAACCAGGTAGCGCTTCACAGCGTTTTTTAGATCCAGGAGCTCGAAAATCAAGCTCTCGTCATGAATAGGATCAACAAAAATCTCCTGCAACCAAGTGAAAACGTTAACGGAAATTCATCTATCCAATAAAAGTAAAACCTGAACAGTAAGTGTAATTGAAGCATGAAGGCGAAAATTTACAGCCAAAGAACCTTGTACGGTGTAATGACCTATCCTGAGCACTTGACGAATGTTGCTTAACATCCTACAAATTCAAAATCGAAACAAAAAAACAAAAACACCCCCCAACTTACACAAAAGGGCAGAAAAGATAGAAAGAAAAATGTCTGGAATCTAAGAAGAAAGGTACAGGATACAACGCCACCAAACAAAAGGCTTTCGGAATAGCAGTTTTAGGTCATGTTAATGGTTTTATTTGAGCGAAGTAATAAACAAATTTTTAAGGAAATCTTAATCAATTTTAATTTGAGAAATTGTTACATGCAATGAAATGAAAGAAACCCTAATTTTGATGGTCCCTTGCTTGCATTGAAAAACTCTGTTTGAACCCAAGGTGGATTATACCTGAAGATCCAGGGTCAGGTTCACAAATCAATTGATTTTGCCTTAAGATCGTGGAGGGCAACAACATAATTTATGTTGGACATTTATCTTGGGATGTAGGGTTCACAAATCAATTGATTTCGTTGAGGGCTATAACAGATTATATGTTGGAAATTCATCTTGGGATGCAACTGAAGACAATTTGAAGAATTATGTCCATATGGTTTGGTAAAGACGGATGTAGATTTTTTTGATAGCCTCTCTTTGACGATAGCATTGTAGTTAAGATCACCATGTGCTTTGTTGGAGGGCATGGATGAGATATCTTATTAAAAATTAGGTTTTTTTTTAATTTGATATCTTATAAACAAAATAAGGATATACAAGTAACTTTGTATAACAAAGGATGGTTTGATCCTTTTATCATCCGCGTTAGCTATGAGTTGACGGTAGGGGGTTTAAGTGATTAACTTTGAACCTTGGGGGGGGAACTTTGAACCTTGGGGGGGGGGGGGGGGGGGACAGAATCCTCGGGGGATGTATATGCAAATTTCCCTAGTTTATTTTTTTGTCTTTGTTTTTGTTTAAAACATTAATACCATCTATAATACTATATAACACTAGGCACCCTTGGGAATCGCGACAACCAAAATGTGGGACTTTCCAAAAAAAAGGGTACAATAATAAAAAAATGCTTCTATTTTTTAAAACTTAATAATCAGATGCAACATTGTTCCCTCTCCTACCCTTTTTTCATACATGTTGCACATGGACCCAGCCAGTTATTGTAATTACTAGTCAATAACCACGCTTGACTTTCTAGTTTCGCCCGAGTTACTAGGGCTGAAATCATCTACTGCTGGGTTTGTGCTGCAGACCCAGCAACCTTCGTGAGATGCTGCCTGTGGCAGCATCTCACAGCCACTGTGTTTTCACATTTTCCAATATGAAAACACCTTTTTCATTTGAAAACATAGTGGCCGTGAGATGCTGTACGTGGCAGCATCTCACGGAGGCTGCTGGGTCTGCAGTACAAACCCAGTGGTAGACGATTCATCTCGAGTTACTATGTTACTTTGTGATTAGTTCTTGAGCACTTGGCATCGATTTTGTGACATTATCATATTTGCCGCTCTTTTACACATAATTTCTAAATTCCCTGTTTTAGGCAATTTGCACATCACGTCGATCTAGAACTCTTATCTATAGAGCCGGAAATTTTTTAATCAACTCGTCAACCCACCCAAACCCAACCTTGATTAAATGGGTTCGGGTTGACCCGTTTACTTATTGGGTTGGGTTTGGGTTTAGATTTTCTCAACCCATCTAAAAAAGGGTGAACTCAAACTCGTTGGGTACTCGTTTAAATTTTAAGTTTATTTTTTTTCTTATTTTTCTCTCTTATATCCTGTTTATATTATACTTTATTATGTCATCAAGTACACTTAACTAATTAAGTGCACTAGTTTATAGCTTGGGACATTAATTATTAAATTATTTTTATGACTAACATAATTTTATTAATTTTAATAAAATTAATAAAATGAGTATATAGCTGTATATATAATAGTATTACGTATACTTATATGAAGTTATATAATAGATATCACAAGTTATATTTTTAATATAATGCATTTGAGACTAACTATTGTAATTTTATTTAGATCCATTTAATTGACTTTAAATAATTTAAACTTCTTTACCCTTTTTTTGAAAAGAAATCATGTTTATTTAGTGTTTTCATAATATTTATTAAAATTTTGATATGTTAAATAAAATTTTATATAAGCATATTTAAAATTAGAATAGAATTAAAAATTAATTAATTAATTTTGAAAAGAAACAAGTTGGGTTGAGTTCAACTCGTTTATTACTGGGTTCGGTTAGTGATAATAACCTGTCAGTAAACGGGTCGAGCCTGACCCAACCCATTTAGTCATTGACCCGTTAATAACCAGCCCAAACCCGACCCCGACCCAACCCATTGCAACCTCTACAGTTATTTATATTAATATATAAAGGGAATTGTCAATATTCTGGCCTGATAATCTATGCCCGAAATAACCCCCACTTACCTCTGTATTTATGCACTATTCCCGATTTTGATGTGTACTCAACAACTAAGTTTCATTCCGTATCTAAAATTAGTTACTTAAATATGAGATTTACTTTAAATTTAAAATGCATCCTAAATACACTCTTAACTAGAGCCGGCAACGGGTTGGGTTGGGTCAAGTCGGGTTCGGGTCGGGTTATAATCGGGTTGGACTAAATTAAGGTGGGTTGGAAAACCCCAAACCCAATTCGTCAATAAATGGGTTCAACCCGCCAACCCATTTATTATTATTTTTTATTTTTTCAAAAAATATGATTAAAATAAGATTGGGAGTTAATTGGATCAGGTTGTGTCGGGTTTGGGTTGGGTTCGGGGTTAATCGGGACGGGACGTGGCATTTCCCAATTTTTTTTTTAATAGGGTTACCCCGTCTTGGGTTGACCCGATTACTGGCGGGTTGGATACCCAACCCAATTAATTAACGGGTCAACCCAAACCCATTTAACTCAGGTTGGTTCAGGTCGATCCCGTAGGGTTGGATCACATTTTTGCCAGCTCTACTCTTAACGCACAGCCCTTTGAGAAAAGAGGATGTAAACATCAGGCCAAACCAACACAAGCTCGCTTGATCGATTCCAATGGCTGTGTTTGGAGCCTTGGATTTGGGGGAGAAAAGACCATACCCAGTCCGCTCTTATTCGTTGACAAAGTAATCGAGTCCATATATGACATGGAGACGGCTACGTCCGCCTACGATCGGCCGTAAGCAACATCAAATGAGCGGCGAAAACGGAAAACCATAGACGTATGGGACGAAAAAAAAAATTAAACGTACGGGATGATAGTGAAACAAACATGTCGATCAACTCCCGACTCCACAACCACAACATCAAAGAGACGCAGACTGGTGGATGAAATTTTTGACAGGAACAAAGAGTGGCTGCTGGCGATTGGGTTCAACGAGTTCCAACCCGTGATAACCTCCCTCGCTAAACCAGGCCACCACTCCAACGCCTTTCCCCTCCAACATCCGGGCAAACTCATTCTGACGATCGATCAGAGGGTCATCTTCGCACCCCATCACCAAGAACCTCCAACCCAGTGAAATTATTCGTTCCATCTTCTCCGCCCAATCATTCTCCGTCCTCGTCGCATTGCAGAACTCGTGGTCTCGATCCACCCCGATCGGCAGCCCCAGTTCCCACATCGCATCGTTCGTCTTCAGCGGCAAGATCGGATCTTTGACCAATCTCATCTCCGATTCAGTCCTTTGGGACCCGCCAAAGAAGGGTTGATGCAAAATAAGCCCCCTGATCTTCACGGGCGCAAGTTGTTCTTCGACGCCAGCTGCTGCAGCCATACGTAATGCCGCATGGTAAGCCATGTTGCCACCCGCACTAGTGCCCATTAGGTAACACCGGGACGCATCTCCAGAGTCTCGCAACCATTCGTCGTCCATTCTATTGTTCCTGATCCAGTGGATGGCTTCAACAGCGTCTTCGTAGGCCGCAGGCAGGCGGTGCTCGGGAGCCAGACGGTACTCGACGGAGACGACCAGAGCAGGCAACTGCATGGCCATGTTTGCGCAGAAGTCATGGTTGATGGTGGTGGCGGCGCTGAGGAGGATGAAACCACCTCCATGGTAATAAACGATGATGGGGAGCTTATCAGGAGCTGATGGCGAGGAATGAACAGGGCGGGGTCGAAAAATTCGGAGCCAGGTTGTGTTTGTAGTGTTTAAGTAGATGTCCTTAAAGAGAACAGGACCTGCAGACTGGTCGGAAGGAACTTGGGTGGTGGGCAGGGAGGGGGGCCGAGTAAGCGTGCCGTCAACGTTGTAAGAGAAGTTCAGATACACAACTGAATCGTCGGAGGCGCCGTTATCTGACATGATTTCTGGTGTCGATAGAAGATCTCAAAGATGAAATGGGATGGACGAGAAAGATTGAATCTCATCAATCAGTTCGCATGTTGCTTAAGAGGATAGAAACCAACGCAACAACCGGGGCCAAAAAAGGCCAAGATTGAAGTAATCTACAGAGAGATCGTTGCATCCCACGAATAAACATTGGACTTGGGCAAAAACGTTGACTTTTTCTAGGACTGTTTTGTACGAAGGGAGGTCGTTTAGATTAGATTGAGAGGATTGGCAATGAAAGGTCCAGAAAGGATTTGAATCATCTAGGGTTGGATGCCATGCGGCCACATGGTCTATTGCCACGTGATTGAAAGTCACTGCACACCACCGTGGGCGCACCCATCTGCAAGCTGTGGTGGGGTGATGAGTCTTTGCAGTGCTTCCTCCTACATAATACATAATCTTCCTTCAAAACGGAATTTTTAAAGGAAGTACATTTTTCCATGAACAAGAGAACGAATCAAGTGAAATAGTTGCATGTAAGACGACTGACGACTGTATATGTTGAGGTTGAGGGCAAAGATACTGAATAATAAAAAGTGCGAACTGGGCATTTAGCTTGGGTCTGGGCTTTGGGCCACACATCATTTGTGGTCCAAAGTTACGTTTGGATTGGGTTCAGGTTCATGATAAAAATAAACTGAAAAGCCCAGCCCAGACCAATCAGAGCATTCATTGTTAAGATGATAAATAAATTTTTGTTATGAGTAGTTAGGTAACCTATAATGTCTCTTAAGCTCCAGTCAGGATTTTTCTTAAATAAGAACTTCTCAATCAAAATTTTTTGCTGTGGCCTAGAACTTAGCATTCAGAGCTTCTAATCCTAAAAAAACACTCAAAACGTTTCAAAGATAAATTTGACCACAAGCATGACTTCTCCATGTAGAAATTCCGAATTTTTCTTTTTTTTTTTCTTTTTATTGTAGTGAAGAGACGTTACATTTTTACCAAAATACAATCGAAAGTACGTGACCAACCATAAAGAAACTTTTGATTTATTAAACCCATCAATTTATCCAGAGCCTTATTGTGAATATATGGTGGAGGTTACAACGAATGCTCTGATTGGTCCTGGCTGGGCTTTTCATGTCTTCTTTTTTTACCATGAACCTGTTTAAATAAAAGAGTATGATGAGCCTCACGGGCCCGCACCACGTGGGCACGGCATGGCCAGACTTGGGCCTGGTACGGAACGGCAATTACGGCCCAACTGTACCTGGGTCGTACCGGCCCGTTTGATAGCTGGCGATTGCCCTTCTTCCTTTCTCTCGTCTGTCGTCTTCTTTCAAAATGGAACAGACAGAAAAGAAGGATTCAAATCATTTGCTGGATGCCCAGCAGTGCTGGGCACCCAGCAGCTAATGATTTAAAGCCACATCACCTGTAGCATTAAAAATAACGTGGCTTGTATCAGGTTGCAGATTGCAGGTGATGTGGCTTCAAATCATTGGCTGCTGGGTGCCCAGCATTGCTGGGCATCCAGTAGATGATTTGAACCCGAAGTAAAGAGGATTCAAATCATCTGTTAGGTGCCTAGCACTAATCATCTGCTCGATGCCCAGCAGCCAATGATTTGAAGCCACATTCCTTGCAGCATTAAAAATAACGTGGCTTGTGTCAGGCTGCAGGTGATGTGGCTTCAAATCATTGGCTGTTGGGTGCCTAGCACTCCTGGGCATCCAGCAGATGATTTGAACCCTTTCTCACTATCATTCTCCTCGACCTTCTTCGGGTTCAAATCATCTGCTGGATGCCCAGGAGTGCTGGGCACCCAGCAGCCAATGATTTGAAGCCACATCACCTGCAGCATTAAAATTAATATGGCTTGTGTCACTGCAGCAGGTGATGTGGCTTCAAATCATTGGCTGCTGGGTGCCCAGCACTGGAGCGTACATCCTCTACAGCGGGGGCTGTAAACAGCCCCTCACATTCCGTGTGGGCCCCACCATTCATTTGGGGGGCCCCACACCATACATGTGAGGGGCTGTCTACAGCCTCCGCTGTAGACGATGCCCACTCCCAGCACTGCTGGGCATCCAGCAGATGATTTGAACCCTGAAGAGAATGACACTGAGAAAAAGCACGAGAGAGCAAAGTGAAAACGAAGTGAGGGCGCAAGGGAGAACAAAATGAGGAAAGAAAGCACTGCAAAGGAAAGAAAGAAATGGCGGAATGGCAAACGCTACTGGTGTGCTCTGTTCTGTTGCAATGGTGAGAGGGGAGAAAGAAAGGGCGGATGGGAAATGAAAACCTCCATTGAAAAAGAAGCGTTAACGACGAACGTGCCGCTGGACGGGGACACGCGGCACGCTGCGGAGCCAGCCCTTGCAGCCTCCAACTGCTGACGGTATGAAGCGTCGTCTGGACACACATAAATGGCAGAGAAGGATGTGAGTTTAATAATGGCTGCCGATGAAAGTAAGTTCATAAAAGTTCACCTTGTGAGCACCATATGTTTGACGGATGTCGCAATTCAAAGGGCAGATAAAGAGCTCAGGTAGTTGGTTGGCAAACTACTGTTATATTTATTGGCGGGAAGGTCCATGATCACGAGCGTTCCATGAGAAAAACTCTTCTCCTGTAGTCTTTGCTGTTCTCTCACCACCACTTCTACCCTTCTCCCATCTGCAATTCCTCCAGTTTCCATGGAAGACGTGCAGTTGTCCTCTATGCCGGTCCCTGACCAGAATCCATCCAAGAATATGGACCCACAGTCAAGCTCGAGTACAAAATCAAATGCGCCGTTGTTCGGCTTGTTTGCTCTGGCTGACAGAACAGACTACTTGTTGATGTTCTTTGGAAGCATTGGAGCCTGCATCCACGGCTCTGCACTTCCCTTGTTCTTCGTGCTGTTTGGCCGTATGATCAACACTCTCGGGTCTTTGTCTTCAGATCCTCAAAGATTGGCCACTGAGGCCTCAAAGGTTCCTGTCACTATATTTCTTATTCGTACCTTCTTCTTTGAGTTTATATAATCTTTACCCAGCTTGAGGAGACGAATGACGAAACATTGCCGAGATATGATGTGTTCGTTAATTCCTAACGACTTAATTTCCATCAGTGATTGCAAAAGATGCAATCCTGTCCACGCTATTTGTCTCCGGCCAAAACCATGGGCCAAGCAATCCGAACTGTTCCTTATTTTTGTGTATATATCAACTAGATTTTGTTCCACACTATTGATTTTGAATGTGTTTCCCAAAAATACATTCCGAATTGTACTGATATCTGAACTTTTCATTCATTGCAGCATGCCCTAAACTTAGTTTATTTAGGACTGATTGTATTCGCATCAGCATGGATGGGTACGTGCTGAAATTCTAAGACTTTGCATATTTAATGTTCCATATGCTGGTGTGCTTCTGTTTAGTGTTTTTGTCTTGCATGACATGATTTAATAGTTATCTTCTTCCTCATTGGATTAAATGAGATTTTCTTAATCCAGTAGTTTATGTTTGATGTCTGTGTTAATGGCTGTCCAGGAGTCGCACTGTGGATGCAGACCGGGGAGAGGCAGACAGCCCGCTTGCGACTGAAATATCTTCAGTCAGTCCTAAAACAAGATATGAACTTCTTTGATACAGAAGCTAGGGATGCAAATATCATTTTCCGCATCTCAAGTGATGCCATACTTGTGCAGGATGCAATAGGTGATAAGGTACAAACATGAATTGAATAATTCTGATATCTCAGTGGCTCCTGATCCGAGTAATAAGCATTCAATTTTCTTTCTCATTGCAGATAGGCCACAGTTTGCGATACCTTTCTCAGTTCTGTGTTGGCTTTGCCTTTGGATTTATGACAGTATGGCAGCTTACACTTCTCACTCTGGCCGTTGTTCCACTGATGGCTGTTGCTGGAGGAGCATATACAGTCATTATGTCTACCTTGTCAAAAAAAGGTGAGGCTGCTTATGCTGAAGCTGGGAAGGTTGCTGAGGAGGTAAGCCAGTATGCCTCTCTCTGCTTGGCTGAAAATTATTTTCCTTTGTTGCTTAACTATCAGCTTCTAAGGAAATCAAGGACTACAGAATTGTTATTACCAGTGCCTGGCCGAAACAGAGTTGATTCATTCCAACCATGTTCATCTGATCAGATAACTGAGCAAGAGACTTACATATGTTTTCAACTAAATTGCAGATGGATGGGTTGAGGTCACTGACATATATGAGGAGTCAGATTCAACAAACCTCCCAAAAATAGGATGGAAAGATACTGTTCTGAAATTTCGTACAGCTTTAATATATGAAACATTGTGGCAGATGATTTGGAAGTTAATTATTTAACATATTTCCATAAAGAGAGGGAACAATGAAACAGGTGTCTATAGATTATAACAAATAATATATGAGAATTTTAGATGCATCCAGATAGCCCATGAATTTGATTTCATTTTCATTATTGGAAGAAGAGGACTATTTTCAAAATAGTATGATTGCAGCAAAATGTTTGAATTATAGTAGTTTTAGAAACTAAATGTTCAAGATAACAAGAACTTTAGATGCATCCAAAAAGCCCATGGTTTGCTTGTTTTTACTCTAGAAGAAGGGGGCCATTGTCCAAATAGTAGGATTGTAGCAACATTTTCTTAATTTTTTCAGTTCTCTCTTGAAGCACTAAGTGGTGCACTACTTCCCCTGGGCCTTTCTAGAGTGGGATATCATAAAAATTTTGGTGAATCTGCATCTGTACATGCAAGGTACTGCAAATTGGATCAGTGGTAAGAATGTCAGGCTGCATGCACGATGATGTCAGTTTGAGCCTGAGTACTAAAGGTTAGGTCTGTTATCAGTCAACCTGCTCCCAGAACTTGCTTCAGCAGGACCTTCATTGGGTTACAGTTCTAATCTGCATCTGCACATGTCAACAATAATATGTCAAGGTATGAACATGTCCATCTAACATGGTCTATTGATACTGTTCAACATCATTTATTGTTGTCATGCAAATAGCACAGGATATTGGATGACTGAGATTACATGGTGTTGTTGACTGTGCCAGGGATCTGCAAGATGGGCCCATTATTTAGTGGCTCAACTTCTAACTGATACTCTGCATATATTCCACATGACGTTTAGGCAGCAGTGACAAGAAAGTTAGGATCTCCTTAAACGTTAAACAGTTTTCTATCTCCATTCTTCATTGATCCTTTTTTTATGTATTATTCCTTGAATAATAAAAAAGGGGTTTTTTTTTTCTGGTAATTTCACCTGTTTCTGATGCAAGTGTTGGCCCAGGATCTAGAAGTACTCTTGAATTGCATACCTCTCATAAAATCATATGACCATTTATATGTCTAACACTAACCCTCATGAATAGTATTCATTCAAAAAGAAACTTGTTTCCTTAAGTTCAAACTTGCTCATGATTGCGTTCAGACAAAAACGAATGGCATCATTAAAATGAGCCAACATCACTTTCTTTTTGCTTGAATCAGGTTATTGCACAGGTACGTACTGTCTACTCATTTGCAGGAGAGGACAAAGCAGTTGAAGCATACTGTAAGTCACTTGGAAAGGCCTTGAATTTGGGGAAGAAAAGTGGGATTGCGAAAGGAGTTGGCATTGGCTTTACATATGTTCTACTGTTTTGTTCCTGGGCCTTGCTTCTATGGTATGCTGGGATCCTTGTCAGGCATAGGGTCACCAATGGTGGTAAAGCATTTACTACAATTATCAATGTTATCTTCAGTGGATTGTAAGCTTACTCTGAAAAATGAAACTACCCTTCTTTTCTTTTTTTTCTGGTTTTCTCATTCTGCAAGAATTTCACTGATTATACAGACTGCTTTTGCAGTGCTCTTGGCCAAGCTTCTCCAAACCTTGCTTCGATTGCTAAAGGTCAAGCTGCTGCAGGCAATATCATAAGGATGATTGAAGCAGAATCAAAATCTTCCAAAAGATTGAATGATGGAATAATTTTGCCAAATGTTGCTGGGAAAATTGAATTCTGTGATGTTTGTTTCAGCTATCCGTCACGACCAAATAAGATACTTGATGCTCTGAGCTTTTCTGTTAGTTCTGGGAAGACCTTTGCCTTTGTTGGTCCCAGTGGAGTGGGAAAAAGCACCATTATTTCCATGGTTGAACGATTCTATGACCCCACTTCAGGTATCTCAGAACAGTCAATATTATACACTTCCTAGTTTCATCCATTGAATACCCAGTCATTACCCATGAACCTTGCAAAACTATGAAAGGATTGAATCTTAAGAATTGACTTAATTGTCTGAGTCATGAATTTCATGTAAAATGGTTGTTGCTGTAGAAAGAAATATAGTGCCTTTGTCTTTTAAATTGCACGTCGCACATATCTCTCTCTCTCTCTGCAAACATAGACGCATATATATGATGAAAATATAAATGACCATTGATCTCTTTATCATCCTTGTAAAGATTCCATCATATAATTAGGGCGATTATGGACCTACTAAAGTCTCAATAATTAACATATGCAGATGAAGGAATCAATATGCTAAACAATAGTTTGGGTTAGCCAAGTCTTGAGTTGACTTGCAAGTGTTCCATATGTGATTTTTTTAGGTGTTTATTGCTTACACAACTGAAATGCACTAGGTAGGATACTGTTGGATGGACATGATCTGAAAACTCTCCAATTAAAATGGCTTCGGGAACAGATGGGGCTGGTGAGTCAAGAACCAGCATTGTTTGCCACCACAATATCTGGAAACATTCTGTATGGCAGGGAAGATGCAGACATGGAGCAAATAATGGAAGCCGCAAAAGCTGCAAATGCACATTCTTTTGTACAAGGTTTGCCTGATGGTTATCATACTCAGGTTTGTTTTTTCAGTTGTTCTGATTAGGAAATTCTCAACCAAGATCCACCTATATAATCAAATCTCACAGTTTGAAACATTAATAGTTACACATCTGTTAATCAGAAAGGGGAAAGAAAATAATGAAGGCACACATCGAGTATGAATTGTATCCAAGTATTTGGAGCAATCTAGTAGTCCTAATATCTAATAAATAAATTTGTTTATTGTTATACATGATGTTGGCTTCTCACAATTAGGTGGACTAATTGAGATGCCTGTATCATTCAATTGGTGTTTCCTAGTAAAGAGTATTCATTTCATTATCTCAATAAATTGATACCATTTACGAAGATTTTATATTCTCATTGAGATTTTCCTGGTAGGAACATGTTTAATGGCATTGTTCTTCATTCACTTTCTCATTCATATTGTTCATCTGGTTTTTGGTTTAAGGTTGGTGAAGGGGGAACTCAACTTTCTGGAGGTCAAAAGCAAAGAATTGCAATTGCAAGAGCAGTGCTGAGAAACCCCAAAATTTTACTTCTAGATGAGGCCACAAGTGCTCTGGATGCAGAATCTGAACTTCTGGTTCAACAGGCACTTGATAGTGTCATGTCAAACCGGACAACAATCATTGTTGCACACAGATTGTCCACAATTCGTAATGTTGATACAGTTATTGTCCTGAAGAATGGCCAGGTTGTTGAAAGTGGAACACATTCGGAATTGATGTCCAGGGGGGCTGATGGTGAATATGCTACTCTAGTGAGCTTGCAGGTGTCATCAAATGTCAAACACCAGGGTCAGGAATCTGTTAATGCAACATATGGGGCTTCAAGCCCCGACATTGCCTGCAGTCAGATCCATCACCAGAAGGCCAAGTCAATGGACACGGGAGAATTGCAGGCTCACAAGCAAGACTCTGACCAATCCAACTCTGCCCAAATGCCATCAATTTGGAATTTAGTTAAATTGAACAAACCAGAATGGCCCTTTGCAGTACTTGGGTCTGTTGGTGCAACTCTGGCTGGCATGGAAGCTCCTCTCTTTGCCATAGGAGTAACACATATCTTAACTGTATTCTATTCTAATGATGGCACACAAATCAAACAAGAAGTGCAGAGGATATCTCTCCTGTTTGTTGGAGCGGCTGCTATTACTTTGCCCATTTATCTTTTGCAACATTTTTTCTACACGTTGATGGGGGAGCAGCTTACTTCTCGTGTTCGTTTGCTAATGTTCTCAGGTGATTTTTTCTGTGCTTAAATTGTTCCTCGACAAAAATGGAAACCTCATCAGTTCTTTTAACGTCATGCTACGGAATCTTTACAAACAGAAGATGAGGGGATTGACTCAAGCTCAGAAGGAAATAGTCTTAAAATTTAGAAAAGATGGACTAATGGATTTTTTAAACATATCCATGATGAATACACCTCAATCAAGAATAAGATGACAGGACTCTGCTAAGCCATATTATCTCAGACATGACAATCTTGCCAAATAAATTCATGATTTAAGAATCTATAATTTGTCTGTAGTCAAGACTGCATTGAAGAGAAAATTTATTTGAATTCCTGAAAACTAGAAATCACTTCAGTGGGAAAGCAGTTTAAGAAAATTCATTGAGAACTGGCAACTGTATAGCATATAGAAATTTTTATTGCAATAACTCAGAGAAAATCTTTCATTTTTTGTATTTGCTATTGTCAATTTAGAATATTTATATTATTTACACTGACACTTTCAATGTGTTTTTTATTCCCTGTTGCTTCTTTAGATTATTTCTCAGGACTTACTTGTGTTTGAACACAGCTATTCTTTCCAATGAGATTGGCTGGTTTGATTTGGACGAGAATAGCACTGGCGTGTTGACATCAACTTTAGCAGCAGATGCAACATTAGTCCGAAGTGCACTTGCTGACCGTCTATCAACAATTGTGCAGAATGTAGCACTTACAGTGACAGCATTTGTTATTGCATTTATGCTCTGTTGGCGCATGGCATCTGTCATCATTGCCACCTTCCCCCTACTCATTGGAGCCTCTATAGCTGAGGTAAGTTGAAAATAGCTTGAATCTTGGTATTTAGATGGTTTTTGTGCATGGATACATATGGCCTGAAAGATCTCGCAGCAGGATGCTCTTCATACAGAAAATTTTGATCGTGCAAACCTTGCTTATGCATCACATTATAGCTTTACAATCAGTATGTATTCTTGATGGTTCACCTCTTCTTGTGTTGCAGCAATTATTCCTTAAAGGATTTGGAGGAGATTACACCCGTGCATACTCTCGAGCTACTGCTGTGGCCCGTGAATCAATCACCAATATCCGTACTGTGGCTGCATTTGGTGCTGAGGACCGGATCTCTTCCCGGTTTGCTTTTGAAATAAATCAACCAAACAAGCAAGCACTTTTACGTGGGCATATATCGGGTCTTGGCTATGGTGCATCACAGCTCTTTGCATTCTGTTCCTATGCACTTAGTCTTTGGTATGCATCAGTTCTGATCAAGCATGGGGATTCAAAATTTGGAGATATAATTAAGTCCTTTATGGTGTTGATCATCACTGCTCTGGCAGTATCAGAGACACTTGCTCTTACACCTGACATTGTAAAGGGATCACAAGCACTTGGTTCGGTTTATCGCATTCTCGTGAGGAAGACAGGAATAGATTCCAACAACCCAACATCGGCAGTGATAACTGATGTCAAGGGGGACATAGAATTCAAGAATGTGGGCTTCAAGTACCCCCAAAGACCTGATGTCATTGTTTTTGAGGGATTGAATTTAAAAGTTCAAGCAGGAAATAGCCTGGCAATAGTGGGGCAAAGTGGATCAGGAAAGAGTTCTGTGATCGCTCTCATAATGAGATTCTATGACCCTACTTCAGGGGAAGTTCTGATTGACGAGCTTGATATCCGGCGTTTGAACTTGAGATCATTAAGGCGGAAGATTGGTTTAGTTCAACAGGAACCAGCATTGTTCTCTACTTCAATCTACGAGAACATTGCATATGGGAAAGATGGTGCATCAGAAATTGAAATTATGAAGGCAGCAAAAGTAGCTAATGCTCATGGATTCATCAGTAGAATGCCTGATGGCTACCAAACACAAGTGGGCGAGCGAGGAGTTCAGCTTTCGGGAGGTCAGAAACAGAGGGTGGCAATAGCAAGAGCAATACTAAAAGATCCAGCAATCCTTCTGCTGGATGAAGCCACTAGTGCATTGGACACGGCCTCTGAGAAGTTGGTTCAAGAGGCTCTTGATAAGCTAATGGAAGGCCGGACAACAATCATGGTGGCCCATAGGTTGTCCACCATCAGAGAGGCAGACAGTATTGCTGTGCTGCAACACGGGCAGGTCGTTGAAATTGGTAGCCATGAGGAGCTCATTGGCAAGCCTGGGAGTATCTACGCGCAAATAGTTAGTCTGCAACAGGAAACCAATGAACCCTTTCTTAGTTGATTGGCTGTTTAAAGTAACATATTAGCCAATAAGTATTTACGGAAATAATTGATCTTCTTTTGATTCTAAACAGAAGAAAAAATAAGAATCAAGTCATGAGTCACAACTTGTAATCGAATATGTGGAGGTGAAGATTGAATAACCGCATCCAGTTTGAAATCGTCTGCCGCCATAAACTGTAGCACACACGATGTCAGCCCGCCACTAATTGAATATGTGTGTGTTTCTCGCTCTTCTATTTATTTATTTATTTATTTTTTTGGGTTGGGTTATATTCTATTGACACTGTTTCTGAATAAGAGAACACTAGACTCAACAAATTCTGAGTTTGGATGTCTAAATGCCATTAAATCACCATTAATCCGTACAACATATCTCATCAGTGTGGTCCTATTCAAATCCAGCGACGACTACAACAGGCTGTTTCTACCAAAAAAAAAAAACAAAAAGACTACAACAGGCTGTGGTTAGATCCTATTTCTTATGCCGGCACTTGGCTTGGATGGCTAGAATCTTTGTCACATTAGGGCATGCATCCTTGGCCTCGTCGAATATCCCTCGCTCAACTGGTACATCACAACTTGTCCTCCCCAAGCAGTACTGCCAAAGCCAATAGATCATGGTGAAGTTCCAAACAAAATGACACAAATTCGTATACAGGAAACTAATTCAGATAGGAAATCTACCCGTTTGACGATTCTCTTGCTCTGGGGTGAATTGCAAGCGCCAAGACTATAGTTTCCGCATACGCCCATCGGATCCCCAAAGCTCGCAAACTCCACATCCACTATCACTTTGTGGTTAGGACACTTTAAATGAGCCTTTCGTTTCACTTCGTCCACCACAGCATGTATTTGGCTGTTCTTCTCTCTTTTCCATGACTTCAGATGTGGGGGGTGATACTCGGTCACATAGCTGCATATCGTGTCTCTATTCACTGTCAGGATCTCAATTCCTTCTGGGTTTCCTCCTGTTTCCTCAAAGAGAACCAGGAGGTTGTCAGTTGGTTTCAGAAAGGCTCTTGGGACATGGTACCTGAAGCAGACATGAAGGTATGTAGAGACGCGGGAGAGAGAGAGTGAGAATCCTCAGTTCAGTTGCTTGAGTAGATTTTAGTCTTCTATCATACATAATAATGGTGAAACACTTACACAAACTGAGAAGGCTTTCCAAGAGGAGTGAGATAGGATACCCAGTATCGGCCGATGCTGTTACCACTGACCCCAAGCCATACCTTTGGCCATGCTAGCTAGCTCAAGCGCCGCAGGTGCATCTCCTTCAGGAGCATCAAAAATTGCCTACAACGGGATAATTTAATGTTTTGAGAACATTCAAGAAAATATTACACTTAATCGTGGCACTGAACTTCTTCATCAATTTCATTGAATTTTGAATCCGAGAACTATATCTCAACTGAGGGTAACTACAGAAAATTTTCCGGAAAAAGTACCTTGTACCATGTAAGAGGTCGTCCTGTCGCTTTGGCCTTAATCCACTGTATCCTGTATGATCCCCCATGAGTGAAAACATGGAGCTTTTCTCCAGTCACACCCACCTGCAAATTGGTCGCCAAGCTTGATCCATTATTCATGTCATTCATCATCTTTCGATCATGCGCATTTGGGTTTGAGGGGAAAAAAGAAAAGAAAAAGGAACCAGTGATACCTGATGACCCCATCCGTTGATCGTCAGATCAAGGGTTCCGGTATTCAAACCTTGAATCGCTACTGCGTGGACTCCAGCAAGCCTATGCTCCAAATAAGCTCCACTATCCTAAATGGACAAAGATAAGACATTCATCATTTCCTTATGATCTTTGCGTTAACGGCGGTCAATAAAGTGCTTGAGTTCTTCGATCATTACTGGAAACCCAACCGTCATGCGCAATAGTTGTATGTGATTAATTCCAGGGTTCAAGGTCACGGGTTTCTGGAAGACAAAGCTCT
Organism: Buxus sempervirens; assembly: GCA_947561395.2. Classification (NCBI taxonomy): domain Eukaryota; kingdom Viridiplantae; phylum Streptophyta; class Magnoliopsida; order Buxales; family Buxaceae; genus Buxus; species Buxus sempervirens. Next base: position 40,943,499 of record OX387190.1, read on the forward strand.
TCTCTTTCTTGTTTCCATGTTCCGATCCTGATAATTGAAAATAACAGTAAGCTTGAAATAAACTACATTATAGGCTCAAGGTAGAATGAGATCAAATGATTCAAGTTGGAGCACGAATAGCTCTCAATGCATGTATCACATAGGAACATTTGAACCCTTAAAAAAAAAAGAGAGCCTATATTACCTACATGTTTTCCATTAACGAATGCATGCATCACATGACCTAGATTATCAACCTGGAGGACCGGAAGAATATCTGGTCTCATTGTTAAGTCTTGGCGAGTCAAATAAATGCTGCAATAAAAGTTGGAACAGCATGTTAAATCAAAGCAACATAAACTACAAAACTCTCCACCACCTCCAAAATTTCAACATTTCACAACTGGAAAAGCAAATGGAAAGAAACCAAGGAAAATATTGAATTCATCTTGACTGATGTTTAGAATAAATTACCTGGTTGTGTACCAGGCGTAGTCCGTGGTATCCCTAGTCAGGTTCATGAGTTCTAGGGGTGTCTTTGACATAATTGGACAGTCAGTAACTGTTGGAATCTTTTCTTGGGACATTTGCCATTGAAGATTCTTGTTAGCTACCTTTGATCTACGATAATTTCTTGCATTGTATTGTGCAACTATCTGTTTCATAGCATGAATTAAGGGTCACCTTATGGTCAGTTTAACTAACAAGACATGGGCTTTTGCCCTAAATTTTCCAATTTAGTTCAAATCTGAGTTTACATAGATTCAAAATTTCATCAGTAATTGTATACAAAATTTTGTATTGGGATAAATGTGTGAGATTTGAAGTTACTATTTGAGTATTATAGGCTACAGTCTTGCAATCAGGTAGGATGCTAATGGAATGTGCAGGCAGCAAATATTCAGCGTCCCTGAAAGTTGCAGTCGCAGGTACTCTGGAATTGTTGTTGCATAGGAAAGCAGCACACGCCCCAGTCCGAGGATTCTCATAGATCCGCGCCTGCAAAGCAGGAACACTTAAGCCTATTAATAATTTATAATATAACCGTGTTCGCGTCCATATAATTTCCATATTTGTTGGTGGCCTACCTCAAGTTCTTCACCCAATTTTTGGACAGAGGGAGTCCCCCAAAGCAAAGCCTTCTTGCATAATCTTAAAGCAGTATGTAAGTCCCTGAGGTGACCCCATTTAGGTCCCCTCTGCAAACCTGAAGATATCCATATATGGAAGAAAGTCCAATGGAGCAATGGAGAAAATTTAGCTTCATTATCAAATATTTTAAACATGAGAGAGTTCAATGCGACCAACCATATTCGTCAAGAGGAGCTTCATCATAATAGCGAGTTGCCACAAATGAAGAAGCTGTTCTACCAAAGTTGGTTCCACCATAATACTGCAGAGACAAAATAGAAGGTGATTACTTTAAGATGAGAGTTTTCCTTTCCATTATTGATTATTTTGCTGTGTAAATTAAGATTCAGGATAATGGGAATGAATTCCATACCATATAATAGTTTGCAAGAGTGCCATTCTTTGAGAAGAAGCGAGCAACAGAGAATGCAAGATCTTCAGCTGATCTTTGAGATGGAGGATCCCCAAATACCCTATACCTGCAAGCAAAGAATAGCATAAGGTTGCAATTAGTACCAGGCACCTAAATTTCATGCATTGATGGTTTAAATGCTTGTCATTGAAGAGTATTCTTACTGAGCAGTCCAGTTTTCAGTCCACAAAGAAGGCTTGTTTGGTCTATTTGGGCCAGTAAAAGTGTCTCCACAATTCCTGCCATTGCATGAGTTGATCTGCACACAATGCCAAGTATCTTTATATGTGTACGCATATGACTCAGATGTTAATTACGTCTCCATTAATAAGCATTATATCACCTATTGTATCTATATATATATACTTCAGAATGATATTTTCCAATACACTTCATATTTAAGTGTTTTTGAATTGAGAAAATGAATGCAGGGGCAACATAAGCACATACCACAGGATCAGGAGCATCCTTTTGCTTGTACATCAGCCATGGGACTCCAGTTTTGAGCCCTACAGCCATGGTTCCAGCCCACTGAACATATCGTGTTCCTAATTCTTCGTATGCAAGTTGAACATTGTTGTATTCATTTTCAATCTGCACCAACCAGTGCTTATTAGATTAAATTAGTGATATATCAGATCAATCATAGCCTTTTAATATATATATATAAAAGTAGTTCATGCGTGGAACTATACCTGTGATAAAATGATTGGACCTCCTTGAGGAGCAAATAACTTCTCATCTTTCATCTTCTTTACAATCATCTTGGTGAACCCTTTTCATGTGATACTGCAGCGTGGAGATATTCAATGACAAATTAAAGCCACCGTCTAAGTTATCAGATTGAACTGACCATGCACGTATCATGCATGCTGGATGTAAATAAAATGTTAATGTTCAATGCATGCAAGATGATCACCTTAAATGGTGGGTTATCGGCGCCGAAGGTAATGTTTGGAACCTCTCTTAACACATATGGAAATCCTCCGCAAAATTAAACATTTGAACCAGACATGAAATAGAGAATCCTACACAATGTTGTGTTCTAGGAAGAGATTCAACAAGCTAGGGGAACTTGAATGAAAAACGTGGAATTCATACCCATAGTTCCACTCGGCCTCGATGAAGGGCCCAATCCTGAGCGTCATGTACATACCTTTCTCTTGAACCGTCTTGATAAATTTCACCAGATTATATTTTCCTTCGAAATTGAACTGAAACACGAACCAATTAATGGAAGAGACCACATTAGAAGATGGGTTCAATTCGTAAGAACTCTTTCTAATTGATGAAGTGTTGAAAGCCCAACAACACATAAGAGGAGGGGCCTCAACCTTAAAACCTAAGCATTAAGGTGAGGGAAGTCCATCTCTTATACGGTGGGTGAAACAATGATGAATTCCTAATATGGGACAAATTCCAACAGCCCCCCTCACGCTGGACAGCACAGCGTGGACATGGGTTAAGCTCTGATACCATAAAAGAGCACACGATAAGATCAGAAGTTTGATCTCTTCTATTTTCCAGAATACTTTTCTTGTACATGAGTAACTACTTTAAATAGAGAAAACAATATACAATTTGATTTTGAAAATTAAATGCTATCTACAACAGGTTGTTTGAGATTCTATAGATTTGTTGTTATCCTTAGTATTTGAATTGATATTATCTTCAACACGCCCCTGCAAGCTCAATGGTAGTAGACGGACGTTGAGATTGAAACACATGGGATGAAAAACGAACACCTGAAATTGGTTTTGTTAGAACATCAGCCCGTTGGTCCTTGCTAGAGATGAACCGAACCTGCAGTTTCTTCTGTGAAACTCATTCTCGAACAAAGTGAAAATCCAATTCAATATGTTTCGTTCTTGCATGGAAGAGAGGATTTGAAGACAAATATGTTGCACCAATGTTGTCACACCAAAGAATTGGAGGCTTAGTGTAAGAAACCCCCAATTCTAATAGAAGAGAAGTAAGCCATTGTATATAATTCAGCTGCTGCATTGGCAAGAGCCTTGTATTCAGCTTCAGTAGAACTTCGAGCAATAGTGGCTTGTTTCTTACATCCCCATGAGATGAGATTGTGACCTAAATAAACACGATATCCTCCTGTAGAACGCCGAGTATCTTTATCACCAGCCCAGTCGGCATCAACAAAGGCTTCAAGTTGCATATTGGGACGAGAGGAGAAGAAAAGACCATAGAGGATAGAATGCTTAAGATACCTTAAGATCCTCTTAACTGCTTGCCAATGGGAAACTAATGGTTTGTGCATGAATCTGCAGACAATATTGACAGAGAATGCAATGTCTGGTCTGGTAAAGGAGAGGTACTGCAAACCTCCAACAATGCTTCGATAAAGTGTTGGATCAGCAAATTCATCCTCACCATGATCAGAGAAGAAAGTATTTGGTGCCATGGGTGTAGTACATGGTTTGGCCTGATCCATTTTGGATTTCTGAAGAAGATCCATAATGTATTTTCATTGAGATAGAAAAATGCCATCAGTAGATCTTAAAACTTCAATGCCAAGAAAATAATTGATATCTCCCAAATCTTTGATGGCAAAATCAAGACGAAGAGCTTGAATTATGTTATGAACAGCAGTTGAATGAGAGCCTGTAATTAGGATATCATCAACATAAATTAAGAAGAAGATGGTTATGTCATTTTGTTGAAGAATGAACAATGAGTAATTTGCTCTAGAAGACCGAAAACCAAGTGAAATGAGTTTATCACTAAGTCTTGAAAACCGGGCTCTCAGAGCTTGTTTGAGGCCATACAAAGATTTGTGAAGATGACAAACTTGATCTGGATGTTGGGGATGCCAGAACCCTGGTGGTTGTTCCATAAAAACGTCCTCTTGAAGAAAACCATGCAAAAATGCATTTTGAATATCAAGTTGTCGAACACGCCACTTTGAAGTAATAGCAATTGATAAAATAGTCCTTATAGTGGCTGGTTTGACAACTGGACTGAAAGTTTCAGAATAGTCTTTATCTGCTTGTTGGTGAAACTCCTTTGCCACGAGTCTTTCTTTGTAGCGTTCTATGGTGCCATCAGCTCTACGTTTCAATTTGAAGACCCATTTACACCCAATGATGTTGTAATGAGACTTTGGTGGCACAAGAGACCATGTACCATTGGATAAAAGTGCATCAAATTCAAGATGCATTGCTTCACGCCATCTGGGGTGTTTTACAGCTTCAGAGTAACATGTAGGTTCTGTGGAATCCAAGTAAGAAGCTGCTAATAAACATCGAGGTAGAGGATACCGAATTGTTCCATCTGTAGGAATCTTAGGCTTGAAAATGTTGTTCTTGGACCGAGTAACAACATGTGGTGAAGAAACTTGAGGCAGTTCATGAGTTGATTGCTCTCTATTAAGCAAATCCACAAATGTTGATGCAGAATCCCTTGTAGATGTTGACACATCAGCAGATGAACTCGAATGATGAGTACTATGCTGAGGAGATTGTTGATCACATGATGAACTTGTGGTACCTACACAACTTGGTAATGATAATGAAGAAGCAGTATATGATGGGGTTAGTGAGGGTAAAATAGGAGGAAGAATAGTGCTTGGTTGAGAAGAATTGGGTGAAGGTGGATTAGTATGTGAAGCATATGGGAAAAGTGACTCATCAAAGATAACATGTCTGGACACATAGACACGTCCAGTAGCTAAGTCGAGGCAATTGTAGCCATGATGTGAAGAGCTATAGCCTAAGAATAAACAAGATTTAGATCAAAAATCAAGTTTGTGATGATTATATGGTTGAAGATATGGCCAACAAGCACACCCAAAAACCTTAAGAAACTGGTAGTTTGGTGTTTTTCCAAATAGCAGTTCATATGGAGAGTTGTTGCTGAGAATAGGTGTTGGTAACCTATATTAATGATGTAGACAGCAGTGAAAAAAGCATCTTCCCAAAACTTGTGAGGTAAGGAAGCTTGAGAAAGGAGTGATAAGCCCATTTCTACAATGTGACGATGGCATCTTTCAACAGACCCCATTTGTTGATGGGTGTATGGACAGGCCACTCGATGATTAATACCAGAAAGTTGAAAATATTGGTTGAGTTTCTGAAATTCACCACCCCAATCTGATTGTAGAGCTTTAATTTTGCGTGTGAATTGACGTTCTACAAAAGATTGGAATTTATAAAAAATGGATTCAACATCAGCTTTTAATTTGATTGGAAACAACCAAATAAATTTGGTATAATCATCCACAAAACTGACATAGTAACGTGAGCCATTTGTAGATAAACAAGAAGATGGGCCCCAAACATCACTATAGATTAAATCAAGAGGAGCTAAAGCTCTATTGTTAGAACGATCAAAAGGAAGTGAGTGACTTTTAGCTACTTGACAGTCATGGCATAAATTTTGCCTCTTATTAGAGCTTACTGGAAGAGAGAAGTGAGAAACAAGTCGACTGATAACCGGATAAGCAGCATGGCCTAATCTTCGGTGCCAAACATCAAGAGAAGTACGAATTCCGACAAGTGCCCATGAGTTGGAAGTTCTTGGTGGTAGAGATAAGGCATAGAGACCATCATGCAGAGGACCTTGATGTAGAGCATTCCCCAAGTAATCCTTGATCACAAAATAAGAAGCATGGAATTCAAAAAAGATGTTATTGTCTTTTGCAAATTTCTGAACAGAGAGTAAATTTTTACGAATTTCAGGAACAACTAAGACTTGATCAAGAATAAATGAACGATTAGATGTATCAATGGAGGTAGAGCCAATTCGAGAAATTTGCAAACCTGTACCATTACCGATGTGAATCTTGTCATCCCCAGTATACTCATCATTTTTCAGATTCAAGTTATCCATGTCTGCAGTGAGATGATGTGTTGCCCCTGTATCAGGATACCATTCTGGATCAGTAGCTTGTTGGGAAGAAGAAGAGGCCACCATTGCTTGAGGGTTGGAATGATGTTGATATTGTTAGTGAGTATTGCTCTGAAGATAAGGATCAAAACGTTTGTAGCATTGAAGAGCATTATGACCAGATCTCTAACATATTTGACAAACCACACGAGAGTTCCAATTGTGGTCATCACGAGCATTCTGATATCGATTTGAAGAATTTGGATTTCCACTCCGGTATTCTCCACGCCCCCGTGATCGAAAATTCTGGTTTGAGAACTGATTGGAGTTGTTACCACAACCACAATTGTATGTGGAGTTGTTGTGAGTTGCAACATTAGCTGAAAATGTATTTTGATTGTTCACATTGAGACAAGTCTCATGTGTTAATAAGTGGCTGTAAAGTTCTTCATTAGACAAAGGATCTACTCGGGTAGTAACAAAGGTGACAAAAGGATCATAGTCTGATCCTAAACCAGCAAGAATGTAAGCTTGAATATCATCATTGTTCAGGGCATGACCAGTTGCAGCAAGTTCATCTGTGAGACGTTTCACAGATTGAAAATATTCAGTAACAGAAAGACTGCCTTTCTTTATTGTAGAAAGTTGAGTACGAAGTTGAACAATCCTAGCCCGAGATTGAGCCGAGAACATTCGTTCAAGTGCTAGCCAAACATCACGTGCCAATACCTTGGGCCAACACACCCTCAGTTAAAGAGGAGACCAAGATGCTGAGTATAAGTTGATCCTGTTTGAGCCAAGCCAAATATGCAAGATTAGAAACCATAGACACTTCACTTGTACCTTCTTGACTAAGGCAAATTGTTGGTGGTGGAGATGAAATAGAACCATCCACATAACCAAAAACATCTTGTCCACGCAGATAAGGCACTAATTGGGCCTTCCATAATAGATAATTTTCCCGGCTAAGTTTGACAGTCACTATGTTAGCCATGCTTGATAATGCTGGAAGAGAGTCGTTTGATGAATTGCTTCTGTAGATTGACATGGTGATGTTGGTATCAGAGCCTTTGGCAAACGCCAGGTCCTGGGTTCAAACCTCCGTTCCACCCATTGAGAAAAAAATATTCCACGTATAGGGTCTCCCTAAAATGGGTTTGAGTCCGGCCCATAGGTGAGGGGGAGTGTTAAGGAATATATTAAACATATAAAGTTCACCCCTTACTATTATCTTGAGCTTTTAGTAGGAACGGTGTTCTACGTAAAGCCTATATAATACCTGCATCACATTCAAGCCGCCATGTCTAGCTTTGTTCAGGATCTCCGGCCACATCTGTCCACAAATTGGATAAAATCGTTATCTACCTCTTCCCATTAAAACAAAGAAAAGCTGATGCAACAAGAAAATATCAAAATATTTGTAACGTTAGCACTCAATGAAATTACCTCAGGCGGACTTCGGGGATAATGGATGGAACCTGAGAAGAGCAGCTCCCTGCTTCTATTGAAGATCAAGGATCGGCCGTCGTATTTGACCCCCTTGACCGACTTGCCGGCATGGGACGCAGTCGAGGTCACCAGCAAGGAAAGAAGAATCAGGAGAAGCGCTCGTCTCGTCGTCCACATTGTGTTGTGTCGACGACAACGGCAACCTGAAGAGAGATGTTGACGTTAATTAATGGTGTTTATGGCTGTTTAAGAAATGTGGGTTTTGTTTGGAACAGCTTTTGGGACCTGTTCCTTGACAAGGAGTAGGAACCCAAGAGCTGTTCTGAAGAATCCATGGCGGCCAAATACAAGAGATCATAAATACTATGGCTTCGGAGTGAAGATCGGAAAGCTCATTTTATTCTGTCACTTAAAATGTGTTGAGCTTTGCCGTTTTTCTCTTGGTCGTCTATTCTTACAGCTCCACCTCGTTCTCTCTCTCTCCCTCTCTCTCTCTCTCTCTCTCTCTCAGTCCTTCACTCTTGCGTCATTTTCTCCTCGTATCTCCTGCATTTCATTCCGTTTTTGGGTAAAAGAAGAGCGAATTGGACGTTAGGTCAAAACGACGAGCAGCAGCTGGATTCGATCCCAAACCGCTTCCTGTGGTTCGATTCGATCCCGGGTGCTGACCTATTCACGTTATGGACGAGTAACATGTCCCAATAGAATCACACCACGTGGCGTTCCCGCTTTCTCCGTAGAGGAAACGGAATCCCGGGTGGGTGGCTCCACGAATCTATTACTGGGCCCCAACTTCACGTAAAATTTGCCAGGTTCCGGTTGGAGGGAGCGGGAGTAAATAGACGTATTTTCTGACACCAGAGCACAACAATGTAGATACTCCATTGTTTCTAATTACAAATGATCAAATCTATCGATCTCTGATTTCTCAATCAAGATGCCATCAAACCAGGATTCATTATTCGTTTAAAAAAAACATTTGTACAGTTTCAGGTTAAAATTACTTTGAAGAACATACATATTCATGTTAGGCTTAGCTCACCCAAATTAAGCATCAACAATCAGATTGATGCAAAGATTAAAAGACGATCGATCAAATAGAGCCAGAAGTGGAAAAATTGGCACATTTGGGAAAGAGTAAAATTTGGATCAGTTGAAATTACTTTGATTAATTGAAAAGCAGAATCAAGGACATGTCTCCCACCCCGCAGAATTTGGTTCGCAGCCGTATACATGCCATACACGCTTACTTTTCTAGCACTAAATTAATGGAGAAGGAATGAAAGAAAACAAAGTTGGGCAAAGTAATAAACAAGTGAGTTTATATATAGAAGAATCGAAAGCCCAACAACCCCAACGTTTAGAAGAGTAAGTATGGAATCTCTATATGGATGGAGTTGTTCCTGAAGAAGAAGATATACAGAATGAGGAGGGTTGGTCACCGAAATTGCCAAGCACATGGGATTGGGATTGTTGTTTAGCTCACATGTGCTCCCCCAGATCTTTCATGTTTTTGCTTTCGGCGTGATTAGCGGACTGGAGCTAACAAATTAATACTAGGTTAATTGTATGTGTAAAATTCCATAAAGGGTATGGGGCCCTGTATGTCCGATGATTGAACCTGGGGTTGCATCTGTGAGAAGAGGCGATTTACCGGAATAACAAACACCCCAAGTGGGACAGAAAATTACGTACCGGCAGTGATGGAGTCGGTAGTGACGTCTTATTTGGGATTGGGGGGTGGGGACATGATTGATTTGGGTAAACTATAATGCAAAGATGGGATCCTGGTAGGGCCATGTATTGGATGCTTACCCACCTATTTCAACAATCACTATCTTAGGTGGTTCGTGAGTCGATATATGTGGAGTTTGATGGGTTCAAATGAGCTCAATCAAATACAGGTAGGGCCCATGGTGACCAGCGTTGCATCAAGATCTCGCCTTCACAGCTACGGAATCCCCATCTGATGTCCCTCTCTTTTATCTCCAATCCTTCTTGAAGAAGGAAAGTCTCGATCCTCGCACTGTTTTAAGATAGAGATACTCAACAAATAATATGAACACCCCCCAAGGTAAGGGTGAGAGTGTCCTATCGTATCTGAGGCTAGTTTTTTCACTTTCACCTTTCTCTGGGTAAATGGAAATAATTTCAAACTCCAAATAATATGAGATACGGGTGTAATTTGGTTGGATTATTTCGGGTGAACCTAATTCGACTACGCTTGGCTTTCAATTTGTTTTAGTGTGACGGAAGCTTAATTGAACTAGTTCAACTTTTACCTTTTGTAATCAAACCACAATGGAAATTAAAGCATGCCAAATAATTTTTCTGAAAGAAACAAAAAAATGCTTAAAGAACAAGTTTGGCATGCGTAAGACACTTACAAGTGCTACTTATGGTTTGTCAAAACTTGAATCATTTGAACACAAGAAATAAATAACCCACATTGCCATTTCTAAATTCTTTCCTAATTCAATTTTTTCTTTTTCTTTTTTTTTTCGTTTTTCTAAACGAAATTCCTAATATAATTCATATATAAGAATATAGAGTTTTGCCTATTTGAACCCTATATTAATTATATCTTAACAATGAATAGTAAGGGTTTTCGGAGAAATCGTGTATAGTAGTTGGCACGCTTTTTAAGGAACTTCTTCTTGTGATATATTTTTATATATATATGTATGTACATATATGTATATCACGTGGCAGGCATGTATCAAACGCAAACGTATCACGCGGGGTCGATGAATTCATAATGATAAAAAAGAAATGATTTTATATTTGATTTGATGAAGAAGGTAAGAAGTAGGAGTGGTGGGAGTGGGTAAAGAGGGGAGGGGGAGAGAGTGGTTGTGTTTGAGTTTGTGGTATTTGTTACGGGGGTCTGGGCCGAGATTTCAGATTTGGGTAGGGAATAGCTGGCGAGACGTTGGCGGGGATAGCGAGCGCTTCAACCGCATTCTTTCCCGGCTCTCCAACCTCTCTCTCTGCATCTCCCAACCTCAATGCGTTTGCGATTAGGTTGTCTTCTCAAACCCACATTCTCTTTCTTTCTTTATCCTGCTGAATATTTCGACTTGTCTATCTACCCTTAGGGTTTGCCGGAAGCTGTTCTGCCTTCATCTAATCAGATTTGTGGCTAATTTATTATTATTGTATCTGAACTAGGTCTTGGAATTTAGCGGGGTTTTGTTGAGAAATGGGTTTTTGTTTTGGGTTTTCATCTTGGGCAGATGATTAGTTGAAAAACGAAGACGATAAAAGAGAACGCTTAGGCGCTGTGATTAGATCGTCGGGAGAAGATCTGCGGCTTCGCCGGCGGAGATGAGCGCGTCTAGGTTTATAAAGTGCGTCACGGTTGGGGACGGTGCCGTTGGTAAAACATGTATGCTCATTTCCTACACCAGCAACACTTTCCCAACGGTGAGATTATCTTTCACGTTTTCGTTTGCTTTCATTAATTTAGGTCCTTTATTTTCCATCACGATTTGATTTGGGTGATCATTGTGCAAGAAAAATGCATTCTTTTTTAGGGTATATGTTTTCTTTCACAACTGGAACTAGTGAATGAAATAAAATGTCCCTTCTTATTTTCCCCTCAGGCTGTTTATTTGGGAAATTGTCGGGAAGAAAACTTTTGCTTCGGAGATTCAGACTTCGAAATTATTTTGTTTTATTGGGAATTGTTACCGAGGGTTTGACATCACCTGCATTTTTATTCTGCATTGATGGCACTTTTATTCTGCATTTATGGCTTACGGAGAAAGTAAATAACACAATGGTTTTCCTTCACGATATATTTATCGAGTCATCCTTTTGGCATACTTGTTAATAGTGCTTCGTTTGATTTTGAGATTAGCTTTGCGAGAGAAATGGGTTCCTAATCTTGGGGTTTCTGACCATCATCTTTTTTCATTGTACTGGAAAACAGGATTATGTGCCCACTGTTTTCGACAATTTCAGTGCCAATGTTGTTGTGGATGGGAGCACTGTTAATTTAGGCTTATGGGATACTGCTGGTAATTATTAACCGGTCCCTTTCTTCTTCTTGTTCTTTTATCTTTGTTTTCGTTTTGTGTTATTTTTTTAAAGGTTCTCTTACTGTGAGATTCCTGTTCCCGATTTTAATCTGTGGAACAGGTCAGGAGGATTACAATAGATTAAGACCTTTGAGCTATCGTGGGGCAGATGTGTTCTTGTTGGCCTTTTCTCTCATTAGCAAGGCCAGCTATGAAAATGTTGCCAAGAAGGTGATGGATCCATTCCCCTTCTGACAAAATGCTATCCTTTCTTGAGTGACGAGGTTCTTTTTGGATCGTATTTTTTTTTTCTGTTGCTCATGAGTCGTCTGTAATTATCATTCCCTTTTTCAGTGGATTCCCGAGCTGAGGCATTATGCTCCTGGTGTCCCTATAATTCTTGTTGGAACAAAACTTGGTGGGTTTTCTCATATCCCTTCTGCTTCCTCACATTGATTGAGCAAAGTTAGGTTATATAGAGCTATATTTTCAATATTAGTTGCTCCTATTTATTAGAACACACACACATGTGCACGTATATAACCATCTGATATCTTATAAATTGTTTTTGTCAGTTATATTGTTTTAAAAACTTTTGTAATCCTCTTTGTACATGTTTTGAGCCATTAGTTTGAAAAAAAATGGCATTTTGAAATTATCATTTTCTAGATGCGTGATTTGCAACAATGGACCATCATGAATCTATTACTTTACATTTTTTGTGAAACTTCATTAAAAATGAATTTAAGCTTTATTCTCCCTCATCTTTGTTTAGAGTAATTGTTAGTTTATTTTGAACACTGATATTTTCGTGTGAAATGGTAAAGGGACAAACTAATTAACAGATTATTACTAAGCTTTTTTTACTTATATTAATGAATCATCATCTTCAAAGTGGGATTATGCAGACTTTTAAATATATTTGATTTCTGTGTTTCATTCAAAATTTTATAGGACACATCTCAAGTTTTGAGACTCAAAAAGTTCCATGCAGATGCTTTTGGATTCCAATTTTCCTTACAACTTGCGAATACTACAATATAGATAACAAATAATTTAGAAATAGATCACCTATATCCTATGGAAAGCTTCTTAGTGATTAATATAATGTTGTTACAACCATGTAAGGATTTAAGATGCAATTTATTAGATATTTACTGAATAATGCTTATACTAACATGGTTGTATGTGTTTTCTTCTATATTATGTCATATTTCTGAGCCTATTAATGTGACATTTAGGGTCCATCAAACTTAATATTAGCTGTGTCAGCCACTAACATGTGTATGCACATCACAGAGATTTGCAACTCATATATTTGTATGCAATCAAGACTATACCATTATTCTATGACTACGAGAGAACTTCTAGAAGGGTATCTTTTTAAAATACTAGATCTCAAGAAATTTCTTACTATTTCCATTACTGCTTGATTAAAAGTTTAGTACCTTCTTCTACTGAGTTCAAGCTGTGCATAAGTATGGTTCAAACATGCGTAAATCTGAAGCTAGCAGTTCCCTTTTCTTTTCTTTTTTTAATCAGAGCAGTTTCCATATTCTTTAAATTTGATATTACCCAGTATTGTGGTGTTCTCATCTATCAGTACCTACATGCTTCCTTTCTTCCATACAACAGGAGTAGCAGACTTTTATTGATAGTTGATGTAGTTTTACTCAGGCAACACACAGTTGCCTGTTTTACATCTTAAACATTTTATCCTTAGTAGCTGAGTTGTACTTTTTCACAATATTTATTGTAAGCAATACGATTGACTTCTTGGACCTGTGATTCTAGTTTGATTCTCTTTCAATCTAGTCTCAGAATATAAATGGAAGCTAGATATGGTGCATGAATTAAGCTGAGTTATATATATTCATACACTCCTTATTTTGCTTGGGTTGATCTGGTTATCTAGGTCAAACTCTTGATACTCATGAAATAAAACATAAAAGGTGTGGAAATTTTGTCCTGGATTTAGATTATAATTTCTCTGTAGTCAATCTTGTTCTTTGTTTGCAGGGCTCAATTATAGTTATACCAGTTCCTATTGGTGCATTTGAAGAGTGACTAATTATTTTATGGTCCTGTCTTTATTTTTCTTTTTTCCTTTATTTTCATATGTTTTGTCTACGTGTGCATAGATACATATATATATATATATATATGTGAATGTGGTTGCACATGTTAGGAAAGGTCATGAATAACCTCCTTTATTAATGCCTCTAGGAATTTAATGTTAAGATTGTTTCCAGTTGATTTTAGAGCTGGTTTCTCCCCAGAATTACTAGTATATAATACAATAATAAAATTGTTGCTTTGGAAATAACATCATCTTCTACTTCGATTCACTGAATTGAGATTTGATTAGTAGTTACCTATTTTGTTGGTTTCTGTTTTTCTAAAGGGGTTACCTTTAGTGAGTTCCATTGGCTTTGCATGCAGATCTCCGAGATGACAAGCAATTTTTCATTGATCACCCTGGTGCTGTGCCCATAACTACAGTTCAGGTATGAACTAGCGCGTCCTGTTTTAATTTGGCTATTTTCTTTTCAAGTTCTGACACTGGTATCTTATCTGGCTTTCTACTTATGTTTAAGGGGGAGGAGTTGAGGAAGATGATTGGAGCTGCTGCTTACATTGAATGTAGCTCTAAAACACAGCAGGTTTCTAAATTATTCTTCAGTCATCAAAGTTTTCTAATAAAGGCTTGAGATGGCCTCGTTATTTATGCTTTTCATAAAACAAAACATGGTTTGTCACTGCAGAATGTGAAAGCAGTCTTTGATGCAGCCATTAAGGTAGTTCTGCAGCCGCCTAAGCAAAAGAAGAAAAAGAAGAGAAAGTCTCAGAAGGGCTGCTCCATATTGTGATCGGGAAACGAACGAAGATGTGGAACAAAAAGTTGATCTAATCCAGAGTAGGAATCTGTATGTGTCTCCCTCCCTCACTCTTGTGCCCTTTCCTTCTTTTTCACCCATGCCGTGGTGTATAATCCCAACTGACAGTTCTAGGAAGCTATTTCTGAAAACATCAGGTTGTCTGAATCATTGGTCGTGTTATGATCTGTAATTGTCAGCGCGCTTCATTTGATGACATGCGCACCCATCTTTTCTTCTCGTTTTAGATTCATCTCATTATTATTAACCTGAAAGACGACTGCCATTCACTTTTAGAGTGGACGTATGTTGTATACTTGTTTAGAGTACCCTGCAAAGAAGTCTTGGCTGCATATGCGACGCTGTTTGGTGCCCTATATTATTAATAATTATTAATAAGACAGAATGTCACCGATGTGCCCAGAACTGCAAGTTGTCATGATTCCCACTAAGAGACCACTGTTTTTGGGGCTAAGCCCGAATAACTTTTCGTTTGTGGCAGTGGCGGTTGATCGCAAAGATTCGTGATTTGATTCCAAAGGACCAATCTTTCAATGTCGACCGTCACATAAAAGTAATCTGGCGGCGAATATGCGCCGTAGAGCCTGCACCAAGAGATATACAGGTGTTGGCCCACCAAGGCAGTATTCTGTAGGTCCCACACCTGAGTGTCTTGATACAGGGCTGTATGGCGCATCTTCGCTGTGGGTGATAGGGCCCCAAAAATTCCTCGGACGTGGATGCAGGGGTTGTTGCTGATTTGATGCTTGCTTGTTGAGAGAGAGATGCATTCATTCTTTGTTTGTTTCGGACTGCTATTTTTGTAGGACGAAATGATTGGTTAGACTGCTATTTGATCTGATTGGACGGTCGTATGTAAACTATACTTGGATTCTGATTTGAGGCTTAATGAGAAGTGGGGACACTGACTCTCTACAGTAGTAAGCCTCTGCAGCTTAGGATGGCAACCTGGTGGGGTTTGGAGAACATATTAAACCTGTTCCTAACCTTGTCCTAAATGGCTAAAGGTCCATTAAACCGCCCCATTGCCATTTCTGCTTGATCAGTACTCAGTGGCATCTTCAGCAAATGCACCGCATTAAATTCTCAATCTTTTTTAATTGGTAACCTAACCGATATTACTAGTTCCAGAAAAATTCTCTGGTTAGTAGGGGGCTATATATTTCTTTAGTTTCACCGACGACTACTTTTCGTGGTTTTCCATATTCTTGATTCTTTTTGCTTTCATATGGAGAATCTACAATTGTGCCCACTTCCTCGCTGGTCTTGATAAAAATCACTGGACCTTCTTCCTCTCCATCTCCTACCCTCTGTTATATAAACTGCTTCCCTTCTCTTCTGGTAGTCGTCTTCAACTGAATTCCCGGGTGTTCCATCGATCCCTACATTTTGTCCAAAGATTTCAGTTTTAAGAGCTTATCAATGGCGTCGAAAAGAATCATCAAAGAGCTCAAGGACTTGCAGAGGGACCCCCCTGCATCATGCAGTGCAGGTACAAAAGGAAAATAAAACGTTCTATGTTGGGTGAGAGCCAGTTCTTCGGTTCTGATATAACTAACTCTGCGAGGTAAATTTCAGGTCCTGTGGCTGACAACATGTTCCATTGGCAAGCGACCATCATCGGTCCACATGACAGCCCATACTCCGGTGGTGTTTTTCTTGTAACCATCCATTTCCCACCTGATTACCCTTTCAAGCCTCCCAAGGTAGCCACCAACCCTATTAATTCTCTCTCCACAAGGATTTTTAACTTTTAATTTTCTTCTGTTTTTTTTTTCATCAATTTCTTTTGGAAAGAAAACAACTCAAAGCATGGCGAGTCTATGTGATGCTAGAAAACCCCTCAGACACGTCAAAATGTTGATCTGGATCGTACTGTTCAATATTGCAATGTGATCAATTGCCCTTAAAACTGAATGCAGGTTGCCTTTAGGACCAAAGTCTTCCATCCCAATATAAATAGTAATGGGAACATTTGCTTGGACATACTGAAAGAGCAATGGAGTCCTGCACTCACCATATCCAAGGTAGTGGTCCTCTATCTCTCTCTATATTGCTACATTTCCTTTGATTTGATGTTAAAGCAGTTTAAAATGTTTCTGAATTTCTTTAAAGTTTCTGTGGAATCTATGTTGTGTTCATCTCATCCAGGTTCTCCTCTCCATATGTTCACTGCTCACAGACCCGAATCCGGACGACCCACTAGTTCCTGAGGTTGCTCATATGTATAAGATGGACAAAGTCAAGTACGAGTCAATGGCTCGCAGCTGGACCCATAAGTTTGCCATGGGCTGAACCCCAGCACTTCCAATCGTAATTATACCTTATCTTGTAACTACTACTATATATCTCTCTAAGACTTTGTGCTCCCCTCTCAGTGCTGAGAATAACGCATTGCCAATTTTGAGTTTATAAGCTCATAAACACTGATCTTGTTATTTCCTTCAAAACTGTAATGAGACAGATATTCCTGACCATGAAATCAACGGATTGGATTAGTGAGATTTAAATTGTTGACCGTCCATGGACTAATATTCAAGTCATTTGACTGATATTGAATGTTTTGGACTACCAATATTTGGATTAACAGTGGGACACTCCTCAAGTGATTATACAAGTGGTGCCCCAAGCAGAAATTTTATCCCTTTTTAACATAATGGGTGAATCTTAATACTGTGTCGTTGGTGCATAATGAAATCTCCAAAAGTCCTCGAGCCGTGAGATTGTAAAGATATGCTTCGAAAAACAATTCCATTTCTATAGAAGACAAATAACGAATAACTCAAACCCAAATCATGCTGACTTCTCTCGTTTTAAAAAGCAAAAATGCTAGCAGCCTCTCAGATTGTTCTGTAGCATCCATCTTCCTTATTAGACAGAAGAACTAAATTGAACATTAAATATTCAGAACATAAATTTTTTTCACTTTTCAACATCTCTCAGTAAAGCCTATAGTTATCACTTTACGTAAGTAGTCAACATTCCAAACAATAACATCTGTAAAAGGAGAAAAGACTTCGGCAAAATATTAGCTTTCTGCACTAGATCAGACGAAATAATGAGAGAGACGTTAAACGGCAGAAATCAGCAGAAGCCGACCTTCTCGTCTTGTGATTTTAAACTGTTCGGCTCCGCTTAGCAACGACAAGACCCCCGCTCCAATCACCGTTTAGCTACGGCGTTTGTGCACCTGAGCGGGCATATAACAAACATCGAAATCGTCTCCTTGGGCTTGTAAACGTAACGACTAAATTGAACGAGAAATAAAGCCCAGCATTTTTCTGTAAGTTGCACGTCGATTAAAGCGCAACTTGACACCACCCGTCCTAAAACAGCCGATATGCCAGGATTTTTCTAGAACTCTCTCTATAATGCCGGCCATGGCCCAGCTTCCGACGGTCTTCTCTTCAAACGGGATTTGACTTAGTAGTTAGTGTTTTGATATTAATCGGCCCCTACAATGTACCAGGAACACGATCCTTATATGCACTGGACGTTAATTTCAGAACGGCACCGTAAATGGTAATGCGTGTATGTCAGCCACTGGCAGGTAACAGGCACGGGGATACAGATCGATGCTTCCGCAGGCACTGCTAGCTTTAAATCTTTTAGCTTCCTTCCCGTTATGCCCTCTGGTGTCGAAGAGCCATTCTTGTTCATCGACCTCCATGAGCTCATTCTGTATCTTAGGTGAAACCCACTTCTCCATTAGGTCTCTATATTGCGACTCTATTTGCGAATTTCCACTCCACAAACTGAACGCAGGTGCAGCCTGAACCCCAACCCTGCTAAGAATCTCAGCTCTGTCTGTACTAGTAGAGCAAGGCTGTGGCTGTTCGCTCCAGAACCCAGAAGCAGGTCTCTGATCAACAAACTCTGTTCTTCCAGAGGTAGAACAAGGCTGTTCCTTGATGACTTCGCGAGTAATTAAATTGTCATCTTGACCAGGATTACCAATGGTTCCAGATATACAACAGGGCTGCTCTTTGCGGGGTGATGCTTCTGGATCCTTGTGCTTTTGCAGCAGCAACCGGATCCGAAGGACACTTCCTTTAATTAATAATAACAAATTGGAGGGAAAGAAAAAAATCAGTGCTCCTGAGAAGCTAGAAAACCGAACAAACACAGCCTCCTAGAGGCAGGGCAAACAAGAGCAACTCACCATGTTCATGAGTTCCAACAGATGGTATAATACTCTTTTTCCTCCTTTTGCTCTCTTGAGAGCTGTCAGAAGAGACATTGAGGTTCTGTAAACTGACAGGTTGCCCAAATTCTTCAGTAGTATCGCTCTTTTCCAACTGTTCAGTTTCATCATTTCTTGTCTTTTGACAGTTTGCTCCTCTCTCATCAACTTTGATCTTGTGCCTCTTGTCAAGTTCATGCCCTTTGTTGTCAATCTCCCTAGTTTCCCTTGTCTTTTTATTTTCTTTCTTCTCTCTTTTCTTCTCCTTCCTCCTCTCTTTCTTTATCTTCTCCCTCTTGTTCTGGATCTTCAAGATGACAGGTAACCATCAACTTGAGAAGAGACTAATATTCAGAGACAGGCATAGAGAGGGAGGGCAGAAGGGAAATCAAGAAAGACGATAACATAGAGATGAAAACACATGCATTAGTCTGTTCTCAAGTTTCATCAACTTGAGAACAGACTAATGCAGTTTCATGTTTTTTTTTTGTTTTTTTTAATAAGACAAACTGGAAGAGAACACTACATTAACTACAAATAAAAGCAAGTCAAAGAAAAAAATGATGAGGTCCAACATGTTTGTAACAACAGAATTAGGATCACTTCAATCTCTCAAAGTTAATTGAGGGACAAATGACATAAATATCTTAGCTACAAATGAATGCAACCAGAAAAACATGAAGGGGTCTAGCAAGTCTGTGACATAGCAATCTGGAAAAATGATATTCAAGAGCTGTACTAGTTATGTTACTATATCATATCAGACAGTACAAGCAACGCCATAACTCAATCATACATAATCCCTGAGAATTTATAATATCAAATAGAGCTGTACTGGTTATGCTACTATATCATATCAGACGGTACAAGCAACACCATAACTCAATCATACATAATCCCTGAGAATTAATATGTAACTTTTGATAATATTCTCAGAGATGTAAACTTAATATGGCCAAGGCCTTAGAGACTCAGGCACTAATATTTGAAATTTAACCAATACATCAACACAACAGTGTGACGTAAGTCAACCTCTGATAACGTTCTCATGTTCATTTACTAATAACTGTCAGATCATCGCTTGGTTTTATACATCAAACATAACAACATTTTTATCTCCACTACTGAATTAAAAGGTGAAATAATTCATTTCCAAGTAATAAAAAACTTGAATTAGAGCTCAGACAAGTCTCAGTTAATTAGCTTAAACAAGTTACGTAAAAAAACCAATTTATGTGAGTCCCAGGTACTTTCATACCTGACAGCACACTATCAATAACAGACTAAACACTCTTCTGCAATCTTCATAGAGATCAATTACAAGGATTTTTTATATTGTAATCAAAAGCTTATCACCATAAATATAATGATCTTCCATATCAGGCTGATTCTCCAGCATAAACATTGTCCACTCCATAATAAAGTTATCCTCCAATGTAACTCCATCTTTGATAATGACTAATGCAGCCTTCCATTTAGCTAAAAAAATTATCGTTTCATAATATTTTTTCTAATGAAATAGACTCAACCCAATCAATCAAAAAGGACAATTAAATAGACTTTAAACGACTAAATTCTTTCATTTTCACTAATATTGTTACTGGATAAATATATAAAATACTAGTTCCAGATGGTAAATAATCAAGAGTACTTATAAACAAAGATGCACTTCATATGAAACATCTGTCACCAATTTAATTCAGCTAGAATCAACAGTAGCATTTTTTTTTAATCGGTAATAGAAAAGATTATATTAAGATAAAAGAAAGAGAAACAGTACATGTACACCAAAAGTGATCATGTTATCTATCGATAATCACCCTGGATATTGTCTGATCCCAAAACCAAGAGTTAACTAATTTCTCTTGTAAAATCAATATGCCCTTTGACTTTCTCTTGAGTGCTTAGTAATCTGTCATCGTCTACACTATTACATTGGACTCTATAATAACATTTCAAAAGTCTTTAAAAGAATCCAATGCGTAGGATGATTTTGAGTTTCATGAAGAATTCAGCAGTAGCAGCAAGCTGTGGCAATAAGTCCTCTTTAGAAAGCTAAATACCAAATCGCCTGCAGGTTAACCTAAGTATAATTGCATGGCAAATGGACCGCAACATTTTTAAAACAATCCGAAGAAAACTAGTGGGGTGTGGAGTAAAATGTAAATCACACTATCACGCAAGAAAACCCATATATTTTCACCCTGTAATTGTAAAGCAATCCAAGTTTCAATCATATTTCCACTCAATTCTAACGGTAATATCATATTTCCCATGCCTATGTCCACTCACTGACATGAATAACCATGACGAACCAAAAAAACAATGGAACATTCTGGACTGAAGGGAGGTTACAAACAACAGATTCCCCAGCTATATAAGCATTACACAACGGCGGAAACCCTTAAGAAAATACGAGAGGGGGAAAAATTCTCACAAGCAGGATTCACTCAATAATACATAAGAAACCTGTTATCAATAACGCGATCCAGATCGCTCGAATCAAACCCTGAATACTTCCAAAAGATTTTACACTGTTAGACATGTACACAAGACCCCTATAGAATAAACCTCGAGCTGATGTATCGGGGCATTCAACAATGTTTTTGTTTTTTTTTACATGCAGAATCCAGTGAAAAATACATGAGCAGCTGTTATCAATTCCATTTACAATCACGGTTGCGAATCGAACAAAGCAGTCCAGCATGAACGCAAAATTCAGCAAATCATGAATGCTCAACAAACCTTAATCGATTCAATCAAGGTCTCGTCGGTTGTGCTATGCCTCTCATATCCAGGAGGAGGGTACGGAAAGCATCTAGACATTCTTGACACCCGCAATCGACAATTCACTCTTCCCAAAACTGTTAAGACGGAGTACTTGAAAAATAAGACGGAGCACTTGAAAAATCGACAAAAATTTCCCAGTAACAATCTTATTTTTCTGCAATTAATCTCAAACCCTAGCTAATAAAAGGTATCAAAGCGGAGGGGGACTTTCGCACCAAAATGCAAACTAACTCTAATAGCAAAAAGAATGTCGCCCAGTAGCGAACGGAAACCACGATCAAATAGCTCAAACGAAACCCTAGTTCTAGGGTTTTCAGAACGCAAGAGCAGAAAAGACCTCCCAAACTCGCAAAACCCCTCGCGTGTTCTCCATCCGCGAGAGTACTTATATAGCAGGAGTTTGACGCGTATGCGCGTTTATTTTTTACAATAGCCCTAATATTTACCTCTATTTGCATTAATACCTCTTTTATTTCTATTTTTTCAATGATCTCATCATTTGATGAAAAATGGGTAAGTACCGGCCGGTATTTGTACCTACCGACTGATACCGGTAGGAAATCCGAGATTCAAAAATCCTGTGTAATTTTGACGTATTTAGCATTCTATGTGATGCATTTTGGTAACACGGATCTTTATCTTACATCCTAATTTACACTATTATTATATAGGGAGAATTAAAATTCTCAACTGACATATATCGCCAAAAGTCTCTTCATTTTTACTGTTATTTATTTTTATCTTCCAATTAATTACTGAAACATTTGTCTTGACAATTATCTGATATTCTGCCTTATTTATATAACCCAAAACGTTCTTCACTTTTTACATTTATTCATTTTGTTCTTAATTAGTTATTTACACCTATGTAACTTGATAATAATACAAATTAATCAAGTAATTTATTTCAATTGCAATTCAAATGTTTTAAGGGAAAAAAGGCATTATACTATTCTTTTGCCGTGCACATCGCGCTTGCCTTTCCCCTATTAACCAAAAGAGAAGTCTTTGTCATAATGATGATAAAAAGGGAACATAAAATGATTGGTGGCGGATGTCATGGTAAGAGCATTTTAGTGAAACAAAATTAAAATTTTGTAAGCCACATTAAGTAGATCAGGCGTCTGAAGAGCCCAAAGGGTCTCAAATTCTTGTTGCGATGGTTAAAGCCTGAAGTCAATAGGGCCCCTCTGATAGATCTACTCTATAAAGAACTTGCTAAAATATGAGTGTGTGTCTTATTGTGGAAAACCATTGTCTTCCTCCCTCCTTAAAAAGCAATTCAACACAAAGGGAGAGTGAGAAGACGCACTAAGCAATTAGCTCCATTTCTTCTTCTGATAAAAAAAGAAATATACGTGAACAAAAAGAAATGCATCGGAGTTTTCGGCCAAACAACGTCAAAAGATACCCAACAATGATGGGATGCAAAGATCCTTTTATGCATGTAAGAAAATAAGAAGCTAGTAGATGACTAGATGCAATCTTTGGGATTTCCGGAGAGCTTCCTTTCTAATAAGGAATCACGCGTTTCTGCGAAACGTTGTAGTCCACAGCCCACACACGCCATTGGACCTTGGTTTGAAACTTTCGGTCGCGACTCGCGGCGGCCTATTATCATCCATCCAAAATGGGAGGGGGGTGGGGTGTTGTGTTTAATGTCAAACTCCATATCCTACGATTAAAATCTCTTGCTTGCGCTCTTTTTCTTGTTCTGATTCATTGAATCACACGCGGCGTAGAATCTTTGAAAAAGAACACATCATGTCATTGGGTCCCACAAAAGCTTTGTCATCTTATTATTATTACTAGCATTCTGCCCGTGCAAAAGCACAGGCAAATAGGTTCGAAAAATTATTAAAAAATAAATTATTTAATATATTTTCTTGAAAGTTAATATTATTTTTTGGTAGAACTTGAAAGTTAATATATTAACAATATATAACAGAATTAGAATTAATTATCTAAACGGCAAACACTATCTCATAAGAACTTTAAAATACACCTGGTGTGACAAACCTCATATAGTTACATGAACGTGAAAATGGATATAAATACATGGATTAGTAGTATGTGCTATGTACAGGAAACTTCAAAAGTGTGAGTCATAGGAGTAGTAGTTATAAATATATTGTCTTGAAAATAGATATAAGAATTCCCTTCTTATAAAACATTGCAAGCTCCATGAAACAGTTGTGAGGTCCTGAAATGAAAATGAAATAGAATAAGAATAAAGTAAAACCAAAAGATATGTGACTACTATTAAGCATTAAAAATGTTGTTTATTAAAAGATCTGATAATTTCATAAATTGTAAACGTTGAATTTTGTGGGATTTTCTAGGAAGCAATATATCAAGTCATAGGAGTGGCAGTAGTTTGATCTGTTTGACAATGCGAATCAATGTCTATCCATGCAATGAAAGATGTCCAGCTAATTAGAGTACTACTACTATTAAAAAAAAACTTTTGGTGAAAAAATTGAATTGTCTACATTGCCAAAATAATAATAATAATAACATATTAATAAATAGTTGAATAGCTCATTAGGAAACAGCAAACTCAAAATTGAAAACAATAACAAAGTCTTAACATTAGAAAAAATGCCACATCCCAAATAGTTGGGGTCAACACGATAAATTCAATATTCAGATCCCAAATCTTGGCACTTTTCCATAATTGCCATTTTAGGCTTCTGATAAGTCGAAGCCATGTCAGAGGGTGCTGCTCCTAATCAAGGCAATGAGATTTCTAATGCAAAGAGTTTGCTAGATTTGGCAAACGAAACGTCACCGGGGTGGTTCTAAATTCTTTAAAAATAGTTGTTTCAAATGATATAGAAAAGAAGTTCACTCATGCTTTGTGTACTTAATGAAGAAAAAAAGTTTATTATTATTATTTTTTGTACAACCACCGCCGATGACTTCGCCACTGCCAGGGAAATATAGCAAGGGCTTTCGACAAGAGAGAGAAGATCAGAAAGGAAGATAGGAGATAGAGAGGAAGGAAAGGGATCTGGCAATTCTAGGACCTTCGAAAGAGGTTTCAAGAAAGAGCCTCTGGAACAGTCAAGAAGAGCCCGGAGGCTGCAGGTGGAAACTTGCGGGAGAAGGAACCCCCGCTCCCGTATCCCCCTTCCACAATGGGAGTGAGTGAGAAAGCGAGAGGGACGAAAGGAGGATAGAGACCGAGAAGGGGAGACAGAAGGAGATGTAGAAAGAGGGATTCAAAAACCGAAGAACGAAAAGTTGCAGCGCGTTTTTTTTAATTATTAAATAAATGCTTTAAAACTGAATCGGAAGTTGTTTTTGTTTATTCCTGATTTGAAATTATTATAAAATGATATGACTAAATCTAAATTATGTTTAAAAACCGAAGAAAGTCAAAAGTTACGGCAGTTAAATAAATGCTTTAAACCGAAAAACGAAAGATTTTTTTGTTTATTACTGATTTGGAATTATTATAAAAAGTATATGACTAAATCTAAATTATTTTTTAAAACCGAAAAGTCAAACATTGCGGCGCTTTATAAGAAGATACGCTGATTTTAAATTACAAAAAAACTTAAACACTGAATGTGAATTATTTTTGTCTTTTGAAACCAAAATAAAAAAGTGCGGCCGCTTTTTGTCTGATTTATTGGGAGGCTCGGGAACGCCGAAGCACGCGAGGCTGTTCCGAGCCTCCGAAGCAACGGGGGGGTGACACGTCAATCGCCACCCCCCTTTCCTTTAATATATAGAAGATTATAGAATCATGTAGAGCGCCGTAGCTCTAGTTCAAATGAACCCCACTCATCTCCGATGACTTCAAAGATCCGTAACAACCACACATGTTATTTCCTCGCCAAGGACTGCATTGGTACCACACAGATTTTACACACTTTTGACGTTTTCCTCAAAAACATAATTTGAGAATTGGATTTTTTTTAGTAATACCAATCAGCAAAAAACCCGTACCATCACATCTAAAATTGACTCTAATAAAACTTAAGATTCATAATTCAATATTTATGAGTCTTATCCGATCATTTCACCAAGACGTCCCAAAACTCTTCGCTCTAATGTTCCCAATCTAAGAAGAGAGAGGGAAGATGGCGTATAAAAAAATTACAAAATTTCTTAGCTTGACATATTACCCTCTGGAGACCCCATTTGCCTTAATATATGTAGATATATATTTGATTAGATATATTAAATTCTATCTTCTTCCTATCTTAATAATTAAATCTAAAATTATTAGTTTGTATTAAGCTCAAAAGATAAGAATCCATTTGGTAACATTTTTGGAAAAAAAAAACAATTTGATTTGTTCAAGTCAAACTAATGATAGTGATTTAGTGGGGTCTTGGAGATCAACCTACGTGTCTAGATTCAAGATTCAATAAGTAGTGATTGTTCTTTATTTCAACTACCCACTCACTTCTAACGATGAGTTGAAATGGTCTACAATTGTGGCATGTTTATCGTGTCATTGGTAGTTCGAAAGGCAAAAACTTAGATTAATTTATTTTTTTAAAAACTATTTTGAAATATATTGATCCAATCACATACACTTGTATGTTATAGAGGTTATGTGGTCTTTTATGATGGAAAAGGTTTTTTGTTGTTGTTAATTTTAACGTCGTTATATTCACACACGTTGGAGATTGATTTAATTGTTGGATTTATTCAAGTCAATTGAGGGTATTTTTGGAAGAAGATTTTTGTAAATTGTAAAATGACGCTCGTTTTCAATTGTTGGAAGAAAGATTTAATTGTTGGATTTTTTTAATAATACCAATATTATTAGCACGCGTCAAATCATGGACAAGGAACCTTACAAAGTTACAATCAACCTTTAAGCCCCACGTACTCTCGTTTCTCCTGACGAAGCATCCGCGATTCACACGCGATCAACCGGACGGGTCTGGGATTTGACGTGCGGGTATAGAATACCCAATGGAGGGTTACGATTGAGTTGGCAGATCAGTTTTACCCGGATACATACAAGAATTAAATGGAGAGACGGGATATATTCTTATTCACAGCTTCCAAATCTGGAGCAAGGTCTCTTTCTGTTTACTTCTGGTCGTCTCATTTTTCCCCAAGCTTATTGCCATTTTAGAGGTTTTCTAGGGTTTGTTGTTTCAGTTGATACCGCATCTCTCTGAGGCGCCTCGCTGGGGCTTTGAAGTCGTATATGTCATGGGATGTGATCTTTAAATTTTTTAGTTTGATGTTTTTTGACAAGGTGTCGTCAGGAAAGTTTCAGAGCGGTGAAATTTCATCTCGGTTATGCTAAGAAGCCTAGGTTTTTCAGTCGTTTCGCTCTACGGTTTGCACTTTTTGTTTATGATCCTCGATTAGTCATGTTTTATTCGGGAGGAATCGTCTGCAATCGTTTTTCTTCTCTGAGATCGAGTACGCAGAAAACCATGTTTGGGTACTCCTGATAATTTTGGTCTTCATCTGCGTTTCTTCAGTTGTTTTTAGGGTTTCGGTTTGTATTGATTTTACCTGTGCGGATTCTCGTCTTAGACACTTCTAATTTTCATCTTTCTTGTGTGAGAAAATATTGAATTTTCATCTTTGCCTTACTGGGATCAGTTCTCTCACCATTTTCTGCATTTTGACATCCCACAAAGACATTAAATTCGAGAATTGGATTTTCTTTTCAAGGTTCTTCTTTGGGGATAAAGCAGTTTCATCTGGGTTATGACCGCATTCCCCTAAATCTCTCGCTCTTTTACTATATTTCGCTTTCTCTTTTCTTCTGATTACTTCCCGATCATGGACGACGGAGAGGTCGATTTCTCTAACCAAGAAGTGTTCTCAAGTCCAAAAATGGACGACCAGTTCCCGGGAAACTGTTCGATGGACAGCTTTTTCGATGAGATTTTCAAGGACACCCATGCCTGCACGCATACCCACACTTGCAACCCACCAGGTCCCGATTTGTCTCACACCCACACTTGTTTTCATGTGCACACAAAAATTCTCTCTGCCCATAACGAAGATAAGGCATCGACCGATGACACTGCTGAATCCGTGGAAAAGAAAACGAAAAAACGCCCAACCGGGAACAGGGAAGCGGTTCGCAAGTACCGTGAAAAGAAGAAAGCCCGAGCTGCTTCGTTAGAAGATGAAGTTGTCAGATTAAGGGCTGTGAACCAGCAGTTATTGAAGAGATTGCAGGGTCAGGCTGCGCTGGAAGCTGAAATTGCGAGGCTCAAGTGCTTGCTTGTGGACATTAGGGGGAGGATTGAAGGGGAGATTGGATCTTTTCCGTATCAGAAGTTGCCTAAGAGTGGGGATGGATTCCAGAACCTGGTCCAACAGAACTTGTCTAGTGCTTATGTCATGAATCCTTGCGATTTAAGGTGTGATGACCAGGTTTATTGTCTGCATCCAGGGCTGGAAGGGAAGTGTGGAGAAAGTGGCGGATTGAGTGCCCAAGTATTAAATACTTGTGAGTTGGGGAATCTTCAATGTATGGGAAATCCAAATTCTGGTGCAAAGGATTTTTCCGGTTGTGGACTTGGTAATGCGATGGCCCCTGTCAATTCATCCACTTCAAGTAAGAGAAAAGGTATCTTGATGCTTTCTGTTTCAGTTTCTTTAGTTCTATGGTTGACTTAATCGCCAAGGATATCTGTTTTACTTGGATGAGTTTTGGTGTTCTTTTGTTGGTGCTTACATAAACCTCCAGAATTCTCAAAGTTAAGTTGCGATATTGGGTAGTGGTAGTGCTGGAATTGATAGTAGTATAAATGATATATCAGTGTTCCGCAATGTATCCTTCACGTGAGTCCTTTTTTCTTTTTAATTTAACTTGGCTGTTTATTTTGATAATTTTGGTAACTTGGAAATTACGCTCTCGCCAGTTGAAAGGAGCCCTACAATAAATTCAACAGTGCTGTCATCCATGATCCTTTTTCTCCTTCGTGTAATTACTAGTTAGGCATTGATATGTGCACTGTCCTTATCTTTTGAATTCTGTGTTCTGATGGGTGAGGAGTAGTATACTATATTATGTAATATTTAAAGTCAACTGTCAATACATTCTAGGAAGACATCTGCCTTCTAACATATGTTCCGTGTCCTGTAGTCAGTGATCAGTTTGTCTCAGGATTGTCATCTTCTTTGGGAAGAAGAAAATGTTCTACCTATTGCCTTCTGTTTATGATAAGGGGGATCCATATTAGAGCAAGTGTGGTTGCATATAGAGTTAATTTCATGAATACATGACTTGGGCAGGGGTGGACACATTGTTACAAACGGAAATTGTGTGAAATTTCATGACATTTCGATTCTGGATGAAGTAAACAAATGAGAAAATTTCTATTAATTTGATCTGAAAAACTTTTCAAAAATTTCAGATGAAATCTGAAACTTCCTTTTCCCTTTTTTTTGCGCCCACTGATAGTGGCTAAATAAATTTACTTTTATCCCTTGTCTTAAAGTATCTTTAGCAACTTATTTACTTTTGGGTTTTTAGCATGTGTGGTCGTGTATCTATCAATAAACGCACACACACACAGAGATGCATATCTTTGTATCGTCTGTGAAAATATTTCTAATTTTCATATTTTTCTGTTGCTTATAAAAAAAACAGATTTGGATGTGTTTCTATACATAATGGCTAAATAATCAAAGAAAATCAAGAAACAAGGTTTACTTTTCTTTTCTTCTTCTTTTTTTTTTTTGGGGTTTAGTTCATTTTTCTGGATAATCATAGTCGTTGTACTTCTTGAATGTCGTGACCGAAATATTATGTATTTAAATTATTAAAATTTTGAATTAGTACTTCTTGAATGTTGTATGCTAAATATTGTGTATTTCAATTATTAAACTTTTTTATTATTACTTAATAAAAACATTATGTTTTGCCTTTTTCTTCTTTTTATAAATTATAATGTTTATAAAAAAAACATATGTTTCTGTAAGGAATCTTATTTTATGATTCAAAAAACTAGAAAAGGCATAAAAATTAAATTTTGACTGCAAATACTTAAAAAAAAAAGGTTTATCAATTTCTGTGAAAGATTAGTAATAAATAAAATTTTGCTACTTTTTTGTCACCTAGTTTAGGTATAATTTTGAAATTAAAAAATTTGTCCGGTAAGTTATTTTACAAAAATGGCAGAAATTTTGGATCCTTCAACCTCAGATCAGTTTTTATCCAAAATCGAAAACTGTAGGTGAAAATCCTTATATAAAAAGGTCGCCAGTCATGCATGTTTTATAATATGAGAAGATAATAAAAAAAATCTTCTTTTGTATTTGTTGACTATACTGTAGTTGTTTACTGGATCTGATTATTGCTGTGTTTGTGCATCAGGGGCTCGTGTAGTAGCTGATGGCTGAGGAGCTAGTATGCGGAGTTAGTTCATGGGTAGATGACTATATATCATGATGCAATGAGTGAGTATTTAGATAAAAATGATGGTTTCCTTGTGTCTTGTAGCTTGCATAGCTACCATGTAAAAGCAGGAAGCTTGAGGGCCTATTGCAAATTTCTTGTACTTGGTTTTGGTACCATGGAGACCTGGGTGTATATGAGGATGTTCACTTTATTTGAATGAATGTTAATTTTTTTATTTTTTTTCAATCTTGCCCGTCTAAGCATGAATTATTGTGCTAATATGCTGGCTGTAGTTTTAATATTTTTCAATCTTCCGTTTGAAATCTCTATGATTAGAAATGTGAACAGATAAGCTTGAAGTTTAGTTTTTATTTTTGTTTTCTGGTGGAAAAGGAACTATTGTCTACCCTTTATAGAAACAAAATGCCTATGTAGTGAAGAAACCAGCCTCCTGCACCTCAGCAACACAACCAAGCAACACTGATCCATTCAAACTGAGATTGATTGAGGTAAGCTATCCTGCTGATTGAGGTAAGCAACACTGACTCTTTATGAAATCTCCTTCTGGAGTAGTACTACAATCTAACAGCCCCACTGTTGAGGGTGTGGCTCAAAAAAGAGAAGAAATTAATAGAGCTATTTGTACATATCTTTTTAGATCTTTTTTTTCCTCAATATTGTGTCTGGCCTTTTAGGTTCTATTACTAAAAATTCTCCTCCTTTTCCAGGTCTCCAGGTCCGAAACTATTTTGCATATTCAACATAATTGGGATCTTATTCTAGTCCTTGAAACAGAAATCTGAAGTTTTTGTGCAGGTTTTCCCTTTCCCTTTCTCCCTTGGTACAACTGGATCCAACTCCAACCAACTTGGGTTGGAGCCGTTACTGTCTAAGATGACGAATTTGAGGGTGAAGAATTTTGCCTATGACTTAAAAGTTTTGATTTAACACAATTGGATTCTACTATCCTCTCAAGAGGCCCGGTCTTCTTTAGAAATATAAAGTTGATGCGGGTACATGTATGATATCTGTCTAACCTTCAATGTTCCAAGATTTCAATATTTGGGCTTTCCTGTATGTTTGTTTAAGAACAGCTGGGTGCTCAAACCTGCCGCTATAACGAAATCCCTGCTGAGGAAAGCTCAGTTGCTCAGGTAGTACCGTGGTTCATATTATGACAGAACTAAAGAATCATTTGACTCCACAACCAATGGAAACTGGCTGAAGCTCCTCTCTACTGCACCTGCAGTCATACCTATTATAGTATTTTTTTTCTTCTGCTGATAGTGGGCTTGTCAGATGGGCTGTGACGTGCCAGCCCAGCCACGGTTAAGCCATGCAGCTTAAGATTGCCCAATGCACATGAGCCAGAATTGAGCTTGATTGTCCCTTTACAAGGAGGGCCTATTATATACCACTAATTTGCCAGTCCAAGGTAAAGGAAGAGCAACTGTCAACTAGTTGTTATCACACTGCCATTTCCCATCACCATGTCTAGAATCATTTGTAACATAGACTAGTTTGTCATAGAAGTTTTGTTTGTTTCTTTTTAACTAATAAATAGGGCGCAAAGTGGCATAGAAGTAATACATCAACTGACCTCTAATCTTAAGAACAAGGAAATGAGGGATCCCATTTATCTAATAATTCCCTGACTGATCCGTGCATAACGTCCCAATCATCTCATCCTTGGTGTAGGAAAAAAGGAAAAAAGAAATCACAGATTTGTAAGGGGAGCTGCAATGAAGGAATAATTGACCAGTGGATTTTTCACACATTGGAGCAAATTCTAAGGCAAAGAATTTTGGTCTCGTTTTGCAGGAGAAACATAGTTTTGATGTTGTAAAGAAAAGTAATCCATGTAAATGCTTTCATTTTGGCAAGTAGTCAAAGCTTCCATGACTTTCCAGAAGGAAATGAATTAGGAAGGGGGTCCCCAGGGTTGTGTAGGGAAGAAAGTAGGAGTGGTTGAAGTAACTCTTTTAACAGATCTAGTGGTCTTTGGATCCTCCTGAAGAGTAAAGCTTCTACGGTGGGTCCTCGGGGAACCAAGAGCCACTGACCAAGGAATCACCTAACAGAGAAGGAAGACTCACCTCACAGTATATAAGAGCAGAAATGGACGAAAGCTCCCAAATCCCAACCCAACATAAAACCCAAACAATGAAAAGCAGGCAGGAAACAAGGAGGATATGAGGATATGCCATCCCTTTTTGTTGATGCTATATTTTCTACATGTAAACTTGTGTCATATCTTTTTGTAAAGAGTCAAAGAAGGCCTTCGGATTCTTTCGACTTTTTTAGGCCTGAATGTTCGGATTTCCTACCGGAAGTTGGGGAACAGAAGTAATAGGTACACCTGTGTACGGATAAGTTTTGTGAATTCTCTAATAGGGTGGCAGTGGATAGAAAAAATACGGAAAATCCGGCAAAGAGAGGTTCAGCTAGACCCTCTACAGTCCCACACAACAACTCCTGCTTAGCTAGGTTGGAGTCTGGTTTATAGTCCCCGTTGTTGTCAATTTTGGTCAAGCTTAGTGAGGGTTTACACCTTTCCCGAGGGCCAAGGGGGATGGCCTCAGTGCAGTGCTGAGTGGCTTATAATTTTATAAATGTGAGGAGGGTACTGGTACTGGAATGGGTTAAAACCCAGAAAGAAGATTGTTGTCAGCCACCATACATTACAACCACCACCATGCCAGCCATACGTTGTAGAATCCCAACAGAATATCTCAGCGTATGTTTTGACTCCATGTATATCGACAGGACTTCCCCCTCCTGGCCCTCCATACCCATGATCGTAAATTTTCCAAAGGATGGGACACACGATCATTCCCTCAACAACCTTTCAATTTCAAGTTTGTATCACCGGCTTTGTTTTACAGGGGCCACATTTCAAAAAAGTGTGGCAATCTCAGCATTATAAATTCATATATAATATCAAAAGAGGAAAAAGACAAGAAAAATAATCACCTATACGACATCCATAACAGTGTTTAACTCACTGTTTGCTCCTTCTATAAGACCATACAATTCCACTACAACTGATACATACACACAAAATCACATTATAGAACAGGCATTGGGATTATCGTCACTGAAGGCCCTGGCGTATCGTTCTTCCGTCGAGCTGGCACGTGCCAGCTTAGACGTCTCCGGATCATTAAGTGTGTTTCGCACGTACCCTGGTGGCGCCTTCTTATCGTACACCCCCGGCGCGTACGGGTGAGCCACCACATCGTAGGGAACGTAGGGCCACAGCTCCGCCTTCTTCCCCGTTTTATAGCTCACCCGCTTCACCACCTTCTTTGGATCCACGTATCCCACAACCGTCACCTTGTTCTGCTTCCTATCCACTTCCACACTCGTCACTCCTGTTACATACCACCGACACCACCATTTCCATCAAAAAACTGAACTGCAACTTGTAAACAAAAATAAGTGAGCTAAAAGTTCACATCCACATACCTTTCATTCCCTCCACGGCCTTCTTCACTTTCCTCTCACAGCCTTCACAGTCCATTCTCACTTTAATCTCCACCGTCTGACATCATTTCAAAAACCATGCTTTAGACAATTAATCAATCAAAACTTCTAAGAAGAAAAAATAAACATAAAAATCACCATTTTCAGTTGATGAAAAGTAAAATCGTTTTCAAAACCTGGAATTGCTTCTTAAGTTTCTTTCTCCTATGAGACCGCTCCAATAACTCCGACACATACGCCAATGCACCCATCTTCTCACTATCTCCTTCTGCTGCTGCTGCTACTCTCTTTACGTTTCTTTTTCTTTTCCTTGTAACTCTCGAAAGGGATTCCGGATTCCGGTTTGCGGTTTGAGACCCATGTCTGACTGGTCGTACCAATAAATAGCAACGACGCCGTATCCGAACCTCCGGCGGTGAAGTGCTGAGATGTTGACGCGTGCACTCCGGACACGTGGTACGCTTGAAAGACGTACACGTATTAATAAATACAGTAGAGGAGCGAGTCTTAGACTTATCCTCTTGCATCGGGGAAAGGATGGTCGGTGGCGATATGGGTGAAACCGACTCTGGGGATATTATTAATAAATTGATAGTTGAAGGGTCGGTTCATGAACATTCCAGTTCTCGTTACCAAAAAAAAAAAGAACATTCCAGTTAATTATCATCTTTCCCGAAGGGTCAAATGGATGGTCGTTGCAATCCTCCTAGATTCTACTAAGTAGAACAACGGAAGCAAATCTTCTACCACCACTCCGAACAGCGTTTAAGGCCGGTATTTATAAAAACAGTCCACCAAACAACTTATCCTCAAAAAAAAAATCAGTTTTTAAACATAATTAAATTACAAGATCGCTTTTAAAAATAATTAATTTATAGGATCACTTTTCTTAGTACGCAAAAACATTATATGTGAGATACAAACTTTTTAACCAGGGATACGAACACATGTTACATGGGGACACGAGCACATCCTATGTCGATACAAGCCTTTTTTTTTTAATACATTTACTATTTTTATTTTTTTTAAGTGAGATTGGGATAAAATGAGATTTTTGATGGATTGATTTTATAAAAACAGTCTACCAAAAAACTTATTTCCAAAAAAAAATCAATTTGGTATCCACTGCTCTCCAAGCTGAAACTTGGGCTGCTTTTCAAAGTCTTAAATTAGCTAAAGATTTGGGCTATGATCACATTATTCTTGAGGGAGACTCACTGTTTTTAATTCAATTACTATCTCATTCCTCTTGTGAAGTTCCATGGCGTATAAATGAATTGATTGGAGATATTAGGTGCTTGTGCGCTTCTTTTGCTTCAATCCAGTTCAGGCATACATACATGGAAGGGAACCAGCTCGCAGACACCCTCACAAATTATGCAATAGATCACTCACAATGTACTTGGTTTCATTCCTCTCCTCCTTTTTTGTCTCATCTTTTATTTGATGATGTGAGAGGCTGTACCTATTCTAGACTTTGTAAAAATCCATAGTATAATATAGATCCTTTTTCCCATAAAAAAAAAAAAAGATCAGTTTTGAGTAATAATTAAATTACAGGATCATTTTTAAATAATAATTAATTTATACGATCACTTTTGTTAGGACGCAAAGACATTGTATATGCGATACAAGCTTCCTTATGTGGGGTACGAGCACATGTTACATGGGGACACAAGCACATCCTATGTCAATAGAAGCCTTTTTTTTTTACCTATAGTTACTATTTTTTAATTTATTTTAAATGAGATATGGATAAAATGAGATTTTTTATGGATTGCTTTTATAAATGCGAGACCCTTTTTCATAATTTTTCCATTTTAAGAAGTCAATTGAGAAAAACTCATTCCTAAATTGTAATCAAACTTTGTCATAAAAACTCACTCCTTCTAGGCCTTGGAAGTTGGGAATCATTCCAAAGAGATGGAATTTTCGCCAACGAAGCCTTACCTTAGTTTACATAGTTTCCTATGACGAACAAGGAATCAAACGGAAAAGGGACCAATCCTGCCCTCCACGGGAGCCTCGCACAACACTTCTTTGAAGGACTTTGATTTATCAGTTAGGCCCCAATTGGTTCAATGAATTGGAATTGGAATTGGAATTAAGAATTATAATTCCAATTCTAATTCATCAAGAATTGGAATTGGGTAGAATTGAAATTATTGTGATTGGATGGCAAGAGAATTAAAATTTGGAATTATAATTCCATGAAGAATTGATTTAAAATCCAATTCCACTAATTGGATGAACTTATAAAGAATTGATTTGTATCATTCCCATGTTAATAATAACACAAATGACTGATTATCATGACATATGAATTCCAATAATCCATTTTTTGCAACCAAAACCAAAACAACACTACTGGGTTTTAATAATATTTTTGTCTTAATCAGGTCCTCCATGTAAGACCAGACGATTATGATCAACTCGATAGGTCAAAGCAAGTGGAAACAGAAGAGAGAGAAATATAGAAGGAGACAGAGGAAACAAAATAGATAGAGAGACAAGAGAGAGGAGAGAAGAAGGGAGAAGATACATACTAGTCCTTGCAACACCAGCAAGGAAGAGGAGAATGAGATTTGGTAGCTTCGCAACACCAGCGAGAAAGAGGAGAATGAGATTTGGTAGTTTCTTTATCGGTAGAGCAGGCAAAGGGTTGGTTTGGGTCAGGTTCAGGGTCGGGTCATAATCGGGTTGGGGTTAATTGGGTTGGGTTCGGGTTAAACTAAATTAAGGCGGGTTGGAAAACCCCCCAGTCCAAACCCAACCCGCCAACCCGTTTATTATTATTTTTATTTTTAAAAAAATATGATTAAAATAGGGTTAGGGGTTAATCGGGTTTGGACATGACACTTTTGTCGATTTTTTTTAAAAAATTGGGTTACACGTCGGGTTGCCAGGTCATAATCGGGTTGACCCGATTACTGGCAGGTTGGGGAAACCCCAACCCAATTAATAAACAGGTCAACCCAAACCCGTTTAACTCATGTCGGGTCAAGTCGCATTTTGCTAGCTCTATTTGTCGGGCATATATCATGCTTCTAATTCTCTACCTCATATCCCCAATTCTTCTCGATTTAGTAGGGAATTAGGTAACTTCAAAAATAACCTATAAGCTAATTCTATGGAATTGGGCCTTAATTCCAATTCCAAATTCCAAATATTTAACTAGTCAAAAGAATTGGAATTGGGAACCCAATTCCAATTCTTACCCCAATTCCAACCCCTGATTCCGTGAACCAATCGGGCCCTTAAGGTTTTCATATCTTTCTACGGGTAGGAAAGGACATGTTGGGAATGTTATTGTATTTAAAAAATATCCAAGAGTATTTTTGAAGATTAACCTTTATTTTGATATAAATAACTATATGTATTACAACAAAACCTTTAAAATTGCTTTGGGAAAAAATAATTTTATGAGAGCACGTTCTCCAAGATACTCTTTACCGTTATGTGCATAAGTAGGCGGCATGTTCAATGCTTTATGCACAAAATTGAAAAAATGGATGCCAGTAATTATTTGGAGTATTTTAAAGGGAAAATTAATTTTTAGTGGTCCTTTATTAAACTATTTAAGATTCAGTCCACTAAGTTTGCACTTGTATGTTTCAGATCACCTTTATCAAACTATTTAAGATTCAATGTTCTTTTACTATTCCAGCCTCCTTTCTTCCAATAATGCCCTTTTCTTCTTTAAATAAATTTAAAATTAAATAACCAAGCCTCCTTTCTTCTATAATGCCCTTTTCTTCTTTAAATAAATTTAAAATTAAATAAATAGGTTGCCAAGATTGCCCTTCTTATGTTTGAAAATTTGTATATTTCCAAAAGTGCCCTTTATCTCAACTTTCTTATTTTTTGTCTTTATTTCTTTTCAAAACATAATAAAGAAAGATAAGGTCTTAACAAAATGACTTGTACAATATTGTATCATGACTTATACAGTTGTAAGAGAACTAGTACAACTTAATCAATATATATATATATATATATATAATATGTCTATAGGAGGCTTGTATATCTTTATCAAATGACTTGTACAATTTTATGTACCAACTTGTACAGTTCAATCAAATGACTTGTACCTTCTACCAATTGACTTGTACAATAATACATACTAACTTGTATGACTAAATAGGCTTATACCTCCATATCAAATGACTTATACAATACAATGTACTAACTTGTACTTTTATAGGAGTATCTTGATTACTCAGTTACATGACTTATACCTTTTATCAATTGACTTGTACAACAATATACATTAATTTGTACGATTACATAGACTTGTTAAATGACTTGTACAATGCTAAGAACTGACTTGTACATTTATAGGAGAACCTGTACAACTAAATTAAATGACTTGTACATTCTACCAATTGACTTGTACAACAGTATATACTAACTTGTATGACTAAGTAGACTTTTACCTCTTTATCAAATGACTTGTACAATACAATTTTCTGACTTGTACCATTATAGGGGTACCTGTATTACTCAATTACATGACTTGTGTCTTCTATCAATTGTCTTGTACAACAATATACACTAACTTATACGATTATATAGACTTATATTTCTCTATTAATTAACTTGTACAATGTTAAGTATGACTTGTATATTTATAGGAGGACCTGCACAACTCAATCAAATGACTTGTACTTTCTATGATGGACTTATACAACAACATATACTAACTTGTATGACTAAATAAACTTATACCTCTTTATCAAATAATTTGTACAGTACAATGTTACTGACTTGTACCTTTACAGGGATACCTGTACTACTCAATCAAATGACTTGTACCTTCTATTAATTGACTTGTACAACAATATACACTAACTTATACGATTATATAGACTTATATCACCTCTATTAAATGACTTGTACAATGTTAAGTATTGATTTGTACATTTATAGGAGGACCTGTATAACTCAAGCAAATGACTTGTACATTCTACCGATTGACTTGTACAACAATATATACTAACTCGTATGACTAAGTAGACTTTTACCTCTCTATCAAATGACTTGTTAAATACAATTTTTTGACTTGTACCATTATAGGGGTACCTATACCACTCAATTACATGACTTGTGCTTTCTATCAATTGACTTGTACAACAATATACACTAACTTATACAATTA
Source organism: Buxus sempervirens (assembly GCA_947561395.2). Lineage (NCBI taxonomy): Eukaryota > Viridiplantae > Streptophyta > Magnoliopsida > Buxales > Buxaceae > Buxus > Buxus sempervirens. The sequence continues at coordinate 40,982,192 of OX387190.1, forward strand.
TATAGACTTATATTTCTCTATTAATTGACTTGTATATTTATAGGAGGACCTGCACAACTCAATCAAATGACTTGTACATTCTATGATGGACTTATACAACAATATATATTAATTTTTTTTTTGGGTAATCAAAGAACAAAAATTCCATTAAACCTTATACTGTCTTTCAAATACAATTCCATGAACATCATCAAAAAGAAATCTGCCTAATTCATTCGGTGGTTTTTTGACCCAGAAACAAGAACACCTGTCTAAGCAAAAGTTTGATAGAATACAATATTCTGTCAAACTTTTATCTCTTTATGACTAAATATATTAACTTGTATGACTAAATAAACTTATACCTCTTTATCAAATAACTTGTATAATACAATATTATGACTTGTACCTTTATAGGGGTACATGTAGCACTCAATCAAATGACTTGTACATTCTACTAATTGACTTGTACAACAATATACACTAATTTGTACGATTATATATACTTATACCCCATTTATTAAATGACTTATACAATGTTAAATACTGACTTGTACATTTATAGGAGGACCTATACAACTCAAGCAAATGACTTGTACATTTTACCGTTTAACTTGTATAGCAATATATACTAACTTGTATGACTAAATAGACTTTTACCTTTCTATCAAATCAAACGGCAGAATGTACAAGTCATTTGCTTGAGTTGTACAGGTCCTCATATAAATGTACAAGTCAGTACTTAACATTGTACAAGTCATTTAATAAAGGTGATATAAATCTATATAATCATATAAGTTAGTGTATATTGTTGTACAAGTCAATTGATAGAAGGTACAAATTATTTGATTGAGTGGTACATATATCCCTATAAAGGTACAAGTCAGTACATTGTACTGTACAAGTTATTTGATAAAGAGGTATAAGTTTATTTAGTCATACAAGTTAGTATATGTTGGTGTATAAGTCCATCATAGAAAGTACAAGTCATTTAATTGAGTTCTGCAGGTCCTCCTATAATATACAAGTCATGCTTAACATTATACAAGTTAATTAATAGAGAAATATAAGTCTATATAATCGTATACGTTAGTGTATATTGTTGTACAAGTCAATTGATAGAAGATACAAGTCATGTAATTGAGTGATACATGTACCCCTATAACGGTACAAGTCAGAAAATTGTATTGTACAAGTCATTTAATAGAGAGGTAAAATTCTACTTAGTCATACAAATTAGTATATATTGTTGTACAAGTCAATTGGTAGAATGTATAAGTCATTTGCTTAAGTTATACGGGTCCTCCTATAAATGTACAAGTCAGTACTTAACATTTACAAGTCATTTAATAGAGGTGATATAAGTCTATATAATTGTATAAGTTAGTATATATTGTTGTACAAGTCAATTGATAGAAAGTAGAAGTCATTTGATTGAGTAGTACATGTATCCCTATAAAAGTACAAGTCAGTACATTGTACTGTACAAGTCATTTGATATAAAGGTACTTGTATTTAGTCATACAAATTAGTATATACTGTTGTACAAGTCAATTGGTAAAATGTACAAGTCATTTAATTTAGTTGTATAGGTTCTCCTATAAATGTACAAGTCAGTTCTTAGCATTGTACAAGTCATTTAACAAGTTTATATAATCGTACAAATTAATGTATATTGTTGTACAAGTCAATTGATAGAAGGTACAAGTCATGTAACTAAGTGGTCCAGATACTCCTATAAAGGTACAAGTCAGTACATTGTATTGTATAAGTCATTTGATATGGAGGTATAAGCCTATTTAGTCATACAAGTTAGTATGTATTATTGTACAAGTCAATTGGTAGAAGGTACAAGTCATTTGATTGAACCATACAAGTTGGTACATAAAATTGTACAAGTCATTTGATAAAGATATACAAACCTCCTATAAACATATTATATATGTATATTGATTAAGTGGTACTAGTTCTCTTACAACTGTATAAGTCAAGATACAATATTGTACAAGTCATTTTGTGAAGATCTTATCTTTCCTCCTTTTCTTTCTTTATTATTTTTTGAAAGAAATATAGAGAAAAAATAAGAAAGTTGAGATAAAGGGCACTTTTGGAAATATACACATTTTCAAATGTAAGAAGGGCAATCTTGGCAACCTATTTATTTAATTTTAAATTTATTTAAAGAAGAAAAGGGCATTATGGGAAGAAAGGAGGCTTGTTTATTTAATTTTAAATTTATTTAAAGAAGAAAAGGGCATTATCGGAAGAAAGGAGGTTGGAATAGTAAAAGGCCACTGAATCTTAAATAGTTTGATAAAGGTGATTTGAAACATACAAGTGCAAACTTAGGAAACTGAATCTTAAATATTTTAATAAAGGACCACTAAAAATTAATTTTCCCTATTTTAAACGCTTAAAATTTGTTAACAGCTATTTTTATTTTCTTGAAAAATTGAATAACAAAATGACCTAAGTTATCTCGATCCATAAAAATCTAAAAGGCTATTAGGCAAAAGGCAATACGAGAAACAATAAAAAAAGCGTAATACTTTTTATTTTTGAAATATGCATTTGAAAGTATATCTTAGGTAATTATCAATTTAGATATAAGCAAATAGAAGTAAAAGTGAAGCGTATTTTAAGGTAAGCAACTCAATCGGAAATAGAAGCGAACATAAGTAAAAGAGGCATTTTGGGCAGATGATGCTTGTCGAGAATCAAGGTTAATCTTTTTATCAATTAAGTTAGGATAGGAGAGGGACCTAGCCTATTTATAACATAATAATCCTCCCATTAAAAACTTCAATCCTAAATAGGATTCTATGGAGACTCGTAATCCAATATAATCTTCTGGTTCACATACAACTTATATCACATATCAAAATGCAGAATAAAGTGCACCAAAACCCAATTAAATTGATCGCTCATAATATTGAATCACTAGTAATATTATCACAAACTTTATATTCAATTTGTTTTTATAAAACAAAAAATACAATTAATGTGAACACACATATAAGGAAAAATTCTAACAAAAATCTCAACCCAATCAGTCCTGGCCAATAACAGCTCCAATTCCGATAACGTAAGTATTTCCCCAGGCCAATTTTAGATTCATTGAATCTCCAAATCTTTTCCGCATAGATATGTATCTTTGAGCTCCTTGAATCTAATAACAATCACATATGACTAATCAACCAATTGACAAGGAAAATATCCTTGATACCAACGTGTTAAAGATAGGTTGTTGTCATAGATATCTAAAAACACCAATTATGATGAACACAGGTATCTTGTTATGTCAATATATGATAATTGAAGTTAGTTGAGATGGTTATGGCATCTCTAGATGAAGATGCGTAAGTGTCCTGTCCTTTTAATTATTCAGCCTTTAACTTGGTCACGGGTTTTCTGAACCGCTCAACACGAATTTTTCTATGAGGCGTGCAACCGAAGAAAATGAGAAAAACTTAAAAAGCCGTCGGCATGTCCTCACTAACTGTCAAAGTATGTGATGTGACCGGCAGGCAATGTTCCTTGGGAGATTTGAGTGAATGACGCTTTCATGCACGCCAGTGATGGCTGTCAGCCAAACTCCGTATATGGTGTCCTGAAACCGATAACGTTGAATTGATTCGATCCAATCCAACACTGCAGAGAATTTTAATTTTTAATCTACAAAGTGAAGCTAGGAAATTAAGCACATTAGGCCATGAGAGATGTCGATCTACGTGTCTCACTCATGAAACGCCTCCTTGTCAAAGCGGCAATCGAGAACTTTGAATGGCTGCATCCACGAAATAGATTTGGAGACGGAGGAGCGTTTGTGGGGTAATGTGAGAAATGTCAGTTTGTGGGGTAGTCAATTTTGTTCAACAGACAAGGTCGGAAAACATCAATAAATTAAAGATGCAAACTTGGTGAACAAGTTAAGATATGAGATTATCCGAAGGTTAGCATCGAAGTCAAAGTAAGAAAAGGCAGTCAGTCACTTGGAACAAATGCTGGTAAGATATTAAGCCTCAATGGTGCTAAGTGGTGCCCATAACCAGCTGTCGATCAAATAGCAATGATACCAGGCCCCCACACCACACACACTTCACAGAAGCCATAGATCGAACACATTACGGTCATTATTGTACACGGACCGTGTAAGAGCCGGTTGTCGCGACAAAACAAGCTAACACCCTTTCTAATTGATTAACTCGATCCCTCTGTTGCTTCTTCCGTCCCCACCGGCTTTTTAACCCTTTCGAAACGCCCAACCCCAAACATCGTATCTTGGACTTGGGAGACACAAATTAAGAAAAAAATATATATACAGCAAAGCAGTTGCAGACGTACGTGTTGTTTTGTCTTTTCCTCAATCTCTGTGTGGTGGTGAAGTGGCTGCACAGTAAATGCCGAAGAAAACAGAGGAAGAGTGTGGGGCCGGTAGGTGGGGCAGGCACATGGGCCACCATTTTGTATCCTGTTTTGGTCTCTGGTTCTCGAAGCCAACCGAAATCAGTTTTTCAAGACGGATGCTTTTAAGGGCCTTCCGTACCCACAACGACGAGGGCCTTGGGAAGTGTAACGAATGAGTAACTGAATCAGAATCACCCCTTTACGCGCAATCTCTTTGGACTTTTGCGTGTCCACTATCCCATAAAAATAAAAGTTAACTTGATGCCTCCAATCCAAGTGTCCGTTATCTCTCTCTCTTTCTCTCCTTTATTAAGATAGAAACACTTTTCATGTGAACGTGTTCTCTTGGACTTGAAAAACGCATGTATCAATGCCATAATGTTGTGATCTGGAATGAGGTTAAACCATCATTCATTCTTTCATATACCAAATGAGGTCTTGTTTCACCAAACAACCGACCCTTATGTTTCAAAATTTTTCTTTAATTCTACAATCAAACAGAGAGTCGTTCGGAATTAAGAGGCGGGCAGACTATTATCGATCCATGGTCCCTGGCTTTATTGAATTGTCGCCTTCTTCATGGACCGTTTTTGTCAGTGCTCCGTGCCCGGAGATAAACAAACAGACTGTAGATTTGTAATTATACTTTATAGAAGTTTGATCGTGATGAATTCGTGCTAGATTTTGGGTCCCACTGCCTTTTTTCCTTGTCAGGAGGACAGAAAAATATAAATGATGAATATATCAAGGCCGTAAGTGTAAGACATGCCAAATTAAATGAAACCTTCCCCGTCGACAACGCAAGTATCAAATGCTTTGGATGTATATACATAAATATTTCTGTCTAACATTGATGGTTTTTGGAGATTATCATGATCTATAACACCAGATGCTTTTAAATTCAGGTTTCTGATTTTGTTTTCGATGTGACTCTGCAAAGTTAAAGTGATCCCAATTTCCTTCACATAAATACGTTCCTGTTGAAATAACTCCCCTCTCGTCGTAATCATATAGCTATTCACACAAAACGACTTCAACCGTAACTCTCACGCCTCAATTATCCATGATAAATTATATGTCAATACTGAGTCGTATGAGTTGGATCTAGGATTCTTATTTATATCAAAATCCAGACTAATCCCGTTACAACTACAAGTTCTAATTTATCTATGGTACTATCCAATTAAACAATAAGTTGGATAAGCCAATTAAATCATCTTTATGTTTGTTTTAGAAAACCAAAACAAATGCGTGTTCAGGTGGCATTGTGTCACTTTAAATCGCCTAAATGTCACCCTTAAGACTTAATATGAAACTGAACGCACGAGTCCCTGATCATGTCTTCAGCATTTTTTTTTTCTAAAAAGGCATTGGAGGAATTTGAGTTCATTTTTTTCAACTAGATATTAATGGGGATATCAAAGAATGTTTGATTTTCATAAACCTTAACCGATTCCTATAAGAGTGCGACCTATGTATACCTAATGTAGAACAGCTAAGAGAAGACTATTTAGAGCAGTCGAACCCAAAGAAAGTGGGTATAAGGCTAGAACGCGTGCACCTTGAATTCAAATGGCCATCACTTTGTAGAATCCGCTATTATAATATATTCACATCTCAACAATAAGCATGGTCAAACTCAAACTGCTATATATATATATATATATATATATATATATATATATATATATATATATATATATATATATATATATATATATATATATATATATATTGTTTCCGTCACGTTTTATGCTACGTTTTGAAAAAATTTTACTACTTACAGTAAGTTCGGTTTTTTGTCTTTTAAGGATATTTTGGAATCTAAGTTAGATCTTGATTGTTCGGGTAATTAATTAGGTATAAAATATTATGTTTTAGGGTAGCTTAGAAATTTTGCTATTTCAGGAAATTCGCTAAAACTTATAAAAAAAAAGTGCACTTCTTCCTTTTGTTTGCATTCCTGTTGGACCAATACCAAAAGTCTAAAACAGCTTTTAATTATACATAAATTTAGCATCTAGAAACTCTTGAATAACACAGAAAATTGAGCGTTCATCCTCTGCAGCGCATGCTGCATACACCCCCTCACATTCAGTGGGGGGGCCCACCATACATTTGGGGGGCCCCACAGGATCATGTGAGGGGTTGTCAACAGCATGCGCTGTAGACGATGCCCATTCCAGAAAATTAGTCCAAATTAAACACCTCATTCTTACCTCATTCTTGGATGATCTCACTTTATTAGGAACTACTGACTTATGATAATGATGATGATTAACATATTTTATAATAGTCGAAAGAAAACCGGAGATGTTGTTTTGGGTCAAGTAGAACCGAACTCGATCGTAATCCGATTTATTGAGACTGAACGTGTAATTTATTTATCAAAAAGGGAAAAAAATTCACCACTTGAGATAAATATAATAATGGTCGAGGTGATCGGGTCGGTAGGGCTGACAGGAGGATTCCTTTTCCTTTGCAGACGGCGTCTGGACCATCAGCGATTGCGATTTGGAGCGTTGATGGTGCGAGCGCGTTTGCCTGTCCTTGTTGAATAAAATAACTGTATACTCACTGTTCACGAAGTTTCGTGCGCGCACCATAATTTCCTCCGGTGATTTGGCGTTTTATGGCAATCACAAATAACAAAGAAAAAAAACTCATAGAAATCCTATTCTTCAGCTTTTCCCAATGACCAATCTGACAGAAACCGCTTCCCTCCTTTCGCTATCTCACAAAAAAGAAAGGCTGACCCTTTCACACTCCCAATTAAATTGAATTTCCCTTTCCACAACGCATCTGAAATCTCTGACCCGAAAGTTTAGTCACAAAATCTGCATGTGTACGTTGTTTGCTTACTGCCTCTTTCCCTCTTTAATGCTTTGACGGTAGATGTTATACAGGGAAAGAGAATCCCAAGTCCTTTCTTATCTCTCGCTTCCCCCTTTTTTTTTCTTCTTTTAATTTTAAAATAATCGATCGGCTTGTGTATTTATATATAACGTTAAATACATAGCGTATTCCGCTATATATCAAGACAGTCTACTTCTTGAGAACTGCCACCATCTTTGCTTTTTCTGTTTCTTGATTCTTCCCAGCCAAAAAAAAAAAAAAAACAAACCGCATAGAGAGAAGCACAGCCGACTGGTGGTGTGTTTTGAGAAAGAGGTTCATGCACCTCTTCTGATCTAACGACAGCCCAGCCATTTGTCCTTCGTTTGGATGATTCGTGTTAAAAGCTAGCGCTGAAGATTACAGGAGTAGTGGCGGTATTGTTGTTTCTTTACTTCTTTTGGATGGTGTCAATGGCTGTTGAAGCTCAGTTCTATCCTGAGAATCTCGGGATTTCATTAGGCGGCTCCTCGCAAGAACTAATGGATGCCGGTGATCACGGGTTTTATCAATTCTCTGTAAATCTTCAGATGCAGCAGCAGCTTCTCCAGAATCAACAAAGAAATCAAGCTTTGGGTTTCGGTAACAATCTAATGGTTTCTTCTTCCGTTAACAATGAAAGCCATCTTTCTCTGGCCCCTTTTCAATCTTTAGCCGGTCAAGTTGAGAAACACAAACAAGATATCGATCAGCTTATAGGACTGCAGGTAAAAGATTTCAAAGTTCTTTCTTTTTGGTTTTTGTTCTTGTTTTTTGGATTTTTATTTTCTTTCAATTGCAAACTTAGATTTCTGTTCGTTTTCTGAAACAGAACGAGAGGTTAAGATTTGCGTTGCAAGAGCAGAGAAAACAACATTCGACAATCCTGTTAAAGAAACTGGAATTGAGAGCTCAGATTTTACTGAGACAAAAGGACGAAGACATAGCAAGAGCAACCAAGAGGACTTTGGAACTCGAGGATTGCTTAAGAAGAGTGGAGATGGAGAACCAGGCGTGGCAGAGAGTGGCAAGGGAAAACGAAGCCATGGTAGTATCTCTGGCCAACACGCTGGAACAGATGAAGGAGAACGTTTATTGCTTTTCCTCCGGAGCTGAAGATGCAGAGTCTTGCTGCGATTATTCTCATCACGCGTTGAACAGTAAAGACAGGGAGGACGACACGAATGACGCAGAACAACAGAAGGGAAAGATGGTTTGCAAGAGCTGCAATTCTCGAAGCTCGTGCTTTCTTTTCCTCCCTTGCAGGCATCTATGTTCGTGCAAGTCTTGTGAAGCTTTCCTCGATTCTTGCCCTGTCTGTAAATGTGTAAAGAATGCAAGCATTGAGGTGTTCATGTTCTAAGAGATTTTTTTTTTTTTTTTGTTTTTGTGAGAAAAGTAGAGGTCTTTTGGATGCAACTAGAAGAAAAAAGGAAAGAATGCCCTGTTACCATCTTCTTTTTGAAGTTACCCTTCTGGTTTTTGACTTTCAGATTGTGGTTAGACAGTCCAGAATCACAGAATAGAGCATCTTTCCTCTTTACAAATTCTCAATTTTCCCTTTTAGATATATAATTTTGTCTTGGATGATTGATTTGATTTTGATATTTTCCTCTCTGGTGGCCGGATTTTTACCAGTTGTATTCGCTTTAGCCGTACTACTGACAGGAGAAGATACGTCGAACTGAAAGCTATTTATACCTGTTCCCAGTTTGTTTGATTCATCTATGCTCTTCAGTTTTTAACCCTTTTTCTGCCCAGAAAGAAGCTTTGAAAAGGAAACGGTGGGGGTGGAAACTTGGCGGTTTCTTATGTATGGGAAATCGCAACGGAGATTTTCTATCTATATAAAGTTGACGGGGCCATGCCGTCTTCCCTATTTTACGCTATACTGGCGCCGTACAGTCCACGTGTGTACCCGTCGCGGTCGATTCCACGTGTATGGCCGAGCTGGAAGTGAACTGTGAACGTATATACGTGGGTCCCGCAGGGATGGTCTTGAATGATGCTTTTTGCAGGGTAAGGCGGGGAGTCCGTTTTGTTTTGTTTCGTTCGGAACATCGGGTGAGGGCGTGAGATTTCACGGATCAAATTCAAAGCAAACAACGGGAATCTTGGGCTGGAGACGTGGAATTTGGACTCTTGGGCTCAGCCACGTCTGCTTCTCAACTAACTCCCGCGCTTTAATGGTAGTTGGGAATGACTTCTCCCAAAGGGATGGTTCGAACGAAATGAAATTCTAATTATTTATAATTATAGTGAAGAAGAAAATTTTAAAAAGGGAAATGGGACTTTTCCTGGAACTTTCCCTTTTTTAAAGCCTGTGTCATTGATTTCTTGCGGAAACTGGCCAGACTATCGATTTCGGTTTTATATTTGCAGGTTTGTATTTATGATGGGACATTCAGCCCGCTAGAAAGATAATCCAAAGTTTGGCCGGGTTCGAATGCTTAGGATTTACTTACTTAAGAGCTAAGAAGATAATAATGTGTATTTGAATCGCTATTACTTAACACAAAATGCAGGCTGGTCGTGCCATATTATATGGGGATGCATTGGCAGCACCGACGTCGGTGAGACACTGAGATTCATATAATTGCGAGTCAGTTCAGAAGTGGACCCAATTTATTAAGAATCTTACAACTTCCTTTGTAATGTTGCATGGAAAGCTGTGCTGTGCCTGCACCAAGTGCCGTGATTGGCGCGTTTAATGCGCTCTGATTTTTAGTTCTGAAGATGTAGATCCATGGGGTTGAGACTTGAGAGGGCCACGGTACTGACTCACCGAATACTTTACATATTTTCTTCATTTTACATGAACCATATATTACGCAGTTTTCAATTGCTCATTTTGGTAAGATACAACGATTTCTAATTGAATTATGTTTAATTTAAGTCATATGCCACCAACTACGGATGATCCGATTTTGGGTTTTTAATAATCAGGCTCTTTTTCGGTTTTGGTTTGATACCAAGAAAACTGATTGGATTTAGGTTTGGCTTTAGTATGTAGTATATAAATATCTGTTTTGTTTTGGGTTTTTCTATAAACAGAACCAAAACTTAACCGTTGCCATCTCTGCGTTTAAGGCCAGAGAAGAGAGAGAGAGAGAGAGAGAGAATTGAAAAAAGAAAAAGAGAAACTGGCACCTAATCTGATCTGGAACCCATTTTTAGGTCGGGGAAAAGGCAGGCAGTTGGGATTGTGGAGGAATAACAAATGGAGTAATTTGGGCGGTTTTGGTGACGGAAGACTTTCTAACTTTCTCCGGCTCCCTTCTCACGCCGGAAGAAAACATGTTAGCTTGGCTTTCACAAGACCCGCTTCCTAAACGTAACTGCTGAGCTATTACCCCACACTACGCTTTCTCAACGGATGGAAGATCCATAAATGGCCCATTTTGGTGTCAAAAAGATAATGCCGTTTAGAGTGCTTCATACATACAGCGCTTTCAATTAATCAATTTATTTATAGGTTAATCAACTTAACATGGAGGAAGAGGGGAAGTCCGTGATCATTAACAACGGGTGCATGAACCATAACAAAACCCAAAAGGAGCTAAGAGGCACTTTATAAATTGTCATTGGCCAATGACCAATCACTAGCCTTTCTTTTGAAACAACTTATTATGAAACATTTTACAAGAATCAAACCATTGTATGAAAAGCCACAATTGCGGGGGAGTTGCTTCTCCTTTCTCGATGTTTAGGCAGACCAGGAATCTATTCTTGCCTTCGTCACAAATAAAGGGAGAATTGCTCGGGAGCCTACCTCCGGCTCAAGTCAACCACATCTGACGTTTGAGTTGCAGCACAGTGTGACCCACTGTGCTGCAACTGTGTGCCGGACAAGCAGTGGTATCAGAATAATGTAAAAACCAAGAAAGAAAAAAGGATAAATTATACTTACCTCCCTTGAGGTATGCTATAATTATACTTACCTCCCTTGAGGTTTCTGAAATAATACTTTCCTCCCTTGAGATTTGTGTATGGGTCAAAATAACACTCTTTCATTGAAGTTCCATCAAAACAGTAGCAATAGTTAGTAAAATAATTTTAACTAGACAATATTACCCCTTCATAAAGATGAGAACAAAAATTTTAATGGCCTAAGGCACAACTATCATTTAACTTAAATAGGGGTAATCTTGTCCAGTTTAAATTATTTTACTAACTATCATTACTGTTTTGATAGAAACTTCAATGAAAGAGTGTTATTTTGACCCATATACAAATTTCAAGGGAAAAAAGTGTTATTTCAGAAACCTCAAGGGAGATAAGTATAATTTACTCAAGAAAAAAAAGATTTTTAGGCAGACCGGTCCTGGTATCACGTTGCGGGCTTGTGGCTCACCTGTTGGATAGTCTCAAAGAGTGTAAAACATAGGCCCAAATGTGCAATCGCAATGTTTCTTCTGGACTCATAACTCATTAGAGTTGGAGTCGATTGAAAGCCTATATTTTGCGGGTTCGGGTACCGAAGGAAAAGCGACCGGCTAACTCTAGAAAGGTCAATCAATTGGAAATATTCAATTCGAGACCGACTTCCACTTGACGGCTTCTCTCCTTGTGCGTCGAGAAAATCCTTTTCATTGGAATTGGAAGGGAGATCACATCATCAGAGAACCAGAGATTTTGCATCGTCCCAGCAAATCCACCAAACGCTTACCACAATCCAAGAACCGTGCAATTCTCCCCATCTTTCACTATACAACTGATAAAACCCTAGAATTCAGAGATGCAGCAAGGAGATTACAGCACTTCTTATTATCAACACCATCAACCTCACCTTCAAAACCCAAACCCTAGCCCTCATCCTAACCCTAGCGATTTCCATTCTGATCCATTGCCTCCCACCTACGCCTCTGCTCCCCCTTTCTCCTCCAATTACTCTTCCTCCGATTATCAAGGTTACTCCACTTCCTACCCTCCTTACCCTCAAAATCCTGATCCTGCCCCCAACCTCCCTCCCTCCGCCCCTTCATACGCTCCAAGCCCTGGTTTCCAATCCTACACCCCCGCTCCACAACCTTCCTCCTTCCCTTCTTTCCCGACTGCACAGGAACCGCAGGCGCCGTACCCGCCTTCGACTCAACAGCCGTCGTATTACCCTCCTTACGATCAGCATCAGACGCCTCAGAGTTATACTCCTCCTGCGGCAATTCCCCCGAACCCTGCCCCTAATTCTATCTCTCATGCATCCTTTTCCACACCATACTCTGCCCCTTATAGCCCTGTTGGCTCTTCCTTGCCGCCTGCTTATGAGAATCCTTATGAGAGTAACATGAAATTTGATCACGGAGTGGGTTTTTTCGATGAGAATTCTGGAAGATATGGAGGTCAAGGCATCTTTGATCGAAGCCGATCTGATTTGGGGCCCGATTTCTACGAGAAGAGATCGGACAGCGCGGTTCATTACGATCGGAGTGGCGGATACCGTGATGACAGCCTTGGAGATGGTATTTATGCTTATAATGGAGGTAAGGTGGAGCCTTATGGTGCTCGAGGCACTGGCTCGAAGTCCTCTACTTTGTCAGCTTTTGATGATTACGGGAGATCAATAAGCCTGCCATCTAGGAAGGACGAGGCAGGCTCAATTAAGATTGTTAAAGCGGTGCCGAAGGCTGAGACAGACCAGGATTTTAAGGGCGGGGTGCAAAAGTTCCGGGTCAAGCTTTTGCCGGAAGGTGGGAGCCAGAGTACAATGGATGTTCTTTGCCAGGTTTGCTGCAATATCTTACTGTTATATATACTCTGTTTGTGTAGTGTGTCCGGAAATTGAGAGGAAAAACATAGACCTAGTACTTGTTTCAATCTTTGAGAGGACATAACAAAGTTTGATTTCGATTTCTCTTTCGCTTATTGAAAGGCACACTTAAAACTTATGTCCATGTGACCTTTAAAAGTAAGGCAGAGTTGTACTCCATCATACAGTTGTAGTAGAAGGCTCTCGTAACATCATTACTGTAGTGCTCTTCAGATTTCTTCAGTTCGTGTTATGTGTGAATTCTTAGTCACAGTAAAGGCTAGTCCATAGCTCTCATGTTGTAAAATCTTAATGTACATCGCGAGATCCTTTGCAATAATTGGTTTCTTAGACTGTTTAACTTGGTGAGATGGGTTAAATTGGTACTTGATAAGGTGAAGGGAGAATTTGAAACCAAAACTTGGTTTCTTGAACTCATAAAAAATAGCAGCATAAATTATAGGGAAGAATCCGAAGGTACAATATAAGGTTGACAAAGAAATTTTCCCATTTAATAGGTCACATAATGATAGCATTTCTATTTTTGTTTTCACTTTATTAGCTTAATATTATTCTGAAGCTGTATTCGTAATGATATCCTTTCAGATTGGTTTGGATGGGATTCGTATGCTTGATCCTAGTACCAGCCGGATGTTGAGAATATATCCCCTTGAAACAGTGACGAGATGGGAAGTAAGTTGGTATCTTATACAGTAATATCATGATTGTTTTGTATTCTTTTCTATATTGCTATTAGATTTTAAAATAACTGTATGGTTGATTTTGTTTTCTACTTGTTTAGGTATTGGATTCGTCAATATTTGCGTTTTGGTCTAAAAGCTCTGTTGACATTGAACAAAGACGGATTAGATTGCAATCAAATAGCTACACTACCAATACAATTCTGGACACGGTGACGGCTGCAACCATTCAGGTTGGAATTTAAAATACTCTCTTCAATTTGCTCTTCTATACTGCTTTGTTAACTTTTTCTTGTGGATTATCGAGTCCTGACATGCTCTCTGTTATAATGTCACTGCAGTTATTTCATTGTTGTGTATGCACGTATGTGTTTGGATTTATATGTGTTTATATTATTGGCTTTCCAATTATATGAGTATATAGATTAAATTTTATATATTGATCTGTTGTTGAGAGGAGAAAATGGTGTCAGTAAAAGAAATAAGAGTATTAATAGGCTAAATAATCTGAGTCTGATATGGTGGTGTCAGTATCTGTGTGCCTGAGTGAGGAGCTTTCTTGCTGGGTGAATTGTAATTTCTTTTAGGAGTTAATAGAAAGACTGTAATGATGGGTAAACATGCTGTAAAAGTGAAGGTTTATATCATTGTTAGAAATAATATTTTCAGATTCATTCATGTATTCTTTGTTGGTGTCCTCCCAAACCCACCATGTGTGGTAGTTCTATGTTCTTCAGTAGCTTCAATCTCTCTCTCTTTTATTGTTGCTCTTATGAGGGCATTTGATTCCTGTACTGTACCTCATAAAGTTGATAATCTCTTTGGAATGCAGTTTAAGGAGATGGGTGGGAGAAGCAGGCCTTCTGATTTGGTCAAGGTTTCTGAGCAGACTACCGAAAGGAGGAAAGGCCTTGCTGATTGGATGAATTTGATGAAGCCTGGAAATGAGGAGAAAGATCATTGGGTAAGACCGTTTTTTGAGTCATATATATTTCCAACATTTATTTTCGTTCTTGATTTATTGTAAGGTAAAAACATAACATTCTAATGTCAAGGTTACACTATGCTCACCAATATTTGTAGGATAAGCATATATTTCTTAATTCAGCATGTGTTGTTGGCTCCAGCATGCTATTTATGGTATTAATGGCTAAGTTACATTGTTATTGGGCAAAACTTTTTTGTATTATGGTTGATCCTCCATGTATTTTCCAAAATTCATAATATAAGCATATTTCTGAAAGGTCATTCTTTGTGAAAGGTACCATTATATGGAAAGTTGCATTGCTATATTTGTGTTCCATATTTTAGTTATGGTCAATTCTGATCACTAATTATAATAGTGCCTTTTAGTAGAACAATTAACAAAGTGAGATCAGCTAAAAAATTTTGGTGGTGCATGTATCCATGATTCAACAGTTCAAATTATTATCAAGGATTCTTTTGTTGTTTTTATGCATTGTTGATTTGGACTCTAATGCTAGAAAAAGGAAATTGTCCATTTCATTCTTTCTTCCTGTAAGATTTCCGTTGTTTAAGATTGTTGGAGCCTAGTGTTGACATTTAATTACTTTATATTGAGTTTTATAGTTTGTTGTTGTTAAGTAAAATAATAAGGATTTCTTGTAAATTCATATTATGATGTTAAGCCTCATTGAGATTTTGGGTGGTGCATGTATCCATGATTCAAAGGTTTAAATTATTACCAAGGATTGTTTTGTTGTTTTTGTTTTTATGCACTGTTGATTTGGACCCTAATGCATAGAAAAGGAGATTGTCCATTTCATTCTTTCTTCCTGTAATATTTCAGTTGTTTAAGATTGTTAGAGCCTGGTGTTCACGTCAAATTACTTTGTATTGAGTTTTATAGTTTGATGTTGTGTAAAATGATAGGGCTTCTTGTAAATTCATATAATGATGTTAAGCCTCATTGAGATTTTGGTATATAAAAGAGATAAGAATCCTATTTATCTTCTGGAGTTAATGTTATTTCTCAGAGAGGATGGTAGAATTATTATGAGATGTTAAAATAGTTTGAATCTATTGAAATGTTTTTAAGATTTACCTAGAGTAGACACCTAATGCATCCAAGAATGATAGAGTGTTGCAGACACCAAAATTTGGGCTATGTCTCATGAATTGGACCTTTGGGTCAATGACAGGCTTTTCAAGGCAGTGCCCCAAATTTGCATGGTCTTGCAAAGAGGGGATTTCTTTGAAGGAAGGTTTTAGTTTTAAAAAGTGGAAGGAGACTATTTTGCAAAAAACAATTGCTTGTCCCTCTTAAATGTGAGACTACACAAAATCCAAAAAAATTACAAAATCAAAGATAAGAGTATCTTTGAGGAATAGTACATGGTTGCAAAATAGGAGATGTTACTCTAATGGACTATTGCCCATCTTTAAATGTGAAGAAAAGATAAAAGCAAATTGGAGATAATAAAAATCACATGCTTTCTCTACTGCCTTATAAAAAGGGATGATTCTAAGAGCTCGACAAGATGGCTTGGACTGCAATTAAGGGACAACCATCTCTTTTTCCATTTTCTCTGCAATTATGAGGACTCAAGCTTACGCTCTTGATCTTTCACTCTCTCTATAATCAACAAACGTTCTATCATGGTCCCAATTTCTGATTCTCACTGTCCCAAACACCTGCAAGCTATCAACACCCCATACCCTAGATATCTAATTCGATCTTCACAATTGACAACCATCCCACTTGGATGATCTCTCATCTTCAGGTGGAGTTCTCTCCTTCCCACAATTGGGTCACTTGAAATCCCTCTGTTGTGGCTTTCTTCTTCACTACCAGACTTTCACATCCTCACTAAGCAGAACAGCAAAGAAGCCCTCATCCTTGAAGAGGACAATGTCAGCTAGGAAACAAAAAGAGGTCTAAGAATACCGTTGTCACAATAACAGCAGCCATCATACACCATTGAAGCTCTCTAATGGTGCCTTCACACAATTCGTTAACAAACTGCCACCAAATCCTAGGTTGGCAAGATTGTCCCTTATCTCCACTTAGCATAGCACCCCTATATAGAACACAGCAATCCCATTTCCCCCTGATCTCTCTCCCAGTCTCTTTACAACAGTTGCCCCTCTCCCTCCCTCCCTCACTCTCCCTTCCCCCTCCCCCCCCCCCCCCCCCCCCCCAACCTTCTTCTCTTTGTCAAGATTGTCCCTTATCTTAGCACCCCTATATAGAACACAGCAATCCCATTTCCCCCTGATCTCTCTCCCAGTCTCTTTACAACAGTTCCCCCTGATCTACCTCCCCCCCTCTCTCTCTCTCTCTCTCCCCCTCCCCTCTTTTTTTACCCATCTACTCCATGCACAGGAGATCCATGGTTGAGCAGTAGCTAGTGGATTTCATACCAGTCACCTCTGAAATTGTGCTAAAAAAGAAAAAGTGCATAGAATAACCATAGGGGCCATTACTTTGATCCATTGTGGACAACCACCATATGTCGAAGATTCTGTTGAAGAAGATACTATAATGCTAGGATCAGCTGTACAAACTTTTGTTGTCAAAAATAAGATCAAAGCACAGCAACCAAAAAAAAAAAGATTATGCTAAATTTGGTAATGTTGATGGCCAAAGGAGGACCATGACCACTTGTAACCTGACTTGGGGTAGACATCGTTGATCCAGAGGGTCAGCTAAATGACTTTCCTGAGTTGGTTTGAGTCTATTGTATTTCTATTGTTGGTCTCCAAATAAAATCTGGTACCTCAAACTCAAATTTGGTCCGCAAATGATGCTGGCCCAAACCCAAAATAAATGCTTAGCTCAGGCTCTTATTTTGGTTGGGTGGTGGGATTTGGGTGGTCTGAGTTAGATTTACGGTTCTTGTTATGAACTTGGTAGTGTGGAAGAGTAGGGAGGGAGCTGAGAAGGAGAGGAATTGCCCTTTTAGGGGATAAGGGTATAAGAGAAAAAAATTGAAGCAAAGAGGCTGTTCTATTGGGGTGTGATGGAGAGAGATGATGGCTGAATGGGGTGTGTGATGGTTGCAATCATACAAGCTTGGGAGAGAGAGAGAGAACACTCCGAGTGGGGTGATTGTTGGTTGTGAAGGGAGAAGAGGAAGATAAGGGTTTGGTGCTGCTGTCTTCTGAATGTTGAAGATGGAGATGAGGGTTTTGTGGTGCTACTAGGACAAAAAGGGGGTTGTGAAATTTGGGTGAGATCAAGAGATTGGATCTGTTTTGTGTGTGGAGAGGAGGTGGGGTTCATAGAGTTGAGAGAGACATTGTGGTTAGTGATAATCAGAAATGTATAACAGAGGGTTTGTTGAATTTGGAGATGAAAGGTTCAGAGAGAGTAGGTTCGAATTTTTGGATGTAATGCATATCTAAAGGTTCATTGAAGATATAAATTCATACATAAATATATAAGTACTCATGTATATACGTGTACAAACACACAAACACAAGTGTTCCTGATACCTACAATGTCTTTTTAATGCATTGATGATAAAATTTCACTTCAGACAGATCTTAAATTATGATTATGGATTGTTATATTAAAAGGTTGAATCCAATATTTCTGTTAGTCTTTTAGTTTTTTTCCTTAGGTAAGCAGCTAATTACTTTATCCTTTTTTTTTTCTTTTTTTTTTAAAATTTTTGACCAATAGTTGGTTGATATATCCATGAGTTCGTTGACCTTTTCTTCACTTCAATGTCTTAGGTCCCTGATGAAGCCGTTACAAAGTGCACAGCTTGTGGGACGGATTTTTCTGCTTTTGTGCGGAAGGTGCAATTATTTACTGAAATTATAATCAATCAAATTTATAATGGGATTTATTCATGAAATATTTAATAGGATTTGTATGAAGGATGTTTATCCCTTCTAGTGGCTGAATCTGTGGGATTTTCCCTTTCATTTCAGCATCATTGCAGGAATTGCGGAGATATATTTTGTGACAAGTGCACCCATGGTAGGATTGCTCTCACTGCAGATGAGAATGCTCAAGCTGTCCGAGTCTGTGACCGGTGCATGGTATGCACCTAAAACTTCATTTGAACATCTTTAATCACAATTTTATATTTATCTTACGTGCATAATGCAGACTATTGAACTGGGAATGCATGAATTTTTGGCTCAGAAATTAACTTAAGAGTACGTTAATATCTTTACTAATACCGATGGTTGAAAGTTCCTCCTTGAGTGCCATGTTTATATATTTTGTTTATCAAAACAATAGAATCTCAGTTTTATGGCTTTACTCTTTTTTTATAATCTTGTACCTTCTTTACTCTAGTAGTGAAAGCAGCCCCCTTTATTTTAAGGGTCTCAACAATTGAAATTTTTTTCAGTCCCAGTGTATTGTTTTGGTATGATTTGTTTGAGATTCCATATTAGAGCTTGAAGGTTTGAAATTCCTTGCCATGTACTTTGTGCATTGATATCTTATTACTAATTTGAATTTTCCTTGAGCTCGTTTGCAGGCTGAAGTCACTCAAAGATTGAGTAATGCAAAGGAAGTGGCCAGTAAACCGGCTGCATTGCAGAGTCATGAGGATCTTGCCAGGAAGCTTAAGGTGATTGCAAATTCGTGTCCTTTAGTTATATTTTTTCATGCCTTGTGGATTTCTCTTTCTTTTCTTTGTTTACTTCTTTGAATATATTTAAAGAAGTAGATGCTAGCTCTGATAAGAAAGGTATACTGTAATATGTAATGGTATTCTACCATGTACCATGCCTCACCAGGTTTATTTGGCTGGTTAGATGTGCTACGTTTTGGCACATGGAAGAATGATGTGTCCCATCAGGGCCTTCTATCTGACAAGAGACTCATTGAATTTGGCTGTATGGAAAATTTTTCAACTAATATAAGCTGCGTCAGTTTATGTTTCTATGGCTGCTTGGTTATCTAATTTTCTTTATTTCTGCATGAAGAATAACATTAATTTTAGGAGAGCCCTTTGTCATGTAGAAAATGGCTTTGGAACTCAAATTTAGTGTCCATGATGGTTTTGACTGAATTTGACATGGAAAAGTGAGGTTCTTAAAATGATCTTCCATGAGGGAGTTAGGCATCTCAACTGGTATCACTGTCTCCAGAATTTTGGTAGACAACTGAAGTCTGGATCTGCTTGCATTGATTATATTTTGAGTTTCTCCTGATTTTTCTTTTGTTCCATGTAACTGTCCTTCAGTCCTTTTTGTCATCCATGAAAGTTGTGGTTGGTCTGTTTTTTTGCTCTATTTTTCAATCCCATAGTTTTTAATGAAATTATTCATGATTATATGTATGTATGTGTATGAATGTCTATATACCTATGCATATGTATATATAAAAATGTTGAAAATATGAAAGGTAAAGGGGATGTTTACCATTTCAAAATGGTAAAGAAAGTGGAACTGGGGCTAATGATTTGACTTTAAGAGCTGCAGATTTCGTGTAATTTTAGTGGCTGTTTTAACATTTTAAAAGCAGCTTTTTTGTTTTGGACAACAGATACCTGAAAATTGTTTGGTAAGGACAGTTTTCAAATTGTTTTTTTTTTTTTAATTCTTAAAACAGTCTAGTTTGTTAGGAGCTGAAGGTTTTGGTTTATGAGAGTATTAGAATTGTTTTTCCAGTTTTCTTGTGGAATTCTTGTAATTTCTTGTTGCTAATTACTTAAAGGCTTCATTTACTATCACTACTACCACCATGACTTTCACCACCCCTATCATCATGAATAGATGATGATTACTGTACCTACCAAAGATATTTTTGCTGATTTTTAGAGTCGTAATTGATTTTAACTAATTGTTAAGAAAGTGGTTTTCCTTTACCTGTTTCCAAAATCACAAAAGAGGAGTTTTTGGTTTTTGGGTTGTCTTTTTCAAAATGGATACGAAACAGCCTCTTAGTTGATTGAGTAACTTTCCTTTAAGTAATGGTTTGTTTGATTTTGGAAATGGATGTAGTAAAGGATCATATGAAGTAGTATTAAAGAAAAAGTAGAACTAGTATATCAATGAGCAGTTTTCATACTATAGTGGTCCTTTAAAATCTTCTAAATTTCTATTGCTGTTAGCAGATGCATATTTTCCTGATTTTAGGAGTCCTTCATTGAACTAACATATTTATATTCTTTTGCTGTTTGTCTTGTGATTTATACCAGGAGGAGATGGATAGAAATCGTAAGGCATCATCAGGTATCATCCCTGCTGGGATATTGGTCTTGTAAATTTGTTGTATAGTGCTTATCTTCTATTTCATGAACTAATGGAAGGGAAGGGTGGAAGGACAAGAACTATTGCATGCATTTTCTGGAGGATTCTACATTGCAGATGTCTAGGGGCATCTGGATGTGTCAAATGGACCTTATGTGATCTAGTGCCAAATCCTCCTCCCTACCTATCTATTTGATTCAGTCTAGATGTTCATGCGGAATTACTCGACTGATGAGATCCAGAGCATCTGCATATATCCTGTGCTGATGCAATCCTTTTATCCATGTTTATTTATTGATTCATATGATGGAAATGCAGCATGTATTCCTCCAGTTCTCAAAATGTTTGGTATTCACAGGTTCAAAGACGGATGGATCTGGGAGGAGAATGAGAGAAGTTGCCTGTCCCATTTGCACTGTCCATTTGCAGGTGCCGTCATCTTCTTTGCATTGACTTTGAGTAATGTTGGCATTTTTTTTGGACATTTTATGTGCATTTTGAACTCATCCTGGTGGCACTGTGGTGATTTTTGCAGGTTCAGGTTCCAAGCTCTGGTTCGGAGACAATAGAATGTGGTGTCTGCCAGCATCCATTTCTTGTGAGTGCTCATTGATCTGCTGTGTCTTATTCAGGGTGACATGTGAGTGCTCGATGAATGTAGATTGTTACTTATTGATTGGAGTGGTTGCACTTTCAATTAATAAACATCTGGTTTTCGTTGGTCTGTGTATATGATATCTGCTGTTATGTAAACTTTGTTGACGCCGTACGCTTTGGGTTTTTTTCTGTGTATATGGAGGAGGTTCCGGTTGAAGTCGAATATTAGGGATGAATGCTTCATTTATAAAAGCATTCAATTTCAATTAATAGTTATGAAATACCTAGCTAAACGCAGTATAGACAGAACCGTTGGAGAAATCTTTTAACGGGTCATTCTAGGAAGTTCGAGAAAGAGGCTGCATTTTTGTTGATGCAAAAGTTTTTAATATGAAAATTGTTTTACCCGGATTTTATTTTGTAGAGAAAATACCATCTTCAATTTGTTTGGTTTATTGGGATCACTTTTTTTTTTCTTTTTTTTTTCCTCTTTTCGTGTTACTTTCATGTATGTCGGTGAGATAAAAAGGAAAATTGTTTTGGGCTAAGATTGGGAGGTATTGATAGAGAAACATCTGTGCACGTATCTTGTACTATAGTTTTTATCTGGACCGAGCCCTTGTTATGTGTTCTCTCTACTCTAAATGGATCTATCTGCTTTATTACAAGGAAAAGTTGCATATGGTCTTTTTTTTTTCTTGTAAACAAAAAAATAAAATAAAATCGAATTGGGCTAAAAATAGTTAAAAAAAAAAAATCAAAAACCTGGTCCTTATTTTTATTTTAGTAACCAAACAGCAAATAAATAATCAAAATTGCGGTAGTAACCATAAACAAGAATAAATGAATGAAAAAAAGGATGAATGACTATAGACTATATGAGCAAGAGAGAGAGAGGGGGAGAAGAAAAATAGAAGCAAGGGCATGTAATTTGAGGCACGCATTACTCTCTCTCTCGGTACAACCAGTAATTACAGTTACAGATCATGACTGTGGTCGGCGTTGGTATTCTAAACATTCGTAACAGTGATGTCAGAAGTGATGGTTTGTTGGTGTTTGTTATGGTGGGTCCGATGATTGTGGGATAAAGCTTTGAGAAGAAAAAAAAAATGAAATGAAATTTGACTTCAGTGGTGTTGCCTTATTCAAGTTTTAAATTTCCTGTTCTTAACCAGATAAAAGTAACGCTATTTATTTGATTCAATGTATTTTCAGATAAAAATGAATGTGGCTCATATCCATTCCAAGATGCACCACAGATGTAGGCTGCCGATGGTAACAAACTCAAAACTGGGTCGGGTTGAATTGGGACTGTAATTTCGTTAGGCATTCGAATAAAATGGGCGAGGGTGTAAAATGAACAAGAAAATGAGTGGGAGAGAGCAATGGTCTCTTAGGTAGTTAGGAGGTTGAGGTTCCTGGATCAAATCCCTTCCATGTAGGGTTAGTCTAAAGGTTTCAAACCAAGTGGATCATTGCATACTCATGGTGTTGTGGTGATGGACCAGTTGTCGTTATGGTCCAATCTGAACATTCTACAGTGGGGATAAAGCCACTGTGGTCATGCCAGCCACGCTGATAGGTCCTTTCCTTTTTTTTACCAAAAAAAAATGAGGGGGAGAGAGCAAACTCTAGAGTAGTTACGATCACAAGATCTTAAGTGATTTTTTTTGGGCAAATAAGATCTTAAGAGGTTGGTTAACGAAGTACATGGATTAACCCAATGGAATGCGTACATGCCATGGTACAAGTTCGTTGTCCAGCTTTTCATTGACTATACATTAAAATATTTATGGACGAACAAAATCATCCGGGTGTTATCCGATCGAGAGCTAAAAAAATGATAAATCCATGAAGGGGTACGTGCAGCTCCCCCTTGCATCTGGATGGGGAGTAGGCAAACGAATACAGCACAAGGTTGAAATCTCTCCTAAACCCTTTTCTTTCTTATAGCTAAATTAGTAGTAGATGGATCGGATTATCATGTCATGGGATCTATAGACACAGGCACGTATTGGATTCTTTTAATTAATGCGATATTTTATGTCATGTTATTTATTATTTATTATTGTAAACGCCACGGCGTTTTCAAACCTACCCCACCTGCATCCTTCATGAATGCATGAGATGCGTGCTTCCAGTTACAGCACATCTGAGTCCTAAATAACCTCTCAATATTAATTACATTTTGGGAGTTAAATTATATTGTATTAGAGAGCAATTGGTGATGTTCATGTAGCATCCAAATGGCAAGAGCCCTAATCAACCATTGAAATTGATGGCATTAAACGGGCGATGTTTGATATATAGTAGGATATATATATGTTACCAAAATAAACGATGCACCCCATGATTTTCACCTGTTATGGCGTGATATATATGCAGGGCATATATGCTTACAAGATACTCCATGTTTGAGCAGGTGAGCAGATTGTCTGAGATCTTCCATTAATTTTAGTTTTATTAGTATATAAGAGAATGAAAATATTGGTCCTCCGGATAAACGTATCATTATAATCTCATATGCTTTTCGTGGATCAATTTTAATGCTGAAACGTCGGGAAGTTGGCAACATCCATGAAAATCTAATAAAGCTATCTTTAATTGAAGCAATCTTTAAACAAGTCATTTTGAAGAAAAAAATAAAACAGATAGACGTGCTAGGTACCAAGTATGGTTTTAATTGGTATTGAGATAAACCAGACATCTTCCAAGGATATAACAATGGATTTATGTTGTCATGTATCTTCAATCGGTTCGTCCTGATACTGAAAACGATGCTTTAGACTGTGGTAACAATATCTTAGCTTATCTTAATAAGAGATGGTTACCCTTTCTGAATCCAAATATCTACTTCTCTCTTTCGTCCTCGGAATCCAATATCTTAGCTTATCGTAAAAACCAGACTCGTGCGTGTGTATAAATACAAGAACCCATACCAGACAATTCGTGACCTCGTCTATTTTGGATTGAAAAAAATCAGAGAACCCATTAATGCTGATTCAAGAAGCAATGGAGTTTCTCTTTCCGAAATTGTTTTCTTCTTCCTCTTCTTCTTGTGTTCCTCGTCCAATCATTTTGTTGTCTGCCCTTGTTTTTCTTCTTTTCCATGCCACCCAAGCCGTAACAACTCGTCCTGAAAACACGACGTTTCCCGCAGTGATCGTGTTTGGGGATTCGATAGTTGATCCGGGCAACAATAATAACCTGATAACCCCAGTTAAGTCCAACTTTCAGCCGTATGGAAGAGATTTTATGGGAGGTCTACCAACAGGAAGGTTTTGCAATGGAAAGATCGCCTCAGACTTTTTAGGTACCTTTTCCAACCATCTCTCTTGAAAATTTTGCTACCATTATGGTTAATTAATGAGGAATGGTATGTAAAGATCGTTTTTGTTCCTTGTTCTGAGTTTTTAAAGTTTTTAAACTGCACGAGGTCACAGTTGCACTACTAGATATAGGGTTTAGACAGATTGTCCTGTTTTGGAGCAAGTTTCGCTTTGTTTTTAGTTCCGCAGCCATCGTTGAACTTGGAATCACTGGTACTTTATTACTTTATTAGCGATTTCGAAACTCGAAGGGACGTAAAATGAATTGAGCTTGTGCTCTACTCATACCCCTCTAAAGCACACTGTAAGCATTGATCATTTCTTTCATGACCCTTGGCATGCAGTTGAAGAACTGGGGATTAAGAATCTGTTGCCAGCTTATCTAGACCCAACACTAAAAGCTGAAGACCTCCTCACCGGCGTCAGCTTCGCCTCAGGTGGTTCAGGATATGATCCCCTCACTTCTAAAATAGTGGTATATGTCTTTTTGTTCTCTTTGTTTTGTTTCCTCCATATCGATCTCTTCCTCCCACCTTTGTTTATGTACTATGTTGCTCGTTTGGTGTCCAACGCTTAAACGTTCTTATCACTAATAAGCCTTTTTCTTGAATCTGGTTGTCTTTGATTCTATCAGTCAGTTTTATCACTAAAGGATCAGTTAAAGCTATTCAAAGACTACATAGGAAAGCTTAAGTGGAGCGTGGGAGAAGAAAGAACAGAAACCATCCTATCCCAAAGCCTATTCCTTGTAGTTGCAGGAAGTGACGACATTGCCAATACCTACTTTTCTACACCTTTCAGGAGCGATCAGTACGATGTGCTTTCTTATACCGATCTCATGGTCAGGTCTGCTTCTAGCTTCTTCAAGGTACATATTAATGTTTCTATTATTATGATGGACGTATCTCAGTTTCGTTTTCTTTTAACCGTAATCAAATCTGATGATTAACTTGCTTTGGAAGGAACTATATCATCTTGGTGGTCGAAGGATAGGTGTACTGGGTGCACCTCCGATAGGATGTGTGCCTGCTCAGATAACTTTGGGAGGAGGTATAAAAAGAAGCTGTGTAGAGTCACACAACCAAGCAGCAAGGTTGTTCAACTCCAAGCTGTCCTCAGAGATTGATTCTCTTAATGACAAACTCCCACAAGCATCGCTTGTGTATATTGATATTTACAACCCTCTGCTTCATCTCATCCAAAATCCTCGTGCTTCCGGTAATTCCTGCCAAAACCAAAAAGTTTTTGTAATTTTTTACTACATTTATTGTCATCTGCATCTTTGGCATAAAAACTATATGAATTTTTTTTTCTTCCTTGATGGTTAAATCAGGATTTGAAGTGGCAAGTGAAGGATGCTGTGGGACGGGGAAGATAGAGGTAGCCGTATTTTGCAGCAACTTGAATCCTTTCACGTGTAAAGACGTCTCCAAATACGTATTCTGGGACAGTTTTCATCCCACAGAGAGAGCCTACAAGACCTTAGTCTCCCAGATCCTCCGCAATAACACGCTCCCATTCTCATGAGGGAACTCCCACCCAATCCCTTTTTCATTTTTATGCATATGTGTGTCCTTTATCAACAGCTACTACCATCTTATTATCATGCCCATGAAGTCCACCGTTTAAGCTTCTCTTGAAACTCATTAATGAATAGCAATATTTGTCCACGCGCGCACGCAACCAAAATGATCTCCCTATGACTATGCAAGCATTTTGTTTTCTGTTTGTGTCCTGCCCTAAGATTACTGAACAATTTAAGAAAACTCTCGCTCGATCAACCACAAATAGAGAGAGAGAGAGATAAGGAACGAGGATGAATGCAAAACTTTACTTAGTGGTAGAGATATTTAATCTGACACTCGTGGCATCAAATGAGAGCAATATTGGCGGAGAAATTCACTGATGTACAGAGGACCTGATGCAAACAAGTTTCTCAACCTGAATTGTGAGGGAATGTAAGCTAAGAATAGGTAAAACAAATAAGAACAAGTGATCAGAGTGCAACAAATTTTGGTATATGAACCATTAATTAACATGAAGTGCCTTTTTTAAGCTCAAAAGCTTGTGGCCCCATTTGTCAAAATGGAATTTATATTAAGACCACTCTCCAAAATTGGTGCTAAAAAAACTGTTAGAAAAATTGAAATTGTCAACAGAAATCTAAAATTATAAGTAACACAATGAACCCAATGTAAGAATAATTTCAAAGAACAATGAAATCTCTATTCCAGAAACTTTGTTCTTATTCTTCAATCATTCTGGACCTTCTCCTCATTTCTCTTCTAAGCTAGAAGAGTGAGTCTGCATTAACTCTCCCGGAAAATATAACAATTCCGGTGGTGATCGTGTTCGGAGATTCGATCGTTGATCCCGGTAACAATAATGGTCTGCCAACGATAGTTAAGTGCAACTTTCCTCCGTGTGGAAGAGATTTTAATGGGGGTCGACCAACAGGACGGTTTTGCAATGGAAAGATCTCCACCGACTTGTTAGGTAGTCCTAACAACAACCCCTTCTCCATCTGAACTGGATCTCAACAAACACCAAAACGTGTATTTTTTGGATATCATTGTTAACGCACAAGATAAATCTTCACTGATCTACCATGATTCTATATGGTTAGCATCTAAAGAAGCAGATAAGGATGAAAGGTTGAGATCATAACAAGATCCTTCTTATCCTATGGATAAGAGTTTATTCACAACAGAAGATCAGTTGTAACAAACTTATTGTAATCTCTTGTTAATCAGTGAAGATTTATCTTGTGAGTTAACAATCATATGTCAGGCCTTTGGATGTACATTATTACATTCTCAGCTATGAACTTAAGCTTTTAGTTTCAACAGTTGTCATTTAAAAAATACATGTGACAATTTGAATGCACAACACGAGGTTTCCTATATATTGTTCGTCATTCAGTAATTTGGGATTCTGCAGTTGAAGAACTGGGGATTAAGGAGCTCTTGCCAGCTTATCTGGACCCAAATCGAAACATCCGAGACCTACTCACCGACGTGAGCTTTGCCTCTGGTGGGTCGGGATACAATCCTCTCACTTCCCAATCTCTGGTAATTAACATTTTATTTTGTAAGAGAGCAATGTCAGCGACTCCTCCATCACAAGATAGGTGATGGCATGGCCACCTCACTTTGGTTTGATCATTGGCTACCTTGTGGACCTCTATTCAAAAAATTTGGAGGAAGAATCATCTATGACTCCAGGCTTGGGATAGTAGCAAAAGTACAGGACATCATCTCAGGTAATGATTAAGACACTCCGGCAGCTCTCTCGCCACTCTTGATAGAAGCATGGCAGTACCTTGATCAAATCCCCAAGCCTGATTCAAGCAAGCCTGACAGGATTTTGTGGACTCCTAATTCCACAGGTATGTACAACATAAAGGATACCTACATGTAATTAGAGAATCCAAGCCTCTTGTTATTTGGAGTGAGCTGATTTGGTACTATAGAAACATCCCTAGGCATTGGATGATTTCTTGGTTAGCCATCAAAGAGAGACTCTTGACCCAGGATAGGTTGTGTTCCCTTGGTATTATAGCTACCTCAAGCTGTATTTTCTGCCATGATGGGGGGAATCCATACCACATCTATACTTTAATTGTTCATTCTATAAATGGATTTGGACCCGGATAATGAGATTAAATGGCCACCACCGCAACCTGAAAACTTGGACGGAAGAAATCACATGGTTCGTTCATAAGTTTTGTGGTGAAGAACCTATCGCATGGATTGGGAAACTATCATTCTCATCAATGATATATCACATCTGGTTAGAGAGGAATAAAAGGAGATTCCAAAACTGTTTCTTGCCCAAGGAAGAGATCCTTAAGCGTGTGCAAAGGGATGTTCCATGCAAAGTGGAGGTTGAGAAGCCAACTGTCAAAGATAACCACACAAATAGAGCTGTCATTGAAAATTGGGAGCTAATCGTCAATTTCTCTCTTTGACCTTTTTTTCATTTCACTTTTGTATGCTTTTTTTTTTCTTCTGTTTCTCCTTTGTAAATGAGGATAGCAGTCTTGTCTTAGTGCTCCGTTGGATGTAAATCTTGTACATTCTTACCTATCAATACAAACAGCTTACTTTCCAAAAAAAAAAAAAAACATTTTATTTTGTATTCTCTCCCAAAGACCTTCCATGTGATTCCTCTTCTGCCAATTGCCAGTCGGTTTTATCGCTACCCCATCAGCTGGAGCTATTCAAAGAATACAAAAACAAGCTAAAACCAAGCCTCGGCGAAGAGAGAACAGCTACCATCGTATTGGAAAGCGTCTACATTGTGGTTGCAAGCAGTAACGACATTTGGAAGACCTACTTTACTAAGCATCTGAGGCGAGCACAGTATGATGTGCCTTCATATACTAGTCTCTTGGTCACTTTCGCCTCAACGTTTCTACAGGTAAATTCACTTCGATCACAGTATGTGGAATTTATGTTGATCAAACTTACTTCGGAATTGAAACTTTCAAAAAAAAAAAAAGTAGGGTATATATGATCTTGGGGGACGAAGGATTGGTGTGTTCGGTGCACCACCGGTCGGATGCGTGCCGGCAGTGAGAATTCTCAAAGGAGGAATTAGAAGAGAATGTGCAAAGGAACACAACCGAGCAGCACAGCTATTCAACTCCAAGCTTTCCTCGTTCTTGACATCTCTTAAGATGAAGCTGCCACAGGCAAGGTTTGTCTACGTTGATGTCTACAAACTCCTAGCTGATGTCGTCGAAAACCCCGGTGCTGCTGGTGATAACCACCCCCTACACTTTCTACTTTGCTGACTGAATCATGGATGCCCCTCTTGTTGAAAATGTAAACTTAATTTATTGTGTGTTGGAAACTATTTAGCTTTGGAATTAGTAGCCTTGGAAAGGTTTTATATTTTGGAAATGCATTAAATCGTTGGAACCTAAAGTTAGTTGTATTGGAAAGTAGAGTTTGTTTGTATTGGAAATAGTCATGTTGACTAGTCAATTACTTTAAATAGCATGTGTCATTGTGGTATTGTATTAAGTAAGAAAAGAAAAAGAATTGAAGTGAAGAAGTGGAAGTACACTTCTCTTAGAGAGGATTGCTATTGTCTTTATCCTCCATTTTATCCTCTCTTAAGAACCAAAGAAATCCTTTTCCCTCTCTTATGGATTGTTACATTTAATAATTTCGTTTTTCAAATGTTATTTCCTCTCGTTGAACAGGATTTGAAGAAGTGTGGATAATGGATGCTGCGGTACAGGTAGTCTAGAGGCAACGAAACTGTGTAACAGTTTGAATCCCTTTACGTGTAGAAACATCTCCAAGTTCGTATTCTGGGACCGTTTTCATCCCACTGAGAAAGCTTACGGAAGAATCGTACCAGAGGTGGTCAATAATTTCGTTAAGGACTTCTTTTGAGGAGACCTGTTGCCACGAGCATCAGCTGGCAGCTGCTCCTGCTCTTCTTCCATTTACAGTTTTGTCCTGTAATAAGTTATTTTTTAAATTAGATACAATCGGAGCTATAAAGAGGCGTCGCCGATTCATCAAAGCTCGTCCTGAGTCGGCCAGCTCTTCATCATCTCCCACTCTCCTTCAATTCTCATTAAACAAACTCAGGGCCCACCAAAATGTATGTATTTTGATTTTCCATGCTTTAGATTCTTCTCCCTCCACTGTCACCCGAGTAAGCTAGGTAGATCTACCTCCAGCAAAAAAGTCACGTTTTGGCTTTTATTTATAAAAATAGTCCATCAAAAATCTTCTTTCTAAAAAAAAATATCACATTTTAAAAATGATTGACTTACACGATCACTTTTCAGAAAAAAAATTAAAAAGTTAGTATACTTTTATATACATGTACATATCCAGATAAGATGTGCTCGTGTCCATTTGTAGGATCTTATATGGGGAAACTTGTATCCCACATATAATACGTTCTTGTCCCAAGTAGTTAACGCTTGTATCTCATATGGTTATTAGGGGTGTATTTCGGTCGATTTGGTTTGGTTTTATGCCAAACCGAATTATATATGTTGATCAAAACTAAAAATCGAACCAAACCGAATTTCAATAAAAAATTATAAACTAAAAAACGAACCAAAATAAAGTGATTAAACCAAAAATCCAACCGAAAAACTGAAATTGCAGTATCTTTAAGGATTATTATCTTTTCTCTTTTAAACATTTTAAAATAATTATAACCTCCTTTACGTAAGTCGTGAGAGGGAAAGAAAGGGATAATTGCAGTTTACCCCTTGAGATTTTATATAATCCTACTTTCCATATTGAGGTTTGTGTGTATAACAGCAGTTTCTCTCTTCCAAGGTACGACCGATGAGTTTGCAAGAAACTAAGCCTACATTGACACCTGATACAAACACGTTCTGAATCTGAATTGTGATAGAATGTCAGCTAAAGAATAGGTAAGGCAAATAAACACAGTTGACCAGAGTGCAACACATTTGGCGTATGAACCAGAATACCGGATTATAAAATGAGTTACTTTTTGCCATTTGTCAAATTTTCATTTATTTTAAGATCGCTTTCCAAAATTAGTGTAAGAAAAACAGTTAGAGAATCAGCAGGTTGAAATTGTCAACAGAAGTCTGAAAGTATAAAGCAACAGTGAACCCAGTCCGGAATTAACAGTGAACACAGTCCGGGATTAACTTAATTCAAGCACAATGAATTTTCTCTTCCAGACACTTTGTTCTTATTCTCCAATCATTCTGAACCTTCTCCTCATCTCTCTTCTAAGCCAGAAGAGTGTATCTGCAATACCTCTCCCCGATAACATAACGTTTCCGGCGGTGATCGTGTTCGGAGATTCGATCGTTGATCCGGGTAACAATAATGTTCTGCCAACGATATTTAAGAGCAACTTTCCTCCGTATGGAAGAGATTTTACTGGAGGTCGACCAACAGGACGGTTTTGCAATGGAAAGATCCCCACCGACTTCCTAGGTACGTAGTGCTAACAACTAATCCCTTCTCCATCTGAACTGGACTTTTCGAATGCACAACTCTACAATATTACTCACCATGTGGTTCTGCATGCAGTTGAAGAACTGGGGATTAAGGAGTTTTTACCAGCTTATCTGGACCCAAATCTAAACACCCAAGACCTCCTCACCGGTGTGAGCTTTGCCTCTGGCGGGACAGGATATGATCCTCTCACTGCGAAAACTGGGGTAATTAACATTTCATTTTGTATTCTCTCCCAAATAGACCTTCCCTGTAATTCCTCTTCTGCCAATTGCCAGTCGGTTTTGTCGATACCCCAGCAGCTGGAGCTATTCAAAGAGTACATAAGCAAGCTGAAAGCAAGCGTAGGCGAGGAAAGAACGGCTACCATCGTATCGGAAAGCATCTACATTGTGTGTTCAAGCAGCAACGACATCGCGATTACCTATTTTACTGGACCTGTTAGGAGAGCACAGTATGATGTGCCTGCATATGCCAGTTTTCTGGTCAGGTTCGCCTCAACGTTGGTAAAGGTAATTAAATTTAGTTTTCTTACATTAAGTACGTCGACTTCATGTTAATCATATTTGGTTTAAATTTACATCGGAAATTAAACTTTCAAATTAAAACGTAGGGAATATATGATCTTGGGGGGCGAAGGATTGGTGTGTTTAGTGCACCGCCGGTTGGATGCGTGCCGGCAGTGAGAACTCTCAGTGGTGGAATTAAAAGAGAATGTTCAGAGGAACACAACCAAGCAGCACAGCATTTCAACTCTAAGCTTTCCGCGTTATTGACGTCTTTTAAAACGAAGAATCCACAGGGAAGGTTTGTGTACCTTGACGTCTACAAACCCCTGGATGATCTCATCCACAAGCCCGGTGCTGCTGGTGATAACAATCCCCAACACTTTCTAATTGCTTGACTGAATCATATATAGATGCCCTTCTCTTATCTTTTGTGCAGTTTAATAAAATTGTGTTTCAAATGTTCTTTAACTGTTGTTGAACAGGATTTGAAGAAGTAGATCATGGATGCTGCGGTACGGGAAATATAGAGGGCGTTATACTGTGTAACAGTTTGACTCCATTTACGTGTACAAACATCTCCAAGTTCTTATTCTGGGACAGTTTTCATCCCACAGAGAAGGCTTACAGAATCATCGTAACTGAGGTGCTCAATAAGTACATTAAGGACTTCTTTTGAGGAGACCAGTTGCCAAGGGCATCAGCTGCTCCAGCTCTAGCTTCTTCCATTTTCTTATTTGTTTTGTAATAAATTATCTTCGAAATTAATTTGATTTGTCAATGTTTCACATTCTTCTTTCTCCGTTATCACCCGAAGAAGCTACGTAGATCCTCCAGCCTTAAAAAAGAATAAAATAGAATAGATGGAAGATTGAGTAGGAACAAGTCGTTTTTGACTCCCAATACCCAATCGGAGTTGGTCGATAAATGCTTCCCCCATAAACAGACGGCGACATACACAACCTAATTTTTTGGTGGACCTCCATTACTTGCTCCAGATGTGAAAGCTTCACATGTTTGAGAATAAGAGGAACAAAGAGCTTTCAACGACTAAAATTCACAGATTATACCTAACAGGAGCTTAAATTTATGACGGGTAAACAGTTGTTTGTCCAAAAAGAAGAGGAGATTGTCATATGCACAGTTATTATACACTGGATGATCATATGCTTAACAGGGGATGACCCCATCGTCTCAACATGGATGGGGAATAATATTAATATTCCCTAGTTTGATATCTTTACAAAGCGTTAAACATGGTCTTTATGGCAAGACCTCTTGTAGATCATATGAACATTCAGCCTGAATTGAAAATATGCTTCAATTTTCATCTCAAATCTAGAAGTTTTAAACAGAGTCCGTAATTCTCATGACTGCAGTTTACAAAAATTGATAAGAAAAGATAATGGAATTTAAGTTGCTTATAAATATGAATTGAAGCATAGAAACAAACGCATACTAAAAACTCCGCAAAATCAGGGCCAAAATCTACCGCGTACTTGACCATGGAAGGTTCCCTAGATGCACCAAAAGACAGAAAGAAAAGGTCCTCTTGTACATTGAAACCTAAAAGCTTGGAAGCGCCAATAAAGGGATGATGGATTGAAGATTACTGAGATGAGAATTACAAAGGATACTGTTACCGTAAACAGATCTATTAAGCCTTTAAAGACCTTCTCTGAAACAACGAAACTGAGAAAGGGGAAGGAGAGGTGGAAATGGGTCAAATACATCAATACAGGCTAAACCCAAAGAACTGACTGATAAGAATGGCTAATCCAAGAGCAATTGCTATAAGGGAAGAAGCCCAAGTAAGTTTCTCGGTAATTCTAGGGACCCTTTCTTTTAGAGCCTGACTACAGGAGCCAATGAATACGGTGTAACTTCCCATGGCAAGCACAGTTCCAAGCAAGAACATACCTAAAAAGGCTGCACCAGCTAACCGTGAAGGTAGAGCAAGTGCAGGCAAGACCATCATCAACGCATCGGGTTGCAATCCATGGACAATCCCAGTAGCAAAGGTTGCAAAACCAATCTTCTTTTTCCCAACCATCGGAGTTTGAAGGGATTCATGGACACTAACATCACACTCCCCATTCTCCAAGGCAACACATGGGGTAGGAACCTCTGATGCCTCTCTGATTCCCATAGCTCCTATAACAAGTAATGTCAAGCCCACCACTCTTGTACCCCATGTGCGGAGGACTTCAATGTGTAGACGATCCTTCAGCAATAGAAACAGCAGGCCAAATATAACCTGGCCTGCATCATGGCCACAACCCCAAAGGGCTCCAACCGCAGCACTCTCCATTCGTGTACGGCCAATTGAGAGTGGGGCCAGAGCAGCCAGGTGGTCAGGCCCTGATAACGTGTGTAAACAACCAGCAAAGAATCCAGTCCATGCACTACTAAGTAATTCAGTTTGAACAAGTTTTGCACCCACCGAAGCAGCAGCAGGGCCTCCACTCCTAGCTGCAGTTTTTATGGTAGCATAGGCTGAAGGAGCAAGAACAGGGTGGATAGTAATCAGAACAAGAGCTGATAGCAGTATAATAGCTCCAGCAGAAACCGTCTGCAAACATTTTATGAGGATGGAAATTTTGTCAGCAGTGTCCAGAATAATTGATATTTGAATATTTAAAACAAAACTTAGCTATGAACTTTTATATCTTTTTTTCTACGATTATGAAGTTAGCTATGTTTTATTGTATTTCCATATTTGCATTTCATTGGTCCTAATACTGAGTAAGGAGGATGTTTTCATAACTCCCTCAGATTAGCAACTGTTTAGAACTTTGTTAAATCCTAAACCATGAAGAAGACCACAGAAGAACCAGATGGAGTTGGTGAGGAGAGATTTTCAGGCACAAAAGTAAATATAAATATGGTTTTTTTTTTTTTGGAGATCAGAATGGCAGGAAAGGATTCAATTTACCAATTTAATTGGTTGGGATAAGACACTACAGATTACAGTTGTTCTTAGGAAGTTAGATATAAACCAGCCATCCATAAGCCTCCCATTCTTCATGAGCAATAAAATAAAGATGAAGAAGATATGCAGTTTACATCCGAAGAAGAAAAATAATTCTTCACATCACAAAAGCAATTATTAATTATTTCTATGTTGGAAACAACCAAATTACCAGACAGTGACATTGACTTTGTAGGTATGAACAGGAGCCCTGGTCTGTTTCAGCATTACACACTTCAGAAAAAAAGGGTGGCAATCGTAAACTCAGGAATTGATAACATCTGTCTTACTGCATAAACAATATGATCCATCAAAAAACAAAAGAAAAAGGAATGCATTCACTATACATTCATAAAACTTTTGAGTATGCTTTCCAGATGCAGGAAATCATCACAAGTCTATTTCTCTAAAAAAAATTTAAATATACTCCTGGAATATCATGAGTATCCTTCCCAGGGAAGACATAAATAAATATCATCCAAAACCCTGGTATATAGTTCGTGCATTTAGGAACTTAAAGGAGCCTTAATTTTTTTTCCATATTTTACTTTTGAAATTAAAATTGAATAGGAAAAGATATTGTCAGCACGCTCAAAACAGAACAATGAATCCGTTATCTTCATGACTTACTCCCGGTGAATTAAGCCATCGCAACTTACCATGTGCAGGTTCTGGATTGCAGCCAACTGCACAAAGCCTAAAGATAAAACCCAGTGAAAAACATCTTGTAGTCACATTGATGGATAAAATAATTGAGTATTAATCTCCCATCTGCACAATCTCACCATTCCAAATTAGTCTAAAGCCACAAAAGGAAGATCCCGGTAGATTTTACATATTTAAGAATTAAGATATCCATTGCACAAAGAAGCTAATCAATCAATCAACAATAACATTTTATCCCACCAACTGAGGTTGACAACATAAAACCTGCTCCATTTCCTTAAGCCCTTTTTGGATCCTTCAACAGTTCAACTCATACAATCTTTCTTCTCATAGGTGCCTTCTTATATTTCCATTTAGGATACCAAAACCACCTCTGATTAAAAAATGTATGTATATACCAAACTCATCTCAATATCACCTGCTGGGGCTGTTGTCAGAATTTCTCATTTCAAACCCAGCATATTTCTTAGTCTTCCTAAAATCCATTTCAACATCCTCATCACCATTATGATCATTCTATGAATACTTTGCTTTTCAGTTTCCATATTTTTTTCCATACATCATAGCTGGTCATGTGGTGGGGTTCTTCCAGTCTATCTAGCATGTTTCCCAGGTTGTATCTTGACGTCTATTGCCCTTTCCACTTGTATCTGACATTATTTCTTGGGATTCTAAAGGTTTATCTTGGAATTTGCAATTTTGTCAGGATTTGGCTCCTCTAGAAATGGAGGATCTTGGTTCTTTGTTAGCTCAGCTTAACCATATCATTATTGATCCTTCTTTGTTGGTCCTTGTCCTGTTATGGTTCCCCTTCTCTACTTGATCTTTTTTTCACTCATTTGTGTTCTGGTAGCAATGAAAGTCTCTTGAAATTTCTCCATACTTTCTTTGGCATGCTCCAGCCCCTCTGAAAGTTCTTACTTTCATTTGAACTGACTTTCATAATGGTATCAATACCCTTGATAACCTGCAAAAATGAAGGAAGTTTCTAGCTATCTCACCTAATGTTTGTATATTGTGCGTCAAAGAAGGAGAATCTCTGGACCATATATTTCTGCATTGTGAGCTGATTAGATCCCTTTCGTCCTCCTTGCTGGAAATAATATGCGTTAGTTGGGTTCAGCCTAAGTCCCTTCTTGACCTTTCAAATTAGTGGAGATTTCCATTTCTCAAGGAAAAGGGGAAGATGATGTATCTTGCAGTATTTTGTGCTACTAAGTGGTCGGTTTGGCTAGTTCGGAACCGTTGTATCTTTGGTCGGAGCTCTATACAGAAACAAAGAATTCTAGAGGGCATCTTTGTTCTGGTGGCAGAGTGGGGTACCAAGGAGGAGTTAAGACTTGTGTCTACCAGTGATATTCTACAGGACTGGGCTATGGCTACATTATTGGATTGGGTCCTTGAAGTACTTCTTTTCTCTTGCTGTATCACTATAATGATGCCACATTTTTTTAAAACTGGTAACTGTAGTAGGTTGGCCTTATCTTTGTTACCCATAGCTCATAGGGTCTTGCATTTTGTACTCTTCTCTTTAGGCTTTTAATATATCCTTTATTAATCATCAAAAAATAAAAATATCAATATAAGCACCGTATCACCTTTAATGTCTCCCTCCTCAAAATGAGGACACGTAAATCTGTGAGCAATTTGATTCATGATTGAGGGACAAATCCGACTTGTTCATATATTGGTATCAAAATCACAAATTACAAAACATTTGTATTTGCAGTGCTTTGTTGGCTGAAAGCATTTCACAAATTTGAAGAATCCTCTAAATGTAAAATAAAGTAGAGAATCACATTGGTGCCAAAGCATAATTATCAGATCATGAAAAACCAATATTCCAACCCAAAATTAACATAGGGTTAAGGAAGCCCCACCAGTTCACCAATATTGATATTCCCAATACTTTTTTTCTCTCAGAAAGTCCCCCATCAACAAGCAAATGGTAAAATTGAAAAACAGCTACTTGAAACCAAAAACAAAAAAATAAAAATAAAAATAATTTTCTTTGCATCATATGACTAGGTAAACCGAGTCAATGCTAAATCTTCAAAACAACTTCTTTATGTATAACAATCTATATCGAAGATTGTATGAGTAAATTGTTCATGCTACATATAGACCTTCGCATTACTGAAAATTCAACTAGATATCTTCATCGATCAAGAAAACTTTATAATAACATAAAAATAAAAATAAAAAGCACATGAAAATAAAATACCGGAAGAACATAACAGAATGAACAGAATTACGAACAAAACAACAAAACAATCAGTAAAGCCATTAACTGCATATAACCATACCCCTCGGAATCTAGAAATAATTACACAAAACCCCAGAAACAGAAAGGCCCAAAAATGCTAAATGAATAGATGCCAGATTTGCATAGGTAACATACCCTTCTTGGCTCTAAAGCTCCTCTCGCAATACGTTCAAGGAAGGGGAACGTCGGTTTGGATCGGACCAGCCGATCCACTGGCGAAAATGAAACAGAAGAAGCTTTTATAGACCAGTCATCAGGAAAATTTTGAGGGTTTGGTGAAGAAGACGACTGTGGGCCTTCCTGTTTGCAGAAAAACGAGCCAACCGACCTGAACCGCGTGCGGGCAGACGACGAAAAACCGAGTCTCCCGGCGTCAACCCGAGCGAGTCGAGGGAGAGGAGGTAAGGGTTTTAGAGAGGTTTTGGAGGACAGTGGAGAGGAACGGATAAGCCTCTCCATGGTCCTCTCTCTTTGCTATTGTCTGCTCTCTGCAGAGGCTTAAACGTTAGGTTTTTGCCAAAACAGAAGATAGGGGCGGAGGGGTTTCCGGTGGTCCCTTCTGCTTTTCTTTAGTTTTTTTAACCGTCAGGATAGAATTCCATCCATGTATAAACGAGCCTTTGTACAGTAGCTTACCTAAAGCTCATAAATCTTGGGTCCGGCTAATGCTCTTAGACAAATTTTGAGCTCGAAGCTCAGCTCAGGCTCGTTGAAATTTTTGAGCTTATGCTCGACTCATAAAAGCTTAATTCATTAAAGGTTAGGCTCATAAATGACCTAACTTGCTAACAATAAATTTTTTTTTTTGTTTATTATATTATATAACGTATGATCAGTAAATATTTATAAAAATTATTAAAAAATATTAAAACTGTTCTCTAAATCACAACCGTATAAAATGCAAAGTCCTAATGCATCATATAGAAACAAAGGTATTCAAAAATCGAAAAAGAAATAGATGATTGAAACGAACAAGTGAGTAGACAATAATGAAATTTAAAAATAAAATAAGTTAAGGCTTCTTCATTAATAGTTATTGTGTTGTAGTCTATGTTCACTATCAAATATTATTATAACAACTAATAGGAATTGACATTTAGAAGAAAAGGGAAAATTTACTTATGTTAGAATAATAGCATAATGAGCTAAGCTTCCACTCAGTGAAGCTCACCCAAGCTCAGTTTAGGCTCGTTAAGTTTACGAGTTATTTTTGGGGCTCAAGGCTAGCTCATGAGCCTAAAAATAGAGCCCAAGCGCGACTGATTGACTTGATTATAGCCAACATAGCTCAAAACTAATCCAATCCAGCCCTTAGTGTCCTAGTTAGAAGAGCCCAAGCTCGACTCATTGACTTGACTATAGCCAACATAGCTCAAAACTGACCTAGCCCTTAGTGTCCTAGTTAGTCTCGGCTGCATCTGAGCTTACCAATTGTTAACAAGCCTTGGCCAAAACTAAAGGCTCTTTTGTACATCGTTGCTTACTAAATACAATTTTTGGTTAATAACTTTAATCCAAAGCCTATATTTAACCCGTCATAAAAGAAACCTTGCATTTGTAAGTAGGCAAGACAAACAGAACTTAAATTTTTTTTCCTATTAGCACCCAAGTGGAGACACTTGGCTTAAATACACAACCAGACAAAGCATTTTAAGTGCGGATGAGCTAGCCAAGCGGCGTCCAGAAGTCAGATTAATGGGGCAACGGCATTCATACAAAGTGCTGGGCTTATGACGGTAAATTAACATTTTAGCACGTTATGCACCCTCCTCGAATGAGAATTCTGCATCAATACCAACGTGCCTATCACAATATGGAAGCAACTGGTTCAAACTTTTTGCTAGTGGTGTAGACGTGAGAGTTAATTTTATTTTTGAAATCTTTTTTTTTTTTTTGGTAAACTATTTTTGAAATCCAAACATTTCCCTTTCAGATTACATATACATATATGGGTGAATTTTTAATTTTAACAACTAGATATTCCGTATCATTCTGAGGATGAACGTTACTGCTTTTAAGAATAGTCAACAAGTGAAAATGGAATTGTTGGAAAGACGTTGAACCACCACCACCACCCCATCCATGTGAATTTAACTTTACGATGTTGAACGCTACTGCTTTAAGAAAATGCTTAACAAGTCAACCAGAATTTGGTAACAAACGATAAGGGTAGACCGGGCCCCTCGTGTGTGGCATTGCCGTTATTGGAACGCGGTTCTACTTTTCGAAAATGGGAGCCGGCTCCAGTGTGATAACAAACGACAAACGATAATTGTGTTTGTGTGTGGCATTGCCCTTGTCCAATCCAGATACGTCCAAATTAGCGAGCTTTTTGGAGAAAAAGTGAAAGCCGTGGGCCTCCAACGGTCACTTTACAACGGTATGGCCGGCCAAGCCAATGCTTGGGTACTTCTCCGATCATTCTCTTTTCTAAGTAACGACGGGTTTGGCCTCTACGCATATACACATAGGAAGAGGCCTCTTGGAAATCGTGCCAATCTAAATTATTTTTGAAAATCTTTATTTCCGTTCTACATTTTTTCCATAAAATTATCTTCGATCTAGGGTTTGTTTGATTGTTTCTGGCCTCAGCAGATTAGGTGATTGAGTAGCATTTGTGACTGCAAGATTGTACCAAAAAGAGTTAGTGCGTTAAAATCCATCTGAAATGTTCGTGATTTCTCAAAGTCAAAGCTAAAAGGTTAGAAGTTTCTCGTGAATTTCTTTTCAACCAAACCCCGCAAAATTTCTCCTTACAATTATTTTCCTTCCCATTTTTGTGTACCAAATTACCAATTACATAACTAATTTTTCTTTCTAAATAATGCTATCCAAACGGAGCCATCGGTTAATTATCTCTTTTCTGCTGGGTTTCAGCCCTAGTTATACCAAGTGCCTAATCAGCAGGCCAGTTTTGGTGCCTTTGCCTTACCAGTAGGATTTTTGGAATGCCATAAAAGTCTTGACACAGCAGTATCCGTATCACCCGTGGTACGGCATAGGGGAGGAGAATTTATCAGTGGGATCCACTGCTCTGATACTAGAGCCGGAAGTTGACGAGAGTAGTAGAATCAGAGGTTTTGTTGAGATTCAGAACGCAAAATCTAGGTCTTTACTATCGGCTGTTTCAATGTCTGAGTCCCCTGAATGAAGGGTTTGAGGCTTTGAGCTTGGTTGGGATGATCCGAGGACCTTCAGCTTGGGATATCTCTTCCAAATGGAAGCCTTCTTAAAGTCTTAACACAGGTTGTGATTGGGGGTTGCAGCCTGGTCATACAGATGTAATCAATGTGATCATATTTCAGAGCAGCGTTGTTTATAATTTGTGCTTTTAAGTGCGGAAGGTTCCACGTTGATGGGCAAGCATTCTTTTCTCAGCAGGTCTGTTTTCCTAAATCTTGTGTTAACAGTAGCATTGACAAGAAGGAAAAACATTTCATAGTGATATTATTTGCTTTAATTTTCTTTCATCTTTCTAGGCTAAATGCCTCGAGTTTTGATTTGACTTCAAAAAAAAAAAATGAAGGGTTTTGTTCTTTCTGGCTCTCTTGGCGCAGGTTTTTCAATTTGTCTGAACCCAGAAACTAGAAAATATCAGAAGCGTGGATGCATGGTGTAATAGAAATACCATGTGGAGCCATTGGATTAGCTTTTCTGTTTATCTTTACGGGGTTTTGTTCAATAAGAGGCAAACAATCTTCTGTGAGTTTCTCTCAGTTTTGATCTTCATTTCGTTATTCAAAATTGTTCTATGTCTCACAAGCTATTCGGTTTCCATTTTTCTTATTTCCTCTACCTGTCGACTTCTGTGAGCGTTCTGAAAAGCGCGAAACTATTTGCTGAAGCGTTGCTCGCCCGGACCAGAAAATCTCTCTTGGAGACATATCACACTACCTCCAGCTTCTCTATCCCTGTATAATATACTAGGGGAGGCACGTGCAGTACCTTACCCTTAATGTAGCATAAAAAGAGGGTGGGGTTTAAAAGAGTAGTGAGGTGGTTATAGTTTTTGATTGTTTTAGTTAGAGAGGGCAATAGTTGAAAGAAAAAAAAAAGGGAAGGCCAGAATCTTTAAGGAATATTTCCCCATCTTCCCTTTATTAACAGATACAGTACTTACATATAGCAAATAGGGGTCACGTCCATCCCACCACCAAAGGCCCCAAACCTTTCTTATGAAACGAATTGTGTTCATCATTGTCCGCTTGCCTGTGCTCTTTGGGCCTCACTTTATATTTAACTAGCAGGGCTCATGTGTAGTACTACACGCACGTAAAAAAAGGGAGGGAGTGGTTTTAAAACTGCACGTGGAGAGAGAATAAGTGGGGAGAGAAGAGAAGTGGAGTAGTTACAAACTAATTGTTTTTGAACGAAAATATTGAGTTGAGACAGGTATAGCCCTGTATTATTGAAACTAAACTATACAGGAGATGGGTATTTTGTGAAAGTTGTAACTTGTTGTTTGGCACGATTCCCAAAAAGGGCGCCTCGCTTTATATATAGTAGATATGCACAACAACAAGTTATATCTACTATATATAAAGCGAGGTGCCCTTTTTGGGAATCGTGCCAAACAACAAGTTACAACTTTCACAAAATGCCCATCTCCTGTATAGTTTAGTTTCAATAATACAGGGTTATACCTGTCTCAACTCACTATTTTCGTTCAAAAACAATTAGTTTGTAACTACCCCACTTCTCCCCTCTCTATTCCCTCTCTCCCCACTTATTCTCTCTCCACGTGCAGTTTTAAAACTACTCCCTCCCTTTTTTACGTGCGTGCAGTATTGCACGTGGGCCTTGCTAGTAATATATGGTGGGAGAGGGCATGGAGAACGTATCAAAACTAGAAATTATTTTTTTTTTCCAGGAGCAATCTTATAATGTTATGATATATTTATTAAAGGGCCAAATTGGTCTTGTCCTTGGCATAGTTTAAGATGACAGCGGGGTGGGTTAACCCGCCCCAATCAGCGCCAAAGGATTAGGTTTTGGTAAGCATTATATTGGGTTAGGGATAGGTTAAGGTTTAATCCAATCTCGGACTCTAACCCCGCCTGAACATGTCCTCAATACACTCAAATATGTATATATTTATTTTTTACACATTTCTTATATAAAAATACATACTTCATAAATAAATATATAATTAATTTATATTTTCATATTTCAACGTTTTATCTTATAACCGGGTCAAGTTGACCTTCTCCTGTGAGGAATGGGTTTGGCATGGGCTAAACCCTTTTGGGGCTGAATGTCTCGAATAATTACTTTTGTCGTACTGCACATGCGACCTGCGACCTTGGATAAAGAAGGCTCATCTTATCATATTCAAAAATATCCCGCAATCATACTTGATTCAAAAAATAATAATATTTTTTGCTCAAACCCATGATCCTATTTTTCCTTTTTATATTTGAATCTCCCTTGTTCCAAATAATTTCGTGGATTCCAAGTCAAATTCAACTCGTACTTTTTATTAATAATGATCTCATTTTTCTAATTGGAATAAACCCATTGCATCACATGAATGCCATTAGAATATGACAAATATACTCATTAAGACAAGACTAAGGTTACCGAAACACGTGATGTATGCAATTATCGAAGAGCAAACCTCGCAATGGGAATGATTTATTAAAGAAAAGGCCATAGACTGCTTAGACGAAAAGTCTGAGCCCGTGAATTGCGGTTGTGACAAAAACATCTGTACCGGTATTATCCAAACGGTCGTGTGCTCGCTCCATAGCAATTTTATAAATTTAAAAAAGCTAGTATTCTGTATGATAACTAAAAGAGTTAATAATGGCCCATGGGGACCAAGTAGATAGAGGATGCATCTCTAGTTTAAATTTTCAATAAACTGGTTGGGAAGTCCCTTTCAGTAAAATGAACCAGAACAAATGTAGCTGGCAATTTCACATGAAATTCCTTGTAAATCACTAAGCTTTGGTCATCCTTAATTGCTTCATGGGTTAGACTTTCATCCTG
Source organism: Buxus sempervirens (assembly GCA_947561395.2). Lineage (NCBI taxonomy): Eukaryota > Viridiplantae > Streptophyta > Magnoliopsida > Buxales > Buxaceae > Buxus > Buxus sempervirens. The sequence continues at coordinate 41,026,384 of OX387190.1, forward strand.
GAAAAAGGAAAAACCACATCAGTGTAACTTCCCAAGATCGTTTTTGTTAGTGGGTCCTACAAAATATTAAAAAATTAGGTGTTTTGGAATTAGCTACATGCGTAGCACGTACAATCCCCTAATTGGTGACGAAAGGAACAAAATAAAATCTAATGATTATCTTCTCTCAAGGATTTTCTACTACTGTGATGAATCTTTTCAGCAAGTTTCACCATTTTGAGTCCATCTTCTTTCGTTTCTCTTGTATCAAGCTCCAATGAGATTGACACACATGTTCTTGAATTGGTTTAGAAATTTAAAATGCAAGAGAAAGCTTGCCAGATCAAAGGTTATGCGCATCAATAAATGAGATTGATACACACGCTCTTGAATTGGTTTAGAAATTTAAAATGCAAGAGAAAGCTTGCCACTTCAAAAGTTATGTGTATCAATTTTATTGAAAAATAATATAAGGATGGAAGATCTGAGAGGAATTGTTCCCGTGGCTCCCAATTGCTATAGTTTTATTCTTCCCTGTTTACCTAATAAGGCCTCGTTTGTCTTTCATTTTAGGAATGAGTTTCAAGGCTTGGAACTCATTCCAAGCCTTGGAATGAATTCTGATACCAAAATGAGTGTTTGGTAATGCATGCAAGAACTCATTTTATAAGAATGAAAATGAGAAAACCCTTGATTTTCAAAAACGGCTTCAACCCCGTTTTTGGATTTGAGAATGGGTTCTGATTTTTATGCGGTGGCAAACTTGTAATTATTGTTAACTTTAAGCAATGGCATAAATTGTAAATATGCCAATTGAGCCTTTTCTCCTTTTCAATAAAAGACTTTCCAATCGTCAATAAAACAACTCCTCTTCTTCTTCGTTGCTGTTCTGGTTATTTAAGGGGAAAATGAGGGTTTCTACCATTTCAAAAGGGGGAGAACAATTGTGACCCATTGGATATTTCCGAAACCAAAGAGAGAAGGAACGCAGACGAGAACTCACGGCAAAAACCATGGATTCGACTGCTCGAAGAAGCGGCGGAGACCTTCTCGAAGGGTTTTACAGGGTCTTCATGCGCTGTAACTCCGTTTATGTCACTTTCGTAGTCCTCAGCGCTTTTGCCGGAGAGCGGGTAGGGTTTCTTTTTGATCTGTTTCTCCATATTTCTGATTCTCAGACTAAAAATTTCCGTTCTTATATCGTGATTGCCGTGACACTCCTTGAATAGCTTGTGATTCTATTTAATGCGATCTCGAACTAGAGTCTCCAAACCATTTGGTTGTAACTGAATTTGGGACTTCGAAAGTCGGTGGGAAAAACGCTTGTTCTGTTCTACGTTAGAAATATCGGTGATCTGTTTCTGGAATCAATGTTACATCTATACTAATCAGCGCTTTGATGGGTTTGATTCCTAGGTTAATTTGAGGCGGTATGAATATATTGAATGATCATACCTTTGATTTCTATAATTTTATTTTTATTTTTTTCATTTTTGAGTCTTGCCTCTTTTTTCTAGATCAAGGAAGCTTTTCATGTTTCTAATTAGCGAATGTGTGATCTCTTGGCTGCAGGCAGTGGACTATGGAGTTCACAAGCTCTGGGAGTATAACAATGTTGGGGTAATATTTCTAGCAGTGCCTTATTTACGCACATTGAACTTTATTATTTTATGTTAAATATGGAGTAAAACAATGTTGGGGTAATAATTATAGCACTGTCTTATTTACGCACATTGAACTTTATTATATTATGTTAAATATTGCAACATGCTTTTTAGTAGCGTCGTTTTCATGTAAACGTTAGACCTCTAGTAGTTTTATATCAAGAAAATTCACACTTTATGTAGTCTTACATGAGTACCTAAGAGACACATGAACTATGCAGCTCTCGATAGTTGATTTTCCCCTCATTGATGATGAACCAAATCCAGATGGAGTAATACAAGAACAAGGAATAAGGATGATGGATGCATTTAAACAATCAATTGCTGAAGCTATATTGCATGCTTGCAATAGTGAATGCCCTTGAGAGTATTATTTGTATTAATGTAATGAACTTTGCTATAAATTATGGATGTGATAGGATTTTATGACTTTACTGATAGTTGCTATCATTATGTGTTTTAAATTAATAGACATAATCAGCAAACCCATCCTTTATTTTGTTTTTGTTTTTCATTTCTTAGGTGTTTCAAGTTTCATCTTTCAAAGATCAACCAATTTCTTATAATTATTCATGGAAAAAGAAAAAAAAAAGGAAAAAACAAATTTCATGGAACTCATTTTATTACTTGTTAACCAAACAGTTTTCTAGGTGAAAATTCATTCTACTACATGCTAACTAAACGCAATTAAAAAAACTTCAAAATTGATTTGCAAAATGAATTTTAAGAACTCATTCCTAATCCGAAATGAAAGCCAAACGAGGCTAGTTTCAAGTGGCGCGAATGGGTGTCACGCCCAGGACCGTGACGAGGCTATCAGCCTATCACTCATACACGTGGCGGAGACAACATGTGCGTTACTGTCCATGACAGACTTGTTCACGGTCAGTCCGTGGCCCGCCTTGCAGTGTCCATAAAGCGCGGTCTCTAAATTGAATGTTTTTTCTAATTTCTATACATATTACAACCTTCGGTGTGTCTTCATTACCAAAAAGGTGTGTCTTCGTTAAAAAAAAAAAAAAAAAAAAAACGAAAAAGGGAAAATTAATGTTTAGGGGTTTTTTATCAAAATATTTAAGATTCAGTTATCAAAATAATAAAATGACACTAAAAATGAATTATGTTGATAAAGGTTTATTGAAAATTAAAACTCAAAACTTTAGTGACTGAATCTTAAATATTCTAAAAAATATCACTAAAAATTAATTTTAAACCTTGGTGATAGCCACCGCGGACATTTATCCTTATCACAAAACAGGCAGAGATACCTTAACAATGGAACATTTAAATTACTTGCATATCCTCGTCCCCTTTCATTGATCTGGATCTTTACATTTGTTTTTTGATATATTTACACTTAGGAATAGGAATGGACGGTTTAGATGTGTAACCCATGAGCTATTAAATAGCTTACACCATTAACAATTTAACACCGGGAATATTGACTTTGTTGTAAATTGAAATCGGTACATTCTTAGTCTTCATTAATTGTCCTCCATTTCCTCCACATCTATTCTATATGAACGGAAGGTGCTTCTTGGGAAGCAGGCCAATTATAAATACGTATCTTTCCAAAAACCCCTTATACATTATTATTAAGATTCATTAATTAAAGAGATATAATAATCATGACTGCTTTAATTCATTTAAAACTTCGGTAGTTACAAAAAACCGTTCTTCCCTTATCTTTCTACGTGCAATACTACATATATACCTTGTTAGTTTCTTATAACACAGTTTATTTATAAATAACTATATATATATATTTCATATCTAACTCAACGAGTATAGAAGAAATTTAAGGTGAACCATTGACCATACATATTATCATTAAAAGGAAACTGCACTCACATCCAGAGAAGAGTTTGGGAAAGAATTTACTTTTATATGATGTATAAGAACCATACATCTCTGTTAATATGTTGCTGAAAAGAAAGAGAAAGACTATTGAACAAAAATCAGTTAAAAATTAGTTATCTCTAACCCCGGTCGACCCGGACCATTTTTTAAATGTCCCAGTGCAGTTCTGCATAAGCGACGTGCTAGTTTGACAAAAGGCCTAAAATGTAGAAAGAGGTGGTGCCATTATGATTTGGGAAAATTGGTTTTTAGTAATACTTTTTCAAAACAATTCAGATTCAGTCGGTTAATTCTCTATAATTGATTTTTAGTGATACATTTTTAAAACATTTGAGAATCACCCTCATTTTACTGTTCATTGAAAATTTCTTCCGAAAATATCCTCAAAAAGAATTACAAACCTCATTCTTAACAAAATGAATGAAAAGGTTTTCAAAGCCTTTTGGAAAAAAAATTTTTAAAAATTAGTTTTTAGTGATACTTTTTCAAAACAATTCAGATTCATTCGGTTAATTCTCTATAATTAATTTTTAGTGATACCTTTTTAAAACATTTGAAAATCACTGTCATTTTACTGTTCATTGAAAATTTCTTCCGAAAATGCCCTCAAAAAGACTTACAAACCTCATTCTTAACAAAAATGAATGAAAAGGTTTTCAAAGACTTTTAAGGGTATTTTGGAAAAATTTTTTTTAATAAACAGTAAAATACTAAAATGACACTAATTATCAATTATTTTAAAAAAGTATCACTAAAAACTAATTACCAAGTATTGGTCAACTGAATCTGAATTATGTTGAAAAAGTATAACCAAAAAGTAAAAACCAATTTCCCCTTGTGATTTCGAGAGGGATTTGACCAAAAAGAAAGGGTAATTAGGGAGGATTAAGTAAATAGGAATCTCATTAAAGACGCCAGCGTATGCCGTAATTCTACCCCCTGGAATTCGGGTGTTCTGGTAATAAGATAGCCCATTCGAGGGCCTTTGTAGTACTTGAGCTTCTGCGGCACTTCACGGTCGCTTGTCTGTCCGGTTTGGCGGATGTTACTTCCAGCCATGGGAGCTCTGCCGCGAAAGGGAGGAAGCACAGCAGACAACAGCGAAGACTGAGTGGGGTCTCTGCCCCAAATACTCCAAATTCTCTCCAAAAAACATGAAAAAACTCCGTCTTGAGTGTCACCGAAATCAAAGTTCTCTCCTTGTTTGGCACTGACATTTCGATCATAAAAAACACCCGACCAGAAGAGTCTTCTGAGACGGAGAGTAAGAAATTTTTTTCTCCGATTTCGCTAGTTTTTTCGGCCTTTTTTTGTTGGCCGATCTCTCCCAATCTCTCCGTCGTCGAGTATCCAGAAGCTTTTGGATGTTCTTGAAGGTTTTCGAGTGCTTCAAAAGTGAAGCTTCTGGTTGAGTAGAATGGGTGGTTGGAGGAGCTTTGATCTGGCACGACGTGGAGATTTTTGTGAAGAACGTTGAATTGGCGGCTGAATGACCGTTTTATATCCAACGTTTTGAAGTTTTGGTAACATATTGTTTTATCCCTTCCGTTTTTTCTTCTTCCTCCTTTTTTCTTACCGAGGAGACTACGTTGAAAATATATTTCTTTATTTAATCATTTTCTGAAGGGAGAAGGAATAACGTAATGAAAAATATCTAGGATTTTGTCGATTCAGTGTCTGCATTTTGTTAATGCTGGGCTGTTCTCGGCTTATTTTGCTGAAGATTTAGAAGAGAAAGGCGGTTTCTGAGAATTAGTTTGGGAAGCAGCTTTGATCCCACTTGAATTTGCATTTTGATAACAGCCATTCCGCTTTGATTTCTACATTTGGGAAAGGATATCTTTTGGTCGTCACTGATTTGAGCTCCCTCTGCTGTAATATTTCGTCTTGTAACGTCTGTTATTCAAACGAGTGCGGGAAAAATGAGCGATTGGAGGTTGATATTCCTGCCATGTTTGAAGATCTGAGTTAAAAGTGATATAAAGGTGGCGAGGCACTCATATTTCAGCTGTTTATCTTTGAACGAAATGATACAGGGATGACTTTGCCTTAATGTTAAAGAATTAAGATAATAGACGTGAAGATGGGGTCTTGGGAACATTTTGGGGAGATTGCAAATGTTGCACAGCTCACAGGCCTTGATGCAGTGCGGCTAATTGGAATGATTGTGAAGGCCGCAAGCACAGCACGTATGCACAAAAAGAACTGCAGGCAGTTTGCACAGCATCTGAAACTTATAGGGAACTTGCTAGAGCAACTCAGAATCTCAGAGCTGAAGAGGTATCCAGAAACCCGGGAGCCATTGGAATATCTTGAGGATGCCTTGAGAAGGTCTTATATCCTGGTGAATAGCTGCCAGGACCGAAGCTATCTATATCTGCTAGCCATGGGATGGAACATTGTATACCAGTTCAAAAAGGCCCAGTCAGAGATTGATCGCTACTTAAGAATTGTACCCCTCATCACACTTGTGGACAATTCCAGGGTCAAGGTATCTGCTCATTTCTTTTTTGTTTTTTCTTGTTTCTCAATTTATGGGTTTGATGTAATTTTCTTGTGGCAGAAACACGGCTTCTTTCTTGGTTATGTCTTCAACAAATACAGAGACACACACACACATAGTTTTCTTTGTTTTTTATACATATGCTTTAATTTTTTTTCCTTGCATTCTTGTTTTGTGGCATCAAGGATTGATTTAGGATGCTATTGTGCTATGATTGAGTAGTTCAACCTCATTCCATTCCTGTTATATTCTATAGTCAGTATGGTGGCGGTGTTGGGATGTTATCCAACACGTGATCTATGAACAGTAGAAGGCAGGATGTGGTGGCAATTTCAGAGTTATAGGCTTATTTTTGCATCAAATGGTGGGGCTTGTTCTTATTTTGATAAGCTGGGGTTTTTACAGTGACCAATTGTCCATAGGATAAGTTGCCGAATAAAAAATCAGAACCACCTGACCTGTTCAATAAAATTATCTTACCAGTGTCCCATAGACAGGAAGACTTGCTTAATGGGATGTCAAATTGAAACAGAGACATGTTATTTATTATTTGCTATGTGCACGATCATGTAGAAAGCCTAGTGCAAAATTTGGCAAATACTTTGTCATGATCAGCCATCCATGGCATGGATGTGGTCCATTCAGTGCCAGAGAAGACCTTGCGCTCAACTTATGTCACTTGTTCCATATCTAATGGGATGGCAAAGAGCCTCATGATCTGGATGAATAGGGCAGTGTCTGATATGCTGCTGGGGTGTGAAAAGCAGAGACACAGGTCAGAAGCCCATGTGATTCCTGCACATGAATACTGCCTGAAATTATTCTCTCATGGGAATGGGTAGTACCTGTTGGAAGTGAAACTTTGCCAAGATTTTTCCCTGTTAAGAAGTAGAGTTCAAGGCTCATGGTGGTAGGGTGGCAATGACAAAAAAATATTCAAATGAGAAAGAAATGGAGAAATATGTAGTCCAACTTATCCTATTTATACAATTCCTTGGATGTTGCTGTCGCCAGATAATTTTTAGTCTCTATTCATTCTTGTCAAAGGTCTTCTTTCCCCATAACCCGGTGAAAAGGAAAGCAAATAAATAAAGAAAGGAGAAAACAAACAGGCTTTGCCACTTAGGTACATATTGCTTGTCATTTATTTCTTGAAGTTGACAAGCACATGTAACTTTTTGAACTAGGAGCATATACTTGCATTTGCATAAATGTAGTGAATTGGATAAGTATATCCTATTTATGCCATTTTGTTGTAATTTTGTTGGCATCCATAATATTATATAATTATATACTTTTTCAAGTGCTGTAATTTTTATTTCTCAAATTGGCAGGAAAGACTGGAATACATCGAGAATGATCAACGTGAATACACTTTGGATGAAGAGGACAGAAAGTTGCAAGATGTAATTCTAAACCCAGAGCCATCTATGAATGACACAATGGTGCTAAAGAAATCTTTTTCTACTTCTTACCCGAACTTGCCTTTTGGTGAAGCACTGCAAAAGGAAAATGAGAAGCTTCAGGTAGAACTACAACGATCACAAGCAAACATGGATGTGGGTCAATGTGAAGTGATTCAACATTTGATTGAAGTCACAGAAACTGCGGCAATTTCTTTACCGGAGAAAACTTCAACACTCAAGAATTCTAAGAAAGTGGACGCCAATAGAGATGATACACATTCTTCTGATGATGTTTATGTTAAAAAAAGTGGGACCCATGTAACTTCAAGGTTGGTTTCCCATTTGGTATAAATTTGAACATCTGTAGCTGTGCTCTTAGACTTTCATTAAGTAGTTGTTGCCCATTCAAGAGAGGAGAGATCTTTGCATGATTTTTACTGAATTATAAAAATCATATGATAGAATTATTAGATAATCTAGTGGGTTTTGGGCAGAAAAATAGTATAAATCAAATACATTGAGGTTATAGAAGGCACGTATGAGGGAGAGGTAATTAGGGTGGGAATGGAGGGTGGAAAAATAACTGAGTCCCCAATAACAATAAGCTTACATCAAATTTTGGCTATGAGTCCTTTAGTCATTATCTTTTTGCTTTAATTATGGATGACTTTTCTTATCATGTTCTAGAATCTAGATAAGGTGCCTTGGTGTATGCTATTTATAGATAATGTAATTTTGGTGAAAGAAAGTAAATTCAAAATTGGGGTTAATATATATATTACTCGGAATCAAAAGGTTTTAAGATGAAATGGATTTGAGATTTAAGTATGTACCTTGTAACTACTCCAAATAATAATAAAGATGAAGCAATCAAGAGATTTATAAAAGCAATCAATTTTGGTGTTGGATTAGTTGTCCATAAAGTGTGGTCCTATAATGAGGATGTTTTGCATAGAATAAGACCTGAATGGCTTAAATGACTGAAGATTTGGTTTTTAACAGGTGAGAATGGAAGCGCATGATTTTGTGTTGTTGATCGTAACTAGTGGGGATAAGGTATTTTGTTCTTGCTATTGTTGTATTAGTCATTCTATGATGTAAGGATCAGAATGTTGGGTGTGAAGAATTAATATATGTGTAACATGAATATATATATAAGATGAATGTTGCTGAGTGATGATGTTAAGATGTATTTCTGGGAAGACTAGAAAAGATAAAGTAAGAAACAAATATGTATGGGAGCATCTAGAGCATCTAGATATTGCACAAATAAGAAGTAAGGTTAAAGAAAGTAGTTTAAGATAGTTTGGCCACGAAGAGTAAAGTACTTAGGAAGCATCTGTGAGACTGTATGGAAAGGTACACATTAACTGATGTGAAAAAGTGAGGACAAGCCGAAGAGGAACCTGGGTGGATTCAATCAAAAAGATTTTGATACTTATCATCCGAATAAAGAAATGGTCTTTGACAGATTTTTTTGTTGTTTAGTTTATGTACAAGTTTTCTTTATCATGTGCTCAACAATATCCCATCCATCTATTCTATGCATTCCTTGAACTTTCATGGATAATAAGTTGCAAGCTAAACTAAATTCTTTTATCTGTGCAATTTTGTGAACCTTGCATGTCAATGATACTCTATTGTTCTGTGCAGAAATACTTCAATGTCTTCGGGACATGATCTGCTATCAACCAAAGGTTCTCGACAGCATGAAGAATGGCAGACAGATCTACTTGGTTGCTGTTCAGAACCTTATTTGTGTATGTTACATGTTTGTGAATTTTCTGGTCCACTTGCTGTAGTTACAACATATATTGAAGTGCATTCTCTTCACTGAAATTGGATTATTCAGATTCTCTGATCCTGTAATGTCAATTTTTTTCTCTTTTCTCTATTCATTCTTAAAATGATTTAAGATTGGAAATATAGCGCTTGAATGTTTTTTGGTCTTTTATTTTTTTAAAACTAAATCAAACTGGGAGAAAATAATCCCTGTTTATTTGATAGTTTGTTTGATTTGTTTGGCCTGTTAATGTTTGGAGAGTACCTTCCAAGGGGCTGAAAGGCAGATTCAATACTTTTCATTTTTCCTTCCAACTTCTAGATTTTAACATGCATCATGAACTGAAACATTAGACTCCTAAGTGATCATTCTGATGCATTAGAACATTAAAAAATCTTTTTTGATAACTTGCAGGTATGAGGACATTCTTCTTCCCTTGTGGAACATTTTCTAAAATTGCGACAGTGGCAACAAACAAGCATACGTGTAAGCTTTTTCCCATATCATTCCTGTCAGTTTTCTCTTGATCACATTTATATGGAAGTTGCAAAATGAGTGACAAGATCCAAAACTATCAATATTGCTGGAATCAACATTATCATCAGTATTAAAAAAACATACAAAATTTTAATAATATTGTTCTTTATGAAAATTAAATTTTGTTTTTGCAAATTCAGTTTTATAGATCATTAAAGTGATGATGAATTTTTAAAATTAGAAATACATATATTACCCTATGGTATCTGATTCCAGCAGCATGAGATGAAGTGTTCATACTCTCGTGTCTCAAGAAAGATGTGTAAGGCCAAGGGACAATAGATTGAACCTTACAATACAAAGCTGAAATACTATGAATTGACCCTAACTTGTTACCTTGTCCAAGTACTTCAAATGAAATATAGAAAACATGATTGTGCAAATCTAAAGCACTTCCTGTAGGTGATTACATTATGATGAGCTAATTGAATAAAAGGCTTGAGGAATGATAGACTATGTCCTTTCCACGTCCTGAGATTCAGGTTTCTGAATTCTGGATTTTCTACTGAGGGCCAAAATCTGATCCTTGTAGGAACTTTAATGAGACATCAATGATTAAATGTGCATGTTACATTAAGGTTATTGATGAAAAAGTAGGTTTATTTGGATATTAATTGTAAGGTGGAAATAGGGCTGGTTGGGTTGGGTTTCATTCAGTTTGGGCTTGGCCTAAATTAAAATCATTAGCCCAAATGGAGCCTGTCCTGAACTGAAACCCAAACTAGTGAGCCCAACCCAAGGGCTTAGGCTTGGTAAAATTAAATGCATTTTCTGCTGTTGATAGAAAATTTGGACAAAAAGAGAGGAAGGAAACTGTTTTGTTATAAAAATGACCTATTTCTTTAGGAACTGGTATGATGGTAAAACCTAAATCCATCTAGATATTTGTTTAAACATCATACATCTTTAGGAACTAGAAAACTTAAATTGCTTGTAAGCTTCTCCAATATTTATTTAATATTTGCTAAAATAAAAGAAAAGCGAATAATATCAATATTAGGAATAGGAATACTGGGTGGGATCAAGTCAAGTCTAATCCACTCAACTTCAAGCATGTCTGGGATATAGGCTATACAAGCTTCAATCCGAACTCAACTTTGGGCTTAAAAAGGAATTTGGATTAGACCCAAATCCAAACTAATTAATATGTTTGGGTTCTTATTTCGGGTGGTCTGGGGCAAAGTGACAGCTCTAATTAATTGAAAGTTCTCTCTTAGACAATTTTCTTGTGTCTTTGATCATCAGCTTCAGCAGAAGCCTGTAATGAGTTGATGGCTTACTCCTTGATATTGGCTTGCTGTTGCTATACTTGCTGTGTCAGAAGAAAGCTTCGGAAGAGGCTGAACATCACGGTAACTTCCCTCTCTCATCACTTCAATAACTGTACATATATACCCTGTAAAGAGAGTTTAACCAAGTGGAAATAAAGGGAAAAAGAACTGAAGAATTTGTTAAAAAAAGTTAAATCTTTCAGCAGTTGGTTACATGACTAGATGATGTGCCATATAATTCAAATTATGACTAGAAAATTCATATAAAAGTACTTTGTCTTTCAAATTTTCATGTAACTCTTGTATTTGACCCACCAACAGTGTATATTTATTATTAATAAAATATTCATACACACTTAATTAATTTAATAATAAACATACACTTAATTAATTCATCAAAAACAGTGTATATTTATTATTGCCAAATATTTTTGTTGCTTTACACCCTGTTTGACAGGGCGGACTGTGTGATGACTTTCTCTCGCATTTGATGTGTTGCTGTTGTGCGTTGGTCCAAGAATGGCGGGAAGTGGAGATACGTGGGGTTTATGGTATTCAAAAAAATTTGCTTGGTTTAATTTTTCAAGTCTTTGCTGATTTGAATCTTAACCGTTCCCGAAAGGTTTAAAAAAAAGCTATGTATGGTTTATGAAATATAACCTATATGCAGGTCCTGAGAAGACGAAAACAAGCCCTCCACCCTTTCAGAACATGGAATCTTAAGCAACATTCGGAGCCGAAAGGACTAGTTCATGAAGGCGAAATCCATCTGATACCTGTAGAGGTCGGAGTTGGTTGTCATTGTTAATTGAATGTGTACTTAGGATTTCTGCTGTTCTATTAATATACCTGTGTAAAGTTTTTTATACAATCACATCTGGCTTGTGATGTATCATGTACTGGTTTTTAGATGAAACGTTTCTTGCAATTAATACTACCTTGATGTTGAAGCCTCATCGTGGCCACTGCCAACAAGAAGGCTAATATGCACTCAGACTGCACGATCACAATGTCTTTAGACATAGAAGAGTCAGGTGAGATTATCTGAATGGCGACCCCATGCTTGCTCCCTCTATGAATGGCGTGTTTTTGGGCATACCGTCGGTCAGATGATCCGGATTAACTTTTTGGCTTTATATTAACCGAATACTGGGGCTATTGATGAACAGTCAAGACAGGTGAAAAAAAAAAGGCTAAGGGTGACGGTGGATTGAGAAAATCATTGTTTTTTCGTCGCAGGAGAGAAGAAATAATAAAAACAGAAACGCTTTAATAGGAAAAAATTCTATGCGTACCCAAAAAAAAGAGTTACCGGAATGAGTATCAATTGATGGGCCAGGATGACGTGTCCTTAAATTGAAAGTTTAGTCTCATATGGGATTACAGGATCATATTTCTGCAGATGGGACTTTACGGGTTTTTGAAAGGAGGCCGCCCGTTTTAAGAGTTTTATCCCTTATTGGCAATACCTTCGTTATCCAGAGCAACGAGAGGTCCAAACGGCTCTGAGTCTCTTCAACGAACACATTTTATCTACATGCTGACAGCCAATGTTCATCTGATCTACCATATTAAACAGTCTCGCTTGATCATCACCGTGGATCACACACACCAAAATTTTATGCGGGTCCGAAAAAGATGGTGATGATTTCTATTCAGATGGTCGCAAGGCTTTATACCCTGTAGTCTGATAGCCCACAAGGACACCAAATCGAGTCCACGCGATCCCAAAAAGCTCCCCCTCGAACCTCTTCTCCCACTCTGAGGTTTGAGCTCGAACTGCGAATTTTCATGGCGACGCCAGTTTCAATGGAGGTGTGGAACCCAAATGGGAAATATAGAGTCATTAGCACCAAACCAATGCCTGGTACCCGGTGGATTCGTCTCTTAATCGATCAGGATTGCCGCGTCGAAGTAATTATTCTTCTTTGAATTTACCAAACACTTTTAAGCTAATTTCTTGAGCTTTTTAACAGATCCTTTCATTAATTTTCGATTCCTTCTTTTCATGTTTAGATATGCACGCAGAAGAAAACGATATTGTCGGTTGAAGATGTACTCGCTCTTATCGGCAACACGTGCGACGGAGTCATAGGACAGGTTATTTCATCTGTTCTTTAACTTTTTCATTGTTATGATTAATAGTTATTGCTTTTCCTTCATTTGGCGCTGTGTGGTTTTGTGTTCAGTTGACAGAAGACTGGGGAGAGGTGCTGTTCTCTGCTCTGAGAAGAGCAGGAGGCAGAGCTTTCAGTAACATGGCTGTTGGATACAACAACGTGGACGTTAATGCGGCTACTAAATATGGAGTAGCCGTTGGGAACACTCCGGTAAGTTCAGCGAGAGATGGACTAAAATAATATTATTTGAAAATCCCATCTGTTTATTAATCTTGTTTGAGAAAACATTTTTTTTCCTATTATGATGCTGAGTTTTACAGTCGCAACTTTAAGATCATCCGTGTTCTTTCTGGTAGGGTGTGCTCACAGAGACAACAGCAGAGTTAGCAGCTTCACTTTCGCTTGCGGCTGCTAGAAGAATTGTTGAAGCAGATAGCTTCATGAGGGCAGGTTTATATGATGGATGGCTTCCTAATCTGTATGATCACCATCTTTGCTATCCTTCAATTGTTCCTCTTTATGGGTTTCTATCAATGACAACTAGCTATTTTCTTTAAGTGGTTTTACATCTCTGATAGGTTTGTGGGGAACTTGCTTAAGGGACAAACTGTGGGAGTGATCGGAGCTGGTCGTATTGGATCTGCATATGCTAGAATGATGGTATTCTCATAACTAGAGAATTGCATTTGTTTCAAGTTATTGACTTATTGCTGGTGGCTTTCACCTACCTACCCTGGCGAAACATCATAATTTGCTTGAAATACTTGGCATTCCAGACTTCAATTTTATTTCCAAGGATGGTTAGGTTTTTTACTTTCATGAATATGGGATTAACCATGTTTGTGTTCTGCTGTAATAGGTTGAAGGATTCAAGATGAACCTGATATATTATGATCTGTACCAAGCAACTCGACTAGAGAAATTCGTTACAGGCATGTCATGGTCACTCTTCTAGGCTAGGAATTCATTGTATCTTGACGCTTATTGTCCATATTTGTTTATTTCCTCTGTGCAGCTTATGGTGAATTCCTGAAAGCCAATGGTGAAAAACCTGTCACTTGGAAAAGAGCCTCAACCATGGAAGAGGTTTTAAGTGAGGCTGATGTGGTAGGACACTTAATTCCTTTAATCTTCTTATTTATTTTATATATCTATTAATCCCAAAAGACATTCGAGATTTCCAGGATATTGGGTGCATAAGTAAATTATATGTGATAACTAATAGAACAGTTGATTGGAAATTCAAGCCAAGTTCAGTATATGTTATGCTGGAATGTATTGTGATGGCACTATTTGCAGATAAGTCTTCATCCAGTATTGGATAAAACTACATACCATCTGGTCAACAAAGAGAGGCTAGCAATGATGAAGAAGGTGAAAGTCTACATTAATTGGATCCTCATTTTCCATGATTCATTTGACCAAATATGGGAACCATGGATTAACATAGAATAATCTTCAATGTAGGAAGCAATTCTTGTAAACTGTAGCAGGGGACCTGTCATCGATGAAGTGGCTCTAGTGAATCATCTTAGAGAGAACCCCATGTTTCGAGCAGGTCTTGATGTATTTGAGGTAAAAAAAAAAAAAAACCAAGTTCACTACCTATGCCCATGTGTCTGGATTCTGACGACAGGGACAGTTCAATGCTAGTCACTGATTTGGTTACCTCCGGCCTTTTTAACAGGAAGAACCTAATATGAAACCTGGACTTGCCGACATGAAAAATGCCATTGTGGTACCCCACATTGCTTCTGCATCTAAGGTAATCTGAGCTTCCCAAGCAATTGATGGTAGAAATAATTTCTTCATGCTCTACCTTCCACCACAGAATGAAGGGTTCAGGCAACAGAGAAGGAATTGAAATGCTTCCACTTTGGTTTCTCAATTATGAAATTGATATGTTTTCTTTCTGGGCTCCTGTAGTGGACTCGCGAAGGAATGGCAACTCTAGCTGCTCTCAATGTCCTGGTATATTAGAATCATATACACGACTGAACAATTTGACTCTTACTATGAATGCTGGAACCAAGTTTCAGCGAAGCTGCTTACAACTTTGGTTCTCAAAGATAAATATTTCTTGCTTCTTATTTGAATTTTGTAGGGGTCGATCAAAGGATATCCAATTTGGTCTGATTCAAACCGGGTAGAGCCCTTCATGAATGAAAACTCCCCACCTCCAGCTGCTTGTCCAAGCATTGTTAATGCAAAAGCCTTAGGTACAGGATCATATCCTTGTGCTAACACCGTAAAAATAGATAAATATTCTTGAGTTGGGGCTTCTCTAATATGACCTCTATTATTCTATTGCAGGCCTAACTTCTTCAAAACTCTAAGCCGGGGATCTGGATCATATGGGGACTTCGCGTCAAGATCATACTATTTTAGAAAGTTACTGGCGTGAAGTATATGTGTTTTCATTTGGAAGAGGAGCGGTTGGAGTGCCGGCTATGTATATTTGCTTCACATATTATCAGATACTACCTCCTTATTTCGTCAAGACACAGATGTGAGACTCAGATAACTCTAAATGCTTGTCCTTGTCGGGTCAGTAATAGGGTCATTCTAGATCCAATCCATTCAGCCTTTGCCTAAACCTGGTAATACAAGCCTCAGAAGGAGTAGAACCAAATGTGGGATGTCAATGGGGTGGGTTAAATGCGTAACCCACCCCATTGACATTCCGCGACTAATGGTTAGGGTTTAGTATTGTCAAAATGGGATTAGGACCCGGTTAAGGTTTAGCCCAACCAATCTAATATTATTTTTGTATATTTACAATACTATTTTCATATATAAAAAATTTTTATTAATAAATATATTATTACTATATATATTTTTATTCAAAAATACTTATTTTGCATTCTATAATACAATTGGTTCAACTCCACCTATCCCGTTACTAATGTGATGGGCGGATTTAGGGTTTGATATTGGCTAAACCATTACGGGGCCTTGAACCAACCCTTAACCCATCATGTTACCATCCCTAGATATTTGGAAGAGGTTTTGTATGACCCACATGTGATCCACATTGGCCATCGGCCGGCCTTGAAAGATTTCAATTGGATGGGTATCGAAAACCTTATCTAAAATAGTATCTAGAATATCTCAAATAAACAATTTCTTCATGCTATATGCACAACCCTAACACGTTACAGATATAAATATTTAATACTAATAAAAAAAATATAATTTATACTATTATAAAGCAAAGAGTAGAAAATATTCTATATAGATTCTGGCTAGACATTTTCGTCGACCAAAAAAATACCCCTACAATTCTACCCAAAAAAAAAAAAAAAAACCCCTACAAAGCATTAAATTATCTTTATGTGCTTAACATCTCTTACGTTCTTAGAATTACTATTCACCTATGCCTAAGTAATAATTTAACCGTGTACATGCAATCCTATATGTCCTACCCCTAGTATATATTAAGTTGAAGCTACTATGAATTCCTATTTACAATGGTAAATAAAGATATAATACATTCTTACAATGTTGAAAAGGTTTCTAGAACTTCTTAGGTTGTCTTTACTAAACAATCTTTTAACTGAAAGAACTTTCGGACATAAAGACACCTCTTCAAATCATCTTTAACAAATATCAAATACTATCTTCCTTCTAATGCAATTCCAGTAAAACTCTTCTCATAAGAAATGATTATCACAAAAGTTCTTCTCTTTCCAACAAGCAACGTAAAATGAAAGACTTGATCTTGCCGTTCTTCCACAAACTTTATTAGAATCACGAGATTTCAATAACATGCGCACCAGGAAGGGAAATGAAATTGTCTGCAAATCTTGCAATTGCATAGCGGTAGCTGCTTTTCACATTTTTTAATGTGAAACAGTTGTTTTCGCATTGAAAAATGTGAAAAGCAATTGCCATTAGATGCTGCTCTAAGGCAGTTGTAAGATCTGCCACAGCAAAGTTGCGGCAGACAATTTCAACCCCTAGGAAGAATTTGGAGCTTCAAATTATGAGAATTCATAATTAATACGATCCTTCTAAATTCTAAAAAATTTCGACTATGAAAATAACTAAGATTTTTTATTTAATAATAAGAAGTGTTATTCAAAGTCAAGAAGGTGTTAAGGTCTATTGTCTTTACATACAAGTTATAGAAGCTCAAGTTATCTCAATTATTTTTCTAATCTTGGATACCCAAAATATGTATCAAGAAATCTAGTTAGGGGCACGGAGAGTTCACCTCAACCCGCTCCGAATTCGTCCTTAATTCATTAAAATTTTATTTTTCATATATACCATGAATAAAATATATATATTATAGATAAATATATTACTAATTTATATATTCCATTTAAAAAATTCATGTGTTTATGTTTTATAGTACAGCCGGGTCAAGTCTGACCTGCCCATTACCGACCCAATAAGGTTAGTTTGGGTTTGGTATGGGGCCTATGGGCTATAAAGAGTACGGCCGGATCCCAGTTTTACAAGTCGGGTTACGAAATGCCAACCAAGTGCCAGTTGGACTTCGTGTTCCGTCAGAATTAGAAACACAAGTTCTACCAGGAGGACGGAGGAGGAAAAAGAAAATCCAAAAAAATCTATAAATAGTGTATGAGGCTTTCACGCCTCTTCAGTTTTAGTACCGACGAATTCGCTCCTCTTTGTTTTGTTATCTCTCAGAAAATTTAGGGTTAGGGTTTCCGACTTCTAGGGCTTTCAACTACTGTGATCTGTTGTCGTTTTTCTTTGATCGTCAATCGCCATGTCGTCGAAGAAAATCACATTAAAGAGCTCTGACGGAGAGACCTTCGACGTGGACGAGGCCGTGGCCCTCGAATCTCAGACCATTAAACACATGATTGAAGATGACTGTGCCGATGACGGGATCCCTTTGCCTAATGTGACCAGCAAGATCCTATCCAAGGTAATCGAATACTGTAAGAAGCATGTCGAGACACCAAAGAGTGAAGATCGTGCCGTCGAAGAAGAGCTTAAAAATTGGGACGCCGAGTTTGTCAAGGTCGACCAGGCTACCCTCTTCGACCTAATATTGGTAAAGGATTCTCCCATCTTTTTAATCTTGTTATTAATTTGTAGGATTACTTTTATCTTGCCTTTGGAGGTGTAAATACGGCTCCAGAGGGGTTTCTCATTAATTCTCTTGAAGCTTATTATTGTTTCTCCTTTTCCTGTTGGAAGGCCCGACGTATGTTATGAGAATAGGTCCCCAAAGTAATTTGCTGTTTGTCTTGCCTTTTGTTCTTTGAGATGTGATTATTGGTGTGTGCTCTTTCTATGTTCTTATGATATGCAAATAAAACACGATGAAGCATGACCGTAACTGCAGCTAGTTTGGTGGCGTTCTTAAAGAAGTTTTTCTAGGTTTTTATCAGAAAAGCAATTTTCTTATGCACATGTAGTTCAAAATATTTTAATTATTTTGAAACTTCAGCAAAATATTTTTCATCTGCATATTAATAGAATAGTTCTCATTAGTAATCTTTTTAGCTATAAAAGCGATGAAGACCCTTTTTCCTCTTTAGCATCTTGCTGTGACAATAAAACCGGGGGCGGCTCAAACTTTTTGGGGGCCTTAGGCAAGGTCATAAAAATGAGGCCTTTTAATTAAAAAAATTAGTATTAAACCATAAATTTATTTCTTGCCTTTTTAAATGCAAACTTACTAATTATACTTTTGTATTCAAGTTTAGCCAATAAATCATTTTCAATAGATAAAATTGTTAAACCGTTTAATCTATCTTGACACATAGTTGTTCGTAAATAATTTTTTATAATTTTTAGTTTTGAAAAACTTCTTTCTACTGATGCAACTGTAACAGGTATAGTAAGTAATATTCTATATGCAATAAAACAATCAAGTTCTTTTATTAGACTAAGTATTTCAATTGGAGTATTAATTTCTGTTTTTGCAACTTCTTTTAAAACCTTTAATTCCGAAAACAAATCCAAACCATCAATATCAGAATGCATGTCGTGCTTAAGAAAAATTTTAAGATCAAGACATTTTTTTTTTAAATCACAATCAACAAAAGAACTTAATCTGTCAAGACCAAATAAAAAACCAAAGATATCATCATACTTTGAAAATAGTTCAAATCTATCCTGCATTGAAGATATTGCATGATCTACTATGTAATAGAAATAATCAATTTTGAAAGATTCCTCTGCAGATTTCATAATCTCATCAGCATTTTCATTTTTTTCATCAAATTGCTTTTTCCGATGAATGATACGCTTTTTACAAAATGTTGGTTCTATTTCCATTTCTAGTGCAACTTGTTTAGAAAAATCTAAAGCGGAATTGAAACCATTTTCTCTAAAATTTTTGAAATAAGAAATAAGTCCCTTTAATTTATCCATAGCAAGATCTATACGCATATTTTCAAGTTGTAAACTCTTACTAACTAAATTTACAACAAACAATATATCATACCAAATATTCATTTCTAATAAAAATTCAAAGTTTTCCATTTCATAGGTTGCTAAGCATTTAGCTTCACTCCTTGTTTTAGGATCTTCACTAACTTCTGCTAATTTTAGTAAAGCATCCCTAATTTTTGGGACTTGAAATTTTAGAGCTTTAACACTTTCAATACGACTTTCCCAACGTGTTTGGGACAAAGGCTTGGGAGTCTAAGTAATATAATCTAATAAAATTTTCCATCTTTTTGTTGGAGAAGCAAATAAAGAATATATACGTTGTACGACACCAAAAAATGATATTGCTTTAGAGCATGAATTAGTCATATCACAAAGAACTAAATTCAAACTATGGCAGCCACAAGGAGTATAAAATGCTCTAGGATTCAAATCTAAAAGCCTCTTTTGCACACTTTGTTTGTTACCTTTCATGTTAGATCCATTATCATATCCTTGTCCTCTAACATCATCCAAATCAAGATCATGTTTTTTTAGTATACTCAAAAGTTTATCAAAAAGTCCCTTCCCCGATGTGTTATCTACCATCAAAAACTTTAAAAAGTGGTCATTAATCTTTATTGGACATACAGAAGTATCAACACACCGTAATATAACAGTCATTTGTTCTTGATGGCTTGCATTAGGAGTACAATCAAGAATAACTGAGTAATACTTAGCTCTTTTGATTTTCATGATGATCATATTTTTGACTTCATCGGCTAACAACAAGATCAACTCATTTTGTATGTTATGTCCCAAATAATGATTATGAATATCATGCACTTGAATATGTCTAATATGTTCTTGCATTATAGGGTCAAACTCTGCTATCATTTCTATCAAACCTAAAAAGTTCCCATTATTATCTTCAAATAATTTTTCTTTCTTTCCTCGAAATGCAAGATTGTTTCTAGCTCATGTCTTCACCACAGCAATGATTCTAACAAGAACTTTTTCCCAATGTTCTTTCTCTTTATTAATTCGATCTTGGACACTTTTATCAATTGTCTCATTTTTTGACAATCTCTTTTCCAAGTCAATCCATCTAGTCATATTGATAATATGCTCGTTAGATATTTCGCGTGACTTGAGCTTTTTTCCAAGATTTTTCCAATCTCTATTTCCTTCATTAACTAATTGACTTGTACTATATATTGAGCTAAATAATTTACAACAAAAACAAAATACTCTATCTTTATCGATTGAATACACTAACCATCTCCTATCTTGCTTTTCCTCATTTGGTAGTCTACGAATATAATATTCTTTTGAAAAATGTCTATTATTTTCATCATTTGGAAACTCAATATCATCAATTTTAATTAGACCTTTTTCTACTAATATATCTCGTAACTTTATATCAATTTCCTTCCAATGTCCAGGATCACAAAAATTTAAAATCTCATCCTTTCCTAGCTCCATTGATATATTATCGACATAACATTATTGATCATTTGGATTGTCTACAAGTGCCTCCTCAATAATTTGTTCCTCAATTTCATTTTCTTGTATCACATCAACATTATTTTCTAAGTTCTCCCCTTGAGTCACGTCAACATTACTGTCTAAGTCCCTCCTAATACTTGGCTCTTCACCAATTACCTCTTGATTCGAATTTTGTTCACTTTTATCAACAAAGTATTTGTTCAAGGCCCCTTTTTGAGATTTTATAAAATTTTCTATTCTCCTTTTTTTCTTAAGTTTTTCATACCCAGATACATATTTTCTACCCGTCATCTCAAATATTAAAAACAAACAGTAAATAGAAGAATATAAAATATTTTCTAACTAGTGATGGAAATCAAATGAAGAACAAGATCAAATGAAATAATAATCACACTTACGATAGATAGAAAAAAGAAATTGAAAACAACAAATAATGAAATCTAATATGTGCAAGAAGAAGAACTTGTCTATTTGAAATTGAGACAGGCTTTCAATCCTTTGTTCTTAAAGCGATTAGTGCTCTCTCTTGGTACTTTGCCTCATCAATGGTTGGAGACCTTTTCCGATAAGTCAGTAACGTGCACTCGAATACAAGTCCAAAAGCAAACTCAATAGCAATGTCCCTCACTCATTCTTTGATTTCAGAAGCGAATAAGAAGGGAAAATTAGTAATGTCACTCTTTGATTTTAAAAGCAAAAAAGAAGAGAACATGGGTGTGAGAACATGAGTGTTTTGTTTTTCATAAAACATAAAAACCCTAAGCCCCTTTTTCCCTTTTAAAAAACAAGAGAGAGAGAGGGTTTCCACGAGTTACTCAAAAGCTACTAAACCTCTCTTAACTCTTAACATTAATAAAAGGGGTAAACCATGTGTGAGGCCCTCATAGTTGGGGGCCTTAACGTTTGAAAAACTTTCTAAAAAACAAGAAAACGTTAAAAATGGAAAACGAAATAGCCTGTGGGCCTTAATGGCTTATTGTTTTAGAAAACAAAACGGACACTTAAGAAAAACATATTTAAAAAATGGGGCCTTCCTACTTTGGGGGCCTTAGGCGGTAGCCTAACTTGCCTACCCCTTTGAGCCGCCCCTGGATAAAACTGTCCCGGCATTTTCTTGATAGGCTAGATAGTTTAATATTTATAATTATGTGTTAGATTCTATCGTCCTTATTTCTTTCACTGTTTTCTCCTTTGTTGGCACAATTAAGTTTATATAAACATGACTATTAAATATCAAGGATTGTTCAAATTGATTTGTTTCTTGGTCTGTTTAGAACTGGCAAGGCTTTGTAGCATCAGGAATCATATTGAGAATTGAAAGGGGTTTTAAATTAGGATTGTACTTTTGAATCATGAATTATAAGATCCACTGATTTATTTTATCTCAACTTCTTGTAAAACCAAAAAATCTATAAATACAAATAATCCACAGATTTCCTTCCATCTATCAAGCTCTCATCGCTTGGAAATGGAGGAAAAATAAAGGCAAAAGAAATCTAATATAGAACTTATGCCTAGCTAGCTTTCATAGCTTGGAAATGGAGGAAAAACAAAGGCAAAAGAAATCTAATATTGAATTTATGCCCAGCTGCTATTATGTGGGAGCTTTGGGTTGAGAGGAACGGCAGAATTTTCAGAGGGATGGAAAAGAAGGTGGGAAAACCTGTATCAGATGACCATACATCTCATTTTCTTTTGGCCTTCGGTGCTTCCAGATTTCTCAAATATATCTCTAGAGGACTTCTTTAAGTTCAACACCTTCTTAGATCTCTGATGAAGGGTTTTGTTTTTTTTGCTATTGATGGGGGATGCCACATTTTGTGGATATCACCCATCTATATTCATCTTTGAAATTACCTATCAAAATAAATCTAAATAATCCACTAAATTTGTAATTAGCAATAATTGACAAATTTTGGCTTGCAGGGTCCCATAGCTTTGTTAAAATTAAATACTCTATTTTAAAATTGACTTAACACATTCTATTGAAGAGCCAATCACTAAGTAAAAGCAATAAATCAGGCAAATAGAAGATTCAGTGCTGGAAATTTTTTTTAGCTTGGCTTGGAATGTGGTATGAGAGACCTTCTGCACTCTCTACTCTCTAGTACCGGCCAGTCCAGTTTCTCTGCGTAAAAATGAATCCCAAAATCAATAATAAAATAATTCTAAAAGCCTCAGCCTGTCTCTGTTATGCCTGGTTCTTTCATTTTTTTGTTGTCTGTTTTATTGGTGAAAATTCTTGCAGTCATTGTATCTATATTTGGACATTTTGCTCCCTGTTTTTTAGTTTTGTAATAAAAAAACATAAAAAAATTTACATCACAGAATCAATTAAGTAAATGGCAGTATAATCATTTTGTGCACACACAGAAATTAAGAACTGGGCCTGTCCTGGCGTTACCATGTTTAGTCCAAGTTTGGCTCCAATGATTTTGGGGTTTACAAACCAGGTTGGGCAATTTCCACCCATAGGAAGAATGAATTTTCATATCGTTGGGAAAGTTGCTTGATAATGTCACGAAGAAAATCCCATTTGAGATTCAAATAAAAAAATTATATGTAGTTAAAAGATCTTTGATATAGAGAAAAAGAAGCCAACAAACAGATTTGAATTCCAATAACCAAGCAGAAAGTTAAGTGGTCTTTGTAGAATTGGGGCTTTGGTTCTTTATGTTAGATTTTATTTTTCTAAGAAAAAGCTTTTTATTCTTGAAAACTAAAAGAACTATAAGGAGGTTATGTCATATATACATACTGATATTATAGTATTATAGTTGATGTAAAATAGTGCCTATATAGAAACACATTTTCTAAAATTTGGAGGCAATAGTTAATGTTTTTAAGGAAATTGGGCTCTTTCTGTTTACTTGTTTCCATTGTTTTGGACTGGGTGTCAGATTAATTGACTTGGTGATATCCATAGCCCCGTTTTGTCACAATTTTGGGTCAATGCAGACTTGTAAAATTGATTACCCAGATTGTACATGCTAAAATAACTTGAACACCAGATGGTTTCCGCTGCAAACCAGACTAGTATAATGAATTAGAAAAAGGAGAAAAATAACCTAGATTTGTGAAGAATCTGTTAGATAACCCTACTCAGGGAAGCAGATATGAGAAGTATTTCATTGCAGAAATAGCTACAAGAAGGCAGAAAGATGAGAGAGAAACCTAATGCTAAAGCTAAGTTGTAAATTAATTGGAAATAATCAAAACCCTAAAATAAGCTTGAGAGAGTGGGGAAGGGTTTCATAAATGCACTGATCCAATTTGATCTGTCGGTAAAACTGGGTTGAACCAAATCGGGTTGAGCATTGGTTTTTTGAATCATTCAATTGGAAAGTTAATCTCATGATTTGAACTTGACTTGCATGAGTCAACCAGATTCTTGTGTCGATGATTTGCTTTTTGCATTGGCTCACTGCACATGTGAACTTTGTGATTTTACTATCAGAGGATGGTCACACCAAGTTATTGTAGAAAACATAAAAAAAATTAGCTGTTTATTTTTGCAAAGTTTTACTTGGGTGTTTTTCAAGTTGAATTAGATTTTCTGGATTCCATTCAGAAGTATAACTTATTGAATTGAAAAAATTTATAGGACTATAACAATGCTTGATTCCATCTTGGATGTTAATTACTTCGTTAAGAAGTAATTCGTTGGTTTTAAGAAGGATATAACAAACCTGATCTCTTTTCTTCTTTCATTTTAAGTCTGGTTATCTGTTTGTGCAATAATAAGGAGTATCTCTTTACATGATCCAGCAGTCACTATTGTGGACTTCAAATTCAGTGATCGGATCTCGAACCTCACAAAAATTAAATTGAATTCACTATTCCAAAATCTATCAACATAATTTTGGAATGGAGATATGGCTGTGGATTTCCAGCCAGCTGGTGACCCCGGGCCCCCTCCCTTCTTCTTCCTCTCTCCCCCTACTCTTCCTCCTCCTCCTGCCCTGAAATGCTATTTAGAATGCTGGGAGATGCATGAGGATAAAAATCTTGGTCATGAGCTGGAGACATCTTTTAGTTTATACATTCTTTCATGGTACCACTCTTAGTTTACTTTCTTTAATCCTGAATACAACAAGCTTATGACATTAAACAACCGACCAAATATATATTAAATTTTGAAATCACAGTTATTTTCACATATGGAGAAAGTCCAATCCACTGGAGTAGTAGGATGCATTGATAGATGGGTGCCAAAATGGCTTGCCCAATGGATCCTTCATTGATGAGGAGACAATATTGCCTTGTCATCCCTAAATATTAGGCATATATTCCTGTGTGTTGGGAATTAATAGGGTTGGGAAAGTCAAAGGAACTGCTACCCTTTTTAAGAATTATGTCTTGGTCACTTTAGTGTTATTTACTGAAACTTTATGTAAATGTGGTGTTTTGACTCGTATCTACATGTTTCATGTTACAAATTTCCATTAACTGTGTTGAATAATATATTGTAAAACACTGATTCATTTCATACTTGTTACATAAATTGATGTGTTATTTCTGGCATACTAAGGGACAATAGTCTCCATGCAGATGATAAATTACAGAGCATGCTTTAGGCGTACTACTCTTTGCCTCTTTTTGTATCCGTCTTTTTGTCCCCAAATGAATGAGCGACTTTGTGTCTTTTAATGACTATTGCAAGATGCCACTTATGTTTTGGTGATAGTTTTTCTTGGTTTTTGTCACCATTATTGTGTTACATTTATTGTTTGTGTGTTTTGAGTTAGATATCTATTTTGAATTTTGTAGTCAATCTTTTAAAGGCCCAAGTGTATGTTATTACGAGTTTCTGGTGTTTAAAGTTGATCTCTCGATCTTTTAAAGGCCCAAGTGTTAGGTTTTCCATGTTGATAGATTTAAATCAATATGAGAAATCTGCTTGTATTTTTGTGTAGACACTCAAGTGAATGCCTATGGTATCAGAAGCTTATTTAAATTCTCTATTTTCTGTTGCCAATAAGAAATGTGCATGTCATTTTATTGGTTTGGCAAATTTAAATTCATTTCATTGTGTATTAAGACTTGCCCTTGTGTGATTTTAGTAGTCATATCTTAGCTGGTAAGATTGAAAGGGTGGCCGGTTTACTTTTGTGTAAACATGTGTTGATGTGAAAAATTTGGCGGTTGACTGTGTTTAGTAACGTGTGTTTAGCCTAACCATTTATTATATGATAATTGCTGCGAATTTCTTCCATTCTCACAATGTGCAAGTGCTTATATTCCTGCTTCCTGTTGTCATGGTGCGTGTGATATTTTGCTGATCAGGCTGCAAACTATTTGAACATCAAGAGTCTGCTGGATCTAACATGCCAGACGGTGGCAGACATGATCAAAGGGAAGACTCCAGAGGAGATTCGCAAAACATTTAACATCAAGAATGACTTCACCCCCGAGGAAGAAGAGGAAGTCCGTAGGGAGAACCAGTGGGCATTCGAGTGAATGGAAAAGAAGGCCATCGAGGTTTGATTTAAATCTGGTTTTTTGTGTCTTTTATAGGGGCATCTAATGGTGAAGTAGTTAGGGCAGACATTGTCATTTGGGTCACAAATATGTGGTAAGTAACTGTTGCTATTTCCTTTTAAACTGTATATAGTGGGGTTGGTTGCGGGTCAAGAGACGCTGCGAGGGTACTCGAATGTCTGATCTAGTTGTTTTTGTTGATGCTACGTGTCTTATTGCTACTCTTTTCTTTTTTTTGGTAAGGATAATATGGTGGCTAGTGTACCGTCATTTTATATCATTCGTGCCTTTTGAGTTTCTATGACGGTTCTATGATTTTTAGAAGCTTCTACATGAAAAGCAGAACCCGAGCCTGGATTGGGAAGGTGATGGACAGGGCAAGTTCGGTAATACGACTTCTGGAGTCTGGACAGTCTGGACGGCTGTTACAGCTCTTCCCATCTAATTCAGGAGAGAGGCGGGGCAAAATTGGCATACTCCCTATAGTTAGCTTTTGGGGTTTTTACGACCTTAGGCTGAGTCTTTAAAACAAGTTTAAAGTATGTCTTTCAAAGTTATTAAATATTGCTAGAATGCAATGGTACTTTCGTAAAATGAATTTTCTAAATCCAAAACGGGTCTGTGAGGATGATTCCTCTCTTTGGTACAATTTTTGAAACTCGTTATGGTGAAACTCACCCTAGGCCTTGGAACAATGATTTCCTAGAATTAGATCATGAGAAATCTAGTTAATTTATTTTGAGTGCTATTTGAGTGCAAACAGTGTCTTATGTCTTATTCACTTAACCTAGATCATTAGAATATTTAAAGATAATTTATTTTAATTAAACCTCTATGTTATGAAAGGGGAATTTATTTTAATTTATTTCTGCACTATAAAGAAGTTCCAGTGAATTATTCACTTATATTTCTTGTAAATCCATAGTCTTCCTTTACGATCGTATGACATTAATCATGCAGCTTCAGCGATCTTTAATTTCTTCCTCCATTGTGGATTCAGAAAACACTTGGAAGCCACAGCATCTAATTATTTTGTGTCTACCTCCTAGAAGCGTTACAGTGAAACTACACAAGCTTCAGGGGTACACGATCCGGGAGTACAATTACAGATCACAGTGATCAGTTGCTCACCACGAACACTGTTCGGACTTTATACTTGCCGTTTGTCCATGTTATGGACCCAAATGCATTATCTTTCAGTGAAGAAGTTGATGAGAATGTGACGTCGTAGCTCAGCTTCTCATTGTTCTTTGTGAACTGCAATTTATCTGGTACCACCTTCACATCCAGTCCTGGTGCCGATTTCACAGTAGCAATGTATAGAGATTCTTCGTCACCAACATTTGTGACCGTCCTACTCACTTTCCTGTTATTTCCCCCTTTTAAATTGGAGATAGCTATTGAAGGGTAGTTGAGATCGGAGATGAGATCTTTGTTAGAGTTCTTGGGGCATGCGAATCCAGCAGGAATATTCGGAGATATGCGCCTGATGGTCGAAAGACCATAGCCATAGTTGCATAGAAAGAGCAAGTAGTCATTTGTTTCCGTCTCGTATACTAGCCCGGGTTGTAATGATCCAGATGGACTAACCTCCCCACTACCGTAGTCAAAAGGTGTAGCCATGGAGCCTGAATCTGTTGTGAGAGGAGCCCTTTCACTGTTCTCTTGCATTGCTGTATCGATAACCCAGGCAAGCAAGTAGCACATATCAATCCTCAATTTTAAAATCATCAACAACTCGGTTCATCTTAATTCATACTGGTTCCTTACCTGTAGTCATTATGGCTGATCTGATTGCAGAGGGACCCCATGTGGGGTTCTTAGACTTCACAGTCGCAGCAATTCCAGAGACGTGCGGGCATGACATGGAAGTTCCTGATATCACATTGAATTGTGAAGGCTTCTGGCCTGGTGGAGCGTCTGATGAGTCATTTCCAATCCAGGCTGCAAGAATGCTCACACCCGGTGCGGCGATGTCCGGCTGCAACAACTCAATTTCAGCATTAACCCATTAGCCATCTGATCTTACTCCAGAAATGACACCAAACAACAAAGAGACAGTAGCTTTTACCTTGATAAGGTTATTTGTGCCAAATGAAGGGCCTCTGGACGAGAAGTAGGCCACTGTAGGTGCCGGCTTATATTCTGACATGGTCACTGTTGGCAGAATTGTTGCAACTGGGTTTCTTCATATACAGATATGTTCGTCGACCGAAACAAAAGAGACTCGTATCAGATTTTAACAAAAATGGGTAGATTGAATTGAACTAATAACAATTGAATTCATTGTTTAACTTCGGCTCTCAATTGCGTGACATAGGAGTAGTGGGCTTACCTCGTTGAATTGATATAAGAAAGTATAGTAGCAGCATCCTTTGAAGTGATTACAGTCATGGGAAAAGGGCCGTAATTAAAAGCAATCGCTCTTTTCACATCGTCAACTAACACCAAGCCAACCCCTCCTATGCTCTTCACACCCACCAACTTTTCCTTTTTCGTGTAAGTTTCATCTGAATTTTCACATACAACAATCTTCCCTTTCAACATTTTTCCATCTAGTGCATCAGGGTTGCAGTTTCTGAACAGAACCAGGTATAATTTGATAGTTCAGACTTCAAAAATTAATATATGACACTACCTAGCTAGCTAGGAGATAATAATAATTATTTGATTTGATGTTGATTTTTACCTTGCATCAGAGTCGGTTGCCGAACTTGCTTTTGCTGAGCTACCAGAAATCAAGGGATATATGGGAGAATTTTGTAGATTGGAGAAGTTTATTCCTTCGCCCTGTAATTACAAAGCAAAATGCACGAAGCTTTGGTGTTAGGTTTAATCTGCCACTTCGTCGTTACCGTGGCCAGGTGCATCTAAAAACACATTGCAGTGACAATTTGCACAAACATGAAAGACAAAAGGATTATCATGGATTGAATTAGTTAAAAAGGAATTTTACCTTGATCACCTTATTACCGCCCAAAACCACATCGGACTCCAAATCACGGTCAATGGTGGTGGCAGCAACGGTCAAGATCCAAGGAGCTGCGTTCACAACCGTTTGAGGGGTGGGCCCATCATTACCTGCAGAGCAAACCACGGTGATCCCCCTCTCGACGGCATGGAAAGCTCCGATAGCTATCGGATCGGTCGAGAAGTCCGGCATCAGGATCGGCGATGCACCGAGTGACAACGATATCACGTCAGACCCGTCGCCGATCGCATCATCAAAAGCAGCCAGGATTGCAGAACCACGGCATCCTTCAGACGTGCACACCTTGTAGACGGCAACTCTCGATCCCGGAGATCCACCCTTGGCCGTCCCTTCAGCTAGCCCATAGTACGATGCACCGGCAACACTGCTTCCGGCTGCTGTCGACGCCGTGTGGGTCCCGTGGCCGACCGTGTCTCTTGGCGTCTGATCGTCCGAGTCACTACTCTCCTTATTGTAGTATCTTGCTCCGATCAGCTTTCTGTTACCGCACCGAGAAACAACAAAAGATTTCAAATTTGAGAGATTTTCACGAAATCACGAAAATACCCTTGCATCGGCTTTTAATTACCTGTTGCAGTTGGATGCTTTAAAATTATGTGCTTCCATGCACATTCCTTTCCACCGAGACGGGATTGGTCCTAAACCTTTGTCGTTAAAACTCTCGGACTCCGGCCATATTCCTGCTCCCAGGATGGGTGCATCAGATGTAACTAAGGATCAGTACTCATTAATTAACCACAAAACTAGTAAAAATAGAACAAACATGGATCACAGTCAATCTTGCTGCAGCTAGCTAGCTGGTTTCGATTAATTACTTACCTGTATCCAGGATTGCAATAATGGTGTCCGATCCTTGAGGTGATGAGTCTGATCCTGGGGTTGAGTCCTTCGCTGGATCAGTCTCAGATTGCAAGAAGTCCCAGGATCGAGTTGTGTGCAGTTGTAGAATGGGATCGGCAAACACCGAGACAACTCCCGGTTTCTGGGCGATCATGCGAGCTTCTGCTTCCGATAAACGAGCTGCGAACCCTGAGAACGCATGTTGGTAGCGATGCAACAGTGTATTTGTATTCCTAATTTCCATTAAAATCAAGAAGAGAAAATATCTATCAAATTATCCTCTGCATATTACATGAAGGTTAGAACCGTAATTGTAGGGTGACTTCTGAATTCTGACTTTACTAGACAAGATCGTAAGAAAGACGAGGACAAAATTAGCCCTGGAGTTCAGAAATTGAGCTGCTTGTTTGGAACCTAAAACCACTCGTCAACCACATAGGATTAGTTGGGCCCATTTCTTTGGCCCATCCTTCATGTAGCTAAAGTCCAATTCGGTCCAATACAAAACTAATTCCTAATCATCACCATAGATAGGTGGTGAAACTAGGGCTGGCAATGGGTCGAATACGGTATGGATCTACCATGATCCGAATTTGAACTGAAAATAAAAATCCGATATCCGAATTCGATCTGAAATCCGACGAATATTTTATAAGTGAATTAGAATTTATATACTGCATCCGAATTTGAAATTCGACCAAATAAATAACCGAAATTCGAATCCGATCCGAATTAGATCCGATTTGAACTTAAAACTCAAAAGTCAAGTTTAACTATTAAAGCAAATTTTAACTATCAAAATTAATGAGCCATATAAATATTAAAGCAAGACATGAGTAAGGATAGTTCAACCATGATTTATACAAAGTTTACTAGTGGTTTAATGAAAAGTATATATTGATTTCGGTTCGGATCGGATATGGATAGATTCGAATTCGGATCCGAAATCCATATTCGAATCACGGATCTATATCTCATATCCGAATTCGAGATTTTCGGATCGGATTTGGATATATATCCTACCCATTGCTAGCCCTAGGTGAAACTAGAGCATGAAAAACTAATAAAGCACAGCCATGGCCATCAGTGATTATAGTTATCAAACCTTTTGAGTGTCGAATAGAGAAGGTGGGCAGGATCCTCCCTCGCCGAACGTGGTGGCGAAGTGGCGCCTCCCATGTACACGATATAAACTTGCTTCTTCTCACCTTCCTTCCCTCCCGATACGAGCGCAGTTGTTGAGAGTAGAATGAAGAAGAAAGAAAGAAGGAAAAGGGAGACGCTTTTCATGTCTGTATTGATGAGCTGATCAGAAGAATGTAGTGTGGCTCTCCTTTCTCAACACTTCAATTTATAGAAGGGTACGTTTACGGTAATGGTGGGGGTCTGATGCGTACGCGCACTGGAACGAAGCACATCCGCGGAGCCGCTGAAATCCACCGAAAGTGCGCAATCGTTTTATTGGTCAATGTCGATGGTGAGGATTGGTACACTGTGGTGGTGCGGTAGTAGTGGTGAAAGCATTCCCCTGCTGCAGCAATTTTACCGAAAGTGTGTGCGGCACTTCCGCATAGATTTAATGTAACCACTCACCCATGCGATAGTTATGTGGGAAGAAGAAAGAAAGATTTCACCGACTCTATTGTCGTAACAGATTTTATATAGTCTTGTCTGAATCCTGGTTCCTTGTGGCTTTTATGTTCTATGCAGACATCCGTATAGCTTAATGACCAGAATGGGAAAACCTTTGAGGTTCCTTCAATCTAACGCCAGGAAGGGTTAACAAAACTTAAAAGAGACGTGTTGCTGAGTGGCTTCATACTTGACTGATCATCATATACGCACGAGACAAGAAAGAGAGATAGTGGGAATCTGACACTTCACATTCCTTTGAAAATCATATCATTTAGCGCACACCCCCATATCTTCCATGACTCTGTGCGATTTGAAACGCACCGTTTTCCTCAGGGGAAATTGGTTTTTAGTGATGTTTTTTCAAAATAAATCAGTTTCAGTCGGTCAATTTTTAGTAATTTGTTTTTAGTGATATTTTTTAACATAATTAAGAATCGGTGTCATTTTACTATTCATTAAAAATTTCTTCCAAAAATGCCCTCAAAAGATTTTAAAAACCTTTCATTCATTTTGTTATGAGTGCAGTTTATGAGTCTTTTTAAGGGCATTTTTGGGAAAAAAAATTTATAAAATAATAAAATGATACCGATTCTCAATTATATTAAAAAAGTATCACTAAAAATCAATTATCAATAATTGATCGATTGAATCTAAATTATTTTGAAAAAACATCACCAAAACCAATT
The DNA here is from genome assembly GCA_947561395.2 of Buxus sempervirens. NCBI lineage: Eukaryota > Viridiplantae > Streptophyta > Magnoliopsida > Buxales > Buxaceae > Buxus > Buxus sempervirens. Next base: position 41,059,007 of record OX387190.1, read on the forward strand.
TTCCCTCAGGTTCTTCCATGAAGATGATCAGGGTACCCCATGTTTGCCCAAGAGTATCCCGTTGTTTGCCAGAGGTACCCCCATAAACTGGGGGTATCTTCCTGCTTCACAGAGGATCTTATTCCCCCAATTACACCCCTACTAGACTGTACCCATTACGGTAAAGTGCTGCACCTTTTACACCGGATTTTGCTGCAGGGATCATCCGAGCAGAATCCTTTTAAGCTGTTTTTTCCCTTCAATGAAAAGGGCATCTATAGCTACCATTTAGAGGACTCCAAAGCTCTCAAACCCATTATACCAATAGTGCCTAAATTGCTGGCAGCAACGATTCACAATCAGAGTTGTTTTTACACGGCAAATCTCTGTCCCTGTGTAAACCATCCAATAACAGCTCAAACCACTTTCTGTTGGATAAACGATAACAAGAACAGAATGCCTTTTTACAACTAGTTGGATAAACGAATCTTGATTCTACCCTAAATCTTTTTAGCGCTTCTTTTGCTCTCTTCAGTCCTTCAATGAATACTTCCTCATAGCTTTTCTTTCCTCTCCTTAATTCTTTGATTTAAATGCCCAAAACAACTCAAATCACTTTCTCTTGCATTAAAAAACATATGCAAATAAGAAAATTTTATCAATATCCATTTGCAAAACTTCAGAACATTGCTCAAGTACACCAACTTACAATGACTTGTCACAAATTTTCAGCTTCCACCCTATCCTCTTTCTTAATTGGAGTCCATTCTCCAGAAAAAAATTGTCACTGGTTCCAATTTTGGTTCAGGGATCTCTCAAATATAATGGAACAATATGGATACATGAATATCTACCATCTTCAGGTCAATTGAATGATCCAGATAGGAAAAATTGAAATATTCATTCCCCACATTTTAAGGCTTCTTTTCTGGCATCGATCAATACACAATTATGTCCAGACCAAAACATCGGAAAGGGCAATACAACCATGAAAGAAAAAAAAATTTTGCTTAAAAGCTGCAAATACCATAACAACTTAGACAACATAACGGTAAGTGATGTATCAACCGGCAGTCTCACTTGGCCGGGTAATCCTCACAACTTGTCCACGCTTGAGCCCATAATATCTAGCAATGGGATCAGAAACCTGAATCCGAGGAAGCTGAAATCCACCCGTACAAACAAAATCCCCAAATGTATTAAAACATTAGAAACTGGTTAAATTTGATCATGCTCAAATCAACTGCAGAACAAACAAATAAAATTTACATCTAGTGCATCGACAATGGGATGCCAGTACCCGTAAACGAACCCAGGTAAGTTTAGAATAACAGGCAGAAACAAGTTTCAATGAACTTAAGATGCACGATAAACAAAAGCGACTACAGAGAAGTCTCCACTAAGAACTTAATCAAAGTTCCACTGGAAAATGTGTTAATTATGCATTAGCAAAGGATCATCTCTCCTAGAAGTCCAGGATACTGCTCCATGGTACACATTCATGTAGTTTACAGTTTTTTCTTGAACCTGTATTGAACCTCCTAGATGCTCATAGATTGGGAACATATAGAGACTGCAACCTGAATATCCACCCTGGCCTCCAATTCATGCAACAATAATTTAGATATTGAAAAGCATCCCTTGGTAGTTTTTTCATGGCAATGTCAAACTTCCACAGTCCCAATACCAGTGGACACTAGTGGCACTAGCCAAGGAATTGGTCTCTGTGTCCAAGTGAAAGCTACATACTAAAAAGGCATGCCTCATGAAAAGATTTAAAAGGGTGAGAATACGACACAAAATAAATGGTAGAGCCAGCCATAAAGGATTCAGATAAAAGTAATCTGACGGTGGATATGGTCTTCAACAGATTGCAATGGAAAAATAGGATTCATATTGCTAACTCAAACTTGTAAGAATACGACATTTAGTTATCTGTTGACTGATTAATTGAAAGTTTCATGGAAGCAACTTCCATCCATGAATGAGAATCTAGTTAATTCAAACCCTTGTAGGATAAAAAATAAAAAGGCACATAGAATATAAGTAAACTAGTCCTACTGGAGTTTGACTCTACCTTGGTAACTGCCTCAACTACAAATACAACCTCAATTTTGACGAAAGATCAACTGGAAACATTCCTAGAATAGGGGTGGTGAGCAGTTGAATGGGTAATATAGTGCTTTCTAATTCAAGCATAAGATGACAAAGCCAACAAAGCAGAACTGCTAATATTACTAAATCAATTTTAACAATTCCTATGTCTTAGAAAGTGTGGATGTGGAGGCAGATTCAGCCATAATCACCACAGGGGTGAACTCATTCCCAAGTTGCCCTCAGAGTTATTTATGCGACTTCAGCAAATCCAGACCAATGGATGCCTAGATCAACCAATTTCCTGGCTGAGTAACTAGCAAAAAGTGAAGTTTATAGTATGGAGTCACACAGAGGCCAATCCTTACCTTTTGTTGTAGTCCTATAATATCACAGGGATGATCTTTCTATTCCTAATAATATGCTCTTCATAAAGTTTTCTGTTGCTGATGATCAAGAGGAAGAGGCAAGCATAACGTTTAATTGTTTGTTCCACACAGAAAATAAGCTAAATTTTCCTATACCTCTAAAGTGGATGAGAGAGAACTATCCCAATGGATTATAAGATGCACCCAAATAAGACTGTCAAATGCTCTGATAGTCATGAAAGAGCTTTGGCATGAAAAGAGGGGAAGAAACCAGAAGGACGGAGTGTTTAATTTTTTTCAATGCAGGCATTTTATAGTCTAGTAAATGTTTAAAATCTTAATTTTTTTTCTGTATCTGCTGATAATTCACTTCATCAGCATTCCAATGTGCCTGATTGCATTTTAGAGTCTAAGAATATGATTCAAGTCAACTATAGCCTAAGATACAAAAGTTAAGCTGACGAGAGGCTAAGAAGGATCATGTGTCAATTACATGTGCATCATCTCAAGAAACTATTCATCATTTAATTCAATCACAAACCAAATATAAATGAAACTTGAAACTACCTTGCATGAAAATTAGCCAGGAGAACAGAAAACTGAGTAGTCATTTCCAAAGAATTATAACATGGGAAAAATAACTAGCTAGCAGATCTGTTTTTAGTAGGAATAACATCATTAAAGAAGCATTGCAAGTATATATTCACAGTTGATTAGAAAACAATAATATTGGATGATAAATACCGTTGAGAGTTAATTTTTTTTGAACATATTGTACATAAAAACTAATTTTTACACACTCATTCAATTTTTTGTGTTTTTATTTCTTTGTTATTTCATTTTTCTTACCCTTTTATTATTTTGCATCTTAAAAAAGAGTCCATTAAGTTCAGACTTTAATTTGCAACTCCAAACATATACAGCTACCATGGTTTCTTATTAAGGTTATGATCTTCATCCAAAAACTAAAAATAAAAAAGAAACAATGAGATAGAATTAGTTGTTTCTCTTTGCTCATTCCGGATTCCATAATCACAATTTTACCCATCACTTGTTACACTTATTTTTTCAAAAAATAAAAAAATGTGCATACAGTTGGAACATAGACTAGCACTTCTCAAAATCAAAATTTTCATCTAAAGCAACAACATATGACCTTGAAATAAGCATTAGTTTTACAACAGTAATTATTGAAACAAGGGGAAGATATAAAATCTAGTAGGCATGCTTGATCAACACTGACCTATGTTTATTTTAGAGTATAATGCTCCAGCAAAGTCTTCTTTTCTTCATTGGTAAGCACCTGATGCGAAGGAACAAGGAAATGTTCTTTAATGTTTACCAGCAGCTCTGCCTCCTGTATCCAATGTGTTCCTAGCAAACATAAGTAGCAAAAATCAACAAAAGGAATAGTTCTAGATAGAAGGACTTAAATAGTTTAAAGCATAGTTATTAAAGGTGGTCGCCTAGGCACCTAGGCGACAAGGTGCTCCCTCAAGGTCTAGGCGTGGTGTTGCATAGGTGAACTGTGCCTAGGCGATAGCTTGGGCAAGAAGGCGATCGACTGTTCACCTAGGCGAGCAAACAAACAGTCCAGGTGATGTGAAGATAAAAAAGATGTGCTTCGTATATGCACTGCAACGTGAAGAAAATAAGAAGGAGAAACCGAAAAGAGACAGGCGGACATGCACGGACTCTTCGTCGAGTTTTATCAATGCAAGGTATGTCTTCTCCTCTGTTTCTCTTCCTCTATCTTCTCCTCCATCGTCTTCGTCAGTGTCTGTTTTTTTTTCCCTCTTTTTCTTCTCCAACAAGCTGACTGACAGGCTTCTCCTCCATCGTCTTCGTTAGTGTCTGCTTTTTTTTTCTCTTCTTCTTCTCCAACGACATGAGCGACAGCCTGGACCGACTCTTCCCTCCCCTTTCTCGCTCTCCTCTGTCGCTCGCTTTCCCACTCTCGCTCTCTCTTTCGTTCTCGCTACCCTCTGTCTCTCTCTTTCTCTTTCTCGCTCTCGCTCTCTCTTTCTCTCTCGCTACCTCTGTCTCTCTCGATACCCTTTGTCTCTCTCTCCTTCAGATATTAACCTTGTATGATTCTCTCTATCTCTGTCTCTCTCTCCTTTGCTTTTACTGTTTCTTCCACTTTATTTATTTTTTATGTTTTCTTGCAACAGCAAGGTTTGAAGGTATCATGGTTATGGGTTATCTTCGAAGTTTCCTTTTTAGTCTTCGGAGAGTCATAGGAACATCATCTTATCTGTAATAGTTTATGTTGGCTTGTAATCTCTTAAGACTTAAGAATTTCTCTCGCGTAATTTGCGATTATCTATGACATAATCATACATAATACAGAGATTTAACAAATAAGTGATTGGGTTAATATCTCCCTACAACCCTGTTGATCTCTTTTCAGTAGTTGAACAGCCATTAGAGCACAGAAAAGACAAACCTATATCACTATTTTTTATTCTTTTCTGCACTCTTATTGTTTTTATTCTGTAAAATCTGCACTATTTTTTTTTATTACTTAATAAAAGTGTTTGATGTTTTTCTATATGAAGAAATGTCATCTTCCAGTAGTTCCAAGCCAAAAGCCAAATCAAAGGATCCAGCGTGGAAGTATTCCTTTTGGCCTATTGTTAGTGATAAGAAATAAAATTCAGTGTGAGTTATGTGGGGCTGTAACAAATGGAGGTATTTATAGACAAAAGCAACATTTGATTGGTGGGTATGGGAATATCAAGAAATGCCCAAAGGCATCTACGGAGATAATTAAAGAATTATTGGATCATATATCAAGTAATAAAATAATCCAAAATGACTTGCTTGATGATCCTTTTAGCCAAGATCCTTGGGAAATTAATGTTGAAGAAAGTGAAGATGTTGAAGTTGAATGTAGTGCAGAAAAAAGAAAACGGACAGGCAAGGAGAAGTCCACACAAGTGAGTTAAGTGACTTAAAAAAAGCCATGTGAAAGGGAACCCATGGATGGCTTTTTGAGAAGGAATCCTGAAGAAGTGATTGCAAAAAGGGCTAAAGGAAATACAGTTCAGACCACCATTAATAATAGATACAAAAAGGAGGATCGGAAAAGAGTAAATCAATATGTAGCTCAATGGTTTTACCAAGCCGGAATTATATTCAATACATTGAAATTAAGAAGTTTTCAAGTCATGGTGGAAGCAATCAGTCAATTTGGACCAGGTTATCGACCTCCATCATTTCATGAGTTGAGAGAACCATTTCTTAAGATTAAGGTTGGTAGAACCAAGGATCTTTTTCAAGTTTATCAAATAGCTTGGAAAAAGTATGAATGCGCAATCATGTCTGATGGTTGGACTGATAAGATGACACGACGTTTAATCAACTTCTTAGTAAATTGTCCTGAAGGGACATATTTCTTGAAATCAATTGATGCTTCTAGTAAAGTACATGATGCGCAGTACTTGTTTGAAGTACTTGATAATGTGATAGAAGAAGTTGGAGAAGAGCACGTGGTTCAAGTTGTTACAGATAACCATGCTGCTTATGTTGTTGCGGGTAATTTGGGTGTCATTTTATTTTATTTCATCTTTAACTTGAATTCAAGTGTATTATCTTACTTGTACTTATATTTATAATGCCTTTTTATAGGTAGAAAATTGATGGAGAGGAGAAAACAACTGTTTTGGATATCTTGTGCTACTTATTGCTTAGATCTCATATTATAAGATATTGGGAATCTTAAGGGAACAAAGGCTATCATTGCCAAGGCACGATCAGTCACTTCTTTCATCTACAAGCATCATCTCCTATTTAATCAAATGAGAGTCAAGATAGGAAAGGACCTTGTAAGGACAGTAATTACAAGGTTTGCTACTGCTTTCTTGAATCTTCAAAGTTTGTTTACACATTATCAAGCCTTGAGAGCCTTGACAGCAGTTACAAGGTTTGTGACTATGTGTGGAGAAGTTACATTCCATGTGCTTGGTCTTAATAAAACATATTTTAAAACCTTTTGATACCAAGGTTGTAACGCCCCGGATCCGTGTTGTTCATTAAAGATATAACATGTCTCACAGAGGGTTAGGTAAGGATCCAAATAAAAGTGATCACTGGATAATCACACAATTTATACCATATCAGAGTGCACAATTAAATTATTATCTAATAAGTCTATAAAATCTCCAAACAAAATCAAATGGTTCCAAACAACTACCTTATTACATTTCCCACAAAAATCAAATGAATCAGAGTTTAAATCTAAAATAACTTACTAGTCTATGGATTGTAGTAATAATCCTCCTCCCTATAGGTGTCAGTCGGATCTACCCAAGTAGACGCCTCACCACGAATATCTGAAAAACAAAACAACAACGAGGAATGAGATACGAATATCTCAGCGAGTAGCACATGCATGCAGAAATAGTTTAACGCAGTTATAAACATGCCTCGATAAATACCAACAAATAAGCAACCATAGTACCGATAAAACAACAAAAGGTCAATGTCATGCATATTGCTTAAATTGATTAATTTACATGCCAAGTAGACACTCCACACCTCCATGTACACAATTCCGACCTACTCAGGGTATCGGACACTCTGAAATGACGGCCTACTTAGGGTATCGTCATCCAATGCCGGCCTACTCCGGGTATCAGCACTGACAACCAGGCCTACTCAGGGTATCTGGCTGCTCTACACTGGTTGTGGCAACACACAAGGCCATGCAATTACACCAACAAACAAATACCATAACATTACTAAGCTTAACATGGATCCAAGGGAAGCTAAACCCAAAACCGATTAAGAACAACATAAAACTCCGCATTGGCAAAACAGTAAACCCACATTGATTTCAATCCTGTGTATCTCAATACACTCATCACAAGTTGTTCCAACCAGAACATCAACTTACACAAATTTAGAAGTTTCCCAACCTCTCCACAACACACTCATGCAATAAAATTCCTCTTACTCACAAAACATTTCAATACTTTTCAGTCATTGGATATTGAACAACAAATTTATACAATTTCAATAGCAGGAAACAGATAAAATATATATAACCAAACTGGCTCATTTACTTTTAGGATCATGAATAGCAACATCCTACCTAAATTCATTAAACTCACCTTTCGACAGTTTGTAGAAATACTTAGAATGTGATTTAATACTCTCCAATTTGTTCTGCACGAATATAATACTTCTAACATCCTAATATAACCTTTGGATAGGGGTTTGTAGTCTCAGAGTATCAAAATTTGGTTAGGATTGGCAAAAACCTTGTTTCGGCAAATTACCATAGGGTGCGCTGACCTCTGGCGCTGGGCACGAGGTCGGCGGTAAGTCGTTTGTTAAAATACAAGTCGCGCTTACTTAAAATAGGGTAGGCGCGAGCTAGGCGCACTATAAGCGCGAGATGGCGCGAGCTTTGCGGTAAGAAAAATGGCCCGGCGCGAGACAGGCGTGCGATGAGCGCAAGCTCGGCGGTAAAGGACTTCAGCCTTGCGTCGATTCAATTCACTTGGCGCTAGGTAGGTGCCAAGTCGGCAGATCCTACCTCTGATAAACGACTCTCTGTTAATCTCAGATCTCCATCTTTGGCTGTGTTTCTGACCTCTGTAACCGCTCGTATGTGCTTCTACCATTACCAGAAAACCTTTAGACCTATTTCGGACTTAATCAAACCTACTTTTAATTCACGACTTCTTAACTCATCAAACCAACTCACACACTCGAACAGATGCAAAAACATGCTTTTCGGTAAAACACAAAGACAAAACCATCGACAAACAAAACGATGCTACTCACCTTATACACTTCCAAGTCTTTGCAACAGCAACCCTTCGTAGAACAAAACCAATCAAAACCAACGACAATAGTCGAATCTCCGCCCAGTCGATCGGCACTCAAACTCCTTCGGTTCGCGAGAGTTTATCTGGACACCCTCAATACAAAAAACTTCGATCGGCAGGAAAACCCAGACTTCTTCTCCTCTCCCAAAACACTATATCATCCGCTGCAATCGCCTTTCAACACAATGTACCTGAGAGCGAAAGAAACCCTACGAGTCTAAATACGCTAGGTATTTATACTTACCTTATATACACTTTGCCGCTCGACGAGTTTTGAAACACTTGATTTGGTGCAACGCTCGCCCACCAAGATTCCTACATACACACACCTTATTAGTTTTATTTTTCCAATAAAATCATGTAGAAAAATATCGGGGTTTTACAAAGGTACCCCTCTAAAACTCTAGTTGTACATTTAATCCATCTCGAATTTGGTCCATTTAAACCACCCTATCTACAAATAGATATACATCAAGGCACCAACTCATGAAAATAAGCCTTCAATTAATCAACAATTTAAACACAAAATACAGTATCTCATAATTGAAATTATTGTAAACCTGTTGTTATGGAAACTCATTTGCCTTATCACTCACCATTCTCAACCTAGTCAATGCACCCGCCACCCTCATACATAAGCTAATAAATTTAGCTCATTTTGCTAATACCATTTTTATGCCTAAAACACATTAAACATAATCTCAAGGAATTTTATCATATGCTTTCTCTAAATATAATAGTCAAAAAAATATTCTCCTAAAGATACTAAGACTTAATACAGTAATTGATATTATTAATTATAAATAAGAATCATATCTTCCCAACAAATACAAAGTGCAATAACCCAAAAACTAAATGAGCAATGCATCCAAGAGTTAAAAAAATTCCTATCAAAGTGATTCTGAAGCCAAAAAATAGCCTTTATCAGATTATACTCGCCGATACTCAAATCCCAATCCTGAAATTTTTCCGAAACAATTGTAACTTGGAGAAGATTCATAGTCCAAATATATGTTAAGGATCAAAGGATGGTTATATTATCTAATTAAATAGATATTTGGACTATAAAAGCTTCAAGATTGAAAGCCCTTCTGTCAGTGCCACAACTATCACCGCAATGTTGCCAACATCGAATGCTTGGAAGGAATAAAACAGTAAGTATAGAATATAAGACTCAAATAACCACAATTTTTTTCCCTTTATGGAACAGGATTGACTCGATCAACCATAACATTGAATTTATTCACAACAACAACCAAAAAAAAAAAACATGGAAGAGTCACCTGGAAAACCTCCAGCTGGAATTTTGTTGATATTTCAATTACACATGTTTTGGCAAAGGGAGTCAAATTCTGCTGAACAACTAAGATTGCTTTGAAAAAGTTCTCTGATTTCATGCTGTGAGTGTATGTCTTCATCGTTTTAACGCCAACCTTTGCTTCCTCCGAAAAGAAAACATATATCTTGTGACGCCCCGGACATGTTCATTAAGGTATATGCCGATTCCTTGACATCAGGTGAGGTCCCAGAAACGCATTCCTAAGTTTTAAAAACTAACCAAAGCAGTTATATTCTAATCCTAAAATTTTCGGAAAAACGGCTATATGACGCTTGTATTTATAAGAATGGGCTAAGCCCTCAAACCAATACCTGATAAACACAAAAACATATAGACAATATATATCATTCCAAAAAACTAAACCATCCAACATCTACAGATTTAAAATAAAATTCACTAAGGTTTTCACTCTCTTTCTCATTTACAATTTATACAAGATCCAAAAAATAGACGACTACAAAAAAAAAATACTGCCCAACCCTATCCAGGATAATAATAATCCTCAGGGTGGTAGTCGTCATCCGGTTCGTTAGTTCTGCCTACCCTAGTTTGTGCTCGCTCTGCAGATTTATCTGAAAACAAAACCGGTAAAACAAAATGCTTGAGACTAACGTCTCAGTAAGCAGCATAATGCATGATAAGAACATTTTATGCTGTTTCAATCAGTAAAGTGGCATGATAATGTAATATACAATCAAACTCTGGAAACTCATGCTAAAACCACATCAATATCATGTAATAACATTACTTGGAATTCTGTGGAATCATAAAACAGATAAGATCAGATTAATCCAAACCACGATCTCAGCCAAAACTCAAGTAATAACAATGATTTAATTCACTTGCCCAATTCACCATCTCACGACTTACAATGGAAAGATCTAGCTAGGATCGCTCTTCCAAAGCGGAGCACTCAAGCATGAGGCATGCATGAGCTGGCAAGTACAACCCAGTCCAACCATAGCAAGTTAGTGATCTCTTCAGACCATCGAGTTAGTGATCTCTATTAGACCATCGAGTTAGTGATCTCACTGAGACCATCTAGTTGACTTTTTGGGTTGCTGTGGCACATTCCGAGGAGGATGCAAGTTCACAACCCCCGGCCCCTCATGAGCTAGGGTGAACTGCCGTCCTCAACCCCCAAAATCCATGTCTGTGGTGGATGCATGTTCACTACCCCCAGCTCTCAATAGCTAGGGTGAACTGCAATCCACTACCCACAAATGTGATAAATAATTGCAGTTGTAATAAAATGAGAAACCACCTCTTGAGCACAAGTTAGAAATAAATAATTTTCTATAGCACCCCTAGTTACTCCACTCCTGTCCACTCCTATTTGGTTATCTCTAACTAACCCTCTAAGCGATTTCTCAAGTTCAGGTTGCATGGCAAAAAGTATATGTGCTGGAGAAATTTACAGCACCTAGGAATTTCCTATAACATTTCTCTAACAGGTTTCAGATTTTAACACTTGGCATAACCTCAATTATTACAAAGTTGATCTCTTACATGAATTCCCCAATTAGATTTTAGAATACTTTAAGTATACTGATGGAACAGGCTGGTGCCAACCCCTGAGAAAATAGGCATACCTAGCTGCACCCAGCAGCACCAACCAGTCACCTATCAAGCTTAGATAAATTTGCTGCTTTGTCAATCTTAGCACTTGCAAAGTATTCACCAAATCAGACCTCTCTTATTTACCAATATTCCTTAATACTCTAGGCTAACTCCTAGGTTACTCCCACACCATTTAAACATCCAACAATTTAAAACATAATGAGCAAGAGTTGGGTGCCAACCTCTGGAAAGGTAGGCAGCACCCAGTGCATGCTCCACATCTCCCATAACACAGCCATTTTAATTAACCATCTTCCCACTGTATAACCAGCACTTAATTAGTTAATACAAACCACTATTATAGAATTTAACATGTACTAAATAATCTACTCAACAGCAGCAGCTAAACTTTTAAAGAGGAACTGAATTGCTTCACAACTAAATTCTTAAATCAAGTAAAGCCTTAAAGGAACCAATCAAGTAAATTCTTCACAACTAAATTCTTAAAGGGGTTGCTTAATTTATGAAAGGAACTGAACTTGTTAGAGTTACGTTCAGCCCCAATTCAACAAGACATTAAGAAATTTAACAGGTGCTGCAATGAACTGAAGTTCTTTCATTCACGTTCAGACAAGTGCTGATATCGAACAGGTACCGAAATTAAACATGTCGTTTCCAAATTTTACTACCAACATCACATAGACTCAGTTGAAGCAAACCATCCAACAAATATTCAAAACCTTAAGTCTGTTTACAGCAGATCGGAGAAACCAAATAGTGATCGATTGAAAAGCTGAGAAACTAAACAGTAATCAACAGGGTTCGATCAGATCAGAACAAAAACAAAACCAAACAGTAATCAACAGGAAATTGATCAAAACAGGATTCCATCGAAAACTCAACAGTGGTTGATTGAGCAAACAGAAATCAGAAAAAAAAAACCCAACAAGAATTGATTAAATCGAATAAACTATGCTACTTACCGATTTTCGCACAATCCATGCCCACTCTCTCTATTTTCCTCTTCCTCTTCTCTTTTCCTTCTTCTCCTTCTCGTTTTCTCTCCTTCTCTCCACAATTTCTTCCTCTCTTCTCTTCCTCCACTCGCTTTCTTCCTCTCTTCCCACGAACGACCAAAAGAAAACGATTTCTTCCTCTCCTCCACTCGTTTTCTTCCTCTCCTTTACTCGATTTCTTCTCCCACGATTTCGTCTTCTCTAGTTTTCTTCTTCTAACCCTAACGACCCAAGCACCAAAAACCCCCAAATGCAAAAAATTGTGGATTGCTTGAGTTTTTTTTTATAAAACCATGGAACCATTGAGCCGGTTCATTAACTTGAACCAACCCCATTGAACCACTAAACTAAACAAACCCTTTTAACCCACTAAACTAAATGAACCAATTCAACCAAATGATTTTTCTTTTTTTTTTTCCTCTATTTGTTCTTATTTAATAATTTTAAATCTTAATTCCAATTTCTAAAATTCCGGGGTTTTACATATCTGTCCCAAATAAAAACACGATGGCAATAATAAATTATCAAACATATCAACTGAATGTTAAAAACAAGGATTTATCATGGGACATTACATTTCACAACTAGCTTCCAAATGAAACAAAAACTTAATAACTAATATTCAAGTTCTCATTTGATCCAGCTTCCAAATGCATCATGGAATATGTCATTAGAAGTTATAATGTGCGAAAATTATAGCTTTTTGGGAAAAGATTTAAAACCATCATATGTAAGAAATTATGAGCAAGAGCTACAGCTCACAGCTTGGCGTATTTAGTTTCTTGTTTCTTTGTATGAAAGTGGTAAACTTTATGCCCATAGGAAAGAAGAAAAAGAACAGGGCATTGTTGTGTCTCTTGAACTACTAGGAGACATAATTACACAGTTTTGAGAGAAAAATACACATTCTTCCCGTTCCATGGCACTCACTAGTGTGTAAATTAATCATTGCACATGCAAGGCAGCTTAAAAGATGAAGATTAGACCGACAGGAGTAGGGATGGTAATGTGGTAGGTTTGGGCAAACCCTAACCAACCCATATAAGACCCTAACACAATTTAAGCCTTACTAAACCCTAACCATTAGGGACAGGGTGAGAGGAACGGCAGAATTTTCAGAGGGATGGAAAAGAAGGCGGGAAAGCCTGTATCAGATGACCATACATCTCATGTTCTTTTGGTCTTTGGTGCTTCCAGATTTCTCAAATGTATCTCTAGAGGACTTCTTAAAGTTCAACACCTTCTTAGATCTCTGATGAAGGGTTTTTTTATTTTTTATTTTTGCTATTGGTGGGGGATGCTATGAGACATGGAAAATCACCTAGAGGACTTCCTAATTATCACACGAGATTTAATAAAATGAAGGAGTCGCCACCATTCAATTTTAGGTATGAATGGACACCAAAGTGATCATAAAAAGAACAAAATAGAGCTAAGTAGCTCTAATTTATGGTCTTGTCCAGAGATTGGGTAAGGGGATTAATTTATGAATAAGGGAAGGTGTTAAGCACCCCTATTCATCCACACAAGGTGGTTGCCAAATGCCGTTCATGTTTTAAATGACTACTTGCAAACAAAAATCAAAATAAAGTACTTATAAAAGACAAAATATGTATGGTTTCTCCATATGAGTGGTCCAATTAATTCTGGACTCTCTATATGGATATACCACCTCTAGGGATTCATGAAAAATCAAAATAAACTCAATGGAAACTAAGTTTAAAACCACACTTGTAAAATCAGATTAAAGTTAAAGCTTTAAAAACCCATCCGATCAAAAAGTCTTTCAATCCAAACCCTAGCCGACTAAACAAAAGCCATTTGAAGGTTTTCATAAAGTAGCAAATGTTGTAAAATTCCACTCAAATCCGCTGAAGACCAAATTGAAAACACTTTCTGAAAACTACTTGCTAAAATCATTAAAACCAAGAGTGACCACTCAATAGGAATTGGGATCACTCCAAATCTGTTAGAAAACACATTCATAATCATTTAGGGTATAGATTTGACTTAGATCTCTCATTGAATGGAGAGAAAAAACCAAATCCACCCAAGTTGATATCAAAAACACCAAAATAAGAGAAAGTGGACCATAAGGTCTTCTCCCAAAGATTGAACCATTTGAAACCATTTCTTAAAACCCTAGAGATTATTCTAAGGCTTTTGATCTCAGATCTACCATATTGATCATGGTAGATCCAAAATCTTAGCCTACATCAACCAAAAGAAGGAGATTAGTGAAGTCGGTGTAGTTGTGAGAAATCAGAATTTTTAAAAGGAAAGAGAAGATCTAATGCTATGAATAGCATAGATCCATGTGATCCCTCTAGATCTAAAATAATATCATAAAAGTACAACCACACACAGAATATCAAAGCCATACAAAGGATCATCATAAAAAAGGGTTCTAATCTAGAGATCCATTCCCATTCTTGTTTCCCCTAGCTCTCTCTTCACGTTTTACGGCTAGAGAGGGTGCTTAAGGTATTCAGAGGTAGGTTTGGGGCTACAAACACAATCAGGTTTTTTACACTACAGAAATGTAGAAGATCAAACTACCCTAGGATTGAAAAAAAGAAAAGAGGAGAGGAGAGCTTACCTTGGTAGCTTGAGGGAGTAGAGAGGCAAGGGTTCCCTTCTTCTCCAGGAGCTCTTCAAGCTTCAATCTTCAGCCATTTGCAAGAGGAGAGGTCCTCTATTTATAGGTAAGACCAAGGGTAAACACAAAAGTGTGCCTAGAATTTTCCAACTTAAGTCTAAGGCATGAATTGGAAGAATTTGGCAAATTTCGGAGGCCAATTTGGGGAATTCCCACCTCCCAGACAGAGGTATAAATGCAAATAAGTGAAAACTCGTGGGGTTTTTCAATTTGGAATAAAACACTTGTATCCGATAACTCAGGTTAGATACAAACAAAAATATTTGTATCCGAAATATTATTTCGGATATAAAGAAAATATATGTATCCAAAATATAATTTCGGATACAAATAAAATGGCTTTTGTCCGAAATATATTTTCGGTTCAGGGCAAAAATGACTCTCTGTACAGCTTCTGTATAGCCTTGACCCTTGCCTGCACAGGAAATAATTATTTACATGTAATATCATTTAAGTAAATGTCCTCGTATTTTTTAATCTCCATTTACTTAAGATATTACATGTAAATAAGCAAACACCCCCCCCCCCCCCCCCCCCCAAATTTAAATCCATGAAAAATAGTTCAAGACCCAAATTCCAAGTGAATAAAAAGTCAACTTTCTAATTCAAGGCTAAATTCCGGTTTTTCAGGTCCGGTAAAAAGATTCAACATGTTAATACTAAGGTATTTGTAAAGATTTAAAGACTCAAAAATTAATTTATGCTATAACATTGCTAAAAAACTTGATTACCGGGGAAAATTATCTTGAAATGTTGCCCTAAAAAAATTTTCATTTTTTGGGATCAAAAGTCAACAAAATTCAACCGAAAAAGTTTGACTTTGCACAAAAGATTGGATTTGAGCCTTTTCCTTTGGGGTTTTGGATTCAAATGGGTTAAGGATCTCAAATCCAATGCTAAGAATTAAAAATTCCAATCAAATATTTCTCTCCTTCAAGATTTATCAAAAATCGTGCAATTTTGGGGTGTCTACAGATGTTACACATTTTGTACACATCACCCATCTATATTCATCTTTTCTTTTTTAATGAATCTTTGAAATTACCTATCAAAATAAATCTAAATAATCCACTAAATTTGTAATTAGCAATAATTGACAAATTTTGGCTTGCAGGGTCCCATAGCTTTGTTAAAATTAAATGTTCTATTTTAAAATTGACTTAACACAATCTATTGAAGAGCCAACCACTAAGTAAAAGCAATAAATCAAGCAAAAAGAAGATTCAGTGCTGGAAATTTTTTAGCTTGGGTTGGAATGTGGTATGAGAGACCTTCTGCACTCTGTACTCTCTAGTACTGGCCAGTCCAGTTTCTCTGCGTAAAAATGAATCCCAAAATCAATAATAAAATAATTCTAAAAGCCTCAGCCTGTCTCTGTTATTCCTGGTTATTTCATTTTTTTGTTGTCTGTTTTATTGGTGAAAATTCTTACAGTCATTGTATCTATAATTAGACATTTTGCTCGCTGTTTTTTTAGTTTTGTAATAGATAAAAAAAAACATACAAAAATTTACATCACAGAATCAATTAAGTAAATGGCAGTATAATCATTTTGTGCACACAGAGAAATTAAGAATTGGGCCTGTCCTGGCCATACCATGTTTAGTCCAATTTTGGCTCCAATGATTTTGGGGTTTACAAAACTAGGTTGGGCAATTTTCACCCATAAGAAGAATGAATTTTCAGATCGTTGGGAAAGTTGCTTGATAATGTCACGAAGAAAATCCCATTTGAGATTCAAATAAAAAAACTTATATGTAGTTAAAAGATCTTTGATATAGAGAAAAAGAAGCCAACAAACAGATTTGAATTCCAGTAACCAAGCAGAAAGTTAAGTGGTCTTTGTAGAATTGGGGCTTTGGTTCTTTTTGTTAGATTTTATTTTTCTAAGAAAAGCCTTTTTATTCTTGAAAACTAAAAGAACTATAACGAGGTTATGTGATATATACATATGGATGTTATAGTATTGTAGTTGATGCAAAATAGTGTCTATACAGAAACACATTTTCTAAAATTTGGAGGCAATAGTTAATGTTTTTAAGGAAATTGGGGTCTTTCTGTTTACTTGTTTCCATTGGTTTGGACTGGGTGTCAGATTAATTGACTTGGCGATATCCATAGCCCCGTTTTATCACAATTTTGGGTCAATGCAGACTTGTAAAATTGATTACCCAGATTGTACGTGCTAAAACAACTTGGACAACCAGATGGTTTTGCGCTGCAAGCCAGACTAGTATAATGAATTAGAAAAAGGAGAAAAATAACCTAGATTTGTGAAGAATCTGTTAGATAACCCTACTCAGGGAAGCAGATATGAGAAGTATTTCATTGCAGAAATAGCTACAAGAAGGCAGAAAGATGAGAGAGAAACCTAATGCTAAAGCAAAGTTGTAAATTAATTGGAAATAATCAAAACCCTAAAATAAGCTTGAGAGACTGGGGAAGGGTTTCATAAATGCACTGATCCAATTTGATCTGTCAGTAAAACTGGGTTGAACCAAATCGGGTTGAGCATTGCTTGTTTGAATCATTCAATTGGCAAGTTAATCTCATGATTTGAACTTGACTTGCATGAGTCAACCAGATTGTTATGTCAATGATTTGCTTTTTGCATTGGCTCACTGCTCACGTGAACTTTGTGATTTTACTATCAGAGGATGGTCACACCAAGTTATTGTAGGAAACATTAAAAAAAAAAATTAGCTGTTTATTTTTGCAAAGTTTTACTTGGGTGTTTTTCAAGTTGAATTAGATTTTCTGAACTCCATTCAGAAGTATAAATTATTGAATTGAAAAAATTTATAGGACTATCACAATGCTTGATTCCATCTTGGATGTTAATTACTTCGTTAATCATCTTTTGCCACTGTATTCGTTGGTTTTAAGAAGGATATAACAAACCTGATCTCTTTTCTTCTTTCATTTTAAGTCTGGTTATGTGTTTGTGCAATAATGAGGAGGATCTCTTTACATGATCCAGCAGTCGCTATTGTGGACTTCAAATTCAGTGATCGGATCTCGTACCTCACAAAATGGCTTGCCCAATGGATCCTTCATTGATGAGGAGACAATATTGCCTTGTCATCCCTAAATCTTAGGCATATATTCTTGTGTGTTGGGACGAATTAATAGGGTTGGGGAAGTCAAAGGAGCTGCTACCCTTTTTAAGAATTATGTCTTGGCCAATTTAGTGTTATTTACTGAAACTTTATGTAAATGTGGTGTTTTGACTCGTATCTACATGTTTCATGTTACAAATTTACATTAACTGTGTTGAATAATATATTGTAAAACACTGATTCATTTCATACTTGTTACATAAATTGATGTGTTATTTCTGGCATAATAAGGGACCATAGTCTCCGTGCAGATGATAAATTACAGAGCATGCTTTAGGAGTACTACTCTTTGCCTCTTCTTGTATCCGTCTTTTTGTCCCCAAATGAATGAGCGACATGGTGTCTTTTAATGAGTATTGCAAGATGCCACTTCTGTTTTGGTGATAGTTTTTCTTGGTTTTTGTCACCATTATTGTGTTACATTTATTGTTTGTGTGTTTTGAGTTAGATATCTATTTTGAATTTTGTAGTCAATCTTGTAAAGGCCCAAGTGTATGTTATTACGAGTTTCTGGTGTTTTAAAGTTGATCTCTCGATCTTTTAAAGGCCCAAGTGTTAGGTTTTTCCATGTTGATAGATTTAAATCAATATGAGAAATCTGCTTGTATTTTTGTGTAGACACACAAGTGAAATCTGCCAATGCATACAAAGGTGGTACGCTGAACTTGTAACTGTATTTGTTTATATATAAACGAGCGGCTTAAAAAATTTATATTTTTTCATAGGTTCGCGACAAAAATATTGTACCTAAAATGGAGATGATTTTGTTGGTCATCCAAAGGCCTAATATGATCTTGGACTGTTATAAACTTATTTCTTAAAATCCAATTATTTGAGTGCTATTTGAATATTTAAAGATTATTTATTTTAATTAAACCTCTATGTGATGAAAGGAGAGTTTATGCACCAACATTTCCGCACCATAAAGAAGTTCCAGTGAATTATTCACTTATATTTCTTGTAAATCCATAGTCTTCCTTTACGATCGTGTAACATTATTTAATTATTTAATTACGATTAAACTACACAAGCTTCAGGGGTACACGATCCGAGAGTACAATGACAGATGACAGTGATCAGTTGCTCACCGCGAACACTGTTCGGACTTTATACTTGCCGTTTGTCCATGTTATGGACCCAAATGCATTATCATTCAGTGAAGAAGTTGATGAGAATGTGACGTCATAGCTCAGCTTCTCATTGTTCTTTGTGAACTGCAATTTATCTGGAACCACATTCACATCCAATCCTGGTGCCGATTTCACAGTAGCAACGTATAGAGATTCTTCGTCACCAACATTTGTGACCGTCCTACTCACTTTCCTGTTATTTCCCTCTTTTAAATTGGAGATAGCTATTGAAGGGTAGTTGAGATCGGAGATGAGATCTTTGTTAGAGTTCTTTGGGCATGCGAATTCAGCAGGAATATTCGAAGATATGAGCCAGATGGTCGAAAGATCATAGCCATAGTTGCATAGAAAGAGCAAGTAGTCATTTGTTTCCGTCTCGTATACTAGCCCGGGTTGTAATGATCCAGATGGACTAACCTCCCCACTACCGTAGTCAAAAGGTGTAGCCATGGAGCCTGAATCTGTTGTGAGAGGAGCCCTTTCACTGTTCTCTTGCATTGCTGTATCGATAACGCAGGCAAGCAACTAGCACAGATCAATCCTCAATTTTAAAATCATCAACAACTCAGTTCATCTTAATTCATACTGGTTCCTTACCTGTAGTCATTATGGCTGATCTGATCGCAGAGGGACCCCATGTGGGGTTCTTAGACTTCACAGTCGCAGCAATTCCAGAGACGTGCGGGCATGACATGGAAGTTCCTGATATCACATTGAATTGTGAAGGCTTCTGGCCTGGTGGAGCTTCTGATGAGTCATTTCCAATCCAGGCTGCAAGAATGCTCACACCCGGTGCGGCGATGTCCGGCTGCAAGAACTCAATTTCAGCATTAACCCATTAGCCATCTGATCTTAGTCCAGAAATGACACCAAACAACAAAGAGACAGGAGCTTTTACCTTGATAAGGTTATTTGTGCCAAATGAAGGGCCTCTGGACGAGAAGTAGGCCACTGTAGGTGCCGGCATATATCCTGACACGGTCACTGTTGGCAGAATTGTTGCTACTGGGTTTCTTCATATACAGATATTTTCGTCGACCGAAACAAAACAGACACGTCTCAGATATTAACAAAAATTGAATTGAACTCATAACAATTGAATTCATTGTTTAACTTCGACTCTCAATTGCGTGATATAGGAGTAGTGGGCTTACCTCGTTGAATTGATATAAGAAAGTATACTATCAGCATCCTTTGAAGTGATTACAGTCATGGGAAAAGGGCCGTAATTAAAAGCAATCGCTCTTCTCACATCGTCAACTAACACCAAGCCAACCCCTCCTATGCTCTTCACACCCACCAACTTTTCCTTTTTCTTGTAAGTTTCATCTGAATTTTCACATACAACAATCTTCCCTTTCACCATTTTTCCATCTAGTGCATCAGGGTTGCAGTTTCTGAACAGAACCAGGTATAATTTGACAGTTCAGATCACCATGAGAAATTAATATATGACACTAACTAGCTAGCTAGGAGATAATAATTATTATTTGATTTGATGTTGATTTTACCTTGCATCAGAGTCGGTTGCCGAACTTGCTTTTGCTGAGCTACCAGAAATCAAGGGATATATGGGAGATTTTTGCAGATTAGAGAAGTTTATTCCTTCGCCCTGAAATTACAAAGCAAAATGCACGAAGCTTTGGTGTTAGATTTAATCCGCCACTTCGTCGTTACCGTGGCCAGGTGCATCCTAAAAACACATTGCAGTGACAATTTGCACAAACATGAAAGACAAAAGGATTATCATGGATTGAATTAGTTAAAAAGGAATTTTACCTTGATCACCTTATTACCGCCCAAAACCACATCGGACTCCAAATCACGGTCAATGGTGGTGGCAGCAACGGTCAAGATCCAAGGAGCTGCGTTCGCAACCGTTTGTGGGGTGGGCCCATCATTACCTGCGGAGCAAACCACGGTGATCCCCCTCTCGACGGCATGGAAAGCTCCGATAGCTATCGGATCGGTCGAGAACTCGGGCATCAGGATCGGCGATGCTCCGAGTGACAACGATATCACGTCAGGCCCGTCGCTAATCGCATCATCAAAAGCAGCCAGGATTGCAGAACCACGGCATCCTTTAGACGTGCACACCTTGTAGACGGCAACTCTTGATCCCGAAGATCCACCCTTGGCCGTCCCTTCAGCTAGCCCATAGTACGATGCACCGGCAACACTGCTTCCGGCTGCCGTCGACGCCGTGTGGGTCCCGTGGCCGGCCGTGTCTCTTGGCGTCTGATCGTCCGACTCACTACTCTCCTTAGTGTAGTATCTTGCTCCGATCAGCTTTCTGTTACCGCACCAAGAAACAACAAAAGATTTCAAATTTGAGAGATTTTCACGAAATTACGAAAATACCCTTGCATGGGCTTTTATTTACCTGTTGCAGTTGGATGCTTTAAAATTATGTGCTTCCATGCACATTCCTTTCCACCGAGACGGGATTGGTCCTAAACCTTTGTCGTTAAAACTCTCGGACTCCGGCCATATTCCTGCTCCCAGGATGGGTGCATCAGATGTAACTAAGGATCAGTACTTACTAATTAACCACAAAACTAGGAAAAATAGAACAAACATGGATCACAGTCAATCTTGCTGCAGCTAGCTAGCTGGTTCCGATTAATTACTTACCTGTATCCAGGATTGCAATAATGGTGTCCGATCCTTGAGGTGATGAGTCTGATCCTGGGGTTGAGTCCTTCGCTGGATCAGTCTCAGATTGCAAGAAGTCCCAGGATCGAGTTGTGTGCAGTTGTAGAATGGGATCGGCAAACACCGAGACGACTCCCGGTTTCTGGGCGATCATGCGAGCTTCTGCTTCCGATAAACGAGCTGCGAACCCTGAGAACGCATGTTGGTAGCGATGCAACAGTGTATTTGCATTCCTAATTTCCATTAAAATCAAGAAGAGAAAATATCTATCAAATTATCCGCTGCATATTACATGAAGGTTAGAACCTTAATTATAGGGTGACTTCTGAGTTCTGACTTTACTAGACAAGATCGTAAGAAAGACGAAAGCATTTCCTATGGAGCCAAAATCCAGTGGTTCCGTGAAACCACCGGCTGGGATAAAATTTAAATGTACGAGGCTCTCTCCTAACATGGGCATCCATCTGTGGGTTTTACGCTGGTACTACTGAATGGCTCCAGATGAAACGCTCTCAAGAAAGACAGGGACAAAATTAGCCCCGGAGTTTAGAAATTGAGCTGCTGGTTCGGAACCTAAGACCACTCAGTCAACCACATTGGATTAGACGGGCCCATTTCTTTGGCCCATCCTCCATGTAGGTAAAGTCCAATTCGGTCCAATACAAAACTAATTCCTAATCATCACCATAGACAGTTAGGTGGAACGAGAGCATGATAAACTAATAAAGCTTTCATTGTGTATCTGGTTATCAAACCTTTTGAGTGCCGAATAGAGAAGGTGGGCAGGATCCTCCCTCACCGAACGTGGTGGTGAAGCGGCGCCTCCCATGTACACGATATAAACTTGTTTCTTCTCACCTTCATTCCATCCGGATACGAGCGCAGTCGTTGAGAGGAGAATGAAGAAGAAAGAAAGAAGGAAAAGGGAGACTCTTTTCATGTCTGTATTGATGAGCTGATCAGAAGAATGTAGTGTGTCTCTCCTTTCTCAACACTTCAATTTATAGAAGGGTACTTTTACGGTAATGGCGGTGGTCTGATGCGCACGCGCACTGGACGAAGCAAATCTGTGGAGCCGCTGAAATCCACCGAAAGTGTGCCATCGTTTTATTGGTCAATGTCGACCGTGAGGATTGGTATACTGTGGTGGTGCGGTAGTAGTGGTGAAAGCATTCCCCTGCTACAGCAATTTTACCTACACGTACCAAAGTTTGGCACTTCCGCATAGATTTAATATAACCACTCACCCATGCGATAGTTATGTGGGAAGAAGAAAGAAAGATTTCACCGACTCTATTGTAGTAACAGATTTTATATAGTCTTGTCTGAATCCTGGTTCCTTGTGGCTTTTAAGTTCTTTGTATACATCCATATAGCTTAATGACCAGAAAGGGAAAACCTTTGATGTTCCTTCAATCTAACGCCAGGAGGGGTTAACAAAACTTAAAAGAGACGTGTTGCTGAGTGGCTTCATACTTGATTGATCATCATATACACGCACGAGACAAGATAGAGAGAGAGAGAGAGATTCAAAATCGGTACCTCAAGGACTAAGATAGTGGGAATCTGACACTTCAAATTCCTTTGAAAATCATATCCTCACTACAAAATGAAGAGGAATAGAAGGCGACCTTTTAAGCGTTTTCTGCCCCTAAAAGCGCTTTTACCGGCGGTACAGGCTCTTTCCGCCCCTAAAAGTTAACATATCATTTTTCCCGCTAGTAAAAGTGAAAGCGCGATTTTCAAATTAATTCGACTTTTAGGGGCTGTAATCTATCGCCAGTAAAAGTGAAAGAGGAAATTTTCCCGCATGTCTAATGGATTGAATGTTGACTTGACTTTTAGGAGCAGTAAGCTACCACCGCTAAAAGTAAAAGCGCGAATTATCAAATTTAATTTGACTTTTAGAGGAGGTAATCTACCGCTGGTAAAAGTCTCTTCTACATATACCAGCCGAGCCTCTTCTTCTTCAACTTGTCTCTTTTTTCTCTCTTGATAAACAATCTTCTTCAAATTGTCTTTTTCTCTTTGCAATCTAACTAAAGGTATGTTTTGTTCTAGTCTATCTTTGCATTTCTTTTTTCCCCCATCATCTCTATCTACTTTTCTTCTTTAAAACTTTACTCTCTCACTAATATTTTGATCTTTCTCTCTCTACATATTTCTTCCCTCCAAGGTGGTAGGAGTAATGGATGTGAACTTGTTCACTCACTCACTCACTCTCTCTCTCTCTCTCTCTCTCTCTCTCTCTCTCTCTCTCTCTCTCTGTCTCTCTCTCTCTCTCTATTTGTATGCTACCGTCCGGCAACTACCCAACGACGGCAGCAATTTTTTTATTTTTTAATATTACTTTTAGCGGCGGTAATTCTCGCCGGTAAAAGCCATTTTCTTATTTTTTAAAAGCATATTTTCCGGCGGTTATTACTATCAGTAAAAGTGAAAAGGACTTAATTGAAAATAATTTTTAGTGGCAGTAAGCTTCCGCCGGTAATGATTGAGCAATAGCGACAGTAGCTATTTTACTGCTGCTATAACCTTTAGTGACAACATCTTTTGGGGCGGGAGGTCTTACCGCCGGTAAAAGTATTACTGGTGGTAATTGTGTTTTTTTGTAGTGCCTTCACCGCATACCCCCATATCGTCTATGATTTTGTGCGATTTGAAACGCGCCGTTTTCCTTGGCATCCACATTCATTTAAGTATTGCATGTACGAGAAAGATAAGATACAAAACCTGAAAAAAAAATGCACACAAATCCTCACGTGATATAAATGGTTACGTGTAAGGACCGAACAAGCATGACTAGATTACAGGGGTGTCGATTGGTTCGGTGTAAACCAAAATTCGATTGAACCAAACCGTTTTTTCAGTTTGATTTAGTTTTATTCTTAGTTTGGTTTGGTTTCGGTTTGGAAAAGTATAAACTAAACTAGTTTGATTCAATTTACAATTCAGGTGACAGAAAAAACGAACTAAACCAAAAATCGAACTATATTATTATACATGTGTAATTTTATATTAGAGATACATATACAAAAATTTCAAAACATTTTTCTACACTTTGTTGTCAAAACCTACTATTTTCTTTGTTAATGTAAGATTATAGAAATACCATTTTTATTTTATAGTAAACAATAATGTTCACATTTGTATTATAGTAAATAATATGGTTTAAACTTTAATAATATTGTAACTTGGGTTTACAGTTTAATCGCTTTATTTCGGTTCGGTATTTAGTTTATAATTTTTAATTAAAATTCGGTTTGGTTCGGTTTTGATCAACATAATTTGGTTTGATTTAGGTTATGCATAAAAACCAAACCAAACCGACAGAATTAAACCCCCTACTAGACTGTACCCATTACGGTAAAGTGCTGTACCTTTTACACTTGATTTTGCTGCAGGGATCATTTGAGCAGAATCCTTTTAAGCTGTTTTTTCCCCTCAATGCAAATGTCTTGTAACTTTGATTTTGCTTTCGTTCTAGTTCTCTGACCTTAAATAGTTTTACGTTACAGGAAAAAGTGTTTCACCTGCTTGCACGTGAATCAAAGGGCATCTATAGCTACCATTTAGAGGACTCCAAAGCTCTCAAACCCATTACACCAATAGCGCCTAAATTGCTGGCAGCAACGATTCACAATCAAAGTTGTTTTTACACGGCAAATCTCTATCCCTGTGTAAACCATCCAATAACAGCTCAAACAACTTTCTCTTGGATAAACGATAACAAGAACATAATGCCCTTTTACAACTAGTTTGATAAACGAATCTTGATTCTGCCCTGAATCTTTTTAGCACTTCTCTTGCTCTCTTCAGTCCTTCAATGAATAATTCCTCATAGCTTTTCTTTCCTCGCCTTAATTCTTTGATTTACATGCCCAAAACAGCTCAAACCACTTTCTCTTGCATTAAAAAACATTTGCAAATAAGAAAATTTTATCAATATCCATTTGCAAAACTTCAGAACATTTCTCAAGTACACCAACTTACAATGACTTGCACAAAAGGCACTTTCTTATCCACCCTAGCCTCCAATTCAAGCAACAATAATTTATATATTGAAAAGCATCCCTTGGTAGTTTTTTCATGGCAATGTCAAACTTCCACCGTCCCAATACCGTCCAAGTGAAAGCTACATACTAAAAAGGCATGACTCATGAAATGATTTAAAAGGGCGAGAATATGACAAAAAATAAATGGTAGAGCCAGCCATAAAGGATTCAGATAAAAGTAATCTGACGGTGGATATGGTCTTCAATTGATTGCAATGGAAAAAATAGGATTCATATTGCTAACTCAAACACTTAAGAATACGACATTTAGTTATCTGTTGACTGATTGACTTTTCATGGAAGCAACTCCCATCCACGAATGAGAATCTAGTTAATTAAAACCCTTTTAGGATAAAAAATAAAAAGGCACAAAGAATATAAGTAAACTAGTCCTATTGGACTTTGACTCTACCTTGGTAACTGCCTCAACTACAAATACAAGCTCAATTTTGACTAAAGATCAAGCTAAATTTTCCACACAGAAAATAAGCTAAATTGTTTGTTTGTTCACCTCAATTTGCCTTCATTGACTAAATAAGTCATTATCTGCTTAACACAATTAAATCCAATTAGAAAGTACTAATTAATATTAATTATCAGTACTTACCTTGCATTCGATTGAGCAAAACCTATATCGCTTATCTATTTTCCAATTGCAGATTTCGCAGAGTTTTGGAGTAGTGTCTCCAGAGCGTCGACTTTCCTGGGCCATTCTTGACTTGATGAACACAATATCGTGATTGTTGATGCTGAAGCGTTTAATATGAGAAATATCTAATAAATCCTTAATATCTTTAACACGAATGCTGGCGTGTTCAGACGCTTTGTGAATCTACATTAATGATGTAAGCAATTATTTTTGAACTCAATTGGTCAATGTAATAATAATTAGTGAGACGGAAAAAATTAAAACTCATCATCTCGAAATATTGATGACCGTTATGAAGAGGGATGTCATCCTTCTTAGCTTTATCATTGCAATAGGACTAGTTTTATCTTTCGTCAAAATTGTTTGTTCCATAGAGAAAATAAGCTAAATTTTCCTGTATCTCTAAAGTGGATGAGAGAGAACTATCCCAATGGATTATAAAATGCACCCAAATAAGACAGTCAAATGCTCTGATAGTCATGAAAGAGCTTTGGCATGACAAGAGGGGAAGAAACCAGAAGGACGGAGTGTTTAATTTTTTTCAATGCAGGCATTTTATAGTCTAGTAAATGTTTAATATCTTAATTTTTTTTCTGTATCTGCTGATAATTCACTTAATCATCGTTCCAACGTGCCTGACACTGCATTTTGGAGAATACGACAAAAAATAAATGGTAGAGCCAGCCATAAAGGATTCAGATAAAAGTAATCTGATGGTGGATATGATCTTCAACAGATTGCAATGGAAAAATAGGATTCATATTGCTAACTCAAACTTGTAAGAACACGACATTTAATTATCTGTTTACTGCTTGATTGAAAGTTTCATGGAAGCAACTCCCATCCATGAATGAGAATCTAGTTAATTCAAACCCTTGTAGGATAAAAAATAAAAAGGCACATAGAATATAAGTAAACTAGTCCTACTGGAGTTT
Source organism: Buxus sempervirens (assembly GCA_947561395.2). Taxonomy (NCBI): domain Eukaryota; kingdom Viridiplantae; phylum Streptophyta; class Magnoliopsida; order Buxales; family Buxaceae; genus Buxus; species Buxus sempervirens. The sequence continues at coordinate 41,086,405 of OX387190.1, forward strand.
GACTCTACCTTGGTAACTGCCTTAACTACAAATACAACCTCAATTTTGACGAAAGATCAACTGGAAACATTCCTAGAATAGGGGTGGTGAGCAGTTGAATGGGTAATATAGTGCTTTCTAATTCAAGCATGAGATGACAAAGCCAACAAAGCAGAACTGCTAATATTACTGAATCAATTTTAACAATTCCTGTGTCTTGGAAAGTGTGGGTGTGGTGGCAGATTCAGCCATAATCACCACAGGGGTGAACTCATTCCCAAGTTGCGCTCAGGGTTATTTATGCGACTTCAGAAAATCCAGACCAATGGATGCCTAGATCAACCAATTTCCTGGCTGAGCAACTAGCAAAAACTGAAGTTTATAGTATGGAGTCACACAAAGGCCAATCCTTACCTTTTGGTTTAGTCCTATAATATCACATTTTTGCTTCCTCCATCCATATTGATCCACAGGGATTATCTTTCTATTCCTAATAATATGCTCTTCATAAAGTTTTCCATTGCTGATGATCAAGAGGAAGGGGCAGGTGTAATGTTTAATTGTTTGTTCCACACAGAAAATAAGCTCAATTTTCCTGTACCTCTAAAGTGGATGAGAGAGAACTATCCCAATGGATTATAAGATGCACCCAAATAATACTGTCAAATGCTCTGATAGTCATGAAAGAGCTTTGGCATGACAAGAGGGGAAGAAACCAGAAGGACGGAGTGTTTAATTTTTTTCAATGCAAGCATTCTATAGTCTAGTAAATGCTTAACATCTTTTTTTTTCCTGTATCTGCTGATAATTCACTTAATCATCGTTCCAATGTGCCTGACATTGCATTTTGGAGTCTAAGAATATGATCCCAATCAACTATAGGCTAAGATACAAAAGTTAAGCTGACGAGAGGCTAAGAAGGATCATGTGTCAATTACATGCGCATCATCTCAAGAAACTATTCATCATTTCATTCAATCACAAACCAAATATAAATGAAACTTTAAACTACCTTGCATGAAAATTAGCCAGGAGAACAGAAAACTGAGTAGTCATTTCCAAATAATTATAACAAGGGAAAAATAATTAGCAGATAATTCACTTAATCATCGTTGGTAAGTGATTCCAAAGAATTATAGTCTAGTAAATGTTTAATATCTTAATTTTTTTTCTGTATCTGCTGATAATTCACTTCATCAGCATTCCAACGTGCTTGACACTGAATTTTGGAGTCTAAGAATATGATTCAAGTCAACTATAGGCTAAGATACAAAAGTTAAGCTGACGAGAGGCTGAGAAGGATCATGTGTCAATTACATGCGCATCATCTCAAGAAACTATTCATCATTTCATTCAATCACAAACCAAATATAAATGAAACTTGAAACTACCTTGCATGAAAATTAGCCAGGAGAACAGAAAATTGAGTAGTCATTTCCATAGAATTATAACAAGGGAAAATAATTAGCAGATCTGTTTTTAGCAGGAATAACACCATTAAAGAAGCATTGCAAGTATATATTCACAGTTGATTAGAAAACAATAATATTGGATGATAAATACCATTGAGAGTTAATTTTTTGTTGAACATATTGTACATAAAAACTAATATTTACACATTCATTCAATTTTTTGTGTTTTTATTTCTTTGTTATTTCGTTTTTCTTTCCTTTTTCTTACCCTTTTATTCTTTTGCATCTTAAAAAAGATTCCATTAAGTTCAGACTTTAATTTGCAACTCCAAAAATATACAGCTACCATGGTTTCTTATTAAGGTTATGATCTTCATCCAAAAACTAAAAATCAAAAAGAAACAATGAGATAGAATTAGTTGTTTCTCTTTGCTCATTCAGGATTCCATAATCACAATTTTACCCATCACTTGTTACACTTATTTTTCAAAAAAAAAAAAATGTGCATACAGCTGGAACACAGACTATAGCACTTCTCAAAATCAAAATTTTCATCTAAAGCTACAACATATAACCTTGAATAAACATTAGTTTTACAGCAGTAATTATTGAAACAAGGGGAAGATATAAAATCTAGTAGGCATGCTTGATCAACACCGACCTGTGTTTCTTTTAGAGTATAACGCTCCAGCAAAGTCTTCTTTTCTTCATTGGTAAGCACCTGATGCGAAGGAACAAGGACATGTTCTTTAATGTTTACCAGCAGCTCTGCCTCCTGCATCCAAGGTGTTAACAGCAAACATAAGTAGCAAAAATCAACAAAAGGAATAGTTCCAAATAGAAGGACTTAAATAGTTTAAAGCATAGTTATTAAAGGTGCAAATAGAAGGACTTAAATAGTTTAAAGCATAGTTATTAAAGGTGGTCGCCTAGGCGGCCACCTAGGCTACAAGGCGCTCCCTTAAGGTCCAAGCGTGGTGTTGCATAGGCGAGTTGTGCCTAAGCTGTAACGCCCCGGATCCGAGTTACGTGAACTAAACCGTAACCCGTCACCGCAGGGTCACTTTTCCACCCAGGATCACAGTATTAGAGTAAAGGAAACGTGAAGAAACAATTAAATATGTAAACAAAGGCAACTAAAACCCAACTCAAACTAAACTATCAAAGTTCTAATTTGAACTCACCCGATTCCTGCTTTTACCCTCTGTTATCGACTTTTCCAAGATCTGAAAACAAAACAAAACAAACCATCTGAGATTCGAATATCTCAGTAAGTAGCTCATGCATGCTCATAACCATTTTTAACAGTTCTAAAAACATGATTCAGATTAAAATATGCATTAGCAACAATAACGTGAATAAACCGAATAATCCCACGATACTATATCAATAGATACAAAATAACCAGAATAAATCTGCATGTCAATCAAATCTGCATATCAATCATAAATCAACCAGTCATAGCAGGACTCATGAAGTAAGACTGTCTTTAACTAGGGTAATATCAATATCCACTATGTCACCTCCCGGCTTAGGGGCGAAGCCGAGTACACGATCATCGTCTTATTGTGGGAGAACCCCATCAGTACAGAGAGGGGTTGGCATATACTATCCAGTCATAGTCCGAGTACACGATAAAATGAGGGATAGCAGCAGCCTTCCGAGTACACGATAAGGCCTCACCAAGTACACGGTGGAACACGTGTGCATGGACAAGGAATTACAACTAGCAAAGAACAATCATTTCCACTACCTAACTCCTAAATGGATCCATATAGTGCTATGCCTACTAGGCTCTAAAACCAAACCAAACATGAAATCTAGCACGCACAACTCTTCCCAATCTCAGCTATATCATCCTGAGTACACGGGGCATCTCTGAATACACAGAGGCAACAACATCCCATGTACATGGGGCATCTCCAAGTACTCGAAGGTATATCATCTATCTTTGATCACTTTCCCAAAATTCTTTTTTTGCAATATGCCAAATTGCATCTCAACTATTATTTTTCTCTTTACCGTTATTAAATTGACGTTATCTTAATTTTTAATTAATTTATAAATCCTAAAAATCACTTTTAAATACTTTTTCCTTGAATTTTGATTTTTATTTCAAAATGTGACTAAAATGTAATTATTTATTAGGGTTTGAACTTATTTGTTGAATTTAATTAAAATCTGAACTAAAACTTAATTCTTTAAATTATGTACACTAATTTATCAATAACTCTCTCATTTATATTAAATCTAAATATTTATTATATATATCTCACTGTTTTTAGATTAAAATACAAATTTTGCACTGAAAATTACTAACTTTTCAAATGTCGACGATAGCACTATTCATTCATTTTCCGTGATTAAATGGCCTACTTTGATGATTTTTCTAGATCAATCCAGGAATCCTCTTAACCTAAAATCAGTTCCTATGTAATCTGCACCTGGTAAATAGAGCTTAATCAAAGCATATCAATTGAAATCAAATGTTCATCTTCAACAAGTTAAAATACATACTTCAAATCAAAGTAAGATGTTAAACTTAAACATGAGATATCAACATGTATAAAATCCCCTCTTCTGAAATCGTGAACACAAGAGCAGAAAAAAAACTACTTACCGAACTAGTTCAGCCCTCCTCTGTTCTTCTTCCTCTTCCCTTCTTCTTCTTCTTCTTCTTCTCCTTGTTTCTCCTTTGCGACTTCTTCTCCCTTTTTTCTTTCCCCTTTTTCTCAACTCTTCTACGGACTTTTGAAACAATCTAGAGGCTTATCTAAACAAACCATGATCTAGTGCTCTGCAAGTACACCTGAAATCCTACATTTCACTAAGAACTTAACTCGCACGAAAGAAAATACAATGAGAGAGAGCACGCATGAGCGAGTGTCTCTTATAAGGATGCACTAGGGTCCAAATCAGCAATCCTACAGAAGTGTATTGGACCAATCATTAAGTATACCCCAATTTTGCACCTACTTAAATATAAGACCAACAATTATAATTTTATACCAATAGTTAGCACATTAATAACATAAAATAATTTAATACTTTTCATCCTATAAAACACCAAGTTAATCCTTAAATTAGCAACCAGACGTATAATTGCATAAATTAAGAAAGAAAACCCTTAAATTCAAATTAACTCCAATAAATTCTCAAATAAATACATGATAATTAATAAAAATTACCACAACCCAAACATCAATAATCCTGCATCTAAAACATGCGAGATAAATTACAAATACGCCAATTAATCAAATTAATAACTATAATTAATTACAATTAATTTAATAAAGCCCTCGATAATTAACAGAAAATCTTTTAATTAATTCAAATACCAAATTATAAAAATCGTTTTAAATCCTTTAATCTCCATTTAATCTTAATTAAAATTTCTTAAAAATCCAAGATCTTACATGGGCGATAGCTTGGGCAAGAAGGAGACCGACTGTTCGCCTAGGCGAGCAAACGAACATTCCAGGCTACGTGAAGATAAAAAGATGTGCTTCGTATATGCATTGCAATGTGAAGAAAATAACAAGAAGGAGAAACTGAAAATAAGAAGGAGAAACCGAAAAGAGATAGGCGGACATGCACAAACTCTTCGTCGAGCTTCATCAACGCAAGGTATGTCTTCTCCTCTGTTTCTCTTCCTCTATCTTCTCCTCCATCGTCTTCTTCAGTGTCTATTTTTTTTCCTCTTTTTCTTCTCCAACGAGCTGAGCGAAAGGCTTCTCCTCCATCGTCTTCGTTAGTGTCTGTTTTTTTTCTTCTTCTCCAACGACCTAAGCAATAGCTTGGATTGACTCTTCTCTCCCCTCTCTCGCTCTCCTCTATCGCTCTCTTTTTCTCTCTCGCTACCCTCTGTCTCTCTCTTTCTCGCCCTCGCTCTCGCTCTCTCTTTCTCTCTCGCTACCCTCTGTCTCTCTCTTTCTCTCTCGCTACCCTTTGTCTCTCTCTTTCTCTCTCACTACCTCTATCTCTCTCGATACCCTCTGTGTCTCTCTCCTTCAAATATTAACCTTGTATGATTCTCTCAATCTCTATCTCTCTCTCCTTCGCTTTTACTGTTTCTTCCACTTTATTTATTTTTTCCGTTTTCTTTCGACAGCAAGGTTTGAAGGTATCATGGTTAGGGGTTTTCTTCGAAGTTTCCTCCTGGATCTTCGGAGAGTTATAGGAACATAACCTTATTTGCAATAGTTTATGTTCGCTTGTAATCTCGTAAGACTTAAGAATTTCTCTCGCGTAATCTACGATTATCTATGACATAATCATACATAATATAGAGATTTAACAAATAAGTGATTGAGTTAATATCTCCCTATAACCCTGTTGATCTCTTTTTAGTAGTTGAACAACCATTAGAGTACAGAAAATACAAACCTATATCACTATTTTTTATTCTTTTCTGCACTCTTATTGTTTTTCTTCTCCAAAATCTGCACTATTTTTTTTATTACTTAATAAAAGTGTTTGATGTTTTTCTATGTGAAGAAATGTCATCTTCCAGTAGTTCCAAGCCAAAAGCCAAATCGAAGGATCCAGCGTGGAAGTATCCCTTTTGACCTGTTGTTAGTGAGAAGAACAAAATTCAATGTGAGTTATGTGGGGCTGTAACAAATGGAGGTATTTATAGACAAAAGCAACATTTGATTGATGGGTATGGGAATGTCAAGAAATGCCCAAAGGCATTTACGGAGATAATTAAAGAATTATCGGATCATATAGCAAGTAATAAAATAATCCAAAATAACTTGCTTGATGATCCTTTTAGCCAAGATCCTTGGGAAATTAATGTTGAAGAAAGTAAAGATGTGGAAGTGGAATGTAGTGCAGAAAATAGAAAACTGACAAGCAAGGAGAAGTCCACACAAGTGAGTCAAGTGACTAAAAAAAGCCACATGAAAGGGGACCCATGGATGGCTTTTAGAGAAGGAATCCTGAAGAAGTAATTGCAGAGAGGGCTAAAGGAAATACAGTTCAGACCACCATTAATAATAGATACAAAATGGAGGATCGGAAAAAAGTAAATCAATATGTAGCTCGATGGTTTTACCAAGCCGGAATTGTATTCAATACAGTGAAATTAAGAAGTTTTCAAGTAATGGTGGAAGCAATCGGTCAATTTGGACCAAGTTATCGACCTCCATCATTTCATGAGTTGAGAGAACCATTTCTTAAGATTAAGGTTGGTAGAACAAAGGATCTTTTTCAAGTTTATCAAACAGCTTGGAAAAAGTATGGATGCATAATCATGTCTAATGGTTGGACTGATAAGAGGACATGAAGTTTAATCAACTTCTTAGTGAATTGTCCTGAAGGGATATATTTCTTGAAATCAATTGATCATTCTAGCTAGTAAAGTACATGATGCACAGTACTTGTTTGAAGTACTTGATAATGTGAGAGAAGAAGTTGGAGAAGAGCATGTGGTTCAAGTTGTTACAGATAACCATGCTGCTTATGTTGCTGCGGGTAATTTGGGTGTTATTTTTATTTTTTTATTTTTTATCTTTAACTTGAATTCAAGTGTATTATCTTACTTGTACTTATATTTATAATGCCTTTTTATAGGTAGAAAATTAAAAGAGAGGAGAAAACAACTGTTTTGGACACCTTGAGCAACTTACTGCTTAGATCTCATATTAGAAGATATTGAGAATCTTAAGCGAACAAAGGCTATCATTGCCAAGGCCCAATCAGTCACTTATTTCATCTACAAGCATCATCTCCTATTTAATCAAATGAGAGTCAAGATAGGAAAGGACAGCAATTACAAGGTTTGCTACTACTTTCTTGAATCTTCAAAGTTTGTTTACACATAAACAATCCTTGACAACAGTCACAAGGTTTGCTACTATATGTGGAGAAGTTACATTCCATGTGCTTGATCTGAATAAAACATATTATAAAACCTTTTTATACCAAGGTACCCCTCTAAAACTCTAGTTGTACATTTAATCCATCTCAAATTTGGTCCATTTAAACCACCCTATCTACAAATAGATATACATCAAGGCACCAACTCATGAATATAAGCCTTCAATTAATCAACAATTAAAACACAAAATACAGTATCTCATAATTGAAATTATTGTAAACGTGTTGTTATGGAAACTCATTTGCCTTATCACTCACCATTCTCAACCTAGTCAATGCACCCGCCACCTTCATACATAAGTTGATAAATTTAGCTTATTTTGCTAATACCATTTTTATGCCCAAAACACAACAAACATAATCTCAAGGAATTGTATCATATGCTTTCTCTAAATACAATAATCAAAAAAATATTCTCCTAAAGATGCTAAGACTTAATACAGTAATTGATAGTATTAATTATAAATAGGAATCACATGTTCCCAACAACTACAAAGTGCAATAACCCAAAAACTAAATGAGCGATGCATCCAAGAGTTAAAAAAATTCCTATCAAAGTGATTTTGAAGCCAAAAATAGCCTTTATCAGATTATACTTGCCGATACTCAAATTCCAATCCTGAAATTTTTCCGAAACAATTGTAACTTTGAGAAGATTCATAGTCCAAATATATGTTAAAGATCAAAGGATGGTTATATTATCTAATTAAATAGATATTTGGACTATAAAAGCTTCAAGATGGAAAGCCCTTCTGTCAGTGCCACGACTATCACCGCAATGTTGCCAACATTGAATGCTTGGAAGGAATAAAACAGTAAGTATAGAATATAAGACTCAAATAACCACAATTTTTTTTCCTTTGTGGAACAGCATTGACTCGATCAACCATAACATTGAATTTATTCACAACAACAACCAAAAAAAAAAACACATGGAAGAGTCACCTGGAAAACCTCCAGCTGGAATTTTGCTGATATTTCAGTCACACATGTTTCGGCAAAGGAAGTCAAATTCTGCTGAACAACTAAGATTGCTCTGAAAATTAACGTTCTCTGATTTCAAGCGGTTAGTGTATGTCTTCATCGTTTTAACGCCAACCTGTGCTTCCTCCAGAAAGAAAACATATATCTATCCCAAATAAAAACACGATGGCAATAATAAATTATCAAACATATCAAATGAATGTTAAAAACAAGGATTTATCATGAGACATTTCATTTCACAACTAGCTTCCAAATGAAAAAAAAACTTAACAACTAATATTCAAATTCTCATTTGATCCAGCTTCCAAATGCATCATGGAATATGTCATTTGAAGTTATAACGTGCGAAAATTATAGCTTTTTGGGAAAAGATTTAAAACCATCATATGCAAGAAATTATGAGCAAGAGCTACAGCTCACAGCTTGGCATATTTAGTTTCTTGTTTCTTTGCATGAAAGTGGTAAACTTGATGCCCATAGGAAAGAACTAAAGAACAGGAGCATTGTTGTGTCTCTTGAACTACTAGGAGACATAATTACAGAGTTTAATTTGAGAGAAAAATACACATCCTTCCCATTCCATGGCGCTCACTAGTGTGTAAATTAATCATTGCACATGCAAGGCAACATAGAAGATGTAGATTAGACCGATAGGAGTAGGGATGGTAACGTGGTGGGTTTTGGCAAACCCTAACCAGCCCATATAAGACCCTAATGCAATTTAAGCCGACGGGGTGAGAGGAACGGCAGAATTTTCGAAGGGATGGAAAAGAAGGCAGGAAAGCCTGCATCGGATCACCATACACCTCATTTTCTTTTGGTCTTCGGTGCTTCCAGATTTCTCAAATGTATCTCTAGAGGACTTCTTGAAGTTCAACACCTTCTTCGATCTCTGATGAAGGGTTTTTTTTTTCTTTTGCTATTAGTGGGGGATGCTACACATTTGGTGCATATCATCCATCTATATTCATCTTTTCTTTTTTAATGAATCTCTGAAATTACCTATCAAAATAAATCTAAATAATCCCCTAAATTTGTAATTAGCAATAATTGACAAATTTTGGCTTGCAGGGTCCCATAGCTTTGTTAAAATTAAATGTTCTATTTTAAAATTGACTTAACACATTCTATTGAAGAGCCAATCACTAATTAAAAGCAATAAATCAGGCAAAAAGAAGATTCAGTATTGGAAATTTTTTTAGCTTGGGTTGGAATATGGTATGAGAGACCTTCTGCACTCTCTAGCTCGTACTAGCCAGTCCAGCCTCTGTGCCTAAAAATGAATCCCAAAATCAATAATAAAATAATTCTAAAAGCCTCAGCCTGTCTCCGTTATGCCTGGTTATTTCATTTTTTTGTTGTCTGTTTTATTGGTGAAAATTCTTGCAGTCATTGTATCTATAATTAGACATTTTGCTCCCTGTTTTTTAGTTTTGTAATAAAAAAAAACATAAAAAAAATTTACATCACAGAATCAATTAAGTAAATGGCAGTATAATCATTTTGTGCACACAGAGAAATTAAGAACTGGGCCTGTCCCGGCCTTACCATGTTTAGTCCAATTTTGGCTCCAATGATTTTGGGGTTTACAAAACCAGGTTTAGCAATTTCTACCCATAGGAAGAATGAATTTTCAGATCGTTGGGAAAGTTGCTTGATAATGTCACGAAGAAAATCCCATTTGAGATTCAAATAAAAAAATTATATGTAGTTAAAAGATCTTTGATATAGAGAAAAAGAAGCCAACAAACAGATTTGAATTCCAATAACCAAGCAGAAAGTTAAGTGGTCTTTGTAGAATTGGGGCTTTGGTTCTTTTTGTTAGATTTTATTTTTCTAAGAAAAAGCTTTTTATTCTTGAAAACTAAAAGAACTATAACGAGGTTATGTGATATATACATATGGATATTATAGTATTGTAGTTGATGCAAAATAGTGCCTATACAGAAACACATTTTCTAAAATTTGGAGGCAATAGTTAATGTTTTTAAGGATATTGGGCTCTTTCTGTTTACTTGTTTCCATTGGTTTGGACTGGGTGTCAGATTAATTGACTTGGCGATATCCATAGCCTCGATTTATCACAATTTTGGGTCAATGCAGACTTGTAAAATTGATTACCCAGATTGTACGTGCTAAAACAACTTGGACAACCAGATTGTTTCCGCTGAAAGCCAGACTAGTATAATGAATTAGAAAAAGGAGAAAAATAACCTAGATTTGTGAAGAATCTGTTAGATAACCCTACTCAGGGAAGCAGATATGAGAAGTATTTCATTGCAGAAATAGCTACAAGAAGGCAGAAAGATGAGAGAGAAACCTAATGCTAAAGCAAAGTTGTAAATTAATTGGAAATAATCAAAACCCTAAAATAAGCTTGAGAGACTGGGGAAGGGTTTCATAAATGCACTGATCCAATTTCATCTGTCAGTAAAACTGGGTTGAACCAAATCGGGTTGAGCATTGCTTGTTTGAATCATTCAATTGGCAAGTTAATCTCATGATTTGAACTTGACTTGCATGAGTCAACCAGATTGTTATGTCAATGATTTGCATTTTGCATTGGCTCACTGCTCACGTGAACTTTGTGATTTTACTATCAGAGGATGGTCACACCAAGTTATTGTAGGAAACATAATAAAAAAAAATTAGCTGTTTATTTTTGCAAAGTTTTACTTGGGTGTTTTTCAAGTTGAATTAGATTTTCTGAACTCCATTCAGAAGTATAAATTATTGAATTGAAAAAATTTATAGGACTATCACAATGCTTGATTCCATCTTGGATGTTAATTACTTCGTTAATCATCTTTTGCCACTGTATTCGTTGGTTTTAAGAAGGATATAACAAACCTGATCTCTTTTCTTCTTTCATTTTAATTCCGGTTATTTGTTTGTGCAATAATAAGGAGGATCTCTTTACATGATCCAGCAGTCGCTATTGTGGACTTCAAATTCAGTGATCGGATCTCGTACCTCACAAAATGGCTTGCCCAATGGATCCTTCATTGATGAGGAGACAATATTGCCTTGTCATCCCTAAATCTTAGGCATATATTCCTGTGTGTTGGGAATTAATACGGTTGGGGAAGTCAAAGGAACTGCTACCCTTTTTAAGAATTATGCCTTGGCCACTTTAGTGTTATTTACTGAAACTTTATGTCAATGTAGTGTTTTGACTCGTATCTACATGTTTCATGTTACAAATTTCCATTAACTGTGTTGAATAATATATTGTAAAACACTGATTCATTTCATACTTATTACATAAATTGATGTGTTATTTCTGGCATACTAAGGGACAATAGTCTCCATGCAGATGATATAAATTACAGAGCATGCTTTAGGAGTACTACTCTTTGCCTCTTCTTGTATCCGTCTTTTTGCCCCCAAATGAATGAGCGACTTGGTGTCTTTTAATGACCATTGCAAGATGACACTTCTGTTTTGGTGATCGTTTTTCTTGGTCTTTGTCACCATTGTTGTGTTACATTTATTGTTTGTGTGTTTGGAGTTAGATATCTATATTGAATGTTGTAGTCAATCTTTTAAAGGCCCTAGTGTATTTTATTATGAGCTTCTGGTGTTTTAAAGTTGATCTCTCAAGCTTTTAAAGGCCCAAGTGTTAGGTTTTTCCATGTTGATAGATTTAAATCAATATGAGAAATCTGCTTGTATTTTTGTGTAGACACTCAAGTGAATGCCTATGGTATCAGAAGCTTATTTAAATTCTCTATTTTCTATTGCCAATAAGAAATGTGCATGTCATTTTATTGGTTTGGCAAATTTAAATTCATTTCATTGTGTATTAAGACTCGTCCTTGTGTGATTTTAGTAGTCATATCTTAGCTGGTAAGATTGAAAGGGTGGCCGGTTTACTTTTGTGTAAACATGTGTAGATGTGAAAAATTTGGCGGTTGACTGTGTTTAGCCTAACCATTTATTATATGATAATTGCTGCGAATTTCTTCCATTCTCACAATGTGCAAGTGCTTATATTCCTGCTTCCTGTTGTCATGGTGCGTGTGATATTTTGCTGATCAGGCCGCAAACTATTTAAACATCAAGAGTCTGCTTGATCTAACATGCCAGACGGTCGCAGACGTGATCAAAGGGTCTAAGAGGAGATTCGCAAAACATTTAACATCAAGAATGACTTCACCCCCGAGGAAGAAGAGGAAGTCCGTAGGTGCGTGTGATATTCCTGCTTCCTGTTGTCATGGTGCGTGTGATATGCTTGCCAATGTTAAGTACATTTTTACATGAAAAGCAGAACCCAAGCCTGGATCGGGAAGGTGATGGACGAGTTGAAATCTTCTGTGACGCAAAAGACTTGCGATCCCTCTGATGCACGCCCATCGTTTGCCACGTACCTTATGTGTTGATCGGCTGTTGATGCCAACTAAACGGCATTGACAACGTTATCTGCTTTTACAAACATTAAACTAATATTTTTTTTTAAACCCATTTCAAACACAATCGCGGGTGAACATTTCATTTCCCGCCTTTCCCCTTCCCACCTTCCCTTGTTGTCTATTGCCTTTTGTAAAGAAAGAACCCCACGTAACTTCAATCAAGCTTCCGGCAAGCAACCTTCTAGCAAGCAAGCTTGGCTCTTCCAAGCAATACAGATTTTCAACTCTAAGCTTTCCTCGTTATTGACGTCTCTTAAAACGAAGAACCCACAAGGAAGGTTTGTCTACATTGACGTCTACAAACCCCTGGATGATCTCGTCCGCAACCCGGTGCTGCTGGTGATGACCATCCCCAACACTTTAAATTGTTATTTAACTGTTGTTGAACAGGATTTGAAGAAGTAGATAATGGATGATACGGTACGGGAAGTTTAGAGGCCACAAAACTGTGTAACAATTTGAGTCTGTTTACGTGTAAAAACATCTCCAAGTTCGTATACTGGAACAGTTTTCATCCCACGGAGAAAGGAGAAAGGTTACAGAATCATAGGTGCTCAATAAGTGCATTAAGGAATTCTTTTGAGGAGACCAAGTTGCCTAGAGCATCAGCTCCAGCTCATCTTCCATTTTCTTATTCGTTGTGGAATAAATTGTTTTTGAAAATAATTAAGAAGTGTCACCGATTATCTAAGCTCATCCTGAGTTGGCCAGTTCCTTAGATCATCCCCTGCTCTACTTTAGTTCTCATTGAACAAACCCAGGGTCCTCCAAAATATACAAATTAATTTTGATTTTCCATGTTTTAGATTTCTCTTTCTCCATTGTCACTCAAAGAAGCTGTGTGGATCTACCTCCAACCGTGAAAAAGAATAAATAGAATATTAAGCAGATTGAGTGGGAACAAGTCTTTGTTGACTCTCAATACCCAAAAAAGGACTTGGCCGGTGAATGCTTCTCCAGTAAGTAAAAAAGACGGCCACATGCACAACCTAATTTTGTTGTGGACCTCCATTACTTTCTCCAAAGGTAAAAGCTTCATATGTTTGACCGTAAGAGGACCAAAGAGCTTTCAAGGACTAATAAAAAGCTTATACTTAACAGAAGCTTAAATTTCGGACAGGAAGAATATCTCTGAGGAGGAGATTCGCACAACCAACGTGAAGCCCCAACAGTTGTTTGTCCAAAAAGAAGTGAAGAATGTTATATGTACAGTTATTATACGCTAGATCATCACATGCGTATCAGAGGATGATCCCACTGTTTCACCATGGACGGGGAATTATATTCCCTAGTCAGATATCTTTAAAAAGCATTAAACATGATCTTTATGGCAAGACCTCTGATAGGTCATATGAACATTCAGTCTGAATAGAAAAGATGCTTCAATTTTCAGCTCAATCAAGAAATTCCAAAAAGAGTCCTTAATTCTCTATGACTACAGTTTACAAAAATTGATAAGAAAGAGAATGGAATTTAAGTTCTTTATAAACACGAATTGAAGCATGGAAACAAATGCATACAAAAAACTCCGCAAAATCAAGGCCAAGATCTACTGCGTACTTGACATTGGAAAGTTCCCTAGATGCACCAAAAGACAGGAAGAAAATGTCCTCCTGTATATTGAAACCTAAAAGCTTGGAAGAGCCAAGCTGCTTGCCGGCAGGTTGCTTGTCAAAATCTTGCTTGACATTATGTGGGGTTCTTTCTTTATAAAAGGCAGCAGACTACAGCAAAAACCTCTAGATCTAAGCGAAGAACACCACGTTGGAACGAGCACTGCCGTTGCTGCGAAAACACCTTCTTTTCTCCTGCGAAGAAGACCGCAACCATAACAACGACCGAAGAAATCCCTTCCTACGAAGACGCCACCACCGGAACCAATACCAGCGTAAGCCTCCCCTTTCTAGAGAAGAAACACTTTCTCTGTTCGGTTTCTGCAAAAAAAACTTTGGGAATCCGCGCGATTTGTATTCGGCTGCATTTGAAAAAAATTATTAATTTAATGAATGTAAAGTCGTTGAATGAGATGACATCACGACGACGTTTAATTGGAATAAGGGGCTGATCAACTCGAGGGATGCGTGGCGCATGATGGGCGTGTGTCAGAGGGATCGCAAGTCTTATGCGTCACAGAAGATTTCAACTCGTGATGGACAGGGAAAGTGTTCTGTTTTGGTTGTTTTAATAGGACTCAAAATTCGTTTTTGTTGGTGCCTTGTTTCTTGTGTAGGAAGAATAATCCCACATTGAAAAATTATTGGAACATCATTGTGTTTATATTGAATGGTGAGAACTAAAGGGGTGCAACCCCTAAAGTAAGACATTGTTCTTTGTTGTCGGGGTTTCTTTGAATCACGTGCGCGCGCCACCGCCGCCGTCCGTCCGATCGTGTCATGGTGATTATTAATTTTTTACTTGATTTAATTTTTGGTTTTTCCTACAAATAAAACTGTTTTATTTTCTAAACGTTGGGATTTATTTTGTTACCGTTTTCTAATCGTTGGGATTATTTATCCATTGTGTTTTTAACGTTAAGATTAACGTTGTGTTTACTGTTGGGTTAGTAACGTTAATAGCGCTATTAACATTAACTAATTGCTCTATAAAAGGAAATGGGACTTTAGGGTTCATCAATCAATCTCAAATACGAGCAACACAGAACCCTCTCTTCTCCCTTCCCTTCGTCTTCTTTCATCTATTACCAAAGTCACTGCTGCCTTTGAGTTCGCCTGAGCCCAGCATAGTTTGTGCAACTTACTGGAAGATCTTCGAGTCCGTTGAATGCTGGAAGCTACAACACCAAAGCCCACGCACTGAGGAATCGTTCCCAAAGGGGGTGCTGAAAGGCTTTAAGCACAGGGGTTTCCTAGCCTCGCCTCAGTCTTCCATTCAATAAGTCTTCGTTTGATTTAAATTATTTTCCTTCCATTATTCTATTCATCTATTTATATTATTGATTTTTTGGTATTCCTTTCATCGCATGTTTTGATTTTATCTATCTATCAGTTCATTATTCCATCGTTGGTTAAATCTGCTCTCTGGTGCATCTGTGAGTTTGTTTCGCATCTGTGAGTTTGTTTCATGCATTATAGTTTCTATTATTGTAATTTCTGTACCACTGTTATCTAATTGTTCCTGTTTTTATTTTAATAAATAGTCAATACGTGCTTGTCATTCGTCACAGTTGTTCCCTGTTTTTATTGTTCACTGTTATCTGAATTTATCACACTTGGGAAACAATATTGCCGGTTTCTGTTCCTACTCATATTATAATAGATAGACCATTCGTGCTTGTCAATGTTCTGTGTTACAGCATCTTGTTTTTGCTCTCTTATAGTACCCGAGTGATAACAATTTAACAACAGAAAGTTCGGTAATATGACTTCTGGAGTCACAACTCTTCCCAGTGTAGAGTACTATTAGTGAGAGTCTTGTAATCATTCCCATCTAATTCAGGAGAGAGGCACGGCAAACTTGGCATGCACCCTATGATTATCTTTTGGGATTTTTACGACCTTAACGCTGACTCTTTAAAACAAGGGAAATTTAATTTTTAGTGGTACTTTATCAAACTATTTAAGATTTAGTCGGCAAAGTTTTGAGTTTTAATTTTTAATACACCTTTATCAAAATAATTAATTTTTAGTGTTATTTCAATGTCACCGATAAATTCTTCCCAAAATACCCTTATACAATTTACTTCCGAGACTTGTACAAACAATAAATTGACTTGTACAAGTCATTTTAGACTTGTACAAGTAATAAAATGATTTATACAAGTCAAAAATTAACTTGTACAAGTCATTTGGATAAGTGGCGTAAGGGCATTTTTGGAATAGTTAAATTGTAATAGTGAAATGGCACTAAAAATTAATTATTTTGATAAATGTGTATTAAAAGTTAAAATTCACAACTTTGCCGACTAAATCTTAAATAGTTTGATAAAGTACCACTAATAATTAAATTAAGCATGTCTTTCGAAGTTAGTAAGTATTGCAAGAATGCAATGGTACTTTCGTAAAATGAATTTTCTCACTCCAAAACGGGTCTGAGGATGATTCCTCTCTTTAGTACAATTTTTGAGACTCGTTATGGTGAAACTCGCCTTAAGCCTTGGAACTCATTTCAAGCTATAAAATTATTTCCTAGAACTAACGAGGAAGTTCAAAGAATGTCTTATTCTTAACCTAGATCATGAGAAATCTAGTAAATTCCTGTGCCAAATGCATACAAAGGTGGAACGCTGAACTTGTAACTGTATTTGTTTATATATAAACGAGCGGCTTAAAAAATATATTTTTTCACGTTCTATTGTAAGACTAAAAGTGAAAAAAAAAGCACGTTGTTTGCATGCTCAATTTCTCATAGGTTTGCGACAAAAATATTATACCTAAAATGGAGATGGTTTTGTTGGTGTTCCAACAGCCTAATATGTTCTTATTAGACTGTTATTTCTTAAAAAACCAACTATTTGAGTGCTATTTGAATATTTAAAGATAACTTATTTTAATTAAACCACTATGTTATGAAAGGAGACTTTATGCACCAACATTTCCGCATTATAAAGAAGTTCCAGTGAATTATTCACTTATATTTCTTGTAAATCTATAGTCTTCCTATACGATCGTATAACATTAATTATGCAGCTTCAGAGATCTTTAATTTCTTCCTCCATTGTGGATTCAGAAAACACTTGGAAGCCACAGCATCTAATTATTTTATGTGCCTACCTCCTAAGAGTGTTACAGTGAAACTACACAAGCTTCAGGGGTACACGATCCGGGAGTACAATTACAGATGACAGTGATCAGTTGCTCACCGCGAACACTGTTCGGACTTTATACTTGCCGTTTGTCCATGTTATGGACCCAAATGCATTATCTTTCAGTGAAGAAGTTGATGAGAATCTGACGTAGTAGGTCAGCTTCTTATTGTTCTTTGTGAACTGCAATTTATCTGGTACCACCTTCACCACCAGTCCTCGTGCCGATTTCACAGTAGCAACGTATAGTGATTCTTCGTCACCAACATTTGTGACCGTCCTCCTCACTTTCCTGTATTTTCCCCCTTTTAAATTGGAGATAGCTATTGAAGGGTAGTTGAGATCGGAGATGAGATCTTTGTTAGAGTTCTTGGGGCATGCGAATCCAGCAGGAATATTTGAAGATATGAGCCCGATGGTCAAAAGATCATAGCCATAGTTGCATAGAAAGAGCAAGTAGTCATTTGTTTGCGTCTCGTATACTAGCCCGGGTTGTAATGATCCAGATGGACTAACCTCCCCACTACCGTAGTCAAAAGGTGTAGCCATGGAGCCCGAATCTGTTGTGAGAGGAGCCCTTTCACTGTTCTCTTGCATTGCTGTATCAATAACCCAAGCAAGCAAGTAGCACATATCAATCCTCAATTTTAAAATCATCAACAACTCGGTTCATCTTCATTCATACTGGTTCCTTACCTGTAGTCATTATGGCTGATCTGATCGCAGAGGGACCCCATGTGGGGTTCTTAGACTTCACAGTCGCAGCAATTCCAGAGACGTGCGGGCATGACATGGAAGTTCCTGATATCACATTGAATTGTGAAGGCTTCTGGCCTGGTGGAGCTTCTGATGAGTCATTTCCAATCCAGGCTGCAAGAATGCTCACACCCGGTGCGGCGATGTCCGGCTGCAAGAACTCAATTTCAGCATTAACCCATTACCCATCTGATCTTACTCCATAAATGGCACCAAACAACAAAGAGACAGGAGCTTTTACCTTGACAAGGTTCTTTGTGCCAAATGAAGGGCCTCTGGACGAGAAGTAGGCCACTGTAGGTGCCGGCTTATATTCTGACACGGTCACTGTTGGCAGGATTGTCGCAACTGCTTTTCTTCATATAGAGATATATTCGTCGACCGAAACAAAACAGACTCGTATCAGATATTAACAAAAAAGGGTAGATTGAATTGAACTGATAACAATTGAATTCATTGTTTAACTTCGACTCTCAATTGCATGACATAGGAGTAGTGGGCTTACCTCGTTGAATTGATATAAGAAAGTATACTATCAGCATCCTTTGAAGTGATTACAGTCATGGGAAAAGGGCCGTAATTAAAAGCAATCGCTCTTTTCTTATCGTCAACTAACACCAAGCCAACCCCTCCTATGCTCTTCACACCCACCAACTTTTCCTTTTTCGTGTAAGTTTCATCTGAATTTTCACATACAACAATCTTCCCTTTCACCCTTTTTCCATCTAGTGCATCAGGGTTGCAGTTTCTGAACAGAACCAGGTATAATTTGACAGTTCAGATCAACATGAGAAATTAATATATGACACTACCTAAGCCAGCTAGGAGATAATAATTATTATTTGATTTGATGTTGACTTTACCTTGCATCAGAGGCGGTTGCCGAACTTGCTTTTGCTGAGCTACCAGAAATCAAGGGATATATGGGAGATTTTCGCAGATTAGAGAAGTTTATTCCTTCGCCCTGTAATTACAAAGCAAAATGCACGAAGCTTTGGTGTTAGGTTTAATCCGCCACTTCGTCCTTACCGTGGCCAGGTGCATCCTAAAAACACATTGCAGTGACACTTTGCACAAACATGAAAGACAAAAGGATTATCATGGATTGAATTAGTTAAAAAGGAATTTTACCTTGATCACCTTATTACCGCGCAAAACCACAACGGACTCCAAATCACGGTCAATGGTTGTGGCAGCAACGGTCAAGATCCAAGGAGCTGCGTTCACAACCGTTTGTGGGGTGGGCCCATCATTACCTGCGGAGCAAACCACAGTGATCCCCCTCTCGACGGCATGGAAAGCTCCGATAGCTATCGGATCGGTCGAGAAGTCAGGCAACAAGATCGGCGATGCACCGAGTGACAACGATATCACGTCAGCCCCGTCGCCGATCGCATCATCAAAAGCAGCCAGGATTGCAGAACCACGGCATCCTTCAGACGTGCACACCTTGTAGATGGCAACTCTCGATCCCGGAGATCCACCCTTGGCCGTCCCTTCCGCCAGCCCATAGTACGATGCACCGGCAACACTGCTTCCGGCTGCCGTCGACGCCGTGTGGGTCCCGTGCCCAACCGTGTCTCTTGGCGTCTGATCGTCCGACTCACTACTCTCCTTATTGTAGTATCTTGCTCCGATCAACTTTCTGTTACCGCACCGAGAAACAACAAAAGATTTCAAATTAAAGAGATTTTCACGAAATCACGAAAATACCCTTCCATCGGCTTTTATTTACCTGTTGCAATTGGATGCTTTAAAATTATCTACTTCCATGCACATTCCTTTCCACCGAGACGGGACTGGTCCCAAACCGTTGTCGTTAAAACTCTCGGACTCCGGCCATATTCCTGCTCCCAGGACGGATGCATCAAATGTAAGTAGGGATCAGTACTCATTAATTAACCACAAAACTAGGAAAAATAGAACAAACATGGATCACAGTCAATCTTGCTGCAGCTAGCTAGCTAATTCCGATTAATTACTTACCTGTATCCAGGAGTGCAATAATGGTGTCTGATACTTGAGGTGACGAGTATGAGTCTGATCCCGGGGTTGAGCCCTTCCCTGGATCAGTCTCAGATTGCAAGAAGTCCCAGGATCGAGTTGTGTGCAGTTGTAGAACGGGATCGGCAAACACCGACACGACTCCCGGTTTCTGGGCGATCATGCGAGCTTCTGCTTCTGATAAACGAGCTGCGAACCCTAAGAACGCATGTTGGTAGCGATGCAACAATGTATTTGCATTCCTAATTTCCATTAAAATCAAGAAGAGAAAATATCTGTCAAATTATCCACTGCATATTACATGAAGGTTAGAACCGTAATTATAGGGTGACTTCTGACTTTACTAGACAAGATCCTAAGAAAGACAAAGCATTTCCTCTGGAACCAAATTCCAGTGGTTCCATGAAACCACCGGCTAGGATGAAATTTGAATGTACGAAGCTCTCACATAACATGGACATCCATCGGTGGGTTTCACGCTGGTACTAGTGAATGGTTCCATTAAACGCTCTCAAGAAAGACGGGGACAAAATTAGCCCCGAAGTTCAGAAATTGAGCTGGTGGTTCGGAACCTGAAACGACTCGTCAACCACATAGGATTAGACGGGCCCATTTCTTTGGGCCACCCTCCATGTAGGTAAAGTCCAATTCGGTCCAATACAAAACTATTTCCTAATCATCACCACAGACAGATGGTGAAACCAGAGCATGATAAACTAATAAAGCTTTCATTGTGTATCTGGTTATCAAACCTTTTGAGTGCCGAATAGAGAAGGTGGGCAGGATCCTCCCTCACCGAACGTGGTGGTGAAGCGGCGCCTCCCATGTACACGATATAAACTTGTTTCTTCTCACCTTCATTCCCTCCGGATACGAGCGCAGTCGTTGAGAGGAGAATGAAGAAGAAAGAAAGAAGGAAAAGGGAGACGTTTTTCATGTCTGTATTGATGAGCTGATCAGAAGAATGTAGTGCGACTCTCCTTTCTCAACACTTCAATTTATAGAAGGGTACGTTTACGAATGGCGGTGGTCTGATGCGCACGCGCACTGGACGAAGCAAATCTGTGGAGCCGCTGAAATCCACCGAAAGTGCGCCATCGTTTTATTGATGAATGTCGACCGTTAGGATTGGTATCTGTGAAAGCATTCCCCTGCTACAGCAATTTTTCCTATACGTACCAAATTTTGGCACTTCCGCATAGATTTTATGTAACCACTCACCCATGCGATAGTTATGTGGGAAGAAGAAAGAAAGATTTCACTGACTCTATTGTCGTAACAGATTTTATGTAGTCTTGTCTGAATCCTAGGTTCCTTGTGGCTTTTAAGTTCTATGTAGACATCCGTATAGCTTAATAACCAGAATGGGAAAACCTTCGAGGTTCCTTCAATATAACGGCAGGAAGGGTTAATAAAACTTAAAAGAGACGTGTTGCTTATTTCGCACGAGGCTTTGAGTGGCTTCATACTTGATCGATCATCATACACTCACGAGACGAGATAGGGAGACAAGAGGAAGCCACGAAAGATAGAGAGAGAGAGATTCACAATCGGTACCCCAAGGACTAAGATAGTGGGAATCTGACACTTCAAATTCCTTTGATAATCATATCCTTCACCGCATACACCCAGATTTCTATGATTTTATGCGATTTGAAACGCGCCGTTTCCTTAGCGTCCACATTCATTCAAGTATTGTACGGGAAAGATAAGATATTGAACCTGAAAAAAAAATCACATATCCTCACGCGACATAAATGGTTACGTGTAAGGACCCAACAGGCATGACCAGATTACAGGGCTGTTGATTGGTTCGGTGCAAACCGAAATCCAATTGAACCAAAGTTACCAAACCAACTTTTTCGGTTTGCTTTGGTTTTATTCTTAGTTTGGTTTGGTTTCTGTTTGGAAAAGTATAAACCGAATTAGTTTGATTCGGTTTATAGTTCAAGTGGCAGAAAAAACGAACCAAACCCAAAACCGAACTATATTATTATACATGTGTAATTTTATATTAGAGATATATATATATATATATATATATATATATATATATATATATATACAAAAATTTAAAACATTTTACTACACTTTGTTGTCAAAACTTACTATTTTCTTTGTTAGTATAAGATTATAGAAATACCATTTCTATTTAATAGTAAGCAATAATGTTCACATTTGTATTATAGTAAATAATATGGTTTAAACTTTAAAAATATTGTAATTTTGGTTTTTCGGTTCGGTTTACAGTTTAATCACTTTATTTCAGTTCGGCTTTCCGTTTATAATTTTTAATTAAAATTCGGTTCGGTTCGGTTTTGATCAACATAATTCGGTTTGGTTTAGGTTATGTATAAAAACCAAACCAAACCGACCCAATTACAACCCTTACTAAACTATACCCATTACAGTAAAGTGCTGCACTTTTTACACCGGATTTTGCTGCAGGGGTGCTGCACCTTTTACACCGGATTTTACGGCAGGGATCATCTGAGCAGGATCCTTTTAAGCTGTTTTTTCCCCTCAATGCAAATGTCTTGTAACTTTGATTTTGCTTTCGTTCTAGTTCTCTGGCCTTAAATAGTTTTACGTTATAGAAAAAAAGTGTTTCACCTGCTTCCACATGAATCGTAGGGCATCTATAGCTACCATTTAGAGGACTCCAAAGCTCTCAAACCCATTATACCAATAGTGCCTAAATTTCTTGGCAGCAACGATTAACAATCAGAGTTGTTTTTACACGGCAAATCTCTATCCCTTTGTAAACCATCCAATAACAGCTCAAACCACTTTCTGTTGGATAAATGAAAACAAGAACAGAATGCCTTTTAACAACTAGTTCGATAAACGAATCTTGATTCTGCCCTAAATCTTTTTAGTACTTCTCTTGCTCTCTTCAGTCCTTCAATGAATACTTCCTCATAGACTTTTTTTCCCTCTCCTTAATTCTCTGATTTACATGCCCAAAACAGCTCAAACCACTTTCTCTTACATTAAAAAACATATGCAAATAAGAAAATTTTATCAATATCCGTTTGCAAAACTTCAGAACAAGTCTTAAGTACACCAACTTACAATGACTTGTCACAAATTTTCAGCTTCCACCCTATCCTCTTTCTTAATTGGAGTCCATTTTCCAGAAAAAAATTGTCACTGGTTCCAATTTTGGTTCAGGGATCTCTCAAATATAATGGAACAATATGGATACATGAATATCTACCATCTTCAGGTCAACTGAATGATCCGGATAGGAAAAATTGAAATATTCATTCCCCACATTTTAAGGCTTCTTTTCTGGCATCGATCAATACACAATTATTTCCAGACCAAAACATCGGAAAGGGCAATACAACTATGAAAGAAAAAAATGCTTAAAAGCTACAAATACCATAACAACTCAGACAACATAACGATAAGTGATGTATCGACCGACAGTCTCACTTGGCCGGGTAATCCTCACAACTTGTCTACGCTTGAGCCCATAATATCTAGCAATGGGATCAGAAACCTGAATCCGAGGTAGCTGAAATCCACCAGTACAAAGAAAATCCCCAAATGTATTAAAACATTAGAAACTGGTTAAATTTGATCATGCTCAAATCAACTGTAGAACAAACAAATAAAATTTACATCTAGTGCATCGACAATGGGATGCCAGTACCCGTAAACGAACCCAGGTAAGTCCAGAATAACAGGCAGAAACAAGTTTCAATGAACTTAAGATGCACAATAAACAAAAGGGACTACAGAGAAGTCTCCACTAAGAACTTAATCAAAGTTCCACTGGAAAATGTGTTAATTATGCATTAGCAAAGGATCATCTTTCCTAGAAGTCCAGGATACTGCCCCATGGTACACATTCATGTACTTTACAGTTTTTTCTTGAACCCGTATTGAACCTCCTAGATGCTCATAGATTGGGAACATATAGAGACTGCAACCTGAATATCCACCCTGGCCACCAATTCATGCAACAATAATTTAGATATTGAAAAGCATCCCTTGGTAGTTTTTTCATGGCAATGTCAAACTTCCACAGTCCCAATACCAGTGGACACTAGTGTCACTAGCCAAGGAATTGGTCACTGTGTCCAAGTGAAAGCTACATACTAAAAAGGCATGACTCATGAAAAGATTTAAAAGGGCGAGAATACGACAAAAAATAAATGGTAGAGCCAGCCAAAAAGGATTCAGATAAAAGTAATCTGACGGTGGATATGGTCTTCAACAGATTGCAATCGACGAATAGGATTCATATTGCTAACTCTAACTTGTAAGAATACGACATTTAGTTATCTGTTGACTGATTGATTGAAAGTTTCATGGGAGCAACTCCCATCCATGAATGAGAATCTAGTTAACTCAAACCCTTGTAGGATAAAAAATAAAAGGCACAAAGAATATAAGTAAACTAGTCCTATTGGAGTTTTGACTCTACCTTGGTAACTGCCTCAACTACAAATACAACCTCAATTTTGACGAAAGATCAACTGGAAACATTCCTAGAATAGGGGTGGTGAGCAGTTGAATGGGTAATATAGTGCTTTCTAATTCAAGCATGAGATGACAAAGCCAACAAAGCAGAACTGCTAATATTACTGAATCAATTTTAACAATTCCTGTGTCTTAGAAAGTGTGGATGCGGAGCAGATTCAGCCATAATCACCACAGGGGTGAACTCATTCCCAAGTTGCCCTCAGAGTTATTTATGCGACTTCAGCAAATCCAGACCAATGGATGCCTAGATCAACCAATGTCCTAGCTGAGTAACTAGCAAAAAGTGAAGTTTATAGTATGGAGTCACACACAGGCCAATCCTTACCTTTTGTTGTAGTCCTATAATATCACATTTTTGCTTCCTCCATCCATATTGATCCACAGGGATGATCTTTCTATTCCTAATAATATGCTCTTCATAAAGTTTTCCGTTGCTGATGATCAAGAGGAAGGAGCAGGCGTAACATTTAATTGTTTGTTCCACACAGAAAATAAGCTAAATTTTCCTGTACCTCTAAAGTGGATGAGAGAGAACTATCCCAATGGATTATAAAATGCACCCAAATAAGACAGTCAAATGCTCTGATAGTCATGAAAGAGCTTTGGCATGACAAGAGGGGAAGAAACCAGAAGGACGGAGTGTTTAATTTTTTTCAATGCAGGCATTTTATAGTCTAGTAAATGTTTAACATCTTAATTTCTTTTCTGTATCTCCTGATAATTCACTTAATCAGCATTCCAACGTGCCTGACACTGAATTTTGGAGACTAAGAATATGATTCAAGTCAACTATAGGCTAAGATACAAAAGTTAAGCTGACGAGAGGCTACGAAGGATCATGTGTCAATTACATGCGCATCATCTCAAGAAACTATTCATCATTTCATTCAATCACAAACCAAATATAAATGAATCTTGAAACTACCTTGCATGAAAATTAGCCAGGAGAACAGAAAACTGAGTAGTCATTTCCATAGAATTATAACAAGGGAAAATAATTAGCAGATATGTTTTTAGCAGGAATAACATCATTAAAGAAGCATTGCAAGTATATATTCACAGTTGATTAGAAAACAATAATATTGGATGATAAATACCATTGAGAGTTAATTTTTTGTTGAACATATTGTACATAAAAACTAATTTTTACACATTCATTCAATTTTTTGTGTTTTTATTTCTTTGTTATTTCGTTTTTCTTTCCTTTTTCTTACCCTTTTATTCTTTTGTATCTTAAAAAAGATTCCATTAAGTTCAGACTTTAATTTGCAACTCCAAAAATATACAGCTACCATGGTTTCTTATTAAGGTTATGATCTTCATCCAAAAACTAAAAATCAAAAAGAAACAATGAGATAGAATTAGTTGTTTCTCTTTGCTCATTCCGGATTCCATAATCACAATTTTACCCATCACTTGTTACACTTATTTTTCAAAAAAAAAAAAAATGTGCATACAGCTGGAACACAGACTATAGCACTTCTCAAAATCAAAATTTTCATCTAAAGCTACAACATATAACCTTGAATAAGCATTAGTTTTACAGCAGTAATTATTGAAACAAGGGGAAGATATAAAATCTAGTAGGCATGCTTGATCAACACCGACCTGTGTTTCTTTTAGAGTATAACGCTCCAGCAAAGTCTTCTTTTCTTCATTGGTAAGCACCTGATGCGAAGGAATGAGGACATGTTCTTTAATGTTTACCAGCAGCTCTGCCTCCTGCATCCAAGGTGTTACCAGCAAACATAAGTAGCAAAAATCAACAAAAGGAATAGTTCCAGATAGAAGGACTTAAATAGTTTAAAGTTCCACTTTTTCCTTTCTCCTCAATTTCCTTTTGAATAAATATATGAGAGCCACCAGTTGTAATTAAAACAATACAGAAATGCCTTACATACAGTATGCAATTAAAACAATACAGAAATGCCTTTCCCCTACTAGTTGTAGTCAGCAAAATGAATCCTATTCCTCCGTCCTGATTTGTTAACAAATCTTCAATTAAGTTATGAGCATCAAATCCTTTTATGCTAACACTAATTCAGATTCTTTTTTCTTTTTTCTTTTTTTCCGTATAAGTAACACCAGAAATTATATTATAAAGAAAGTAGAAGAGTTAGTACATGGGACACTGGGTTGGCCTTATACCATTGCAAGACTCACAAATACATAACACTTACACTAGATCCTACAACAAGCATCCCTCGCACCTTTTGACAACTACCTTTTTGTGTCTTCGCTTTAAATGCCCAAAGTATCGAAACATACTCCTCTTTGTCTTATTTCTTATTCATAACTAGATACATTCATTCCTTACCTTATCTTTCTTTGTCTTCCCACAAACCCATCTAAACATCCTCATTTCATCAATGCTCGTCCTATATGTATATTGATATTTTGTGGCTATGCATCATAGCAGCTTAATGGCTAAAAAGTCAATCACATAACAGTTGAGAAGTGCCTCTTCACTTAAGCCATCAAACTCCAATAGTATTTGTAAACAAGAATAACTGAACCCCAAACACAAACATCCCCCCCCCCCCCCCCCAACACCGCAAACACACCAACCCACCCACCTTCAGACAAAAGGCCAAAAAAAAACACAACTCATTAATCCAAGATAACAGAATTTAATCCCTTAATCATCAATTTTTCCATTGCTTCACTTATATTATTACTATGTGTGGAGAAGTTACATTCCATGTGCTTGATCTTAATAAAACATATTTTAAAACCTTTTGATACCCATGTACCACTCTAAATCTCTAGTTGTACATTTAATCCATCTCGAATTTGATCCATTTAAACCACCCTATCTACAAATAGGTATGCATCAAGGCACCAACTCATGAATATAAGACTTCAACTAATCAACAATTAAAACACAAAATACAGTATCTCATAATTGAAATTATTGTAAACCTATTGTTATGGAAACTCATTTGCCTTATCACTCACCATTCTCAACCTAGTCCATGCACCCGCCACCCTCATACATAAGTTGATAAATTTAGCTTATTTTGCTAATACCATTTTTATGCCCAAAACACAATAAACATAATCTCAACAAATTTTATCATATGCTTTCTCTAAATACAATAGTCAAAAAAATATTCTCCTAAAGATGCTAAGACTTAATACAGTAATTGATAGTATTAATTATAAATAGGAATCACATGTTCCCAACAAAAACAAAGTGCAATAACCTAAAAACTAAATGAGCGATGCATCCAAGAGTTAAAAAAATTCCTATCAAAGTGATTCTGAAGCCAAAAATAGCCTTTATCAGATTATACTCGCCGATACTCAAATTCCAATCCTGAAATTTTTCCGAAACAATTGTAACTTCAAGAAGATTCATAGTCCAAATATATGTTAAAGATCAAAGGATGGTTATATTATCTAATTAAATAGATATTTGGACTATAAAAGCTTCAAGATGGAAAGCCCTTCTGTCAGTGCCACGACTATCACCGCAATGTTGCCAACATTGAATGCTTGGAAGGAATAAAACAGTAAGTATAGAATATAAGACTCAAATAACCACAATTTTTTTTTCCTTTGTGGAACAGCATTGACTCGATCAACCATAACATTGAATTTATTCACAACAACAACCAAAAAAAAAAACACATGGAAGAGTCACCTGGAAAACCTCCAGCTGGAATTTTGCTGATATTTCAGTTACACATGTTTTGGCAAAGGGAGTCAAATTCTGCTGAACAACTAAGATTGCTCTGAAAACATTCTCTGATTTCATGCGGTTAGTGTATGTCTTCATCGTTTTAACGCCAACCTTTGCTTCCTCCGGAAAGAAAACATATATCTGTCCCAAATAAAAAAATGAAGCCAATAAAAAATTATCAAACACATCAAATGAATGTTAAAAACAAGGAATTATCATGAGACATTACATTTCACAACTAGCTTCCAAATGAAACAAAAACTTAACAACTAATATTCAAGTTCTCATTTGATCCAGCTTCCAAATGCATCATGGAATATGTCATTAGAAGTTATAATGTGCGAAAATTATAGCCTTTTGGGAAAAGATTTAAAACCATCATATGCAAGAAATTATGAGCAAGAGCTACAGCTCACAGCTTGGCATATCTAGTTTCTTGTTTCTTTGTATGAAAGTGGTAAACTTTATGCCCATAGGAAAGAAAAAAAAAAAAAGAAAAAAAGAACAGGAGCATTGTTGCGTCTCTCGAACTACTAGGAGACATAATTACACAGTTTTGAGAGAAAAATACACATCCTTACAGTTCCATGGCGCTCACTAGTGTGTACATTAATCATTGCACATGAAAGGCAGCTTAAAAGATGTAGATTAGACTGACAGGAGTAGGGATGGTAACGTGGTGGGTTTGGGCAAACCCTAACCAACCCATATAAGACCCTAACGCAATTTAAGCCTTACTAAACCCTAACCATTAGGGACGGGGCAGGACAGGTTAACAATTTAACAACCACCAACCCACCGCCACCGCCCGCCTGCCCCCCCTTAGACTGGATTAGATGCAGCAGTCATCACTACAGAGGAGGCCAAGGAACAGAGCTTTTAGCTAGAATATGCCTGCAGTACTATGTGTGAGACTGTGTGTAATTTCAACATACCTTTGCTACAGCCTCCAAAAAACAAATGAACCGCAACGACCAGTGCAAACTTTTGAGATTGGGGTGGAGAGGAAAAAGAAAAAAAAAAGAACAGAAAAGAAGGAAGAAGTCGTCTCTGATTCAACTAATATCAGTTGTCTTAAGACAGATTGGAAAGCAATCCTCGAAAAACATCTCAATGATATCCGCTAAGATTGATTGATAAAGCATGAACCCATACATCAAATAAAAAGATGAGGACAAGTATGAAACGCGTACGATGAATTTCAAACCCTAATAAGAAAAAAAAGGGGGGAAAAACCCATAAACCCTTCAACCAAAATACAGCGATTCATCATCCAATCACTAGTAGCTAGTCGGCAGAACTCGACAACAACAACCGTAACGAAAAAGCACACAAGCAGATTTGCATAAGGAAACCTTGGAACTTCATGATAATATATAAAAAGAAAACAATTAAAACAGTAGAGATAGCGAAAGGCATAAATAGAGAATCTACCTGATCAGAAGGATCGTTCCGCTTGTACTTATTGATTACAAGGTCATCCCTTTTGACGGTTTCTCCAAATTTCTGAACGAATTGGTTCCTGGTCATGTTGAGCTCGAAATCTCCAACCAAATAACCACGATCGTTGAGCATCTGCATTACGGTTCTTCGGATCCTGAATAGCCTTGTGGTCTCATCCTCTCCTGAAGACATCTCTTCTCACGCAAGCGAACCCTAAAATCCCGAGCCCAAAATAAATAATGGAAACAGATTCTTCCCTGAAACTTAAGTCGACGGAAAGGAAGAGGAACGGAGCGGCTCTCCAGCACGTGCTGCAGCGTGGGTGTTACGGTGCAACTCGGGTCAGTTTGGTTGGGGTTAAGGTTAACCCAAAACTAAACCAAAAATATATATAGTCAAACCGAACCGAATTGAAAGCTGAAACTACTAAACCGAACCGAAAATATATTGAAAAACCGAAACCCAAACCGAACCGA
This sequence comes from Buxus sempervirens, assembly GCA_947561395.2. Classification (NCBI taxonomy): domain Eukaryota; kingdom Viridiplantae; phylum Streptophyta; class Magnoliopsida; order Buxales; family Buxaceae; genus Buxus; species Buxus sempervirens. The sequence goes on from OX387190.1 coordinate 41,116,698, forward strand.
ACGGAACCGAACTACATGAAAACTATTCGGTTCGGTTCGGTTCGAGTTAGACCAATATATTCTTATGCTCAAACAAGGGTTTTTTTGTAATATCCTTAAAGTTTAAAGATAAACTTTGAAAGTTTAACATATATTATATTTTATATATAAAAAACATAAATTATATGTTATAATATATATATGAATTCGGTTCGGTTCAGTTTGGTTTAGGGAAATACATGAATTCGGTTCAGTTCGGTTTAACCGAACATGCAACCCAAAACCGAACCGACCTAGTTCGGTTTAGGGATTTTTGAACCGAAACCGAACCGAACCACTATAAAACCGAACCAAACTGAATCGAAGTCGGTTTGGGTTGATTCGGGTTCGGTTTTAACCAGACCGAGTTGCACCCCTAACATGTAGTAATGCACGTAGAGAGAGGAGAAATGGGAGAGCAGTTACAAACTGAACAAACCGCTTCCTGTGGATCCTTTATCTGGATCCCTTGTGTAGACCCCATCTCTGATCGTAATATGTGGAAATCTGTCCAAGTTTCATGCACAGCCAAACACCAGAATTTCTTTATTTCTCCCAAATGAAAACCCCTTTTCCATAATTTGCTGGTAAAATGGGCATTTTGATGCATCTAGTTAGTATTGAAATTAAATAATAAGGATAAGATAGGAATCCTCTGCAGCTTTCTGTCAAAGGAATTCTAATGATCATGGTGACCTTAGATACTGATTCCAGGACAGAACCTTGGCACATTTGGTGATATCTTCAAGGAGTTACTCTTAGGGATAACTTGCTGCAGATTCAAAACAAATTCAAGTCTTCAAAAGCATGCCAACGTGATGTTGAAATAAAATTTGTTAACTAAAAGAGGCCAGTGAAATCCAAATCGAAGCTCGAAGATGAAAACGAAACCTCAAACGGGATCCAAATCAAGTTCATTGGGAAGCAAAAATCTCACGATTAGGGAAGACCAAATGCGAAATCTCACAAACAGTGAAATTGTTTTCAAGGTTTGGGAAGATGAGATTTGAAGATGCAACCCTCACGAACAAGGAACTCCGACAACGGCGCAAGCAAACCTGAAATTGGCCACACAAGCAAACCTCGTGTACAGCGGGGAGGTTTGAAGATGTAGGACTCAGCAGTTGTGGCGGGGAGGTTTGAACATGAACAAAACCTCACGATTGCAACCTCAGAGGTAAGGGCCATTGGTGATGAGGAAAACTAATTTCACCCTTATCTATGAAGACAAAAACTCCACGAGTTCGGGAAGATGAAATCAAATCAAAATAGATAAGCTGTGCGTGTAACCTCGCGGAATGGAGCTCCTTGGTGATTTGGGGAAGACGATTGGAACCTAACATGAAAACTCACGAACCAAAGAGCTTGGAAGGGATTCTCGTGTTTGGCTGTGCGCGCATTCTGGTGTTTAGCTGTGCGTGTAACTTGGATTCAGATTTTCACGTGTTATGATCGGAGATGGGGTCTACGCAAGGGATCTAGATAAAGGATCTACAGGAAGCGGTTTGCAAATTAAATGGGTTTTGAACGAAAATGTTGAGTTTAGACGGGTATAGCCCTGTATTCAACGATGCGTTTTGTTGGGGGAATTCGCCAAGGTAGTTTCCCTGGCGATTTTTCGGCGAAACGGGGCGGAATGCCTAGTGAAACGGGCAAAATTTATTTAATTTTTATTAGCGAAACGGGTGGCGTGCTGGTGAAACAGAGCGGCGTGCCGAAGAAATTTCCCCAAAATCCAAAAAAAAACCCAATTTTTGCCCATTTCCCCGAAATTTCATTTTGGAACCCCAAACTCTACAGGGAATAGGCATTTTGGGGAATAAGTGAATTGTTTTAGGCACACTTCCCCAGGGGCCTTCTCGCATTAAATAATACTACTAGCAAATTGTATGTGCAGTACTGCGCGTATGGAGAAAAATAAGGGAGGGAACAATTGTAAAACTACTCACGTTTTAAATGAATTAGGCAGTTATGACTATTATACTCCTTTATCAAAGAATCTTAAGAATGATTTGTAAGGGTTTTTTTAAAGAAAATTGCACATTAAGATTGGCACGAAGGGTTTTTTTAAAGAAAAGTGCACATTAAGATTGGCACGATTCCCAAGGGGCCTCTTCCTATTATATATATATATATATATATATATATATATATATATATATATATATATAGTGTAGATATATAGTATAGATTTTTTTTAAAAAATTATCAAAAACCTCCTTTCATAGCTGTCCAATTAAGAATTTAAACACTCCATATTACCCTTTGGAATTAAATTTGTTTAATATGTGAAAGTAAAATTGAAGAGTTAATACAACTAAATAAATCTTAACAAAAATAAACTTTTAACGTCTCCAATGGATATTCTCTATAAGTTTCCTTATAAATGTGTTGATCTCCTTATAAATGCGTTGATCAGGGTAATTTTATTATTTGGCATAGAAGGGAACTAGTAGGAGTGTACTTGCAGTACTGCATGTGGAGAGGGAATGGGAAGAGGAGAGGTGAGGGAGAAGTTACAAAGTGATTCGGTTTTGAACGAAAATATTGAGTTTAGACGAATATAGCTTTGTATTATTGAAACCCCAAACTACACAGGGAATGAGCATTTTGAAGGAGAAGTGAATTGTTTTAGGCACGCTTCTCAAGGGGCCTTCTCACGTTAAATATAGTATAGATAGATGTATTTCGTTAAAACTTAAATCGTATTATAGACATAAAATTCCTTAAAGGAGGTCTTTACAAGCATTTGTACATACTAGGTGGGGGGAGGCACGTGCCCAGCACGTGCACGTTGTAATATTGGCTTATGTAATATAAAAAAAACAAAACTATTAGATAAAAATGAAGGAAATAAAGACAAACAAGTTTATTGATTTGAATAGCTGGATTTGGTTAGTTTCTATTTTGTCTTTTTGGATTTGTGGTTTTTCATATAGCATACTAATATGGTGATAACTTTTAAAAGAATAACTTGGAAGTATTTATTCTTAAATGATAGTTTTTATTTCTACTTAAGCGCACGATAGTGGAATAAATTCAAACTAATTATTCTTAAATATTGTATCACTATTTAGGTGAAACTTATAAAACTTTCTCCAAACAAGAATTTATAGCTTAAGAATGACAACGTCTAAGATATCTAGGTGAAATAGAGACAGCTTTTCATATTTATTTATATGACAAAATGAAGTTCATCATTTATTTTTATGTTAAAGGATGTAATAGTAGTTCAATAACTAAAATTTTATTAAGGAGAGACCTTGAACACTAATCTGATACGTTAGGTATCAAATAACACAGACTCAATCACCTAAATCTTTATTAATTAGAAATTAGTGATACTTTTTAAAATAAATAAAAGTAAGTTTTAATTTATTATTCATAACGAATTTCTTCCAAAAATACCTTTGAAAGACTTGTTAACCTACAATAAAAAAACAAATTCTATACAAGTTTCTTAAGGATAATTTTCCCCAATGCGATTCTCTCTTTCGGATTATAATATATAATATTAAAACGTTTGAATCGGTGCTTTTTGTAAATAAAGAATTTTATAATTGATTAAAGGACAAACATCAAACAAAATGTTTGGTGCGATTCGTATTTTTATAAGGGTAATAGAAATTGAAAATTAATATCATTTTAATGTCTATAAAAAATTTCTTCCAAAAATACCCTCAAAAGACTTTGAAAAACTTTTTACTTATTTGCCTTCAAGTGAAGTTTTCAGTCTTTTTGAGCTTATTTTGAAAGAAATTATTCATAAACACAAAAATGATATTAATTCTTAATTATTTTAAAAAGGTATTACTATTTCTCAATTACCAAGAAATGACTGAATGAATCTAAAATATATTTAAAAAATATCACTAAGAACCAAAGTTTTGACTGAAGGTCAAAGAAAGCGGCACATTTTCATTCAATTCTCGGTAATCAGGAAAAAGTGATAGAATTTTAAAATAATTAAAAATGAGTAGAAAAAGTGATAGAATTTTAAAATAATTAAAAATAAGTTTTATTTTGATATGCGTAAAAATTTCTTTCAAAAATACCCTTAAAAGAAGTGGTAAACCTTCTGTTTCTCCTGGTTTGTTAAAAAATGATTGCAAGGTTGTTACAACCATTTATAGAATAAACACTTGTTCTCAATTATTTGTATAAATTATCATTATTTTTTAATTACTAAAAATAGAGACTAAATCTAAATTATTTATAAAAAACATCATTAAAAACTAATTTTACCGAATTCATTTCTCTTTTTCAAAATATCAAAACGTTGGAATCGGTGCAAATAAGACTTTTATAATATATTTTATAATTCACTAAAAGACAAAAATCAAACATTTTGTTTGATGCGATTCGTACTTTTATAAGGGTAATAGATATTGAAAGGAGGGTTTTTGATACTTTTTAAATGCCAAGGAATTCACATAAAATTCCTTGGCATTTAAAAAAATAATTATTGTTATACCACATGTGGTATAACAATAATTATCTGATAATTAAGGCTCCATTTGCTCTATTCGCCTCTTTCTAAGTGGGGTTTTGTCTACATGCTTTCCCGGTTCAAACCGTTATATCACATCTAGTGGGTGTTGAGGGTAACCGCTGCTAATTATACTTAAAATATTTAAGTTTCGTATGAAGAGATATATTATCATCCCATTGATGAACGAGGAAAACTTGGCTCCTGCGGAAACACCAGAACTCGTCAATCTCGCATTCCGTTCTGATTTCCGAGGCTAGAGGAAAGGGGAAAGCCGTCGATCTTCAGACGGAATGGTGAAGCTCAATAAAGTCCTTCTTTGTTGTGCCGAATACGGAATCAACAAGACTCTTTCTGAGATTCTTGTGTGCCCTCTTTCCAAACAACCCTTGAGGTCTTCTACTTCTTAAAGATTGAAAAAATAGATGAAATTTGTATTTATCTGGGAAATTTGCGCTTCCATTATCCTTCTTTCCGCATCCCATTTTCTGAATCGTTCTTTTGGATTTCTTATTCTTTTTCTTTTTGTTATATTTCAGGTTGTGTGAGGAATCGAATTCTCTAATTAGTGATACTCTTGGCATTTCCTTTCCGGTGAGTTCCCCTCTCGTCTTTTCGAATTCTAGCTTCTTTAAATCAAGAACGACATAATCGTTTGCTTTAGGGTTTTATTATATCAAGTGTTTCCTGTTTAGGGGCCCTTTGTATTTCTAATTTGAAATCATCGGTTTCTGCATTGTCTCTCGTCCTTGATTTGGGATGTGCGAGTCTTATCTGCCCGTAAGAGATGCTCCAATTCTCAAACTTCTCCATTTAACCTAACTTTGTTGGTTTTCTTTTATTTTGCAGATAGTTAATGGGATCCCTTGCCTGGTGCCAAAGGATGGTAAATTACTTGAGATCGATGATGAATTGAAACTTGGTGGTTCTGCTGATTCATCTGTGATCAACAATGACCCTACCAAGTAGGTAAACCACGCTGAAGAATGGAAATGTAGTGCAGACAAATGCTTCGAAGATTGTAACCATGATGATCTCTTCAAGTATGCTACTCATTACCCTCTAGTTAACTTCATGAGCAGGTCTGACAAAAAATTACAGAGTCAATTCCAAATTCATGTTCCAATTTATTTCTGTTTTTCCTCAACATAATAGAAGATTAAACTATCAAATCCCTTCTTATTGGATTCCGATTTCTTTCTTTTTTCTTAAAAATAAAAAAAGGAAGGAACTGCTTTCCGGCCCCGTCTCTATTGAGTTGAAAATTGGAGTTAAATTATGAAATTTGGAAAGGAAATAAGTTGATCTAATGGCCAATTTGAGAAGAGGATGCATTTGTAAGGTGTGAGGATGGGACCATGCGCTTCAATTTTACATGTATTTGTCTCATAGAAAAAGAAAAATGAATTGGTTACCAACAGTTTAACAGACCTTTGTTGGTACTGGAAAACCCAACAACAAGAATTAATTAAATTTTTTTTGGGCCCCTTCTGATTAAAACTATATCTCTTCCTATTATACAAGGAGAAAACAAAAATATTCTGCAACTTGAATACTTGATTGCATCAACGATAATCATCAAATCAAAGTCCTACTCCAGATTTTCCCAGTACTCATCACTATTAATCTACTATTAAGAAGCTTACTTTCAAACGCTAGTATGCGACTAGAAGGGAAAAGCCTGTAGGTGATCATCATCTCTAACGAGGGAGTTGGTCAGTTCTTGGATTTGGTAGATGAGAAACTCTATTAACACCATGGATAGCTAGCAGCTAAATGGATCAGACTACAAGCAGATGGAGATAGTTTATCCACTACTTGGGAGCATTTTAACGTTTTAGCTTGTTCAACAATGACCCAGTGGTATGTTTAGGGAGAGTGTAGAAAGTTTAAGGTGTTTTTTAAGAAATATGTTCAAACACAGTTCAGAATAACCGAACACTGGACATTCTATTGACCAATTATGGACTGAAATCTTTTAGTCTCTCCAGTGAAAAGGAACTAACACACTAATCATTCAATGATCAACGGTTAAGAAAGTCGCATATTGCATGATCAAAAATGCTTTTATATGGATGCAATACGGCATTAGCGAAAGAGCAAGTATGATAACAATTTCAAAACAGAAATGAGTTGGTAGCTTGTGTTTTTCAATTTTTTTTTTCTTTTTTATTTTCTTTTTCACTTTCTATACAGGAGGTCAAGAGTTGCAGTCGTTTAGGTGCAACCGCTTACATTGGAGGCTCTCAAATCTTATCTCCCAATCCAATTCCAACAACCCTTTCAAACCAAGCAAAATATCTGATCAGAGATGCCCATCATAAACACCCTCTTAAACATACTCTTATTAAAGGGCTAATGGGTTCGACATCTTCCAATAAAAGCAGCGGCCATGAAGAACTTAGCGGCATTCTTCTTTCGTTTCATGGGTCTGAAGAAGCGAAGCAACAAGGAAGCATCTTACATGGTGATCAATTCAGATTTTCCGGAGAGAGCAAATGAAGTTCTACCTGTCTTTGCGGCAGTACCCAAATCGGGTATCATTCTCGGGGGTGAACGCTGTTGCGTTTGTCTGTCAGGAGTGGAGGCGGAAGATGATACGCGCGTTCTCCCTTGTTTGCACAAGTTTCATAGGCTCTGTGTCGATCGGTGGCTGAATTTTTGCCGGAAAACTTGTCCCGTCTGCCGCTTTTCAGTTGAAGAAGAGAAGTCTCAGAGAAGGGAGGAACTAACTGAGGAGATGGTGATATGGTTTTCTTCCTTCCACGCTGCTGGATTCTGAGCCTGCCCAATTTTTAGAATTGCCAATCCAAAGAGCCGAAGTGGGTAAGCGGAGAGCGAAAAGGGAAAAATCACTCGAGTGCTTCATGTGTGACCATCGTGTGAACCCTCTTGAAAATAGACTCTTTATTATTACTGGCTTATAAAGTAAAACGAACTCGATTCATGTCGATTGAAAAATTCCCGTCTGGTTTTTTTTGTTCCTGTTTTTTTTTTCCTCAATTTTCGGTTTTTGTTGTTTTGTACAACTGTTCTTTTGAATTTTAAAATTTTCTAAATCCTCTTCCTCTATCAGTATCTTAGGATCCTTGTTATTTAACATAAAACCTATTATAACTCAGCCAATGATTTTTTTTTTAATTCGTGTTTTAGAATAAACCCTCTAGATTCTCAACTAACATGTATATCTAAATAGGCATCTGATTTAATTCAGGTTTACTTCAATCTCGGAGTTTGTACCTCACGTATACATATCATAGCTTCGAATAGATTGAGATTTATACGCACGTGCCACCCGCTACTAGTAATGTAAATGAAGGATCTCATGTTCTTTTTTTTAAACTCAGGGTATCAAGGTCTAGACCCTTACGCTCGACCAAGTAATCCTTGAGGGCTCATGCAAAATGGCCCGATAAGTCTAAGGCCCATAAATCATATGCAGGTCCCCAGAAGGATCTCATGTTGGTTAACATAAGACCAATATTGAGCGCTGGCAACAAATAAAGGTTTAAGGCTTTGAGTGTTGAAAATAATAAACTTGAAGCTACTCTTCCTTTAACGATTTATTATTTCTTTAAGATATATTATTTACTGGTCATTAGATTAAAATCAATCAAGGGCTCATGTCTTATGGGTAAATAAATAAATAGTCATAATTTTTTTTGGGTGAAAAATATACATATTGTATTAATTAGAAACATGTCTTACATTGAGTTGCCCTCTAATTTCATCAAACAACAGAGGAGATAAAAAGGATGGAGGGCGACTTGTCACTTGTCAAGGTGTATTAACTGATTCTTAACTTCTCAAGTTTGGGCCTCAAATTAAGCATGGACTGAACCTAGACTACTAGGGTTGCTTAACGGACCAGCACGGGCATGGCTTGCCTGCCCGGCCCATCATCAAAAAATCAAGCATGGCCCAACCCGTGACACAGCTAGAGCTAGGCCGTGTCGTGCCTGGCGGGCCGCTCGTAAACCTGAGGTATTTTTCTGCAAAAAAAGGAGAAGAAAATGGAAAAAATAGTAAAAAAACATTAAAAATTTTCTAAAATGCAGTTAAATCAGTCCCGCAAACCATGACAATTAAGAGACTAGACTAGCATACAAACACCCTAAAACATGACAAACAAGCTGAGATCAATCTCTTGTCGAGCTTGTTTCGAGAAGGTTCTTCAAAGCATGGTAAACAGTTCTTTCTTCATTTCTGCCTCTTAAACCATGCAAAGACCGAGAGTTGCAAATGTGTTACTTGTGTCAAGTACTGCTTGACTGTTCAAGCAATAATCGATGCAAGTAACACCTTGCAACTCCTATATAGACATGAAGAGGTAGAAATGAAGAAAGAAAAAAATTTTATTAGCAAAATCATTGAACATGACTCTAAGAAGAAAATGAAGAAATCAACAAAAAAAAAAATTCATAACTTTCTTAGAGTCCTATTAAGAGATTTGTCAATGGTTGGCCTAGGGACTCCCCCATGTAAGTACTCTGCCGAGTCTACTGGCCAGTGGTCAAATCTCTAAATAGGACTCTAAGAAAGTAAGAAGAGAAGAGAAGAGGTGTGGTTTGGAGTGGGACGAGTTAGGCCTATATATAGAAAACTAAAAGTGGTTTTTTACCACCTCTACCCTCAAATATGATTGTTATTTGACTGTTAGAAGAATAAAATTTGTCATTTACAATCAATTACAAGTATACCCTAGGGGTGCTCAACGAGCCAGCCCAGCAAGGCCTAGGCATGCCTGGGGCGTGCCAGGCGAGCCACGGGCCCAGCACAGCACGCCCCAGCAGGAGTGCCATGCCGGGCCAGCGGGCCAGGGGTATTAAAATTTTTTTTTAAAAATCACAAAAAAATTCTAAAAAATATTTTTATTATTCACAAAATTGTCTTACACATATTGGGATAGATTTTGCTCAAAAAAATATAAATTACACCAATTAAAGACTTAAAGTAGTCTAATTAAAAACCATGGTCTTAACAAATATATTTAATTGGAGATTTTATAACAGCTTTTTGGGCTTATTTATACCTAATTATTTTCTTAACTTTGATTGATTATATAAGAGCTTCTATAATTATATTTTCCAACAATCATGGGGGTATCCTTAATTTTTAGCTAAAATAATTTAATTATGATACTATTGATGTAAGAAGTCGATGTATCCTAATGGTTAAGGAGACAAACTTGAAAGCTGTTGAGCTAGGTTCGAACCCTGCTGTCGAACGGTTAGCCATTTTTACATGCCAAGCGGATCGACATGACAGGCCAGACGGCAAGCATGCGTGCCTGCCATTGAGCCAACACACGGGTATGGCCCGCGTGACGAGGGCCTTGCTACCCACGTGCCTAGCAGGCCATGTGGTTGGCCCCCTCGTCACGGCCCAGCTCGTTAGAAGTGATGAGCCATGTCGTGTCCGTGCCAGCCTAGCTCGATAAGCAATCCTACGTACCGGTCCTTAATTAGTCGAGACTATTATATGATTTCGGTGGAATAGGATTTGGGTTGGGCTGGCCGCATTGATGGTTTTAATGTGTCAACAGCTCAAATTAATCGCTTCCCGTCCTTTCATGGCAGAGACGGTACCGGGGGAGGCTATTCTTGTACTTTTTCAGCTTAAAGTAACTACCACTTTGACCGGTGAAAATCCTATACTTTTGATTGGCTGGTGAATTTTTAAAATGAAATATATATTATTACTTAAGTTTTAAAATTTATTTTTCAAATGAAACGGATCAATCACAAGACCGTAGTAAATATCGATGATCTTTTCTTTTACCCAAAATAAATATCTATTTTTATTGATCAAATGACTTTAATTTGCATTCCCTCGTTCAAAGTTCATTTCTGAAACAATTATCGCATATGCTTTCCCTTTAATCTGAACGTATTCAGATGAATCTGATTCTATAAAACTGGACCGCGCATTGAACCACTGCGAGGTTCAATCGGGTCTACCAGCAGTTCAAAACTTCAAATTCAAATAGGCTTCAGGAACCAGTAAACACTACCACGTCCTGCCAAAGTCAACGTCCAAGGCCTTGCGTATAAATCTTTTACCCAAAAAAACATAAATAATAGCAATAATAATAAGCAAATTCTAATCGACCCGAGTTGTCAAAAAAACATCATTGATAAAAAAATCAGAAGTGCAAAAAGGCAATCCCAACCCCTTCCCCTTCCACGGAAAGCACCGGAGTTTTCATGGCCGCCCGTCGGAGCTGGATTGATGGGTATGGCGCTGCTGTCTTTTACATCGACGCCGAACCTCATTCCTCCAAGGCAATGCTGATCTACGTTGCAAATAAACCAGTGCTTCTTTGCTTCCATGAGCTTCACCTCATCCTTCCCCGTCTCATACGTTGCTAATACTCCTCTGCTCACGTCGCACGATTTGTATGTGCTTTCCATAACTTCATAAACATTGTGTTGCCGCTTCACGTACACAAAAGCTGCACAACACCACTCATCAAAACAAAGCCACTAAAACGGATTTCAATTGAAGAAACACCGGTTAGGAACCAAAACCCGATTAGTTGGAACTAATAAAACCGATCAATTTGGAGGATTATATTATATGATGGATTCAAACCAAGAACATCTCCGACGGTGAAGTTGTATTTCTCCGACCAGGTATGGTAATTCGTCCCCGTGTTCCACTGATCCTCGTCACCTACTGTAAAAACTTTCGATTCAACATGATATACAGACGAGAAAAAATTGATTAAAAGGATGATCAAGAAGCTAATGCACTTGGGCTTCATAACTAGCTTCAACCGTTGACGAAGACGCCTCAGAAGAAGGGTGGAAGAACAAAAAGTTAGGGTTGCGGATCGTCTTCTCCTTCCAATCTTTATATCAATAGAAAAAACCCCTCTTGCTGTCTCCATCGTCGAAGTCGACGCCATTTTTAAATGATCATCTGCGTTCCAGGCTTTGCCTTGCTTGAGACTTTTTCAAAGACGAGGACAAGCATGATTGATGCAATTACCAAGGTTCCACTGTTCTCCTACACTCCGCACGTGAACAGAGCCACGCGTACGAGAAGCGTCCCGTCAATAAACACCGGCAGCGAACAATTTAGGCACACGTTATCAAGTTGATTATTGAAGTGTTATTTTCGACGATAAGTTCGGTCTTGTGCTTCGCACGTCGCTGCCTTCTAGCAGCTGTAGTCTGTCATGGCATCCGAGAATATATCAATTGTACCTGAGTCCGCCCAATGATCAGCCGTTATTAATTACTGTTATATTCGAAGATAAGTTACATGGCTTAAATTTTCTTGTTCCTAACGATTTATGATAATTTAAACAGATAACTAACCTAAATGAATTTAGGTTTATCACAAATTTTTTTGGCCCACTAGTTTTTTAATGGGTTTAATTTAAGTCAAGTTAATTATAACTCAGCCGAACCCATCCTATTTACAATCAGGCGAGCCCTTTAGAACACCTAAAAAAATTGAGTTTAACTTAATTTCTAAGAAAGCGCATAGATAACTCAAAGTCAAAGACATCCTTCATGCCTTAAAAGCCTCAATACCCTCGGAAGGCGGACCGTACGGCTCTTATCTATAATTTTATTTACGGCTTTAAAGAATGTGGGTCCTACACAGAAAATTAAAACCTAAAAAACATAAATGAACCCTAAGAGAATAGCATCCTGTGTGTGTGTATATATATATAACATAAATGAATCCTAAGAGAATAGCATCGTCTATATATATATATATCTACGCGACTTGGGGTCATGCAAGGAGCCAAGATGCCTCAAGCTAAAATATGATTATATATATGTGCTGCAAATAAAATTATAAATAGAAGCTATATAGTCTTCCACTTGCAGTACCCTGCTCTACAGCCTCAGCTCCATGCCAGAACGAGATCCCCTGCCGCGAATCCCAGCCACTGGGCAGACCTTCAAATCCAACCCCATCCCCTCATCCAAAAGACCCAACTCCTCGCCTATTAAGACCATTAAAATCCATCAAAAATATCCAAAGATGCTTGTCGGAACCGCCCCTATATCAGAAAAACGGTATATTGAAAGAGATGACTTATCGTTGACAAGTTGCGGCCCTCAAGGGTAGCAGGGACAGCGATGTAGATCGAATGACAAAATAAACTAATAAAGTTAAACGGTTGAAGAGTTAGACGCTTACTGAGTAGTGTCGATCGATTTCGAACAAAATAGATATCCGTTGTGTATGGTAATAAGCTGTTTGAAGTGAATTTTCAAATTTGAAACGATGGAATGCGACCGCGAATTCATTTTCCAGTTGCCACTTTGTTCTTAGGGCTTTGCAACACATGATTCGCTATACCAACGCGTTGTTTCATTTTGGGAAATTTGCTTCTAAGTTTGTGCCTTTGTGGCTTTTGTGGATATGCGGGGCTCTGTTTTTTTGTGTTTTATTTTGGTCCAAGTAAGCTTTCTTTTGCTTGAGGTTAGCTACTATAGCAAGCAAACATGTTGGTGGAGGCCCATACCATGGTTCCCTCCTTTTTGGTGTAAATGAAAATTTTCTCCAACTTTTTATATGGACAATCTATGGTTTTCTTCTTTAAGATTTGAAGAAAGAAAAAAAGAAAAAAAAAACAGAGATAAAATATCGATAATTTAAATAAACGGAATTACATAAATTTGAATAAAATATAAATTAACGGGATTTCTTTCTTAAAAAATTTGAATACATTAATTGATATGCATATACTATTATGTATTATCGGGATTACAAAATTTTATATTCAACTAACCAGTTCGTAAAATCTTAAAATATAACCTACTTTAGGTGTTGTTTGGCCTTAAAATGAATTTGAAGAATTAAATGGATGTTTGATTTCATTTGAAGAATGAATTTTAAAAAATACACTATATGACGAGGACAACTTGTCATCTATGAAAACTAGTTTTTATTTAAAAATAATGGTAAATTTGTAATGTTTACAAACTCTACAAGAATTAATATCATTGACCAAACATTCGATGCAACCTTTCTCCAACTTTTTTTGTAAACTTACCCACAATCCAATCCAGAATGAATGCGAAACAAGGCCTTGACGAAGGCGAATTTGAGAGGGTGGTTGTGGAATTCAAGAATCCCATGTGCTGCGTGACCTCTTCGACGGGAAGAGTAATTAAATCTCATCCTCCATTGTCTCCCTCACCGCTCTATAGAATTTTATTATGCGTCATTTTTATCACGGATTTTGTCTTGCTCAGGCAAAGCAAAGCTGCTAATTCCATCTCCAAATTCGATGATTCCGCTTACAACGCATACCAGAGGAAGAAGAAGATGAGGATCTACAAGAATAGTGAGTAGTAAATCGTACATTCACTTCTGAATTGTCGTTGAGATTGAACATCCCTTGACAGAGATTCGTAACGGTCAAATAGTTAGTGGCAAATCTATATCTACATAATCCACGAGTTTTCTCCTTCAAAATAGTTGGAGGAGACGGTGCACCCATACAGAAATCAATGCGCTTGAAAGCTACAACCACCGCCCGCATTTAATCTCAGTTGGCTTTATAAGCCATTCTTTCTCCTTCTTCTGTGTGTGTGTTTTGACCGTGCGCTAGCTCTGGTTTCTTTGTTGCATTCCTAACAGGAGAATGGCTCAAACTACACCAAACCACACGCAAACGGTTTCAGGATGGGCTGCACATGACTCCTCCGGCAAAATTACTCCGTTCACCTTCAAACGGAGGTAACCGATCGAGTCTTTTATGCTTTTCTGTTGTGGTAATCTCAGCTGATTCATTTCAATTCTTGCGAAAACCAGAGAAAACGGCATCAACGACGTGACCATCAAGATCATGTATTGTGGGATGTGCCACACCGATCTTCACCACGTCCGGGATGACTGGGGCATCACAAAGTATCCCGTCGTCCCTGGGTACGACGCTTAACTCTCTCCAACTCTGTTTCTCTCTTGCTCGCTCTTTCTTTCTGTTTGCTTTGTGCGTGAGGACTGAAGAGAGCTTAGACCTGGTTATGAAAATCAACTTCCCAATTCCACACATGCTATTCAACCATGGTTAGGGAAATTCTCCTTTTTCAGGCACGAAATTACTGGCGTGATCACCATGGTGGGGAGCAACGTTACAAATTTCAAAATGGGAGATCGAGTTGGCGTGGGATGCTTGGCGGCCACTTGCCTGGAATGCGATTTCTGCAAGGAGTCGGAGGAAAATTACTGCGATCAGGTTCAGTTCACTTACAATGGAATTTTCTGGGATGGTAGCATTACCTACGGTGGCTACTCCAAAATGCTAGTTGCAGACCATAGGTAACCCCTCTTACTTACTTCAGGAGAAAACTGAATTATGAATAAATAATTATTATAATCTTTCTGTATATACACACGTAGTCTTGGAAAATAACAAAATCAACCATACAAAATAAGTTCTTAAATCAGTCAAAATGTTATGGTGATATACAATTATACAAAACCATTGACGACCGCATTTTGTGGTTTTGACACCGCCGGAGCTCAGGTATGTGGTGCACGTACCGGAAAACCTATCGATGGATGCAGCAGCGCCACTATTGTGCGCGGGGATAACTGTGTTCTGCCCCATGAAAGACAATAACATGCACAAGTCACCAGGGAAGAAACTAGGGGTGGTCGGCCTGGGAGGCCTCGGCCACATGGCTGTCAAGTTTGGCAAGGCTTTTGGACTCCACGTCACCGTCATCAGTACCTCTCCATCCAAAGAGGAGGAGGCTAAAGTGCGCCTCGGTGCCGACAATTTCCTCGTTAGCACTGACCCCAAAAAAATGCAGGTATATTTGCTGAGCTACGATCGGAAGTTCTCCATTTCCGATCACTCTTGTCTTGAATGACACGGGTTTTTGCCTTACGGTTACAGGCAGCGAGGAGGACACTGGATTTCATCATCAACACGGTTTCAGGAAAACATTCACTGGGCCCACTTCTAGAATTGCTTAAAGTGAAAGGATCCATGGCGATCGTGGGAGCCCCGGAGAAACCCATGGACCTGCCTTCGTTTCCCTTGATTTTTGGTAAGAGGATTACTAAATATTTCTTTCTAACTTTTGCCAGGGTGGTCCATCTATCTTTGACCCTATCTACATTGGGTCGACGTGTACTTGGCCACTTTTAGGTTGAAAGAAAGTCGGACTGTTACTTCAAATCTCAATTAGACCTAGGAGATGCAAAGATGACCAAAACAGCTCTTGTATTCTGTGCAGGCAAGAGGGCAGTGACGGGCAGCATGATTGGATCAATGAAAGAAACTCAGGAGATGATGGACTTCTGTGGGAAGCATAACATCACGTGTGACGTTGAGGTGGTCACGCCCGATCAAATTAATGAAACCCTTCGTCGGCTCGCCGACAACGACGTTAGGTACCGTTTTGTTATAGACATTGCTGGCACGTAGTTGAGGCCCAAACTGTAGCCCTGATCGCCCTCCTTCATTTCTCTCGTCCCCATATTTTCGATCCTCAATGGATTCATGTCTTATCCGCAATATAATTTCCGCTTGCAGCTATTAACAGCTAAATATGCTCCTAAATAATCTCTTAAAAGGGAAAAAATTGGGCCTGTTTTTTGCAGGTCAATCCCTGTACTGTAAGGTAGTCTTCAAAGCAACTTTCAAGTGCATCTTTTAGAATTTCTAAATATTACAAACATGACACTGTACTTTTCCAAAATAAATTTTGAACCCAAAAATAGGTCCGGATGATTTTTCTTTGCAATAGAATTTTCGTAATTCATTGGAGAAAACTCATTCCCAAAATACAACCTAACACCTTTTTTGTTAGTGAAACTCATTCCAAACGATGGACCTCATTTCAAGCCGTTTATTTGATTCCCAAAATGAACGCTAAAAGATTTCGCAACTTTGCTGATTATAGTAAAGCAAAAAGCATTTATTTTGCTATTTTGATTTACATGAGAAACAATCCTTTCCATTTTTTGCTTCTTAATTCTTACACGTACCACTTCCCCACCCACCAACCATTAATGCCACCATCACGGACCACAACTACTACTAGCACTCTACCACCCCCTGCACACTCTACCACCCCCTGCAAGGTTGCAATCACCGACCACCACTGCCACCATCAATCCACTTACCAACCACACCATCAATCCACTTACCGACCACACCCCAGCCAATATCACCACCACCTAACCCATTACCACCCACCCACCAACCACCACACCCCACCTCCTATCACAACCACCACTACCACCAGCACCCCATCCATCACCAACCATCATCCCCACCCACCCATTACCCACCACCACCCCTCGCCACCCCCAATATTGACGATGGCAGGAGCTTATCCAGCGCATTAAGACACCTTTCCCTCGTTAAGATATTTTTATGACGTTTTTTCTGCAATTTGCCTAATAATTGAAGAATTTCTTTAGTCCTTTCAATGCCAACATTGCCATCCCCAAAGAGATTTAACATACTTATAACTGAGAAGCAATAATAAGAAAAATAAGCCGGAAATAAAAGAGTCCTACGAGAACGAAAACAAAACTTAACAACAGGAAACCAAGTTAAAAGGACTGTACCTGACATCAAACGAGCACATTACTTTACTTGGTGGTCTGTAGGAAATGCACCTACAGTGGTAAAAGTAAAACTGGACAAGGAATGAACTCGGCTAACAGATTTGCATCCACATGCTTTGCATGGATAGCTTCCATGCTTATGATTACTAAATCCAAATTCAGATCATCAGAAACCTCCCCTATGATAGCCGTAGGCTTGTGCCCTTCCCCAAGTCGCTCTATCAACCTGAACTCCTGGAACCCACCTAGTCAAAAACAAAATTCCAAATAAGCAGCAATCAAAAACAGAGAGTTGCAACGCATCATAACACACAAATCCTGTACAACACCAGAATGCTTTTCCAAGGTTGTATTTACCTCACAAAACCTTGATTCACAAAACGCCAATCGAACAAAGACTTAAAAGAGGATGTATATCAACTAAATAAAATTGTTAGTCTGGGGAGAAAAAAAAAAGTGGACAGCTCAGGCTGAAATCTTGATTCAAACAAAAACTGTTGATCCATGGCACAGTTGAGCAAGTGTTTTCTGACAGAATACTCATTCCAATCAGGTCAAATTTGAAATCCACGTTCAAACTCAGACTACAATAATCAACAAATCTGTACCTAACTAACAAGCATATATAAGATGGCAGAGACACAGGTTAGAGACCAACTCAGGTGGTGATACATGAGTGTTATAAAACAGAGAACTAATAATGTCATTCGGCCAACAACCTAAGTCAATGGTTCTTAAGACTGTAACTTTGATGAGACAGTATGTATCACCCAAAATAAGTTCTACTTGCTGAATAATGTTCAAGTCCAGCAGTTCCAAATTTCAACATTTTGGAAAGTCCTGTGTGACTAACCTGGATATATTTTGAGATCAATATCATATGGAGTATTCGTTAAAGGAGTAAGAAAACACTAAATGTCACCAGGTTTAGGAAAAATCATGAAAATGCAAACCAACCTTCAGAGAGATGCCACCGAATGCTAGAGAGTTGGGCATCATGCTCAGGTAATGCCTCTTTCTGCCTTTCATCAATAACTGCAAAGAACATAAAGTTCTATATTCCTTGAAATCCTGCACTCTAAGTAGTCTGTAACCTCCACACTGATGAGAAAAATTGCAATAACAAAAGTAACATACCCACAACGGTGATGTCAGCCCCATATTTCTTTGCCAAAGCAGCAGTAGTTGCAGCAGCCTGCAAATCACACCTGCATTAGTCCCAAAACTCCAAACAAGTATTTGGGCATGCTTTACACAAATAATTTTCAATACTGACTTTTACGCATTGCTCTAGAATTTTACAATAACTTTCAACTTTTTCACAGAATTTTTAGCACGGAGACTCACAGGATTTGAGCTGTAACCAATGTGGATTCAGAAAACATTCCACAAATATCTGAGGGGATGTATAAAAGGGTCAGGGTCTCTGAAACTGCTTAGGTGCTATATCAAAAACTCATTCAGTATTCTCCTTTGTCAATCCATACGGAAAAAGGAAAATATCAGTTCAAATTAGTCAATCAGCTAATGGATCAGATTCAGTCCATTAACCATATTCATATCAATCATAAGAATGTACACAGAAGATAATAATGCCACCAATTGGCCATAGACATGGTTTTGACAGACTGGGATATTAGAACAGGATTTTTGTCATGAGCCCAACAAAATGAAGTAAGGTGGTTCATTGGTGTCATATTGCCACTAATACTGTTATAAGAATAAAAATAATAATGGAACCACTGTGGGGCTCTCTGCAGCACCATACCATTGGCTAAACAAGAATATGTTAAGTCACAGATTTTGACACCAACATATTCTTTACCAAGTGAGTGGTGCCTGGCAGGTGCAAACCCATCTGATTATAAATCTGCTGCCAAGTAATTGTCATAGAATTAGTTGTATTGAAACACAAAACATTAGACATCTCTATAGAGCTAAATATTAAATGGAGATCTCTTTTCTATCACAGCACCTGGAATTTAATCCATTTGAATTCCAAAACCTCAGGGGACACATGGACAAACTCATATTCTGGTTGAATTACAGCACAAAAGGAAAGGATCAAGTTGAACTGTTAAAGTTGTGTTTAGGGGCAAGGATCACCTGTCTTGTTCCTTCAGAAAGGTAAGGATTCCGGTCTGTGATTGGCAGAAGCAGATGCTTGAACTGTGTAAAAGAATTGGCAGCTGAACCAACTTCAGATTCTTGTGGCTTTGCCCTTGCTGAAAACAATTAAATGGCAAACGTACATCCATCGAGATCATAAATAAGAACGAAGTAAATAAGATACTAATAATAAGAAAACAAATTATCATGGAAGAATATGACTAGATGAACACAAGATTTAGAATATAGATAAAATAACACGAAAAAATCTACAAATCTACAGTAACTCGCATGAGTTAATTAACAAAAAGTTTCTAAGATTAAAAACCCTTGCCACATGACAAAATGCCTGCTTATCCAATGAAAAAAGGAGACTTCAAATTAGATCTTCCAAGAATAAGTCAGACAATTTAAATTGCTTGCAATTTTTTTTAACTAGAATCTAGGTGTAAAACAAGTTATTTCATATCTTGGTAAAAACAACTTTTATTGATCATTGATTCATTGGTATTTACTCCGACATGTTTGTTTTAGATGTGGAAAGGGTTGACTTTTATGAAATGGCTCTCTGCCGACAAATGTCATGACCACTTCACTATGCTGAGTTCAAAAAAAAAAAAAAATTTACTGAATGTAAGCACTCATTATTATCACATCCTCTCAATAGACACTAATTTCTCAATATGAATGTTCACTCCTATAAAGGCCTATGATTCTGTATTATGTACTGACAGGTTTCTTGAGGAGTTTGTAGCCATCAAGAATCAGATGCATTTCTAGTGAGGAAAAAATAATAATATTCTCGTGAAAACTCACTGCTGAAGAAAGGAATCACAATATGCTGTATCAGTTATTGTATCAGAAAATATAAGAGAGGCTGTCTCAGCCTTTTCTTTCCCTCATAAATTAGTCATTTAGTGGAAATAATAATTAAAAAGGTAATGATACTTCACATGATAAGTATTGTCCTTGTGCTGCACCCTTCTCTCCCTTAACTGTTAATATGAAATCAGCTAGGTTGAACTGACAACCAAAATCAATAGATGAATGCATGCTGGTGCAACCTTCTGTGATTAGTGATGCAGTTCGATGAACCTAGAAGGGACATTGAAAGGTAGCAAAAGCCGTTGCAGTACAACCCTTAGCTTAGCATTTTACAGAACATAACTCATGCAAACGAGCAAGCACACATTTTCATTCATTGTAAGGTAGTAATCTATATCTGGGCATATTTTCTATGTGTGTTGGGGGTAAGATGTGTTTGGCCAAGAACTATCTCTGAGTGCTTCAAACAGTGGAGATTTCCATTCTTGAGGAAGAAAGGACAGTTGCTGATCCAGGCTGTTTGGCTAGCCCGAAATAGATTAGATACATCTTTGAGGAAGCTAAAGTCTTGAGGCCGAGAATATTGAAAGATATAGTTGCACTAGTGGTATGATGGTGTTGTCAAAGGAAGGAATCCCTTTCTGTTCCTGAGGGAGATGTAGTCAGAAGTTTAGACACAATCACAGATCTTAACTGACCTTATTTCTTCTGGTTTTTGCTTTCTAGAATGTTTTTCTCCTTTGCACATGAGGTTTCCGATTTCACATGGGTCCTATGTGCCCTTGTACATCCTATGTTTCTCTAAGTTCTAATGAAATCCTTCTATTAATTAAAAAAAAAACGAACACACAAAAAGTTTTCCATCTTTAGGAATAAGCAAATATGCATCAAGTAAAGAGCAATGGGGACCAAAAATTGTTCTTTAGCTTTCGATAACCAGACACATCCTTTACCAGGTTCATAAATCAACCTGGCCTTTGAAATTCTTCCGTTACTCTTCACAGACAAAGAGCTGTAAGTTTCAGTGCCCAAGATACTGCAGATTGCTCAAAATTATATCATTTAACATGGAAATAAAAACCCAGGGAGTGAAACACGCAAAAACACGGAAAGGAACGTGTTGAAAACGAGTTTCTTTCTCCGCATGTCATTAATCCAGATATTTATTTGCATAGGACTTCAAACAAGCGCTTTCTGAATTTAACACAAGATAAAGAAGTGCATGGATTATTTTTGTGCCCTAATTGTTGCCAGGTAATTGCTTTTTATTTTATTTTATTTTTCCTCTTTTGCTCCATTCCCCCAAACCCTATCTCCACACTTCACCTTTACTTCAACTGGTGCTTTTGCAAATTGCAATCTCCTTTAATGAGAAATTGAAGAGGAATACTCCAATTCAACACTTAAGTCATATTGTGACAAATTCCCAAATAATGCAGGCGTCATATGTAAGAGTGAACAACATCGACCAATCCTCACACTCACAAACTGGAAAGAATGATTCAATGAAGAGCAAAAGGAAATGAAATTTGCCCTATAGCACGCATTCAAATAGAGGGTGCGAAATCTTTCCGAGGAACTTAAGCTTTATGGTAAGATTACGGGTTAAGCAACATAAAGGGCATTGAGGAACCCAACATCTCCCAACATGCAGCTTGAATAGAGTAATCTCACAAAAGGAACAGTGAGATTAAGAAAATACCTTTATGTCCGATTTTCCGAAGCCTAGGGAAGATTGAAAGCTTACGCGCTTTAGTTCTGACAGAAGAAGAGAAGGCCAGAGAGAAAAGAGTAGTAGAGCACGACGACGGAGGAGGAGAAGCACTGACAATTGAAGTTCTCGGAGGGTTCGAACTTTCCACAGGCACAGCCATTAAATAGTGCACAAACGCCATGGGGTAACTGGAAGATGCCCTTGTCCCTTCAGAAACTTCTGTGCTTCACTGGCAGGGAGACAGAGAGAGGGAGAAGGAGAGAGAGCGAAAGGAATCAGAGGAAGAAAGCAAGAGCGAGAGAATTATAGAAGACACCAGAAAAGAAACTAACGGACGCATGGGTGCGTACGTGCGCAAAGGACGCTGTTGTTATATAACACGGGAAGCAAGAGGAGCTCCTGAGATGGACGGGTGGTGGGAATCGAGCAGACCACCCGCGCTCGGTGTTGAGGCTACGCACGGCGCATTATAGAACACCAGAATCCGTGAGTACGGTGGGCGATCGCAAAAACTGGTCATGGGGCCATCTTCCCATGTCAGCCCTTGAACGGATAAAATAGTGTTATAAACATCCTCATCCTAAGCATTCAAATTAGGGTCGGAAATGGATCGAACACGGATCTACTGTGATCCGGATCCGAATGCAAATCCAAATCGAAAATAAAAAAGTGATATCCGATTTCGATCCGAAATCTAACAGATCTTTTATATCTAAACTTGAATTCGAAACCGAATTCATATATAACATATTCGACAAAAGAAATAACTGAAATACCATAAAAATATTAAAGCAAGACATAAGTAAGGATAGTTCAACGATGATTTATACAAAAATTACAAATGGTCGAACCTTTCTCTAATCTAGGTTTGTGTACAATATATGTTGACTTTGATTCGGATCGATATGGATATGGGCAGATTTGAATTCGGTTGAAATTCAAATACGGATGACAGAACTATATCTCATATTTGAATTCAACATATTCAGCCCTAATTTAAATATGCTCCCCCATCTTTTTTCTTTCATTCTTCCATAATGCTCGTTGGAACATATTTTGTCCTTTTTTTGGTATTTTAAATAATAACAAAAAGGAAAAAAAAAAGTCAAAAATGATAACAGCATATAAGAAAAATTACTTAAAAGTATCATTGAGCTCAAAGTCAAAAATGGTAACAGCATATAAGAAAAATTACTTAAAAGTATCATTGAGCTCAACATTCCTTTAAACATCTTATCATGTCAGAATCTTATGTTACCCTTATATAATGGTATGGTTTCCATCAATTAGGAGCCTAACACTAATTACAGTTTTGTCTTGCTGCAATTGTACATCTCTTCTCTTGCCCGATTGGGCTGGAAACGGGCTGAGCTGAAGTTTGGTTTGGTAGGCGGGCAGGGTTTTAACTTTTAAGAGCAGTTTGATTAGCCCAAGTGACGTTCAACTTCTAATCGTGTCTACTAGAAATAACCTTTTTGTTTTTTGCGAGTTTACTGGAAATAACCGCCCGGAGCTATAATAATCCCAGTTAATAATATTCATTCCGGGGTTTAACATAGGTTTAAAGGATAAAGTTTCTTAAATATAACAGCGTGTCTGTTAGTCATCATCACGAACCCCGTTAATACCAAAAAAAAGGAGGGGGGGAAAAAGAAATTATTTCTCTAAAACCCTAATAAAACAGCGCAGGCTTTTCCGTTGCGCCTTTATGCCTCTCTAAGCGCCTTTATTCCTCTGGAAAGTCTAAAACCCTAACCCTCTCAAATCTTGTCGATTTCAGGCTCTCTTGTTTTCCCCCTCTCTCTTATCTACAATGGCTTTCACTGGACGATTTCGCGAGCTTATGAAGAAATACGGTAAGGTTGCCCTAGGCGTCCACTGCTCCGTCTCTGCCGCTTCAATAACAGGCCTCTACGTCGCCATAAAAAACAACGTTGACGTTGAATCCATCCTCGAAAAAGTGGGTATCAGAGGCGTCTCTAAGGAAGAGACAGAGGGAATCGAAACATCTACCCCTCAATCCGAAACTTCGGATAGGTTCAGCGTTGAAGGAAGGGAAGAACTGCCCGTCTTGACTGACCAGGATATGCCGAAGAAGAAGAATCGAACCGCTGAGTTAGCGGCTTCGAGTGGCGGGGCTCTTGCTTTGGCTATACTATGCAACAAAGCATTATTCCCTGTTCGAGTACCTATCACCATAGCTCTTACGCCACCGATAGCTAGATTCTTGGCTAGGAGGAATATCATCAAAACTCAGTTATGATCTTCTATGATTTTTCATCGCAGTATACCCTCATTAGTTGCTCTCTGCATACCCATCTTTCTCAAATGAAGAGAAGAGAGAAGAAATCAATGGCAGTCCAGCTGAAGTTTTTACTTGTAATTTGTTTTACCCTGGCGAGCGCCGGATTCAGGATCGGTAAAGAAAGAAACCCTCCTTTTTCTTTTGTTGTGTGATCCTAGCATGGTTGAAGGTTGGGGCGGCTTTTATTTAATGTGGTTTCTGGGTGGGATGTTATTGATGTAGAATTCAGAATAGCACCATTTTCATGACATGTAAGGAATAATAAAACACCTGATCATTCTCTTTCCGTCTTGTTATTTAGTCGGTGCGTGTAATGGTTGTAGGGATTTTGTTTTGAACACTTGTCCTGTTCCGTGGAATAATTAAAACAGAGGTCTCCCTTTTTCCTGATGCAATTCTTAGTTTGTTCTCTGGAGAGTTCAGGTGTTTGCAGTAATGTCTAACAGAACACGTAGACGTATGGGAGCTCCTTTGCTCAGCGTTGTTCTCTCCTTACCATGTAACGATTCATCCTCCTTTGATCAGGGGTGCTCTTTCCTGGCTAAGTGGGTATTTGTCCGTCGCCAATGGAATTAACTTATTTTCAATGGTGACATTTGGGGTTTTGTAATAATATATTTGTCTTATTCCAACATTAAGAAGAATGGAAGCTCTTTTCACAACAGTATTACAATATTCCGTCAGCAGCACAGCTAAGAACAAGTTGGTTGCAACACTCCCTTCACGGTCTGTAACTGTGCATATGTTCTGAATTGCTTGAGATTATGAAAAAGAAATTTTGGGCTTTTGTAATTGCTGTTATAGTGATGAGAAACATGGGAAGCTACAAATTTATGGAGTAAGAGTCTATGAGATTTTCTATGAAAATAAGAGTTAGTAAACATCTCAAAAGGGATTTGATACGTGTTCTATAAATCGTTATTTGCTGGATAATACTAATAATAGCGGCTGGTTGTGTGAAATGAAGTGTTAAGAAATTCTCCAATGATTTGCGTAGGTGTTAGATTAGAGACAAGGCATCAAGTGTTTGCTTGAATCAAAGTTCTCAGAAAATGTTACAAGCATACAGGAATGAGTGTTAACCGGAGGATACCTAATCATCATTCTTGTAGCACGGAGGTGCAGAAAATTCCAATTGAAGATTTCATGAAGTGCAACAGTTTCTCTGATCTGGGGAGGGATGTTAAAATTTGGAGTGTTTAGTCGCATCTGTTCCATACTCTCATAACCAGTAGTTTTCTATTGTAGGAAGTCTTTCAGCTAGGGCGGATACACAGTATGTGTACCTGGTCTATGTCTTCTTTATATTTCTTATATATATACCATGATCTCTTTTTACTGATAAAAAAAATTAATGACGAAAGCAAACAACATATGTGAAATCCCGGAGAAGCTATTTTCTTGTGCCACTAATTAAATCAATTTGTATGCATCAACTGCAGGTTTGGAGTGGGGTTTAAACAGGTGTCACACTTACCCTGTCTCTGTAGTGTCGGATGGAAAAAAAACCCGACTTTGATTGCCAAGAAAAAGAAAAAGGGTAAAAAGGTTCTAAGTCAATTGGATTTTCCAATTATAAGCTACAGTCCACTTGGCCTTCATAAAGCAAACACAACACATGGTCAAGGAATTATTTCAATACATGAAAAGAAATACAACCCATTTGATGGATTGTCCCACTTGAAGCAGCTTCAGATTGACTACTACTTCTTTAAGAGACATAGAGATAAGGGATCCTTAATTCACCCAATTAATTAACCACTTTGCAATCCAGTCTAACCTCTTGTCCACCTGTGATGCTACTCATCTTGATCATCGACTTCACAAATGCCTTTCTGAAAGCTTCTTGGGAGCTAGCAAACTTAGAAACCAACTCTTTAGTATCTGGGTTTTCCATTAAAGCTTGGTCCGAAGAGAACAGGCTCTTCCCTTGGAATATTAGCTTGTAATAGGTGTTGTCGAATGTAGTCGAAGAAGGATCCATTGTAGCACCTGCGTTCTTCTTCTTGTTACGGAGGGGACAAATTCTCTTTAAGCTTGCTGCAAAGGATGGGCTCATTGTAGGGTCAACGTCATGGGTATCATCAAAGTTGTAGAGTCTGTTCTCGAAGGATGAACAATGTGAGAACCCAAGAGTATGCCCTCCTACATACGATTAAATTGAAATTTCACTTACTTTAGAAAAAATGGTCTGTGAGATTGACTTTAAATTTGAGTTTACCTGATAAAGCCACGAGGTCTTCCATGGATAGACCTCTCTGAGAGAAGCTTTGCTTCAATTGAGATATGTTAAAGGTGGGAGCTGGCAATTGTGTGGTCTCACTAGCCTTTGAAATTCTTCCATCTTTTCTTCCTTTAGGCACATCCCACGTAGGTCCTCCAGACTATGCAATTAAACACAAGTAAACCACACCAGAACATGTAATTTAAACAGATGTATCTTACTACTTGCCTGCAGAAAAAGTCTATCAGGTTCAGGTTATATATGTTAGATTATTTGAACTTACTAGCACAACTGCATCCCTAGCAGCTAGAGCCAATATATCTGCACAGGAGACTACACCGGGGCACATAGCTTCTACTTCTTTCTTGGCATTGTCAATGACATAAAATGCATGTAAAGAAACATTAGGAGGGCCATCTTTTTCAGCAGTGTTCGTTCCCACTGAATTCAATAGCACTGAAGCATCACAACCCTTCCTTTCAAAAAAAAAAAATTTATTGATTTTGATCAATCCTAAAACTTATTTTGCACAAGTTTAGATAGAGAAAATAATAGAAGAGAAAGAGCAACAGAAGAAAATAAAAATACTAGTTACCCTTATAAAGCAGTCATGGAAATGCATCCGAAGCAGTGCTGCCGGTGCTGTTTTGTCGCTTATCACTGCTTTCTTGATGACATTCGTGATGGCCTGTTCGGCTAATGGGCATGTTTGATCGTAGTAATTTGAACTGAGTGCATCCCCTACAGAAGAAATTGAAAAAACAAAGAAGGTAATAAACAGTCCAACCATAGCAGCTGCCATAATAGAGATTGCTGGATTGAGCTCTTTTATTGCTAGTAATATGTTTTGAATAGAGAATTCATGAGGTTATATATAGAAGAGATGAAAAGACCAGACATATACATCAAGCTATTCAAGTATTCATTCATGAAGAACGTGGTGGTTAAGATGGCACATTTGATCCTCCAGAATCTTGATAATAGAGTAGTGTTCCTGAAGCATTCTCACACAAAGACAAGCAACAAGACATACGCTTTTTTAAGCGGAATATTTAGTTTAAATATAAACTCTAAGCTGGATTAATCTGCTACCTCTCTTAAAAGAAGGTGACCAGATACATATTTAACATTTACTTTCCCTTTCCTCTAACCAAATGCGGATTCTTTTCGACAAGAAGACGTCCGGAAAGCTTTCTGATGAAGAATGGCCCATCATTGGTTTTGAATTTATCAATTCAATTATAGTACGTTCTCTTCCTTTTTTAAAACTTCAAATGGCCCAGGAATAAGACCAACTTGTATGGATGAGGAATGGCGACGTATAGGAAAACTAGGGGAACAGTAATAAGAAAACCACAGGACTAAACTGGTGTCATTTTCTCCATCAAAAATAAGAAACAAAAGGGGCACTAATGATTGATCTAATGCATGATTAAGTTTGGTTTTTCTTCTTGTCAATTCACCAAGAAATGTAGACATTCAGAGATGGAAAAGATTAAATTGGGGGTTAGTTATGGTTTGTTTCATCAAATGCACTATTGTTTTGTTGAAAGCTATAGCTTAAAGTTTAAAATCTGTTTAACAGAAGAGCATTTTGAAGAACTGGCTAACAATTTGATGCAGTTGATTAGACGGAAATGCTTGTGTCATTGTAATAATAAAGGCGTGCCTAGCAGTTGTCGGCCTTGGTGGTTACTGAGATGATTCTCTAGTGAAAACAGGTGCGATGTTACAATCATTAGGTCCACAATGCAGAGTATTGAAATGGAGACCACTTCACAATCTGCAAATAAATGCAAACTTAGTCCTTGCAGAGGTTATATAAAACCAATTTTTGGAAACCGAACTGATGGTGAAAGCAAAATTTTGTTAAAATAATTCAAACAATGTTTCAACCCATCTGTACCAGTCGAGCCAGTTTTATTTGTTAAATATGCACTACTGTACATAAAAGTTGGTTCAAGTTGGACCCTCTTTTTCTTATCAAAACAAAAAGTTGGACCCTCTTTTGCTGATTGTAGGTTTTTTATAGGACAGGAATTGGGCACTTATATAATAAGATAGGGTTCATTTGAGTGGGAAGTTATCGATTGAATAGTGAAGTTTTTTAGGAATTTTTAAGAGATAATTTGTGACCAACAAATTTAAAGGCCGGTCAAAATCCTAGAGAATATTACTATTTTTTTGTAGACTCTTATATAATTTTCTCTTTATTTAACTTGGCTAAATGAAACCATAGGTTCATTTTTTAACTCAAAAATTTTGACTCATTATAATCTAGGAGGCTGTTTTGGTAATTTTTGTCAAAACAAAAACCAGTAATTATGTTTGTTAAGTATTGTTTTCAAATTGTATTTTAGAAAAGAAATCCAAAAACAACCATGTCTTTAGAAGTTTCTGTTCCTAAAAATACAAATTTTTTTCAAAAACATTTGTATGATATTTCTGTAATTTCTTGTTTGATTGATCACATCTCATGTCTTCACTTACCAACACTACAACCACCGCCACCACAACCATCACCATTACTACCACACATCCACCTCCACCATCAATACAACAACCATCATCACCGCTAACTCCTCTGCCACCTCCACCATAACCACTTCTTCTGCCACCACAACTATTGACACACTTCCAAAACCTCTGCCACTAATACCACCACCACCACCACTGCTACCCTGACACCCATTATCAACATCATCATTGTCACTGTCATCAATATCCACAACATTCATAAACATAGCTAAAACCACCCAATAATTGCAAATTATTTTTAAACTATATTTATTAGACTTTACCAAATGCATTTTTACTGATTTTTTTTCTAAACAGGTTTTTCCTTCACTTGGTTTTCAAAAACACAAAGACAATTTGAAAAGTTTCTAGCTCCCAAATCGTTTTTAAAATAAAAAAATATTACCCAACAGCGTCTAAATCGTCTACAATAATTAAAAACAAAAAAGGTATTTAAAGCTTATTCTCCAAACCAAGTTTTAAATGGGAGATCCAAATGAATAGATAGTGTTCTATAGCATAAACTCTATCAAAAAAAAAAAGTTCTATAGCATAAATCTTTTCACTTAATTTAAGATCTCCTGCATTCTCGAAAACAGAAATAGTAGTCATTAAGTTGGAAAAGAAGTTTGAGATGTTCAAAGAGCAAGATCACAATTGACTGGTTATATTATCCTTTGTTGGGGGGGTATAATTGTCAATGTATAGATTTTTATTATATCCGCAGTCCACTTTTTTTTGGTGGAGAACACAGCAACATTGTATTAAGCATTTTTGGAAAAATTTACATTTTGGGCATCCGCCAATAAAGCCATACAGATAGCTTCAGGGGGTTTTTTAATCCAAACACAAGGGAACTTGTCAATTGCAAAGCTTGCAAGCAAATCTGCTACTTGATTCCCTTCTCTAAGGCAGTGAGAGAAATGAAGAACCGGGATCCTATTGCAAACCTCTTTCAGACCAATTAGGATGCCATGAATTCACCAAGGATAATTTGAGCTTGAACCTGCAAGAAGTTGAATAATAGACTGGGAATCTCCCTCCAGAACAACATGAGAAAGATCAAGCACCACCGCTAGTTTAATTGCTTCAAAAGCAGCTGCAGCCTCCACTTGTATAGCTGAATCTGCCACTATAGTAGACGCAAAGGCAGCCACAAATTTCCCACAAGAGTCACGACATACACCTCCAATAGCCGCCTTCTGGGTTGATTTTCGCCAAGCACCATCAAAATTTATTTTTGTGAAAGGATGTGAGGGGTGGGTCCAACTAACCAGTCTATGAGATCTTCTTTCTTGAGCAACAAAATTCTTCTTGATGACCAACGAGTCAGCTTGCCTTTGCACCACCAGATTACAAGTTGCTTCTATAGACATGAATTTCTTCTCAAATAATGCCTCATTCCTCCTGTTCCAGATTGTCCAACCCACATTAACAGCATCTGTGAGAAAGTCAGTGAGTATGAAATCACTATTTTGAGTTCTAATTGAAGTCATATACTCAAACCACTTAAAAAAGGAGTTTTGAGGGCCATTCATTTGGGCATTCCCGCTAATAGATTTGAACCAAACAGCTCTAGAGTATGGACACTTCAACCAGATATGTTCAAGTGTCTCTTCTTGATCCTAACACAGACAACAAATCGTGTTGATACCCCCAATTCTCGAGTTCAGAAATTCAGCAGTAGGGAGTCCGCCATGTAAACACTTCCATAAAAAAAGCTTAATGTGACCTGGCACATTGAGGTGCCAACACTTGAGCCAAACTTGATTACTTTCCTCTATTAGATGACCCAACTGAAATCTGTAACCCGAAGCTACAGAGAAGTTTCCCATTGTTGTACCCATCCAATTTGGACTGTCTTCTGCACCTCCAGCACCCACTTTTGTATTAATGATTGCTTGTACTGTTTCCAAGTTCCAAAAATTTGAGAGAAGAGGAATGTTCCAATCTGTGGAATTTGGTTGCATTAGTTGACTGACCTTTGTGAAGTTGAATTGATCCTGGTTCTTATGAACTGTCAACTGCTGGTTTGTTCCTTGAATCCAAATGTCTTTAAGAATATGAATGTCACAACCCTTGGCGATAGACCAAAAACAGCCCCTCTGAACTTGTTCTACCATGGACCTCAATTGCCTCCAGCCATAGGATTGGGACCGCCTGAACTCTGCATCGAGAAAGGAGTTGTTTGGAAAATATGTGTCTTTCATGAGAGAAGTCCATATACTTGAATGTCCAGATACTAGGTTCCATGCCAATTTCAAGATGAAGGCTTTATTCATGTGCGGCATACTTTTGATGTTCAATCCTCCATTTCTCCATGGTAATGTGATCGTGTCCCAGCAAATAGTGTGGATGGCCTGTCGATCATTTCTTTTCCTCCGTAAGAATTCCCTGGCCAGCTTATCTAACTTATTTAATGACTCATGTGGAAGCGAAAAACAGCTCATAAAGTGTGAGGGTTGGGCACTTATAACAGCTTGAATTAAAATTACCCGACCCATTTGAGACAGGAGCAAGGCCTTCCAACCATTCAGACGAGTAGTGATCTTGGACAGCAACTCATCACAGTCCTTGGCCTTGGGCTTCCTCCCCATAACTGGTAATCCAAGGTACTTGCCGTGTTCCTTTGGAGCCGAAATACCCAGAATTTGACACACCTGAATGCGATCTTGATAGCCCTTGTGTCCTTCGTCGGGTCTGGTGGTTGTGATTTTCTCATTTCTGCTTCCCGCCGTTTGGGTGTCGTTTCCTGGTTAGGTCTTATCTTTTGTGCTATGAACTAACTCTCTTCTTTCCTGGGTGAGGTTTCCGGTTTTTTTTCCTTGTCCAATGGAGGATATGGCAGCGAGGTTCCAACAGTTGGGCATTCCTCCTAGATCAGGAAAGGTATTCAACCTTCTGGATTCTGAGAAGGATAGGCTGCTATCCAAATGGCAGTATCTTCTGGTTTTAGAGGTTTTCAACGCGTCCCCTTCTCTAAACTCTGTGAGGAACTTTGTTGAAAGAGCATGGAAAGCAATTCACATTTCATCTTTATCTCAAATCTCTTCGGCGAGGTTCCTCATTGCGGTGTCATCTCGCGATGAACAGCAAGTGCTTCTGGACTCTCAACCGTGGTTTGTGAATGGGTCGTTGTGCTTGATGGATAAAGTGACCAGTGCGGAGGAGTCTGAATCGCATATGTTTAATCATTTCACGATCTGGATGCAGCTTCATTATCTTCCCCGTTCGTTGCTAGATGACCACTTTCTGCAACGTCTTGGCAATGAATTTGGCAATACGCTCGAGATTGATCTTCCAACCACTCCAGATTTTGTGCATGCATGCTTGCGTATGGAACTCCCGCTTCAAACCCCTCTTCCTGCAGGGATTTTTGTTGAATTGCTGGATTCAACTCCGATCTGGGTGCACTTTGCATTTGAGGGGATTCCAGAGTTATGCTATTCTTGTGGCATTCTTGGACATTCTATCACAGCTTGTTCAAATTCTTCCATTGCAGAAGTTCCTAATTGTCTTGACTCTGTCTTCGTGCCAAAGTATTCAGCGAGCAATTCGACAATATGCCGTCGTCGAAGAAGTGCCTTACAACAATTTTCCTCAAATGATGCTAGAAACAAGGCTGATCGTGTTCCTTCTTCGACTGTGATTCATGCGTCGGGTCCGGATGCTGCTGTCTCCAACTTGGGTATGGAGCATGGCGGAGTGTTGTCTGGGGCCAGCAGGTCCACTTACTATATTTAAAAATGTTCATGAAACATTAACTATGGTTCTAGTTTTATAAATCCCTAATCCGGCCCAATAAGCCCTTACTTGCTGCAAAACTTGTGAACGGGCAGGGGTTGGTTGACCTAGTCCTCAGGCCCAACATGGTTGGGGCAGAAAATCATTATTGGGCTGGAGCGGATTACTTTGGCCCGGAAAGCGTGCACCCGCCTTTATAACCCTGAATTGGATGATTAGCTTCGCCACTGTTGGGCATCAGTTGCGCCTTGCACTCGTTTCTTTACCTTGTGTCTTCGACTTCTACTCCGTTACCGGCGACTTGCGCGTTATCCGACGCTGCGAACAATCCACGGCAATCTACAGAGCTCTATCGAAGGTATTTGATGCTCTAAGGCGTTATCTTACCATTCTGTTTACGTTGGACATCATTGACATGAAAGTTTCCTGTTCTTCGAGAATTTTTTTTATTGAATATCGTGTCTCGTTGATCGTATTAATATTCACATTTATTCTCTCGCCATTTCTCATGTCTGATGGTTCAGTCAGCTTCGTTCCAGAAGATTTTTTTTTTCTAACTGTATCTTAGATTTTATTTTATTTTTTTCAATTTTTATGTTTTTGCAATTTATGAATTCCGTGTTAGATCTCTCTAAATCGATGTTAGATCAATTGATTGCACAATTTTAGGTTATTAGGTTCCGAGTGTGATCTATGGTTCTAATTATGAAATCTTGATGGTTCAATGTCGGCATTGGGTATTGGACTTCGAACGGTCTAAGTAGATCGAGCATGATCATTTTCTTCGAATTTGGGATTTGAATTTTATTTTCTAGAATCTCTTGGAATTTTGGATTTTATATTCGAAAACCTCTTGGAATTTTTGAATTGTTTGTTTCTAGACGTCGTTGCCAATTCCAGGTTCGCTGGTTTGATGGCGGTGACAGATGGTTTGGGCTTGAAAGACTGGCTTGAGAGTAGCTGAAGCAAAGATTAGTATTCTTAAGAAAGACGATGACAGGTAGTTAAAGGTACGGAAGACACCCTCGGATGGATATTTGTGGAGAAAGCATGGTCAGTCACAGATGGAGAAGAGAAGGCTTTGTCCTCTTAATGAATAGGACACGCTTGTATCTTAGTATCTGCGTATCTTGGAGAAGGGCAAACACGAGCAAAGTTCTTCACTGCTTTGGATGGTGGGTTGCACTATATGTGTTACTTCTTTTCATCCTTCATAGTTGTAGCCTTGTAGGTACCACAATATAATAAAAAAGTGATAAGTAGCGGAAAAGGTTGGAAGCCTCAGATTTCTACTGTGCAAAACATACGAACAGATGGCAAACATTACTATTACCAAAAAGAGAAAGGCGAGATTAAGCAATAGCAGTAAGTTTTGGACTAATTTCAGAAGTTATTTAGTCTAGGACTGGGATTGTTATGGTGACAATTGGATCCAAATGTTTGTGTACACTCTCGGCTTCCTATTTCTTATTCAATCAATAAAGTTTTCTTATTACCGACAAAAAAAATATTAATTGTGTATTTGGACTTGGATTTGCAAAGATTTTGTGATCTTTTTAAAATCAGCCTTTTGTTTTCCTCTTAAAAAAATGTCGTGCCACTTGCACTATAGTTTTCGCATTTCTGTGATATCATTTAGTTAAGGTGATTGAATTTTTGTGTTTGATCTTTTATTTGTCTGATTAGTTTTATGGATTTATGTTGTTTGCGGTGGCAAATGGTTATTACAACCTGATTTGAGCATATGGTGCTATAGGTATTGGTAAGGTTAAAACAGAGGATTATGCACAACATGGGAAAACATGGGGTTGTTTCAGTTGAAGCTATGCTAATGGGTCAATTCATGTACATCCTTGCAGCTTTTTGTTTTAGAATGGGATAGTGGGAGAATTAATGCAATGTCTTTTGTGCAGTTTAGCAGATTCATATGGTCAAATTTTCTGTACGCACAGAGAAAAGTGTGATGAAAGATGAGGAACACAACAATACGGCCGTTGCTTTGTTGGAAGAGCAAAACATGACAACCGTATCACAGCATTATTTCAGCGAATCAACTCAAAGTGATGATGGTTTCACCATACATATTATTGAGGTACTTAGGGTCACAATAATTTCACAGAAAATAAGAGGAAAGCAATTAATAGATTTAGTGAAATAAGAAAATCCTAGATATAATACCCAATCATTGTTTATTTTTGCATTGTTGACTCAGTGTATGAAAGAAGAGTATGGAATGTTTGTTTGGCCGTGTAGTATTGTGCTGGCAGAGTATGTTTGGCAACAGAGATTGCGCTTTTCAGGAACTACTGTGGTTGAGGTATTCACAGTGACATCTGAATTTAATTGTCATAATTTCTTCACTTTTATTCTTTTTTACTACATATGAAGTTTGTTGTGGTTTGTTTGTTTTTGAAGTCTCTATGGTTTTGGTGCTGCTATTGTTTTTCTGGGAATCAATCAAATATTCCCCCTTTTTCATAAAGTAGCCCGTACCGTATTTTTCAATTGAACTGCTTATATTGGTAAGACATTTTACCTGTATTCCACTTGGAACAGCTTGGAGCTGGCACTTCTTTGCCTGGGCTTGTAGCCGCCAAAGTTGGCTCTGATGTCACACTTACAGACAATGCGAACAGATTAGAGGTAGTAAATGAAAACAATGCTTTCAGTTGTTGCAGATCATAAAAAAAATTTTGATCCCTGTTTACTACTTGTTCGATTGTCATTGACTCCATAAGGTCTCAAAGAACATGGCAATTCTGCCTAGAATGATACTAATTCAATCCCTTATAGGTAGCAGTCATTGGTTATATTCGTTGAGCCCTTTGATGCCCACTTGGAAAAGGCTTCCTTTGAGTGTGTGCACTTGTCTTGCAGCAAAAAAGCAATTCATTGAATGACAAGTATTTCTTTCATCCAAATTCTAAGCTACAATCAGTCAAGCTAATATTTCAAATGTTCTGAACAGATGGGCTTGCTGCCTGGCTTCTAAATATTGAGAAGACTATGCACCCATTCAAAAGGTTTGCTTGAAGTACTTTAAGTGGATCGCCAGGATGATAAGTGTAACCAATGACACCACAGGATCTAGTAGAAGGTTCTGAAAGCAGATAGAAACCCTCTGTGATTTAGGATCAATATGCCTTATATTCACATGAAATTTTATGTCAGAATGAGATTCATAGGAAGAATTTCTTTACATGTACTGAACCTCTTTTTTTTTTTTTTTTATTTGGCTGTGTGAATCATATTCTTAAAACTTGTTAATGCTTTAGTACTTTATTTGGCGAGTCCTCTTAATGAGTATATTATCGCTTCATATTTTTAGTCATACACATTCTGCAGTTGTGAATTATTTCTTATAAGCCCATAGCTTTTGAGCTACAGGTACTGGACGGCATGAGAAGAATGTGTGTTTTCAACAGACTCAACTGTAATGTAATTTACCATCTTTTGTTCCTGTTATAAGCATGATCCATGATCCAACTGACTTGAATAATCTTGCTCCTTGATCTTCTCTTCTTTTTGGCCGCTCACTAGAAGAAATTACAGAATAACTGATCACCTGCTGAGGGAGATGGTTGAGGGAGAGGAGAGGGAGTAGATGGATGGAGTGGGAGGGACCTAATGGTGTGGAAATAAACAATCCAACATTTTTCTAAATGCAAATACTGGCTACTCCATCTCTCTCTCTCTCTCTCTCTCTCTCTCTCTCTCTCTCTCTCTCTCTCTCTCTCTCTCTCTCTCTCTCTCTCTCGCCCCCACTCCCTCCCGCCCTTTCATTCACACTTGCACTATCAAATTTAACCCTCTAATTGAATCAGTGGAAGTATCATCAGTGGATAACATGTAGATAGTTGATTTTACCTTTCAATCTTTCCTTTCTTTTATTTCACCATTCTCTTATTCCTTTACCCCTAGCAAGACATTCTTTTTCTTTCTGCTTGCAACCTATGAAACAGCACCGACCTTACATGTATCGTTTTATACCACATGTTACATTTGATATTACGGTATGCATCCTTGCAGCTGACAGGAATATCAGATTTTCATTTCAGCAGCATAACAAGTTGCTTTTTATATTTCATTTATAATTCAGATAATGGGCCTTACCTGGGGAGAGTGGGGTGAACCTATATTCAATTTACACCCAAAGATTGTTATTGGAGCTGATGTGTTGTATGACACCTGTGGTAGGATTAATCTCTCTTTTATGGCTATTCTTTCTTCCCTATC
This sequence comes from Buxus sempervirens, assembly GCA_947561395.2. Classification (NCBI taxonomy): domain Eukaryota; kingdom Viridiplantae; phylum Streptophyta; class Magnoliopsida; order Buxales; family Buxaceae; genus Buxus; species Buxus sempervirens. Next base: position 41,153,440 of record OX387190.1, read on the forward strand.
AGTGTTCATGTCAAATATTAAGTACTGATTGCTAAATATGTTCATAGACTTTGATAATCTCTTCGCAACTGTGACATTCCTGCTTCAAAATTCTCCTGGTTCAGTTTTCATAACAACTTACCATAACCGAAGGTAATTTTTAATCTACTAGTGTCACTGTGATTCCATGAAAAAAAATATTTCTGTTAACAGTCCAATTTACTGATTATTGATACCTCTATCATGTGTAGCGGGCATCATCTTATTGAGTACTTAATGGTGAAGTGGGGCTTGAAGTGCACAAAGCTTCTAGATGGGTTTTCCTTCATGCCATCCTACAAGTTGTCTTCTCTTAGTGGCAACATTCAATTGGCAGAGATAATATTGAATGATGAACCGGCCAGGTAAGTAAATGCAAGGCTTTTTAGCATGACAAATATATTGACGTAGCCACTCCCGGTTATTCAGCATACCCCTGTGCTGGGGAGCTTATTTACTTGTATAAATGTAGCGACTTCCTGTTCTTAAGCTTGCCTATTTATTCTAGGAAATTTTGAAGGCAAAAGAAAAGGGAAATATATCGGTTTTGCTTATTTCCTTAGATGCAGACCATGCATGTGCTTTATAGTTCTGGCTACATGCACTTCTAAAGTGTGGTATCCCTGGCAATGTGGTTCAGATTCATACTTGTACAACTGTTGCTTTCTAGAATAATTTTTTTAATTTTAATGTTTCTTGATGGAAAACAAAACAAAGTATTTTATCCAAACTAGTTAGAGTCAGCAACACGACTTGTATTCCTCCACCAGAATGTCAAAAAGTATATCTTCAATTAAATTATCTTTTGTAACTAGCCTCATTTTGGTTTTTTTTTTATCTTTCCCTTGCCCTGTTATATGCTTCAATTACTCTTCTTAACCTTATACCCCATCACTCTTCCTTCAAGCATCTATCGTTTTCTAGTCTCGGTATTCCATCAAGTAATTTGGTTAATCACAATGCCCAATCACTCTTGTGCACTTCCCATTTGATCAGTACACCAGCTAATTTTGAAGTCTTTCCTTTTCATATTAATTAAAACTCTTTTCTGTTTAATAATCCTGATCTTATGAATATAGCAGTATCCTCTTGATTCTCTAATAACCACATCTGTATCTAGAACAAAGTTTTCCTTGCCTTCACCATTTGATAACTTTCAAAACAATGTCTTCACATTTCTTTGATCTCCTCATCCCTTGGTGAGACTCAAATCTTCACCTTTAATTCCTCAAACTTGAATCTAAATTCCCTGTTTCCGTCCTTCTCAGTCTTCCAAGTTTATAGATGAATTTCTCTGTCCTTATCATATCTTGATTATTATACAGGCTATTGTATGCTAATTTTTTAGTTTCTTTGTTTATGTGTGTATGTTCTTGTAAGTTACTCTTGGCTTTTGTTCTTTTTACAGTTTTAAAACAATCTTTTCCTTCCAGCAGCCTTCTACACTTTTATATTCTCACCTTTATTGTTGATAACTTTGTATTTTTATGTAACTGTGGTCTACCGCTTTCAGTGTTCTCCCAGTGAACCAGTCAGCAGAGTAGCCCATTGCAATTCACACAGATTGTTCAAAGAAGAAAACATTTTATAAAGAACAGTTACGTTTTAACTGCAATATCAGACTATGCATCTCCTTTTTATTAGAAAGAACCATGAATTCCCAATATCAAATATAAGCTGAGGGCGAATGAAAGCCTGCAGGTAGCCTTGGAACCATAGCTGTGAAAGACCGCACGGTAATTTTCATGGCAAGTATTGCTATGATGTTGGAGTAAAACTCAATTGAAATTGGAAGGATCCCTGTGTACCCTAACTTATTTTATCTCTTGCCTTTGCACCGTAAGCAACACTACTAACATGTCAGTAACTGTTGTGTGCTTGCAGGGATGCTTGGATTTAAGCACATTCATTGCATGTTTTTAGTCAAAGGTTTCGGATTTCTAGAACAATTTAATCCAGAAATTATCAAGTGACATTCAAGATATTTATCTTTTCAGCCAGACCTGGGAGAGGCTCAGTTGGTGCACAAGACCTAGCGAATCATAAGCCACCCAAACTTCTGCAACTAACGTCGTAGGTATCGGTATTAGTCAAAAATAAAAAACGAAAAAAGGGATGCAATCCATGTTCCCAAATGGTTATAGAAGATGTAGCACATTATTTTCCACCTCATGAAGTTCAACTTCCGCACCTGCCGGTAAAGATTACATCTTGGCTCCATTTAATTTTGTTATAAAAAATATAGACAACTTGTAGCCTGCTTTTGGGGGGGATGCTTCCGCGTGGAGATTTCTCGTTTTTCGTAAATGCTTTATACAAAGCCCACCTGAAAACCACTAACCGTCCGTTTGATGCTCCACTAGAAGCAACCCATTTACAGCTACAGTTGCCATTAAAGGATCTTTTATGATACGAATTACTGTTGTCGTGAATCAATATTTTTTAAATGCAGTCCCTCCCGAAAGTCCATAAAACCTGAGAATAAAATACCAGAGCTAAGCGTTGCTCAACCCGGCTTAGTCATGAGGCTTCAGGCTCGCTGTTCTTGAAATGCAGTCTCCCAAACATAAACCCCAGCGTTGAAGCCATCCATTTGTCCACCTTGTTGCTAGAAATAGATATAAATCATTCGGCACGTAATCTGTAGCAACAAATGTTAAATACATAAAAATGCATCACGGCAAGAGAACCTGCAGCAATCCAACCGCTCAACCCAATCACGTTCGACATTCATCCAAGTAATTCAGGCCAGCCCTGTGGACTTCACTGGATTAAGGAGCATTGATGCTGATGATCCGTTACATTGTCAACGATCAAGATTGCTACTTGCCCTAAACGTAAAGCAAGAACAGCAGCAATTCATAATTACTTACTGATATGTGCCATGGGGCTGCTACGGATTTAATAAAACAGAAAAGAAAAATCTAAGACGCATTCAAACTAACTAGGCAGATATTGGATTGCGTTCCATCAATCATGAACTAATAAATGACATCCAGGTTGAATCTCAAGATTGGATGAGTGCCTGTATTACCTTTCACATTGAATACACCAGCAGCCTACCTCAACATCACGGATCATCCCTTGCCCCCGTTTAGCAGCTTATCCACAACCAAATCCTGTATAGAGATAATTAAAGTAAAGAACTTGTGCCCTTAAAAACTCCACTCATGTGTATATCGATCGCTGGTAACACAGAGAAAGTACAAGGATCGTTCACGATTTGAAGCGATGCTGATACAGCACCACACAAGTCCCCGTGGCATGACATAATTCTTTTCCATCAACTCAGCTCCAAGTATACCTCCAAACCCCAAAAACATGGGCCAACTGGGGCTAAACCGAATCATATTGCGTGTCAGCTGCATCCATGCTACCAACTCCGCAGACATTGCGACGACAGATACATGCCAGTGTACAAATTTAACATGTGTCTTGATTTTCCACTCCATAATTTGGCAGCTTATTTGCTATCAGGAAACTTGGCCTCGTAGTTTTGGGGTAGCTATATATCATGTCCCACAAAAACAAATCAAATTAAAATAAAATTAAAAGAAAAAGAAATTGTTAGAAATCTGAAACAAATGGACGAACTCAATTAAGAAAGTTATCAGATAAATGAAGTCACCATGAATGTGGCCGTTATCATCTTTCCAGCAAACCATCTACCATGAAGAGCTCGTTGTGCATTCATGGCAGATTGTGCATTTTCAAATCTCAAATGTACAAATCCAGCACTATTCCTGTCATAAAACAGTAAATACTGACGCATCAAAGATAGATATAAATTTGAACTTTCACAAGAACATTAACTGTTGTACATAATGCAGAAGTCAAGAAACAAGGCTCAGGCACATTTCAGCAAATGATATCTGTACTTCACCAATGCAAGTCACAAAGGAAACCAGTACAAAACCGGAAATTCCTAAACCCAAGAAATTTTTTATTCTTTGTAAACTTAGGTCCATCTATTTATGCATAGGCTTGGTACGGACCTGCATTGATAGTTGCTTTCTTAAAATCCTCCATTGCTGAATTAGTGCATCAAGGCAGTGCTGGATTGGATAAGATGTCATGGTCAGTAGTCCATGGCGGCTTCCTATCAACAATTATCTGGACCGGATGAAAATACAATCCATTATCTACTACTTCTGGAAAGCGAATGTCCAGATATATGACATGTTTTGCCATATATTACTCCTCATATGTCCAATTTACCAATTTCTCGCCATGCGTCGTCCATATTTCAAAGCTATCAATCTTTTATCTACTAGTAGTCTCACAGATCTTTGAATTTTTGTGTAACATCTCTTCCTAATTCTTGTGTTCTCCGAGATCTGGCTTCAATGACGACGATTGGTAGAGTTCGAGTAGTGTGTGGTCTCTATCTACTAGACCAGTTAGTGATGTCCTCGGTTACTGATATCATTTCCAAGCAGTTTAACAGTCCCTGTAATCAACGATTGGATATTTTTGTGGCCTTTTACATTGGGCTACTTATCCTTTCAAGTTCCAAGTCTTTAGAGATCTTGTTTTGGGGTTGTTTAAATCTATTACAATGTCAAGTCTGAGTGTCAACTATGTCAATCTTCCAAAATATTATAAAACCATTTTTCACAAAGTAACAAAAGATTCCCATTCCAGCCAACTTTAATGCTTGGGCTCCCTGCCTATTGTATCAAAGCGTGGTCATCATTACTCCACAATACATTTGGATTTATATGAGTAGTAGTTCCTCAGTGACTGTAGAACTTTCATGAGGTGGTGTTCATGCAATTTCTAGTAAAGAAATGATTTTGTGGTCAGATGATGCTAATTCAATATGATTTTCTTTAAACAATGATATCCTGCATCTCAGCTAACATCTTTCAACACCACAGCAGAACAGAGTAATGGAAAGGAATAACTAAAGCCTTCTTGAAGTTGCTCGGGGTTTCCAATTTCAGATGAATATGCCAAAACACTTCTGAACTAAAAAAATCATGCAATAGCATACCAACAATCCAAAATCCCACATCAATTTTGTGCTCTAATTCTCCTTTCTTTTCCAAACTTCATCCTGTTTTCTGACGCTTATGCATTTCTCAGGATTTGGGTCATGTATAAATTCAGATCCAAAATCCATTTTGTATGCGTTCTTTTAGTTTTCAAACCCTTCTTTCATTCCTCCCCTGCCTCTCCTAATGGGAAAACAGTATGTGGTGATAAGCTCCATATCCAATTAACACTGCTTGTCCAAGAAAAGAGCCCGAAAGAACAAGGCTCCAAATAACAACAGCTTCTCTTTCATTGACCAAAGCACCAAACATGAAAACCTGAAATTGATCCTCTCCACCATCAAAAGCTTCTAATTAAAATCCAGGCAAAGCTCTTCAATCATAATCAGCTAACCCTAATCCCCCTTCTCGCCTCATTTTTATAACTTTGATGTTCCAATTGGATTCCATAAAGAAACAAATCCTGTATCATGCAACATCTCTCAATTTAACTCTCATTTTGCAGTGAATCCTACTCATTCTTCTATCCTTAACATTTGTTGTAAACCTATTTGTTAGTATGGCTCATATTTTATCTGGTCAAAAGAGGGACCTAAGCGTCACTGTAACTAGAGATTGGAGATATAAGTTGTAACCTACTTTTTTATCCCACCTTTTTTATGAAGAAAGTCGAAATATTTCCAAGTGGACATTGGCACAATGTCAAACCATGTAACATCTTTTGCAAATTGTTTGATCATTCTATTGTTTTCACATTCTCATTTCAACAATATATAATCAGCAATAATCCTAAAATCATTGCAGTATTTGGCTCATCTTGAGCGAGGTTTGCATTTTGATTTTCCTGGGTGTTTCACCAAGTAACCAAAATTAAATTTCAGCAACACACCATCGAAATTTCACCAATTCAAGGGTAAGTCTGAATCGATCAACCCATTGAACGTTTTCGATTTGGGCAAAATTTCGCTTGATTTGGGCAAGATTTCATGTCTCTCTCATTTAGATGGCAAAAAAAATTTTGGGGAGGGAAAAAACCTTTTTTTCACCCCGTTCCGCTCGAAAGGTCATTCCATTTCGCCCGGCATCTCACTCAATTTGGAATATAGTGAGATACCCCCCATGAAACGTCTCACTGGAAGTGTTTGTAAGTGAAATTTACAAGTAAACACTATCCTGAAGGAAAAAGGCCATGTTGAAGGAGATTAGGGCCCTTCACCAACATCATACCCGGGAGCTGATGGATATCTTTCAGGGTACAAATGGATGTTCACTATGAAGCATCAGACAAATCATTCAGTAGAAAGATAAGAAGTCAGGATAAGGGAAAAAGGTTATACTAAAATATGAAGTTGAATAAAAGGATAGTTTCAAATTAGTGGCCAAGATGAACTCTCTGAGACTTGCACTCATTAGTAGCTCACATTTCATTGCCATTTTATCAACCATATGCAGAGAATGCTTCCCTAAATTCAAAGTTGGAGAAAGAGGAGTATATGATTCAGCCATAAGGATTTATATGCTGCAAAAGACGGGGAAAAAAACTGTATTATCTACAATAAATCTCTATATAGCTTGAAGCAACCTCCCGGGGTCTGTTTCAATAGATACAAGAAAGTGGTTCTAAACGAAGGAAAAAAATATGGTTGCAAGGTGATTTAAAAGATAGGCTACTAATAATGCCAGGCAAACCACAATCTATTTTTCAAGTAAAGGAGTTGATTGTCAACGTCCATAATATCATGATTGTCTGGAACTATCCATATGAAACTCAGATATTGAATCAGTACTTAATTCAGATTGAGTGAAGGATTATGGACTTCAATTGATAATTTACAAGACGGTAAGAATATTTTGAACCGGCATAAGGCGACATAAAGAATCAGAAGCAACACCATCTGATGCACCCATAGATCCAAACAAGGCTAAGTAAGCACACAGGATATTTATTATCACATCAGAAATAGTTATAGAGACTAGTTGGAAGATTGTTTTATCTGCCCATGATCCAACCAAATATTAATTATGCAGTCGGTGCTGTTAATTAATATATGCATTCACCATGATTTCCACATCTTATACAAGTAAAACGTATTCTTACACACCTTAAGATTTCTTGGTAAGGGACTGTTATTTACTAATCACGGTCATTAGAGCCGAGGTTTACATAAATGCAAATTGTAATTTCTCTGTACACGATCAACGACCCACTTCATGTTATTACACTTTTGCTGGTTGGAGTTTACTCACTCCAAGAAGCAATAGTTACTAATGTAATCAAGTTCAAGAGATGAATATAAGGCTACAACACATGAAGTGGCTGAAAATTTGTTGTTCAAAGTTGTACTAGTTGAGTATGGTTTTCCAATTACAAGTTCAATGCCCTTGCATTGTGAACAGAAAAATGTGATGAGTATTGCTCACAATCCAATTTCACAAGAATAGAGTAAGAATATTGATGTGGACTAACACAAGTATGGGAACATATCAAACGAGAAGTTCATCTCCCCTTTGTCACTTCAAAGAAAAATGTGATAGGTATTGCTCACAATCCGAGTTCGCAAAAACAGACCAAAAATATTGATTTGGATCAACACTATGTATACAAACAAATCAAAAGAGAAGTTTGCCCCTCCTCAGTCACTTCACAAGATTAATCAGCAGCTTTCCTCATAAAGGAGTCAAAAATTCTCATTTGACAAATTTTCTGAACAAGCTTCGTATTATAAATATATATACCCATGAGCAAATTCTCTTTTGACAAATGTTCTGAAAAAGATGCATATTATAAGTATATATACCCAACTTGAAGGGAGTGCACAAAGGATAAAAAATATAATGGAGACAGGTACATCCAAAATGCAGTTGGCAGGCGTTAATTAAGATGTATTGCAAATTCCTTCCACAGATAAAAGAATGGTTTTCAGGATTGACACACGAATTGAATTTAACACAGGTCAAGCACCATAATATATGCATGGGAGTTATCATAGAAAAAAAATTTTATGCCATGAACAGGAATTTGCAACATGAGTACTTACTTGTCAACATAAATGTGCCTTAACGTGCCAAACTTCGAACATTCATCTTGAACATCTTCTTTAATGTCCAAATCAAAATCTGGTTCCGTCTGCAAAGAACATTCCTTTTCAACATCACCACAATTGTAGGGAAAAGAAGAGAGAGGAAAGGGGAGTGCACTGCCTAGGAAATTAAATGAATGTGATGAAATCTAAAAGCATAGAGTCTAAGACAAGAAGGCTTAAGTATCCAACCTCTAAATTTGGATCAAACATATTCTTCAGTAATAAGCATTCACTAGGAGGGCCAATGATATCGACTGAAGGCACGTTGACAGCAGGAACTGAAAGAGCCGCATTTGGCAATCCACCAAGTGCAGGCACGGAGGCTTGGGTAAGCGGGGAAAGAAGAGGTGCAACCGCTGGTGTAGTACTAAGAATGGGTGCAGCTGGAACACTAATGCCAGATCCATTAACAGGGGTGCTGAGTGAACCAGTAATACTGCATAAGATAGAAACATATATTAATACAAAACAATATTGATATGGAAGCAATAAGAATCTTGACAGCAGAGAACCTCGAAGCAGTGCCACTGCGATCCAACTTCTGCATGAGAATAGCTCTAGAACGAGCATTTAGAGACTGCAAACCAAAAATTCCGTGTCATCTTCATGTAACAATTAACAAAAAGGAGAAAGTAGGTACACATAGATTTGGTATTTATAAGCCAAATAAATCCCCTATATAACAAAACAATTTCTAAAAGAAAGCATGCAAATTTCAATGCACACATTAAATATCTTGTCTTTACTTAAGGAAGCGTAAAAGCCTCATTAGCTTCTTTATTAGAGAGCCAGCAACTTGTTTCCTACTACCAAACCTAAACTGATGATTAGGACACGAAGAAGCATCACTTCATGACATAAGATAAATACAATATTGCAATAAATTATAAGAGTTCTACAAATTAAGAAAAAATACTGAAATTGAATTTTGGCACCATAAGAACTGCAAGCACAGTCAACTTTCCAATAGCTTAGACAGGAAGAAAGACCCAAACAAGAGAAAACCCCAGTCGAGGTTCCTTTCTACAAACAGCTACAGTATCTTGAAAACTCCTATACACGTTTCTTGAGTATTTGAATTATATCAAAATCTTGGATTTGAAGCAAATGTGTAAGCTGGTTTTATGGAGTCATACAACTTTTGTTCTTGCTTTCATCTTCCATCCCTTCGATTTAAACGAATGGTCCTTTAAGGATCATTTTGAAAGAAATGTAGCCCAGTTTTGTAAACATTCCCCCATTCTTCTCCATTTTGTTTTTTTTTTTCGGGGGGTGGGGGTTTGAATGACCCTTTTTTAACCCCAATAACTTAGTAAAAACTCACTCAAATGCACTATGAATCTAGAACACTCCTATACACATTTGTTTTAGGAATTGAAGTATCTCAGAAGCTTTGGAATTGAGGTAGATATGGATAGCTTTTTTTTTCTCCTTCTTTTTAATCGGTAATGGTAAACTTATAAATAAAAATAAAGATAGTTACAAAACATCAAAATAACAGACACACACTAGCCCACGAGAAGTGGGATGTGCCCAACCAATGACAGTAATGTTGCTACAGCCCCTACAATACATGTTCCATACATATAAACAATCATCACCTCCAAATTTCTTACAATGAGAATAGCTGGTAAAATAGCTGGTTTTACGGAATTATTCGACTTCTATTTATTTTCATTTGTTATCCTTTTGATTTATGTCGATGATATCTCATCATATCTACCTAGATATATGCTATATACATCAACTCTATCATACTCAAGTATTATTCCTTCTAATTATCTCTTATTTATACATCTCTAGAATTTCATACCATGATTCAATCATTTGGGTATAATTTCTGTTTCCTCCACATGATTCACTGTCATACTTATATATATATATATATGAGTGACTATATATGCATATTTATTTTGAATTTTTAGAGTTTCTACATGTATTTCGTTCATTTAACCCTCCTGATACTTTTATTTGAAAATTTCAAGAATTTAACACAATTTCCCCACAATGTCCACATGCCAATGAAATTTTGGTAACATTTTTCCTCATATAGGCAGAATTTTGATAATAAGCCTCAAAATTTTGCTAGGTCTACTTAACCAAATGTCAGCCGAGATTGAAACATAAAGCCTTGATTTTAAACATTATTGTAAGAGAGATTTCTAGCAGTTCCTAACCATTGCCATATCAGAAGTGTATCAAAACAACCAACTGATAACATTAAGCATTCTTATGCATTTCAATGCCAAAGGGGATGGCCGCATGCAAGCAGGAATGTCCTTAAAAATATGCTTCATCTCAAGTAGAAGAGAACTAATGCTCTCAGAAGACATAATTCCAGAAATGGGACAAGTTCCAAAGACGCTTGAAGTTACAATGAAAATACTATCCACACTCATTAAGTCAGGACAGTCTCCCCTTCCGAAATTACATGCTGTGGCTGAGTAAAAAAATGAAACATTTGAATAATAAACCACCAGATGAACACAATGAATCCAACATCATGCTACCTCAATCAAGTATAAGATAGATGGAGAAAGAGGAAATACTAACCAAGCCACTACCATCCTCGTCATCAAAATCACCAGCATTCCCACCACCATCTTGCATTCCAACTTGATCAGAAACAGCTGACACCTAAGACACAGAGAGCAATGCAGTTTCATGATACATAGATAACAAAAATTATTCTCAGGAGGAATAATTTAAACACATAATCACAACAGAAGTCAGAGGAGATAATCGAAAAACCAACTGTTTTCAAGTCGTATGTTACGGTTTTTATTGTCAAAGTATCATCTTTCGGTTTCGGCGCCTTATATACCAAATCAGATATCTACATGATCAGGAGGATGGAACCAGAACTTTGTTCAACCATCCAGGTCACACCATATTATGCAGGTTTAGCTGAACCTGGGGGTTGACACAGCATTTTTGACATTTGAGGCCACTTTCAAAAATATACTTCTGACCTTTTCTAGTAAATTCAATGTAACAGCTTATCAAAAGGATACATGCTTACATGATATTTAGTCGAGTGTCTTTACAGTGAGGAGGTGAGAAAAAGATTCAGGTCTCGTCAGTAAAATTAGTATTAATACAAGTGTGCATTTTTTGCTCAGGAATTTCATGAGGGTACCATGAAGACATTCAAAAAATGATAGCATGAGGATTGTAATAATTTCGCCTGTTGACCCATTGCATACACAAAAAGCTCAGGTCTCCAGTGTACACTTTCTTCTCAAGGTTTTTAGCTATGCAAAAATCTAAAATCTGATTACTGAAACCTCTATAAATGTGGACCTGTGGCATATGGCTTGCGGCTTCAAATACACACGCAAACATGCTACATCCAGGCAAGAGAATACTAGATTAAAGAAAATTAAATGAACTTTTGTTGTTGGCCGAAGGGATGCTAATGGGTACCCAATAACCTTTAGCAAACTTCGCCAAGGACCCACTAAAACCGGAACCACAATGGGTGCTCAAGTACTTATAAATTAAACAAGTAGATTATGTATCTACTTCAACTGCCATATACTTCAGTAAACGCAAATTATTAATCTAATTTAGTACTTAATACTTATAAATTACTTAAAAGATAGTAAATATAGAACCTAATGGTGGATTCTTGTATTATTTTTTGACTTTTTGGGGGAAAAAAAACTTACGATTTTCAATTGATGTTTAAGGTTGTGTTTGTAAAAAATGGTCAAATAAGTCATAAGTTGAAATTAAGTGCTTAATTATGCAATCCCAAACGCAGCCTAATAATTTTAAGATTCCTAGTTTTTCCTCTGTAAGTATGTGTCATAAAATTACAAAATTACAAAATTCCAAGAATTTTTCATTTTACAAGGTACCAAATAGGGATTGGCTATTTACTGTGTCAGATCCAGTTCCTAACCTGGACCTAGATTGACAGGTACAAAATCATTTATGGAGTCCAGTTCTGAACATAGGTGGCACCAAAACTACTAACACCCTAGTTTGGTTTGTAATCAGAAACATGGGTATGCACTCAATCAAACAAATTTTCCATAAAGAAAGGCTGGCATGGATTTGAAAGCGTCAAACAGAACAACATCCCTAGTAGTTTTGCAGACCTGGACAGCAAATATGGAGAAAGGTCAGGTTTCAAACATTTAGCAAAACCAAGGATCAGCTTCACAGTATGATTCTAGCAACTTATTTGCCTTTATTTTCCGCTGGACATTTAAAAACACTTTACATACGTTCTCCAAAATGTGAACAAAAATTACTTAAAATTAAATAATTAAAAATAAACCACGCAACTACTTAATAGTTGGAATGTGCGAAAGCATTATAAGATATATCATGGGTTGTTAGGCACCATGCTCCCACAACCATGTATGTCCCCCATGGACACAATAGCCTATTCATATGATTAGAAAACAGACAACCTACTACATGCCAGTTTCTTTGTTCCTACATATTCACCTTTAAATTCAGACTTTCTTGATTTTATTCTTCCATTTGTATCTCACAAATTAATCACAACTTGAGTTACAAAAATCAACAAGAGGAAAGGAAAATTCTTACCTTGATTACCCGACCTGCAATCTCCAATTGTCCATTTAAACTCTGAGCAGCTCTAGCATCTTCAAGACGTGCAAACTGCAACAAACAGTGGCTACCCATTATGCAACAATACTAAAACTCAGGAAATACATGTTCCAATAATATACACACCTGAACAAAACCAAAACCTTTGCAATGCCCAGTCTCCGGATCAAGAGGCAACTGCACTAGCTCCACAGGGCCAAAAGGTTCAAAAACCTGAATATCAGGCATAAAGTCATCAGATTCACCCCAATATTCAAAATATAACAGCCGAAAAAATTAGAAGTGTTCAGCAATAAATAAAACTAGATAACAATAAATCATCAACACAAATATATGTATTATAATTGCAAACCAGGTCTCCAGAAGGTATGTGGTATAAAGTGGAGAATGCTCATGCTCACGTATAGATGAACTTAACTCTCGGTTTCTTAATGCCATTGATCCAGTATCAGAAATTATTTTCTGTTATTTCTGATAAATCAGTATCATCAGTTCTTAATATTTAGGTTTTAGATCACCCCCTCGTTAAACAAAAACTTAGAATCAAGCATCACAATACCAAATTCGCATATCAATGACGAGCAAAAATTACAAAATGATGATGAAAATCATCATGTTCTGAGCCATTGAGGTAGACAGCATGAATCTTTCTTTACAATCTCATTTCATTTAGAGCCATTTCTTCTAGGGCTGTAAACAAACAAAGCCAAGCTGAGCTGTCCAGCTTGACTCAGGCTCGTAAACTTAGAAACTCAGGCTCAGATGGGACTCATTAAAATTTTTGAGGCTCATGCTCGGCTCATGCTTGCTAAAATTTCTAGTCTGACTCTCAGCTCAATTCAAATTTGTAAATAGGCCAAATGAACCTATGGCATCTTAATTTTTTTTTCTTTTATCGTTAATGAGAATGATGTATTAGAAATAAAGGAGAGAGAGAGAGAGAGAAAGAAAAGAGAAAAGTACAGAGATGGGAAGCTTCCCATGAGAGATGGGAAGCTTCCAACCAGGCAAACCAAAACAAAAACAACAACAAACAACAAGAGATACAGCACCAAGCCAACTACATATTAATTATCAATCTACAGGATCTATCATTATCATCGTCGTCATCAACATAAGGCAGTTCCCACCAAAGTGGGATCGGCAACACGAATCTTCTCTCTCCATCTCTATCATAAATCATATCTTCAGTTAATTTTTGTTTATGTCAGTCTTGTTTTATTATTCATTTAGTTTTAGGTCTTCCACTTAAATCTCTTATGTCCTTATAGGTACATCTATAGATCTCCGCTTTACATTTGCACACACCCATAACCCACACTCCTCAATTTTTTTTCCCCACTGCATTCTATGCCTAAACATTTTTGAATGCCTTAATTTCTTACTTTGTCCCTTTTAGTTTTGCCACACGTCCATCTTAACATCGCTGTAACAATTATCTTCTAGACATGTTCCTTTGTCACACGACATTATTTCATGCATCATACAATATAGCTGGTCTAACTGCTATTTTTTAAAACACACCCTTTAATTTAAGCAGAACACACTTATACAACAAAGCAGATCTACAAGTATGGTATATGCAAAGCAAAAAAAAAGAACTAAAACTATCAATTATAATACTTTATTTTTAAAACCTAATAACATTATTTTATTGTTATAAATGATATAAAATTATAAATATATTATTGGGCTCATTTCGGAAGCTTGTCGTTGAGAGGTCTTCGTCGTCGAGAGAAGGTTTGAAGCTTGTCGTCGAGAAGCTTGTCGTTGAGAGAAGCTCGTCATCTCCTGCCGCTGAAGGTCGTCGTCGAGAGAAGCTGTCGTCTCCTACCGCTGAATGTCTCTCATCGTCATCGAGTGAAGGTTGTCGAGAGAAGGTCTGAAGCTTGTCATCAAGAAGCTTGTCGTTGAGAGAAGCTCGTCGTCTCCTGCCTCTGAAGGTCTCTCGTCGTCATCAAGTGAAGGTTGTCAAGAGAAGCTCGTCGTCAAGAGGTCTTCATCATCACTGAAGGTCGTCAAGAGAAGGTCTTCGTCATTGAGAGGTCTGCCGCTAAAGGTCTCTCGTCGTCGTCGAGTGAAGGTCTCGGCTGAAGGTCTCTCGTCATCGAGAGAAGGTCTCGACTTCGTCACTGAAGGTCTGTCACTGAGAAGGTTGTCACTAAAGGTCGTCACTCGTCGTCTGAAGGTCTTCGTCGTCGAGAGAAGGTCTCATCTGAAGGGTACTGCTCGAGAGTAGGTCTCGTCTGAAGCTCTCCTCCTCATCTCGTCAAGAGAAGGCCGTCACTGAAGGTCTGCTGCTGCTCCTACATCGTCAAGGCCTATGGGCTCTCGCCTGTCCTTCTTGGTTTGGATTTGATAGCCATGGGTTCTGGTATTGTTCCAAGTCAAGGCGCGGTTTGTAGAGAGGTGAAGATTGGAGGGAAGTGCTTCTCGTTCGAAAGTTTCTTTGCATCAAATAGGCCTGCAATTCACATCTCGGAGCATCGAGGCTCTGTATCTTCTTCGGTTGTTTTGCATTCAGAAGAACGTCGTTGGTTTGAGGATAGAGTGACTCGCCTTCGTTTAAGAGACGCGAATGGGTTTTTGGGCTCATTTCGGAGTAGTAACAGAGCCCTATTTCTGGAGAAAGGGAAAAATATGAGAGGGGAATTCTGCAAACTCTCAATCCTTCCGCATGCAGGGAGGCAGAGATTTTTATTTTTCCCTAAAGAGGATGACAACATGTGGGAGTATATCCTGTGGGGCATTGCCCTCCAAAGCTCTAACAGGGGCTCATTCAAGAAAGCTATGGAAGTCTTTGAGGACTGGTTCAGCAGTAATGAAGTGGAAGTAGATGCTGATCCGATGCCATCCTCAGATATATCCATCCATCAGAACCCGA
Source organism: Buxus sempervirens (assembly GCA_947561395.2). NCBI lineage: Eukaryota > Viridiplantae > Streptophyta > Magnoliopsida > Buxales > Buxaceae > Buxus > Buxus sempervirens. The sequence continues at coordinate 41,169,009 of OX387190.1, forward strand.
TGCAGTCAGGGGTTCGATGGAACTTCCCAATCCTGTGTAAATCGGAAAAGTCTCTTCAATGTTGGGACGCGGTGGCTGGAGCGATGCATTTTCCCCATTTCATCCCTCTATCGCAATTTTCAGCCATTCTCTTTATGAAATCACAGAAGGAGGTGGAGGATTGGTTGCAAAGAGGTGAACTCCGTATTAGGCAGCTGGTCTTGTCGTTTCACCCTTGGCTGCCTGGGTACTCAGAAGGGGCTGAGATGGGGAAGGAAGGGGGGCTATGGATTATAGTAAGAGGGTTGCCATTCCATCTTTGGTCCCTAAAGGCCTTGGAGCTGATCGGAGACTCTTGTGGTGGCCTAATTCAGAAGGGGCAATTCTACTCCGAAGGCCTGCTCACCGGGTGTTTCAAAATAAAAGCGAAGGAATATCGTGTTCGTCGAATCCCAAGATGTATTGGCATTTGGGATGGCTTATTGAACCATGAAGTTCTTATTGAAGTTTGCCAAGCAACATCACTGCAGATGAAGGAGGCTGTTTCAATTTGTGAGGCTGAAGGTGATCTAGGGATGGCTCCATGTGTCCGTTCCTCCTATGCTGATGTTGTCGCACCTTGGAGGATTTCAAGTCCTAATACTGATCCTGGCCGAGATGTTGGGACTAATTCTAAGCCTATTTCAGTGGATGATAGGGATTGTGAGGACGGCGCGTTAACCCTTTGAAAGGGGTGTTTGCAAGTCCTTTAGCTAATGGGAAGGGTGCTGGACCAGAATCTACAGAATATGTAAATCCCCATCCATCTTCTCCCCCAGCAGATCATTTTCCAAATTCAAACCTGAATCCCTCATTGGAGGTGATCTCTCGTTTGGTGCATGAGTCACTTGAGAGCTGTTGCAAGGGGATTATGCAACAGGTTCAGCAAGTACTTGGAGATTCACTTCGAAAGTGTGGGAGTATTCAGTTGTCTGAAAATCGGAAGAGGAATAAGAAGGGGAATGAAGTGATGGGTTTGCAAGATGTTACGAATTCTAATCAGAAGCCAGGAGTGGGTGCAGCTGGGAGTCTTGCTGCTGGCTGTGGGGAATTAACTGAGCATGCTTCTTCTGGAGCTTTTGAGGCAATATCTCCTAGTCAGATTTGTTCGCCTGGGGCTACAGTCTTTGAGAAGGGGTCGTCATCCTCTTCCATCAGATCTGATGGATTACGGGATCGAGAGCTCTCCGAATCAGCCCCTTCTCCAAATCTTCAGGTGGCTGATTCGGAAGAGATTGCAATCTGTCTGCCCTTGCAGGTGCAGCCAAATGTTTCCTCCCCACCTTCACTAAAGTCTTCATCGGGTAAGGCATCTACATGGGTCCTAGAAAATATTATGGATATAAGTAAAGCGCTGGGTGTTTCTTTCAATGGTTTTGAAGAAAAGGGGATGACCTTATTTACAGCCATTGAAAGTGAAAAGAATCAGAAGAAAGAAGTGAACAAGAAGACTGCGAGGGAACTCAATAAACTGTCTTGGTCGTTGGCTGAGAAGGGGAATCAATTAGGGGAGTTGTCTTGTGGCAAGAGCAGCGTTAGAAAGGGGAAAGCAGTAGTTTAATGATCTTAAAGATTCTTTCGTGGAACGTGAGGGGGCTGAATGCCCATGAAAAGAGGGCAGGTGTAAAGGTTAGCTTGCGTTTATGGGATCCAGAGGTAATAATATTGTAGGAATCCAAGCTGAATATAGTGGACAGCAATGTTATGGGAGCAATTTTTTGTTGCCCTGAAGTGGATTGGGTCTTTATTCCAGCACAGGGGGCATCCGGAGGTCTTATATTGGCATGGAAGAAGTCAAAGTTTCAGAAAGCTCAAGTATGGATTGGGTATTTTGTAGCTTCAGTTCTGCTCAAGGAAAATTCAGGAAATGATTTAATTCTTATATCTGGAGTCTATGGTCCCAATGATCATTCTAAGTCTAGTAAGATATGGGAGGAGCTGATAGAAGCTAGAGGGATTGGTGGTACCCCATGGTGTATCGGGGGAGATTTCAATGTAACTAGGTTTCCCTCAGAAAGATTGGGTGGGAGGAACTTTACTGCAGCAATGAGAGACTTTTCAGATTTTATTGAAAATCAGTTATTGGTGGATGTCCCATTAAAAGGCTCTAAGTTCACTTGGTCCAGAAATCAGCAATGCTCTAGTCTTTCAAAATTAGACCGTTTTTTAGTGTCCTTGGAATGGGAAGAGAAGTTTCCCAAGTTTGTAGCTTCAGCATGGCCAAGAACACTATCAGATCACTCTCCAATTGTCCTATCTTCTGAAAATGAGTTTCATAAAGCTTCCCCGTTCAGATTTGAAAACATGTGGCTTGAGGATGAGTCCTTTGCAACCCTTGTAAGTAATTGGTGGGCAGAAATGGAGTTCCAACGCTCTCCTTCTTATATTCTTTCAAGGAAAATGCGTGCTTTGAAACTGAAGATAAAAGAGTGGAATAGAGACGTCTTTGGAAGAGCAGATGAGAAGCTGGTGGACATCACCTCCAGGTTGAAAGCATTGGAACAGCTTGAAGAGGGAGTATGGTTTTTCAAGATCGGGTGGAGAAAGAAAGATTGAAGTTGGACTATAAGAAGATGGCTGCTTTAATGGAGATTTCTTGGAGGCAAAAGTCTAGAGCTCTATGGTTAAGGCTGGGGGATAAAAATACTAGGTTTTTACACAAGGCAGCCCAAGCAAGGGGGAGAAGTAACCTAAGCGATCATCTAGAAGTTGGTGGCACCATGCTCCTTGATGAAAAGCAGATCAAGAACGTGTTAGTGGAGTTCTTTTCTCATCTATTTGAAGAGAAAGAAAGTGTTAGACCCTCCTAGATGGCTTGGAGTTTAAATCCTTGTCGGATGATCAGAAGGATATGTTGGAAAATCAAGTCTTGGAAGCGGAAGTATTAGAGACGTTAAAAGGCATGGATGGTGACAAAACTCCCGGTCCAGATGGGTTTACTATTGCTTTCTTCAAGAAATGTTGGAGCACTATTCGTGTTGAGTTTATGGATGCAGTCCAAGAGTTTTTCAAATCAGCTAGATTTGAAAAAAGTCTGCATGCAACATTCATATCTCTCATTCCTAAAAAAGAGGGGGCATTATCACTGAGAGATTATCGCCCGATCAGCCTAGTAAGCGGGTTCTACAAGATCGTTGCTAAGTTGTTGGCAAACCGGCTTCGTAAGGTCCTTCCAAGCATTATTTCTCAAACCCAACAGGCATTTGTGGGAGGTAGACAAATCTCGGATGCAATCATGATAGCTAGTGACTGTATAGATGCTATCCAGAGGAGCAGAGAGGAGAAAGTACTGTGCAAACTGGACATCGAAAAGGCCTATGATCATGTAAATTGGAAATTTTTATGGTATCTCCTAAGGCGTATGGGGCCAAATGGTGCAGATGGATGTCCCTCTGTGTATCTTCAACGTCCTTCTCGATTCTCATTAATGGTGCTGCAGCGGGTTTCTTTGGCTCCTCTCGAGGGTTGAGGCAAGGTGATCCCCTCTCCCCCTTGTTGTTTATCATTGTCATGAAAGCATTGAGCAAGCTTATCGAAAGAGCAGATTCGATAAGTCTTATAGAAGGTGTGTCTTTTGGAGATGGTCGCCTATCTATATCTCATCTTCTTTTCGCAGACGATGCAATGATTTTCTGCAAAGCCCAATCAGCTCAAGTGCTGAATGTTAGAGCTTTACTCTTATGTTTCCAAGCTACATCAGGTTTGAAGGTAAATTTGCAAAAAAATGAGATGTTCATTGTGGGGAGTGGCATGGGAGCAAACGAGCTATGCTGTTTGTTGGGTTGCCGTGAAGGTTCTCTACCTACGTCATATCTTGGAATACCAATTAGGGCGCCTTATAAATCAAAAGTGGTGTGGGAGCCAGTGATTTCCCGAATGCAAAGGAAACTAGCATCTTGGAAAAGTAATTTCTTATCAAAAGGTGGGAAGATGACTCTTATTCAAAACTCTCTGGGAAATCTCCCGAATTATCTGTTTTCTTCTTTGGTTTGCCCGACATCAGTAGTGGGTAGCCTTGAAAGAATCCAAAGAAACTTTCTTTGGAAGGGCTGGGATGAAGCAAACAAGTATCATATAGTGAGTTTAGAGGAGGTGTGTAGAGATAAAAAATGAGGATTGGGTATCAAAAGGTTGCGACTCTTTAATGAGTCCCTTTTATCCAAATGGAGTTGGAGGTTCGGGAAAGATCCTACAAGTCTGTGGAGGAAGCTGATTACAATCAAGTACAATTATAACCCCAATGATTGGCTGCCAAGTTGTGTGAATGGCTGTATTGGATGTAGCCTTTGGAGGCCTATTAGTAAATTTTCCTCACACCTTACCTCTACTTTGAGGTATGAGTTGGGGAAAGGAGATAGAATAAGATTTGGGAAGATACATGGTGTGGGGAAGAGCCACTAAAAGCCAGATTTCTCGATCTCTTCAGCATTACTACTTCTTCGCAGATGTATATTGCTGAGCTATGTTCCTATGATGGGAGTGGATGGAATTGGAATCTTAATTTCAGAAGGAACCTTTTTGATTGGGAAATTGACTCTCTTGCTCAACTGTTAGTGAGCATTCATGGCCATCAGCCGAACTCAAATCAAGATGGGATGATATGGGTGGGGAACAGATCAGGTGAGTTTACTGTAAAAGGGTTCTACAATCATCTAGCCAAGAAGGACATCAGATTTATGCTCTCAGATATGCTATGGCAGCCTAATCTTCCATCCAAAATTGGGTTCTTTATATGGACAGCAGCATTGGGGAGAGTATTGACATTAGATAACCTCATGAAAAGAGGGTGGCATATCCCAAACAGATGTGTATTGTGCAAATCTGATTTGGAGTCTGTAAACCATTTGTTTGTTCACTTTAAGGTTGCACATGATTTGTGGTCTGTTATCCGACAAAGATTTGGCAAATTATGGGTGCAGCCTAGAGATTTAATTCAAGTGCTGCAGTCATGGGGTTATAGCAAAAGTGTTCTGAGGTACGATGTATTGTGGAATTTGGCACCGGCGGCTATCTTTTGGGCACTATGGAAAGAGAGGAACAAGAGAATTTTCGAATATTCATCTAGTCCATTTTGGGGTTTATTAGAATCATCTCTCAACTTCCTACTATATTGGGCATTGAGTTATGAATCTTGTAAAGGGATGATTCGTCATGAGTTTCTTGAGTGTGGGAATTTTTGTGATTTGTAGTACGGAGCATTTACACCGATCGTGTACTGTTCAGTCTCTGTACTCCTTGCTTTTTTAAGCCTTAATATAATCCTTTTTATTACCAATCAAAAAAAATTATAAATATATTATTTGATGAAGAAAGCAAGTTGAGTTTTAACTAACCCAAGGCATGACCAAGCTTGGGTCAAGCTTGTTAACTAAACAAGCTTTATTTGAAGATAAGCTCAGTTCATGAGCCTAATAATTAAGCTCAATCACGGATCGCCGTGCCAGTTTCGAAGTCGTTTCAGTCAAGGCCCTATGTGTCGTTTCGCCAAAATTTCATTGGCACGCCAATTGTGCCACTTGATTTTTTGTGCCACTGTGCCGAAAAATAAAATAAATTGAAAAAATCGAAACAATATAAAAAAAATATTATAGAACATTAAAAAATAAATATCAATTCAACCATAATGATATATGATCATCAATAATGATAAGAGATATATTATTAATAATATATACGTATGTGTTCATGTATATATTATATGGATATATATAATTTTAAAAACTTTTTATTTACGTGCGTGAATAGTTATTTTAAATTTAGTTGACTTGGCAATAAAAATTTTAAATTATATAAGGGAGGAAAATGTAAAAATTCAAAGAAATGATAAGAGATTAATATTACTTCAAAGAACGGAAAAGTAGTTAATATAATTTCAAAAAGAAAGCAGAGGGTTATGGTAATTTTCTTAAAACTTTGTGACTTTGCGTAATTCATATAATTTTTTTATCTTTCTTCTTCCTCGAGACCATCGACTGTAACAGTCGACTGTCTCAAAATGCAAAGGTGAGAGTCAACTAACTCTCTTCTCTCACTCTCGTTCTCTATCTCTTCCTCTTCCTCTCTCTCTCTCTCCCCTCCCTCTCCATCCCCCTTTCTCTTTTGACCTCTCTCGATCTCTCTACTCTCTCAGTCTGTTTCAATGAAAGTCTACTGAAATTCAGCGCCCTCTCTCTCTCTCTCTCTCTCTCTCTCTCTCTCTCTCTCTCTCTCTCTCTCTCTCTCTCTCTATTGATTCCATACGACGCGACCGAAAGTTCCGATTGTGTCATTCAAAAACTGGTTGAAACTAAGAAGATAGTGCTAAGGAGACAAAGTGCAAACGATCATCTATTTTGCAATCTTCTCAGCAACCATAGTCTATCCTTCCTCCCAGAAGGATGTTTAGAGCAAGAAATATGAGGAAAAAAGGTGATTAAATTCCTACCAACCATTCAATTTCTTGACGTTCAATATGTATCAAAGGAATCTCACATATCAAAACCCCTAATTCCAAGCTCTTAAAGTTTTTATGCCAGCTGCAAAAAGGGGAAGCTTGATAGAAGAAGCAGCCTCAATTCCAATTTCTACCCAAAAAAAACCAAGGCCTCAATTCCAATTTTGGATATCCACTTAACAATTGGGAATCCCGTTTTAGAAACAATACTTCATCAACAAGCTAAAATGGAACTATTTGTAAACTTGAAAACTTGAACTCCATGCCAAACAGAACAAACTGACAAAGCATGCACATTGAAGGGGAGTATGTAGTAATAAAAAATCTAGGAACTGTATTCAGTATAAAACAGAGTTTTATGTTAGGAAAAGGATACATGAGACTAGGGAAGACAAAATTATAATAAATGCATAGCTTTCCAAAATAACTGGGTCTTACCAAGAAGACTAAAGTCCATTTTAACTTTAGAAAAGAAACATTCAGCATGCCATCATAAATGCTCTCACATTTCTGATGATGACGGAATGACCAAACTGCCATATAATAAATTCTTTTAATCTAAACCAAGCAAGAAAAAAAAATCATACCTGACGAAGCTGATCTTCCCTAATGTTGAAATGCAGATTTCCAATATACAACCTTCTAGCTCCCCCTGAGTAAGGCCCAATAACACCGCCTGGACCTACCACTGCAGCTGTATTTGACTGAACAAGATTCTTTTCAGCTTCAGATGGTTTAACCATAACTGGCTGACCCAAAAGTGGTTGACCAGAGAGTGCTATTGCCATTGGGACCGACATCGCATCATAAAATTCAATATACCTGCCACGACCATTATCATAGAAGACCATCACTTTAGGATCTCTGAGTTATCATGACGAACAAAGTAGATGATATGATCTATGATTAAACATAGGCTTTTGCAAATCAACACATTATTGAAATTTATCCATAGATATTAAATAATGAAATATTATATAACATTAGCACATGTTGATGTAAAAGAAACTCTGCATAAATTATTATATGACAATAGTAAAGCATAAAAAACAATCAAATCAAATTAAATAAAATAATTTATTAAAAACTCAACATGAACTAGAGACCAATTAATTTTTCATCAGTAGACCTTTCACCTGGTATACTCAGATCTAGATTTTTGATAAAATTGAAAATACAAGTAAACTTTCAATAATCAAAACCATATCGATAACAAATACTAATGATAATTCATGGCATTCTATCATTATACATGCAATGATACAACAGTTCCAAGCTTCTTTGCTTCACAAACCTACATTTATTAGCCCAACAGAAGGATGGCATAACAGCAATGGGCTGCTCAAATAGGTTTATTGCTTAGAGATGGCACATCAACTTATGCCACATTTACTTTGTAAAATCATTCAAATTCAAAATTGAGTCATCATAAATATGTTCATCGAGTTTGTGAATTCCATGACTAAAATAAGCAGCTTTTTATTCAAAAATAAAGATTTCCAGGTAACAACATAAAACATCAGAAAAAAGGAGGAAGGGCTGGGAAAGGGGGACGGCCACCCTCTGCAACATCTGACAGGTGCCATCAAAATCAGAAGACCAAATATCGGTTCCCATCACAATCAATATCAGCTTGATCATGTAGTACAAGTTTTTAATTCACTACTTCAATTTGCATAGCAAAAACTATTAATAAATTTGGATTCTCAGAAAAACTTCTTGTCAAATCATATTGTAAAGGCTGAGATCTTACTGAATGTCACCATGAAGAACCTTTTAAGTGAGATAGTAGAGGTCTGTTTGGCCTTCTACTTGCTTACCCATTTTAGATAGGTTTTACGTGTTTTCTTTATAAAACACATTGAACAGCACATAAAACAAATTTTTTTCTATTTTAAATTTAAATTTACTTTCATCAACTCAACTTTCAGGTCACAATCTGGAACAAGTGCTAAAATTTGGTAACAAGAAGATATTTCATTTTGCTTCAAAAAATACATTTTAGTACAGGTGTATTTTATTAACTACTGATACTTTAAATAAAAGAAAAGAAATTTAAGAAGCCAACCATGAAACTTTATGCGAAAATGGATAAAATAATCTTACCCAACTCCCTTAGAACGTCTTGAATTGCGGTCCATTATAAGGCGCACATCTCGCACCTAAAAATGCATCATTATATTTTTAACAAGGCAACAGATTAAGAAGCATAGAACTTGTACTTAGCAATACAATGACCACCATACAGTCTACTTTATAAAACCATTGAAGATAACACATATTAATGTTTCAGGCATTCAAATTGTATCATGTTGAATATTACAGGCAGATATGATACATGCATCGTATAAAGGCAAAACAATTTCCCGTCTCTCACCAGGTTCAGTTTCCTGGCAAGACATGGGACTTCCTGTCATACTAAGTAGTGATGTGGCAAATCCGGCTGTCCCCCTAATATGGTCCCATATATTTACGCCTAATCAGTAAAATTCAAGTATAGCATTAGAATACAAGAATAAATATAATGGTTAGGGCAAAGCCCTTTCTATAGCGAAGGTATATATTTTCATCCAGAACCCCATTTTAACAGGATCCTTAGACACGCCATTTTAACAGCGTTTTAAGCCACATGGACCACATATCTTGTTGCATTGAAACATATAAACATTGATTAGTCTGGCTTATTAGAGCTTTTAGTAAGAACAATATAATATCAGATAAGGTTTTACACTTTCTTGTGGCAGATTTGTTTGATCCTGAAACTCAAACCTATTGAGAAAGATTCTGTGGAAAAGTGCACAATCAGAGTCTCACCAGCCCACTTCCACATCAGATCAGGATTCATGCACTTTTGCAGTGCACCAGTTTACTCATCTTTATACATAAATAACAATATGTCAAAGGGACACATCACTTATGCCACTAATTTGTTGCAAATCACATTGTAAAGGAGTCTATCAAGCTCCATTTCTGTCAATAACCATTTGGTTGGAAGATTTGAGAACTAAGCCCAAGTTTAATTTCAATTTGAGCATTTTTAGAGAATTCACTCTGATGTGAGTTATATTCTATCAAGCTCCATTTCTGTCAATCACCATTTGGTTGGAAGATTTGAGAACTAAGCCCAAGTTTAGTTTCAATTTGAGCATTTTTAGAGAATTCACTCTGATGTGAGTTATATTACACATTTTTAGCTCATATATTGGGTATATCAAGAATGACATAGAATGCGTGATTAAAACCCCTTAGAAGCACAGCGTGAATTTCAAATAACAATATCTACCAAGTTGCTGCATTAACAAAATGTAGACCCACATGTACAAAGTTCCAAACAAAATTTATGCAAAGTTGGTATAGAAGTATATAATAACAAATTCAGATCAAGCATAACATTTGAGATAGTGGTAACATAAGCCCACAACCAAGTGAGAAATTATTAACCTTTCCAGCCCTTGAAAAGAATTCATATACATCTCTTTCATCCGCCTTCAAACAAATCTGTTAGGATTATTGCCAGAAAAATCCGTCAGCCATCACTCAATCTACAGGTAACAAAATTAGAAAGACATTATTAGATAATAAATTACAATGAAAATTGCACTTTGATACCTGATAAGCAAATACAGTTCTTTGATCTCGTTCTGGATCAGCCTCTGGCTCTGCCACATCTTCCTTTTTATCCTTGTAACGTCTGCCAGAAAATGAGATTCTCAAACATTAAAAAAAATTCTGATTAAATTCTTGATTAAAACATTAATGAAGCCCAGTTGAGAGAGAGCAAATCATTAACAGAAAAATTATTATCGAAAAAAAATACTTGCTACAAGAAATTTAATGAAGGAAAGCTTTACGGGAAAATAATATACAAGACCATGCAAACACACATAAGAAGTGTCAAAAAAATTGCAACAAATTTCTTTCTCCTGTATCTGCACAACAACAAGACCCATGTAATATATTCCCACAGGGAACTACAAGGATATAAACATAGCAATCCAGGAAAAGGTATGAAAAAGAGGCTTTTGGTTTTCACATTCAACAAAAAATCAACCTTAACAAGTTGTTGAAAATAAAATAAGTGAACACATTGAAAGCAGGTATCAGAGTAAGTAACTCAATTTCTATAAATAAATTATCAAAAAGTTGTTTTCCCTTCAGCAAACATACAGTTAAATAATAAATATATCATCAGAATGTGCAAAGTGCCATACCCAAGAAGGCACTTTCATTTATTGCATCAGACTATCAGTTCAGAACCTGAGAAAAGCTAATCATCGTAGTAAGAGCATAATCAGGGAGACGACAGAAAAACAAAAACCAGTTTTAGTCCAAAAGTTAGCAGTTACAACGTTACTTCCATAACATACCAATCCCTACAAGGGTGATATGATTCTCTTAAGCACTTAAAAAATGTGGCCCACACAATATGCAAAATGTTAAAAAAAAAATTCAGGTTAAATATTTTAAGCATCAGTAACCAGAAAAAACTGGAAAAACACCACAAAGATACCTCAAAAATATCCAAATAACATAGCTTAAACTTTTTAACAATTCAGGCTACATATTCCAGATATGCAATTCTGAGTAGACACAACTATCTAATATTTTCACAAGTAATATTACGCACAGTATGAATTATCATGAAAGAAAAACAAGGAAAAGCCAAACTTTACAAAGTTACCCCAAGAGCCAGCTTTAATACACATGCTATGTAAAAGCCGGTGCATGAGTAGAAATGAAAACCAGATATGATCCAGCAAAATCTGACAAATCTCGAGAGCACGCAAAATTGAAAGTTCTGGTTAAAAAATCAAGAAACACGCCCCACACCCCCCATCCCAACACAAAGGAAAAAGAGAGAGAGGGGAAAATAAGAAAGCAACCTGAAAACAATAGCTTCAGTGCTAGATGCCTGCCCATTAAAGATGTGCTGTTCCCCTCAAAAGGTACAGCAAGTGTATCCAGCACTACACTAGTCACACATGAGTGCAAGAAACCAAGCCAATACTCATAACATCCAACTCTATCACTTAAATTTTTTTTTTCTAAGTAAACAAAAATTTATTACGAAAACAAGACTTGCAGGCGGAATTTAAACCAGTGAAATTTTGATTAAAAGAAAACTAGATGATGAAATAGATAGACAATATTTTATTGAAAGCCATCAGACAACACAATAAAATATCATAATTTGTTGCCATAATACAGCTAAAGAGTATATCAATAATGCAATTAACAGGGGATGCTATCTGATTGGTAATTAAAAGGAATATAGTCTAGAATGTTATGGTTAAAAGGCAATTTTTTAAGAATTTCGTTCAATTAATAACGCAAACTATATAGCTTTCTTCATGAAGGAAAGCAAGAGATAAATAGGAACATAGGCCAAACAGAAGAGCAGAAGAGCAGAAGAGGAATGAATTTCAGGACCCTAGATTGCAAAAACATCCTCAATGAATTTCAGCTGGTTGTTTTGAAGACTCCAAAAAAACAATTTGCTACCGTGACACGATTGCTTAAGACTTTGGCCCAACTGTAATGAGTAACCTACAATTAATGAAACTTGACCTCCGCCAATGGATCATAATTGCAAAGAATTTTAGCTGTCCCAGAGGACCAGAATTTCAAATAGACAATCAGTGATGCTATCAATAACGAATCCTGCAAAAAAATCATGGAATATTGTGCAGCTATCTGAAAAATGACTTTCCCTCACACGCATCAGAGCATGATGTGCTTCTGTGAAGCAAAGCCCAACTCCCCACCAGCATTTCTGCAATAGAATAAATATAATTAAGCAATTGTGTTCTAGTTGAAGGGTAACCAAAATCATAATATGACATCACCACTCCTGTCAAAACCTCCAACAAAAACCCCAATCTTGCAATGAAAGCTCTAAAATAGAATCCACAAAGTCTTGGGAAGAAACTTTGAATACCCACGACCTGAGTTCGTGAGCCTGGCTCAGTTGCCAGAATGACCATCTGAAGTTTGCTCTAGCATATCTGCGAGTTGCCAGAACCTAATGTTCAATATTCAGAAATCTTCAACACTGATAAATAGCACAAGTAACAAGATGAAACTTGAGCACTAGTGGTCGTTTTCATTTATATAGTTGTATAACACCCTTCATAAAGCAAGCAAACTTTTAGATTAGCAATAAGAAGTTTAAAAGCCTCTTTTGATCCAAAAACTCAATAGTTCCAAAACATACGTGCTAAAAAGATAAAATCCCTCGGATTATAGTTCCAAAATCCACTGGGGCTCTGTATCAACTTGCCTAGATACATAGAGGTAGAACAGTACCAATTCACCAGAAAATAACCAACGAGGAAAGCCAAGAGTATCTAGTACTACAATGGGAATGGAAGAAATCAAGAAAGTATCTCAATACAGATGTATGTGTAGTTATCACTGGCTGGAAATATTTTCCCCCATGGTATCTACACACCTAATCCATAATAACTTGTAATTTGTGCACCTTTTTTAATTGAGGATATCATCCAAGGGCAATGCATAGTTATAGTTGCCACAAAACAATGAAAAAAAGCCCATGGCAGTCTTTATGGGTGTTTGTGGTTGTGGGTTTTCTGCGATGACAGTGGTAGCATTCATGGAAGTGAAAAGCCAGCATTAATCCCCAACTCGCAGTTAAAATCTGAATTAAAGGACACTTCCTCCCATGTCAATCAATCTTTTTAATGGCAATGTAGTTTTAAGCTCTCATGTCTAACCAGAAGCTTTAAAGGTGTCCAAAATTCAGTATAGCTGCAGGATGGAGGTACAACAACTTTGTATAAATACAAAACGAGCACCTTCGTCTTAAAAATAAGACCATATTTTCTATACTTCATAACTTTCTCTTGTTTTCACAAATTGCTCCCAACAAGGGAAAGGAGAAAAGAAAGAGACAACCACGATCAAGTAAAATCTCAACAGCTTAGCTAGAAAAAGGACGATTAGACTGCAAGCACAGCTGAACATGGCATCAACTAGAAAACAGAGTTTTTCTGCTCTCCATTTTACTGACTAAAAATATTTTATCTTTGCTCTTATTTTTTTGGGGTGTCCTGTAATGTGACAGAATTTTGATTATAGTAAGTTAAAAGTTGACCAGGATGATTCATTTTCTAAAATAATTTTTTAGGCTGCAATAATTGACAAAATAAAGAAGCGGCTATCATCATACAAATAGATAGCCCACCCAATTAGAAGTTCAAAACAGGCTTCAAAACCAGTTGGATCTACCTCCTTGCCAGTTTATATGCATATATTCTACTAGGGACAACTAATACATGCAAACACAAATTCCAAAGTAGCATTCAGCTTTATCACTAGTCTACAGATCCATGGATTTTACAGGGAACTCAAGCAGTTTTGACTTTGTTAGTATCGATCTTTATCTAGATTCACTTTTATTTTAGCCTCTGTTTCATTTGTGTTCAACTTTTACCTCTATCCAGCGCAATTTTTATTTTATTTGTCTATCCATTCAATATGTGATAATAACGTTAAAAATAAATAATAATAATAAATGACTGATGATGAGCCAAGCAAGCTCAGCCTCAGCACACACAAGCAGAGCATGATCTTGAAAGAGGGTTCAATTCCATGACTAGCAATAGCCAAGCTTGAACAGTCTCAGCTCAATTTGACTTCCACACCAAAAGGAAAAGATTTTTTTTGAACAGTCTCAGCTCAATTAGACTTCCCCACCAAAAGATAAAGATTTTCCATCCTCGATTAAAGGTGTGCAAGGACAGCTCTATAGTTAGGATAGTACAACTCAAAGAAGACAATACACAGCAACTTTTGGAGGGTGGTAGATATCTAGCAGCCATTGGTGAGAAAAAAACCAGTAATGCTAGACCTTTGAATATAAGGAGACAAAATTAGCTCAAAAAGACAAATTCAAATAGCTAACCAGATTGAGAGAATTCAGTTAGTACCGAAAATCTATAAGATTTTGGCTCAAATAAGTTAAAAACAATATCAAACACTTCCAAGTTTGCACTTGTCAGTTGATGTTTCAAGAAGTAACTTGACGTTGATGACACTCTTTACAGAGAGTGCAAGTATAGGCAGGCAGGGCCAGAAAATTATCTCAGGAGGGGTAAACAATAAGTCAATTCAAATGTTTCGAAAGAAACTATAACAAAAGCTATAAAAATTTGACAATAGATCTTTTTACAATTGCCCTTTACGAGTTTCCATGTTCTGAAACATTTTAATTATTGTTTCAATGTTAATGGTATCAAATATGTCTTCAATACATACAACCAAACAATCATCCATTAATTGAATTAGCCATCCAATTACCCAATCAATTCTTCTCAACCTTCATAATTAAAAAATGTACTCCCAAAAGTAGTTGTTGCAATCGACAGGGTTAATATGGGCAAATAAACTGGCAGATAAAACATATTTTTTTTATGTTTTAACCATCTCGTCTGCAGGGCTGCCAATTACTTTCAATTATGGAAAATCCTGGTTTGAGCACACATCAGTCATATAAATTTCCAACTGATTATTAAGTAGCATAAGCTCTATACACCACACAAATTAACAACTCGATATTCACCGTAGTAAAACTCTTGTTGAGCTTTTCAAGTTGCATATCTATAACAGCATAAAACAACTCAAAACAATAATGATGTACATTCTTCATTTCTTGTATTATACGTCATGTTCTTGCTCATGCTATAAACATTTCATTCATATTAGGAACTGCATTATTATAATTGTTGCAAAAGAAATACTTCTTACATTGTTACAAAAGAAATAAATTTCATCATATATTAATCCCAACCACTAGCTCTCATCATTTTCATATCTATTAGTCCCTTTGTTATTTATTTTATTTTTTCCATCCAAAGATACCAAAAACCAACCCTTCCCCTTTTCCACACATGTTCTCTCTTTCTTTTAATTGCCCTACTCTAATAAATAGTTGGAGTAGTTTTGTCTTTTTTTTTAAGTTCCTTTTGAAAAAGCCCCATTAAAGTTTTAGAACTTGCCCGCGCCAAAACAAGTGGAGGCAAACAAGTATTATTAAAAAAAAAAATGAATAACAAAAATAACTTTTAAATTTTTTTTTTCATGACATGGATTTGTAGTGAATATTGTTGTCAAACACCTCGGAGAGCGTTGATGTTAAACTTGCCAATAGGCAATTTGCCAAGGCAACAAATTTATATAATTATATTGTCAACCTAAAATGCAACAAATGAAATTATAAAGTAACCACTAGTGATATATTAATAATTTTATAGTCACTGGTAATATATCAATAAATATTAATCAAGTAATATATCATTAACTAATTATAATAATGAGAAGAAAAAAATTACCTAAAGTTCAGAATTTTGCTAGTAAAAAGTACATCCCAATTTTATGTAACTACATATTGCATAGTTGTGATATTATATAACATAAGAAATGCTATAGAATGTCCCTCAATGAATTACAAATTTTGTATTGGATGTTCTCTTCTTTTAGGTGAACAAATTAGCGACTTCTTGTCCTTTTCCACTTTATTTTAAATCCTTCTGCTCTTGTCAATTCTTTCATCTTAAAATAACTCTTCATTATCCATTAAAATATACTGTAAATATTTGAGTAATAGCTTGTAAAATACACAGACACACAAGAGAGAGTATTCCACTATTCATAGAAAAGTTACATCAGTAGGGTTAAGCTTATGTTGTATACCTAGAATGCTCAACAGCTGGTTTCATTAAAGTTTTATTTTGACAGGTCTTCTCTTCACAATCAACGACTTATGGGATTATGATCATTTTTTTCAGATAACACAAGCAGGTCCTTCATCAATCCTCTAGTGTTGTTGGGAGACTGGGAAACAATTAAGGCTGAGATCATTGAACTGGTCACAGGATTTTGAGTGCCGAGCTCAGGGTTTTGAACTTTTAAAGATTTGAGACAGCTGCAACAGTGGTAATCTCATGGTTTGCAGGCATCCACGGATGTTCCTGGAGACTCTCATTTCATTTGGCTTGTCATGTGACTTACAATTTGAACCTTTCATTTAGCTATGTATGCAAATTGCAAACTTTAGCAAGGGATGGGGTTGGAAGGATGTCCTTGTCTATGAAGATTCCTATAAATGATATGCTTCCTCGAAAGGGGTAATCTCAACTCTCAAGCATGATTGCTTTTGAATCAGTTTCCATTTTATTGTGTCCTTTTTATCCATGGTAACTCATTTTTAGGATTGGGAACCTTTTTATCCATGGTAACTCATTTTTAGGATTGGGGGTTGGGGGTTCCAATATGCATAGCTCAACAGTTAATACGCCTTCAAAAAATATGTGGTGCCAAAATTATGTGGGGGAGAAAATAAAAACACGGGGGGAAATACCTGCTTTCTCTATCTCTGTCTTTTAATTCCCTCTCCTTTTCTCTGAATTCCCCTTCTCTGCTCCTCTCTTTGTCCTTCTCACGTTCATAATCTTTATCACGATCAACATGATGCCTCTCTGAGCGACTCCTGCTCCGACGTGATCGTTCTCGCTCTCTTTCAATTTCACGGTCTCTTTCCTTTATCTTATCTCGGACCCGGTCTCGATCCCTATCCTTGTCCCGCTCCCGCTCCTTATCTCTGTCCCGGTCCCTCTCCTTCCCGCTCCTGTCCTCCTTATCTCTGTCTCGTTCTCTACGTTCCCGGCTACTCCTATGCCGATCCCTTTCACTTCTCTCCGGAGACGGAGCATGACGTGAGGAACCTCGGTCTCTATGCCGGTCATGATCGCGACTCTCGTCTCCAGATCTAGCACGCTTCGAGCGGTTTCCCAAATCATGCTCGATGTCGTCACTACTATGTTTGGAACTCCGTCTTCGGTCTTTCTCCCTTGAATTAAGAATCTCGTTCCCACCATTAGCAGTTTCTTTCTCTTTCTGCGCTAATGGGTTTTCAACCGTTTTTTCTAAATAATCGTATTCGTCGAAGTCCATGACAGCTCCTTGAATCAAAAACGAACTTGCATGAAACCCTATCCCTGCTGAAAATCCGAATTCCAAACGATGGATTCAATCAGAACCACAAAAGGCTAAACATAAAGCTTCGAATATGAATTCGACCGACTTACGAAACTAACACCACGGATATGCCATGAAACTAAAAATAATCGCGAAGCGTGGTTACGAAAAAAATTGAAAAAACCTTCTAAGAAGAAAAAAATGTAACATAATAAGGGGAATCTAGGGTTTCTGGGAACCTGAAAATTATCTCGAAAAAGACAGCAGCAGCGGCGAAGAATCCTCGTTGAGAAGAAAGGCGAAACCGATTGCAAGATGTTGAAGCAGCAGCTGAAGAAGTGAGAGAGGGGTCGATTGGGGTTTTCCCCAGTCGATATGGTTATCCTCTCTCTCCCGTCTCCAACACTCTCCTAGGGCGAAGTTTTAAGATGTTTTAAGAGTCGGTCTGGGCATCACTTGATAAGTTGATATGATGGACCGGTTAGGACATTGCTAAGCGCCGAGTAATAGTAAACCCATAGAAACGTTTCCGAAGAATCATGATTTCAGGTCGAAAAAAAGGGTCAAGCTTCTTTGAGTAAACTTTTTCTTTGAGTAAACTTGACCTCGTGAATCACTTGCCAAAAGATTAAAGGCGTTAGTGATATTAGCCTCCTTTGAGTAATTGGTAAATTTTGGCACCCTTTGGCATTGCTTTTTTGTTTATATAACTAAAATCAATTTTTTTACAGCAATCAGTATTATTTTTGTTAGTAATTGCTTTTGCTTCTATGATAAAATAAAAGGTAATGTAATCGTTTTTCTTGAGAAACAAACTTTTCTTGCTTCTCATTCTTTGCTTCACTGCTTCTTACAAGCCCCAATGCATTTTCCGACTTCCCTCACTTTCAACCCTTCTCCTCACTTTCGCTTTCTAGTATTTTTCTATTCTATCCTTGTCGTGTCGTGATGACAAACAACCATCGAGTTCAATCCTGTTAAGGAATATATTAAATATATAAAATTCACCCCTACTATCAGTTTGAGCTTTTAGTAAGAACGATATTCTACTTGGTATCGGAGCCTTAGGCAAACACCGAGGTCTTGGGTTCAAACCTCCACTCCACCAATTGAGAATAGGAATACATTAAATATATAAAGATCACCCCTACTATCAATTTGAGCTTTTAGTATAAACGGTGATCTACACCCTTTTACATCTGGTTTGTAGAAAACCCAATAAACTAAAACGATCAAGGGAGAAAAAATATGTTTTCTTCAGCATTGACCCTTCCCCAGTCATTCTTCTAGCATGGTAAACTAATCCTCTCCATGCTCTAATCTTCTTTTGCTAGTCAACAAACCCAATCCGAATCCTAACAAATTCCCCGTTATTGAAAGCTTCTACTCTGCCATGATCGATCTTCTCATCTTTCGTATATGTATTCTACAACATTGGTTTCTTTTTAGTCATCAAATAACATGTTGGACTTGTAACACCCCAGATCCGAGTTATATAGAGAAACCATAACTCATCTCCGGAGGTTAATATATAACACAGGATCGCAATATCAGAGTGAAGGAAAAACATGAAATGATAATAACTAGATAATCAGAGTACGCTAAACAAATCCCAAATTGAAATAAACTCACATGACTGAACAACTACCCGCAGGAATCGTCCTCTCCAAGAGCCGCTAAAAACAAAACAAAACAATACGGGATGAGATACGAATATCCCAGTGAGCAACACATGCATGCACAAAACTATTTAGTTCAGTTCTAAAATATGTCACGGTTACAAAACATATACAGTGACGATAACACGTATAGTTCGAATAATCCAACGAAATTCCAACAATCCAATTGATATAAATGCAGAAATCCAACATGTAAACCAAACAATAACGTCAGTATCAAATCATGCATATAGCGGTAAAGTCACGTATAACCAACTAACAACATATCGAAGAAATCATAATTCAACAACTCAAAAGATATAACTCGGGTTCCAACAAGTATCAACAATAAAGTCACATCATAGCCATGCCCACGCCTCCAAATGTATATCCGGCCTACTCAGGGTTTCGGATATTAAAATGACGTCTCACTCAGGGTTTCGTCATCCAATGCCGGCCTACTCCTCGGGTTTTGGCATTGACAGTACTGAACCACTCAAGGTCATGATGCTGCTCTACATCGGCGGGGAAATACAAATACCAAATAACCGATAAACCATATTTAATGAACCATAAATACCAACAAACCAGGGGATAAAACATCTCGTGACAAATAAATTCAAAACCCACATTGGTCAATGTCATGTCTATTGCTTAAATTAGTTAATCAACATGCCAAGGAAACATCCACACCTCAATATACACAGTTCTGACCTACTCAAGGTTTCTATCTGCTCTACACCGGTCGTGGCAACACACAAGGCCATGTGATTACACCAACAAGTAATAACATTTCATTACTAAGCTTAGACATGGATCCAGGACAAGCTAAACTAGCAAATAAAATCAAATCCCCAATTTTAAACCAAGATGTAACTCAGCATGTAATCCAACGTAATAAATACATAAAGCCAAATGTGATCAATGCATAACATAGGTCACTCCGAATCGACCCACTCCCTTGTGGAGTTTCCGAGGTACCTTCTCAAGTAAATTCACAATAACAAAACAATATGCAATTCCACAGTCAACTTCCGGGATTAAACAACGTTCAAGTAAAGCATTCATGAAAATAATCCATACATTCAAATCTGTCCCAAATCATTAAAACATGCAAAATCCGTCCAAAACCAAATAGTATTTCAAATCTGCAGTTTTAGAGATTAAACACATTATACAGAAACCCAAAGTCAGCATAAGAACTTCGATTAAGCTTAACCAGAAATCAATTCCCTTGTTTGCTAATTTCATTGACTTATATCCATTCCACCTCTACTTAATTTCCATCATTATATTTATACCGTAGGTAATCTTCGACTAGAAACCAATACAAATTAATTGTAACACTTATTTAACTTTAATTGGATGTGATTTGGAGGTAAAAACCATGAAAACCCCCTTAGAATTAAATAGCCACACTTAACTAAGCAAAACACACCCGGCGCTCACCTCTAGAGGTTGGCGCCAGGTCTAACAGGTTTGGCCAACTAAAATTTGAACCGGCGCTAACCTACATGAGGTGCTAACCTACATGAGGTTAGCGCTAGATCCACAGCGCTAAGCGCCAACCCAATTTCCAACTCGATAAAATTTCCACCCACTGTTAGGTGATTTTCGATACCTCTAAACCTAAATCCCTTGCCAAACTCTACAACAATCCCTTTCTATACTTCCTAACAAATCGATTAACACCAATCGAAATTAATCCAAACAAAAATCCACCGAAAATCGCTCGATCTTCACTAACAGGTCATAAACAGGACTTACGGCAGATTCAAGTACAATTCAAGTTCTAAAATACCTCGTATGCTAAAATCTCGATTAAACAGACTACTCACCTTATTAGATGAACCATTCTGCTATCTCTAGTTCTCTGATCCAAAACACCACTGAAAAGTCAAAATCCAGCGACTGGTTGTCTTTTGATTCAACACCAATACCAGATCTGATCAAATCTTAAGTAAAACCTTGCTTCACCCTTAAATTGGCTCACAATTGACGAATTTAACTAATCCTCCCTGATCTCTTGAAGATTTGAGTCTGAGATGATTGCACCTTCACAAATCCTCAGCCGCTGAGATTCTCTGATCAGCAATTACTTCTCCTCTGCTTAATTCCAACCTTCTCCAACTCAATCAAGCCCTCAGAACCCTTGCTTTTCTCCACTGTTTCACTAATCTCCCTTCATATTTGATCGGCCAAACCCTAATTCAACCAAACAGGGACCTATTTATAGGTCGATGGTCGTGCTCAAACCACTTAACTTATTCATGATCCCATGTATACTCACCTACACCATTTCTCTACATGGTCATCCTCTTAACCATTTGATTAAGAACTTGACACTCCACCAATAGCCTATACTAGCATCTTACCTAAGAAAAAAAATTTTGAACATATTATTATTATTCAGTTAAATTTATAACCATCACTTGCTTTAAATTAAATCCCTTCTCATTTAATTTCCAGAAATGCCAAAATTACCCTTGCTCGCTACACCACCGCATTACTAGAACCCAATCATGGAACTTAAGTAACCAAATTTCCGATTTTAACCATTCATCATATTAAATCTTAAAATTTTACTCTAATTAACCTCCTTTTCTCAAATTCCTAAATTTGCCCTTAATAAATTAACAACCATAAAATTTAATTTTTAATTTTTATAAAAAAATTCGGGATTTTACAAGACTTCATTGGTTTCATCGTGCAAAAACCCTATTAGATCCGGCCAATTTTGTACTGTTACAATGTGATTTTAGGAAATATAGTATGAGTTGACCATTGGCTTACTTTGATTACGAAGGAAGGTGTGGTGAAACCAGATCTTTGGGCGTATACGACAATGATTGGGTTTTTCACAAATTGGGTTTTCTACAAACCAGATGTAAAAGGGGTGCCTTTTTAGGAGGCAATGGTTGTTGAAGAGAGGGTTAATGGTGGGAGTGAGAGTTGGTTGCTACAGAATTAGTCTTCTATGGAATTTCTATAGAGCTGGTTTTCTATGGAGACGGTGAGAGAGAGAGAGATGGTCGTGGGAGACGGATGATGATTGCATTTTGCTTGGTGAATGAGGATGAATGTTGTTAGAAATCAAACAGCAACAACAAAATAAAAAAGAAAGCAGAGTAAACAAGAGATAAGATTTACGTGGTTCGGCAAGGATGCTTATGTCCACGGATGATGGGGTTCTTTCCTTAATCTGTGAAAAATAGGATTACAAAACACACAACCCTCTCCTAGCTGAAATACAATACAGTCTCTCAACAATAATCAGAAACCCTAACTCCTGGGTTTTATACAAGAGACAACCAAGTTACATAAATACCTCTCATACGGTTTCTCGAAGCTCCGCCCCAAACCCCGAAATCGTGGGCTGAGTGTACAGTATGGCCATATCATAATATTGACTTAATTCAAATCACATACACAACAAATGTTACCAAACAATTCTTTTTGCCTTTTTGGAGCAAATCAAACATGAACCAAAAGAACCATTACTTCATGAAAAGACCTTCATATAAGCAAAAGTAATCTAATTTTTTTTTTTTGTTTGCCTTTTTGCAGCAATTTTTTAGAAGCAATACCAAACGCAACCTTTACCTCTTTGTGCAATAACCAGCCAGATTATCCCAACAAAATTTAATATTTCCCTAATTCCAATGGTTCATTTTGTCCTTTTGACAATGGTCCTCTAATTTTCAAAATCTTATACCAAATGCAATAACAAAATTTTCCCATCCAGAAAATCCCTTTTTCCTAGTTCTTTAGCCTTTCTCCGCACCATTTGTTATCATTGTAAATTAAATTTGTCAAAAGCAACACCTAGTGATATTAACTTAAGCCATTTTCCTTATACCTAATCATCCATCCTTATTGCTTCATTTGAATATGCATGCTTCTATTTATTTAAACTAGGGGGTTGTGCATAGCGCGCAGAAAATATGGGCCCACTTAGATAAATAGCCGAAGGTAGTTACAATATATTTGAAATAGTGGGGATTATTTTGTTTGGGGAGGGCAATGTTTGAAAGGAAAAAAAAAGGGACCAGAATCTGGAGAGAATATTCCACCTCTTCTCTTTATTAATAGTATAGATGATACTAAAGTTTTTTTTTTCTCTTTATTATCTAGTTCCTTTCTTGTTATCCTAGGTAGCTAATGACACCTCATGGTAAACAATGGCTTTTAATAAGGATATTGCACTAGCCCTTAACAATTATTGAGCTTTTCATGCTTTCGAGTTTCAATTATCCTCAATCGTAAAAAGCAATCTTAACGCGTGATTTATTTCTTTTGCTAATTAAAGGCACTCCCATAACAAACAGAAGGATTTCTGCAGTCCTCACTTGTAGTCATTCAAGCAGTTTGAGAGGGAATGAAATCATCTATTATGTTTGCTTGCACGTTCCTTGCTGGGGCTGTGAGATGCTGCTATGTAGAGCATCTCACAACCACGATTTTTTCTTTGCTGTAAATGTTTGAAGTGGGGCCCACACTGAAAAAATAGTGGCCATGAGATGCTCCACATGGCGGCATCTCACGGCCCCAATAGGAATGACGCAAGCAAACATGACGGATGATATCATCCTGTTTGAGAGAGACTTGCCATGTGGAGTATTTGACAAAGTGGCAGCATCTCTTTGAAAGTGCAGGGAATACTTCGGAAGAAAACCATACAAGATATAGTACAAATGCCATACAAGATATAGTACAATGATTTATCAGTGGGCATTTCAAAATTATGCTTAAAAGTTCTCATGTCCATTAATGTTGTAATAATAAAATAAAAAAATGACTCAGTCAGAAGTTAACTTTTTGTCTTGAATCTACACAAGATAAGAAAAAGAAAGAATAATTTCTTTTATCTTCATAGACCCTTGCATACTCTCATTACACAGCACACAACAAGAGAAAAATTATCTTCCAAATCAGAAAAATTATAAAGGGAAAGAAATAGTGAAATTCCACGTCTTCGAGACGAATGAAATTAAACCGGGTTCAAACTCGGCTGACCTTGGTTTTCCTTCCATCCTTTCTTTGGCCGGTGAAGTAACCGGTTGTTGGCCTTATGCTTATGAGGCGTGGGACGCCTCCATGGCAGCACTGGCAAGGCAAGCACTCTCTGTGATCGATAATTCCTACCAAACGATCCTCAGTCATCTCAATTCAACCACAGGTTTTTTCCCTCACACACAGCAAGCTCACGCTTACATTCTCAAAACAGGCTTTTCAAGGGACACCCACCTCACCACCAAGCTGGTCTCCCTCTACGCTAGTAGCCTCCACTTTCTGGAAGCAACGCTCGTCCTAGATTCGATTCCTGATCCAGACGCCTTCTCATTCTCTATTCTTATCTCTGCTTGTTCGAAATCGGATTATTTCAGCCATGCCATTCGTCTCTTTCGTCGAATGCTGTCCCACGGCGTCCTGCCCGACAATTTTGTACTCCCCAGCGTGCTCAAGGCATGTGCTGGCCTATCGGTCCTTCAAACTGGTCGACAGGTCCATAGCCTTGCATCGGTGTATGGGTTTGAGTCTGATTCCTTCGTTCAATCATCATTGGTTCATATGTATGTTAAATGTGGAACTGTAAGGGACGCCCGCAAAGTTTTTGATAGTTTGGCTCATCCAACCGTAGTATCATGGAGTGCTATAATTTCTGGCTATGCCCAAGAGGGTCATGTAGACGAAGCGAAAGAGCTTTTTGATAAAATGAGGATTTCAGGGGTGGAACCAAATATAGTTTCTTGGAACGGTCTGATTGCAGGGTTTAACCATAATGGGTTCTCTTCCGAAGTGGTGGCCATGTTGGTGCAGATACATGTACAAGGGTTTCAGCCTGATGGAACGACAATTTCTAGTGTTCTTTCGTCAGTTGGGGATTTAAAAGATCTGTATATTGGGGTACAGATTCATGGTTACGTGATCAAGCAGGGACTTTGGTCAGACAAGTATGTGATCAGTTCACTTATTGACATGTATGGTAAGTGCGGTTGCACGTTAGAGATGTTCCAAGTGTTTGATGAGATGACTATAATGGATTTGCGTCTGTGTAATGCTCTTCTTGCGGGGTTGTCTCGCAATAACCTTGTTGACCAAGCATTGGAAGTATTCAGGCAATTTGAGGGACAAGGGATGGAATTGAATGTTGTGTCTTGGACGTCAGTGATCGCTTGTTGTGCACAAAATGGGAAGGATATCCAGGCTCTGGAGCTTTTCAGAGAGATGCAGGCTGCAGGAGTGAAGCCAAACAATGTGACAATCCCTTGCTTGCTGCCAGCTTGTGCAAACATTGCAGCTTTAGTGCATGGGAAGGCAGTACATTGCTTCTCTCTTAGGAGGGGAATTTCCCATGATTTGTACGTTGGTAGTGCTTTAATTGATATGTACGCAAAGTGTGGTCGAATTGCAGACGCTCAGCGTTGTTTTGATGGTATGGCAACCAGAAATTTGGTCTCTTGGAATGCAATTATAGGTGGGTACTCAATGCATGGAAGAGCAAAGGAAGCTATGGGACTCTTTCATTTGATGCAAAGGAGTGGGCAGAAGCCCGACCCTGTCACCTTCACTTGTGTCCTATCTGCTTGTGGCCAAAGTGGCCTTACGGAAGAAGGTTGGTACTATTTTACTAGCATGTCTCAGGAGCATGGGATTGAAGCAAGAATGGAGCACTATGCTTGCATGGTTACCCTACTCAGTCGTGTAGGAAGGTTAGAAGAGGCTTATTCCATGATCAAGGAGATGCCAGGTGAACCAGATGCATGTGTTTGGGGAGCTTTACTGAGTTCTTGTAGAGTTCATGGTAATGTAAGTTTGGCAGAGGAAGCTGCTGAAAATCTCTTTAAATTGGAGCCAAAAAATCCCGGGAACTACGTTCTTCTCTCTAACATATATTCTGCAAAGGGCATGTGGAATGAAGTGGACAGGGTGAGGGATATGATGAAGAGAACGGGTTTGAGGAAGAATCCTGGTTGCAGTTGGATTGAGGTCAAGAACAAAGTCCACATACTTCTAGCAGGGGATGAATCACATCCTCAAATGACACAAATCATCGAGAGATTGGATATAATAAGCATGGAAATGAAGAAATCAGGGCACCACCCTAATATAGACTTTGTGCTGCAAGATGTAGAGGAACAAGACAAGGAGCATATACTGTGCAGACACAGTGAAAAATTGGCAGTAGTTTTTGGACTTCTGAACACGAGCCCCGGGTCTCCTCTTCGAGTAATTAAAAACCTTCGTATCTGTGGTGATTGCCACACTGTAATAAAATTTATATCCAGATTTGAAAGAAGAGAGATCTTTGTGAGAGACACAAATCGCTTTCATCATTTTAAAGATGGATCATGTTCTTGTGGAGACTACTGGTGACCAATATATATTATTTACTGAGACATCCATCTCTATCATGGAAAACTTGAGCATTTTTGCAGCTGATGCTGTGATCAAGGATAGTTGGTTACCACACTGATTCCAAGGGACTGAGCCAGTGGTAATTCTGTGGAACTCATTGTCAAGAAAACCAGAAGAAAGTTGATTCAAGGAAAACCAGATGATGATGGGATTAAAGCTCCACTCTCATGAGAGGGCAAAGCAATTATCTGTGCCTGCAGTTACATTGGGCAGGACAATGTGGAACTAGGATAGGATGGAGCAAGCTGAAACTGAAGTTTACTTTGGACATGGAGGAGACCTGGAGCAGGGCTAATTTGAATTCAAAGGTAACCCTGATACATATTTGTTCTTCTCTTCATGTGGAAAGGCAGTGTAATCCTTCATCCTCTGGCATACTTAGGATGGTTTTGAAGGACTGAATGCAATTTATTTTACTTATTTTCATCAATTATCCTTGTTATTCACTGAAAGAAGTTCTTTGGCTACCTGATCTCACCAGAAAAGCCAAACAGGAGTGGTTCATAAAGAATCTGCTTTGTCCCCTTGCAAGTCAGGTATAAATGAGTTTGCTACATAATTGGCAGCAAACTTCTGCAGCCCCTCATATGCCCAGAAAAAAAAAGGGCTCATTGATTAGGAACCGTCAAATCTGTGGTGATTGCCACACTAATAGAAGTTGTATCCAGATATGATACGGCAGATTTTTGTGAGGGACACAAATTGCTTTCATATTTCAGGATTGATCATGTTCTTGTGGGGACTTCTAGTGAACATTATGTTTTATTAACAGGAATGGCCATCTCTGTCATGGAAAGTTCGATCATTTAAGATCAATTGACTCCAAAAGTGAGCTGCTGGCAGAAAGTGGCTGCTTCATCATGAAAATAGTGGTGCATGTACGTTTGCTCGAACCCCGAACTGTTGCTTCGTCGTTGTGATTTTGCAGTTGATGGTGTGATTGTTCACCGCACCGATGATAAGGGGCTGTGCAATTACAAACACTCAGCAGCACTCATTTTAAAGAAGACTGGATGAAAGTTGATTCAGTTTAAACCAGACAGTGATGGAAGTAGGCTCTACGCTGCTAAGAAAGAAAAGCAGTTCTCTGTGCATGCATTTCTAGTGGGCAGGACAATGTTGAACTGGGATGGATGGAGCAAGCCGAAATTCAAGCCTCCTCAGGACTTGGAGGAAACATGGAGCGGGGCTAATTTAAATTCAAAAGAAACTCTGATCCACATTATGCCATACTTGTTATTTAATACATGTATCAAGCAAGAAATCACACGGTTCGAGAAAATAATTACATCAAGGCAGTATAATCTTTCATCCTCTGAAGCTCATGGGATGGTTATGAAGGACTGAATGTATTTTGATTTTTCATCTATTTCCATCAACTATCCTTGTGGTTCACTGAAGAAGGAGACGTTATAACAATTTGGGAACTTCAGCAGACAGTATGTGCACCAGATGTGATTGCTATTGGCTTCGTTGGAGCCATTCCTCGGTTCACTTAAGTCACGCATGCCATTGTTTTCTACAAAAGGAGGTAATCCTCTATTATGCACACTGCCTATTGAGATCAAACCCAACCAAACCGTTAAACCTGAATTTGCAGTTCTAACAACAATCCATGTAGCACAAGTTTCTGATTTGCATCGTGTCAATGCAGTCAAGGATAACTCCAACGCAACGGTTAAAGGGAAACCAAGACTTTCACATAAACTAGACAATATCAAAATGCTAACCACAGCAATCTGTTGAGTATCTCTCTATATGATATAGTGATTTATTTACTGTTACAGACATATTTACAACCCAAGGTTTGATGTACGGCAAGAATAGGCAGCCAGAAATGCCTCTAATTTTGTGTGAAACAAAAACTTAACAACGATGATAATAAACATGATACATATAGCTAAATTAAGGTGGCCCAAAAATTCAAAATAAGAGGACCACAAGTAATCTAAGAAAAGAATGACTAAAAAATGGCTAAAAATGGAAGAATTATAATGCCAAGAGCGTAATTGAGAGGATTCAAGGTCAAAGAATGGCTCTCCAAAGCTGGTGTGGCCCCTGAAGTGCGATTACGTGTCCCGGTCTCATTTGTGGCTTCTGGGGCGTAATTACCTGGCTCTACAGCAAGAGCGGGAGGAACTGCAGTAGAGTTTCGTGGATTTATTGGTAAAGTACTGGATTTGTCAACATCATAACCTGATAATAAAGAGATAACAGTATTTTTAGTATTCTAGAAGCACTTGGAACTAGAGCACAATATTCACAACAGCAGAACTATACTCACAGTTAGACTTCTTCCAACCCAATACCAGCTTCTCACGGTCAAAGACTATACGATGGCCAGTCATAAAGTTCTCTGAATTGATATAATTTTCATATGGTGTAAGCAACAAGTTCACAATTCAAAAGCATACACACAAACAGGTACATTAAGAACGCTGGTTGAACTATTGCATAACAACCTAACTGAAGTATGAGAATTTCAAACTACTCTGATTGGCAAAACAAACAAGAACAATCTCCTCATACGAACATAGAATGTGAAGACTGGCTTAGGCAAAAGTCAAGAACAACTTCAATTAGCTTCTGAGTAATCAAATCCTTGGAAACTGATTCCATCCATGTTACTTTTAATCTTCACTCAGTCCTCTTAGATTTTTCTATGAGAACCCTCTTACACCTTCACACACCTGCCTTCCTTGGTCTTTGCTTTACACGCCCAAAACATCTTAGACTAAGTCCTTTTATCTTATCACTTATTTGAGGCAAAACTTGAACACTTTAAAATATATTCATTACTTATCTTATCCTTGCTAGTCTTCCCACGCAACTATCTCAACATCCCCTTCACAGCAATGCTCGCCCTATGTTTATGTTGCCTTTTTGTGGCCTAACATTTTAATCCATATGTCATAACAAACTCAGTGAATATCTTATTAAATTTTCCTTTCAGATTGAGCGGTACACGCTAATCACATAACACCTTAAGCCATCCAACTTTAATTCTATACACAAAAGCCTTGTTAATATCTCCCTCGTTGTGACTAATTGACCAATGATAATGAAATCAATTACTTGTCGGGTGTGTTTGGCACAAAGAGTTAGAATTAGACGGTAGAATTACAATCAACAGAATTGTAATTCTCTAAATTCTAATTCTTTGAATTGATATTCCTTTGTTTGGCTGTAATAGAGAAATAATACTTTGAATCTTTGATTTCATTATAACTCCAATTCTAGCGTTTGGTTGCACAAAAAGAAAAAAATGTATAAAAATTAATACAAAATAAAATAAGATGCTGTTTGGTGGTGGTGGTCGTCTTCATTGTCGTTGATGGTGGGTTGCTCAACGCCATTGGAAGCTATTATGGACTGCAACTAACTTAAGGCATAGAATTATAAAGAAACGAGAGAGGTGTGAAGAATTGAAATGGCTTAAGGTAAGCTCAAAACCCAATTCTAAGGAATTAGATAGGAACTCTTAATTCCAATTCCTTATCTTCCACCAAGCATAAAATTTATAATTCTTCAATCCAATTCCAATTAGCATCCAGAATTCCTAGCCCGATTCCTTCTGTCAAACACACCTGTAGGGATCTCTTGATTCTCAGTTCTAACTATTGCTTCACCTCCACCATTTTTTGAAATAGATTTATACTCACATGTAATCAGTCTTGGTTCGAATTATTTTGAAACTTTTAGTTCCAAAGTATTCCTACATAACTCTAATTTTTCATTTACTCCCTCCCTAATTTGGTCCACCTAATTCAATAAAGAAACTAAAACATAAAAATGAACATAACATGAATGCAAACAAGTCTGATGACAAGAAACATTCCTAACTAAAATTAGGTGGGATTGGCTACACACACTTTTCTACCTTTGAAGCCTATTAAAAAACATATATTTTCAATTTATGTGCTTCAAATCCTTTAGTCCTTTTCATTCTTCCTCAAGTGCATCTAAGCCTTCAACTTCAACCATGCCAATCCTGCATTTTAGTTTTGCCATATTCTTCCTTTGAACCTTTTGAATATACATTACTTCTTTATCTTTTAGCCTTTCCACTCATCCATCTCAATTAAACTTATCTTTTCTTCAATCATTTTAGTATTATAATAAATCTTAGTGGCCAAATATCCAATCCATGTACTATATCTATTGGCTTCACCTGAAACTATAGCAATTTAGAATCACCTATCCACTTAAGCCATCATTTTAGTATCACATGCTTCTTTCTATTTCCCTCTTAGTAGGTACTTTAGTGGAAGTTATCAGTATTTTAAACTTCTCATTTTTATTTGTGCTTCATCCATCAAATCATAGTTACTAAAAGCCATATGCTGTATGATCAATCCTAGTTCATAATTTTTATCAGGATTTCATCTCTTATAACCTTCATTATTTTCATCTTGGATAATGTTCCCACAGTGCTAATCAACCTAATCCCATGAACACACCATATATTTTTCTTTCAATAATCTTTGGCGATACCTCTTCGCCTATCATTAATCACTTCATCTTTTTACCAAAGCCCTCTAACCATTAACCATAATGCATGAAACTGGATTTGGAACTTCATTCTTCCCCTCTCCAACTCGTGCATGTTTCTAAACATAAGCTTGAGCCACATTTCCCCCCAATTCATTATATAGGTTCTCATATGCTTTTCTTGGCTTCTATTTCTTGATCAAATATAAAAGTAGAAACTGTGAGAACACACTCAAACTTTTTATCAAGTGACTAAAAAGTTATGCATGTAATTTCTAAGAGCACATCCAGAATTGAGGAACTGAATTGATATCAGAAAAGAAAATCCACAAATATTATTTGTGATAAGATACTTACGTCCAATGATATCCACATCAGAACTCTTGACGACAGCCAAACAATAAATAGACTGGAAATCACGACAAAATGTTAAGCACAATACAGATGGTAGATGTACGATATAACAGTATTATCAGCAAAGTCTTACGAATCTTACCTGATTAGTTATTATAATTATTGGATCATAAACAGAAAATTGTTTTCCACCTTTCATGGTAAGATTCATTATTGGGACCGTGGTAGAATTTGCATTCAAACTGCATAGAAAGGTAGGGTAAATACGTGCGTGCTCAAAATGGAACCAATTAAATAAATTAGGCCAGATTGCAGAAAAGGTTTACCTAAAATCATAACAATATTCAAAGGGGATCATGGAGTCAGGTGGATGTCGCTTGTCTTGGACCTGTGAATCAAACTGCAGAAAACAACAACACGTTACATGATGATTGGAATCAAGGCCGCAGCACATCTAACAAATTTCAACATCTCAAGTACTTACACTCTTAGAAAGTTGTGTGTAAGCTGGATCATTTAAGTATGTGAATGAAGTACCAGAGTCAAATACTGCACTAAAAACAAGATCGATGACATTCTCCCCCACACTTATCTGAGTAACACTGACATTATATGTTGGGCTGGGAGAGAAATAAACAGTATGGTCAAACACATTAAATGCCAAACTCAGTTGACATGCCATAAGCATTTAAGCAAATATAGATAAGGCCAACTCACTGTAATTGGTCAAAATGAAACGGTGTTTCATCTTGGTCTGAGCTACCTTTATCTCCAAAGCTGAGCCTCCCTAACCCATCATTTCCGAAACACATGGAAAAGGAATCTGCAGCAAGGCGTGCTCCAGCCAGAATACTAGGAACAGATAACTTATCCACGCCAAGCCCAAATAGACCATTAGGGGCTGCACCATCCAAAAATGCACCTGTCTGAACCTTGCCACAACTTCGGGATCAAAGCAATACAATTAGATCACAACTGATAGCAAGAATTTAGAAGTCACTGGATGAAAAACATTTCTTATCTTTCGAAGTCACTGATGGAAACCATTTGATCAAGTACCCACAACAAAATATAAAATTAAAAAAAAAACTCAAATGAGATATCACAAGCAGTTAAAATAAATTAATGCCTCAAATACAGAAGAGATGAAAGTGAAACATGCCCATTAGCAAATAAGATCAATTTCAAAAAGGATTTTTGCTAAGACAGCATACAAATAAAATGTTGAAAGAAACCTACCCAAATGTGATCGGTGCATCAACAGTTTCTTGTTTGTTATCATTGGTTACCATGTGCAAAACATCTTCTATCAAAATCCCAGAAGTTGATGTATTATTAGAAAGATATAAAACTTGATAAGGGCAGCTGCTAGATGTTTCTGGGCATCTTCTCTGGAGTTCACACAAACTGCTGTCGCATGGAACCTTTTTGCTTGTTAAAGATGCATTCGGACTGTAAATGTTAAGATTCAATTCCTGTTTAATTATAAGGAAACAAAAATGATAAGAGTCATAGAAGTAGTAGCCAAGAAAGAAACACCGAAGAGAAAGATACACAATAATCCTAAAATTTCTAAGGAAAGGAAATAGATGTCTTTCTTAAGCAACTTAAAAATGGTGACAAGCAAGTTTTAGAAAACATGGTCATGTAGACAAATAGGGATCATCACTTGGTGTCCTTGAGCTGCCAGTGTGAGAACATAGGTTTGGATCTGAGTGCTGTCACTTTGCACAAAAAGGTCAAAGGCTGTTGCCAGTCCACGCCTCCTATGACACCACTTTGACAAAACCTTCAACGGATTATGGTCCTTCATGGGCATGTAGACTGATAGACAACTTAGTTACGTATTGGTCATACACTATTCAGTAGTCTAGAACTTACGATTGCATCAAATGTTCCCTATACTATGGGCATCCACCAACTACACAATATTCCACACCACAGCCAATCACATGGACAAGAATGAATGCAAAGTTATCAGTTAATTAGGATCAAGTTTCTTGTACGTTAGAGTTGGCATCCATGTCAACAACATTTGGGATGTCTTGAAAGGTATCCTTTAATCATTCGAACTGTATGATAAGGTAAAATAAATTTTTTTTTTCGTACACGAAAAATTAAATAAGTAACATCTACAATTCAAATTGAGAAATGCTGAAAGTTAAAAAATGAGGTCTGGAACCCAAAAAAAAAACCAGCATTTGACAGACAGTGGAGACGATATTTTCCTTCGTCCAATATCAGGAAAAGTCGGTCAAACATAATGAGTAAGTTAGCAGTGCAACTTATGATGAATTCAGAACTTTTTGGATTCTCATTACTCTGTCTAATTTTTTTAGTTTACTTATGGTGAATTCAAAACTTTTTGGATTCTTATTACTCTGGCTAATATTTAGTTTTTTTACATATACCCACTTCTCTTCCTCCACCAGAATCACACTTATACCTAAAATATATAATGCGCAATAATGAAACAAATGTATGAAAGGAAATTTAGCTACATAAATATCAAGGGTAAAAAAACAATAAGGGTCGACTTCATGGATTCTGCATTTATCAGGATTTGCAAATAAAAAATATTCAAAATCATTGTATAGACGTCTCCGTGCGGTTACAACCAGGGAGCCGAACTGCATATAAAGGGGTTGGCCTAATTGGTTGGATAACGTCCAAAAAAAGACAATAATGAGGTAAAATAACTTACAGCACCAGAACCAGACACCAAAGCTCCTACACATCTCGTACAGTCACATGGTACCCAGAACAGGTTGCTTCCAGTATCAAGCGCCACCAAAAACCACTTGCTTGGCGTACCCAGTGAAACATTAGCGTAATGTAGACTGGAATTCCGGCAAGAAATGAAACGAATAGTTAAATGAAGGACAAAATGGAACAATCAAACCCAAATTTCAGACCAAAAAATCTGATAAATGGGAAGATATGCCTCAAAATTCAACAGAAATAGAGAATTCTGAAGCACATAAATAAATCCAACAATTTCGAAGGAGTGAAAAGTCATACAATCCCAGCGAGCTAATTCGGAAGGTCATGTTCCCACTGGAGAAAGTGAGCAACTTATCGCCGTTGCTAGCCAGTCCACGACCCCGAATAGTCCGGTCTCGATGCGCCAACGCCGCATAATACTCCAGACTTCCCTTCAGAGGCAGCTCATCAACAGAAAGAACTCCTTTAACGGGATCGGAAAACCTGTGATGCATGTTGAAGTTAAATGTCCTGAAACCATCGCATCTCGGCGAATCCCAGGTGAAGATCGAAAGCAAGAACAGAACAATCGGAAACTTGAAGGCAGAACAAGGACCCAAAGCCATTGCTTATAGGATTTTCGCCTGGAACAGCGGAATTCTCACAAACCCTAGAGTAGAAATGCATTTGTAGAACTATATAAAGTAAAATTCAACATATACGCGCTCGCAACCGGTGACAAGACGGCGTCTCGCGGGTCATCGTCGACGCTTAGAGTCAAGTCTTATCTGTCTCTCTCTCCATCTCTTTCTCTAAGACGCAACTGTGACCGTTTGGAGTAGGCTGTCGATGAGCCGAACTCGTTGGGGCTCGGGCTCAGAGCCTAAGCTCCTGAATTAGGCTCCTCCATCAATCAGGGCGAAGACTGAATTTAAAATTTTTTAGTGACTCCAGGCTCCAGCCTTTGGAAAAGTTTCCTAAATCGAGCCGATCTGGAAAAATGTCGGCTTATCCGCTCGACTCGTTTCTGGCTGTAGATTGTTGAGGCAGGCAAGCCTCGGTCCCACGCTTTTATACTTTTTGAGTTTTGACTCTGTGAGGGTTTGAGCTTTATTATATGTTATGTTGCTGACAGTTAGTGGTTGTTGAATGTCTCGTGTCGATATTCGTAGACACGTATTGTTAAGTGGACCTTCCCGTCGCCGCAATGTCTCCGGCAACGGGACATATATCGGCCGCTCCAAATTTATGCAGGAGTGCCTGCACCGGTGTTATGATTATTGTAAGTACTTCAAAAAATTATACTTAATGAGAGAAGGTGTTATGATTGGTGTAAGTACTTCAAAAAATTATATTTAATGACAGAAAAATGTTTGTGCCGTGGAAAATTGGTTTTTCAAAATAATTCAGATTCAATCGGTCAATTCTTAGAAATTAAGAATTAATAATACTTTTTTAAAATAATTAAAAATCAGTATTCTTCCAAACCTCACTTGTATCTAAATGAGTAAAGGTTTTCAAAATGTTTTCAGGGCATTATTGGAAGAAAGTTTTTCAAAGTGTTTTGGAGGCATTATTGGAGGAAAGTTTTTACGAATAATAAAATGATGCTAACTCTCAATTATGTTAAAAAGTATCACTAATTCTCAATTTTTTAAAATTGGCTGACTGAATATAAATTATTTTGAAAAACTGCACTAAAAACCAATTTTCCCTATATTTTTTAAGTTTGTAACAATCCTAGGACCATTCAAGCGTTAGTGCATGATTTTAGGTACATATAATATCATCATAGCAAAGTGTTATGGCTGATCCCTTTTTCAAGTCATCCTCTATCTACCTATAGATACAAGGTTATATGTTAGAGCAAGGATTTGTTCAACGAGATTGTGAATTTTGTCTAAGTCAATCAGGTTGCATTTTGATGTTGCCCATAAGTTTGGTTATCCAAAAAATGAAAAAACTAGTGGGGTATCTTTTCTTTAAAAAATGAAGAAATAAAACTAACCCTCTTGGACCATTTCTAATTGTTTTTTTCTTTTTCATACCCACCTTTTGGATTCTTTTCACATCAAAATGCATTAGAGTACTGATTCAAGTCTTTGAATTTATTATGAGAGTTCAAAACACTAATGATTGTTTCTTGGACGACCTTAAAAGATAAATTATGAGATCTAAGATAATTTTACCTCTCACTAAACAAGTGGTGGCCAGGCATCTCGGTTGGGTGTAGACTAATGGTGCACGACTCCTGGACAGAAAGGGAGAGAGAGGCACGCGGGCATGTTTAAAAGTATAATTTTTGACAAAATTAAAAATTTTCAAATACTTTAGTACAATACTATTTTAGAAGATTATGTGCTAACTATTATGTCATATGAGGTAAGATTGTATGTTTCAAAAATTGAAAGTAAATTTAAAACTCGAATTTGGTATTATGGGTCGTCATCATCATCATCATCAATATAAGCCGATTTCATCAAAGTGTGATCAGTGACATGAATCTTTTCTCCTAATCCCATTCTATTAAAAATCATATCCAAAATTACGTTATGTTGATATAAGTATTGTTTTATTAACTACATCTATGTCGTTTTTAGTCTTCATCTTAATCTCTTAAGTCTTTCAATATTCATCATTTCATAATATCTTACAGGTGCATCTATAGGTCTCTACATTACATGCGCAAACCACCTTAATTTACTATCCTTAATTTTTATCCCTAGACGGCCCAAATTGCGCCATACACAAGAGACAGATGAAAAAAAAACATATTATATATATACATAAACTTGGGTGTATAACTAGGGCACCAAAATGCTCAAATATATTCCATATACATATACAAAGGTCTGTCCCGGGGCACAATGCAAAATTACCGGACCATATCACCTACAGAAAAAATCCGCCAGCCCTACACCAAGACACATTGTTGTGGGGCTGTCATGTAGCACGCGATCAATAAATATGTACAAAAGTCAGATTGTGAAAATTACTGAGATTAAGAATTAAAAACAGAACCGTACTAATCAAGAAATCCATTCTGAGTACCATGATCATCGTCTTCTTTTCCTCCGTTGATAGAATCTCGATTCCACATTTGGTGCTTAAATTGGAGAGGCAGAGCTGAAGCCACCAAACCTATCAGCCAACTTGGCTCTCATTAATGGTGAAATAAGTTCCGTATGATGAACGAACTGAACGTCGTGAACCAATGGGTTCTCTGTTCTACTTGGGGGAGATCCACAATAACACGAAGGCGAGCACCCTATACATACAGATTCTCGTCCCTCATCACTCTCCACCTGAAGAGTTATAATACCATCCATGTTTAATCACATCCTGTTACATCAATAAGACAGAACCTTGAGTCACATGCAGTTCGAGTTCAAACCTTGGCACCAATTATATTCAGAATTTCGTTTCTCCCTTCGGCCTTTTGTTGACTGCTTCCACCAGACAAGCAAAAGCCGAAATCATAAAACGTCAGACTTTACCAACATTAAAGGGGAAAAAGCAAAAGTGAAGAATAAAAGACAAGTGAAAATGAAAAAGGAGAAGGCGCGGTGTAAAACCTGTGTTTGCTGCATCTAAGAGGCTTGAGAAATTCTGGCATGGTGGGTCGGGGCCTGCAAGGTTTGGGACAGAGCAGTAGTTCGTCACCTCCGGGCGCGAGCTTAGTGTTTTCCAAACCAGAATCAGCCAAATTGCTTTTCATGGCTAACGTTGCATCTTCACTCTGTCAATAACCAAATGCCTCGTCGCAATCGATCGATACATCTTCACTCCTCCCCAAAAATCTAATTGCTTTTGATAATAATAAGGTGATTCTTCTTATTTTATCTTCCATTCAAGTGCCAAGAACAGAAGTTAAAAACAGTTTTGTTGCGAAGATCATCCACAAAATTAAGTAAAAGAGAAGAAGCTGGTAAGAGGAGCCACATTGTCCTAAAATCAGCCACATAATTAATAATTAACTAAAAAAAAGAAACTACTAAGTACTAACAGTAGCCACATTGCTGTTTGAAAAGGTGAGGAGGAATTAATTGGGTGAGAGTGAAAATCGGATTTGGGTTTGAATTTATCCTCTCTCTCTCTCTCTCCCTCTCCTGCTCCTCTTTCATGAAAATCATTTGGTCCAAGTCCTCTTTAAGTGGTTGACAAAAAACATGTGTACTTGGTGTAACAGATAGCCTGGAAAAATTGCTGTCTAACATCAGCGATAACGATGATGTTTCAGATCAAATATGCTTCAGATAGGATTCTGAATCTCATCTTACAGGTTCCGCAGCCTGCAATGGTGCATACAGTTTAGTCACCAAAATGGAGTCTTTTACTTGGACCAATTGATTTTTCATGAAAGATGAGT
The DNA here is from genome assembly GCA_947561395.2 of Buxus sempervirens. Classification (NCBI taxonomy): domain Eukaryota; kingdom Viridiplantae; phylum Streptophyta; class Magnoliopsida; order Buxales; family Buxaceae; genus Buxus; species Buxus sempervirens. Next base: position 41,207,449 of record OX387190.1, read on the forward strand.
AGCAGAGAAATGAACCGGCTTATAGGCTGATAAAAAATTTATTATTATCGCACTGAATAAACCATGATCGGAAGTAAGATGAGTCAAACAGTTAGATGTTTCATATAAACGCCTCTCCATTCAATCAACATGATCTCTAATTTCAGGAACCAGAACACAAAATCTGCCATGCACCCAGCAGTCCTACCTATCAGCTTTTAAAGCATTATTTGAGCAATCTAATGAAGCCTTAAGAGTTCGAAAAGGGGTGAAGAAGAGCAATCTAATGATGTGTATATCACTTTGAAATAAACATTTGCATAAACTAGAGAAGTCCATGCGTGGCAAATTTTAAAAAAAGAATTAAGAGATCCAAAAAAATAAAAAAAGAACTAAAAAATAAGGGTGTTTTGGGTATACAATGTCATGCACTTAGTAAGTCACATACATGTGGCATTAACAAACAAGTGTAGGAGTAAATTTGAAAAAAATGGAAGACATTTTAGATATGAAATCTCAGCGAGAAAAATAGAATCTCGACTTTATACAGCAGTAAAGATATAATACAAATTCAAAGCTTTAACAGTGTTTAATACATATTTTAGGATCATCACTAAGCTTATTAGAAGCTTAGAATTATACACTTAGAATTTAATCAGAAAAATTTTTAAAACACTTTTGCCGACAGTTTTTATTAGTGGAAGTTTTTTTCTTCTTTTTGTCTCTACTGATGGATCTAAAACGCCCTTAAAAGATTAAATACATAACTTCGTTTAAAACTCATTTTTCACTTCCTTAACCTACTCCTTTACCAATGCATTTTTACTTCCTACAGATTTGGCAGATTGCGTCGCCCAAATCATCTCCGGTGCAACAGTGGCTGAACCTTGCTCATGTTATTATTAGGATAGGAAATGCATTACCAAATACAGCGAAGGAGTAATACATATGTAAATTATAAAAACGAGTCAAAGTGGATTAACTTACACAAACACTTTTGTGTAATATCTCAACTGCATAGTGGGTACATAAACATGGGAAAGTCTGTATTTAATTCAAGTCTACAACATCTCTTGATCCGTCAGAAGAAGAAATGCTCTTCTGTCTTCTGACCCTGTGCACAGACCAGTGGATCAATGATGCTTCTCCATTCATTATAGTCAATGGCCGAGCCAGCATTTGGCAATGGAAATCCGTTAACAAAGAAGTAAGGCGTCCCCAGCACTCCTCTTGAACATCCATACTGCAAGAAGGGGCGGTTCCATATGAATCAGAATATGGGATGCACAAGTTATTTATAATTAGCAAAAGGAATTTCATTAGAATGATTTATGAATCAGTTGATCCACATTTGAATTAACAATCACTAGCAGGGTTCTGTAGGTAAGAAGGTTAGGACATGTAAGGGATACAAAATTGTTGAAAGGCTATCTTTTGGAAGGTAAAAAATGAAAAAGACAAAGTTACTCATGTAAATATATATAAGACAAAATGACAGTAGAAGGTGTATTTTTGAAAGAAAAAAACATGTTTGGCACACTTTCCAAATGGGTTGCTCTTTTTATATATAGTATATATGGGTGTGCACTAGACTAGGTGTCTTTGGGAACCATTTAATTTTCTGTACCATATGCTAGTGCACTATTATTCCATAGTTCCACTTGAACAAGTTCAAACTCACCTTGAAGGAAAACCTTGTCGTAAGATCAGTCTGCTTGTTGTTGAAGCCAGATTTTACTGCGGATTCTACTGAGTTCCCAACCGAATTTGCTACAAACTTCACAATATTTTCTACAACAGAAGCTCTGGACTTTGTAAACGTTTGTTGGTTGTAAAACTTCTCCTGCTTATTAATGAAAACCACACCCAACAAGTTTGGTTAACTCTAAAACAAATTTTGAATAACCAGCTAACATGCAATAACATTTATTTCATACTCCTGCAATGTTAGGTGTCAGAATAAATTTCATTTTTGTTAACTGTGACAAAGTAGTGCAACCCAAATGTTGACTGCAAAACTTGAAAGGATTTCAGGAGCCCAGATTTTACTCTCCCAAAGAAGACATGAAACCTTCTTTTTACAAGAACAAGAACACCACTCACCAGAGTAAGAGATAGGCAAACCGTTCTGCCACCATATTTGAGGAAAAATATACAAATGATGATGATAATGACGCTAATAATGATCCTAACAACAACAAGAATATAACTTAAAAGGGAGACTAGATGACTAAATAACAAGACTTTGATAGTAATGCATTCAGCTTGTTGAAAATGGACTAAAGACAAATAGATATGGTCCTAGACTTTGCTTTCCAAGAAGCTTCCTTTCTTAAGGCTTCTAAAATACAATGTCAACATGAGGCAACTGAAATTAGGTGGCACTAAAAAAATGTATAGCAGGGTACTCTTGAGAGACCCTAATAATGACAAACTAGCAGACTATGTAAATAGGTAAATCAGAACAAAACAGAATAAAGTGCTTTTGTAAATGATATAAAGCTTGACCGAGTGCAGCAGGATGTACTTTAAGAATAAGATAGGACACCAAAGAGACCTTAGCAGTTTAGTTAGCTCTAAAACAAAATTTGAATAACCAGCTAACATGCAATAACAGTTATTTCATACTCCTTTTGCAATGTTAGGTGTCAGAATAAATTTCATTTTTGTTAACTGTGATATAGTGCAACCCAAATGTTGACTGCCCAACTTGAATGGATTTTCAGGAGCCCAGATTTTACTCTTGCAGAGAAGACATGAAACCTTCTTTTTACAAGAGACTCACCAGAGTAAGAGATAGGCAAACCGCTCTGCCACCATATTTGAGGAAAAATATACAAATGATGATGATAATGACACTAATAATGAAACAACAAGAACAATATAACTTAAAAGGGAGACTAGATGACTAAATAACAAGGCTTTGATAGTAATGCATTCAGCATGTTGAAAATGGAATAAAGACAAATAGATATGGTCTTAGACTTTGCTTTCCAAGAAGCTTCCTTTCTTAAGGCTTCTAAAGTACAATGTCAACATGAGGCAACTGAAATTAGTTGGCACTAAAAAATGTACAGCAGGATACTCTTGAGAGACCCTAACGATGACAAACTAGCAAACTATGTAAATAGGTAAATAAGAACAAAACAGAATAAAGTGCTTTTGTAAATGATAAAAAGCTTGACTGAGTGCAGCAGGATGTGCTTTAAGAATAAGGTAGGAAACCAAAGAGACCTTGGTCCAATACCATTTAGCCAGTATGTAGGCCTTCATCATCTGTCGTTTAATTCATGTGCCAGGGATAAGTTTACATTGAGATATGGTTGTCAAGTGGTGTTCGAGTGGACATAGGAACTTACCCATTTAACCAGTATTTACGATAAAATATGCCGCTGGGAGATTAGAATTGGCCAAAAAAGGAAAAAAATAATACTATCACACAAACATACACAAAAGAAACCTTACCCAGCCCACCAACTTGATAATTTCACCAACTATTGTGACAGGTTAGGTTCCGGTTGAATCCAACAGGTTATATTATATATATTTGTGTGTGTTTGTGCATTTATGTGGGTGTGTAAGTGCGTGTGTGTGTGTGTGTGTGAGAGAGAGAGAGAGAGAGAGAGAGCGCCAACTAGTTTTAGAGCATTTAGACACATGCAGGCATACACACGAAGTCATCAGCTCAAAAATAATTAAAAGCTTCTTATTCTTCCTTGTAAACCCACACCCGCCCGAACAAAAAATAAAAAATAAAAAAAAGGGGAAAAAGACCCCCAAAAAAAGAAAGGGATGGGAGGTACCCTTCCAAATCTGTTAAGCAGGTTCAAGAACTCGAGATACATTAACTATATGTGCTCCACCCAACCAAACCAAGTGGACAAAACTGGTAGCTATAGCTCGTATAAAATGCAAAGATTACAGACACTGATATGCTCAAAAGATAAAAGGTTACTGAAAGGCTAATCTGTAACTCTAAATTCTAAGAAATTAATAACTTCGAACCTGATGCTTGAAGAACTGCTCCAACAAGGGGTATGTGGCAGATCTGTTCAGCTTATTTATGATGTGCAATGCACGGCAAGTAACGAAAGCATTGTCATGATAGCTGCATTTTGCATAACGGAACTTATTACAAGGTTTTCATGTTGTATTAAGCAATAAAGTGCAAAATCAGATTTAAAATCATCTTGTTCATGGACAAAAATATCAAAAAATTTCTTTCTTGTCAAATGGCTAGCAGAAACCTCACCAAGGAAAATAAGAAATTGCATGAAATTTATCAAAAGTTGAAGAGAAAGTGGACACAAAATCTCTTACAGAGATTAATAAGAAAAAGTAAACAAAGTTCTGGAATCACGAAAAATATCAGTCCTTTGAAGTGCAAACCACGATCAAGCAAATTTTATTTCATTTTTGGGTCTGACAAGATTAAACTTTTTATTGATATCAAACTTGGCATATCATCTTTCCTAAAGGGCATGTTCGCGAATGTATCCTTCCAAATAAAATCATTGCAAGAAATTTAAAATAATTAAAAGCACAAAAAAAAAGGGAAGAAGAGAGTTGGGGTTATATCAGGGACCTTTGATAAGAATCAGTTCAATGTCATGAAATCAAACACTACATACCCGTACCAAACATAATGCAACAATGTTCTAAACATCTTCGAAACATAAAAAGCGAAATCATATATCTATGCGGCCATTAACTTAAAACATGATATATGCAAGAAAAAGTAATTTTAACCAAAATCACAAAATGATGAAATCCACAAGTAGATTTTTTTGGAGTAACAAAAATCCAAGGTTGGTTTCAAGCATAGCAAAGATCTTTGAGAAAAGTTGAATGATGAAAGAACAGAGGATCATGAACACTATTGGGTCCAAGAATCTTGCTAAATTAGGAGCGACAGTTGATGTCCATCCACAAAATGATTCCAAGAAATGTTCTTAAAACTTTATTTTAGTAGTTCAGCTCAACCTAAATGCATCATGCTTCAATAAGCTGATCATTTCAGCCTAGTAAAATGACTGTATAGCCATATCAAAAAAAAAAAAAAAAGGGAAAAGACGTACAGCATAAAATCCATATAGATAGTTGTGATTTTCATTGTGGACAATAATCATGGTGGTGTTATTATTGGAAGGTGAAATCTTGATTTGAGTGATGCAACCATTAGTAGAGCCTAGAGAATGTTGACCATTGGAGAGTGAATCACACATATTTGGCTAAGGAATGATGAATTGATTGTTCCATTATTGCTGCAATAAAATCTAAAATTTCAGGTGTATTTACATTTAAATGCAGCTATTTGATTGTACTGAAATAAAAACACACTTGGTTTGATAACCACAAAAATATGTTACTATGCTTTGTCAAATAGTTATGTTTGAATCGATTGGAAGAAATATACTAACATCCAATGTTTTTCTTCCTTCTCATTCGGTGAGTTCTATTCAATGCAAGATGCTTATGCTATCTTAATGATATGCAAGTAAACAATCGTGTGCAGAATTGATGTTATGATCCCAAAAAATTGATAAGCCGTTTCACTGGCCTAGGGCTTTTGGCATATAGGTCTCGTGTTTGAGTCATGGAAATGGCTACCTGGAGAAGAGTGAAAGCCACCTCAGAAAGTGAAATGAAAAATTAATGCCCATTGCTAGACTGCGATTCACCGTGGAGAGGGCTAATTCGAGCATGGCGTGAGTAGTACCAAAAAGTTGAAAAGGCTCCCTGTTGCCAGAGGGTAAGAATCTGCCGACTGAAAGCCACCAAGGATGTCGCGTGAAAAGAATAATGGACTTCAACGATCTGGAAGAGTTTTAGGGTTCGATTTGATGTGTAACGTCAATTCAAGGGCTTTTGGCAAATAAACAGTAGAATTTGTAAAATGTTGTCCACAACTAGAGAACGCGGTTATTTATCAGTGAACAAATATCATTTTTAGAGGGAAGGAACGATGCTCCAGGTGACGAATGAAGAACAGATGCTATAGGATTTTCAATTATTCAAGCAGGGAAACGTAGCAAACAGAACTACTACTTTGACACCCGAAACAATTTTAAGAAAGAAAAGAAAAAGGTCAATTGATCAAATAAGCAAACAACGCATAGGACTAGCTGAAAAAACAGAGTAAACTACTTACGGTAGTGCGAAGGGATGAACGACGAGATAAACCCGATGGCCGTAATATTCGAAGGCTCTTTTCAAAGGAGGCCAAGCATCCCTGCTGTCCGGGCAAACAGGGTCAAAGAATGCCTCGATGATGATCGAATCCATACTAACACTCCCGTTTCCGTAGACGAATCCATCAAATTTTGCGGGGATTGACACCTGAGCGTAGACTGAGGACGAAGAGAATATACGAACGAACATCAAAGCCGATAATAGCATCAGATACTTCTGCTTGGGTTCCTCAGCCCTCATTTTCTTTTTCTTTCTTCGATTCTATTTTTGAAATTTGGAGGTAACTGTTCACGCTAAGAGCGAACTGAGCGAGCGAGGCCGATCAGAAGATTTGATGAAGTATATAAAGCATTAAATTATGCGAAATTGGTTTCAAGTGATATTTTTAAACATAATTCAGATTCAGTCGACAAATTCTTGATAATTAAAAAATAATGACATTTTTTAACATAATTGATAATGAATATCATTTTACCGTTGAGTTTCCCAAATAAGTCATGCTCAATCATCGGTAATTAAAATAATTGTGAAAACTGGTTTTTATAAACACTTTTCAAAAATAATGAGTGTCATTTTACAGTTGAGTTTCTTAAATAAGTCAATTTCTTAACAATTGTGAAAACTGGTTTTTCGTAACACTTTTCAAAAATAAGTCAGCTTCAGTCGTCGGTAATTAAAACAATGATACTTCTTAACAATTGTGAAAACTGGAAAAATTTTGTTTCTTATCATCTTTTTAACGAAATTAAGAAATGTTCGAAGGGTATATTTTGAAATAAATCATTTGTGCATAGTAAAATAATACCCATGCTCAATTATTTAAAAAATGTACAATTACTTATTAATTACAATAATAGGCTACTGAATTTGGATTATTTTAAGTTTATTATCATCTTTTTAATGAAATTAAGAAATGTTCGAAGGGTATATTTTGAAATAAATCATTTGTGAATAGTAAAATGATACCCATGCTCAATTATTTAAAAAATGTACAATTACTTATTTATTACAATAATTAGGCTACTGAATCTGGATTATTTTAAAAAACGTCATTAAAAACCAAGTTTTCTCGTCAAATATATTTTTTAAGTTGTCTGCACCAACAATAACACTGTTACAAGAATCTGAATGCAACCAAATTCATCTAAAAATTAGAAAGTACTTTTTTTTAGAAAAAAAAGATAACGTATTTTCACATCCACGGAGCTCAATATACGCCGCCTCGTCGAAGTTGAGGCAGTGGGTTGCCGTGGAAGTAGAACAAGCCATTTGTTTAGCAAATAATTCACTTGTCATGACAAACATGTTTTGAGTTGACCTCTGTTGTGAACCGAAATCCATAGTTTCTTAGTCCATGAAATATGACTGGTCACTACCGGATGCGGTCATCTATGATGCATCCTATGACACCAAAGGAAAGGCACACGCTATGCATGTGATGACAAACTCGGCCAGTCTTCCAATTTTTTCCCTATGGATTTGACTGCATAATCTCAGATGTAAAATAATTGCTCGGCCGGAGTTGGAAAACAATTATATATTTCAGAAAAAATAAATAATACGAAAATGTTTAAAAGATTAGTTTACTATGTGTTATAAAATTTAATATGAAGTTGTTTCAGTAAATCTAATTTGAAATAATGCAACATGCTAAAAACGAAGCACATTAAATTAAATTTTAACTGTCCATTTCCAGAAACAAATTTTATATATTTCAAAAAATAATTTGATTGTTTTACTATATTTCAACAAATAATTTCGAAACTAAGCAGGTTAAGTTTAAACATAATGTCTTGAAAAAGGAATTTTATTATGTATAGATTAAGATGGTGAATAAAGTGACTATCAATTTTTTAAATTTTAAATTAATTATTTGTTTATTGTTATGGCCAAATTTATTATATTTTAATAATGCATACATTTGGAAAATATGCATCTCCTAAAAATTAGATAGAAGTTAGTGTATGAAAATGTGTGTGTGAACTAAAGAGAAACTTTACATTTATGTTTCAATTTTTATGTCAATTGTAAAATGATAATGCTTTCAATACTATTTCAATATTTAAATTATCGTGAGATTTAGCTATTCCCAATAATTATTAATCTATATAAATATTTTAAAGTTCATTGAGTCTATGGAAAAGAAAATAAAAAAGCATGAGAAAGGGGTATTTTTTACAGGATATTTATTGAAACACCTGTTCAAAAAACTTATATCAAGGCATTGGACATTTTAGACAATCTTAAAAGTCCAAGTTTGCATCCCTCTCAATGGCTTCAAATTTGTCTTTATGCCACCAAATAATATTTCTAATCCTAGGGGTCTCCAAATATCCTTATGTTCGTTTTATATTGAACAGTATTTAAATTATTTTACATCTAAGAAACCTAGATATCATTTGTCTTTTTTCTACAAAATTATACTTGAAGTAATTCACATATCATTTTGTCTATTTTCTATCAAATGATATTTCAAGCATCCCATATCTGGGAAACCTAGATATCGTTTGGTTTTTATTTTTATTTTTACGGAATGACAGTTGAGGTGAGAGAGGGGCAAACTTGGGCTCTTGAGATTTATATACCCTACCTCTCTTGAGGTTTCAGAAATGACGTTTTCCTCTATTTTATATTTATTGCCTATTTCATATCCCTTCATTTTGTAAAAAATTTATTAAATTTTGAATACGTGTTTGATGACTTTGTCCTTCTTTTAAGTACAAAAAGGGTAAGATTTTGAGATTTCAAAGGTCTTAACAATCAATTAAAAATGTGATTTTATTAATTTAAAATTTTCTTATTTCGTATAGAAAAGCTATAAGGGATAAAATGGTCAAATTATATTTTATAAGTCTAGCAAGGGAAGCAAGTGTTATTTCAAAAACCTTAAAGGAGGTGTTTGCATTTGGCACAAACCGGGAGGTAAGTAGAATTAACTCTTTTTTTCGAATATTTCTGAAAAGTACCCCTTTCGTATAATTTGTCCGTTATGCTTTCTTAAATAATAAAGGGAGGGAATGCTCGCGTCAGCCCTGAAACCCGCACCAAGTCCTCGACCCGTTTCAAATGGAAACTTCAAACTTGAAAGGCTGTATAGGCTAGAACCTTCGCTTCTCCTCTCCATCTCTCCGGTATAAGTCTTTCATAACTACTCTTATTTTTAATTTGCACTTCTTCGTCCCGCTCCTCGTCTGTTTTAAGCAAGCCGAAGCCTCAAAGATTTCTCCCCCGATTCTTCGATCTCCAAGCTTCTTCTATAATGGCGGCTATGCTGGTAGTGTCTGACTCTCCTTGCTCCGTAAAACCCTAGATATCGTGTCTAGAATTATACGTGCCTTCTTTATGCGAATCTCATTTGTTTTATGTCTTGATTGTGAAAACAACAGCAACCCCAAATCATCCTGTTGAAGGAAGGGACGGATACGTCACAAGGTAAGGCACAGCTAGTTAGTAACATAAATGCATGCACAATAGTGGCGGATGCAGTTCGATCGACGCTGGGTCCGAGGGGTATGGATAAGCTGATCCATGATGACAAGGGCAACACCACCATCTCCAACGATGGAGCCACCATCATGAAGCTCCTCGAAATTGTCCACCCTGCCGCCAAGATACTCGTTGACATTGCCAAGTCCCAAGACTCGGAGGTATCATTTATTTTATCAGTTTGTCGCCGTCAATAACAATGCGAGAGAAAAAAACGGAACTCTAATTTAGAGGCCTCTATGAGATGAATCAACGTCATGCAGATTCGAACAAGAAATGAAATGAAACGGAAGATCTGACCAGTTAATTGTTTCTATGTTATAAATACTTATTGTTCAATTTTGATGTTTCATTTCTTCGTTTAGTTACTCTCATTTTCTTCAATCGTACTTGTCAAATCATAATACATCTGTTTGATCTACTGATGCACTTGGGAAAGAGGATGGTGTTCTTTGGTATAAAGTTATATGTGCGGCCAAAATACCTAATAACCTAAACATAAATAACTCGCGCAAGTGAACTTTAAGCTGCTTCAGATCCATGAACGCAAGAAGTTTCCTTTATAGAAGCACTCAAACTGTGATGGCGGGGCCTGTATGTAACCAGATACTACCCTCACCGTCTGATATCACCAGTCCCAAACTCCTACAATGTTGCTACCCTGACCTTATTGGTGCTGTACAACTTGATATTTATCGTGGACGATTGCTTGAACATTTTTCTATTTCTCATAACTATAATCCATGATTGATCTACATTTTTATCCTCAAAATACTCTGAATTCAAATGCAAAATTATTTCTACATTTATTTCACCAGTCACTATTTGAAAGGATCTGCAAGTGAGCACTTAATTTTTAATCCTTCAGAGGATTGGTGTGTTTCCTCTCTCTCTCTCTCTCTCTTCCCCTCTCTTTCCGTTATACTTTGTGGAAGTTTTAGAATTCTTTGGACTGTGGTGCAGGTTGGTGATGGAACCACTACTGTGGTGCTTCTTGCTGCAGAGTTTCTGAAGGAGGCCAAGCCTTTCATTGAGGATGGGGTTCATCCTCAAAATCTCATACGAAGCTATAGAACTGCTTGCTATTTGGTACATTCTGGTTTTTTGTTTTCTCTTTTCCTCTCTTGGTTCTGTTTAGACAATTTTGTTGCAATGGCAAATTGTTATCTGAACCTGTAATTTGCTTTTGTAATAGGCAATTAACAAAATCAAAGAACTTGCTACAAGCATAGAAAGAAAAAGCCTGGAAGAAAAGAAAAGCTTATTGGCCAAATGTGCTGCTACAACGCTGTCTTCTAAGCTCATTGGTGGAGAAAAGGAGTTCTTTGCTTCTATGGTTGTGGATGCTGTCATAGCAATTGGCAACGGTGATAGACTCAATATGATTGGAATAAAGAAGGTTCAGCACTTTGACCTTAACCATCGATTCTTCTTCATTATTTACGACACTCACATTTTATTTTCTGAATGCCCTTTTCTTTTGTTTGTATATCTGCCTTTTAACAAACCTAAAAGACTAATGGTGCATTGAAACTGAAGTACTTGGAAGCACGATGAAAAGTGGACTTTAGAGATATGGATTATATCTATTGGATATTAAGATTGACTGTGCTAGCATATTTGAATATTTGTACTTGCTTGATTGTTATTTCAACAAAGTTTGCCTGGGAAAGTCATGAAGCAAAATTAACGTCAACTGCCAAAAACTCATTATCCATATGCAGAGGCGGAGCCAGAAAATTTGATCAGAAAGGGCAAACAATAAGTCAAAGCATAAATTCAATTATGTTAACATTCAAATGTTCTAAAAAAAAGTGTAAAAATTTGAAAAATAAATATATTTTTTTTCAATTGCCCTCTACGAGTCTTCATATGTTGAAACCTTTGCATGATTGTCTCATTGTCAATGGTATCAAATATATCTTTTTCAATATATGTGATCAAACAATCATTTATCCATTGATCAGCCATCCGATTGTGCAATCGATTCTTCATGATATAGACAACTAGAACATAATGCTTAATTAACTACAGATCTAATAAAACACAAAAGCAAAAATTAAATCCAAACATACCTGAAGAACAAGTGATCTTTGAAGAATCTGGAACAGTGAAGAAGAGATTTACGACGGAAGCTCTTGACTGCTCTTGTCTCATGAATAGGGTTGAGATAGTATGATGCAATAGCAGCAATATGAATAGATTTCTCTAGTGTAGGGTTAGGGTGGAAGGGAAGAGACGAACTTTGAAAGAAATAAAAAAAGATTTATTTGGTCTTGCGTTTTGTAGGTGAACACGGTTACACAGACCTAAAAGTAGCACAATAACTCTAGATAAGAGCATAGGTGAACACGGCACCTAGGCTCTTATCTAAATTTACCTTAAAGATAGGATAGGATCCTAGCTATCCTAGGCTTTTATGTTATGTTGAGATTTTTTTTTTTTTGGTAACATATGTTATGTTGTGATAGTAGACTAGTTGAATACAACATAAATTTAAACATGTATAAGAGTTTGACTTTTATAGTACAACTACACTATTAGAAAAAGTTCAACTACACTATAAGAGTTTAACATAAATTTAATAGTACAACTACACTATTAGAAAAAGTTCATGGTGGCTCCGCCCTTGTCCATATGCATTCATAGCTGTAAACCTTGAAAAAGTTGAATTTTTGTGGTAGGAATCATGGAAGATAAGTCATTTTGTTCATCAAGCTCGTATTTCAATTGAAGCTATTATTTTCAGAATATCACTGTCAGCAGAAACATCTGGTAATTCAAATATCTTTTAATTAGCACATACATACGTGTTTATTAATTATCTTACAGTAGGATGTGAAATCTATGTCATATGTATATGTTTGAAATTAGTTGGGCAAAACTCTTGAGGTTCTTGTGGTAATGAACATTTCAGTGAAACAGGATGGTTAAATCGATGTTTGAAGAACTACTGGATAAATTTTTTATTAGGATAAAGAGTTTAGCTACTACTGTATTGTGGGCTAGATTTATTGCTTCTGAAGTGCTTGACTGGTTTACCAGTCAAGCATACTCATTCTTGAAGTTTCAACACTTGTGTTCTCTTATTCGATAATGAAACTATTTAAACAAATATTGATAGCATTCTTGCTAAAATTTTATCCTTGTGATATACTCGTCTCCGAAACAAGAATCTGCTATAGCCACCTCTGTATATTGAAAGCTGTATCTTGGATTGGGACCCTTATTTTCTGACCAAGTTTTTCGAGGTTTGCTTGAAGTTGTGACTTGAACCACCTCTCCTTTATTATGCCATAATTAATCTTTTGTTTTCATGTTTAAGTCATCTCCCTTGCTTCCATTACCTTACCATGGGATGATGCTTGTTGACCATGCATTCAATCACTTTACAAGAATCACAAAGTGATGCAAGGACATAAGTTTTCCTATTTTTATTTACGAAAAGCATTTTACAGAAAATCTTTCATTGGATAGAGTTGGCTCATTATATTTCATTTTAAGCTTTTTTAGGGGAAACCCTTAGGCAGGGAGTCAATTGTCACATCCTTTTGAAAATAAATAAGCAAACTGGGAAGAACCTTGTGGTGATTTTGCAATCCTATGAATGCCGCTATTTGAATTAGCTAGTTTGCCTTGTTTCTTTGACAAACGTTATTATTTTTATTTGATTATTTTCATGTAAATATTATTATATTTTTCATGATTGATGTATAAGGTTTTAATGAGGCCTGCTCAAGCGTTTTGACTAGATTTGCATTAATTTGTTTAAATGGTGTGAGATAATTAAAGCACATTATCATTTTATAAGTGATGCCTGCGGTTTCATTGTTGAAGTGCTTATATGAAAGCTTTTTGGTTCTTTGTGTACTGGCTTAGTATCTGTTTGATATCATCTCAAAATGAAGCAAAATTAGGAACTGAAAATTTTGGTTGTTTCAGGTCCCAGGGGGGAATATGCGTGACTCTTTCCTTGTAAATGGTGTTGCCTTTAAGAAGACATTTTCTTATGCTGGATTCGAGCAGCAACCAAAGAAGTTCCTGAATCCAAAGATACTACTTTTGAACATTGAGTTGGAACTTAAATCAGAGAAAGAAAATGCAGAGATCAGGTTCTGCATTCATCAGTCTTAAGTCTTGATGTGTTTGTTGTGAAATAATTTTCCAAGTTTATTGTTCTAATATTTCTTTTCTTTTGTTGTCTACTGCAGGCTTTCAGATCCACTACAGTATCAGTCAATTGTTGATGCTGAATGGAATATAATCTATGACAAATTGGATAAATGTGTGCAGAGTGGTGCTAAAATTGTCCTTTCTAGGCTGGCAATTGGTGATTTAGCAACACAGGTAACCTTTTTCTGGTTTTTATAAGAATTTTTGTTACCTATTACAAAAGTTTTTCCCCCTTTTGTCTTTGTTATTTTTGCGATGTGATCAAAAAATAAATCTCGCAATTAAGAAGGTTACATCATGATTTATAGGTGTTGAGCAATATAATTAAATATATAAAGTTCATCCTTACTATCAGCTTAAGCTTTTGGTACGAACGGTGTTCTATATGATATCAGAGCCTTAGGCTAATGCCAAGATCCTGGGTTCAAACCTCTACTACCCCCATTAAAAAAAAAAATAATCCATGTGTAGGGCCTCCCTAAAATGGGTTTGAGTTCGGCCCACATATGAGGGGGAGTGTTAAGGAATATAATTAAATATATAAAGTTCACCCTTATTATCAGTTTAAGCTTTTGGTAGGAATGATGTTCTATATGGTATCAGAGTCTTGGCATTTATTTGTTTACAGGATGTTCATGCTTTGTGTTTGTTCTCCCCATGTATATTCTCGTGCGATGTTGCATGTGTGGGAGAGTGTTGAAATATTATATTTGGGCCCTCTTAAATACATAGTTGTGCCTCAACCCATTAGTTTAAGCTTTTAGGTGTAACGGTCGTTTAACATGGTATTAGAGTGGGAGATCTTGCATTCAACTCCCGGGGGCAAGTTTGCTTGGGCATTTATTTGTTTACAGGATGTTCATGCCCTGTGTTTGTCCTCCCTACATATGTTCCCATTTGATGTCGCACGTGCGGGGGAATATTGAAATATCATATCTGGGCCCCCTTTTAGGCGCAACGGTCGTTTAACAATAGGAAAAAAATTATGGGTAATTGAAAGACACATGTTTCATAGGGAGGGATTAGCCAAAGAAGGGATATTAAGGTGAAAAGCGAAAATACTTGTGATTTTTTATATGAATATTTGCGGTATAAATCTGAACAGTTAGCATAATAAAATTTGATAGATGAAAAGAAAAGGGAAAAATAATATTATTCTATATGGAAAGTAGAAACAAGACTCCATATCTTCTTAGATTCTTACGTTGAATTAATTATTGATCATTTTAAAGATCGATAACATATGTATCATTTTTCAACTATTTTATGGGTAAGTGTATATGATTAAATTGCTTATAAATTTCAGATACAATCTTCGTAATAAAGAAACAGTGGTAAGATTTTTGTATCAGGCATAGTTACATTCTGAAAAACAAATGGGAATAGAGGAAACCGAACTGAATAAGTTTTTATGAAATAAAGAAAAGATAAGTTTAGGAGTTAAAAAATAAGAAAAAGAAAAAAACGGAACATAAAAGATAGAGGGAATAAAAATAACCAAAACAATATGATAATACTGAAACTTGGTACAAAGTTAAAAAATATTTCCAAAAATATAGCAGCATTTTTGCAATGCAATTACCCAACAAAATTTATAATTTTTCTAGAATAAAGAAAACGTATATTGTTTCAGACATAATACATGTAGGTGACTTGTTGTTCAAGTTTCTCCTGTTGATAATTTGTAAACCTTTATTTTTTTGAGAAAAGTTTTTATTTTATCAATTTGTTGGGCATGCTATCTAAATTTTATATTTTCCTGGTCTAACATCCTTAAGCTCTCGTCTCTTTGTTCCATTACTCATTACTCAACTTTGAAAGCTTGATCATGGCAATTGTAATCACTTATCTTAGATGGTATAGGTGACAAGTTTATCACCTTCATATCCAACAGTCATCCTTTTCTGGTGGAACTGGATCATGAAGATAAAACATTAAATGTAAATACTGCGATTGCATAGGCATCCCAATGATGATTTGGAATAATGGATGAGGAAACAAGAGAGAAATTAATTTTGAGCTCCCATTTTTGTGCCTGGATGTTTCTAATCACATTTATAATTTCTTTCTCCCTTAGTTTCTAATCACATTTACAATTTTCTTAATTCTTCAGCATGTTAATCAATTTTCTTTGGTTGAGACCAAAACTGAAGACTCAAGTTAAATTGCTTTTACATCTATGTGCCTCTGTCATGTTTTTACTAAGCCGTATATAAGTAAGGGGCAACATTGCTGTTACCCCAATCACTTCTCCTGTAAAAGTGGGCTAATGTGGTAACTGAAGTGAGTCTCTAAAGCAAACAAGAAACATGTTTTTAGAAAATTTATTTTACATTTGAGAAAAGAAATTAGTTTAAAAGAAATAATTTTTATAGTAGAATGAACAAAATTATTGATGAATTTTCAGAAAGTTTACACCCCCAACAAAAAAAAAAAAAAAACAAAAGAGAGGAAAGGGAAAAAAAAGTTGAAAACTTAGATTTTGTTACAAATGATTAAACCTGATGTGCAGAAGCGCTATAAGAGATGTTATGTTTTTAACATTGCATATCTGAAGTTAGGTTTTTAAGTATTGTTGAGAACTGATATGAACCTACTAAGCGGGTATGATTTGATAATTATCAATTTTCCTCCATTTGATAATGGTTTTGAACCATCTATTGTTGGTTTTGAAGGTGACTGATGCCCTATGTAATACTATAAAGTTTTATCTGAAGTATCCTCTTTCAAGTGGACAGTTTTGATTTTCCATCTCATCTCATGGTGCCATAAAAAGCCATGTCTCACGAGGCAACTGATTGTTTTGAAGTAGATTAGAACATATTTTCCATTGTATGCTTCGATTATCTTCTTTTCTTTCATTATTCCTGATGTTGTGTATGAGTGATTGAAATTTGCCAAGTGTTTGGCTTTCTTGGCATTTGTGAATTTAATAGTGTTTGTGATATTGCCATGCTAAGGTTCATCCTGTGATTTGATTTTATTTTATTTTCAGTATTTTGCAGACCGAGATATTTTCTGTGCTGGTCGTGTAACAGAAGAAGATCTGCAGCGTGTTGCTGCTGCAACTGGTGGAAGCATACAGACATCTGTGAACAACATTATTGATGAGGTTGTTTTCATTTACCCTTATATTGTTAACAATTCATGATCTTCATGCATTATTGATATGAAGTTAAATTCTGAATACACCTTTGTTTAGGTTTTAAAAGGTAGCTTGGGCCAGACGCCCTGACACTTGCTAGTAAATCCTTAATAATTCTAACTTCTATATTCTACTATTCCATTGAATGTGAGAACTTTGGTAACATGAAGGTTCTTGGATCCTGTGAAGTCTTTGAGGAGAAACAAGTTGGAAATGAGCGATTTAATATATTCAGTGGATGTCCATCCGGTCTAACAGCGACTATTGTTCTTCGTGGGGGCGCTGATCAGGTATGTAATTACTGGTGACGGTGAATTGTATCTACTGTTATTACATATAAAAAAATTTGCATCTATTGCTATACAACAAAAAAAGGAATTGTATTTATTTTTTATTGAAAATCATTTCAATATTTACTTCAGTTCATTGAGGAAGCTGAACGGAGTCTGCATGATGCCATTATGATAGTCAGAAGGGCTCTAAAGAACTCAACTGTGGTTGCTGGTGGTGGGGCTATAGATGTAAGCAACTTATCTCCATTTCAGAAGCTTACTTAGTCAGTTTAGAGAATTCTTAGTAGTTGCAGATTGGACACTTTTATTCCTGTGGCAGATGGAGATAAGTCGGTATTTGAGACAGCATGCACGGACAATAGCTGGGAAGTCTCAGCTTTTTATTAACTCCTATGCCAAAGCACTTGAGGTAGGTAATCTGGCACTTGGAGTATTTTGTGATTAAATAGTCACCTGGAACTGTTTTAGAACGTAGTGTTTAATGAACACTGTGATTTTTGTATATTTAACAGGTCATAAGATTTGTCTCAGGAATTAAGTAGTTAAAGCTGTTTTGATACACAACAAATTTTGGTGGTTCTACTGTGATCCCAGTGATTTTCCAGTCATACTAATCTTTGTTCTATTATTCTGTGAGAAGTTGTACAAGATCATTATGCTCTCTTGTGCCAATTAGTTTCACTCTTTACCAGGCTTTAGTGGCCTCTCTGTCTCAGAGATTTTTAACTGGTGTGTGGATCTCCTGGACTAGTTGGTGTTTGGTTTCTTGTTCACCTATTGTGGTTGGTTTGGATCTTGGCTAGTGTGCTCTCATTCTACCATTTTCCAAGATCAGTTTCTGCTTTGGCCAACAGTTTAGTTAGGGAGAGGGCAGTTAGAACTTTTTTCTGGCTTTCTGTTATTTATTCCCAGTTAGTGTGTTTTGAGCAGTTTCCTTGGTCTGGCCTATCTACCATCTGTTTGTACCTTCCCTTTTCTTATCTTAATGAATTAGTATATTTCATAAAAAAAAGGGAAAAAAAGAGAGGCTGTAATACATATCGTAGTCATGAAGTGTTAATGCACTGGAATGAAAATGTGTTGTGTGCATTTGTAAGTCTTTCTTTGATGCTTGACGTCATCCAAGGGATGATAAATGGTGTCAGCAATGTTGTCAAATAGCCTACATGAGGCTAGGCGATAAATTTCCTCAGAGATTAGAAGCTTGCCTAGGCTACATATATTTTTTTCCTGAAACCATCCTATAAATCACGTGAAGGGAGAGGTCCTGTTGTGATGGCATTCTTGATCATATGCTATGCAAGGGTTGGGTCGTTACATGGTAGTATGGATACTATTTCTCAAAAGAGGAAACATATTTTCTGGTCTTAATCTTGAAATATTCTTGATCATGATGACAATATGCTATGCAAGGGTTGGGATGTTGGCCACTTCACTGTCACATGGTAGTATGGATGCTATTTTTCTCAAGAGGAAACATATTTTCTAGATTGATATACACGAGATCTGTATATTTGCAATGTTCTGGTGTTATAAACTTTGATATGTAACGTTGTACTTGATTTGGAAACAAACAAATGATGTTATACTCATTGGTAAGAATCTACTTTGACAGCACCATCATCAATTTTGATAAGGTTTTATCCCACCTGCTGAACGGGCAATATGATTCTTGCATCATTTCTACCTGTAAAAAATCAGTTATATATACCTTTGACTTTATTGAATGCAATGCGGTGGCCGAGTTTTGAACCCATATGGCATTACACAACCTCATGGTTTTTGTGAAGTTCCTTCTATTGCAAACAGACCAAATTTTAGCTTGGTAAATGTTTTAACTGTGGTCCAATATAACTGTGAGAATCTCTTGTAATAGGGATAATAGACCTGTTCAGGTCAAATAGAGTTATTGGTTAATTAGTGTTTGACTATATGATTTATCTAGAGTGGTCCCCTGTTAGCTTGGTGGTTGAGAATTGAGATTGACCATATCAATCACTCTATGGTAAAAAACCCAATTCCATCTCGGAACTGAATCCGGTGACACTCGATGGGAAATTATTTCTGCATGATGTCACGATCAATTGTGTGCTTGGTTCTCAATGTTAAGTTGGTGACTGTATTCTCCACATGTTGCAGGTTATCCCACGTCAACTTTGTGACAATGCTGGATTTGATGCAACTGATGTACTGAACAAACTCAGACAGAAGCATGCACTTCTATCTGGTTAGTTTTCTTTCTTTTCCTTGGGGCTGGACCTGCTTCTCATGTGTTACGCTCCCACCACACGCATAAATCCTCCCTCCCCTCCCCTCCCAAGTATGCTATCTGCCATATTTTCCTGACAGTGGGAACCTATTGTATAGGTTTTCAACAACTTCAGGTTTATCACAATTCCGGTGTGGTCTTTTTTCTTAGAAGTATTTAGCTAATGATGCCTTACTGGTTTTTAATAGGCGAGGGTGCACCTTATGGGGTAGATATCAACACTGGAGGAATTGCAGATTCGTTTGCAAACTTTGTTTGGGAACCTGCAGTGGTGAAGGTATTATTTGTGACTATATTATGTTTGCCTTTTTATAGAATAGATTTCCACTTATAGTGCATTACTGTTGTGTGAATATCTCCAGATAAATGCTGTAAATGCTGCAACTGAGGCAGCTTGTTTGATTTTAAGTGTGGATGAGACAGTGAAGAATCCTAAGGTAATGTGAATTTTATGCCAGGTGATTTCAGGGAAAGACCAATCTTTAGTTTTGATTTCTGAATGACTTCTTAATTTTCCATCCATCCTTAGAAGGCTAGGGGTGTGTGTGTGTTTTTGTTTTGTTTTGTTAATTTTTTTTTTTTTTGGTTATTGCTAATTTTTTCCCTTTTTAAGCTTAAATTTGAGATTATGTTTTTAAAACTTCAGCCATATGCACCTAGCAAGTCCTCGGATGTTCTTTTGCTGCTGTCTAGTTTCAGACAATAAAGAGACCCAGAAAAGGGATCTGAAGGTTCATGGCTCAAATGCATGTGAGCTTGAATGATAGAATCGTCCTAGACAATTTATGATCTTTTTCTTGATTGTTTGATACGTTTTATACTATATACAGCTGTTAAACAGGAAATGCTTTTTTTCTTGTCTTTGCCTTGAAATAATACTTATTGCATTATGTCAGTACATCCCATGAATTGTTTACCCATGTAGTGGGCTCTCATTATTCATAGTTACCTATGAAGGTAATATCTATGGAAAATTAGCGAGGACAAGATTTTGTTGCCAGGGTCAAACCTTCTCATGATTATAGCCTTTGTTAATATTGCATAATTGCATGGTCATGAGTGATGTTTTCAGCTGTATATGTTTCCTTTTCAAAAATGCAGTCTGAGAGTGCGCAAGGAGATGCAGCTGCAAGTGCCATGGGTGGTAGAGGTCGTGGTGGTGGTGGTTTCCGTGGCCGTGGGCGAGGCATGAGGAGGTGATAAATTTTGTAATCCCTTTGTAGCTTGTGCTCATTGATGTGATGACAAGATTTTGAACACTGGCAGAGATCATGTGATTCGAGATGACTAAATCCTCCTTGTAAGCGAGGGAAATGGAATAGAATGGTAAGTTAAAGAACAGTATGCTGAAGCACGTTTTGAAACTTGATGGTACGAAGTGTCGGTGTTTCTCATAACAAAGAGAATGTCTTGTTTTGCACCCAAAAAAAAAATCTTTTGTTTTGATGATAGAATAGCTGCTAGCTGTTTGAATGCTGTTTGAATGCATGTAACTAAATATTGCTCTACAGCAGATTAGCTTCAGAAAATGAGAGGCATGCTCGCCCATATTCCGTGGTTGAGTACCGTTTGCACTTGCCTACGTGATCAACCTTATGAAAGGAATTGGACGAGTGAGTCACGATAGCCAGACAAACAGTAAAATGACACTTGTCAATTATCTTGAAAAAGTATCACTATTTCTCAATTTATGAAAATTGGGCCACTGAATCTGGATTATTTTTAAGGACAGGGAATCCCATCCCCGAACCAGTCGACACGAAGGAAAATGATTTGTTTTTAGTGAAGGAAAATGTGTTTAACTGCCATTAGCGAAATAGAAGGGGTATTTAATTACTTTAATTGAAGGAAATTAAGTATTTTTTATTATTTATTTATCTACATTGTATACCATTAATAAACGCACGAACTTTTAGTGTTTTTTCTCTCTATCCTCTAACCCTATTTAGAGACTCAAGAAGAAAAAGCAGAATCCTAAAAAGCCACTTATCCTTTCCGAACTAATCATCAAGAAAAAGAAGATTCAATGAAACTAATAAAGACACAAACAAAAATTAACAAATTGCTTCAATGAAATTTCTTATGTTAAAGAAAAGGATAAAAAATAATGCACTGATCCTAATACAAAAAGTATTAACAAAAAAGACCTAAGGTCTAATATTCAATGACTTCAAAATAAAATGCGATACTTCTATTTCTAGAATAATTCGTAAGGAATAAAATATAAATAAATAATTTTTAATGTAAAAAGTCAATTGCCAAAAAAATCATGAAACAAAGCTAAAAATTTTAAGATAGCATTCCACACGAAGATAGAGGAGCTGATGTTGCTTCTTAAAGGGTATTACAGTGTGTTGCTTCTTAAAAATTTTAACGAAGCTAAAAATTTTAAGAAATTCACAAAAGTTGCTTCTTAAAGGGTATTACATTGTGTACTCGCAGCAGACAGTGTCATCCCATTCTTGTGTAGCTGGTGGAGCTGATGTTGGGACCTCTGATCCGTCTGTTTCTGGCTCTGTGACTCTGGCTGATTTGGATGGCCCTCCTACACGAATCACGATTGGGTAGGTTTGCAAATTTCATTCCCATCTTGGAGTTCATTCCTATGAAATTTCCTTGAATCTAAATTTGCAAATTTCATTCACAACTGCACCTGGTCTATATCCAATCTTTTGTTTCACCAGCCTGTACGTATTCAAATGACTGCTTCAACAAGAAATGCGCAATCCTCAAGGTGATGCAAATGAGTCAAATGACAATCAATATAATCTCATCATCTAAAGTATTCATAGATAAGATATACTTAATTAGAACTAAACTGGCCAAGGAACCAAACGCTTTTGCGCATGCTTAATTGGAATGACCCATATAATCTCAAAAAAGGAATGCACACAAGTCTTCTACTGTGCTGAGAAAGTAGAGAAAGCACCCGAGTATTCTATTGTGAACCGGATGCACCAAAAAGGTCAGCTGCAGTATACAGATTAGCATCTTGCATTGCAGGTCCTAATACATACGACTAACATGTTCAGTCAACTGGAAACAACTGGGAACTGCATGAAAAACCCTACCTCTAAATTTCATAAGGTATCATGCAGAAGTTCAAAATCTTGAAAGTAATGCAGTGTACTGTACAAGACGCAAGGAGAATAGAAATGCCTAAATTCATGTAACTGCTCTTGCTTTTCTCCATTAAATCTTTCCAGTAACATCATCCACCCATGTCATGGTCTACATATAGAACATGGTAAACCGGATAGTTGTGGTACATATAACAGAGAAGTTCGTTGGTTATCAAAACACATTTCATGTGAAAAATAAAATTTATACACTAGTGTTTTAGTAGGTCAGAAATGGTTTGATTAACACTGTTACCTTACCTGACCAGGTTATTTGCCAAGGTCCACCTTGGACACAGACCACACAAGATTAGAATGAATTCTGCAGGGATTTCAGGTGCCAAATGAGGTGCTGAACCGATGTTCCGCAATCCAATGTACCCGAATGTCAATGACTGCCATGAATGGATCCTAGTCATCCAGAGGTGAATATAGCAATTTTGAGATGTCAAGTACATGGATTCTTTTTCATGTGTACATGGATTCTTTTTCATGTGTTGCTAATAAGAACATAAAGGTATAAATATAATATAATACATCAAAATATGGAAGGTGATGACCCTTCGTCCCTTAAATATTGCTGAAGAAACAATTTGAAATCTCAAAAATCCGTTTGAAGTCTTTGGTATATGCTTTACACTCTATGTCATTATGTTGCATGTCTGTCACAGTTCTATAGCTGATCATAGCAGTATTTCATTAGGTAAGAAAAGTGCAGCATTAGTACCACTCAGCAGCTAGAGGGTGGCAGTACTGCAGTTTAACAACTGGAATACGAGTGGAAGTTCCCAACATACCAACCAACTTACATACAACTAGCTATGCAATTCAGTGATCAGCAATACTTGCATTTTATAAATTTAGAAAGGACATCCATGACAAATGGATATAGAATTATACAGAAACCGCCCTGGGTTTAGGGTAGTGGAGGGATTGGTTGTGTGCGTGTGTCAAAGGAACACAAAAATGAGTTCAGCAGGCCAATAAGACAGTGTAAAATAACAATTACAGATCAGCTAATTTTTGAATAATGTTTGAGTTCAGATCATACATGAAATGTATCCCAATCAAACTT
The DNA here is from genome assembly GCA_947561395.2 of Buxus sempervirens. NCBI lineage: Eukaryota > Viridiplantae > Streptophyta > Magnoliopsida > Buxales > Buxaceae > Buxus > Buxus sempervirens. Next base: position 41,231,180 of record OX387190.1, read on the forward strand.
TGGTTGTGAAAAAACTTCATAATCAATGGGCCCATCAATGACCCTATCAACAGATTGTATTCCTTCCAATAGAGATGGTTGGAACCTATTATCCTTTGACGGCAACATTTTATACATTACTAACAACCCAAGAGTAAATATGGCCTGCAGCTTAGTAGAGTCTCCCTGGACTGAGAAGAACAAAAGCATTGAGAGAAGAAACAAGTCTACACAGAACCGCATGATGCACAACACACTATCCATCAACTTCCCATCATTGCCCGCAGGAAACCCACGAACTCTATACACGAATAGAAAGTTATACTTATCGACGACATACCTATACCCAAAATAAACTGCACCAACAGGAACCACAATTGGGGCAAACGAGGTATATATCATGGTCAGGGCAAATATAGTCAGATTAAATGCATAATACTGTGCAAAGTCAAAGGTCTGTTTTGGAATAGGAAAGGTTCTGTTGATTGGATATTCAGAGAGGTCTTGTCCTCGGAGATCAATTCCATTCATTCTAGGACCATTTGAAATACCATTATCACTGATTACTGTGTCAAGCCTTCTTTCATCAATCAAAGGTCTTTGAAGACTATCGACATCCTGAGTATCTAAAGAATATTCTTCGTTCTGCTCTGGGACTAGCTGAAGCATGTCATTCTTCCGAAACTTCCGCAGCATTTTCTTGATCGAAGGGACAGGAGCCAACAGATCAATGGATATCCCAAGGAAAGTGCATGTGATGAGAAATGCGAGAGAAGAGAGGCATGACTTGGACAGGAATGATGCACTCATATAATGCTCGATTCTTTTGCAGTCTTCCCCATCCAAATAACACCGACCCATCCGCAGAATTGCATTCTCTAAAGATGATTCAACCAGGGCCCTCAGGAGTATAAGATTTACCAGGAAGAAACAAACCATCTTCAATAGTGCTGCCCGTTGCTCACCAGATACAGTCAGATGCTGTTCAAACTTAGAGAGATAGGAAAGAGCTGATGGTATTACCAGATACATGCTCACAAATATGAGGACGTTGGGCAGGAATTGGAAAATTAGGCTTGCAGCCCAGCTTGAGCTTTGCACCCAAGCCAACCATGACTGGGCACTATCCATGGCCTCTGCATTGATAATCCTACCAGCACCCTTCAAAGCGCTGATCACAGCAAGAGGAGAACTACAGAACAATAGCATCAATAAAAGGCATGTATTCACAAACAATCTGCGCATTTTTAGGGAGATATTTGTTGAGCCCAAATGCTTCCAGTAAATGTCAGATGCTGATGGGGCACGCTCAACTTTCCATCGGTTCCTCTCTAGCTGCAGCTCCACAACAGAGAAGAACTTCCCAATCCGCCTCTGCTTCTCAGTCCGGAAATCCTGCACTGCCTTATTAGCGGTGTAGACATCCTTAAATATAACGAATGCAATCCCAGCACCCCGTGCTCGACCTTCTCTGTAAGCAGTCAGCTTAGTCTCTAAATCAGCTCTCAAATTTTGCAATCTTTTCAACCTTTCTTCATCAGTACACCCCAAACTAGTGACAGCCTGAACCCAGAGGTCTTTTACTCTCTGAAACAGATGAAGAACCCCGCCCCATAATCCTTCTAAAGAATCCCTTTCATTTTCAAAATTTTCCCCTTCATCTGCTAGAAGTCGAGAATCAATTCTGGCTACCAACCACGAAATATCGTTCCTAACCTCCAACAGTTCCGAGACCAAACCATCCAAGGCGCACAAATCCATCGGTACAATAACCCTATAAACCTTTCCAGGATATCTATGTTGAAAATACTCCTGAAGTGGAGTCTTATCAGCAGCTAATCTCTTAGGGATCCCCTGAACCATAATCGTGAAAATCGAAATCGAGTTCCCATTAGGATCGCTAGGGTTCCCGTATCCGTCCCTAAACCTGGTGATTCTTAAACGTTCTTCGATCGAAGACACACCAAAATGAACCAAAATAACTACAACAATCACAAACAAAAAATGAATCCACAATAAAGGCGAACCTTCTTTAATGTGACTAATGGTGGTCTTTGAGAACTGATCATCCATCACCGCAGTCCCAGCGTACAGATTGAGAGGAAGGATGACAAAGATGGAGAAGACTGCAATCAACAGAAGAACAGCACAGCTTCCGCCCTCAATAAGGAGAAATTGGGCAGCATCGGCTCCACAGTGGCGAGCGATCTCGCGTCCGGTGGCGTGCCAGACCGCAAGGAGCTTCGCGAGGAGGGCAGCGGGGCCCGGCATGCGACGGTGATCACACCGGAGCTTGACGAAGAAGAAAATTAAGAAGCAACAGAGAGCGCCGATGGCGGAGATGTTGAGCAAATACTGAATGTTGCCGAACCAAGCCACTTCCCCGTCTCCGTCGCCCCCATCGCCCGCTGGAGATGGTGGAGGTGATAAAGAATAATTCGCGGCAGCGAGAGATGCCATGCCCAATGACGATTCGGCAAGGTTCACCATCTCGAGAAATTTAGTGGGAAGAGGATTTCCCTTTTAGATTTTCCTCGTTGACGATTACGGTAGACCAGAAGAGACGGACAGATACTTCTCTTCATTTGGAGGAAAACGGAAAAAAATAGAAAAAAACCTAGAATCTGCACAGCAAATTAGGGTTAGGGTTTGGATGTTGTTCGTGGGCGGGCATAACCGTTGTGTTCCATATACAGAAGGGAGACGACGCCGAGCGAATCATTTTGACGTTTGTCCTTGGTTGTGGAACGGGGAACGAAGGAATTCACCTTTTGTTTCCACCAACCAACCGAAAAAAAAAAAAAAAAAAAAGAGGCTTTTTGCATCCATGTCCTTATATTATATTATATTTGCATTTATACCATCTTGTTTTCAATATTTATAATTATATCCCTCTATTTTATATAACCATTTCAATCATACCCCTTACATTAAAGTCCGTTAACTTTTATTATTTAGTTTTATTAAATGACCAAATTAACCTTTGATAAAGTAAAAGTATTTTGCATTTATCCTCTTATATTCTTATAAATGTATTTATGTACTTATATTATTATATTTATTGCATATATACTTTAAATTATTGATATTAATTTGTTTAATTAATAATTTTTCATATGAATTCCACTTAGACCCATATTCATTTGCCTATGTAATAAACTTTTCATCTCATAGAAGGTTAATTTGGTTATTTAATAAAAATAAACAACAAAAACTAATGGAATTTGACATTAGGGATACATCTGCAACAATTATGCTAAATGGAGGGGTATAAATATAAATACTTAAAAAAGTGGATATAGATGCAAATATATCATAATGTAGGGGTATAGATGCAAAAAACCCAAAAAAATAGGGTAATTTACACTTACCTCTCTTGAGGTATGCTATAATTACACTTACCTCTCTTGAGATTTCTGAAATAGCACTTTCCCCCCTTGAGATTTGTGTATGAGTCAAAATAACACTCTTTTATTGAAGTTAAATGATAGTTATGCCTTAGGCCACTAAAATTTTTGTTCTCATCTTTGTGAAGGGGTAATCTTGTCCAGTTAAATTTATTTTACTAACTATCACTACTGTTTTGACGTAAACTTCAATAAAAGTGTGTTATTTTGACCCATACACAAATCTCAAGGGGGGAAGTGTTATTTCAGAAACCTCAAAGAAGGTAAGTGTAATTATAATATACTTCAATGGATGTAAGTGTAATTTACCCAAAAAAAACTCACCTTTTGTGCAGCGGAAGAATGCCGTGAGTTAACTAATCTAACTAATCGACAACACATACATCATCCACTCCCTACCTTTCTACTCATCACAATGAGGTTCATGGGTCGCCAGGCCAATGTTTAGGTCTATTCCAAAAGCTTTTTCACAAGAGGACGGGCCAACCCTCTTCGAGGCCCATAATTCTAAAAGTGCATCTGCAAATCGAAGCCCAATCCATGGCTGCTCGTTCAATTTTAAGATGTCGAGCCTTTTCTTTTGGATGAACATTAAAATAAGAGAAGGAATACAGATACAAAAAGGTCTAAGAACTCAAGCCTTGTTTGCACATTTATCACCGCATGTATCCAATCACATACTTAGAAGGCATGCTGAAATTAAGGGCTTACTTAATTTGGCCAGAACCCATGAAATTAGAGGTGGCAATTGTGACTCGTGACCCGCCAACCCACCCGGTCTTAGGCTAGTTTGGGTTGACTTTTTCAACTAGCGGGTTAATAAACGGGTTGGGTTAGGGTTTGACCCCTCAACCCGAAATGACCCGATTACGATCCGATTATTTTTTTATGTAATAAAAGCTTGGAACATTATACTAACAATAGTTGTGGCTACTCAACCTTTCTTCTTTTAATATAAATAATGACAAAGGATAGAGTGAAAAAAGACTTTCTATATATAAATATTTCAAATTTCTTAGCCTTTACTAATATAAATTGAGGCCTTGATGACAAGTAAAGTCTTTTAAGACTTCAATATAATGTTTTAGTTCTTTTCTTTATGTTATTTTAGTTCTATCTTAATGATTGTTGTGTTATTATGCTTGTTAGGTGTGCTTTGATATTAGAATGAATTAAAAATTTTAATTTTTAGTAATAATTTAAATGGGTTTACGCGGGTTGACGGGTTGGGTTATTCCAACCCGTTTATTAAACGGGTGGGTTCGGGTTAAGGCTTGAGTTGTTAACCCTATACATTAACCCGACCCGAACTCGACCCATTGCCACATCTACATGAAACCCACTAGCCCATGGACATAGAAGCATGGCCCTGCACTATGTGGGGAAACAACATTAACTTGTTAGTATGTGGGTTGACCTTTAGTTCGTTTTGATATTGTTCCTAACTTCAAAAGCAAGTTTAGCCCACATGTCTGTCCAATTCAGATTAGATCCAAATTTTGTGGGCCCAAATCTGAACAGCTTGGCTTGTAAAGTTGTTTGACACCCCGAGATGCTAAGTTACACCAAGGCTGCCAATGGGCTGAGGTCTATCTCACAAAATTAGCTCCCAGCTTTCAGCCCCCCACTTCCAAGCTCAACATATACTTAAAATGGTCCCTCAATGCAGATTTTAGTTACCAGAGCGTAGAGCAAAAGCAAGAGCAAGATTGAGAGCTAGAGCATGAGAGCGTCAATTTCAAAAGTCAGCTATAGTCCAGAGTACCTTTAGAGTGTGCACACAAGACTTGGATTTGATGGTTGATTACAAGATTTCTTGCATGCTAAGCTTACCATATCATAAAATTTTCTGTACTCCTAGAATTGTGAAGAGTTAATATGAGTTATGTATGGTGATTGTAGGGTTGATGATAAAGTGAAAACAAGTAAATAAAAATAGGGAAAAAAAGAAGAACACAATGAAGGCAAAGGTTCATTTGGCTCGTTACAAGACTAGTTGCATGCAAAGATAAGGGTTGAGAAGGTTTAAATATTAAATTAATGCACTCATTTTCTCCCATAACCTCTCCCAAGACATTCCCAATTCTTATTTGATTAGATTTCTATATTAGCTACTTAAAATTAAATTATTAAATACCTATAAGCTCCCTAATTTTAGAGTTAAAATAGGGATAATTAAGACATATAATGATTTAAATAAGCCAAATCATCATTTAGATTTTGAGAGTGCGTTCTTTGAAGTTGTAATTCATGAATTTAGAAGGGATTTGGATAAAGAGTGTCAATTTGTGTATTGAGAGTGAGAGAGCCATTGGTTTTAGATGGATTTGGTAACCAAGATGCAGATACAACGTGTGTAATGATCTATTGAATAGCATTCTCTGGCTTCGCAAGTTCCGCCTCAAATGAGGGTTATTTCATAAATTTGGGTATCTATGGATAGCATTCTCTGACTTTGTAGGTCGAGCCTTAAATAAGGAGTATTTTCATGATTTTGGGTATCTATGGTATAATGCCTAATTTGAAATTAGGGTTTTCTGATAGTTTTTATGTTGAGAGGCTTTTGCTGTTTTCGGCGAAGAAAGGGTTGTGTGCTTTGTAACCCTATTTTCAAAGATCTAATGAAGAAACACCATCATTTGTAGACGTAGGCATCGTTATGCATCGTTCTTGATGTAAATTGCTTGACTTCGTTTATTTTGATTTCCGCTTTGTTTTGCTGTTCGTTTTCTCAACAGTAAAATCCAAAAGTTTAAAGACTTCAGTATTAACAAATTATCTCTAATTCTTTATAATTAATGCTATCTAAAGAATTTAAAAGATTATTATATTCCTTGAATAATTATTGATAACTAATTTCTAATTATATAAGTAGATTAATTCTGAAAACTACGGTTGCTGATATGATGAACTTTGACTTCCATCTATTTTTCCTAGCTTGGAAAACATTAAAATGAACTATAAATAATAAAGAGTCTACAATTTTTTTCATCATCCATGCAAAAATTCTTACCACCCATTAATTGGGTAGGCATTATTATATTATTATAAACTTGTGAACATGTCTGACCCCAGCAAACCATCATCAGTCGGGTAGGTTTGACTGGACCATATGACAATTCGACCTTAACCTAGCCATCCCTGTCACCACCCATCAACCATGGACCCAGCTTCCATGTATACTTTCTAATAAATTGTTATAATTTGACATGGATTAATGGTAACTCTGCGTACCAGTCAATAGGGTGATGAATCTTCTTTGAATAATCCAACATGTAAACTTCACCAAACACATCATCAAATTAAGTTTCCGAATGGGGAGGGAGGTTATCCAGTGAAGTCTGCATCAGATACACGGAGTCCATATATTCCAAGTCAGGGGTCAATGTGACGTAGAAAGGAAGAAATGAAACACAAAAGTCTACAGAGCCATTGTTGACATGCTTTTCTAGAACGTGTATGGTTCCAAAATACTATAGATATATAGCCGCATGCACATAAAGGAAAGAAACATAAATCAATTTATGGGGTAGGCTTTAACCGAGCTTTCCTTGTTGCTTCTTTAATTACATGTTTACTTTTCGCTCAATGAATAAGACTTCTTGAATAAAATGAATGCTGAATCCACGTAAATCTATACTATTAATAAAAAGAAGATGGGGGAGTTTTTCTTCTAGATTTTGGCCCTCCTTTTCTTTTTCCAAACATTGCCTTCTCTAAACAAAACAATCTCTCAGTATTTTAAACTAATTATCTTGGGCTGTTTATCTAAATGGGCCATATTTTCTACGCGTGTAGCGCGTGCAACCCCTAGTATAAGATAAAATAGACAAATAAAAATAGGGCCATGGTAAATTATTTATTCTGTACATGAAAAATGTCTAATTTGTTTCCTTCTTTTTGGGTTGTTGTTTTGGTAATGTCATCTTTCTTTAAAAAAAAAAATTTACAAGTCCTAGTTTCTTATCAAATTACAATTAAGAAAAAAGGGAAAAATGAGACAAATGTGCTTTCAAGGTACCCGTTAGCATCAACCGGTAATATTGACTATAACAATCCAAAGGATGAAATGATGAATCAATCCCTTGAAATATTATCCGGAAACCAAACGAGAGGAGCCCAAGGTACATTTCGGTTCTGATTAATTGAAAACGAACTAGTCGACGATGGGGTCCAGGAGGTGACATCTGGACAGCCTTTATTTGGTGTGGGTAACAGAGTCCAAAAGACTCCAAACTCCAGCCAATTTAGGAGGGAAAGAATTACAAGATTGACCAGCAACAAATCTTTTTGAAGTTTGGGTTCCAATCGATACCAAATGAATACATAAATCTGTGACCAAACTTCTCAGCCAGTGATCTCATCTGGTTCCAACGGTCAAGCAAAAATCAAGTTGGCCTGCCATCTTTGATCCTCTGAAAGGAAAAGCACTCTTTCAAAGTTTCAGTAGCCTCTTCCAAAACCACGAGCAGTTAGATGGGATTGTTAGGCTCCGGAAGTTTTAACCTTTCAAAACAAAGCAACTGATCCACGCAATTAGGAGGGACTGGTTCATTTCATGCTGCAAATCTCCCGAGTTAATTTCTCTGAATTTTCTTCTTTATGTTATAAAATGTCTTGTGCGCTTCTAGCAACACATGACCATGAGAGTTTCAGACTATGTGGATTATATCCTTGAAGGCATCAGCCTGTCATTCCGTTCCCATCAACTGTTGAATAAAAAAATTGGAAAATTAGATAGGTCTTCCCCCTGTTCAAACCTTATCATGCAAGGGAGGAAGAAAGAGAAGGTGGGGCTAAGCATTATTTAAGAGTTTGAATGGGACTTGACAATCTCTCTCTTTCTCTCAAATTTTTTTTACAGCATTAGAATATGGATTAGCCGAGATCTCATCAGGAGACCAAAATTAGGAGAGGTCTTTCACATGGAATTAATGGAAGGACCTGTTGTTGCTTGTTGGGTTTCATGAATCCATTATACTTTAATTGCATGGTTTTCAAACATACAACGAGGAGGGGATTCATGTAGAGAAGTCGCATTCATCGTCCACGCTTGCATTGATCTTACAGCGACGTACATCTAACTCCAAACATTATCCACTTTGCACGTACATCCATGGCCGGGGGAGGCTCATCTAATAATTTCTAAGGTCCAATTGGGTTTGTAACGACTAATTCTTCTGCCTTTCTATTCCAAGTCCATAGGCGTTGGGCATCGTTGTCTCGTACGAGAAATCTTTGTTAGGAATCTGGAAGATCATTGTTATATGCCCGCACTCAGATCAAACTTTTTTTTTGGTCTTTGGATCTAAAAACTAAAGCCAAATCCAAACCCAAACTTATCTGGATGAACTCTTATGAACTTGCAATTAGTTGGAATATAACATAAAAGATTTTTATTGGAATTTGTCTTGTATTGGGAATTCATTATTGTTTCACCTACCATATAAGAGATGAATTTCTCTCACCTTAAAGTTTTAAAGTTGAGACCCCTCCTCTTATGTGTTGTTGGGCTTTCAACAATTCTGAATTCAAATAGGTGTGTCATTATAGTGGGATCAAGTTTGAATTCAACAATGCGATTGTTAATATATAAATATATATATGACTGTATATATCCTCTGACCCATCTCGTCAAATTCAAAAATGTGACTAGATCTCTAATCCCATGCTAGTCTCATCCAGTTTGACATCTTTATTATAATATGTAAGAAAATGACTTGATCATTTGAAGAATATGATGGTTTAGACTTTTTCTTATTATAATATGTAAGAAAGTTTTCCTTGTTAAAAACACTCTAATTGGTCATATGCAGCACGCGTTTCTCTCAAAGTGGACGGATCACCCCAAGCCATCTCCATGGAGCAAGCCAAACCAAAACATTGATCAATGCCAGATGAACTAGACGTGGTCAAATCGGGATACAAAAAGCTCCGCCCAAGCCACAAGGTAACGTAATTTATGAAACAGGGTTTGGGTCAGAACTTGCAACCATTTTCAATAGATTGTGGGAGGTGCCAACAGATTACAGCTTCCCAAGAGAGCGTCATAATTATCAACCTTGGTGGGGCAACCACAAGGCCGCTAGAGATGGCAATGGTTTGATTTTGTGAAAATTGAAATCGAACCGATGTATAAATCTATATTAATTTAATATATAAGGCCAAGAGGTAAGATTAAGGCCCATGTCCAAAATGTCTCTTAGGTTTTCTCATTTTACAGATTTATTATGTCATCTTAGCATAACTAATCGAATTGAATAGCATGAAATTTGAGCTTTTTGCTTTTATGGTGGAGTGTTTTTCAAAGTGGGCCCGTCACTTACAAATTAGTGTTTTGTAACGTGTGCAATCCCTTGTATACTACAAAGTGAAGTTGAATCAAAACCGAATCGATTTTTTTAGTATAAAATTGAAATTGACACGAAATAAATTAATACAAACCCAAAACTGAGGTTTAGTTTCAAAACCGATAAACTGAACCATGTCTAACTGCTGGTCTGACTTAAACATTAAACATGTATATCTACTTAATCGGTTCTATCGGGTTTAGTTTTTTCTTAAAACAGAAACCAAACTAAAACCGAATCCGTTTTGATTAAGGACAACGCAAAACTGATAATTAGGCCGTGACTTTTGTACAGGCTTGAGGCGGAGTGGACATCGATACGTGGCCCTTTATTAGAAGTTGCACATTCAAGTGTCATTTTGTTGCAGAGACGTTCGAAATGGGCCCCCGAGGCGCTGCGATGATTGAGAAAGGACAACGTCCTTAAATCATTGTGGTGGTGGCCCGAGGGGAGGACACCGTCTTGAAAGGTGGTATGTGTCCCCAAGGCGTACGTTAGTCATAAGTATCCATGATGAAAGGCATTTAAAAGACCGGTCCATGAACCATGAGCGAACCGGTCGCAGTAACCAAAGAGGTCAAAAAGTTAGCGCTGAAAAAACAAATAAATAATAGTTCTCCTCTCGCTCTGTTTCTATCTATCTAGTCTCTGTCTGGTTATGTGGGGCCCATGGCATGACCCTTTGCCTTGCTGGCTTTAAGCTCCCCCTTGTTGGTTTTTATGGGGTTTGTCTGCTGAGAGAGACGAGAGTTTCAGTTCGTCCAATCGTCTCAAAGACTGAACGAGATCTCCTTTTCTATTCTTCCATAATCCCCTCCCTTTATACGTTCTCTGTGCTCACCCATTAGGCTATTACCCATAACAGGAAAAGAGGGAAACGAAAAATTAGGGGAAAAGAGAAAGCCTCATCTATTGCTGTCTGATTTGATGGATCTGTAGATCTAGCGCTTTCACAACCACATGGATTGCTCACTCTTTTTCAGATCTTTATGGTTTATAGTTGTTGAACCGAGTGACTGATCATCAACAGGGAAAAGGGGAAAAGCCGAATTTTACGGTGAGGAATTTTTTGTTTCCCTCTTCATTTCCGTGCTTTTTCTTTGCGAAAATATGAAGTTTTTGTGATTGAAGGGTTTTTTGAATTTTTATTTGTGGGTTCATTTCGTTGTGTGAAAATGGAGATGGAATTTAAAGTTTTGATTGGTTTTCGTTATTCTGGGTTTGAATCGCTGACCAAACCCTTGTCTGAGAAAAGTGGAAGAAAAGGCGGATTTGACCTCCTTTTCTTCTAACCTTCCTTGTTGTCTTTGTTATTCTTTCGTTAATTTTTTGGATTATTGGGTTATGGGTTTTCTGATTTAAGCAGAAAGAGCGATGGGATTCGTATTTCAGACCTATCTACTTTCTCGAACCGTGATTTCTTATTGAACGGAACGAAGGGATGGGTTTCTTATTTACATTTGTTTGATATTCTCCGTCGTGATTGTTGTTTTCTCAGTCATCTGCTTTGTTTCCTTTTCTGTCGTTGTGGAATATAAATCTTTTCGTCCTTTGTAGCAGTGGAGGACGGTGTTAGGGTTTTTGAGTTGGGATTCACTGTTGCATCCTTTTTGGATGTGGAGAAATCGGAGGCTGGTGTGGGTGAGATGAGGGATGTTATCAGGTTTGATGAACTTTCTGAGGGCCTGTTGGCGGCCGTCGTCGGATCGTCACGTTCACGCAGGCTCGGATTCTGTGGGCCGGCAAGATGGGCTCCTGTGGTACAAAGACACTGGTCAGCACCTGAATGGTGAGTTCTCGATGGCAGTGGTCCAGGCGAATAATTTACTTGAGGATCAGAGCCAGATTGAATCCGGTCCTTTGAGCTCGCTTGAGTCAGGACCCTATGGCACCTTTGTGGGAATATACGACGGCCATGGCGGACCTGAGACAGCACGGTATATCAACACCCACCTCTTCTGTCACCTCAAAAGTAAGTTGCCTAAAACCCCAGTTTAACTTGAAGAAACAGACTAAATTTTTGCTTTTGTGTTTTTTAGTTCCATTTTCCTTTACAGTTGGCATATAATTTTTGAATGTTGACAAATAGTTATATCCCAAGTAGTTTTAACTTGTTAGTAGGTCTTCTCTTTTGTGAAGTTTTGAAATTAGAGGCATTTAATAGGCCAGTCCGGATTGGAATTTGCAGAGTTTGCTTCGGAACAGCAGTGCATGTCAGTGGATGTTATTCGAAAGGCATTTCAAGCAACAGAAGAGGGTTTTTTGTCCCTTGTTACCAAACAATGGCCGATGAAGCCCCAGATAGCAGCTGTTGGATCTTGCTGTTTGGTCGGGGTGATATGTGGTGGGACTCTTTATGTTGCAAACCTTGGTGATTCTCGTGCTGTTTTGGGTAAGGTTGTTAAGGCAACTGGAGAGGTTTTAGCGGTCCAGTTGTCAGCAGAGCACAATGCAAGCATAGAGGCTGTGAGACAGGAGCTACAATCCTTGCACCCAGATGACTCTCAGATTGTGGTATTGAAGCATAATGTGTGGCGTGTAAAGGGCCTGATACAAGTAAGTTATTTTTTGCTCTTATGATGACATTGATTGTTTTGTCTCTATTAGGTTGATTTTACTTCCCATTGTTGCTTATTTTCTCCTGTTTTCATTTCCAATACTGTTTCTACCAAGCTTTTCATCTTTTATAATGCCAGTTAAAGTGTAAAATGTGCTTAGCAGGCCGTCCAAGTTCTGTGGATTCACCTTCTCTTATTTTATTTGTGGACCAATATCTAGAGAAGTTTCTGTAGAGCTTGTAGCAATTATGTTTGCATATTATAAATATACCTTTGGGCAGTATTAACATTTGGTATTCACAGTTGGTAAATGCGGAAGCAGAATCAATTCACAATGTGTTGAAGTGGAAGTGGAAGAAGCTAATTGTTTGGGCCCAATTTTACCTTCTTTCCCCATTTTTCCTCCGCACTTTCTGTTTTTTCCTCTGCTTCTTATTCATCAAGAAGTGATAGGAATCTCAAGTTTACCTTAACCACTGTATCTTATTTGCAAGGACAATAGTGGTTCGAAGAACCATAACTCCTAAACAGCAAGAAAACTATGAATGCTGTGTGGAGGGATGAAACTTATACAACAATATGAGCCATCCAGATTGATGGCATCAATATTCATCGTTGAAGTTTAGGTTTGGCAAAGTACAACTTTAGTTTCCTTGGGGATTTTCTCATCCAACACGTCTCCAGAACTTCTAGTATGCTCTTACTGTTGGTAGGATGTGAACTTTTAAACTCAGTTTTTAGTTTTTTTATAATCGAATTTTCTTGGAAGATGAAGAAGTGTAATAAAGCTGGGTCTCTAATGCAGGAGATTATAGAAGCCTTCAAATAAAGCCTACAAGTTGTCTCAATAGTTGAATGTTCTTAAATAATTGAAGTATCTGTTTTAACTATTTTATTAATTCCAGCTTAGGAAAGTTATGTAGTTTCCTATTTCAACATTATGAAGTTTTTTAATACCTCTTTAAGGAAACTTTTGTAACCTCTAGAGAAGAGGAACAACTAGATGGTTGAAGAAAAAGAGAATTATTTAGTAAATTAATTGTTCAAGAGGAGAGATTCTATAGGGTACATTTGGATCGTAGGAATTGAAGGGCGAGAATTGGAATTGGGATGTAAGAATTTGTATTCTGGTGTTTGGTTAACTACTTAGGATTCACACATGAAAATTTTAAATCTGAATTCATGCCTAAAACAAGAATTGTAAGTCAGACCAAGGGAGGTGTTTTTTCTAATTCTTGTGTTAAAATTCACGCGCGACTTATATTTCTCAACTCTGGATCTAAACTTCATCCTTGACAAAAAGCCTTTTGTAGCAAGTATCGGCTTCTTCTTCATTCATCGTCTTCGCTTTCCACAAGTGAAAGGCGAAGCTTCAATTGCAAGCTCTAGATCCAAGATCGTATCTGGTTGGACTTGTCGTGCCCTAATCATGTGTGTCAATCAAGGTTCGCCTGCACTACCAGGGTGTGCTTTATGTGTTTGGGGGGATGCGATGAGACATGGAGGCGCCTATGGATACCTTGCTCGCTTACCTTTTATCAACAAATTAGTAGTTGATGGCAAGGATGATGCCAATAGGCGGTCGTTCTTGGTTGTTAGAGCCATCAGTGGGAGGATCTACGTTGCCAGTCGAAGCAGAGAAGGGCTTGTGGACACGATCTTGATAGTGGAGTATTACGATCGGGAGAAGGATGCATCGAGTCCGGATGCGTGGGGAGTAAGATGTTTGGGCTTAGCAAGATGCATTGATTCCGGATGCTTTGTTGAAAAGCCTGAGATATGTTTGGGCTTAGCAAGGTACAAGGCGACGATGATGGGGAGTAAGATGTTGGTGACAGAGTGGTGAAGTTTACGATGCCAAGGTAGATGAGCACAAGAATGGATGAGGATAAGCGTGGTGTTGGGGGAGAGGCCGTTGGTGATAAGGGATTGTAAGCGCTGAACGTACACCTGATGGAGACATGTGGGAAGAGATAGGTTTCCATGTGAGGCTATACAAAGGCCTTTTGCCATGTGAATTTCACGTGTAGTATAATTCTTATGGATGTTTAAATTCATGCAATCCAAACATACGCTTACATTTTTTGCTCAAGGTAAGGGACTACGAGTTTTTTTTTTCTTTCCTTTTTTTATTTTATTTTGGGATGTGTGGATTCCTGCCTTTGGGGTTGTTGTTCTACAATTCTTGGGTCGTTTTTATTGTTGATCTTCTCTCCCTCCCTTCCCCCCCACAAACACATACACACACATCAGCTTGAGAATTTTAATTGAAGATTAGAACAAAATATTGGAACATTTCTACCATCATGATTACAAGAAGTGGGGTGCCTTATAGTGTTGAAGGAGACAATACTAGCAAATCATAAGCTGATCAAACACTTGTGATATTGGAGATGTTGTAGAAAATTGAAGCCAAACTCGATGCTTGGACGGATGATCAATACATATTTCAGACATCAGCACAGTTAAAGAGCAGTTCCAAGCATCCAATATAATCTGGCATAACCACATTCCATCAAAGGTAGCATTCTTTATGCGGACAGCAGCACTTGACAAGATTCTAACAGTCAATCACTCAAAGAATAGAGGCTCACTTTGCTAGGAAATGGAGGAATCTGTCAATCACATTCTATTACATTGCAAAGTGGCCAGCATCCTATTGAACTTGATTACTTTAAGGTGTGGAGTCTTGTGGGCCCTTCTGGATGCGGTTAATCAAGCTTTAATAGATTGGGATGGAAAAGGAACAAAGGCAAGAGGAATTTGTTATGGATGACATGCCCAGCAGCAATTATTTGGGTACTATGGGGCGAAAGAGACCTTAGGATTTTCATAGGAGAAGCTCAAACAGTGGTTAAATTGAATCAAGTAGTACTACGCCTTATATTCAGTTGGTCTTCGCCCTTCCAATTTTCTCAAATGTATATATAGAGGATTTTTTTGAATTGTAATTTTTTCTTGGAGCTTTAACGGTGGTGCCGTAAACAGCACTGTAGGTTAGAGTATTATTACTTTTTATTTTAAGAGGGTTTGTTGTTACAATTTTCATGTACATCCCCTCTTGTTATAATATTCTCTTTCTAGAATATCATACTTACCTATCCAAAAAAAAGGGCGGATGATCAAAACAAGCGTCTTCATAGCCAACAAAAGGATCTTTAAACTTCATACAACACACTAGTTCCTTATGCAAGCCAATGTTTGATTCAAAGCATAAGGTATACACCGATGGTGATTTGTAAGTATTAATTGCATTACTTACAATTGCAATCTGATCAGCCAAGGACTGAAAGTTTTCACTCGTATCGACCCAAAAACGAGCTTGGGGATAGTAGCAATTATGACTATGTGATTGCAACACCTAAGAGGAACAAGAGGGTTCCTAACTGAGCCTTTAATGATCACCAAGAAGGCAGATTTGACCATGTGCCAGGTCGTTTTGACTAGTTACACATTGATGTCTCTTGTCATTCCAACTTGGTAGATAGGTTGATTCCTATAGAAGCTTGTAACATGCTTCTTGGAAGGATAAGGCGGCTTGATAGAGGAGCTTAGGGTACATTTGGTATGGCTTCTGGATTATATTTGGATTTTTAAAATCAAGATTGTCAATGCTGATTGTTAGAATCTAAAATCTTGTTTGGATCCTTTGGATTTTAGCATTTTGTTTAAGTAGGACCCACCATCATTAATAGCTGCTTAGTATTTGTGTTGAGGTTGGTCCACCACTTTTAACTATCAGATCTCCATGTTTAAGTGGGACCTACTACAATTAATAGCGCTTTAGTACTTGTATTCAAGTGGACCCATCACTTTTAACTATCAAATTTATAGAAATCATAAAAAGTAAGTTGTGGTTTTTGGATTGATTTTAACATCAGATTTTAAAATCCAACTTTCAAAAACCTTACCAAACAACTTTGTGTCGTTTGGTAGGGTTTCTGGATTCTACTAGAATCCAAAAACCAAGGTCCATTAAGTTGTTTAGTAGGGTTTTTGAAAGTTGGATTTTAAAATCAGATGTTAAAATTTGCTCAAAAACCACAATCCACTTTTTATGGGTTTTTATAGATTTTGATAGTTAAAAGTGGTAGGCCCACTTGAAAACAAGTACCAAAGAGTTATTAATAGTGGTGTGTCCCACTTAAACAAGGGGATTTTAATAGTTAAAAGTGGTGGGCCCACATGGACACAAGTACTAAGTAGTTATTAATGGTAGTGGGTCCCATTTAAATAAGTTGTTAAAATCCAAAGTATTCAAACAATTAACATTGACAATCTTGATTTTCAAAATCCAAATTATAATCCGGAATCCACAATTCAGAAGCTATACGAAACAGCCCCTTAGTGGATCTTGGTTTTTGGATTCTACCAGAAAAAAACAATACTTGAGCATTTATATGTTCAACAAGAAAAAAATTACATTGAAGCCGTCAAAGTTGCCAAGATAGAACATAAAGCAAGGATTGAATAAGTGACTGTTGAAATTTGAAGCTGACTAAAAGGAATGGAGGTTGATGTTCATGCTCTTTTTCCAAATTGTATAGTAGGCGCCCTGCTCTTTTTGCTTATAGAGTTTGAAGATATCACGTCGGATGAGTTGCCACAGACTCTCACCCTTGAGGGATATCCAGCATGTGATTGACTTAATCCTTGGTGCAACTTTCCTGACTTACTGACATATAGAATGAGTCCAACTGAGCATGCAGAGTTGCAAAAACAAGTTTTAAGACATTGAAATCTGGTTTCTTAAGGAGAACATGAGCATGTTTGCAGGTACTAATACTTTTTACACCAAAGAAAGATGGGATTTGGTTCATGTGTGTTGATAGCAGGGTGATAAACAGATCACAATCAAAGATCGCTTTTATATACCGTGGTTGAATGACATGTTGGATATGTTTCATGTTGCATTGGTCTTTTTGAAGATTATCCTAAGGAGCGAGGATCATCAAATTAATATTTTTTGATGTGATGAGCGGAGGTCGGCATTTAAGACTAAGGAAAGGCGATGTGAGTTGTTATTGATGCCTTTTTGCCTCACTAACACAATAGCAACTTTCATGAGGGATGACCCAAATATTAAAGCCATTCTTAGGAAAGTTCCTTGCATACTTCAATGATAATGTACAGTGGGAAATAGGCAACTGCCTCACTATATCACCTGTCTAATGGTCAAACTCCTGATGAACTTCTTTCTATATGAAATTTGTTTTAGCATTTGCTAGTTCTAGAGATTTCTTTGCAAATTATTGCATTGGAAAGCTATATAGATATGGGTGTTCATGGGGACTTTTTAATTCCAAGGGTATCAAACACAAAATGAAAGTTGATAAAAAGTGAATCAATGTTTTAAGGTATGGTTCTGGGTTCAGGCTATCTGAACCAGAAGTGACTTCTGGACACCCGTAAGAGTTATACTAGCCAATGGAGATTGTAGCATTTCTGCAAGCATGAGCTATGTTTCAAGCAAGTATATGACTTTTCCAAGTTACCCTGGTTTCTCAAGATCCTCAAATTTTCTATAGATATTTTGAACATGTATTATTTTAGATGCGTGCCTCAGTTTTTGAAATATATGAATAATGATGATCCAGAATTATCTTTATTGTAGGATTCGGCTTGGTTTTTGCATTCTATTCAAAGTGTGCAGATAATTTCATCTATTTGCCGACCAAAGATTTACATGAGGCTGAGCTTTACTGAAACATGCTTTTTCATCTTCATTTTCCTTTGGTTCTTGTCTCTCTCTTCCTTTTCCTTTTCCATTTTTTGTGGTAGGGTGGTGCTATTATTATCCTGTGCTTTTGTTTTGTGTTCTTGAGTACCGGTTTTTACTCATGTAAGGTTTCTGTTTTTTGTTATTTGTTGCCATGTTGCTATCTTATGCATTCCTTTTGACTGATTGCTTCATTCTGTAACATCTTCTATTGGAGTCATGGTATTCAAAGGGTTCTGGTCTGCTGGGTTTCTTCTAGATTCTGGCATTAAAGAGTTTCAGCATCATCATCTCCCCACATTTTGGTTCCTATATCAGACCTCAAAATACATTGTCCTGCTGGATCTGGCTAAGAAGAAGATTTTATGGTTCTTTGTTTTTCAGTGTCCAAATCTAGTCTGCATATGACAAGATACTAACAATGGACCATTTGAAGAGTAGGAGATGGCATTTGGCAAATAGATGCAGCATATGCAAAGAAGAGGAAGAGAACGTAGCTCATCTACTTTTGCACTGTTCAGGCGCTACTCGGCTTTGGGGTTCTATTCTCCAACGATTTAAGGTAGAATGGACCCATCCAAAAGAGCTTAAACATGCTTTAGAAGCTTGGGGGTGGAAGAAAGGGAAATCTTGTGGTGATATTTGTTGGAATGTGGCCCCTGCAGCAATAGCATGGGTAATTTGGGGCGAAAGGAATAGAAGAATATTTAGGAACTTGGAGAGAAATAATCAATTGCTTGAGAGGGCTGTTTTGGGTTTGATGCACAGCTGGTTGACTGGGCAAGTAGTGGGATCTAATATATCTATTGAGGAATTTCTGTTATGTAACAACTTCTATGATCTAGGAGGGGGATGTTCTGGTTGATGTTCGTAGTCCTTGGGTTCTAGTCTTTGAGTCTATGTATTGACTTATTTAGAACCTAGGCGTGGGTACACTATTTGTGTACCGTGTTTGCTGTTTCCTTCATATATATCATTTCCATCTTTTTACTGATAAAAAAAAAAAAAATCTAGTCTGCATATGCATAAACATCTACTGTTGGCTGTGCTAGTTAGTTAGCATGTTGGTTTGTGGGAGCATGATTTCAAGCAAGTTGGGAAATTGAACCCATATTCCACATACAATTGCTTAACCAGCCACACTGGCCAATTTTTTTTGGTCCTATTTATTTTGTTATTCAATTCTGGATGATTTCTTTGTGGCTAGAGGATGCTTGGAAAGGACTCTAGTTTAGAAGGATTTACAGCTATTTATGCCTGAGATCGAATTTCACTAGTTGTCGCAATGTGTTCTCCGTAAGGTCTCTCTAGTATCTTGTTATTTGCTCATCTCAGTTCCTTGTCTATTTTAACAGCATGCAATGTTCTCAATGCTTTTTTTCCCCTCGTTTATTTTGATGGGGCATATGTGTTATGGGCTTGGATTAAATGCACTTGTTGATGGATAGATATCTTTTTCAAAGCCAGAATTTCTTTCATATGGCTGAGGATATTTAGTGGTCACATTAAACTCTTTTTCAATAAAATTTAGAAAGTTGCTGTTTAATGGTCAAATTAAACTGTCTTTCTATAAAATATAGAAAGTCGTAAACAATATAAATCGAGGAGCAATTTAACAGAGAGCTATAGTTGGAAGTGATAAAGCTAATCTGGATAAAAAAAACCTGGGAATGTGGCATGTGATGGGAAAAGCAAGGTTGATGCTTTTCACTTTCAGCTATTGAGATCTCCAGGACATCAATATGTCAGATGAAAGATTCTACGTTGCGCACAAAGAAATATGCCAATTGATATTTCCTGAGTAGTTATTGCTAAGGATGTTGACTTAATGTTTCTGGTGGGTATGAAACATTGCAATTTGTTTAGAGGTGATTTGGTTATCTATTATAGTATTTCTTTCTCATTGCTACCATTTTTACCAACTTCTGCATCATTGTTTTGAACTGACATGATGGAATGGAATGTGATTATACGATTTGTTACTGAGGTCTCTTCTGTACCCTTATAGGTAGGGTGCTTGGTTCGGTTAAAACCAAAGAACCAACAGACCCAAACCAACTTTGGGTCAGTTTGGGTTTCAAAGCCTATGAGTCAGTTTTGGTTCTAAAATCCGGAAAATATATTAATTTTGGTTTGGTTTGGTTTAATTCATGGGTTTGTTAACCCAATCTCCTTATTTTGTTTATGCAAATTGTACAGATATTTTCTAATATGATGTGTGAAAGCAAAAATATTAATTCTTTAACAATGTGTCTTTTTGCATGTTTGTTTAAGCATGTGCGCACACACATTTATGTATGTGATACGTACTCATATATATGTATGTATTTAGGTATGTAAGGATATGCTACAACATGAAAGTTTTTATTGTGACAATTATGTTTTCTGATTTCAGAAATCTTGTTCTTGCAGATTTCTAGATCTATCGGTGATGTGTATTTAAAGAAGGCAGAGTTTAACAGGGAGCCTCTGTATTCCAAATTTCGCCTTCGTGAACCTTTTAGAAGACCAATATTGAGTGCTGAACCTGCAATTTCGGTACAGCAACTGCAGCCGCAGGATCAGTTTATCATATTTGCATCTGATGGGCTTTGGGAGCACCTCAGCAATCAGGAAGCAGTTGATATGGTTCAGAATAATCCACGTGGGGTAAGATACTCTCCTTTGTAAAAGCTGTTTCTTTCCCTCCATGAATTTCTTATTTTAGCTAGAAAGTTACCAACTCGGCTTACCAAGTTATGTATGCGATCTCCCATCTCAAAATTTTGGGGAGTTTAAAAAAGAGAATTTCATCTGCTTCTCTTCATTCAGGGAAGTGCTCGGAGGCTTGTAAAAGCTGCACTACAAGAAGCAGCAAAGAAAAGAGAAATGAGGTACTCGGATTTGAAGAAGATTGATCGTGGGGTTCGACGGCATTTCCATGATGACATTACGGTCATTGTTGTGTTTCTTGATTCAAATCTTGTGAGCAGGGCTAGCACGGTCAAGGGTCCTACTCTGTCTTTGAAAGGTGGCGGGCTCAATCTATCTCCAAGCACCCTTGCCCCTTGAGCAGCCGCAACACATGAGCAAAACACTTGGATGAGGGTAAGCGGGTCAGGTGCTCTGATGTACTAGTATGGAATAGATCACCCGTGTGAATACGAGGGTCATATCCAAGAGACGAGAGGATCAGGCCGTAAAGGGGTTTAATGTACACTGTAACATTTAACTGGCGAACAGCTACTTGATATGGAGCTTCTGAGCCAGAGAGAAAATTCGGGGAAGAAAGCTTCAAGGTAGACTGTTAAAATTATTTCCTTGTTAACGGCTCTTTCTTTCCACTTAATTCATTTTTCTCCATTTCTGTGTCCGTCTTTTGGCTTTTGTAAATTGCGTCAGATAACACTTCTTTTCAATTAATTTTCCGCTTCCATTTGCCTGCTTAACAACGGTAACAAAATACCTTTTTGAGTAGCAGTTTTCCTGTTACACTCTTCGAAACTATGCTTTTAATGGGTGTTAAAAGAAATGTTCAGATGAGGCTTCTGAACATAAAAGGGGAAGATGGGCAAGTCAAATCTTCGACCCGGCTCAGTTTTAAACCTGGAGTGTATGTGAAACTAAAGGGTTAGTGGTTTTTAAGTACATTTGAGATTTTTTTTTTAATCCTAATTCAATTTTTCGACTTTTATTTATTTATAAATATTTGTGCTAGTATTATTGAAAAATAAGTGAAAGAAATGTATCTCCAAAGATCAATGAATGTGCATATTACTAACAAGTTAGAAAATAAAGTATTGAATTTACAGAAGTTTGGGCTTGGAGTTGATTATTAGGCTGGAAAGCCAACAGGCAACAGTGGCTGGGGCTGGGTATGCATGTTGTTGTGAAGCCCAGAACCACATGATAGTCTCAAGTCTGAATTGGTAAACCTCACGACCAATCAACTATAGACCTGGCGCGGAGTCAAAGCAGAGTAAAATAAACTGGGGTTAACAAAGATCGCTTGATTCACCTTTCGTTTGTAAGGTAAGAGGAAGATCAGTTTCATTACAGCATCAATGTGATTTGTGCAGAGCCGATGCTTAATCAAATCTATTAAGCTGCCCTCGTTGCAGTCATACTTGATTTGGGGGTTGGATTCCAAAAACTGACCGTAATTCCAGACCAGAGTCGCAGAGCGATGGACTTGTACTAGCGCACGGTAATAGAGGATAGAGGGCAGGGGGAGAACTGAGGAGTGAGAAGAACGCTTTTTCTTTTTCATCTTCGAGTTGGCAGCGCATATTCACGCCACCCCATAAGAGACCTCACCGGTCCAGTCGCTCAAAAGTCTTTTTTTAGGGTTTTTTCTTTTTACCCTAACGGAGGCACCATTCTCCATGCTCCCAAACTGACGAAAGGTTTTCCTTCTTACTTGGCGGAGATAGCAAGGGACAATCCGCCCCCAAGAAAATTAAAAAAAAAAACAGTTTTTGCAAAACCTTACATTGTATTTGTAAATCACACAATAGATCCCCATCATCTGTTTGTGTGCAGAATGCGGATCACATTGGAAGCTTGTATATCTCTCCCGTCTTTACCTTTTGATTTCGTTCAGAGAGGGGGATATTAGGAAGTTCGCAATACTTTCTAATTTTATCAGAGAAAGAAAGGAATTAAGAACAGTAAAATGTAAAGTTAGGAGCCTCTGTGTCACAAGCGACCCAAATCTATGCTCTGAATCTTTACATTACAGCCTCTTAAAAGAAGGATCTTTTGAAAGAGCGAGAGAACCAATAACATGAAAAAGACAAAGGATATTTATCGTCGTTGACGACCCAGTACTTAGTAGTTAGTACTGAAGCCCCGCTGAATCAACATATTTCTCTACTTTCTCAACCAAGGCAAACCAACGAACCTCGAGGCTCATGGCCTCGTCTCTTTCACTATTATTATTTAATCATTATTTGAAAACAATCCATTACCCATAAGCCAAAACAAAACTTCCTTCAGTTGTCGATTCTCACAACCTTTTTACCATCTTTGACTCCTGTTTAGTCTCTACTCTCTACAGACCTCTCCCCTCTCACTCCCAACCTGAAAAATCTCTGATACGTTTAGGACTTAAGGAGTATCTCTGCATTTCACAAGCAAATCACCCTCGCTTTCTCAACTTGCTGCCTCCCTACCACCCTTGTTTACTGCTTTGCCTTCCCTCTCTCATTCTCAACGACCCAACAACACAAGACAAAGCATCGCATCTCCTCTCTTGCCACTGCCACCATTTCAACCCCTTTGATCCACCTCTGTCTCTCCCTCCCCTTTTCTCTCTAAGCTTTGCTGAAAGTAGCAAAATCTCTAGTTTGACCATTTGTTTATCTTAAAAGCTTTCCTGTAACCTGCTCACCCTTTCCCGGAACTTTTGCTGAAACTGCAGCTCCGTTTTGCTGATTGGATATCTACATTAATCTTTTCTGTTCAGGAAATGAGATGGGTCACTGTGTTTCTACTCCCAACATTACTTTCCCCGTTCTGTTTTTCTAAAACCTCCATTAAACCATAGAAACCACTTAGCAGAACCCGGACTGTGTTTTATTAGAGAGAGACGCGGAAAAGGATGAGTATCTCTAAAGCCACCTTCCTTGTTCTCTCAAACATCAGCTAATATACAAACCAAAGTGTGATAACCTTAGCACAGAAAGAAATGGGGGGTTGTGCTGCGTCCAAGCTAGAGGAAGAAGCTGAAGTGGTGACAATCTGCAAAGAGCGGAAACGCCTACTGAAATCAGCAGTGGACCGTCGATACGCACTTGCTGAAGCGCATTGTAGGTACTGCCACTCTCTTTACGCCGTTGCAGGGGCTATAAGTCTGTTTGTTGCGCGGCACTCCTCTCCATCTTCGCCCTACCTCATCACCTTCCCTCCTCCTTGCGCTTCCTCTTCCCCCACTGAAAACGTGTTCTCGAATCCGATGTTCCTCCAGCAGAAACCTTCGGAATCGATCCAAGAAGTTGTTTCCTGTCAGTCTTCTGATTCTTCAGTTTCTTCGGACTCTTCAGAGGTGGAGGAGGCAGAGAGAATGGCTGTAGAAGAAGAAGAGACTTGTAAGTACTTCTATACGGGAATGCCGCCAACAATGCCGTCACCGCAGAGAGATTTTGGTTGGGACTTCTTCAATCCCTTTGATGGAGTGACAACGGAGGTGATTTCTGGGTTCAGCCGAACTTCTGATGATGACTTGAGGGTGGTGAGGGAGGAGGAAGGGATTCCAGAACTAGAAGAGGAAGAGGAAGAGGAAGTAAAGAAAGGAGAAAAGGTGGTGACGTTTCCAGAGGGTAATAACGAGGAGCATCAGGAATGTGCTGTTGAAGTTGTGAAGTCAGTCAGTAGTGTTGATGTGAGCCGGGAGGGGCAGAAGGGGCTAACAGTGATTGATACGGCCATGAGAGGAAAGGAGCTGCTGGAAGCATTGAAGGATGTTGAGGACCATTTTATCAGGGCCTATGATTCAGGCAAGGATGTGTCTAGGATGTTGGAGGCCAACCGGGTTCATCTGCAATCTGGTTTGGAAGAAATAAAAGGTGGGTCATTTCATATTTAGGCTCTGAATCACTCATTTTCTGCTGCTATCCCTTTTATAGATTCAGCATGACTTAGAATGATTGTTTAGTTCTGTTTCTCTTGAAATGTCCTTTGAGCTGTTTTCACGCCTGACGCTGCTTCATTTCTATTTTTTGGTTTTCTTTCTTTGTGGGAAAAATATCAAATATTTTTCATTTTCTTTTATCTGTCCCATAAGTTATGGCAGACACCAAGCTTCCAGGATTCGTCTCTCAGTTTTCAACTAACTGATAGGATCATAGGCTGGTAATGGGTCTTCTTCTGCGTACTGCACTTGCTATGTTGAGTCTCTAAAGATTAGCAAACTGGTCTGAAT
Organism: Buxus sempervirens; assembly: GCA_947561395.2. Taxonomy (NCBI): domain Eukaryota; kingdom Viridiplantae; phylum Streptophyta; class Magnoliopsida; order Buxales; family Buxaceae; genus Buxus; species Buxus sempervirens. The sequence goes on from OX387190.1 coordinate 41,256,094, forward strand.
ATACTTTTTCTGTAGTTTGCCTTTGGTAATGTACATTTCCTGTAGCAATCACTTATCCATTCCTTATAAATGCAGAAAATTCTACAAAACTCATCCAAGCTATCACATGGCACCGGTCCACTTCATCTCAATCTTCATCCACTAAGAATTTTCTTGCATCCAGCTCCAAGGGTTCTTCTGCAGCATGGATAGAATTCAAGAATGATCTATTCGATGACTATGGGGGAATGGAATCAGGAAGCCATTCATTGACTCTAGAGAGGCTGTATGCTTGGGAGAAAAAGCTTTATAAAGAAGTGAAGGTAAATTATCAGCCACCCACAACCTGCAAATACAGTTTATTTTCATGGTTCTTCTCAGCTGCAAAGACTTTCCTGCACCTTTTTGGAATTGTTGCCTGAAATGGATTTTCTATTTTTGTGGATTCTTTTTTATCTCTCTGAGGGGAATTATTTCATGTTAAAAAAGAGGAGCCCTTGTATAAGAACTATAGGTCTACTAGGATATAATTGTGAACTGCCTATGGATTTTCTGTGATATTTCTGAATTAAGGCCATTCTGTCCATCAGGTGGACCTCATCTTCTATATTCATTCATAAATAAGGTTATTGGAATCAGGGTAGCAGCATCCTAGGGTAGGATCTTTAAAGGCTTGTGAGCTTGAATATTGGTGATTGGTGAGACTCCAAGTTTGTGCAGCATCTTCTCTATCAGCTTTTCAAATGATCCCCTAATTGCTTTAATTTAAAAATCTTTACCTAAACCAAAATTTCATCAAATCCACACTTCGCAACAAAAGAAAAAATTGAGTCTGGTTTCATTTATTCATCATATTGGCTGCTATTTAGGCTGGAGACCACATAAGAAGAATCTATGAGCGAAAATGTGCACGACTGACAAACAAGGATGCCAGGGGAGATGATCTGCATTCCGTCGATAAAACCAGAGCTACTGTAAGAGAATTATATACCAGGATCTTGGTTGCCATCCGAAGTGCAGAGTCAATATCAAAAAAAATTCAAAAACTTAGAGATGAAGAGCTAAAGCCACAACTTATTGAGCTGCTACAAGGGTAAGAATTCAAATGACAAACTCTGTATGATGGCTGAGTTCTCCCAGTTTTATGTTTGATTTTGGGGCTTTCTTCTCTTTCTCTCAATTGTGCAGCCTAATGAGAACCTGGAAGATTATGTTGGAATCCCATGAGACCCAGAACAAGTTAATGTTTGAAGTGAAATCTTTTACCTGTCCAGCTTATGGAAAGTTCTGCAATGACTCTCATCGGCTTGCTACACTCCAACTGGAAGCTGAGCTTCAGAATTGGCATGCATGCTTTACCGGATACCTTGCTGCACAAAAAACCTATGTCGAGGCTCTGGGTGGATGGCTATCCAAGTTCGTTTTTCCTGAAGTTGAGTTCTATTCAAGGGGAGTGCCTTTGGTTCCATCATATCAAGCTGGCATACCTCCATTAGTTGTGATCTGTCATGACTGGTTAACCTTTCTGGATAAATTGCCTGATAAAGCAGTCACATTTGCCATGAAAAGCTTTGGGAAGGATGTCAAAGCATTATGGATTCAGCAAGGGGAGGAGCAGAAGCAGAAGAGGAAAGTTGATGGCCTTGCTAAAGAACTTGACAGGAGGTTTCTTGCATTTCAGAGAGAAGAGAGCAGGATTCTTGAATCAAATCTTTCACAACAAAGATCAGAGCCAGATGTGGGGCACCGAGTTGAGTACTTGACAGAACGGAAGGACCTGTTAGATATGTTCAGGCAGAAGCTGGATGGAGAGAAAACAAAACACCACAATTGCATGCAAGAAACTCAACGTATCACTTTAAATGGATTTCAGACAGGGTTTTCCTCAATTTTTGAGTCCCTGACAGAATTCTCAAAATCTTCTCTAAAGATGTACAATGAGCTTGTGACATACAATGAGAAGGCAAAAAGTTGGAACCCTTCCTGCATAGAAGGGTCTCAATTTGAAGCAGATAGCCAGCCAAATGGGAAACTTGACAAGGATTTGAGATCCTGATGCCCAAGGATTCTGGTAATTTTTTAGTGAATTGTATATTCAACCGTGTCGAAGTAACTCGCTGAGACACAATGAATTATGGCAGGCTCTTAAAATTTGCCCAACTGTGCATTGTCAGTTTCAATGTTTTTTGTTTGAAAAATTTTGTTGTGGGACTTGTGTCCTGATTTCCAACATCGCTTTAGCTAAAAAGTTGGATGAGGTCCAGCAGACGGTCTTGGAAGAAGTGGGCACCTGGCCACTGGAAAATTGTATAGAGCAAGCGGGCAATTTTCGCTAGAAATATTTGTTTTGTGTGTAGAAAAGAATAGATTTGCTGATTGACTTGCTGACAGAATTGAATATGCCATTATTCTCCCAGTCTTAAAAGAGTCTCACTTCTATCTGTGCTCAGTGCATTGATTCATTAAATGAGAATTCTGGGAGCAGATGCAAAATTTTAACACAGCTCCTGCAATTGCCAGTCAAGGTCATTATCTTTGATGGATCTTATCAATAAAGTCATTTGACAAGTAAGACTACATAGTTTCTTTGGGTACTGTAATTTTTCCTCTTGTTAGTTCGAGTAATGAACTTGTCTAGTCCCAAAAAATGGAACAATGCACTTAGCACAGATAAGTATGTGCCTAACCAGTGGAAGGTGATAGCTCGCTTCAGTTTATGGTTACTATAATTTGGTGTTGTTTTGGTTTCACCAGAAAAACAAATTCACCAAATTGGTTTGGTTAAGAATCTGTTAGAATATTTCCCCTTCAAAATTTTTCTTTACTTTTTTTGGGCTTTTGAGCCATTCGGTTTTTGGTTGAACCATCAGATTGTAGTTCTTAAGTCATCGATTCAGCCAATTCAACTGACCGTTCTAGTCTGCTAATGAGAACATGGTATTAGCTTTACCACCATCGATGGATTAACACTAAACAAACAAAAATTGATGGGTTCAATTCCAATTTAGTATTGCTTTTATGTATTCAAGTGTCAGATCCTAATGAATCTGGGAGGGATCTATTTTTCACCTTGTTCCCCTAATTGAAACTTGGAAGCTCTTGTAGGCTGCGTAGACAGAGACACACACATAAGACAAATGAATAGGCTTACCAAACAAAAAGAACAGAGTATACAACATATTGAGCCCGTTGACTCGGTTCCTCAAGAAGGAATTGGAGGAGCGTCTTCTTCCCAGACTCCAAAGAAACCAAAGATTTCAGAATCCGGCCAGAATTATTCAAACCCCACAACCCCATATCACTGCATATTACAAGAGAGGTAAAGTTAATGAGGATGAACAAAAAATTCACGCAATAATCTGGCCTCGTTCGAATTTGTATCCTCACTTAATTCTCTCAAAACGTTACTATCGAAGTCGATGTCGATACTGTTACTCTCCAGGCACCTCAAGCTTGCGCTCTGGATGGAGAAGCTATCCATCTCTACTTGAAACCTTTGAAGTCCCACGCCGTCTATGCTCACGAAACTCTGTGAACTATCATGCTCTGTTAATGATCCATGAGACCCTCTAACCGATCTAGAAGGCCGCCTTGCAGGTTGTTTGTAAATTACATCTTGTACTGAATAATAAAGAGCCTGCTGTAGTTCTTGCCACACCTGAGTCATTGTGGGGCGCTGTTTTGGTATCTTTACCACGCATCTCAGACCCAGTTGCCCCATCTTAAGCATCACTTCCATGTTACATGGCTCTAGCAGTAGATTGGCATCTAAGATCTCCTCAACATTGCCTTGCTCTAAGCTAGTCCTTGACTGCAGTGCAAGAAAAAATTCTACTTCAATTCTTGTTTAATGTTAATGCATATGATCTATCATCATCTGAAAAGGTGTTGATGGGTTTGGTACTTACCCACTCAATGATATTGTAATTAGAATCACGTTTAGTTATATTGACTGCAGGTCTAGCAGTGACTAGTTGCAGAAGGATGACTCCAAAGCTATATACATCACTGAATGGACTAAGATGAAAGCTAGAACAGTAAGCTGGGTCTAGATACCCTGGAGTCCCTTTGATCTGGGTGCTCACATGAGATGCATCCCCAACAGGTCCTGATTTTACTAGCCCAAAATCTGAAACCTTGGCCTCAAATCCCTCCCCTATTAAGATGTTACTGGGTTTGATATCCCGGTGAATTATGCTCGGTACGACATCTTCGTGTAGATGAGCTAGCCCTGTTCAACCATCCAACACCAGCTCCAAATAAGCTTATCAACTATAAAAACCAATGGTGGCTGATGGGACATGAGAAAACCAACCTTCAGCTGCTCCGACGGCAAGGTTTACTCTCTGCAACCATGTCAATGTCCTCCTCCTCCTTCCTGTGGCATTTCAGAGATAAGGATTATGGTGATTGTTTAATTTGGTGCAATTAAGAAAGACCACTGATGAGATTCTGGCAAATTAAAACTCACCAATTAGATGTTCAAGTAGAGAACCATTGGGAACATACTCGTAAACCAATATTTTTGCTCCTTTTACTCCTGCTCCCAAGACAAATAATCTGATTAAGGAGAATGGCTTTAATGAAGTTAAAAAAAGAATTCATACATGTAATACTATAGCCCAATGCTATCACATTATTCTGTAAAATCTGATGGCTGTCCCATGCAATCCATTTCAATTTGACAGCCAAAACTGATCTAAATATGAAGAGTTTTTCCATGATTACTTATACTAGGATTGTCTATTATACTTTAACCATTAACCAAGTTATTGAGCTCGATCACAGTGGTTCACGGTTATTCCTTACCGCCTTCTTCACAATAACCCACCATGCGCACTAGGTTCCTGTGCCTTACTCTGGACAGTAGTAGTACTTCTGCATAAAGAAGAGCATACTAATTAGTGTACGTTTCAGGAAAAGGAAACCAAAATAATTAAGGAACCACTTATCTTTCCAGAAAGAAATTCCGCTAATTAATGGTTACCGTTTCTGAATTCTTCAACACTCTGATAAGAATCAGCATGGGCCTTCTTGATCGCAAGTGTTCCTTCCACTTCAAAAATCCCTTTATATACGTTCCCAAAAGCACCAGAACCCACCAAGCGATCTTGGCTGAAATTCTGAGTGGCCTTCGACAGTTCTTCCAACTGGAAGCGCCTCAACATAATTTTCTCACCTCTCGGACCTTATATTTTGCTCACACAAGTCAAGATCAAGATCGAAATCATCATCACAGATGTTTAGGAGATGGGAAATCAGTAAAGGACGTAGAATTAAGTGGATTTTATATAAGCACCATCTGAGGCTTACCTTTTAACGTCTTAATTTGCCTGAATTTTTTGAAGACTCGTCTCCAGACACAAAAATAGAGCAGCAGGGCAACCCCCAGGATGGCTAGAATGCCGACTGCGAGAACTCCCCATATGAATGCTCGGGAGAGGCCCGTCTTGCGAACAAGTGATGGAGGAGGCATTAACGAAGGTGAAGCGGCAGAAGAGTTTCTATTTGCCATTATACTCTAAAACGGTCCTGCGGAAGAATGAGAGGAAGATCTTATGAAAATCTCTTACCTGAAGCGGCAGAAGAGTTTCCATTTGCCATGAGTGTGTGTGTGAGAGACAGAGATAGAAAGAGAGAGAGAGACGAGAGGATGAGGATATGGTGTTCGTTCATTAAATATTTGCTAGTTTGCCGGCAAACGAAGAATGCAAAGAATCATTTTCAGTAAAACATATGTCTAAATTTCAGGACTTGGTCTCGTCTCCTCTGTTTGGACGGCACATAAGCTATAATTTGAAGATAAAGACCTCCATTACGATAACATTAGAATATCTGAAGCAAGAATGAGGACAAAGAGTCTACGATTAATTATTCCAACAAAAGTGATGGATGAGTTTTATGATTTAAATGGTGGAGTATGGTGGAGTGAGGCCTAACCGTGCCAAAAGAAGTCACATTGTCGTGTTTCTTTCTATCGACTCTAATTAGTCTGCATCTGTTAAACAAACATCTGCAACTTAAATTTCTTTTGATAAAGCGAGGCTGAGCGTCGTTTTGTAGTCAAATTCTCTCAAATTCTGGATTCCTAAGACGCGGTCTTACTTGAACAAGTAAAAGCAGAGAAGTATAAAATGTGGTAATGGTATAGCGGAGTCACCCACCCCGACAAATCTGTTGACACACCTGAACACTGTTCGGTCCCAAAATGTCACTGAGGATAAAAATCTGTTTGGGTTTGCTTGTTTACTTGGAAGTTTACTTAGGTCGCGCTTCGGATTGCTAGTGCTTATGGATAAGTGTGATATCCCGATCCCACATTGGAAACCGATGAATATCCGGTATGGTATAAGAGTCAGGGAGAACACTCTAACTAGCAAGGTGCCTTTTGAGGACAAAACCGTGTGGGCTTAGGCCCAAAGCGGATAATACCTCGTTGGGTTGGGTGTGTCATTGAAGAAGAAAGAAGTACATATTTTTAACAAAAATATTGCTGTAGTGATTTGAAGGAAGGATGGAGTTGACAACTTCAATTGACAAGCATCACCAAAGTGCTCCATATCTGTTTCACCCAGTCAGGTCCATGTTACAAGAGATTTGGACCCTTTAATATTAGGGTCTAACACATTTGAGCTCATAGTGCAGGAACCCAATTCTATTTGGGGGAGATAATGGGCTTCTTTGATCTTCGGCCTGATCATCTGTGGACGCCGCAACTTGGGGTTCTGCTAGAAGATAATAGATGACCTTAGAAAACTGTTTACAGATATGGATCACGGACAAAACAGTTCTGCAAGACTGCAACAGTGCCAACAAAGCTAACAGCCTTTTTGCTTTTTTTGTCATTATTACTATAATTACTCAAAAACCCCAAACATTCTCTGAAAGACCCATACATCCCAAATCCGAACTGTGATTGGACCGTGATTCATTGACACGGTGGTAGCTTTGTAATTCCGAGTAAGTGCAAACAAAACATCGAAACTGCCACTAGGCAAAGTTCTGCAGTTACGGACTGCTTGTTGTCGTGCACGAAACGCGTGTTTAGGGAAACAGCCATTCTGTTCCTTCCCGAACCAGACGTTACGCGATTTGGCACTCGTCCATCCAAACCCTAACCAATCCGTGACCAAAGCGACACAACCAAGTCCCACGCTCTCCTCTTCAATCTTCTGTTTTTTTTCTTTTCTTTTTTTTTTATTTCTTCCTTTTTTTATACTTCCTTCTTTACGATACGCCATGGTGCGTAGTACGCACACAAAAAAACAACTGCTCTGCGATGCTGGTTTCGGTCTTCTTCGCCCTCTTCCTCCCCTGCGTCGGCATGGGCACGGTGTTCGTCGTCTATCTTTGTATATTATGGTACGCAGCCACCAGGAACGCCATCGAGATGGGGTTTCCGGGGAAGCCAATACCGGGGAAGGGATTGTCGGCGTCGGAGCTGGAGAAGCTGCCTAAAGCCAGCGGGAATGAGTTAATGGGAATGGAGTGCTCAGTGTGCCTCGATGAGATCGAGGCGCACCAAGCCGTGCGGTTGATTCCGGGATGTAACCATGGATTCCATCTGGAATGCGCAGATAAGTGGCTGTCCAAGAATCGGATCTGTCCTGTTTGTAGGGCGATTCTCGAGGGCGAGATCTTAAATCCTGTCTCTAGTGACAATCCATGTTAGGTTTTTGTTGGCTGGATTTTTATTATTAAGTTTTTTTTTTAATTATTAGGCTTGATCCACATAATATCGATCCTCTTCTGCAAAATAGAGAGTTCAAAAATGGAAGGTAAATTGATGGTCTGACGACTCTTTGTTGGGAAAATCGAGCTCCGACGGAACGAGATCATACGAAATTCCCATGGCGGTTTCTGAGATTATTTAGAAAATAATGTTCTGCGGGCAACTTCACCACTCACGACGGGAGAGTTTGCCAGAGAGGGAAAGATTACCTTATAAGTTATAAGCCGACCAAGACCTCTTTGTTTCTGTGGTTTTACCCGAAGAATCATTAACCGGGCCATTGTCAATTTGTCATAGCCCAATGCCTTGAGAGTTGAGGCGATGATGAGGAGGTCGGTTCATTTAAACCCGGTTGGGAAGGTGAACACCCACGCTGGGGGCCTCCCTGTTTCTAAGCCTCAAACACAAGTTTGGCTTTGGCTATTTTTCCTTTTTTCCAATTTTCTTCTTTCTTCTACTTTTCTTATGGTCCCATGCAAGATAAAAAAAAATTTATTTTTATTTAAAAATTACAGGAAAGAAACGCCTCATACCATACGAGATAAAAATAAAAATAAGTAAAATAAACATATAACAATAAGATATATCTTTATCTTTACTACTATAAAAAGCATGAAGGGCCTTGTGGTTTGTCCATTTTTACTTTCTAGAAATATCCCGTCCTTAACCATATTTCCTCTTATTTTCAAACTACTTGGGCACCGGTCCACTACTAAAAGTTGTACCAACGACCCTCTTCTCTTCCAACCGGTATCTCCTTTCAAACTTCCAGATAGTTGTCAAAATATCTTATTACTAAACGTCATGCTCCAAATGATATCTCCAAACTTTACCTCCTTTCAAATGTATAAATAAAAAGTTTCAATTTATCTTCTTCATGTCACAAATCTCCAATCGAACATGTCATATAATGCAAATCTCCAAAGAGAAGTGAAGAACCACTGGTTAGTTTCTTTTTTCCTTTTTTTTTTTTTCATGTCATTTATCTCTCGATTGGTATCCTAATGAATGATGATATGTATTTGTTTCAAAAGGTGTTGGCATCTTATCTCTTACATATTTAATTCATTTTTATCTAATCATTGTTCTTTATTTTTTTATTAATGTCACTTATCTTTTGATCACTATGTTAATCTTTGATCATATGTGTTTCACGTTTCAAATAGTGTTTGCATGTTATCTTTATCTTACGTATTTAATTCATCTTTATCTTATCATGAAATACATATTAGGATAATTTATAGTAGCCATCAATGGAAACTTTAAAGAAAATTCTACATAATAGAAGAATTAATAGGAACGAATATCCTTATCTCTCTACTAAAAACATGTTTCAGCTCCTTCTAATTAATAGGTATCATCATAATTAAAAAATTTTATATAACTAATTGATTGATTTTCTTAGTCATTGTCTTTTGCTTTATTTTTTTTCAATAAAATTCATTTTGGTAGGTATAGATAATTTTGAAATTCTATATCATAGAACCTGGGTAAATATAGTTAAGGCTTGTCTAATTCCATAGGATTTTCATACATTCACAGCTAGAAAATTTAAAAAATAAATGTAATTTCCAGATTATTAATTATTTAAAAATAATTAAAATTATTTTAAATTAAAATACTTTTAATTTAAACAATATTTAGATAAATATAACTATATTTTAAAAAACGAAATATCTATATTTTATTAAAATATTGACAACTATATTCTAGTATATAATAAGATAATTAAAAATATGAAGGGAAATTGGACAGAATCATATTTTTGAAATTAATATTTAATATTGGACTATCGATATCAATATCAATATTTTATTAAAATATAGGTATAGATAACTATAGTTTAATCTCTAAACCTAGGCATAATAAATAAATATAAAAAACAAAATATTATTTTTTAAAGAAGTAATTATGACTTTATTAAAAATAAAATTTTATATAATTGCTCATGTAAGGAAAATACAAGGGATCATCATTATCTTTCATCTCGTTTGCTTATTATTTTTGTCTTTTAATCTAAATAAAATTCCCACGTACATATTTACTAGTTTAATAAAAAAAAATATAGAAAAAAATTATGTTCGTGATAAATACATAAAAAAAATATTAAACATAAACATATATTATACAAAATATATGTTAATAAAAAATAATAATACTTTTTAAAATAATTGATAAAGGTATCATTTTACGGTTTACAAAATACTTCTTCCAAAAATGCCCTTAAAAAAACTTGTAAACCACTTATAATAAATCGTGATTACAAAAGTTTTGTACCCTTTTAAAGGTATCTTCGAGAAAAATTGTTTGTAAACAGTGAAAAATGATACTTTTTGTCAATTATTTTAAACATGTATCACTATTGTTTAAATAACGATAACGAGAATTGGATCACTGAATTATTATTATTTTTTTAAAAAAGCACCCCTTAAAACCTATTTTCCTAATAAAGAATGCTAGGATTTTGGTGGCAGAGTGATAAAGCATTCAAGGGGAGACGAGATTTAACGCGTGGACTTAAATGTATTAGTGAAAATGGTTATGTTGAAAGTGTAATTTAATTCAACCAATTTTCTCATGTATAATGTATTTAGAAGTTGCATAAGTGCTGGCTTTGATTCGAATTAATTTGGGCATTTAGACGTCCCATATTCATTTCAAGTCACCTAATTGATTACCCAACCAATAAGGAGTCAAATTTTGGTGTCCATTTAAAAATAACTAAATAGGCGGTGACAGTTCTTAAAATAATAAAATAATCAATTTTAATGGCATTTTTTGTTGTTGTAAAAATTGTAGTACAATTTGTGTAAATATAAACATTATTAATCAAAATAGTTTTTTGTATATTATTTTAAATTTGTTTTTTCCTTTAAATAAACGGGCCAACGGGTCTTACACGGCACGACCCAAAAGAGCCCGTGGCACAACAGGCACGGCCCAGACGTTGCGTCTACGTCCCTTTTTTGTTTTGTTTTTTGTGTTGGGTTTCATTTGCTGACGTACGTGCAGGTTGGACTCTTCGTTTCTTCGTTTTGAAATTTGAATCGAACGCCTTCTTATATGAGAGTAAAGAAAAAGGAAAAAGAAAATGGGAAAATTACATTTACACCACCTGAGTTTTAACGCACGGACACTTAAACCCCCTGTGTTTTGAAAGTGATCACTAACACCTCTCTAGTTTTGTGAAATGTACACATAGCACCCCTGTCGTTAGCTTCCTCCTAACGCTGTTAACAAATTTATAAAAAAAGACCAAATTACCCTTTTAAATAATAGAAGAAAGGAAAAAAAGAAGGGGCATTTGGGAAAGTGTGCGAACCCAGGTTTGTCTTCACTATGTTGTAAGCGGGGTGAAGCCTTTTCTTTCTCCAAACGACAGCTTCGTTGAATGAAGAAACCCAACGCCCTCTTTTTTTTTCCTTTCTTCTATTATTTATAAGGGTAATTTGGTCATATTTTTATAAATTTGTTAACAGCTTTAGGAGGAAATTAACGGCAGGGGTGTTATGTGTACATTTCATAAAACTAGAGGGATGTTAGTGATCACTTTCAAAATACAAGGGTTTAAGTGTCCACGTACTTAAACCCGGGGGGTCTAAGGTTATGGCTACGGATGTGTAAATTCCCGTGAGAAGCTTGCGGATGTGTTTGGACCCTGAAACAGCCACCCATTCAAAAGTGGAGCCCCCGGAAGCCGACGGTAATAAGGTCGAAGGTTATGGCTACGACATCGCATGCACTCTCACACCGCAGACGCGAGAAGGGAAAAGGATGCTGGCTTGTTGGAGAGTCAGTGCTTCCATGAGTTCCATCTCCGATCTCACACCCAGTGGGTTGTGTTGCAGGGCAGGTACGCTGCATAACCATGGCGACGACAAGAAGAAAAAGAAGAAAGTGGTTGTTGTTGGCTCTGGCTGGTCTGGTCTAGGCGCTGCTCACCACCTCTCCATACAGGTCCTCTCTCCCTCCCTCCCTCCCTCTCTCTCTCTCTCGTGATCTTGGACCGTGAAAGCCTATTTATTTTGTTTTGTTTTTTTGTTTTCCTAACGATCGATCTCTGAATTTTCCTTCGGGGATTTTGTTTTCAGGGTTTTGATGTTACCGTTATTCATTCCTATGATTCCTCCGACGATGAAACCACATTTGGGTGTTTTGATGACGTTGGAATCAGGGGTAACAATCCATAACATCTACACGGGCTTTTCTGTTTACACTCCTTGGAATTCAGAGTTTGCCTTATAGATGAATGTTTCTAAAGAATTAGCTGCAAATCATATCTATTCGATTGTGAAAACAAAGAATACAAAAAACTATGACAAACTATTCAAAGACACAATGAAAAAAAAGAATTCGTGATGTTTTTAGTGTCAGCCTTACTGGATTGCATTGTAATAACAGAAATAGGAAAGTGGCATGGCAAGAAATAATACATTTGGGATATTAGGCTTTGATTTTCACTATAGCTGTAGCTTTAATCCGATTAATCACTTAGGAAGTGCATCTTTCTGTGTTCAATCATGAGGTATGATGGGCATGCTTACCTTTGATTATGATGCTCAAAAGTGGCAAAGGAGAAGAGTAAGTTAAGAATAAAGTTTTCTTGGATCCTCTTTCTGCATCTACATTTTAGCTTCCGATATCTTCAATTTGGTTTCATATTATTTTTCTGGGTCTCTATTTTGAAGTCAATTCTGTACCATTTCTGTTTTGATCAGGTTTCTGGTATCCCTACCAGAATATATTTTCTCTCGTTGATGAGTTGGGTATCAGACCTTTCACTTCCTGGAAAACTTCTGCACAATATTCCCAAGAAGGTGTAGAGGTAATTTATATGAACCTGCCTGTTAGCACTTGCGCCTCTAATGGAAGTTCTGGAATTCAAAACTTTTGCTAAATGGATATGTTCTTTGTAATTTTCACAAGAAGGTTAAATGCTGATCTTAGCTGGGGAACTTTTTGGTAGGAATTAAGTCAGTTAACTAAACAGACTCAAGCCAACTGTCATAGCTTGTCCTTAATACGCTTTCCAATAGCCAGTAACAAATGATGTGACTGTGTTGTTATACTTTGGATACGCTTATTATATATTTATTCTGTGTAGTTGCTCCTTATAGCGGTTCTAAACTTCTATTTTAGTTGGCTCAGTTTCGATTCAGTCCTATTGTTGGGAAAATAATGTCCTAGTTATCCAGGAACGTATCCTGCAGGTAGCAGCAGAGCAATTTCATCTGTTATTAATTGCCACATTGTCTAAAATCATGTTGCAGTCAGATATTTTACTGAGGTTGAAAAATTAAAACTGTACAGGTTGAATTTCCTATTTTCCAAGATCTACCTCGATTGCCAACTCCATTAGGGCCATTCTTTTACCCTCAAGTATGTTTTTCGGAACCCAGGTGCAGTTTTCTTTTGTCTTCTAGCAAGAAATTGCTTTTTATTTTGACGACATTACATTATTCTATATTCCATTATGTAGTTCCGTCATCTTTCATTTGTGGATCGAGTGTCTTCACTTCCTCTAATGGCTGCAGGTATAGTCTCTTGTATTTTATCTGCAATCTGGACACAGTCACATAAGAGTAACAATTTTACATAGCCCTGTAGATTCAACACTATGAATCTTACACTATGTGGTGTGGACTAGGACCAGTTGCCTTGGAACCTGAAAGGGAAAATTACTGTGAATTTTGCTTGTCTTTGATTTTTTTTTTCTTTTTTTTTTTTTTTGCTGATTCCTTTATTATAGCTGGTTACATTTGTCTTCTTTTATGCTAGCTCTATACTAGTTCAACTCAAGTTGTTCTGTTTTTTAAATTGAGCATCCAATGCATACCCCCGATAAAGGATATTTTTGTAGCTTAATTGACCCCAATCCAGGTACATTTTTGAGTTTACTGCCAGGATATTGGTTCATGAAAGTTACTTAAATACCCACACAAGGTCCTTATGTGCACCTTTATGGCTTTAGTTCATTTGAACACCATATATGGTAAATAATCTTTATATACACATACATATCATGCATGTACCTTTGTATCTATAAATGTTTAAGTACCATATGGCAGTGTGCTAGTTAAGTAGCTTTCAAAGAATTTTAAGAGTTAGTTTCATTTTCCAGGCACGAAATAAATTTTATAAATTACAATAAGATATGAAATCTATAAGGCAACGGGAAAGGAATTCTAACACTATCTACTGTCGACCAACATATACTGTAACCTTATCAACAGTTTATTGTAATTGCTTTTAACTTTTAGTACACCATTTTCATAAAAGATTCATTATTATTTGCATTTACAATCTCTTGGAGCTTCCATTCTTGGCACCCATGTATTGCCTCAGACCGTGACACCATGCGTTATTGCTCTGTAGTAATTGACTTCGACAACACTGACACTGCGTGGAGAAAATACGATTCAAGTAAAGAGATTCTTGCAGCATTCTTATTTTGAATGATAAGTTATCAGTCCCTGAATAATTGAATGAACATGAAAGGTATTGATCTTATAGAGAACATTCAACTGGCAGTGACTGCAAGGGAGCTTCTTAGACAGTTTGGCTGCTCAGAAAAACTTTATTGAGATATTTTCAATCCAATGCTTCAAGTGGGCTTATTTGCTCCAGCGGAGCAATGTAGTGCAGCTGCAACATTGGGAATGATTTACTATTTTATCCTAGCTCACCAGGTTTGGAGTTGTGTTCCCATGAAATTGTACGAAGTCATCTTGTCATCCTTTTGTATTCTTCTTTCTTTAGATCCTACTCTTTTGAACCTTTAGATTCTTTGATGTTGGTGGATTATGCAGAATGATTTTGATGTTGTCTGGTGCCGAGGGTCAATTAAAGAAAAAATTTTCTAGCCATGGATGGACTCCATGAGAGAGAAAGGTTGCAAATTTGTGGAGGGAATAAAGGTCACCGATTTTTCACTGAATGAGGAAACAGGAGTTATCACAGAAGTTGTTTGTGGAACAGAGAAGTACAAGGCTGATGCTGTTGTCTTGGCTGTTGGAATCTCCTCACTTCAACAAATTGTTAAGAGAAGGTGCGCTATAATTGTATCTCTTTAAATCACTTTGAATTAGGTTCTTTTTAAGTGGGAACTTTTGCAAAGGTGAATGTTTGTTAGTCCACTACAGAGGAACAACATCAATGTGTCTCCTTTAACCAAAATAACAGAATGCACTCCAGTCCCCGTTTTTCTCTTTGAATATGCTCAGTTTTCCCTCCACATAAGCAGTTGGGACAAACCACACAGATTTGGCTGGTTTTTGCCATTTATATAATTTGTGAGCATTTATTTAAACCTTCAAATCTTTCCTGGTCTTGTTATCCTGTTTAACTAGGTGTTGGATTCTGTGTAGTTCAGCGCTACGTTCAAGGGAGGAGTTTCTGAGAGTTTTGAACTTGGCTGGCATTGATTTACTCACTGTTAAGTTGCGACTTGACAGGAAGGTGCATTTGATGATAAATTCCTTCTTATCTTGAGGAATGCTTGAAACCATCGCTTAAATTTATTGTGACTGGACCTTGGCAATATATAGATTGTACAAGGGAAATTCTTGGCCAAAATCCACCTAACTTGAAAATCTTCTTGGAAGCTTGTCAATCAAGTTGTCCGATAATGTCTTCTGCACTGGAGAATGAGAAATTGTTCTGTTTAGTCATGTGATTGGTTCGATTTTGGCACAGAAGTTTTTCTTGTTGAAAACAATCAGATGGGGATCTCTGTCATGTTGCCCCTGTGCGATGTCTGTAGAAGTAACAGGGACTGAGAGGATGGGTTTTTTGGTATTAAATAGTCTTCCATTCCTATATTCTTATACTACTTTTGTGCTTTATACTTAATTCCACATATAATCAGGTTAACATTCCAAAGGCAAGCAATGCTTGCTTTGGTTTCAATGATTCAAGTGGGTGGACTTTCTTTGACTTAAACGCAATTCATGACGACTATAAAGATGATGCAGTAACAGTCTTAGAGGCTGACTTTGTAAGTCTTCCATCCTTGTCTAGTTAAGAGATGATTTTGGCAAAAAATTATCTTTAATGACTTCGATTCTTACATCAATTTGTCATTTGCCTTTTTTTTCCTGTGTTTCTTCCTTGTAGTATCATGCCAACCAGTTATTGCCACTAAAGGATAAGCAGATAGCTGCGAAAGTCTTGTCTTACCTTTCATTGTTCATTAAGGACTTCAAGTATGCTACTGTGGTTGAGAAAGAAGTTGGAAAATATCCAAAACTGCTGACTCAATTTTTTCCTGGTAACATCCGAATTGGTTGTTCTTTGTTATTAAGATTTTTCTGAGTTCCAAATAAGTTGACTTTGTGTGCAATAATCTGACGAAAGCATTTCATATCCAGAACATGGGAATACTTTTATGTCGTTGTCAGGGTTATTTGAATATTTGTAGTTGATTTCAACCCATGCCATGGTAAGGACACGAGTTATCAGTTCAAATCCAATAAGGGGCTTTGGCTTTTCATCACAAGACCCTTTAGTAGTGAAGAGATTTTTTTTTTAACCCTCGATTTTGCGAATCACAGAAATCAATTTTGTAAAGATCCTTGGGTAAGAGCAAACTTTGTTAGCTAATGTTTCTCCATGTTTCTGATTGTTCTGTCATGCTGCGAAGGCATCGTGTTTTGTTTAATGCAATGATTTGAAGTGGATGTCCTGATAATCTTTGTCATTTTAAGCTACTTGTTTATTTGCAGACATGAAAAAGTTAATGATTTGATTCATTAACTTACTTTTTCCCATGCAAAGGTTCGTACAAATACATGATGTGTGGATCTACTACCTTCCCAAACTTGTTCATGGCAGGAGACTGGATAATAACACGACACGGATCATGGTCACAGGTCATTAGTCCAAATTCATTTTCTCACACTTATTAAGCTTTGTGCAATTATTTTATCGCGGAGGCGAAAAATGAAAATCTTGTTTCATGTTTTCCTAAATAGGAGAAATCTTATGTCACGGGACTTGAAGCAGCAAACAGGGTGGTGGATTGCCTTGAGGAGGGAAAGTTTGCCAAAATAATACATGTGGAGGATGATGAACTGCATGTTGAAGCTCTTCGAAGCCTCAACAGAAACATAAATGAGATAAGAGCCCAACTTCCATGGTCTGATTATTTTCTTCTGTAATGCATCTACTTGTTTTGCTTCGCCCATGGATCAATTGTACGTTATTTTGAGATGGCAGGTTGTTATGTAATTGATTATATTTATTTGGCATCTCTTGTGGATTCCCTGGTTAGCCATTGTAGGTTTGCTAGTCGACTTTGCAATCCAGTTTTAGACCCGTTGGCTGTCCTATGTGGATCACTCAAGACTCACGAGCTTTTTGGAATGGTTTTCTGGACGGATGACTGATGGAATTTTCCGGGCCTCCCATTTTTGGCAGTTAGGATAACCCCTTTATCTGAGGTGGCGGGAGAATAATTCTCATTGTTGGATGTTGGATTATATCAGCCATGTTGCTGTAGTTGCAAGTATCATACGATATCCCTTTTATATGAGCCTGAAATGCCCTTTAACTTTTTACTTTTATCCGTTTTTGTTTTCCAATTAGTTGTTTACACTTATCTAATTTGATAATGACCTATAAACTAAAAGAAGTTCAGTACATATTCATCCATTTTATGGGTTAAAAAGGCATCGTAAATATGGCCTGGGTACGAGTGTGTTTTGGTTGGCATGTCATGGATGTTAATTCCTGTCAAGTATCGACCGAATTTGAACAATTGGAACCTTTAGCAGCTTCAGCTTAGCTCGTGGAGTTATAAATTTAGATCGAATGTTGTTTGTCACATGTTTAATCTCGTAGGCTGTGTCTGGAGCCTTGGATTTAGGGAGAAAAGAAAAGAAAGTTAGAAAGGAAAAGAAAAAGAAAAATATATTTTAGTAAGATGATGGGTTGAGGTGGTAGTGACGGGCGACAGTGAGTGGTGGTGTTGGCGAGCGATGGTGGCAGCAGCTAGTGGTGACGGTGGGAGATAGTGGTGGTGGTGATGGGCGATGGTGGCGGTGGGTGGTGGTGATGGGTGGTGGTGACAGGTGATGGTAGATAATGGTCGTGGTGGGTGGTGGTGGGTTGTAGTGATGGTGGGTGGGTGGTGTAAATAGTGATAAGTGATGGTGAATTTTCTTTTCTTTCAAAATTCTTATATTTTTTGAGAGAATTTTTTACATTAAAGAGAAAGATGGAGAGAAAATCTCATTTTCCTTCGTCTAAACCAAACAAGAAAAGAGTGCGTAGGTGTAAAGTGTGGGTGTGTGCGGAGATCTTTAAATTAGAAGATTGGTCCCAAATATGAATGGATGACATTAGCTACCCAGGAGATGATACGAAATCCGAGAGGATAACATCAATTCTTTTGGTACTTTAAACTGACGTTTATGTTGCTCACTCACTCGCCCTGTGAGGTTGGTAATCAGTCGGGTTGGGATTGATCCAGTCATATCATAATCATAAAATTAATAAAAGATGATATATATTTTTATATATTGATTTACATAAAATAATATTTTTAATGCATTAAAGAAGGGTTTATGTTAAACCGTAGTTTGCTCTTTACCCAAGTTCGGCAACATCAAACCCTTAAGGTTCTGTTTGGAACCTTGGATTTGGGGAGAAAAGAAAAGAAAGCTAAAAAGGAAAAGAAAAGAAGAGAAAAGAAAAGAAAAATACTGATTTTCTTTTCTTTTCAGATATTTGAATGAGATGAGAAATGAGAAGAAAAAAATATATATTTTAGTAAAGATGATGGGTTGGGATGGTGGGCGGTAGTGCCGAGTGGCAGTGGGTGATGGTGGCAGTGGGTGGTGGACGGGGGTGGCGGCTGGTGGTGGTGGCGGTTGTTGGTGGTGGTGGTGGTGGGTGATGGTTGGCGGTGGCAAGAGATGATGGTGGTGGTGGGCTGTGGTGGCAAATGGTGGTGGTAGTGGGTGATGGCTTATGGTGGTGGTAGATGGTACTAGTGGTGGGATGGGTGGGTAGTGTGAATAGTGATAAGTGATGATGAATTTTCTTTTCTTTCAAAATTCCTATCTTTTTGGAGAGAATTTTTTACATTAGAGAGAAAGAGGGAGAGAAAATCTCATTTTCTTTCACCTAAACCAAACAAGAGAAAAGAAAATTTTACCATTTTTTTTTCTTTTCTTTCCAAATCCAAGATTCCAAATACAGTCTAACCATTAACGAAAAGTGAAACACGTCATCCATTTAACCGGCCGTGTGTGGTTTTTGAATCACGTGAGTATGATGAACAGTATGCCTGAGCCCGCCTGTTGAAGAGAAAATGGACGGGTGAGAGAAGATGCCGTTGTCAGAACAACCTTTTTCCAACAACGCCTTGAAGTTCCTTCCAAGAAACATGCGTGTCAGCATCTGAGACACCAATCGAAACGTGTTGCGACCTGATAACGGCACGCATTCTTGCCTCTTCAAACATCCAATAAAAGTGCAGCAGCGATGATGGGATTTCGGACGAGACAGTCTCTGCTTTTGGGCGTTTTTAACTTCCATACGGCACTGTTTCTGGACACGTAACCCCCCGTGGTCCTTCGGTCGTTGCGCATCCATATATGCGGTGGGGCCCATCCGTGTTTTTGAATTATTGAGGAAAACCAACAACTTCAAGTACATCCCGTTTTGCGCGACACCTGTCCTCAAACTTTAACGCGTGTCCCGTCCTTTTAGGTTTTTAGTTTGATTTGGACAAGAATTTCTCCGTCTGCCTTGTCCTACCATTTCTGCACCGATGCCCGATATCTCACCAGCATAATAAACATCTTGAAATCGAAATCGCTCCAAGATCTGTTAATTGGTCCAACGGTCAAATATATGTCCACGTAAATAGGTGAAATTTATCTGTACGCAACCTCCACCGTTATACTAGTAAATATTCTTGCATGGGGACCAGCTAATATAATCTCACCAGCAGCAACAGCAGATGTCAAGAGCTTTTCATTTATTTAGAGAAACTTTAACTCACCAACAGCTCATTAAAGCCAATGTTGAAATTAAATTAACCAATTAATCAATGTATGATAACACATATGATGCTTGCAATGACAGATTATAGATTGAATTATGCACATCTTCTTGCCTTTTTCTTGAATTGTTGTAAGCGACCAAGAGACTCAGATCCTCTCCAACAGCTCCTCGACAACCTTTTGGAGACTTGAGAGCCCTTTACTCCTTTAATTCTTAATTCCTCTGCAAACTGGGATTTCAAAATATATCAAAAACTAAAATTATTGAAAGATTTAATAATCTCAAACGCATTAATTTGACCGGCTCATCATGGAATCCTATTTCTTACGAGAGACGGAGAAATGCTTCGAGAGAAGCACTGGATAGATTCATATAAAAACACGTGGGAATTAGGAGTGGGCATCGTCTACAGCGAGCTGTAAACAGCTCCTCACATGTATGGTGTGGGGCCCCCCAAATGAATGGTGGGGCCCCCACAGAATGTGAGGGGCTGTTTACAGCCCCGCTGTAGAGGATGAACGCTCGGGAATTAGTTATGTAATGAAAGTCTCCAAAACTCCTTATTTTAATATATCCAAGTGTACAAGTAACTGAAAAGAGGGAAAAAAAAAACGAAAGAAAACATGTTTTTATTAATTTTTTTTTTCAGTTTTTTAATTTTTTTCCAAGGAATTTTATACTTTCAAACTTGTTGCTAAGAAATTTTATTTTGAGTGAAAAAAATAAAACAATAATGTTTGCTTTTTGGTTAAAATGGAGTTTATTAATTTAATGATGTGCCCGCATAGCAATATTAGTTGCATCCATGATGAGGCATTACAAATCACGAGGAGGTCGATCGAAGGGAGTCAACTTCAATTAACCAGTATATATCCAACACGGATCTTGGACACGTTGGAAGTTGTTGCTAATGGGATGACGTCAGAAGATCAAGTTGAATAGTTATCCACGCCGCACACGTCACGCAGCTTGGTATCGATGGCGTTCCCTTCGCTTTGTAAATTTTGATTCGGTGGAGAATCCTCGCCATCTCATCTACCACCTTTGGTTTTTTTCAGTAATCAGTAAGGAAGTAACACGTGGATATAGAATTTAGAGAATATCGAATTACAAGTTTAAGGTTCCTCACACCACCTGTTTAAGGAAAAAAAGTCGAAAAAAATGGAATAAAATTGTCTGTCGGTGAGATACTATCACGTAGAATATATCATGGTTAGTGTTTTTTATATTATTTTAAATATTTTTAAGTATAATTCATATAATAAAACATTAGTCATGAGATACTGCGTATGATAATATCTCACGGTTGCACAAGGGAGAATTCCAAGAAGTCCGAAAAAAGCGATGCTGAGAGGTTCTTTGCACTTCTTTGGTTCCCGAATTGGGCTTACTGTGGTATCAATGAGCTAGGTAGGGCTAGTGCAGTTTCATCGTCAGTACATATAGAGAGTACACGATAGTTTTCTCTCGAAATGAAGTAAATTAAATAAATATAGGGTTAGTGCAGTTTCATCATCATGTATGTCTATGCATGATGAATTTATGATGATGACATGTCCATGTATGATGGAATGCATGGGTCATGTCAGAAAGCAACAAGGAATATAAGCGTCGGAAAGATGGCAAACGGAGCTCTTATAGCGGAAAGAGAGAGAAAGAGAGAGAGAGAGAGATGAGGAAGGAGTTGAAGGAGATATGTTTGGAGAACAAGAAGAGCAGCGCAGATGATTTATTGGTGTGGGACGCTGATTCAAAGAAACCCTCTAGCTCTCGATTTTCGTTTCTCTTCGCCTCCAAAGACCGTGATTTTCTGCTCTCTCCAACAGGAAACCAGGTTCTCTCTCTCATCTCTCTTCTGGTGATCGAAAGGAAAATCTCCAGCTTGCACCATGTTAGAGAGTTGTTTTTTTTTTTTGATAGAGATGTTAGAGAGTTGTTGGATAACACACTTTATTTTTGTTTTTCTTAAATGATTCAGTATTTGGTCAAGAGCCTTAAGAGGAGTGGTATCATATGCTCATATCTGGTATTTTTTGGGACAGTTTCTTTGAAACTCTCAGGCTGATGCGACTCAGATCGCACTAAAAATTCCCTTTTAATTTGAGTTATTCTTATTCTTAGTACCTGTCTCATGTTTGCTTTGTGGGGAGACAAGTATAGCATCCTTCCCCTCCTGTCGCGTTTTAGAGATGGCTTTTTAAATGAAACGTGAAATATTCTTTGCTCATCTTCTTGAGAGAATATGTGAAAAATTACCAGATGATATTTTAAAAATTTTCTACTTGTATTTTCTCATGGAATAATTTTTAGTATTTATTCTTTTGTGTCCATAATTTCAATTCAATTCTGCTCTTTTTTATGTATATGGGTGGGTAGGTAGGTAGTCTTTCAAAAGCTTAGATCGCTTGGTTCTTTCAACGGAGTTCAACTCTTGAACTATTAATTGCTGGGTCTTCCAAATTTTAATGAACTTTTATTGAGGGAGGCTGTAGCTCATTTCAGTTCGAACTGCAAGCTACGTACAAAGAAAAATCAGAAGATGACCTACAGCTTCAACTTCTAATTACAACTTACAACTTGATTAGCCATTTTAAGTGCCATTCCCGAAAAAACTCCAGTAAGGCTCTTTCAATGAAACCAAATAGAAAGGTCAAGGAGAGATCAGCATTACCTTTAGCTACTCCACCAGTATATCTCTACTCGTCATCTTTGTACTTTTTTAGAGAAAGTAGGGTTTCGTCCCTTGTCGGTGGTTGGTGGCCCGTACGCCAAGCGTTTCTTGTCTGCGGGTGCCAACCGTCGGCGACATTTGTCAAAGAATGTACACGCGACCGCATCATTTTCCATGGACCACTGTCCCAAACAAAATATGTGGCATTCCCGTATTGATCTTTACTGTTCTTAATGCATGTGACATGGAATCTCATGCGTGGCAACGTACTACTCAAATTGTGGGTTCATTTCAATTTCAAGTAATTAAAGAAAATTTTGCCCTTTTCCTTCCTCCTTTTGATTCTATAGGTTTGAAAGCTCTTGGTGTAGCTAGTAAGCAAAAGGCAAGGTGGGACGAAGAGGGAAGGGAACAAAAACCCAGACACAGCTGTTGTTCACTTTAGAAGAATATGATTAAAATTAAAAGATTCTAATGATCAGTGTCTAGCTACGGTTGGAACCCTTTTACAGGTCCAACCGCAGGTGATTCAATTCCCAAATTTAATTGTTAGGATCTTCCTGTTGCTTAGAAACTGTTTCTTTTTTTTGCGTTTGAGCATGTAG
This sequence comes from Buxus sempervirens, assembly GCA_947561395.2. Taxonomy (NCBI): domain Eukaryota; kingdom Viridiplantae; phylum Streptophyta; class Magnoliopsida; order Buxales; family Buxaceae; genus Buxus; species Buxus sempervirens. The sequence goes on from OX387190.1 coordinate 41,279,093, forward strand.
AGTTGAAGTATTGATACCTAGTTTTTGATCGATTGATGAATGAGGGTAGAATTGCTTCTTGTTACATCTTCCATGGGTAAGAAACGCCGGAGTTGATCGAGTTTCTGGCATTAATTTGATATAAATATAAGGCTTGTTTTTTAGAATTAATTTTGTATTAATCAAGGGCTAGAATGTTTGCAGGTGAAGGTGCCGGACCTCGATCACAAGGTTGTTGGTCTTTACTTCGCCGCTAACTGGTACCCGGCATGTCGGAGTTTCAATCCGGTACTCGCAGATGTTTATGAGCAACTCAAAAGCCATGGGGTTGGATTCGAGATTGTGTATGTGTCGTCGGATGAAGATTCCGATGCATTCAACAGATTCCGAGCATGTATGCCATGGCTTGCTGTTCCTTTCTCCGATTTGGAAACGAAGAGAGCATTGAATCGTCGCTTTGATGTAGAAGGCATTCCTTGCTTGATTGTTCTGCAACCTTATGATAATGATGATGATGCAGTGCTACGAGAAGGAGTTGAGCTTATTTATCGGTATGGGGTGCGAGCCTACCCCTTCACTAAAGAAAGGTTGAAGGAATTGGAGGAAGAAGAAAAAGAAAAGCATGAGAATCAAACCATAACCAACTTACTAACACACCCCACTAGAGACTTCCTCTTGGGTCATTCATCACCCAATCAGGTCAGTCTATTTCATATTTCCCTGCACTTAGTAAGCTAGGATCTCATCTTAGTCAATATATCAGGTAGTTAGTAAGATCATCGGCTTAACGTTATCTTTCTTTTTTCAATTTGTAATGGATTTGTTAAACATTGGGGTTGGGCCCCAAACTATGGCATGGCATGGCTGGTGGAGATGAAACTTGATTCACTGGGCCAGGTGATGGAGCGTGATTTATATATTGAGAACACAGTACAAGGGGCTGATGGGTATTTTCAGCTGTGCATGCAGGTGCCTGTTGCATCCTTGGTTGGGAAAACCATTGGACTTTACTTCTCAGCTCAATGGTGTGTTCCAGGGGTCAAGTTTACTCCCAAGCTGATATCCATCTACCAAAAGATAAAGCAAATGTTGGAGGAGGAGAAAGAAGAGGACTTTGAAATAGTTCTGGTGTCTTGCGATCGCAACCAAGCCGAATTTGCTTCCTACTTCGGGACAATGCCGTGGCTAGCATTACCTTTCGGAGACCCAACCATCAAGACCCTTCACAAGTACTTTGATGTGCGAGGGATTCCTTCATTGGTGATCATAGGCCAAGATGGTAAGACACTCACCAAGCAAGGAAGGAACCTCATAAACTTGTACCAAGAAAAGGCGTACCCCTTCACCGGAGCCCAATTGGAAGTGCTTGAGAAGCAAATGGACGAGGAAGCCATGAAACTTCCGAGGTCTCAGTACCATGCTGGTCACCGTCACGAGCTCACTTTGGTCTCTGAAGGTACAGGTGGTGGACCCTTTATATGCTGTGACTGTGACGAGCAAGGATCGGGGTGGACGTACCAGTGTATTGAGTGTGGCTACGAGGTGCACCCCAAATGTGTGAGAGCAGTCAGCTACGGTTCTACTGGATGAACTTTAAGAGAGACTCTCGATGTCCGTGCTAATGGTGCAATTTGGACAGTTGCGCGTATTAAGGAAGAAGGGTTAAGGTAATAGAAATTAAGAAGGAAGGTAAAGGAGATATCCAATGAGATTCATGGGATGAAAGAAAGGATTGAGGAGAATGAATGTAGTGGTTGCATTGTACTGATCAAACTCTCAACAGTTTCGCTTTGTGAATCGCGCATTCAATTGCTCCTATTTATGCTTGAGAAACACCTCATCATGCTGCGTTTCGATTCAGTCGGTCAGAATCCGAAAAGGGGAAGTCTGAAGAGACTTTCCTGCAGAATATATGTAATTTATGTGTTTGATGCGGTGTAAAAGGCGGGTTCGCTAGAAAGTATTATTTCAAAAAATATTAAAAAACCTAATTTCCAATCAAATTACATAGGTGAAGGCGCATCTATTAATATCAAAGGGCCCAAATAATTAATACATGTTCCAATCAAATTACATAGGTGAAGGCGCATCTATTAATACCAAAGGGCCCAAATAATTAATATCAAAGGGCCCAAATAATTAATACATGTGACGTAAACACATATATATTTATTATTAGGAATTAAATTACTTAATTTGAGATACTGTTTAAACTAGGTCTCTAATTAATAATTCTTTCTATATGATGCATAACTGAAGTTAATTAAAATTTTAAACTTTTCATGTGGCGGGATCTTGTGGGAGTTGCAAATAAAGATGTAGATACATAGGAGCTGCTTCAGCCTCAAATATGTGGGTTTCAGCCTGGCAATAGGCAAATTGGTTTTTAGTGATGCATTTTAAAACTAACTCAAATTCTGTCACTTAATTCTTTGTAATTATATGTTAGAGATGCTTTTTTGAAATAATTGAAAAAGAGTGTCCTTCTGATCTTCTCTTCGATTAAACAATTTATTTGTTATCATCTTTTTTTAAAGAGGTGAAGGAGACTTTTGAATGCATTTTTTGAAGAAGGCTTTGGTGATCAATAAAAGAACACTCATTCTTAATTATTTTTAAAAAATATCATTATTTTCCAATTACAAAAATTAGGTGACTGAATCTAGTTTATCTTTAAAAACCAATTTCCCCGAAATTTTCTAAGGCTGTTTGAAACGAGGCCATATCAGTTGGAGCCTGTATTGGAATATCTACTGGTCCAATGGTGGAAAAGGTGTACACATTAGCATCATTCATAGGCGTGTACATTCCCCTCACCGTTGGACCAACAGATGTTCCAGCAAGGAGCTCTAGCTAATTTCAAGTCGTCTGAAATGATCGAAGTTATTACAGTTGTGAAGCTAAAAACAATAAAACCAACGCTATTTTGGGATATAATCTGAAACACATATGAGATTAATTTGAACATCTAAAAAACAGTATATAGATTGAAATACTGTCCATGCGAATAATTTAGAGTATGAATTATGGACATCATTAATTTGGGCTAATTTTATGGAATTTTTGTTTCGTATGTAAGCCCATAGGGACTAATTGCAGTTAAACTAGGAAAAGTGAAAGTTAAATTTTTTGTTTTAAACCTTCAATCGTTTAAAATATCAACAGTGGCATATAACTTTATCAAATTCTCAAACTTCAATCCGTCGCTCTAATCAATTGTAACGAAGCATCTGGTTAGATCAGGTTGCTGCTTAACTGATCATATTCAAATTCTCCAATTCAGCAGAGCAAATGCACCGTTCAAATTGTTTTTGGAAAAAAATGCCATCAAACAGCGAACAAAGCGAGGATCCTTATCCAAAGTTGGTTCAGTGTCGTTTGCGCTCCTCGTTGTGGACAACTGTTATCCGCAATAGCTGCCTCCATTTACACTTTTGGTTCACTTTCACCATTACAAGCCTTCGTATCTTCTTCTTCTCAGCTTCTCTCTCGTAAATGCAACAAGTTATCCTTCACCGCCAGAAGACAGGATCTGCTGCTTTACATGTCTGAAGTTCGAAACAGAGAGAGGAAACGCCACACGGCAATTCTCGAAAAGTTATGCTGCTGCTGCGGATTTCCTTGGGCTTGGTGAGGATTTGCCAGTTGATTACGGTGAATCGTTTCCTAAGGCGGATCCAAACTATCGGAGAAGAGCTAGTGTTCTACTTCATCCAACATCATTGCCGTGACCAGCATGGGAGATTTCGGCGAAGAGGTAGTAAACCAGTTGTAGTGGGATGCAGTTCAGAATTTAGATCAAAAGAAAGAAAGTCCATGCCAGAAAATGGACAGCCGTTGATTTTCGTAACCTCTTTCTGAATTTTTTGAAAAGACGATCGCACTTTACAAACTAGGAATAGGAGCGTTCTTCGTATAGCAAATATTATTCCACGAGCATGAAAATGAAAAAGCAAATGCAATCTTATATATTGAGGCAAAGCGAAACCCTTTCTGACGACTTTCTGTGCCACCACTCTCCCATAGACATGGCTGGTATGAAACGATGAATCAGGTGAAATTGGAGAAGAAAACTAGAGCTGGCAACGGGTCGGGTTCGGTTCGGGTCGGGTCCGGGTCGAGGCTAAACGGGTCGGGTTCGGGTTGACCCGATTACTGGCGGGTTGGGGAAACCCCAAACCGAACCGAACCCGCCAACCCGATTATATTTTTAATTATTTTTTATTTTTTCAAAAATATTATTAAAATTGGATTATGGGGTAATCGGGTCATAATCGGGTCGGGTTCGGGTCATAATCGGGTTGGCGGGTCATAATCGGGTTGATGCATGCAATTTTTGCACTTTTTTTAATCGGGTCATAATCGGGTTGGCGGGTCATAATCGGGTTTGACCCGATTTCAGGCGCGTTGGGAAAACCCCAACCCGCACCCGACCCAATTAATAAACGGGTCAACCCAACCCGTTTATAATCGGGTTAGTCGGGTTGACCCGTCGAGTCGGTTCCATTTTTGCCGCCTCTAAAGAAAACGGTCACTAATGATCTGTTTCAGGCTTCCTTTCTATTATCCTCCATTGATTTATACACATGACGAACTACCTTCATATTGCTATGGGAAGTGGAAGATATTCATCGTGCCGTAGGAGGAGGAAGAGGAGAGTGGAAGGCGCGAAGGAAAAAGAATGCGAAGAAACACGAGTTTGCCCCGACGGAAAATAACTTCCGCTGAATTCCGCCCATTTTTCGTCGTTTAGGAAAATATTTTCTGTAAGTTTTCATTTCCACCGAAACAAACGTCTGGAAAATTTTAAAATTTCGGAAAATATTTTCTTTTCCCCGTTTTCCGATGAAACAAACAAAGCCTTAGATGTAAAAATGGGTCTCCAGCCAAGTAAAGCTTGGGGAAGCTTAATAGAATAACCAGGAGAATCATATCCTCTCCAATAGCTCGACAACCTTTTGAGACTTGAGAGCCCTTTACTCCTTTAATTCCTAATTCCAATGCAAATTTCGGAGTTGAGAAAATTACTATCAAAAACTGAAATTATTGAAAGATATAATCTCAAACACATTAATTTGACCCGCTCATCATGGATTCGTATTTGTTACGAGAAATGCTTAGAGAGAAGCACAGGAGAGATTCATATAAAAACACGTGGGAATTGAATTATTGTGTAATCTAGCTATGTAACGAAAGTCTCCAAAACTTCTTATTTTAATATATCCAAGTGTACAAGTAGCTGAAAAGAGGGAAAACAAAAAAACGAAAGAAAACATGTTTTTATTAAATTTTTTTTTCAGTTTTTTAATTTTTTCCAAGGAATTTTATACTTTCAAATTTGTTGTTAAGAAATTTTACTTTCAAATTATTGTTTTTCTCTTTTTTTTTTTTTTTTTTGCTCTTCTCTTATTTCTCCTTTTAGGTTTCTTTTCATTTATTCCCAAATTCAAAGCTCCAAACACAACCTTAAGGTCTAATAGGTTTCTTTTCATTTATTCCCAAATTCAAAGCTCCAAACACAACCTTAAGGTCTAATAGGTTTCTTTTCATTTATTCCCAAATTCAAAGCTCCAAACACAACCTTAAGGTCTAAAACTATCCGAAAGAAATTGTGGTGTGTTTGCTTGTTTAATGGAAGTGTTGCTTAATTACTATGCAATTTTTCGTCATCCAAAAACAATACTAGCGTGTGTGTTTTCATCGAAAATAGATCATGAGTTTAGGAGAATGAAATGAGGTTTTCATCGCAAGTTTTTTTGTTCATGGTCTTTAAAAAGTTTTATCCTCGTTTGGCTTTGTGTTTGGTTCATGGGAAACGTGGGTCTATTAGAAAATAATTTTTTAAAACACTTCCATAATAATTTTTTAAATGTTGTTGGTTCGGCGGAAAACATTCCGTTGCTCTCCACCTTCTATTATTTCTGCAAGTACAGGCTACGTCACGGACGAGACGCTCTGAGAGCCCACTAATAATATAATGTATAGAGGATTATTTTATTGAATGTTCAAATAAATCGAAAGGAAAAGTACAAAAATGCCCTCCAATTTACTTCAATACCAAAGGCTTCTTACCGACAACGTGCGGCCTTCTTTCAGATACCCGTAATATGATCCTGTGTGAGACTAAACTTTCAAGTTAAGGTCGCGTCCTCCTGGCCCATCAATTGATCCTCATTCCGGTAACCCTTTTTTTAGGGTACGAATAGAAAATTTTCCTATATTATTTCTTCTCTCCTGAGACGAAAAAAACAATGATTTTCTCAATCCACCATCACCCGAGGCCATATCAGCTGGTCCCTCACGCTGGAAGATCTGCTTAATTAAAAGTACACCGATTCTTAATTATGTTAGAAAAATATTACTAAAAGCAAATTATCAAGATTTGCCCAGCAGAAATCCTAAGTCTGACTTATTTTGAAAAAGTATAACTAAAAACCAAATTTGCCCAGCAGAAATCCTAAGTCTGACTTATTTTGAAAAAGTATAACTAAAAACCAAATTTTCCCAGCAGAAATCCTAAGTACACATTCAATTAAAAATGACAGCCAACTCTACCATCTACAGGTATCAGATGGTTTTTTTCCACCAAAAAAAAGGGTATCGGATGGTTTTCACCTTCATGAACTAGTCCTTTGGTCTCCGAATGTTGCTTAAGATTCCATCTTCTGAAAGGGTGGAGGGCTTGTTTTCGTCTTCTCAGAACCTGCATATAAATTATATGTCATAAACCATACATAGCTTTTTTTAAACCTTTCGGGAATGGTTAAGTTTCAAATCAGCAAAGACTTGAAAAATTAAACCAACCAAATTTTTTTGAATACCATAAGCCCCACGGATCTTCACTTCCCGCCATTCTTGGACCAACGCACAACAGCAACACATCAAATGCGAGCGAAAGTCATCACACAGTCCGCCCTGTCAAACAGGGGTGTAAAGCAACAAAAATATTTGGCAATAATTAATATACACTGTTTTTGATGAATTAATTAAGTGTATGTTTATTATTAAATTAATTAAGTGTGTATGTATACTTATTTAATAATAAATATACACTGTTGGTGGGTCAAATACAAGAGTTACATGAAAATTTGAAAGACAAAGTACTTTTATCTGCATTTTTCTAGTCATAATTTGAATTATATAGCACATCATCTAGTCATGTACCCAACTGCTGAAAGATCTAACTTTTTTTATAATAAATTCTTCAGTTCTTTTTCCCTTTATTTCTACTTGGTTAAACTCTCTTTACAGGATATATATGTACAGTTATTTAAGTGATGAGAGAGGGAAGTTACCGTGATGTTCAGCCTCTTCCGAAGCTTTCTTCTGACACAGCAAGTATAGCAACAGCAACACAAAAACAAGGAGCAAGCCATCAACTCGCTACAGGCTTGTGCTGAAGCTGATGATCAAAGACATAGGAAAATTGTATAAGAGAGAACTTTCAATTAATTAGAGCTGTCACTTTGCCCCAGACCACCCTAAATAAGAACCCAAACATATTAATTAGTTTAGATTTGGGTCTAATCCAAATTCCTTTTTAGCCCAAAGTTGAGTTCGGATTGGCGCTTGTATAGCCTATATCCCAGACATGCTTGAAGTTGAGTGGATTAGACTTGACTTGATCTCACCCAGTATTCCTATTCCTAATATTGATATTATTCGGTTTTCTTTTATTTTAGCAAATATTAAATAAATATTGGAGAAGCTTACAAGCAACTTAAGTTTTCTAGTTCCTAAAGATGTATGATGTTTAAACAAATATCTAGATGGATTTAGGTTTTACCATCATACCAGTTCCTAAAGAAATAGGTCATTTTTATAACAAAACATTTTCCTTCCTCTATTTTTATCCAAATTTTCTATCAACAGCAGAAAATGCATTTAATTTTACCAAGCCTAAGCCCTTGGGTTGGGCTCACTAATTTGGGTTTCAGTTCAGGACAGGCTCCATTTGGGCTAATGATTTTAATTTAGGCCAAGCCCAAACTGAATGAAACCCAACCCAACCAGCCCTATTTCCACCCTACAATTAATATCCAAATAAACCTACTTCTTCATCAATAACCTTAAAGCAACATGCACATTTAATCATTGATGTCTCATTAAAGTTCCTACAAGGATCAGATTTTGGCCCTCAGTAGAAAATCCAGAATGCAGAAACCTGAATCTCAGGACGTGGAAAGGACATAGTCTATCATTCCTCAAGCCTTTTATTCAATTAGCTCATCATAATGTAATCACCTACAGGAAGTGCTTTAGATTTGCACAATCATGTTTTCTATATTTCGTTTGAAGTACTTGGACAAGGCAACAAGTTAGTGTCAATTCATAGTATTTCAGCTTCGTATTGTAAGGTTCAATCTATTGTCCCTTGCCCTTACAAATCTTTCTTGAGACATGAGAGTATGAACACTTCATCTCATGCTGCTGGAATCAGATACCATAGGGTGATATATGTATTTCTAATTTTAAAAATTCATCATCACTTTAATGATCTATAAAACTGAATTTACAAAAACAAAGTTTAATTTTCATAAAGAACAATATTATTAAAATTTTGTATGTTTTTTTAATACTGATGATAATGTTGATTATTTTTCCAGCAATATTGATAGTTTTGGATCTTGTCACTCATTTTGCAACTTCCATATAAATGTGATCAAGGGAAAACTGACAGGAATGATATGGGAAAAAGCTTACACATATGCCTCTTTGTTGCCACTGTAGCAATTTTAGAAAATGTTCCACAAGGGAAGAAGAATGTCCTCATACCTGCAAGTTATCAAAAAGATTTTTTAATGTTCTAATGTATCAGAATGATCACTTAGGAGTCTAATGTTTCAGTTCATGATTCATGTTAAGATCTAGAAGTTGGAAGGAAAAATCAAAAGTCTTGACTCTGCCTTTCAGCCCCTTGGAAGGTACTCTCCAAACATTAACAGGCCAAACAAATCAAACAAACTATCAAATAAACAGGGATTATTTTCTCCCAGTTTGATTTAGTTTTAAAAAAATAAAAGACCAAAAGAAATTCAAGCAGATTCAACTATATTGCCAATCTTAAATCATTTTAAGAATGAATAGGGAAAAGAGAAAAAAGATTGACATTAAAGGATCAGAGAATCTGAATAATCCAATTTCAGTGAAGAGAATGCACTTCAATATATGTTGTCACTACAGCAAGTGGACCTGAAAATTCACAAACATGTAACATACACAAACAAGGTTCTGAACAGCAACCAAGTAGATTTGTCTGCCATTCTTCATGCTGTCGAGAACCTTTGGTTGATAGCAGATCATGTCCTGAAGACATTGAAGTATTTCTGCACAGAACAATAGAGTATCAATGGCATGCAAGGTTCACAAAATTGCAAAGAGAAAAGAATTTAGTTTAGCTTGCAACTTATTATCCTGGAAAGTTCAAGGAACGCATAGAATAGATAGATGGGATATAGAATAGATGGATGGGATATTGTTGAGCACATGATAAAGAAAACTTGTACATAAACTAAACAACAACAAAATCTGTACCTCAATCTGTCAAAGACCTCATTCAGATGATAAGTATCAAAATCTTTTTGATTGAATCCACCCAGGTTCCTCTTCGGCTTGTCCTCACTTTTCACATCAGTTAATGTGTACCTTTCCATACATTCTCACAGATGCTTCCTAAGTACTTTACTCTTCGTGGCCAAACTATCTTAAACTACTTTCTTTAAGCTTACTTCTTATTTGTGCAATATCTAGATGCTCTCATACATATTTGTTTCTTAGTCTATCCTTTCTAGTCTTCCCACAAATCCATCTTAACATCATCACTCAGCAACGTTCATCTTATGCATATATATTTTTTTTTTCATGTTACACATATATTAATTCTTCACGCCCAACATTCTGATCCTTGCATCATAGAATGACTAATACAACAATAGCAATAACAAAATACCTTATCCTCATTAGTTACGATCAACAACAAAAAATCATGCTCATCCATTCTCACCAGTGTAAAAACCAAATCTTCAGTCATTTAAGCTATTCAGGTCTTATTCTATGTACAACTAATCCAACACCAAAATTGATTGCTTTTATAATCTCTTGATTGCTTCATCTTTATTATTATTTGGAGTAGTTACAAGGTACATACTTAAATCTCAAATCCATTTCATCTTAAAACATTTTGATTCCGAGTAATATATATATTCTCCAATTTTGAATTTACTTTCTCTCTACTTTCTTTCACCGAAATTACATTATCCATAAATAGCATATACCAAGGCACCTTATCTAGATTCTAAAACATGATAAGCAAATTCATCCATAATTAAAGCAAAAATATAATGACTAAAGGACTCATAGCCAAAATTTGATGTAAGCTTATTGTTATTGGGGACTCAGTTATTTTTCCACCCTCCATTCCCACCCTAATTACCTCTCCTTCATACGTGCCTTCTATAACCTCAATGTATTTGATTTATACTATTTTTCTGCCCAAAACCCACTAGATCATCTAATAATTCTATCATATGATTTTTATAATTCAGTAAAAATCATGCAAAGATCTCTCCTCTCTTGAATGGGCAACAACTACTTAATGAAAGTCTAAGAGCACGGCTATAGATGTTCAAATTTACACCAAATGGGAAACCAACCTTGAAGTTACATGGGTCCCACTTTTTTTAACATAAACATCATCAGAAGAATGTGTATCATCTCTATTGGCGTCCACTTTCTTAGAATTCTTGAGTGTCGAAGTTTTCTCCGGGAAAGCAATTGCCGCAGTTTCTGTGACTTTAATCAAATGTTGAATCACTTCACATTGACCCACATCCATGTTTGCGTGTAATCGTTGTAGTTCTACCTGAAGCTTCTTTTGCAGTGCTTCACCAAAAGGCAAGTTTGGGTAAGAAGTAGAAAGAGATTTCTTTAGCACCATTGCGTCATTCATAGATGGCTCTGAGTTTAGAATTACATCTTGCAACTTTCTGTCCTCTTCATCCAAAGTGTATTCAAGTTGATCATTCTCGATGTATTCCAGTCTTTCCTGCCAATTTGAGAAATAAAAATTACAGCACTTGAAAAAGTATATACTTAATACAATATTACGGATGCCAAAAAAATTATAACAAAATGGCATAAATATGATATACTTATCCAATTCACTACATTTATGCAAATGCAAGTATATGCTCCTAGTTCAAAAAGTTACAAATGCTTGTCAACTTCAAGAAATAAATGACAAGCAATATGCACCTAAGTGGCAAAGCCTGTTTGTTTTCTCCTTTCTTTATTTATTTTCTTTCCTTTTCACTGGGTTATGGGGAAAGGAGACCTTTGACAAGAATGAATAGAGACTAAAAATTATCTGGTGACAGCAACATCCAAGGACTTGTATAAATAGGATAATTTGGACTACATATTTCTCCATTTCCTTGTTGTTTGAATTTTTTTTTGTCATTGCCACCCTACCAACATGAGCCTTGAACTCTACTTCTTAACAGGGAAAAATCTTGGCAAAGTTTCACTTCCAACAGGTACTACCCGTCCCCATGAGAGAATAATTTCAGGCAGTATTTGTGTGCAGGAATCACATGGGCTTCTGACCTGTGTCTCTGCTTTTCACTCTCCAGCAGCATATCAGACACCGCCCTATTCATCCAGATCATGAGGCTTTTTGCTATCCCATTAGATATGGAATATGAACCAAGTGACATAAGTTGAGCGCACGGTCTTCTCTGGCACTGAAAGGACCACATCCATGCCATGGACCGATCATGACAAAGTATTTGCCAAATTTTGCACTAGGCTTTCTACATGATCTGTTTCAATTTGACATCCCATTAAGCAAGTCTTCCTGCCTATGGGACACTGGTAAGATATTTTCTATTGAACAGATCAGGTGGTTCTGATTTTTGATTCGGCAACTTATCCTATGGACAATTGGTCATTGTAAAAACCCCAGCTTATCAAAATAAGAACAGTCCAGGGAAACCAGCACTCCATCCAAGCCCCACCATTTGATGCAAAAATAAGCCTATAACTCTGAAATTGCCACCACATCCAGCCTTCTACTGATCATAGATCACGTGTTGGATAGCATTCCAACACCACCACCATACTGACTATAGAATATAACAGGAATGGAAAGAGGTTGAACTACTGAATCATAGCACAATAGCATCCTAAATCGATCCTTGATGCCACAAAACAAGAATGTAAGGAAAAAAATTAAAACATATGTATAAAAAACAAAGAAAACTATGTGTGTGTGTGTCTCTGTATTTGTTGAAGACATAACCAAGAAAGAAGCCATGTTTCTGCCAGAAGAAAATTACATCAAACCCATAAATTGAGAAACAAGAAAAAACAAAAAAGAAATGAGCAGATACCTTGACCCTGGAATTGTCCACAAGTGTGATGAGGGGTACAATTCTTAAGTAGCGATCAATCTCTGACTGGGCCTTTTTGAACTGGTATACAATGTTCCATCCCATGGCTAGCAGATATAGATAGCTTCGGTCCTGGCAGCTATTCACCAGGATATAAGACCTTCTCAAGGCATCCTCAAGATATTCCAACGGCTCCCGGGTTTCTGGATACCTCTTCAGCTCTGAGATTCTGAGTTGCTCTAGCAAGTTCCCTATAAGTTTCAGATGCTGCGCAAACTGCCTGCAGTTCTTTTTGTGCATACGGGCTGTGCTTGCGGCCTGCACAATCATTCCAATTAGCCGCACTGCATCAAGGCCTGTGAGCTGTGCAACATTTGCAATTTCCTCAAGACGTTCCCAAGGCCCCGTCTTCTCGTCCATTATCTTAATTCTTTAACATTATGGCAAAGCCCGCCCTGTATCGTTTCGTTCAAAGATAAACAGCTGAAATATTAGTTCCTCACCAATTATCGTATATAAAATGAGATGGAATTTATTTCTCCCCAACTTTACATCACTTTTACCTCAGATCTTCAAACATGGCAGAAATATCAACCTCCAATCGTTCATTTTTCCCACACTCGTTTGAATAACAGAAGATACAAGATGAAATATGACAGCAGAGGGAGCTCAAATAAGTGAAGACCAAAGGATATCCTTTCCAAACGGCAGAAAACAATGCGGAATGACTCTAAACTGTTCTCAAAATGCAAATTCAAGAGGGATCAAAGCTGCTTCCCAAAATATTTTCTCAGAAACCGCCTCTTTTTTAAATCTTCAGCAAAATACGCCGAGAACAGTCCGGAATTAACAAAATGCAGCCACTGAATCGACAAAATCCTAGATATTTTCCATTACGTTATTCCTTCTCCTTCAGAAAATGATTAAATAAAGAAATATATTTTCAACGTAGTCTCTCGGTAAGAAAAAAGGAGGAAGAAGAAAAAACGAAGGGATAAAACAATATGTTACCGAAACTTCAAAACGTTGGGTATAAAACGGTCAGTCAGCCGCCAATTCAACGTTCTTCACAGAAATCTCCAGGTCGTCCCAGATCAACTTCTCTAACCATCAAAGCTCCTCCAACCACCCATTTTACTCAACCAGAAGCTTCACTTTTGAAGCACTCGAAAAGCTTCAAGAACATCAAAGAAAAATACTCGCGAAATCAGAGAAAAATATTCTTACTCTTCCTCTCTCCATCTCGGAAGACTCTTCTGGTCGGGTGTTTTTTATGATCGAATGTCAGTGCCAAACAAGGAGAGAATTCTGATTTCGGCGACACTCAGACGAAATTTCCATATCACTTCGTGTCGTGGCTTTCTCTACGAAGTAAAAGACTCCACAGAATTCAAACACGGGTCACAATTCAAACACGGATCCTATGAATGAAAATTCGTAGTCACTTGTTTGCATCCACAGAACACGTGTTCTCATTATATGGAGGCTTCACTTAAGGGCTGCAGATAAAGCCACCATAGGAAGTGAATCGGAAATTTCCAACCATTTTCTTTTTCTTCGCGTTTTGTCATTCCTTTCCTCATTCATTTTCTATTAGCGCGACACTTGTCCTCCAAAAACTCTTCTGTTCTCAACGCACGCAACGTCCGTTTGAGGGCGTTTCCATTAGTTTCAAACGACGCTAGGCGTGACTCTAGGCGTGATGGGTTCCATTCGATATTTTTGTGAGCAATTTTTTTAGTAGAATTAGTAACAAAAGTATGGTTTCTTCTAAGTTATTTCTAATTATAAATGAATTACCTTCCATTTGAAAACGAAGACTTAGGAGTCTGTCTCTAACTTCTTCTAAGTTATTTCTAGGTATAAATGAATTACCTTCCATTTGAAAACGAAGACTTGGGAGTCCAAAGTGAAAGATAATCAACTTGTTTATAGGAAGCTCTTTTATTTGCTGTAGATTTTCTCAATGTTAGGTCGTTATTTTTCATTGCTTGCTGACAAATAAAAGAAATGCCTTGGAACTTGGAAGCTTGTTTTTCAGTTTATTAGTTTCAAGCATACAATATACCATGCTTGAGTAAGCATGTGAGTATGTTGTACATCATTTGTATCTACTATCTATTGATTCAATCACTCCAGTAGTTATTGGCATTGGAGAGCTCTTTTTTCAATGACAGACTCAAGCTCTTAGCTCTATGCTTGAAAGTACTTCAGGTTCACCTCTGGAGAATTGTGTAGAGGTGGTGACTTTTTTGTTGAAATTGTACAACTCTGTAAATAACTTAATTCTTTTGAAGTATTTTTTTTTCTCTCCTTCCCCTTATATCTCTTCCTTTATTAAGCAGATACCTTTGTTGTGTAGTAGAAGGTATGCAAATATTTGGGGTTTTAGTTTTGGTCATTTGTACCTCAATATTGATAATAATATCTCTACTTATACTCTGTGTTCTGGCATTATTTTTAAATCTCAACAATGCTTTACCAAAGCTTAAAGAGTGTGTTTGAGAGTAAGAATTAGGCTAAAGAACTATAAATTTTATGTTTGGGGGGTATTGTCAATGTAAACTTCCATTGACTTGATAGGAATTGAGCAGCCTTTATGTTTCACTGGTAAGACTTAAATGTTATCCCACTAAACTTTTTGAAAAGGGCTGTTGTGGAGGTCTGTGACTGAAATGGTGTAATCTTCTAATAAAAAAAATTCTAATCCATAACATTAAACTCATCCATGTATTCATGACAAACGTCAGACGACAATCGTGCAGTACAGAGAACCCACTGGAGCAATTGACATGTACTAAGAACAAGTGGGGTGCAACTCTCATATTCCAAAAACCCAAGCAAATCTTTCTTCAATGAATCCATCCTCCTAGACCATTTATCAAGATTAATGTCTTTATCACACAGCAGGGGGAAATCCAGGAGCAATCAGGCTGCTTTAATAACAATAATAGCATGAGATTGTTATGGCTATTATCCCTCAGGTTCCAAATGCTTCACTGGTTTTGGCTATGAACTCGGTTGCAAAATCTTTGCCCTGACATAAACCCCATTGTGATCTTAACATAATCAAGCTCCAAAAATGTCTATAGAGAGAGAGATGGAAATGTCTATAGAGTGCGAGAGAGAGAGAGAGAGAGGTGTAAGTAGATATGTGGGACCAGCATATGCCATTCAATCTAGTGTCATTTGAAACTAACGGAAACGCCCTAAACGGGCGTTGTGTTTGCTGAGGAGAGAAAAGTTTTTGGAAGGCGCGTGTCGCGCTCTTAGAAAACGAACGACGAAAGGAATGACAAAACGCAAGAGAAGAAAATGGTTGTCTAAATACATGTATTTATGCTTGAGAAATACTTCATCATATTGCATTTCAATTCAGTCGGTTAGATCGATTATGAAAAGGGGGGAACGCTAAATAGACTTTCTTGCAGAATATATGTAATTTATGTGTTTGATGCGGTGTAAAAGGCGGGTTCACTAGAAAGTATTGTTTCAAAAAATATTAAAAAACCTAATTTCCAATCAAATTAGATAGGTGAAGGTGCATCTATGTATATCAAAGGGTCCAAATAATTAATATATGTGACGTAAACCCATATATATTTATTATTAAGAATTAAATTACTTAATTTGAGATGCTGTTTAAACTTGGGTCTCTAATCAATAATCCTTTCTATATGACACATTCTAGCGTGTCCCAACAACAAACTGAAGCTTTTGTGACACACACACAAAACTTCGGGCCTAATTTATAAAATTAAATTGTCCACTTACACATGGGACCAGGCTGAAAGGCTAGTCTTTGAGATTCAGGCCTAACTAGCGTCAAATTTAATGGGCATAAGGAAGCCCAACTTTACGATGCCTTGCCTTAAAAAGGAGCCTCTTTTTATGGACCCTGGATGCAAACTTCGCAATTTGGCATTACCTACGAGAAAGTCGCCGTGGCAGTTACTTGATTAAACCCATCTTTAGATCCGAAGGCGGACTGTACAGCGGAAGAGGATCCTCTGTGAAGCGCTTCACAGAGGATCCTCTGTGAAGAGGGGAGGTACCCCAGGTAATTTATGGGGGTACCTGATACCTTAGGTACCCCATTGTTTGCTGTGAAACAGGAAGGTACCCCCGATTTATGGGGTACCTGAGGCAAACAATGGGGTACATCCTTGTTTGCCTGGGATACCCCATTGTTTCTCTTGTTTGTCTAAGGTACCCCCATAAATCGGGGGTACCTTCTCGCTTCACAGAGGATCCTCTGTGAAGCGCTTCACAGCTCCTATCTATATCTTTATTTGCAGCTCCCACAAATTCCTGTGATGCGTCCAGTTTAATGCACATGATTCATGTCATGCATACCTGAAGTTAATTTAAATATTAAACTTGTCCTGTGGTAGGATCTTGTGAGAGTTACAAATAAAGATGTAAATAGGAGCTGCACAGTCCCCCATTTGTCTCAAATATGTGGGTTTCAGCCTAGCATTAGGCAAATTGGTTTTTAGTGATGCTTTTCGGTCACTTAATTCTTTGTAATTATATGTTAGAGATGCTTTTTTGAAATAATTGAAAAAGAATGTCCTTTTGCTGTTCATAGAAGGATTTTTTCCGAAAATTTCATCAACAGACTTGTAAACAATTTGTTTGTTGAAGAAGACTTTTGAGGGCATTTTTTTTGAAGAAGTCTTTGGTGAACAATAAAAGAACACTCATTCTTAATTATTTTAAAAAATATCATTATTTTCCAATTACAAAAAATTAGGTGACTGAATCTGCTGTAAAAAGTAAAAACCAATTTCCCCAAAATTTTCTCTTGGTAGTCTGAGAAGGCTGTCTGAAAGGATCGAAGTTATTACAGTCGTGAAGCTAAAAACAGTAAAACCAACACGATTTTGGGACTTGAATTCCTTGACACACTCAACTCCTTCAATTATTTTTCTGAGAGGTCACCAACTCCCCCCTACCCGCATAAATCAGTCCCAACGGAGATGCCGCATATCCCAAACCAAACCTCCCTTGGTCTTCGTCTTGGTCTTGGACCCTCTCCAAGCCCCACTGCCAGCCTACTTACAGGGACCCGCGTGATCCTTCATGTTGCGGGTGTAAGGCCCTCTGCTCTCCCGGTTCAACTCAACTGCAATTTTTCCTGAATTGGTTTCTGCTGTTACGAAGCATCTCACGGTTTCCGGTGTTTCAGGCGGGCCCCATTTGAGAAAAGATCTCATGACAGCCTTTCATGATGACAGCAGAAAATAATTCACTAAAAGGAGTTTTTCATCCCCTCGTATCGTGGCTACCGTCGAATGCAACAACCAGCCAATTGTCGCCTTCCACGTCACGAGTTATCAAAAGACAGTCGGGGCATTTATTTGGAAAAAATGAAAAAAAAAAAATGAAGAGGACACGTGAAAGGAGAGCGTGTTTTTAATTTATTTTCCGTCATCAATTGCATTTCTCTTCCGCTGGCTCTCTCTCTGCCTCCCCTCTTTCGTTGTTTCTCTCCTTGAATCTTGGATCAAAGGTAAGTTTCTTCTCATATCTCTTTGCCCTAGCTTGACCTGCGTTAGGATTTATATGGAAATTTCCGTTGAATTCTCTGAATCTTCAGATACCCACCATAAACGGTGAGTAACTCGAATGAATGATTGGATCGGCTGAAGGTTTCCGGTTTTTGAAACGAGTGTTGATGCTGAGATCATTTTCTCTGCTAGTTCCCTTCCTTTAATTTCTGTTTTTCTTAGACTATTTTGAGGCCAATTTTCTTTCTTAATATTGTTTTTTCCTAAATTTAAAGTAGTTCCAGATCTGATTTCATTTTTCTTTTTCTTTTTTTCTCATTTTTAGTTGAATGTGATATTGATATGAATGGATTCGGAAGCCAATGACATATTTTTCTTTAATATTTTACGTTCTCTGATCTCTTTTTGTTTTAATGATGCCCTTGACGTGTAGCTACTTTGCCCCAACTTTGGGGATGAGAAAGATAGCTGTGGTCTCTCAACTGATTTGATATTGGGGCAATAAAGTCTTTAAATATCATGTACTCTTAGAGTTACTTCCAGTCCGATGGTTCGGATCAGTCAAAAAGCTCCTGCTTCTTCGATTCTGGCTGATTTAGACAGCTTAACAAGCAAATTGACGATAATTTTACTCTTTAGAACTTTCTGGAGTGGTTTATGGGCACTCTCAACAGATTCTTCAGTTAAGTATTCTGTTTTCAGGTCATCAACTTGAAGATGGGCGTTGCACAAAAGACCTCCGACATGGAGGAGGGAACACTAGAGATCGGCATGGGTAAGTTGTGCTTTCGGTTCAACTGCCCTGCTAGCACAGATTTTTAGATTGTGTCATGTGTCATGTCGATGAAGTTTTGTTCTTGACCTAAATATGTATGTCACTGTTTTGCATATGCAAGTTTGACATGTCTTCTTCGTTAATGTTTGGCTTTCAGAATTGCATTCATAGTGAAAGTTGTAAAACCATCTTCTTCTTAGTTCCCTTTTGCATCAATTGATTTATGTCTGAAGCTCAAGAGGGAAAATCAAGCCCATGGCAGTGCAAATATTGTTATAAGCTCCTATAATTTGTCAAATATTTTTTAACAAAATGAAAGGAAATATATATATATATATATATATATATTGCAGAGGAAAGAAATAAGACCCCATGTTGGCGAAATGGATTATATAGAATGTGATTTGGGCTTTACATGGTGATATTAAAGCTTTATTAGATTTTCATTTTGCTTTGTGTTGTATATGTGCTATGTTCTCATCAGCAGCAATAAAGCAAATGACTAACTATTTAAACCTAGTGGGAGGATTCCTGATGGTGTCTATCTCACTCCCCTTAGTACTGATGTCATTTCACAAACTGATCATGAGCTTTACATCAGTTCCAAGACAACAGGCTATGGCTCTACATCATTTCTGCTACTAGTGGATTTGCAATTAAAGAATTGATTTTACTTGTTTCCATCTCATATGATGCATCATTAGTTTGGACCTTCGCAACATCCTACGCTGGACCTATGCTGCGGTAAACAGGCAATTATTCAAGTTTATCTGTACATGCCTTCTCTGGGAGAAAGAAAAAGGAACACTTAAGGTTAAGGTGTTAGCATTATGGGTAGGTTTTTGGGCAGTTCAATATGGTGCAGTCAGCTGAAAAATGATTGTTTCAGTTTGTTAATAAGGTATAATGTTGTCTTCATACTACATGTGCACTTTCATAACTTATATGTTAATAGTTGGTAATTAACATTTGTGTTTTCATTCTTTAATCAGATTTTGTCTTTTTATGTTGGTTATGGATCAATTTTGATTTGAGCCATTTATGACTATGGCTTGAAAAGAAGCATCCATTTCATCTTTTCATTAGCTTTGATGTCCTTTGGTCATCATTTTACAGCAACATCATGCTTGAGCTTCTCTGAAAGTTAAATCTATTTACTGTTCAATTTCTATAGAATTTTAATCAGGAGCTTTCACTACTGTGCGTTCACATTGCAGAGTATAGAACTGTCTCTGGAGTTGCTGGACCACTGGTTATCTTAGAGAAAGTTAAGGTACTTGCACCGTTCTTCAGTTTATATGCCCTTCTCAATTACATGATACTGTTTTAGTTTGTACAAATTCATGCATTCACTCTTTTTAATCATTACCTCTATATACTCTTTCAGGGTCCCAAGTTCCAGGAGATTGTCAATATTCGTTTGGGAGATGGAACAACCCGTCGTGGTCAAGTTCTAGAAGTTGATGGAGAGAAAGCAGTTGTGCAGGTTCTCAATACTTTTCAATCCCTCTAATTGGTACATTTATTGTTTTCCAAAACTTTGAATGCTTTTGACTACCATGAAAGCAAATGCTGCCTTCCAACCCAGCAGGATTTAGTTCCTTAAATAGAATGTGGAGTGCATTTTTCCATTATCATATAATTTGTTTATCTGGTTTTCTTTTTTCCAGGTTTCTGATTCCATTTGTGTATATATTGTTCACTGGATGTTCCATTTGCCAGGTTTTTGAAGGGACTTCTGGAATTGATAATAAATACACAACTGTGCAATTTACTGGGGAGGTACAGGCTCATTTATTTATTTATTTATTTTATATAAAGACAAATCATAAGCATACAACCTCTATTTCTTTTTGTTAATTATGTACTTTCGGAAATTACAAGAGTATCTCTGTAAGTATGGTTATAGATTGAGTCACACTTGTAACATTGTAATGACTAACTGCAATTATTTATGGTAAATAGATATCATCTTAGTGAGTTGTCAAAGATTATTGTTCTGTTGATGAAGTTTATGTTAGAGGAGAAAATATACCAGTCTAGGAGAAAAAACACTGTAAAAAAGAAAAAAGTATCTTCGATTATCTAATGAACTTGGATACTGTGTCTTCTTTTAGACTTCTTAAGCTATAAATGTGCAAATCTACATACCAATGATCCAAGTATGGGCAGAGAGTTTAGTTCCCATTATTTGCAGTTTCAATATTGCATTCTCTTGATTTTTCTGTTTTTCTGTTATTTTGGGAAATACCTTGAGAATGCCAATCTTTTTTATGCGAGCAAATATTAATTTTGTTCAACACCCCTCCCTGCGGGTGCCTGGTATCATGTCAAACTTTTAATATATGGCCACAGGGTAGGATAAAGAACAGCTTAGACAACTAGAGAACATGTTTTTCTTGATTTTCTAGTTTCCTCAGTCCCTTTAAATTTCTTAATGCAGGTTCTAAAAACTCCTGTCTCAATGGATATGCTTGGGCGCATTTTTAATGGTTCTGGAAAGCCCATTGATAATGGTCCACCCATTTTACCTGAGGCTTACTTGGATATATCTGGTGAGTCACACGAGGACAGTGATAATACATAAATAATCAATCATTTGCCTTGAACTCTTAAATTACATCCCATTATGCTTCACTGTAAACTTTTGCTTTTCTTTTGTAGGAAGTTCTATCAACCCTAGTGAGAGAACCTATCCTGAAGAAATGATACAGACAGGAATTTCTACTATCGATGTCATGAACTCCATTGCTCGAGGACAGAAAATTCCTCTTTTTTCTGCAGCTGGTCTCCCCCATAATGAAATTGCTGCTCAGATTTGTCGCCAGGCTGGTCTAGTGAAGCGGTTAGAGAAGGCTGGGAGTTCCGCTGAGGTACAGTTTGCTTAATAATAGATATAAATTAGTTTAACTTATTAGATTCTTCACAAATAAGTGATTCATTTGCATGCAGCATAAGGATTGTGACTTTACTAAATGGTCTTTGCTTGTGAAAACATAAATCCAAATGATATCTTTGACACCATGTTGTTCCATAGAGAGAAGCCAGCTGCAATTTAAAGTTTATATGCATGTAGGTCTTGAAAGTACAAGTCCAGTTCAAATTCAAAGCTGTGGAATTTTTCAGTAATATTGTAATTTCATCTGCTTTGTCCCATATTTTAAACTGTATTTCTAGGAGGAATTGATTTCAGTTAATATATCAATTTTATTACTCTCAGCTATTCAGAATATCCTATCTTGATTCATTCCTGATCAACTTGGCTAAAAATTATCTCCCAGCTTCTCTCAATCTTCGCACGAACACAGGTCTTCACTTCCTGATTTTCCAGATTTTCATAAAATATAGATTAAGCTATTATACATGAAGGTTGAGCTTACTTTAGTTTCATTAATCTATCTTACTCCAGCTAATACCTATCATTAGCTAAACTAACAATTACTCAAACTTAATGGAATTTAATTAAACATACTTGACAGCTTGAGGTGTCATCCAACATGCTCTCTACATGACACTTAAACCCATGAGGTGAAATCAGCAGATGGGATCCACATCTGCTAGGGTCCAACACAAAATACTTGAATACATAAACATTAGTCCTTGCCACTACAAACCAGCACCTCCAACACTACAGTCCTCCCCCAATCGCAATCCTTTGTTCAAAATAAATCAACATATAACGAAAACAAAAATCCACCCAAATTCACAGAATCCTCCAGAAAGTAATAAACAATTTAGCACAATCTATACACATTCTAAAGCAGAAAATAGCAAACTATGAAATTCCAAGTACAATAAATTAGTGAATCCTGTCATAAGAAAAACAAATAAAGAAATTCCCAATTAAACGCTGATAGTTTGCAAATCACCAAAATGACAAAAACAAACTAAAAAACTATTTAAACAAAATGATTAACAAATATTGACACAAGATGATTAACAATTACAATTAAGCACATAACACAAGGAAAATATAGTTAATATTAATAAACACACAAAACAAACACATAATATCACATCCTTAATATCAACCATGTACATTGTACTAAGACATGCCAGTAATTACCTGCTTGAGCAGGGACCAGTATGGTTTTGGGAAGCAGTTAAAAGAATCAAATAGTGCCTGTTACCCGTTCCTACCATCTGCATGTACCATTCTAGCCTGGAAGCTATGGATTGAAAGGGCAAAAAAGGCCAGTCCACCACTATTGGTACTTGACAGGGAGTGGCCCAACTTCTGTCATTCTGCCTAGTGGCCATGTCCACTTGGATACCTTATTCTGGTACAAAAATCCTGATACTGATACGTAACTATGTTGGATATTACTTCGAATCTTGTCTTGTTCTTTTTGGAGTGCAAGATGTTAATTGCATGGTTTCTTTTCTTTTCAGTTTCCCCTATATAGAAGTAATGATATGGTCTTCCAATTGATTTCATGAATATGCAGGATGGGGGAGAGGACAACTTTGCCATTGTGTTTGCAGCGATGGGAGTAAATATGGAGACTGCACAGTTTTTCAAGCGTGATTTTGAAGAAAATGGGTCAATGGAGAGAGTGACCCTATTCCTAAACCTGGTATTCTCGTTAATTAATATACTGACCCTATCTGTGGTGTGTGTGTGTGTGTTTGTGTTTTTTTTTTGGGGTAAAATTATTTTACCATTTTGTCAAGGTTGGAGGTGTACAATTATATTGATCTTTTAATCTGGTGTGAAAATTATACTCCTTACTCAGGTCATGGTACTTTCTTTGTTCAGGCTAATGACCCAACCATTGAACGCATTATTACTCCTCGAATCGCTCTTACAACTGCAGAATATTTGGCATATGAGTGTGGGAAGCATGTTTTGGTCATACTGACAGATATGAGTTCTTATGCAGATGCACTCCGTGAGGTATGCATCTATATGTATATACATCCTACCAAATCATTAAAATAATGGTTTTTCTCCAGTGGCCTTCGTTCCTAGTGTTTTACTGAGAGATGCTTAACCAAGTTTCCTACCTGTGCTTGTCTAACACTCCCAGAACTTGATTGCCTTTATTAATTTAGTACTGTTTCATGGCTTTCAAGCACCTCTGTGGCCTGAATAACACAATTGGTACTGTATGACCGCAGGTATCTGCTGCACGAGAGGAAGTGCCTGGAAGACGTGGTTATCCTGGTTACATGTATACTGATCTGGCAACAATCTATGAGCGTGCTGGACGTATTGAAGGCAGAACGGGCTCCATCACACAGATCCCTATCTTAACTATGCCGAATGATGGTGCGATTAGCATTCTCAGAACCTGCATATACACTGACCTGGAATATTATTCAATGCCTAAATAAGTTTTTCTTCAATTAACCAGATATAACGCATCCCACTCCTGATCTTACGGGTTATATCACCGAGGGGCAGATATATATCGATAGGCAGCTCCACAATCGACAGGTAAATTTATATGGTTAAATATATTGCTTTTCATGTCATAAAGAGTTCCAGGATTATAACGGAGGTTAAACTTCGAAGCAGAACTCAAGGTACCTTATGCAGTGTATTAACTGTCAAAGCAAAAAGCAGCAGCTCAAGTACAAACAGGAAACTTTAGACACTTGAAACCATGTACAATTATTTTGGTGCACTTGGAATTTATATTTGTTCAGATATCTAGCCTATAAATTATTCCATTCTTGTTGTCTTGACTCGGATGATTTCTAGAGAGTTGTTGGGTTTTAAGTTGTGTCCAATTCAGATGTACGGGAGCCATTTGTCTTGGATTTTTGGTATGCTTAGAAAACTGATTCTGAGATTATGCACTTCTGTGTAAATTACACTCGGAATTTTTATGGATACTTGGCCTGTAGTCTCTGAGTTTGAGAACTAAAATATTCCTGAAAGAACCTGTAAGTATATAGGAACTGAATAATGTTTTTCTTGTGTTGAACAGATATACCCACCTATCAATGTGCTTCCATCACTCTCTCGGTTAATGAAGGTGAAGTATCTATATTGGAAGGAACTTTGATCTAGTTTAAGCTGTCAACATGCATGTTGAGATGCATGTATGTGAATGAAATAACTTTTAAAATTAAACCATCATTGTTGGTGCAGAGTGCTATTGGTGAGGGAATGACTCGTCGAGACCATGCAGATGTTTCCAACCAGGTATGGTTGTGCAGTTAAGAATGAAAATCCATTATCATGTTCACTTTTAAAGCCTGCTAACAAATACTGTTCATTCTTCTTGTTCAGCTATATGCAAATTATGCTATTGGGAAGGATGTCCAAGCAATGAAAGCTGTGGTTGGAGAAGAAGCACTTTCTTCAGAGGACCTGGTCTCTCTCTCTCTCTCTCTCTCTCTCTCTCTCTCTCTCTCTCTCTCTCTCTCTCTCTCTCTCTCACTCTCTGTCACTATACCTTTGTTTATCGAACTAAACTAATAATTTTTTAAAAATACAGCTCTATCTCGAGTTCTTGGACAAATTTGAGAGAAAATTTGTGGCCCAAGGAGCCTATGACACCCGCAATATTCACCAGTCACTTGATTTGGCGTGGACATTGCTCCGCATCTTCCCTCGTGAGCTTCTCCACCGTATACCGGCAAAGACACTAGATGTATACTACAGTCGAGATTCAACTAATTGAACCAAGCAAGGAAGTTCATGTGAGCTGGTCACCCAGCTGAAGGCTTTGCCCTGCATGTGCTCTTTAATCTGTTCGTCATCTCAGTTTTCCACCTCAGGCAGTATGGCTCGATGGTTATTGGTATGAATAAATGGCGTTCTCTCGTCAAGCTCCCCAAACTAAAGCTATTTATCAAGTCATTTCCAGCAATCAATATCTTTTTTGGACCATTTGGCTTTGTAACATCTATACAATTTTTGTCTTATTATGATTATTCTTTAATGTTACCTAGGATATGGCATGGGTGTTGCTGTCAACACTTTTGAGTTCTTAGATGCAAATGGAACTTAGGATTTAGACCCCTTAAACCTTATTTCATGCTTGCCTTGTATTCCTATTTGATCGCCATTAGGGCGTCAGGATTATGGTGCCCTTTACCGTATTTCTTGGTTGTATTACATTTCTATTTGGTTTGTGTCGTGATTCTAATTTGCTCATGGTCAAAACCTGGGCTCGTGGCTTTCAAACCCGATATATGGCTCCACATTCTCAAGGTTTTGGAAAGGTTTGGGTCCTTTGGGAACCTTATTGGGATAAATATCTTTGCTGTTTGATCTTACTCTCTTCTTTTGAACAGTTCACTAACAGCTAACTAAAAGAGCGTGTGTCAAAGTTATGAAATAGGGATGAAATCACCTGCTATTTTGTACTGCACAGGCTCGTGCTATTAACATGAGATGTTGCAAAGTCAAGCATCTCATAAATATGTCACTTTGGGTCCACTTGAAAAATAACCAGCCGTGAGATGCTACATGCGGCAGCATCTGATGCCACCAGCACCAGCAGTAGAAGACAATACAGTGAAAAATAGCACGTGATGTCGACCCTCCGAAATAAAGTGTCGTACATTACGCAGCAGACACTTGTAAAAATGGGGCTCGTCTTGTTATGAGTACAGATGTCATGTTGGGTGCTCAAACCATAATTGAACTTTGACCGTACTGAGAATGCATGTGTAATGTGTTGTTGCCGGGTTTCTTATCTTTTTTCTTATTTTCCTTTTTGGGGTTTTTTAATCTCTAAAAAACCCATCCCTGCTGCAACACTCGAGGGAGACGAATTCAAACAAGAACTCCATAGGTTATGCATAGAAATTACTTTTAGTGAGCTGGGCTTCATGTTTATAGAGCAACAATATTCATTAGCCACTTTAGCATCAAACCTCTTGGATTTTAAAAAGTCAATAAAAGAATAAATAAAGAAATAAACACCCCAATCAAAGAGAAGGGGATTTTAAAAAGAAAAAGAAGGAAAGAATGTCTGATTTGCGTGCTCCTGTCCTGTAGCATATCATTTGATGATTTGCATTTGCCAGTCATTTTGTAATAATAAATCATGTATTTGATGTTGCATTCACATCCAAAAGTAGGTGATTGGTGACTTCTGAATTCTGATAATCAAATGCTTGCCGTCATACAGATGGGGCATCGCCATCGTTTCTCAACACAGAGACCCAGTCAACCTCATCTATGTTTTTCGCATACTGATCATAATTAAAAGATAAGCTTTTACAGTTTCAGCTCCTAACTACAAGTGCATTGCAGGTTGCTAAGCCTTCTACCAAAACTCGGGAAAGCACCGTTAATTGGTGTGAAAATTCTTTCATAACCTGCTCAAAGGTACAACCTAACAAAGATTAGCACGGCAAATTAAATCCTCTATTGACTCAGAGCCCTCAAAAGGAAAATTTTCAGTTTTCAGATAAGGACTTGTAAGTTGTAACCACCTTCTGTCCCTTGCTTAGGCGAAGGTTTTAAACTTCTATTTTATCTCTGAATTGCTGAAAATTTTCATTGTAAGGTTTCTCTATACAAGGGTTGAAACTTTCTATCTTGCTTCGAAAAAGTCATGTTCCTATAAAGTCAAAATCGATGTCCTTTACCACCGGCCAAGTCTTTCGGCCTGCCAGACTCCATAACTGACCAGAGAAAATGCAGTTCCACACATCTAGAAACATACTTCTATCAATATGAAGATTAGAAAGTGAATAGCTGCCATAACGTCTCCAGTACCATAAGATTCTCTTTTACATTTACGTTGGCATGCTGGCTTATTTGATCGCAAGCTAGACATTCTGAATTTCGAAATTCAACATAAGAATGGAGAGAAATTCTTGTAAAAGCAAAAGAAAAAAACATAAGTGGATAAGATAAAAAGGAGGAACTCAAAATTTTTTATACAAAGTTTCTTCATCGGAGTCATGACTGGTGCACTGCAAAACTCGTGAATAATTACAAAACAAAACAGAAAGAGGACGATGAAGATTCCAGTAACGAATAAAACAACTGAAAAGATGACAACGAGACCCAAAAAAAAAAAAAAGGACTCTTCCTCATTGTGCAATTTACAGTATTGAGTCTAGAGAATATTAGAGATCTCTTCTGCATAATGGGCAAGAACCATGCCTGATAAGCCACTCATCGATGCAAGGTAGATGAAACATGTGGTGACAATGAGGCAAGCTTCGGACTGTTTCCCCAAGCTGGAAATCCTGAAAATAGAGAAATAGCTATCAGAAAAGTGAACGGGAAGCCTTGTCTGTGGTTAAATATGTTGATGTTAGTTTCCAGTAAGAGAAGTTTAAGTCTGAACCTGCAGGCACACTGAACAGGAGACTTTCTCCCCCGACGCATCTTCATTGTTCTTGGTTGTGATTTTGATCTTTGGGATCCTCTCCACTGATTTTCCAGACAACCCTTTAGCTCCACCAGTGTCAAAGAGGTTGTGAACCTCCTCAAAGCTTGTCTCAACTGCACCCATCTGATCAAACACATTTCAAATTGTAAGCAAATCACAGTCACTTTACACTCCAGCTTCAACCTCAATAGCCATATTCAATATGTGCAAGATACCTGACTCTGCACTGCATTCAGCATGGCCGGGCCAATGCGCTCTCGGACCAGTCTTCCACTTAGGAGGCTTACGATAACATCAATCTGCAGAGAACAAACAGAATATAAGCTAGGGATTTAGATAAGAATCCCCAATCAAAAGTGGCACTTGTAAGATCAAATTCCAAGGCCTGACAAAGATTGAATATCAAATTTCCACCACCAAAGCAAACAACCTAGAAAATACTAATCAAGGAGGTTAAAAAATTTTACTCACCAAGTAGAGGAGACACCCAATCCCCGAGTCATCCGAATGCCAGAGAACAAGGGAAGACTCGAAGACCTCGATTGAGAAAACAGCTCCAGAGATGGCCCCAATTGCAGCCCCACGGAAGAATCCGCTTTCAGTTTCCTGGCCTATCAAAGCTCCAGTCATGGCTCCTAAGGTAGTACCCACTACAAGACAGGCAAATTCCATCAGCAACATTCTTAGGAGAAACACAGAATTCCTTTAGTGTTCATAATCAATGTCCAGAACCCTACAAGTGATGGTTCTCATTGTAAGTTGAAGATACAAAAGAAATGAAAATTATAAACCTATTTCTCAGTGATTACAATCAAGTTTCAGATGAAGTATGACAAATCCATTGAATTTCTTCCACACAAATATCCATTTTATGAAGAACTTCGGAACGAAATTATTCCCCAAATAAGTCCAAATGACAATAGAATAGTTAAATTTCTCTGGGGTTGAGGGAAGGGGGCCGGGGGTTTCACGGGGGCACGGAGAGAGAGAGAGAGAAGAGAGAGAGAGAGAGAGAAACAAAAGCAGTCACCAGATCGAATGAATTTTCATATACTAAGAAAGCCACCAATCCAAATCAAATTTATTGAAACCGACATCAGAGAAAATACAGCAGATCCAGAATCCGTCCCCATTTCGTTAAAAATTCACAAAAATCCTTGAAAATCAGAGAAAATAAGTAAATGCACAACAACGCTGGTGTTTGGCAGTAGTCCCTGCTTCTAAGTTCATCGAAAGAATACTCGAGTAAAAAAGGGGGTTGGGATAAGGATACCAACCAGATGCGAAAAAGAAGGTGAAGATCGCAGAAACAAGATTGCCGAGTATAGCAGACACCACAAAGCTGCAAATCTGTCTAATTCTCTCAACCAAAGTCCCAAACGAAAACGAAGAACTGGTATTCGAGGTTGGCAAAGACGAAGAAGATGGGTAGGAAAAGACCTCCATTCTTTTGCCCTTTTCTCTTCCTTCAACAATAAAACCGATCAAATCAGACCCAATAAAAGTTGCTTCGATCTAAAACCCGTTTATGATCGAAGCCATATATATACGAGCTAAAGAGCAATGCTTAGCCTTCGTCGTTAAGAGAAGCAGAACGGGAAACCACATTAACCAACAAGCATTTAAAGCTTTTCCTTTTCTTTGAAAATATCTGCCTGCCCCCTAGAAAATTTTCGCCTCCAAAATTCAAGAGAGAGAAAGAGTTAAGAGACGACCAAGGTTCTGTTGACACAAGCTCTAAACGTGTTTTTGAGGGGTAGATGGCCGTCACAGTCCACACGCGATAATATTATGATATGGTCTTCTAGAGAGAGAGAGAGACAAGGGTAAGAGAGAAGAAACCTCCTTCGCTAACCTTCCATTGTCCATAACTCGGTTTCCCTATTTTAGAATTCTCGCCACAAAAAGGGAATTACACAACACTTGCACGGAAATTATGTTTCGCTACTTCGGGGCTTCAGGTGAATCGTCATACTCGAATGAACGGACACTTGATCATAACCATCCGTTACAGAACCAGTCGTATCACGTGGTGTGTCTCATCAGTAAAGAATCTCACACGACCATCTTGACCACACATTCTAGTGTTCTATAGACCACTGAGATGAAGATGCTAAGAACGTATAAAGTGGAGATCAAAAATGCAATTGTAAAAAGATATAAAAATATATATATATACATAAAAATTCCTAAGAAATCAAGAAGACTTTAAAAGGGATGAAATCGTCTGTCGCAGTTAAGCTTGCTACATTCACATAGGGAAATGTAAAATGAATATTACCCGTAAGATACTTTATATGGTAACATCTCACGAATAATGTAGGATCTTTAGGAGACAATTTCAACCCACAATAACAAACATGGATTAATTTAATAAAACAAAACTTAAACATAAATCTAACTAAAGATAAAATTTTTAATAGATTGGATAGAGACACAAGATTGATGCCGCCCACCGTATTTTGGTGGAAACCTGCTTATGGTGATGATGATGATAATGATGTGGAAATATTAAAGAAAAAGAAAAACAACAAAGGGGTAAGTAAATGGTTTAGATAGATTAAGGTGGGTGTGTGGATTGGTTTTAGATCTGTGGATGGGATTACTAGTCAAAGGTTTTGCTGTGATCAAAGACTATCAATCGTGTGATTTGAATACGATTCAACCAAAGGATTGTGCGTTGGTTGACTGTTGACTCCACGATCTATCACAACCCCATCTTAGCAATGGCGTGTTAAAGTCAAATTAAAAAATCTGCAGGTTAAGAATATATTATAATTAAACCAACTAAATTTGTTTTTATTTTATATTTTATTTTGTGTGGATGGTAGAGGAATGGTAAACTTCAACCATTTCCTACCAACCTTCACCCACCGAACAAGTAAAAAGATGATACATGTATCATTAGCGTGTGATTAGTGCCTCATGAGACATAACCGAGGCAAATCTTTTTTTCTTTTTTCTTTTTTGAATCTTACGAACGAAAGTGTTTAAAAAAAAATTTGTGATAGATAGGCCCATCAAAATCTTTTTCAAACTCCGCCCTTGGCAAGTGAACGTCATGTAACAATCAAACGACGATTTGAAAACCTCACGTTCCATGTCTACTGAAAGATCCAAGTCCCAATGCATTATAAAACCAAAAAAAATAAATAAATAACAATAAGAGTAGTAGACTAGTAGTTAGGTTGCTGAACGGGCAGGCTGGGCAAGGCCCACTTCCTTGATGGGTTGTGCATGGCCCGTCAAGGAAAAACCCAGGCACGGCCCAGTTTATGGCATGGCTAGGGCTGGGCCGCTTGCGGGCCTACATACTTTTTTGCAAAAGAATTGGAGAAAATGGAAAAAATAGTAAAAAAACATTAAAAAAAATTCTGAAATTTATGTTTATTATATTCACAAAAATGTCTTGCACATACTGGGATAGAATTTGTTCAAAAAAATTTAAATTAATTAATTATTACAAGTACAAGTACAATTTTGTAAATACAACAATACATAATACACTTACATAAATAATACTGCATCACTATAGTATTAGCACATCCCAACTAGGTTGGTACTCACTCATCTATCTTTCATTTGCAGTTTAAAAAAAAAAGAGAAAATACGTAAAATTACTTAGACTAATTTGGAAGACTAAATTTATCAAGATTCAAATCATCGAAGTCTTCAGTAAGTTGATCATCTACATATTCCTGATCTCTTAGTATGGCTGTTGGGGGGGATAAAATTATAAAAAGAAGTGATAAAAACCACATTTGGGGGGTAAAAAAACGGCTAACCCATGCCTGGCGGGCCAGCACACGGCACGACTAGCACGCTCGCTTGACATGGGTGGGGCCGTTGTGCCTTAACGGGCCATGGGCCTCAGAAGCGCGGCCCAACCTAATAAGCAACCCTAGTAGTAGTAGTAATAATAAACATTTTAAAATTATAGTTATTAGAAAATTCAACAAATATTATTATATTTATAGATAACAAAATTTTTTACATACGTGTATTGCAAGCAGGGCGGGACCTATGGTTGTGGACAGGTCAAATCTACCTCGACTCATATTCTAAACGAACATTAACACTATGATTTGAAATTGATTGGGTGTCCGATCGGATTCGAATATCCAACCAATTTTTCAAATCCATTTTAAGAAATTAATGCGTCTACTCATGCAATTTTGCCACCTCTAAAATTTTTAATTTGCTTACAATCCTTTTAATCTTAATCGTTCATCTTCTATTTTAGTTAGAAGATTTACCCCATCCATCCTTAATAAAAATGCTGTCTACGCCTACCCCACTAAATTTGCAAGCATTACATACATATATAGTCCATTTGATTTCTTTCAAGAGTGTTCTTTGTAGAGTGCTTGAAGAGTAGGATTTCTTGACTGACCACATCATTATTCTAAATCATAAGAATTACATTTGGTGATGAGCCAAATCAAGACACTAAACAAATGGAAATCAATAATAAAACATTGCACCCGCATTTGAGTCTTTGACAAGAAAAATGAGAGATACGTTAAAATGAATGTGAATTGATAAAGTGGAGTAAAAGTAATAAAGCATAAAAATATGTAAAATGAAAAGAGCAAGCATGTGATTGGCCAATACAAGTAAAAACAATAATATAGTGGCAGAACAATATCACAAGGATCACATGCAGTGAATTAATTTAATTGTGACACGGAGGGAGCCTGGATGCTCTGTTCTTATAAAACTGATGGATGTGAAGCAGCTCATGTGATGGTTCATTTTTTTTTACCTTTTAGATTGCAGAAAACATTGCTATACAAGTAAAAGGCAAATGTTCCCTGCAATCCATCGCTTTCTCCCTCTACATATGGCCCAAGTAGCCCAACTCCGACCCTGACCTTCTTATATTATAGTTTATTCGTATATATTCTAAATATTTTTTTTTTAAAAATTATATTTTTTACTCCAATCGGGTTAGACCCACCCGTGACCCGCCCTTTATCAACACTATAAAGGTGGGTTAGGGTTTGGTATTAACTAAACTCCTATAGTGGCGGGTTCAGGTTTACCAAAACCCAACCTATTACCGTCTCTACAGTCTAAAGATGTGAATTGATAAAATTTTGGTTGATTTGCTGGAAGAGTTCGATAAAGATATTGTGTATCTCTGGAGAAAATCACAACCCCATTAAAACTTGCAGATCAATCTTACTTAGAAAGGAGTTGGCTTAAGCTTCTTTTGAAAAGAATCTAAGACTTCGGGCAAATGAGATCCTGTGTGACCTTTATCTACAACCTTATGTGAAGTCTGCATTGAGATCATGCCATGTGTATTGTGAACGGCATATCTGTAAATTTTTAAACAATCCTATGAAAAGTTACAAATAAGGTTATAGATAAAAGTCAGATGTGAACCGGACTTCGGGTGGTTGGATAGGTCAATTAGTTATTACTTCTACCAGGGAAAACGGAGTTAAGCCCACTCCTGGGCCCAAGACCAAATAATTTACGAGTCCACATGAAACCCACTCTTAAACCCTTGATTGGACCAAAAGGCTTTACTGACTCGGCCCATTCGACATCTTCTAACTAAAAATTGGATATACCCAATCAAATCAATTGGTGGGTGGGTCCCACTATCAAAATTGTACTGGCTATGTTGAACGGAATGAAATCTTAGACGAATACCGGAATACACCCGATAGTGCCGGGAGTATGATGAGTCACGCCACTGGGAATCAGATGCTCCCTTGGGTATTTTCGAACATTTACCAAAAATCAAATCAAACAAAACGGCAACCGAAAGGTGTGCAAAAGCAAACTACAAGATTCCAGTTCCAGCTTCCAGTTTCGAATTGCCTCTTTCTCTCTTCTTTCATTCTCTCTCTCTGTAGGTGCTCCAAGTCTAAGCAAAGTACTTTGTTCGCAAAATGATACTCGTAAACTATAACCGGAACAATCCGAAGAGAAGAGCAAAGAATAAAGAGGATTGCTCATTTAAAATCTTCAAATACACTGTAACATCTCCTTTCCCTTCTGAAACCGAAGAGTTTCGCGAAACACCCCAATTCTCTAATGGGTTGCCGGTTCTGCAAGCCTCGGGATATCCCAATCTCCTCATCTTCTTCAGAGCCTTCACCTCCTTATCATCCACCACCTAAAAAATCTCGAGAAGAGAGAGGCCAAGACATTCCCGCAAAACCAGATATTTCTCCAATACCCATAACCAAAACGCCTTCATCTTCGCGGATTGGACTGATTCTTGGAATACCTTTATGTGATTTTAATTCTATCTACGAGATCGACAAAGAATTAGGGAGAGGACAGTTTGGGATTACTTATCTTTGCACCGACAAGGCAACAGGGTTGAAGTATGCTTGCAAGTCGATAACGAAGAGAAAGCTGTTGAATCGAAAGGATATAGAGGATGTTCGTAGAGAGGTTTCGATCCTCCAGCACGTCACAGGGCAGCCCAATATTGTGGAATTCAAGGGTGCTTATGAGGACCGGCTGAGTGTATACTTGGTGATGGAGTTGTGTTTGGGTGGGGAGCTATTCGATCGTATTATCGCCAAGGGGAGTTATTCGGAGCGTGCAGCAGCAAAAATAGGTCGGCAAATCGTGAATGTAGTTCATGTGTGTCATTTCATGGGGGTGATGCACAGGGACTTGAAGCCAGAGAATTTCTTGTTGGTGAGTCGGGAAGATGATTCCCCGATCAAGGCCATAGATTTTGGTCTTTCTGTCTTCATCGAGGAAGGTTAGTTTAAATATTATACAGTTGGATGTGTTTCTCGATATTTACAGTTGTTTGTGTTCCTCAATTGTGAATAGCACAGCAAGTCACATGAACTTAGATGAGCCCATGTTGTTTTTTATATCACTCACTGAGTAATTTTTCATTCTCGTGTTATTGAGGGAGGTTTTACCCTTCTGTTCTGTAAGTAATTCCAGCCCAATAGAGAGATGGGGCTGGAAAAGAAACCTTAACCCAAAATTACGTAGTGTTCACATAACCGCATTTGGAATTTAGAAGGCTCAAACTGAAATAACAGATCACTATGGAGAGAAGTAAAACTAGTCAATGTTATTACCAGAAAACATAACAATTCATGTTGTCAACCATGAATGAACTCATCAATGTCCCAGAACTGTCCCACAAGTCTCATATCAAATATAAGGCAGTTAAGTAGAAGGTGACAGTGGTGGACAATATCAAACAAAGCTTTATGCTCGAGATCACATAGGT
Organism: Buxus sempervirens; assembly: GCA_947561395.2. Classification (NCBI taxonomy): domain Eukaryota; kingdom Viridiplantae; phylum Streptophyta; class Magnoliopsida; order Buxales; family Buxaceae; genus Buxus; species Buxus sempervirens. Next base: position 41,314,285 of record OX387190.1, read on the forward strand.
GATATCGATTAACGTATGAAGCACACTCGTTTACCAAGGAACCATGGTCACGATACTTTGTGGCAGTTTCTTCATTTTGTAGGTTCAATCATTTGGACACTTCGTGCTTGTAAGCCCAAAGTGCCAGTTTACAATATTTAGCGAAAGCAATACCTTTGCTCTTCTAGATGTCCTTAACCATTAGTGTTGGAGATTCATCAACCGATTGAATCCTATTGGTGGGTAGCCTTACCTTCATATTCCATAATAGCAAATTCTACAATCTTGAATAAAATAGGGTAAATACAAATCAATAATTTTAATGATATACAAGTTTCTTTTCTATTTGTGCCATAATGGAAAGGTCGGTACTTATGTTTTGTTCACATTCTATAGATTTCAAATATCACATATCCATGTTTGTCGATGTCTCGTACAATGATATCAATTCTTTAAGCTTCTAAAACGTATGCTGTTTGAATAGATATGTGAGATTGAGTCATCAGTCCTTATTGTATACTCAATACAAGCTGTTCCAAATGACTCTACAGGGAAAGTTTACCGTGAGATTGTGGGAAGTGCCTACTATGTGGCCCCAGAGGTGTTGCTTCGGAACTATGGAAAGGAAATAGATGTCTGGAGTGCTGGAGTCATCTTATACATTCTTTTATGTGGTGTGCCACCATTTTGGGCTGGTATGGACAATCTCTACTTTCATTACATTGGATAAATCAATAGTTTTTGTGAGGTGAGATCTGAGCTGCCCAGCATTTGGATCTCAGTACTGGTTGAGCAACATTGTGATCCATGTGCTGCAGATGCAAGCATTTAGTTGATCACTCAAATGCAATTGTGCTAAATGTAAAGCACCTATATTTTATTGCCACTCGCATTGTGTGGTTTGGGGCCTTTGGGCTACCCTTTCTAATATCATGTTTTTGCAGTCCTTTCAAATATACCTTTTCTTAAATGTTTGATGCCTAGATAAACAATTTTACTACAGAGACGGAAAAAGGCATATTTGATGCAATACTAGATGGCCGTGTTGACCTCAAAACTGCACCATGGCCTTCTATATCTGATGCTGCTAAGGATCTCATCAGGAAAATGTTAACAAAGGACCCCAAGAAGCGAATAACTGCTGACAAAGTTCTTGGTGGGTATATGTTTGTTTATTATGTCCAATGGTTGGTACCATCTCTTAGTCAATTTTACAATTTAATTGGTTATGTATTGTCTTTCATTGGTCATAGCCCAAGGACCATTTTGACTGAAGCTCTTGAATATTCACATTCCTCATCCAGGAAAAGTATTCATATATCGGAAGACCATATTCACTTAATTGGTAATGGTCATTGGGCTATGGATTGTGATAGAGATGGCTTACTGGTCTTAGAAGCATCACTTTTTTAGGTACATTGTGGTATGGGATGCAATAATCAAGTTGTAGGTTCATCATTGAAGTAAACCACTAACAAATAGATAGTCTGTTGGACCATCAATCTAAATGGCGTTATGGTGCATGAACCAGAACATCCATGGATGAAAGAAGATGGCGAAGCACCTGATAAACACCTTGATAATGCAGTTCTGATTAGGATGAGACAATTCAGAGCAATGAACAAGCTGAAGAAAGTGGCATTAAAGGTCAGTTCCAAATTCCTTGGAAATCTTACTGTTCCATGGGTGTATCATGCAGTTGTGATTGGCAAGTGTTAGAAAAGTTGTCAATTTTATTTGATAGCCATCAGTTAAATTTTGACATTTTTCAGAAATTTAATCTTACTTCTGATAATGTAAATCCTTTATATGGAAATATTAAGCATATGTGCACTGAGTACTTTAAGCAGAGAATCACCTTATCATTAAAAGGCTAGTTGTGCATGTAACAATGCTTTGGGCTAAAGTATCTCATCCTGATGATTATAAATGTTCTTTCCTTTTTATGCTTCATATTTTGAAGAAATACAATTGATAACCAGGAATCATTTAATTACATAAATGGTCAGAAACATCCGATTGAGGTTACTTTTTGGTATGATAAAATGGTGTTTTTATCCCAAATTTGTGTCCCATGTTTGCAAGTATTACACCATTGCTAGCCCATCTTCAAAGGGAAGCCGTTTGAGACCTTAGATTTCCTTGTCAGCTGAGTGTTACACAACACAACGAATGATGATATTGGTACTAATTTTAAAGCATTTCAATTGTTGGGATGATTTTGTACTTTTAATTGTTTTCAGGTTATAGCAGAAAATCTTTCAGAGGGGGAAATTAAGGGTCTGCAACAAATGTTCAACAACATAGACACAGATCGAAGTGGTACAATCACATATGAAGAGCTCAAGACAGGGCTGTCTAGATTGGGATCCAAGCTTACAGAAGCTGAAATTAAGCAGTTAATGGATGCTGTAAGATACTGTGTAACTACAATCTCACTGTTGTTGACTAAAATTAATAGTATGACCAATAATGCATTTAATTGCTCTGCTATCAGGCTGATGTTGACAGGGACGGGACCATCGACTATATAGAGTTTATCAGTGCTACCATGCATCGACATAGACTAGAGAAAGAAGAGAACTTGTATAAAGCTTTCCAGCATTTTGACAAGGATAGCAGTGGGTCAGTGAACTATTTCTTCCTGCAAATAAACCTTAACTTTTGAATACAACATCCATTAATAGAAATTTTTCATGTCTGTGACACATGATGCATCAAAAATTCGTGGTTTGTAAGTCAGGAGATATAGAGTGAACCAACCGATAGAAGGCAGTGGCGGAACCACCTTAGAGCTAGAGGGGGCAATTGCCCCCCCTAAAATTTTATTTTTTAATTTAAAATATATTTTTTCCTATATGTTTTAATTGAAATTTATGTTTTGCCCCCTCTAAAATTTCTGGTTTGCTCCCCTAACTCATTAAAATTTCTATATTTCATGAGAAGCGTTAATTGAAAAAAAATTTTGTCCCCTCAAATTTGGAGTCCTGGTTCCGCCACTCATAGAAGGTTGAGATGGTTTCCTTAAAACACTCAAAAGTTTTGGTCCTATGATTTTCAAGATTGAGTCTGGTGATTATGCAGAAAATTCACCTTATTTTTCCATAACAAGATGGAAAGCAGCTCTTGCTTTTGCTGGGATTTAAAGAAAACCCAAAGATTGAAATGGGTAATTGGAGGAAGATGTGACCAGATCAAGAGAGCATGAATAAAGATATTTTGTAGTTGTGACTCCATGTTGACCACACCTCCCACTAACAAGCTTAAAGCCAGAGAACAAGTTCACGAACATAGAGTCTGGCATCTTTTGATGCTTACATTATAGGCTTACAGCTAAGAAATTGAGTTATAACCTCAATAGATCGCCCCATTTTGAGAAAATTAAGTTCACTCACATCGTTTTCGTTTTACCCTCTCCAGGTTTATCACAAGAGATGAACTGAAAGAGGCTATGAGCCAATATGGGATGAGCGATGAGGCCACCATAAACGAAATCATCGAGGATGTGGACACCGACAAAGTGAGTATCCCTTAATTCAATATCCGTTATTGATTGGTATATTTGTTATTTTCTAGGTTCATCTTCAGTAGGCTACGTTAGATATTTTTGCTCACACAGTCTCTATATGTAGGATGGTAAAATCAATTACCAGGAGTTTGTTGCTATGATGAGGAAGGACACTCAAGATCATGAGGAGAAACAAAGATGAAAGTTTCCTCCGGTCTCATCAGCTCTGCTCAATTTAATCTTCTAAAGGCATTGCTCTTGCTTCTCTCACTTCACTTGATCGCAGAGACGTTGAAACTCCTCGTTAAATCAATTACGAGGAGTTTGTTGCTCTTATCAGGCGGTGGGCACAACATCTGGTGGAAGTTTCCTGCGGTCCCGGCAGATGGGCCGATTTATTCTAAAAGCATTTGTCTTGTACAATATCGTTTACTTGTGCTATTTTTAAGAAAAAACTTGTTCCGTAACCCTAAAAATAAAAAAAATAAGAATAAAAAAAATGAGGATTCACAGTATTGCATTAGGAGTTCACGGTTCCTGTGCAACAGATGACAACCCGTTTCTTTAAAGAAGTTCTTCAAATGATCCCCTCAAACGGCATGTGCTAATCCACCGTTTATTGTTCTCAAGACAGCCCAGCATAGAGACATCGCGTACAGTCCACCAAAAAAAAAAAAGACATCGCGTACATATTTTAGGAACTAGGGTTACTAATTCAAATAAATATTGGCTACCGTATTTGATTTCCAATACCAAACCTCGAAAATGAGTAATCTGTAAAGACGTGTTTCATTTTATTTTTTTCACCCTCAAATCACTTCTGCGAAGAATGGCGGCTCCGCTGGAAAACACCATCTCTACATGGTTCTTCCATCTTTTATGGCCAGGCTGTCTGAATCTTGACTCCTTCGTGGGGCTGATCGTTCATACAGGCTCCTTGATTTCCAGCTCACAACAGTTAGTCACCATCCAGGTTATGCAACAGATGTGTAAGAGCTACAGATTTCGTCCCATACAAACTGAAGCAATGATAGATAAAAAGGAACAGCAAACCTCCCATCCTCTTTGTTGATTGCCAATTCTAGTAGTCCCTACTTTTGTCACCTTCGAAGCATGCAGAGATCAGTGTGAAGTAAACAGTACTATTCGTCTTGAATCTCAGACCGAATGGCAGCTCATTTTTCTCATACTGGAGAGATTATTGAAGATTTACATGAGAGAAATCCTCAGATATACAAAAGTGGGAAAATGCATTAGATGCAACATTCAGCCTGCTTTGGAAGTTCTTGCTACAGGTGGGAGAGCAATCGAGTCAAGGTTTCCGGGATATGGAGTCCAAAGGCCTAGTCCCCCTCTACTCTCCTTTAATCCAGTGCTATTGCTCCTAAACTCATCCAAAGACTTCACCCACTCTATAACAGAAGAATGCTCACGAGTATGTGGATGCAACACAAATAATGAGTTGTACTCACAGTTCGGAAACATGAAGAACTTAAATGAATCCCCTAACCTGTACGCAACATAACCAAAGCTCAGCTGATCTCTCGGTGTGAAGAGGTTGACCTCATTAAACCATAAACAACTAAATAAATTATTCAGCAGAGTGTGCTCCCGTATGATGATGGCTCCCTCTGGCACATCTGCAAGTATTCAATCTTCAATTAAACGTCATAGAAATAAAACCGCATACATAGGAACAGGCACAACCCAGTACAAATCCAACTAACAAAGCCCAATTTCTGGCAGGTTGTGTTGGCTTCATTAGGTCTTATGTCTGCCTGGACTAAAAAGACTAACTCCTATGACAGGGATATTACAGGAGAACCACTTCAAAAACTAATCCAGGTAAATGCACACAAACTATACTGTCCATTTAGGTCTTATGTCTGCCTGGACTAAAAAGACTAACTCCTATGACAGGGATATTACAGGAGAACCACTTCAAAAACTAATCCAGGCAAATGCACACAAACTATACTGTCCGTTTTTGGCCCTTTGGATTTTCTTACCACCAAAGGAGATGGATCTAACAGTTTCCATTTGCATATCAGAACACCTCCCAAGCAGACCCATCTGTCTTAGGACAGCAACATCCTGGTTCTCACTGCAACGCCCTCTATACAAGTGTGTGACCTCATTTTTCAGGTTCATAATAGCAAAAAGAACAAAAGAAACAACAAGAATCACAATAAAGTGGGGAATTTCTCATTTCTTACCACTAAGCGTCTTTTTCTTAGGACTCCATGGTTCCATTCCTTCGTAACGGTATATCTTCATGTGGAGATCAATAAGAGGCCGGGCATACCGCTTCCTGCGTTTGATAGCATCAGCCTCCTCATAAATACTCTGATGATGTTTGTGGCGTGCAATGGCAAATGTGTGCTTGCCACGCCATAAGTATCTGCAAATAGCACATATGATACAAGTTACCAAAACATTACTCCACTAAGAAAAAGAAAATGCAGCTTGTCCAAATAGATTCAAACAGACTAGATCTTACCTTTCAAGTATTAGCAACGGATCAACTATAAGCTCCATTTTTCCATCAATCCAGATAGTGTACTGCGCCTGAGGAAACAGCCTATGGGTTAAAATTTTAGGAACCTTGCCATTCCTTCTTGGCTCATCATATGGGGGGTAATGAAGCAGCACAAGGCGCCAGATTCCCACCCACCTTCCCCCATCACCATCCACTCTGACAGTAACATTTTCCTTGATGAAATTTAGGGACTTCTCATCCACCACCATAAGAAAGCAGAAGAGTTTCTTGGAACGGACGCTTATATTTGAAGGTTGATGGGGTGTATCATACCCATCAAAAATGCCCGACGCAACCACAAACCTACATTTTTTGGCATATTTGATGTCTATGGTGTCCATCTCTGCACCACCATTATGCATAAAACCACAGTGCACCTGAAAGCCACAGCTAGAGAAATAAAACCAAAATAAATGAAACTAATCCAAATTTAGATCATAGGCTAGAGAATCATCATAGTACTAATTTGATATTATACAATACTTATGATGGCCTCAGATCCACCATCTTTGATAAATCTCTTCCCCACGATGCATACATATCCCATAAACTCATTAGTGAAAACATTTTGGTCAGTGGCCTAACCTTTGGGTGAGGAATTGATAAAAACAAGAAAAGCACAAAATATCAGAGGCAGAATTTCGCCCAATTTCGCTGAATCACCATGCACAAACTGCAAAGGCCAAAACTGGCTTTCATGGCTTAAATTTACCAGTTAATAACATAAGAACCAGAACTTTATTGAGTTGGCGTCAATTATTTATTGTTACTGTCGCATTCATTTCAGGCAAACACATTACCATAGACTTGATTGAGCCATAGCTGAATCCGCATTTTGTTTTTTTCCTTTTTGGAAATAAACTTCAAAATTTGAGATTTTACACATTCTAGAAAAATCAATTAATTTCTAAGTACCTTATGGCCCCTGGGTCTCAAATTTCCCAAACCTACTCCACAAAACTTACCATCTTTACAAACTTCTAAAAGTTTTTAACTCCCTAAAGAGTGACAGGATCAAATTCATCCCATCAATTCCAGTCAAAAATCTCCTGGAAAATCATATATTTCATGTCCTAAAATCAAACAACGGCAAGATTATTCAACATGAGCTGGTAGAAGAGGACTCTGAAATTTGCAGGTCTCTCTGGTACCCTTGCCATGATTGGACTAGCCATGGATTGTTGGGTTTTGTTGCTTTCTTCTTCTGTAAATTTTTCTTGTTGGGGTTCATTCAATCAAATAGGGAAATGCCCATGGGAATTCAGCAATTGATTTCACGGCTCCAAAGAAACTGGAGATCAAAGAAGGAGAGGGTTATGAATGTTGATGGATTTAGGGTTTGGAGATTATGGGATCACCGGTTGTTTCTGGGTTTGCATGATGAGCAGGAAGCCCAATAGAAAGATAGAATGACTCAAAGAGGGAGAAAAACAGAGACTCCCATTTTGTGTACCTGCTGATGATGCGAAATCGGTTCGTTCTTCTAAGAATCTGAAAGTGCTGGATACAGATTTTTTCAGAATAGATCGGATACTTTGAGTTGATTTTTTGCACGGGAGATGGTTGCTGTGATTGAGGGACCAAGGGAGAGCATTCTCGGGAGAGAGATAGCCAGTGGTTGCTTTGGAGAGATGGCCATCATTAGATGCCAGCGAAGGCTTCACCATTATTGAAAATCAGCTGGATGTCGGTGCAACGGCCATTGGAGGTTGATGATGTGTCGAAGAAGGAATAATGAAGAGGGGATGAAGCATTGGGAAGCAACGAAGCAAACAATGAGAGAAGTTTAAAAAATAAACATAAAATTTGCTTTTTAATCAAATCAATGAGATTGCTTTTTTGCTTCATCATGAGAAGCAAAAGCAACCATTCACCAAACGTTCTTATTTCTACAAAAAGCTTGATTTTGCTTCAAAAAGCAAAACACAATGCCAAATGCAGCCTTAGTCTAATTATTTCTTAAGTGACTCGAGTTTAGATATGTGCCTGATTCATGGTGTAACTTATACATATCATTAATAGAATTATATATAAATCATAGTCATAGTCCGTGCATACTCTAAAGAAATACAGCTCAGTACACAATTCTTTTATGTTATATGTAAATCATATCCTCTATACTAACTTTCCATGGAGCCCATATCAGCTGGAGCCTACAATGGAAGATCTGCTGGTCCAACAGTGGGCAGGGTATACACATCAGCATCATTTACAGACGTATACACCCCACTCACCGTTGGACCAGCAGATCTTCCAGCAAGGGGCTCCAGCCGATTTCAAGTCCTTTCAATGCATCTAAGTGGTATGCACTACTTATCATTTCATTGAAATTTCTTTGGATCTTTGATTGCCTAAAACTTTCGGAGTGCTAGAAGATACAATCTTTAACAAATTAAACTTAAGGAAATGGATATAATTTGAGATCACAATCGAAATTAACAAGTTAACCATGGCTTTGCAATTTTCAGGCAGGATACAGCACCAGAACAAAATTTCCAAATTAAAACAATAAGTATCATCGATGTATGATTAAATTTACCTTCATTGTTGAATTAAGCTTAAAACTATTCTCTCTTTGCAACCAGCTTTGGTGGCCTCCAAATAGTGGGGGTGATTGAGATGCATTATTTACACGCTCATCATCCAATACATATAACAGACTCTGGACAATTTCATCTGCAGTTCTTTTCTTTGGAATGACTATAGAGTCCGGGTCATCAGCAAGGGGAATCGAACAGCCTAATTTCATTAACAGCACAATAACATCAGTGATCACCAATACAGAAAGACAAACAACATAATTCAGAGTTGTCACATTGATCTTACGGTGTTGAGGTTTTGGCACAAATCCCATTGTGTCCAACATAATAAATACCTTGCTGTCTTTGTTACAAATAGCTGCATGATAAATAATATGTATAAACATTTTATATAAGCAAGTTCAAACAAGCAAATCCATAGAAGGTGCAGACAGGGTCTTACACCTAGGGTGAGTAATCCGCTATTAGACATATAATACACGCGTTTCCATCTAGATATTCTAATTGAGGGATGACTTTTTGCAGATCAGTAACCTGATATAAGACTATTATCAAGATATGTCATATTGCACGGTGACTTTTTCAAGCTCAATAACTTGATTTGAGACTATTACCAAGATATGTCTCACAGGAAATCCAATCATTGTTGTTTCTGATTAGAATGCCTGTCCGGTTGTATTCTTTGCCCACCACTCTCCTATCATACAGCTAATAAACAAAAACCAAATGGTATGATAAAATGCCTAATCCAAACATACCCGAAAAGAAAGTTATTGAAGATTGGCAAGACCATACGTGCAATAATAACACGGTGAGAATAAGAAACATCCACAAGATTCCTGCTACAAGAACCAAACGTATAAAACCCTTCTTCCAAATAATCTTCATTGAATAATCTTGTGACGTCTTCCCAGGAGAAAGAAAACCACCATCAACGCCTGCATCAACCACAGGATTTAATAGGATTTCTGGACCGACGCAAGGATCGACCTATCAAACTAAAGACGAAAGTCTAGACTCCGAGAACAGTAAAGGACTCCTTTTCTTACCTTTCGTTTGCTGGCTTTGATTACTTCGGTCTCCTCTACGGTTTACCCGTAAGGAGACAGACCGTTGAAGTTCAGTCTCCATAATTACTATCCTGAGCTTCTCATCTTCCAGCAGACAAAAACTAGATCTACAATAAAAAATAAAATTCAACAAAAGTAAGATAACGGGTAACCAAAAAGCATAAAACCTAACCACATTGTAAATTTTATTTTTGTTTCGCAAATTGCTGACGATATTTTCTTGAGTCAATCTATCTGCTACGAAACTAATCAATAAAAAGGATTACTCTCTAACAGCGCGCAGATCTCAGAACCCATTCGCTTCACTCGGTTTTCAATCAAAATTAACCGCCGTTACAACAGATTATTAAAAAAAATCGGACTCAATAAAACAAACAAAAAGAAAATCCAATACAAAGAAAACTGCAAATGTGCGAAAGCTAAAAGAAGATACGAATTAAGCGGATCTTTAAAGATCACGAAATCAAATATCCAGGTCAATCTACTTGAGGGAAAAAAACAATAAAACGAATACTATTCTTACCAAATAAGCATGAAGTAATGAAAAGCAGATTACAGTTTCAAGAAAGCCCTAATTTCTTGAAGTGGATCTCAGTCGGTCAGTCCTCAGTAGGCGAGAACTCGATCTTTCCTTCACTTTCTCACCCTTCGAAGGCAAACGAGGAAGAAAACGCTGCTTGTCTTTCAACTTAATTCCGCCATAAAATATCTTTTATACCCTCCAAATATAAATGGACAGACGGGTGTCTATAAGGGCAAAACGGAGAAAATGAAATAAATAAACGGGTCGATTCAATCGGTGCGCCCCTTTATAATCTTTTAATCGATTCATCATTTCATCCTTTGTTTTCTTATAATCGCCGTTGTGTTTTCCCTGTTTCGTTCTCAACGGGTTTAGGGCTGGCTTTTATCGGAGGAGTCGAAGATGATGGTGACGATGGAGGCAGAAGTTATTGAATCAAACATTCTGTTACCTACGCATCTGAGTTTCAAGAGGGTACAGATGTCGGAGAAGTATCCCAAGGGGCAAGCAAGAGGCAGGCACTGGAAACATCTCAAGCAGATCCTTCAAGCTGAGAATTACCACAATCACCCCGCCAATGAACCTAATTGTGAGTACGCTTTAATCAGTCTCCTGTTTTAAGTTTTCTTGATCAATTCAATATTTTATTTGGAATTAAATGGCTCTTTCTTATATTTGAATTCTCGAGGAAACCCCATATTCTTTCTGCGCCTGACACTGGTAAGACTAGCTGTAGTGATCTTGCCTTTCCCATTGTAAGATTAGTTTCGCTATTTAAGTTTTATATTGTGGAGTGAATTAGATAAGTTTGCTAATAAGGAAAAAAATTAAGATCGATAATAGTAGTTAGAGCCCTTAGAATTGAGAGGGCATTGAGAAAGAAGAGAGAAACAGAGAATACGAATTCGACATGAAGATTACAGAAAAGAATGGAAAATCTATGTCTTGCTAGCTTCAGAAGATAAATACTCAATATTGAAGATCAGACTCATAAAAATCTGAGACGGTTCCTTCACAATGTCAAACTAACTAGTCTATTTTGTATAAATCATCACCGGTTAAATGCCTAGCTCCCTAATCCCTCTCTAAGCCAACATATCCAGCTACTGGACTGTCATGGATGCCTGTAATCAACCCTCCATATAAGCGTACATGATCATTAACAGAACCATCTGATTTAAAAGAGGGATTGTGACTTGTAGGAAGGTTCCACCAGAACCAACTCTACCCTGTTATTCATTAGAACCATTATGCGCCACTGTTAGAGAATAGTCTAGCCATTATGAGTTTGCGGCATGTTCTGCAGCTTTTCCATGAAATTTGTCCAATACATTGCCCTGCTGATTGATCGCCATATTTTTTGAGTTTTTGGTGAATTATATGATTCACTTGACTTTTTTTTTTTGGGTACCAGTTGCCGTCTGACATTTTTTCATCCATCCGCATGTTATGTATGGAGTTGAGACATTTGGAGCCAAATTTGGAGATAATTTATATTCATGATTTGCCACTTGTCCGTTACTAACATGCACAATTATTCACTGAGGTGAAACCAAAGGTTGGGGCTTGGGGGCCTCCTTGATGGCTGCCAGATTCACCTTGAAAAAATAAAAATTTTGTTTTTGGAGGTTGATGTAGCAGTTGTCAAGGTGAAGCCAGTTCCTTGGTGTCACCTTGTTTATTTCCTTTTTTTTTTTTTTTCTCACATAACATTTTTCCTTTCTTTGCAAGCAAAACTCTCTTTATATATATATGCATATATATTTTGCACATCCACTTTACTCATATGACATTTAACCTTTCCATTTTACTCATATGACATTTAACCTTTCTTTTCAACAGAGAGAAGTATCTTAAATTCTTCTTTTTTTAATTTACTCATTCACTTTACCTGTCTCCTGTCAATGCCTCATACATGATCTCCTCCTTATCTCCAAGCTTTCATTTTGCAAGTTTAGAGGCAAGAAATGAAACCATTGAGGTATGTATTCCATTTCTAGGCTTTTGATCCCATATGTCAGTGGGCTGAAGGAACTTCTCTCATAAGAACAATCAGATGTTAAGTCTCCTTAAATTTCTAGATCATACACAGAATCTGGTAAGCCCACATTCCACAGCAGGGAGGAAGCCACTATGGTCATGATCGCGGCGGGGGGTGGGGGGCAACCATGATGGTAGCCCCTTTCCTCCCTTTTTGTTTTACCAAAAGAAAAAAAAAATTCATAACAATGAAGGAATATTTGTGCATGGCAGATGGACATATGTCTTATATATTCCTACACAAAATTCTGCTGATTATTTAAGTCATAAGACAAGAACTTGGGGAGAAAAAACAATGGAAATGCTAATACAACTGTCATCAATGTCAGATGTGTATACAAAGAACAGCAATTTCCTGCGGATACAATATTCCATGTTACATTAAGCTTGAAATGCACTCCTCATGTCAGTCATATCTATTTCTGTATATGAACAATCGCAAGGGCTAAAGAAAGCTAACAATAGCTGGCTCTCTAGACAAATAGTCACCTGAATGGAAGGTTCAATAGTGTTTGTATTGCTGATACGTATCCATATTTTTTATTCAGTTGTCATGCTTATGAATTATATTACACTGATATTGCTGCTTCCAAAGGCATTCCAAAATAAAAATTAAAAACAGATGCCACATACATTGTGTTAGAAGAATAAGTCTAGAAAGTTAAACTGAATCAGCAGTCACCATGTGATTGAAATTACCTTCGGATTTTGACATACCTGGGAGATTCTTGATTTCTGTCAGGATTTGAGAGGATGATTTTAAATACATACTTCATGTATTGAAATGGAGACCTTACCACACTTTTTTTGGGTTATAGAACTGCAGGTTAATTTTGGAACATGTGTTCACCAATGGGCAAGCAATTCTGCAAGTAGCATAGTTTTTGTTGGTTTGGCTCCAATCTTAACAATCTAAGACTTAAATGGTAAAACTAGATACTTGCAGGAGGTGTAGAATCCTTTTAGTTGTAATTGAGAGTAGACAAAATTCTGCATTCATTAATGCAGTGGGGATTTCTTTTTGGAATAGAGGTGAGAATTCTCATTCCTGACTCATGGAACTGGAGTATTAATTTGTCTGTTTTTTATTTATAGTGTGAGACTTGGATTCAACTTTGTTTCTGCTTGAAAATTTAAAACCTGCTTCTTTCCTTTTCAGGAATCAACTTCGCATTCACAAAATAAATTTTGACCTCTTCATTTCGTCTTTTTTTTTTCTCAGATGTTAATATTGAGTCACCACCCTCTATGTATCCATCCAAGAAATTTTGCGATATAACAGGGTTTGAGGTATATGTCACCCTCTTCCTGACACTATGTAATGAATCATTCTTCTTCCTTCTCTTTTTCTGTTAAAAGTTTTTTTCCTTATGATCCAAGTATTCTGATATCTTTTTGAATGCCTGTATTGACCATTTATGATTATCTAATTTTTGTCAGTCGATAGTTCCATCTAGGAATGCATCCAGGCTGCACATAGTGGAATAAAACTGTAATCCTTTTTTTTAGCACGTTACCATAGAATTTTGTCGTAAGAGACTTAGCAACCTGATGCAATCATCTTCTTTATCTAGACTTTGGATCACCAATGCACAAAAGTTAAAGCAGTACGAAAGCAATGTTACTAGATTTGGCAGTCATAAATTTGAAAATTTCCCACTGGGCAGAGCATTATTTCATCAATGATGCCAAAAATTAAAAAAGGGAAAGACATCAATCTGATTATTAGTTTGTATATTTTGTCAGTATTCTTGTTGATTGGCTGTAAAGGATTCTGCAGGTTGTAAAAATGCCTTAAATGTCATGGAAGAATTTTCCTGGACATATAAGAAAATAGGACAAGAAAAGAGAAAAAAAAAGGGAAAGAATTGCATTGTGTATCTTCGTTTTTATTTATTTAATTACATGATAATTGCATTTCATTCTTCCCATTCTTTTACATGCAGGCACCATATGTTGATCCAAGGACAAAACTCCGTTATGCAAATGCCGATGTATTTAAGCGTCTGAGATTACTTCCTAATGAGTATGTTCAGAGGTATCTGGCACTCAGAAATGCTGCAGTCACTTTGAAGTAGCATTCAAGTGTTGAGTGACTAGAAAAGATGAAGATATTCTCTGAGAATTTTTTTTTTTACATCAAAAAAGAAAAGGGTTCTCTGAGCTTTTTATTTTAGTTGAATTACTGTAAAGGACGTTAAGAACCCACTTGGCGAATAGATATAATTAATGGCAAATTACTAAAGGATTGACTAGCAAGACCAGCTTTAAGAAATGTTTAAACTTAGGCCTGATGTTTTATTCTGTTTTTGGAGCAGAGCAAGGATAAGCTGGCGGAATTTTAGGGATGCACCTTATTAAGCATTGCCAATTGGGGTTCCTTTGTACATTGAGTTGTATTATAAAGAGTAATAACTCTGTATGGTAAGAAACGCATCACTGGATGCCAAGAGACTGGTGTCTGGTGATATCTGCCATGCACGGTTGACTCGTAACAAAGTTTAAGGCTGTAGCAACAATATATGCATAATAAATACATATCTATCTATTACCATTATAAAGCGTAAACCTTGTTTTCAGATTAACTCCAAATGACTAACTGCCTAACATTTTTAATACCCAAAATGTCTTCAATAACTAACTGCCTAACATTTTAATACCCAAAATGCCCTCAATTATATTCGAACTGGTGATATCTACCATGCATGCTCATAGCACGTAGCATTCCCCTAATATTTGAAAAAAAAAAAAAAAGGAACTAAGCTGACTTAATCTTTATACAATTAATCCAACATCAGCTCTTCCGAAGACCACCTCAAAAGTTTTCTACAAAAGATCCATTTAGCTGTTATAAATGAAGATAAGAAATGTCTTCGATTTTGACTGCATGGATTTAAGCAGTAACAGATAGATGCTTAGTAATAAAATGAGACAGAAAGGCAGAGCAGTGCATTTTGCAGTGTGTATTTTTGCTGAAATATACTTTTACAGGTAGCATCGCTTATCAGCAACGTATCTCAATACACCTTCCAGCAATCATGACTGATGAAGATTAATTTCTGATCAAAATAACCGATCTTTTATTCAGATAGTTAACAGGCGGATTGATTCCCATGTGAATGCTAACAACAGGGAGACTGTTTTCCATCAAAATTGAAGGCATGAAGGCACCTGAGATAGAAAGGGCAATTTGAACATTTGAGGTCCAAAAGGTATGAGCTCTGGCTGAATCTAACGCCATTTGTTACACACACAACAGTACCACATGAGAAATTTCATCTCACAACCTGCAGAACCAACATAATAGTTGTAAGAAGAAAGAAATAAATTACAGAAAGGGAAACTTTTAACCAGCATTATTTTGTTATTCAAATAATATATATGTACATGTAGAGAGAAAGAAAGAGCAACTAAAATAAAACAGAGATTGATAAATGTAGGGAAATTAGGGACTAAAGAAACAATGACAGATCCAAAATGTTGACTGGTCCAACATACGTAAAGTAATGTTGGTTGGTCAAACAATTTAAACATAAAATTGGAAGGATAGCTGCAGCCATTAAATGCACAAGGCATTATCTGCATAAGCATTGGTCTATCAGCCAAACTCTTTATTTTCTTATTTTTGGTAATAGTGTGTTTACTGATATTAGTTAATAACATCAAGAGAAGCCCCATTAAGTTTTAGCAAAGATCCTATATTGCCATGATATAGTATGAATATTGTCCAAAAGGATTAGCGATATTCTATGTATTTGGATCATCTTTTTATCTATTGCAAGATAGCCAACTTTTATAGCATAGGGTAGGTGCGCCATGAAAAATTAGCTGAGTTTAATCATGGAAGGCTGAAGGCACAAAACTTTTTTTTTTTCTTTTCACTATATTTTGATTGAGAAAAATATATGTATAAATAAAATATCAAGATGAGACTGCAGGGAAGTTGACAATCTTATTTTACAGACACCCTGCGAAAAATGGAAAAGAAAAAGCCAAAACACCTTAGAGTCATTCACAGGAACAAAAATTGACTGCTAGACACAACTAAAAGTGAGAAATGCATTACCATGCAATGTAGAAGAGAATTACCACAACCAGAAGGAAATTGGTCCCAATGTGTAATTTCGCCAAATTACATACCATAAATTCCAGATATTTAAAATAAATATCAAGTATCCCACAAGGTATGTTTGCACATTATACTACAAACAATTTGAGCACTGCTGGGTTTTACTAATACAAACACCATTGGATGCTCATCCAATGCAGTTTTCATGTCCTGGATTTTTAACCAATGTATATCATAAATAGTTCTTTTAGAAATGTAGTATGGGCAATTCCATCCAAAAAATATTGGTGGCATTTTCAGCACAAGAGGATGTTCCTCCTAGCAAACTACTAGAGGTTTAGCATCTTCTTTTTATAGCAGGTGGTGATACTAATCTAGCATACAGACCAATGACTCATTGTCGCACTGGCTGAATCATAAGCACTGTTTGCACTGTAATTGTTTCTTTTGTTACCAACTAATTTTTCATTTACTTCATCTAATGTGTTTATCCTGTCATCACTCTCCTTATGTTTTATGGGCTGATTCATGGGTGATGTTTACTTCATCTAATGTGTGTATCCTGTCATCACTCTCCTTATGTTTTATGGGCTGATTCATGGGTGATGAGTCCTTTAATGGCTTGGTGAGAAACACTTGTCCATGATGACTTGCCAGTATGGGACACATGTGGGCATGCAAATACACACAAAACAAAAAGGAAAAAAAAAGACATTTCACCAACTAGCACAGAGCCACATATCATTTTTAATGCATTGTTTAGCTAAATCATACAACTTAAGCAGCTGATTGTGGAATCTGAATCATAATGGACAAGAGCAGTAGATCTCTCACCCAACTAGTGTACTGAACCAAATATTTGCTAGTTTCACAAACATCATCTGAGGAATATGCTTCAATAGTAGGTAGCTTGAAATTGACAAATTTGAGATGCTTAATTAATTGTATACCAGAAGCCCATAAATTCCATATTGTATTTTTAAATATCTGGATGTATCAAGCCGGATCCAACTTCCAATAGCCCCCACCCAGCAGATTCTTCAATGGTCATGAAGATTATCCATTAAAGGCCTCTACGAAAGTTTAGTGCTCCAAGAAGACATGTATATTGATGAATTGAAAGTGAAGAAGCCACAATAACTGAAATTGGTAACAAACTACAAACGAAAAGTATGTTTTTAGTACATAAGGAAAGGTACCTTCAGCATGCTATCTTAAGCCTTGTACTCACTAACACGAATCCATTTTGTGGATGACCACTTGTTCCCCGTGACCACAGGGCAACCACCTGAAGTAACATCAAAGCAGGTATTTAACCTCTGGAGTTTGATAGTTTTAGGTGAATAAAACAAACATACAGACATAAAGCATGAATTTAGATAATTCTGGACAAACAAAATATAATGTAGATAATCATACCACTAATGGAAGGGTATATACTAAACATTATGTTTGCACTGCTGCCATGAACTATGAATTTGAAAATTTTAAAAAAAAGGCTGACAATTGAGTTGCTACCAGCATAATTACTGGTAACAAATAGAAAGCAACCAACCATGCAAACTTGAAGGATCTAGAGTGGCATCAGGCTTCATGCTCCAAAAAAGCAATGCATCACCCATTTTTGGTTTAACAGACAGGCCCTTTTTTCCACATTCAGATAATTCATTCCACCATGGTACAGAACTAAAATTTACTTTTGCAGCAGGAAATATTGTCTCTCCCCCTTCTTCAACATCTGATCTGTATAATAACAAATAAATAATGAAAATGAAAAGGAAAAGGAGGAATCAAAAAGGGTCACTGTGAAATACGTCCTACTGTAAATAACCTAATACATCCAAGATGCAGGCGAAGGTAGTGTGACTCTTACAGATACATAAGAACAGTAGCTATCCGTTGACCCCCATTCTTAGTGTTAAATTCATCAAGGAAGTAATCATAATGAGGTTCATATCTCTGTCCAACTTCATAGTGAAGAATTTGAAGTCCTTCCCCATGATCTGCAGATTGAAATGTCAGATAAGATTTAAATATTTATTATATATAGAAGAAGATGAAATAGTCCCGCTAAAGGAAAACTTGAAGACAGACAAGGAGAAGATAAAAGAAGCATATTAGGGTCAAAAGGAAATGTTGCTATGATCCATTAATTCACTGTCACTCGAACCTGCACTAATTAAAAAATACTGTTTTCTTTTTCTAAAATATTCCACCTCATGCTTTGTATAGGAAATGGAGAATGGTTTTCTCAAGCCCAAGGATGCAGGATTGTTCAAAAAGAAGCAAATTGTAAGGAAAGTATATTCGCCATCACCATCAATAGGAAACTTGGTGATAACATAACATATGAATCAAGAAAGTTAGCACACTATAAAAAATATTTCCATGATAATAAATTTTGCCAAAATCCAGAAATAGAAGAAACATCGCTATCAAAACTGATTGTGGTATAGGAATCTCAGAGCACCAAGGAATGCTAAAAAGCAAAGAGTTGCTTTTTCAACAATACAGAAGGACAAATTTTCATTTCAAATATCAAAGAAAAATAATTGATTTACTCTTTTTTTTTCCTTTGCTGGTCTTTTTCTAGGGTTCAAAGTGGGTGGAAACCTTAGAATATACATGGTCCCACCAACTTACTATAAACTTTCAATTTACAGAGTTCAGAAATTCATCAAATGCTATCAGTTATAGCATCATTGTCAAAACCTGTCATGTGAATACATTTGAGTCGTTTGAAAACCTTCCAGATATTCTTGTATCTCACTAATTAATTAATTTCAATTGCATCATTTACATGTATAACATGTAGAGTAAACTCTGAACATAATATGATAATCATACAAAGCCACAAATTCAGGAAAAAGAATGAGAACAAAAACAAGTGAATCGGCATATAATATCCAAATTTCATACCAACAGGTAAGAAGGTAAAATCTGAAATCCTTTTTTCTATGTTTCTGATGATTTTGTCTCGTCCTCTCTGCAGGAAAGTACCAGAGCTTGTTCGTACCCTGCATGCAAATATATGGCTAGGGTCTTGATACGCAAGTAACGAAAACTAAAAAGGAGAAAAAAAACAATTAAAATTGGAAGAGAAAAAGCATAAGTGTTTCTTCTGTTATAAATATATACTGAATGGAGTCGAAAGATAAAAACCTGCTATCTTTACTCTGACCAGTTTTGCTATCAACAACTGTTGACTTTGCCATATGAGGCTTCGCAAGATTAATCAAGTATTCACATTCATCCCTGGACTGCACTAGATAGTGGGCAACATGAAAAATGTTATGAGTTCTTAATTCCTTGAATAATCATAAAATAAGTCCAAGCAGAATGAATGTAATAAATGAGCATATTATCCTTTAAAAAGGAAATCAAGCATAGACACTATCAAGAAAAATCCCCAATCATATCAATGAGTATGAAATGGATGCACGACATGTTCTTGTACAGAAGAAGTACGACAAAAGTTGAGGTCCACTAGTAATGATAGTCACAAAAAATATATATATTAAGACAGACTGAATATTGTTCAAAAGTTACAAAAATAGGAGATTTACCCATCACTAATTAGTAACTGTACAATTAAAGTAGTTTTCTTGTTATAGTAGCTAAATCCTTATTGCAAAATTAATTAAAACAGACACTTGAGGAGATAGCTACGCAAAGGTGTGAGAGGGTATTCATTGAAAGATCTAAAAGGGCAACAAAAAGACAAAAAAGAATATGAACAAAGTCATTCCAAAAGGATTTGAATATCCAAAGGCTGACTAAATGTATGATTCGTAAATGATTGGTATGGAGGAATGGGATCAATTTTGCCACCCCCAAATAACCAGGATAAGGCATTTAGTTATTGATTGATTAAGTGATGGGAAATCTAATTACATACCAAAACTGCTATCAACATTAATCTTTTTGAGTTATTGACTAGCATTGATTCACACAAAAAGAAATTCCCTCATATAGTGAAGACGAATGTGTAGACTGGAACCAAAACACCTCAGGCAAAGGATTGCAAATTGGTTTGCAAGGCTTTCATGAAATAATTAGTGACTTGCCGTCCCCTGAATAATCCTGCTATTCATTTATATGCGTATCCTTCAATGACACCTAGGATTCTACACCTTTCCTTCTTCTTTTTTTCCCAATGTTGAAATTTTTTGGCTGTCCCCTGAATATCCCATTATTTATTTATATGCATATTCTTCAGTGACATCTACAATTCTATCACCCGTTTTTCTTCAATTTTGAAAATTTTCTTTACCGTCCAATCGGCACAATGCTAAATTGTAAATTACTGGTTATGTCACTTCTTTCTACATTTTATTGCACGAACATCTATAGGACATTTACACGCAGATCTGAGATCTCCATATCATGCCAATGTCGTGTATGAATCAGAACACGATGGAAAAGTCATATTCTCCATGAAAAGTCAAATGACTAAATAAGTCAGAATATTAGATCTCTGCCGGACGAACTACGCCCACTTCGTACATGAATACAAGATGAATGGTTACAGCGAACAAAAGTTCAGAAACGCACCAGGAAGTTATGATAAATAAAAGCTCTCGGCTCCCACGAGAGCACTTCCGTCCACTGCTCTCCTTCTTCCCCAGGTACCTGGCCGCTGCAGCAAACGCCCGAAATTTTGGACAAACGAAAACTAAATCAACGTGAAATGCAAATGCAACGAAACACAGCAACCAAATTGAGAGCTAAATACCTATCCACCGACTTATGCACGAACGAACTGAGGTCATTCACTTTAGTAGAATCATTCGTGTTGACTGGAATAGAGAAAATTCCGAAGGCAAGAAGCATGATAAGAATGAGACATAGCATGAGAAGCATAGCGAAAATAAGCGTAAAAGCGGAAGATCTTCTGCTGAATTGCCGAGAATGCCTTCCCTTCGCCATTCCCGTAGCTCAATCGAACGAAATCAAACCCTAGCAATCGATCGACAAAAAAGCCCTAAGATTCGCAAAAGAACAAGGCGTAATTGCTTCTACTGGACAAGATCAACGACACGACCAAGCTTTTGCTTCAATTTGCTTCTCCCGGTCTGCGCTTGCGGTATACGGAGACTTCGTTTAAATGTCGAAATTAAATTAAATCCCATCACAGCGATCGCCTCAGGCCCTCACGGAGGACGCGTTTTATATACGCCTCGTTTTCCTTTGGCTAACTACACCCGACCTTATTGAAACATAAGGAGCCTGAGTGACAAAAAGGGACCCAGCCCTTGACAGATATTACGGAGGATTGTCTATTTTGTTATTTAATTATTCAAATATTGATTTTTGGCTTAAGAATATGAATTGCTTTAATAAGTCGATCCAAGGGTATTTTCGATATTGAGACTAGTTTATGAATACATGCAGTAACCCGAGGTTTGCTAAAGCGGGCCTGGACTCAAAAAGGGTCTGAAGTTTTTAAATCGAATCGTTTTGAGGAGGCTAATATTTTAATCTGCATTGAGTGGAATACAGGTGTTGGGAGGGTCCCATGTGTCTTTTAGTCAAGATGGGTTCGGGGATTCTGTAGTCCGCGACCGACTTGTTCGTTACCGGTTACAGACGGTAATAGGGCGACTTTTTGAGGCTTTGACAGCCCTACCCCACGCCACGACCAGAGGGGGGACATCTTTTGCATGGGACGACCTCTATTCTATAAATTTTATTGTGCATTTTCCCCTTTTTAGTGGCTGAACCACCTTAGAACTATAAGGGGCAATTGCCCCTCCTAAAATTTTATTTTTTAATTTAAAATATATTTTTTCCTATATGTTTTAATTGAAATTTATGTTTTGTCTCCTCTAAAATTTCTAGTTTGCCTTCCTAACTCATTAAAATTTCTATATTTCATGAGAAGTGTTCATTGAAAATTTTTTTTTCCCCCTCATATTTGGAGTCCTGGTTCCGCCACTGCCCCTTTTGTTGAAGTTCCTATAAAAATCAATCTAACCTCAAACCCATTCAATATTTTTTCTTACGTATGTGTGTGTGTGTGTTTTTTTTTAGGTGAAAAACACATATAATCAAAATATATACAATTATTTAAATAAGAGGCAACTTCTTAGTGTAAAGAACACCTTTCACCTGTATTCACATCAGCTCTTTCTTTTTTAGGGGTTTAAAAATATATATATTTATGGTGGGCCATTTAATTACTTGATGTGGATCATTAAATTAGCATGCTTGCAACAATCACATTTACTAATTACTACCAGTTTCGAAATTTTGTTACATTATAAATTTTATTATTATTGTTATGCTTGACTTGAGTGAACAAAGAAACATTTTTATTGCGAGTGCTACAGAAGGATTAAATAAAATTGCATCGATATATATCTACATTATTATAAAGCAGAGGCTACGAATTCTGGCTCAACATTTATTTTTCAAATAATATATGTTGCGTACTAATATTATTTAAGAACGCATGAGGGTTGATTTTGAAGCATGTCTACAAATTTTTTTTATAAATAGTTGAATTTGCTTTGTTTTTCCAAATAGAAGGAAAGTATGACCATACAAGGATGTTATTCTGATGGTTATTTCATTATAAATGTGAACTAAATGATGTGGTAGTTGAAATGTAAATTGCCACTGATAATTCGAATATGTTTTATTGATAATAAGAAAATAAAGTTTTATTTTGAGCTTCGTATTGAATTTACTTTCATTGGAAACATAAAACTTTTTTCCAAAACAATTTAAAAATCCTCGAGAATAAGAAACTTTACAAGAGTGAAGATGATTCTTCAAAGTGGTAATTAAAGCTTTATTATGGTGCTTAGAGTCTAAATATTATTCTTCATATATATCACACATAAAAAGACGTATTATATGAATAAATATGTCATTAATTTATATATTGCACTTGAAAATTTCATATTTCGGCCTTTTATAGTGTTGCTGGGTTAACTGCGACCTGTATTCTTGCCAGTTTGATGGGTTAGGAACAAGTTAGGGTTTGTAAAAAACCCACCCAGATTCCACCTTATTGCCATCCATATATCTTTTTACACTCGTTGTTTAATTAAAAAATGTCCAATGTTTGAACCAAACCATTAATATGGTCGGTTGGAAATTCAATAGTCCAATAAAGTTTTAAAACATGGCCTTCTAAGTGCATTTCATTCACATGGTACACCTAAGCGTCATTTGGCATTCATTGGAACCCATTCCATAGGTTTGAATGAGTTTTGGGCTTAAGACAACCTCTTATATCAAAACAATGGTTTAATTGCAATTCGGGAATGCATTTCCTTCAAATGATATTTTAGAAAAGAATTGAAAACATAAATCACCTTTAGATCTTTTTTTGGATTTTGAAAACTCATATTGCAAAAGTAGAGTTACAAACTTATAATATTTAAAAACTCAAAAGAACGTTCTTTAAATTGTTATAAAGACTCCTTAATCAAAGAGTTTGATGATAAAAAAGTAATAAAGTTGTCATTTATGAAAATATTATTTTAAATTAAAACAACAAAAAGCTTGTAATATTTAAAATTTTACAAGAATGAAAAATGGATTACCAAATATTCAACCCTGGCTTTTGAACTCGTCATTACAATAATTTCATAGAATCGTTCCCTAAAACGTGAAAGAATGCAAAAAGAAGGCTAGCTTATTATTTAGTTATTTCTTACCCATTGTTAGGGTTGCTTATTGGGTCGAACCGGCATGCCCCACGTCAAGCGGGCCAGTTGGGGCATGCCGCGTGTTGGCCTAGTGTGTCGGCCCAGAGGCAGATACGCAGCTCGCCTGGCACGCAAAAACGGCTAGCCGTTTTCCCTCCCAAAAAAGTGTTAAAAATAAATTATATTTTTTTACAGTTTTATCCCCCAACAACCATATTAACATGGTATACTTGTAATTGACTATAAATGACCATTTCTATTATTCTAACAGCAAAATAACAGTCATATTTGAGAGTATAGGTGGTAAAAAGCCACTTTTTGTTTTCTATAAATAAGCTTAATTCTTCCCATCCCAAATCATACCTCTTCTAATCTCTTCTTACTTTCTTAGGGTCCTATTTAAAGATTTGGCCAATGGGCGACAGACTGGGCAGAATACTCACATGAGGGGAAGGGGGTCCCTAGGCCGACAATTGACAAATCTTTTAATAGGACTCTAAGAAAGGTATGAATTTTTATTTTTTTTTTAACTTTCTTCGTTTTCTTCTTAGAGCCATGTTTAGTGATTTTGCCGATGGACGACAGAGTCACATTGCTCATTGAGCTTGACCGTTAACAAATCATTGAACAAAGCTTTTACGAAATTTTCAAAAATTTTTTCTTTCTTCATTTTTGTCTATTCACGTCTACATAGAAGCTGCAAACGTGGTATTTGAGTCAATTACTGTTTAGACAGTCAAGCAGTAATAGATGCAAATAATACATTTGCAACTATTCGTTTCGGCATGATTCAAGAGGTAAGTAATTTTTTTTACTATTTTCTCTCTATATATATATTTTTGTAGAAAATTATCCAGACCCACGCACGACATGATTTGGCCCTAGCCGTGCCATGGGCTGGGTCGTGCCTGGGGTTTCATTGACCTGCCCCGTCAAGGAAGCAGGCCAAGCCCCTGCCGGCCCGTGAGATTAGCCCGTGCCGTTAAGCTTCCCTACCCATTGTTCTCATTTGATTGCTACGGACCTGCGGTTTAATGGGGTTGGGGGGGGGGGGGGGTTTTCTACGGTTAAATGGTTACCCAAAAAAAAAAAAACACCTACGGTTAAGGCTCTGTTTGTTTCACAGGAAAATATTTTCTGGTGGAAAGCATTTTCCGGAAGAAAATTTTCCAAGAGAAAATTTTCCGGAAGAACATTTTCCAAGTGTTTGGATGTAACATGAAAATTTTTTTAGAATTTTATTCTTTTTTCTTTTCTTATACAAAAGAGAGTCTTTATCGAAGTAAACACTAATAAACTGCAAAAGATAAGAACCAACCATTCTAAACAAAAAAAATAAATCTCAAAGCATATAAGAGCATGAAATCTCCAAAATCCATGACTGACACATATTCAAACTATAGTCAACCAAATGTAAATATAAAACAAGAAGTATTTAAAATATTATAAAAAGAAATAAATCAAGACGTATATAAACCAAAACCTAGTTTAAACTAGCACTAGCTTCATTTTGACAAATCTCATTTTGATTGTATCATATGCTTTCTATATTTCAACCTCATTCTCCACCAAACCAAAAATCCAAAAAAATAATTTAATGATTCTAGGACATTTAAGGAGTAGAATATTAAGTTAAAATGTTGTAATTATTTTGAAAAAACATAATATTTTATAATAATGGACTTTTCCAAGCACTTTTTCGTAAATTGGTTAGAAAAGTAGCCTCTTTCCATAATTATCTCAAATTTTATTCCTTTGGCCTTCGTTTTTGCTCTTTGATGTTTCTCTTGAGCTATTAACAATGGCGACTTCTCAGAGACTCATCCTTGCAACCTCTCTCTGCCTCTTCTGTGTTATCTCCTCGGTAATAGCTCGTTGCCCTGATGGATTTTTGGAATCGCTACCACTATTCTCCATCCCCGTTTCAAATGAGCACACCCCAACTGTTCACGAGCTTCTCCCAAGTACGGTCTCCCAAAGGGTCTCATCCCAAACATCATTCAAATACAATTGTAAAAAGGACCCCGTATCTCTCCCAAAAGACATCATATAGCCTGAACTCTCTTACTGATCTCCTAAAACAGAGTGGTTTCTCTGATACCCAAATCAGAAATATTATCTGTAAGAAACCCCAATGCCTTTCTTTCAACGTAGACAAAATTATCAAACATAAAATCGCCTTCCTTCAAGGCCTAGGCTTCTCTGGCTCCACTCTTGCAGACTTCATCGTAGAAAACCAAAATCCTCGATTATGGCCTGGATAGCCATTATGTTCATAACGTTAATTTTCTTTGATCATTCCTCATCTCTAATGAGAATAACGTTTTTTATTTTTGCTTCAAATCAAGCAAAACGGAAGATCGAACTCAGG
Source organism: Buxus sempervirens (assembly GCA_947561395.2). NCBI lineage: Eukaryota > Viridiplantae > Streptophyta > Magnoliopsida > Buxales > Buxaceae > Buxus > Buxus sempervirens. The sequence goes on from OX387190.1 coordinate 41,340,585, forward strand.
GTTTTCTATTTTCACAATCCAATAACCCTTGGATTCAACACAAATTCCCAATCCGACAGCACCACCGAAGTACCTGCTGCAAGAGGATTCTGCAATGAAGTCGAGAAATCCGCCACTCCCGAACTACCTTTGTCATGCCGTAGGAAGAAGAAGAAAATGCGAGGCTCCCCGAGTCATGCCCCAGGGGGAGGAAGAAGTCGTTCGTCGTGGCGGAAGAAGAGAGTTGAACTCGAGGAAGAGGAAAAAAAATTGAAACGCAAGTCATAATGCCCTAGCGGAAAATAACTTCCGCTGAATTTTAGCGGAAGTTATTTTCCGCCGATTTGCCTTCAATTTGGAAAATGTTTTCCGTTCTGTTTGGTTTTCTTCCGAAATAAACGTCTAAAAAATTTTAAAATTTCAGAAAATATTTTCTTTTCTCTATTTTCCGGTAAAACAAACAGAGCCTAAATGACTTTTGTTTTTTATTTTTTAAAATAGCTTCGCAATTCGTACTTTACGCAACGTCTTAGCTCTTTAGGAGCCGTTTAAACGACTCGCTGCACCTCTCGAGTCTCGGCTGCCTTCCATTGTTATACTTCAAAAAGGAAGATCCAATTCCGACGCCTCTCCCTTCTTTCCTCCTGGCTGTATCCCAGCGTGCTCCCCTCTTTAGTCTCTGCTATTATCTTGCTCAAACGTATTTTTCTGTCTCTCACCTTAAACCATCGATCAAGGGAACGCTAGATTCCTTTCACTTCTTCACGGGTTCTCTGTGAAAAGCTAGGTTTTGGCGACAATCGCTGAAAATGGCGGCATCTGATACATGGAAACCCCAGGAAGAAGGTCTAAAAGAGATATGTGGCTTACTCGAGCAACACATCTCTCCTATTTCCGATAAGCCTCGGATTTGGCAGCAACTCCAACATTATAGCCAGTTCCCCGATTTCAATAACTACCTCGCTTTCATCTTTGCTCGAGCAGAGGTACTCCGATCATCCGATTGTCGAGGACAAAATTAGGGTTTACCGTGGTGGATTGTTGCTCTTGTGGCCTTGATTGATTGTGATATATTTCCTTTTGTTTATATTGATGATGGAGGTGTTTCTTTTTGTTGTTTGATTGAGCCCGGGTTAGAGCTTAGGAGCCCATCCGACTGGCATCTGTTATTGAAATCGTGAACTGATTACATTTGTTTTATTCGATTGAGAAGGTTTAATTGCTATACGATTCTTACGACCATGACTACGAGAACTGGCTTATGAACGACCACGTGGATTCACACTGTCTCATTTTAGAATTTCCTTCGATAATCTGAGAAGCCTCTTTTTTCCGCCTGATATATGGAAGTGCTCTTTTGTTTGAATTTTTAAAGTAATCCGTGATGATCGCTGCAGATGCTGGATGAATGGTCTCATAGTAATTTGCTGCCTTCTCGAGAGTCCCTCTTCCTCCCCCTCTCCCCCTTTTTTCGATTGTTTATTCTATTCACTTATTTAGTACTATATAAGTAAAAGTTTTAACGGCTTTCTTTAGTTTTACATCTTGTGTTTTGCAGTCACAATGCTTGGATTCATGTATAGGGGAAATAATAACCTCCGACATCAAGTTACGAGATAAAATTCAATGAGCTGACTATGGAGAATTAGGGTCACCTCAACGAGTGATAAATGATTTCAAATATTGATTTATTGCTTATCAAAATGCTCCAAACCTCTTGGTGTCACCGTAGCATCATTGGATTTTTTACGCTTAAGCTTGAACTCTTTTTCTACTGCAAAATTTGAATTTTGTAGATTATGAAAATCAGTTTAAATGTGTTTTTAACGAAATTGAGGGTTCTAAACACTTGGTGTGAAACTGTAAAACCATGTTATTCGTTTTTTTGATCTTTGCATTTAAATTTCAATCTACATGTGCATGTCCTGAAGTTTTTGTTGTTTGCTGAGGTAGATTTTTACAAAATTCTATAACATGCCTTATTGCCTTCTAATTTCTTGAACAGGGCAAATCTGTGGATGTTCGGCAAGCAGCTGGTCTGCTTCTGAAAAATAATTTGAGGACTGCTTTCAAATCAATGGCTCCTGCATACCAGAAATATATAAAATCAGAGCTGTTGCCTTGTTTAGGGGCTGCAGATAGGCATATCAGGTCTACAGTTGGAACAATTATAAGTGTTGTTGTCCAAGAAGGTGGAGTTTTTGGATGGCCTGAGCTGCTACAGGCCCTTGTAAATTGCTTGGACAGCAATGACTTAAATCATATGGAAGGTGCTATGGATGCTTTATCCAAGGTATGACCTGCCTGTCAATATACGTGGATTGTTTGTCTTTAGCTCTTTAGAAGAAAGAAGTTGTAATGGTCTCAAAGTTAAATTGTACTTTTCATATAGGGAGAAAAAAAGAATGGAAAGCATCCAAAATGAAGGAAGAAGAAAAACCTCTAATAATGTTTCTGTATTATTGTTCACTCCTTTATTTAAATGTTTCATTGTTTCCATTTCTTAATTTGTATTATAAATTCCAGTTTAATGGATCAAATTGATCCATTATTCACGTAAATTCTTGGAAATGTATCCAGCATTCATATGCATACAACTTTATTATGATCACAAGCTATTGTTAATCCATAAATTGTACAATAATATCTGTAAAGCAAATTATAATATATGCAAGCAGGCTGTAATGATGATTGTAAAATCGATAATAAATGGAAATATTGGTGGCTTTAGTTCGATATTACCATTTTTTCTGTGATGGATTTTTATGACGATTTCCTGTAGATGGAAGGTTACCATTATAAGTCGGTAATATGTGTAGACTTCATATAATTCTTGCATGTAGTGGATCCATGGAAAATGAGGAGTTATTTATTCTTTGGGTGGCTTTTCCTTCTCAGTGGAAGTTTTCGATTCTTTGGGAAGTGATTTGCCCTCTTCGTAAATCTTGTTCTGGATCTGGATTACATTTTTGATTTGCAATGATTGCATAATATGTGAAATGTTCAGCCGATGACCCTGCTCGAATTGTGTTCAAAGAATTAACCTCCGTGTCTCTTACATGCCTATGTCATAACTGTAACTGTACCAAAATATTCATTGTTTGTTTGCTTAGAAGAAAAGTAAGTACTGTCAAAGCAAACACATTCATGAAGTCCTTGAGTTCTTAGTTATGAGTGTGCCACAACCTAACTGGCTGGTACAAGTTTGCCACTATATTTTGAAAAGCATTTACGTCAGACTCATGAGCTGGTTACCAGCTGTTTTTGCATCTTGAATGGTTTTGTTGGTTTTACACATCACAATTGTTTAAATTGTGTAGCGACCTGAGCATCAGTTTTCTGCCAAAAGTCACTTGCTCGAAATATTTTAGTTGATCAAAGCTAATGGCTGCAGCCTGCACCTTTGCTAGCAACATAAACTCTTGTGCTAGATTAAAAAAATATAGCATGCTTAGCTTGCATACATACATATATATTTTAATAACAAGGTAGTAATGTGTTTTATGACAGATTTGTGAGGACATTCCACAAGAACTTGACTTAGATGTACCTGGAGTCACTGAACGCCCAATCAATATATTCCTGCCAAGATTATATCAGGTGACGATTGAATTTTTATTTGATATAATTGCACGAAGTTCTTTCTGCATGTAACGTACAGCAAAACCTTCTTGTTGATGTTATGCACCTGAGATACTAAGCCTTTCTGTTTTATGTTTGTTTTTTTCTTCTTGAATAGTTTTTCCAGTCACCACATGCCTCACTCAGAAAGCTTTCCTTGGGTTCTATAAATCAGTTCATTATGTTGATGCCCTCTGTAAGTTAACCCAAATTCTGTTTCCTCCTTTTCACAGACGCGAATTTATTGTCATTGAGGGTTGTTGATATATATATATATATATATTATATTTTGTAATTGTTATCGATGTGTAGGCGTTACTTTTATCCATGGACCAGTACCTCCAGGGGTTGTTTGTTCTTGCTCAAGATCCCAGCTCAGAAGTGCGAAAATTGGTGAGTGGATCCCAGTGGCCTCTCAGGTCTTGAACTTACATTCAACTGAAGGCATCTTCAGATTTGATCTTCAAATTCTATTGTTTAAACACAAGTTATGCAACTAGATGGATCTCTTGACATTTAGATGCTCCTATAGCTCTCTCTCTCTCTCTCTCTCTATGTGTGTGTGTGGGCGCGTGTGTGCATAAGTGTATGTATTTTGTGTCTTTCAGTGTGTGAAAGGGATGCTAGGAAGCAATGCACGGCCGTTTTTGACTACATTGAATTATACCTGCAAAAAAAAAAAAAAAAACAATTGTCTTGTCAACTGCACTGCTTTGATATCTGTAATTTTCTTGGCTTTTTGTGGGTCATAATTGTTGCATATTATTTTTAGCATTTCTCTACTTGTAATTAAATCAATCATCAATAATCAAATGCCTTGTCTCAACTAGTTGTGATTGGCAACATAATCCTTATCTCTCCATCCCAATCTGTCAATAATCATGTATGTAGTTAGACTATTTGTATTTAAATTATTTCTACTTGACTAAATTCATGTTTTTTCGGTCTTCCCTTTGCCTTCTTTGATCTTTCAGTTAGTACTTTTTTATTCCTCATAATAGATGTGTGCGCATGTGTGTGTATATATGCGTATCTCTCTCTCTCTCTATATATATATGTATGTATGGATTTGTTTTGTATGTATTTATATGTATTTATTTGTAATGTATGTATAAAATAGAACATCTGTTTAATGGGCTGAAAAATTTCAATTGTTTGTCTTGGTGAGAATGCCTTGATTCTTACAATGTTCTACCACATTTGCCAAGTTGGAAGTGCTGTGGTTGTTCCATATTGTTCTCCCTTGTTATTTAGTTTAAAACATAATATAATTTTTTTAAACTTCAATAATATTAGGTAGTATAATTTTTAAAAATTAAATAGTTTTCACTCAAATTTACAATAGGGACCTTTTAGCCTTGTTTGGAACCTTGGATTTTAGAATCATTATCATTATCATCATCTTCAGAAGCCAGTTTCCACCAAAGTGGGGTCGGCGACAAGAATCCTGTCTTTCTATCCCGCTCTGTCAAAAATCATATCTTCCGACTTCCGGTAATTTATATTTTTGTAAGTCTTGTTTTATTGACTCCATTCACGTTTGCTAGATTTGGGAATAAAATTTATTAAAAGATTTTCTCTTCTGGAGTCAAAACCTTTTTCTCTGAAAGGGAGAGATTTTGAAAGAAAACAGACAAGGGCCATGTAACTTTCTTTGAATGCATAAAATCTTTGAAGATGTCTTGGTTTTCGCTTCTATTTGGGTGTGCTTAAGGGATGAGTTCAATGCCTTCTCCTCCTCAGATTTCTCTCATTGGGTTTGTTTGGCTCTTTCTTCGGAGTGACGGGTCTCCTTGTGTGTTTTTAATCTCTTAGCTTTCTTTTGTTTTTTTGGATTTTGCTTTTTCTTCTTTTTGTACGGTGCTTTGGTTCAGTCACTCATTTCTCATGGGTGTTCAGGACGCCTTTTTTGTAAGTTTTTGACATTTAATATAATTATCTTCCCATTATTCATCCAAAAAAAAAAAAAAAAACAAAGTCAACTCACTCTCTCGCTTAGCTAGCTTCTACTGGCACTAACTAATATTGTCAGAATTTATCTAATCTTACCAAAAAATTGTCAGAAATCATCAAAATCAACCTTGAAGGGAACCACATTTTTCCTCTTTTCCAAACACTTGAAAGGAAATATTTATCGTTTCCTTTATTATTATTTTTCTTTCTTTTGCTAATTGTTTTCTGTAATCCAGTGTTCCGAACATAAGCCTTAGGCAGTTCAATAGAAGAGATAAATTGCAGTTATTTAGGATGCGAGGAATTGTTCTGGGCATTGTTGATTTATTAATGATATAAACCATCATGCCCGACCTGTCCAACCGTTATTTGCATGAGTCTGGATCTAGCATTAGAGCTTTAGTTATCTTTTGGGGACACTAGCTTATATTGCGATTAGGCATCTATTGCATGTTCTTCTTCTGTTATGGCTGATAGCTAGTGGTTTCCTATACCAATATTTGGCTTTTGGGAAAGACCTCGCCACCTTTGAGCTACTTTGTGGTTCTGCAGTTCATGATTAGCTGTTGGGTGCGCTCTGGGTTTGCATAAGATCTCATTTGAAGAGGTATTTATAATTACTTTTCATTTGCATTGTGATAAACAGGTCTGCTCTGCAATAGTTCAGTTAACTGAAGTTCGTCCGTCATTCTTGGAGGTGGGATATTTAGTTCATATTAGTCTAATAACTAATCCTCCGTGTTAATATCTGTGTACTTGCTCTTATCATATGTTAGAAATTGTCTATTTTATATTTTGTTCCTTTTCACTTGACCTTATGTGATGTTTACACTGTATTGCAGCCACATATGAAAAATGTAATTGAATATTTATTGCAAGCTAACAAGGACACTGATGATGAAGTTGCTCTGGAAGCTTGTGAATTTTGGTAATCATCTATTGAATTTTTTGTCTCTCTTAATATTTTAGTCAATAGTTTCTTAACTTGTTATGTAGGATGAAATGACAATAACTTAATTAGCTTGTAACAGTAGTAGAAGTGTTTTTCAGTTGTATTTCTGAAATATATGTTTTTTTAGGTGGACATTTCATCATTTGGGTTATTTCATAACATCTTTCTTTCTTTTGACTTTTTCTATACTTGTTCTAAAGTGATGGTATCTATACACTGTACAGTAGATGCTTGGCGAAGAGCAGCTTCTGTTCCTAAGCTGTGGTTTTTAGAATATGGCTGTCTTATAAGAGTCTCACCTGGCTGCCTTATAAGAGTGTCACTTGTTGGCATGAACTTTAAATGTAAGGATGCAGTTCTTGCTAATCCTTAAACATTTAAAGGAGGCAAAACCATAATAATATAACATTACAACAATAACTACAAGTTAATGCCTTATCATAGTTAGTTTGGTTCGGCAACATAAGTTGCTCTTCTAATTCATCAGGAGCCATATCTTTAGTCAGATTATGAGTTGCAAAATTCTTTTTTGACTCCCCACATGCATGTCCTTCTTGGTCTTCATCCGACATCTTAGATCCTTCAATGTTCTCAGAACTTCAGGCTGCAATCGTTCTTTGTGATCATTGATAAACAAGGGGCGACAATGAACATATCTCCTCTAGATTAGTTTAAATGGTCATGTTTTTGGACCTTTGTTAGGTGGCATTAATTAATATAATTTTCATATATTTTTCTGTATGATTTAAGAATTATGGTTTGACAGTGTGATTTTTGTTCATGAGTAATCTGTTTGATCTAATGAATTAAATGTTGTTGATTTTTGGGAGCTTTTCTCGGAGAATATGGATCTCATGAAAATTAATGTTTGGATTTATGTTTCAAGAAAGTGATTGGTTATATTCATAGATATTTTTTAATGTTCTGATGCTGTTTCATCTCTTCTATTATCCTGTTTGAAATGCTTGTAGGAATAGGTTGATGTTGTATATTTCTCTTTGAGGATTGCTTGGAATTTTAATCTTCAGATTTAAATTTCTGAAGCCAACTGGTTATCTACCAAACCAAACACTGAACTGAACTGAACTGAAATAGAAACCGATATACAAAACCAAAAACTGAACGAACTATATTCAATTTAACCCTGAAGCTGAATATGTAAGTTTGGTTCAGTTTAGATTGGTTTACTATATATAAATGCACACGCACAGAATAGTATTTGTGTGTGTGTGTGTATATCTATATATATATATGCACTAGCTCAGTGGCGGGAGGGCTAGCTCAGTGCACGAGGCTTCTGCCACTGCGCGGGGTTTGGGGAGGGTCAGTATGCAGCTTTACCTCTGCAAGTGGGAGGCTCTTTCTTGTGACTTGAACTCGTGACCTTTAAGCTGCATTGGAGCAAACTTAACATTGCGCCAAGGCTTGCCCTCATCTATATATTTATATATATATATATATATATAAATAATGTCTAGTCTGGTTTTGGTTTTCGGTTTGCATACATTTGGTTTAATTTGATGCAGTTTAAACAAAGCCTTAACAGTAAACCGAAGTGAGCTAATTCAGTTTTACAATTATTTCAGCCATAGATGAATCAAAAATGGGAAAAAAGGAAAAAGGAACCAAGTTGACTTGTTCTGGATTGGTTCATTGGCTTTTGGTTTAAACCAAAGCGTGGGGTCTGGGGAGGGTCAGTATGCTGCTTTACCTCTGCAAGTGGGAGGCTGTTTCTTGTGACTTGAACCCGTGACCTTTAAGCTGCATTGGAGCAAACTTAACATTGTGCCAAGGCTTGCCCTCATGTATATATATATATAATGTCTAGTCTGGTTTTGGTTTTCGGTTTGCATACATTTGGTCCGAAGTGAGCTAATTCAGTTTTACAATTATTTCGGCCATAGATGAATAAAAAATGGGCAAAAAGGAAAAAGGAACCAAGTTGACTTGTTCTGGATTGGTTCATTCGCTTTTGGTTTAAATGAAACCAATTGACACCCCTATGAATATTATATACAGAAAAATCATACAGCAGTGTCATTAACCAAAAGGAAAAATGCGTTACACTTAATTAGAATTTGGTAAGTTCATCCTGTATAAATCTGAAAGTTCAAACCTCTTGAATTCAAAATTTCTTTTCTTGATAATCATGATTTAAATTTATATTAAGATGGAAACATGGTGCTGTGATACTAGTTTTACAATATTCCATAAAGTAGTTTTTGATCACCACTTTTTTCCCCACCCTCTTTGTCAGAAAATGGGAACTTAAAAGATATAAATAGTATACAACAGTACACATACTGTGTACAAAGCAAGACTAAGGCAGAAAGCAGAAGCTAAAGTAGCAAATTTAGATAATTCTGTATTTGTCCCATAAGTTTCAGAAAGCAAAAATGTCAAGTTCCTGGAGCTCACCTGTGGCCTTCAACCAGTGGAAGAATGTTTTAAATTTTATCCTTTTTAGATGTTATGTTCATGTTGCCTTTTAGTAAACAGGATATATATATTTTTATGAAGATTTCGTCAAATTATTAATTACATTTTATTCTCTCATTTAGTGTTTTTGATGCTTTTTATTCTTCTAAGTTCTATCATAAGAATTTCCTTTTATTGATATATATTCTTTAATTTTATAAGTTGATTGTGATTATCAGGTCAACATATTGTGAAGCTGAGTTGCCTGCAGAAAGATTAAGAGACTTCCTGCCACGCCTAATACCTGTATGTTTCTAACTCATTTCTGTGAAACTGGAGCATTTTTACGGACAAATTCCTGATCTTTTTTTGTTAATTTTTTTTACGTCGCTTTCACATTTTCTGTAGGTTCTGTTGTCAAACATGGTTTATGCTGACGACGATGAGTCACTTGTTGATGCTGAGGTGAACTTTTCTAGTTAATCTATGAATGACTCTTTCTAAATTAGCAGTTGCTGTAAGTCATTTGCTCACTTCAAATTTCTGTGCATGAAGACAGGAGGACGAGTCTTTCCCAGACAGAGATCAGGTTCACACTTCTCATTGTTGAGTTATAATACTCTCTAGCAGCCGTTATTATCATCTATTCTTTTTTGTACTCCAGTTGCAGTTCATCCCTGCTAACTAAGCATTTTGTCTACTAAAAATTCTATCTGCAGGATCTGAAACCTCGTTTTCATTCATCACGTTTTCATGGATCGGACAATGTAGAAGATGATGTATGTTTTCAACCTTCCAGATCATCTATTTCAAACTTAATTTCTCCTCTCTTCTGCTTAGGGCTCATACCATTATATTTATTTGAAGTGTTTAACAAATCTTTGCTGCCACTGCCACTCCCTCCCACACCCAAGAAAAATGTCCTCTTTTTAAAAAGAAAAAAAAACTGTTTGGAATTGGTGTTTATAGCTTGGTACTATTTAGCTTTAGTTTTTGTTAGAAAATTGAAGTGGATAAAAAAAAAAAATGAAGTGGATCAAGATTTTTGGCTAATTATTTTGGTTTGTATACAGGATGATGATATTGTCAACATATGGAACTTAAGAAAATGCAGTGCAGCTGCTTTAGATATCCTTTCAAATGTTTTTGGGGATCAAATCCTTCCAACCTTGATGCCTTTAATTCAGGTAAATGCCTTGTCTGACAGAAAATGCATGAGTTTCCAATATAACGATAAAGTTTAACCAAAGGGAAAAACGAAAAAGTCAGTTCAGTGTTAAAGGTATCATGTTTCGTAATCTTACTTTTTAAATGACCTTTCACATCTACTATTCCCCTTCTTATCCATGTAATCGGCCAAAGGTAGCTCTTAGAATCTGCATAACACACTAATAGAATAGTGTGAAAGTTTCAGGTTGGATTTTAGTTTGAAAATTGTGATTTTATTTCATAGTCTGGGGAAAGTACTTATTAAAAATATATGCATATACATATACATATAAATGTATGTGTGTGTTTGTACGCAATAATTAAAAATTCCTTATCCCAAGTAGTTATGGTCGGCAAGATGGGTTCTATTAAAAACTATGCTTTCATTCAGATTATAAGCATTTAAATCCTTTCTGGCTGACTCTATCTAGTTTTTTTTTGGTCTTCGTCTTAACTTCTCAGATCCTTCAGTGAGTACACTTGCATATCTTCTCACAGTCATAATTACCTTGTCTTCATTGTATATATCCAGACATCATAACCCATTTTATTTTATCTTATCTCCTATTTTGGCAACACTATTTGATATGCTGCTCATTTGTTACCTTATGTTTCCTAGGTGTCCCAAATGCATACACAGGTACATACACACATACATATACAGACATGTGAACACACACACACACCTATATATTTATATTTATTTATAATATATATACATAAATTTACCTGCATGGATGCATCTGTAGGCAGGCACAGGATGGGCCTGGGTCTAGATGTGCATGTGCATGCGCATGTGTATTTATGTGTGGGCAGTAGCAGTTGCTTTAGATGTAGTTTCCTATTGAAGCATATTTAGGCAGCTCTAGTTCAGCACATGAACTACAAATCAATCTGAAGTCGCATCAAATGTTTCAGAGCAAATAAATTTTCCATGTGGCATAAAGAGCTCATCTAACGGTTTTCTGTGTATAAATTTAAGAAACATTAGAAAGTTGGACAGATAGTATATGTTTAACAAAACCTAATGCAAATATATTATCGGGCCTTACAAAAGGGAAAATATTGTATATATAGCCAATCCAGATAGTCTCCTGTCAAATGGATGGTTTCGAGCGGCCAAAGCATTCATTACATGGCTAAAATGGTCCTGTTGCAACAGAAAGTTGCGGTTATGACAGAACAGAATACTTCTTTGCTTTCATGTTTTGGTTTTTGTTAGACTGTAATGAATGGGGTGGGATTTATGTTAGAACAACTAGTTAAAGCATATTTTTATTATATTGTTGCGTCTGTGTGGGCATGTGTGTATTCATGTATATACAGACACAGAAATACACTTGCAAACATACACGTGTGCGTGAACACACACATGCACATGCATATATATATATATACACACACACACACACACACACACACACACACAGAGACATATATACATACATACACATACAGACATACATATGCACACATGCACGTGTGCATCTGAATCTCTTAGTCTTTTGGCTTTTATGCCGACTAATAATTATTCCATGCCTTGACTTTTGATTGTTATGTGTCTGTTCCTTCAAGCTATTTACTTGTTTTATAATGTTCTTTCTTTTAAAATTTATATAGGCTAAGCTATCAACAACTGATGATGTGTCCTGGAAGGAAAGGGAAGCTGCTGTTCTGGCATTGGGTGCTATAGCTGAGGGTTGCATTAATGGTCTTTACCCTCATTTGCCAGAGGTAATTCTATGATGATTTTCAATTCTGATTTGCATAAATAATCAAATTTGAATTTTTATTAAATGATTTGGTGATATGTGTTTTGATATTTTTCTTGAATTTGGCAAAAAGTCTGACGATATTTGGATTTCTATCCACGTAAACAGAAACACTATTTCTTTCTCACCTACCTCACTATCTATTATCAATGTTTGTGATATGCTAATACTGATGCCATTACATAAAAACTAATAGCATGTAATGCAATTTGGGCAGCTTAAGGATCCAAAACAGATTGTTAGAAATAAAAATGTAAATATGCACAGTGATATGAAAAAGTTGTTACATATTTATATGATTTACATTTAAGAATTATATGATGACTTGTATCCTTTAAGTGTGTGCCATCTGAATGTGTTTTATTTAAATTTAACTCTATAGATAATATTCTAAAGCTACACTTGAGTAGTTTATATAGCTTAGGTCACCTAAATGAAGAAATTATTGAATATGTTTTAGATACCTTAGCATCTTAGTTTTAACTTTACACAATGTAAATTATTTTTTATGTAGTGAGAAAGCCTATGTATATCTTTTTTTGATGAGTAATGAATATTTGTATTAAAGTATGGAGAATATTATGTACATTATTGATGGAGGCTTTCAAATCTGGCTTCAGCTTGATGAAAATTGATAAAGAACCTTTGGTTTACCTTCTGATTTTTGGATTATTAATTGAAATGAAGGAACAAGGGGAAAAAAATATTTTCTGAAAGGGTATTGAGAATTTAAATTTCTTGAATGGACTAAAGGAAAATGGTATACTCAAGTTGGGACTCAAAGTTGAAAATTCTTGAAGAAGAGGACATGGTTTTAAAAGACTTATGAGGGACAGACTTCAAGCTTATTGGAGGTTCTATAATGAGTTAAAATGGATTAGATGGAACCTGTGGGTTTAAATTTTGATTTGGATGGAAACTTTACATGTTTGGGTAAAAAAAAAAAGTTCCACTACACATATATTCCTTCAGAAAAAAAGAACATAACCCGATTTAGGTCCTTCGGAAGCAGGTCATGGAAAGTTTTTACGGGCATCAGACCTACTTATTGGTCTTTTTCTTTTGATTTGTGATGTGTAGGTTATAAAAGATGTCACTTCTGGTTACATGTGTATAATATTGGTTATTATTATTTTCAGAACCTTTGAAACAGAATGAAACTGTTCTTGAATTCTCTGAATCCCAGTTTAGTATTTTGGTTTTATTCCCATCAGGTACCTATACTGTTAGCCAATATTTATTGACATGGTCTGAAACTTAAAACCGTGCATGAAATTATTTTTTTGATGATGGAAGAGCGTAGATGAGAGATGTGAATGTTGAAGTGCATGAGGTGAAGCTATGAATTAGTGAACTAAAAAGGAGAGCATTCATGGTATAAAGGGATATCTGAGGGGAAGAACAATAGAAAGACCAATAAAAGTGTTCTCTGCTAGTTGTCCTTGCAAAGGGTGATAGTCTGATAGGGCTAAACTGGACATGGATGAGTGTTCTGATGTTATATTTTATTTTATTTTATTTTTTGGATTGGTAAGAAGATAAGATATTGATAGATCAATTGGAAAAAGAAAAATTTAACCTGTATTTGCCATTAAGTCAACTAACTATTGCTAACTAAACCAAAACCTGACATTGTAGGATTCTCCAACATGGCATCAATATCTTCGTTCTTGTTTATGCTTTGAGTGGCTCCTGGGTTGTCTCCCAATCCAGTTCTCCTAACCTTACCCTTACTTGCACCTAGAAATAAAATAAGGACTTCTGTCCCTTCTATTCTGTATCAGTTACAAGAGATAAATGCATAATTAATTGTATACCCAATGGAGTTTGTACCTTCATATGGTTTGACTTTCTACTGTATCTAAAGTGGTATGCATGCCAATTCAGTATTTTTGCACTGATAATAAGAAATCCAATGTTTTATGTGCAGATTGTGGAATTTCTTACACCTCTTTTAGATGACAAGTTCCCTCTTATACGGAGCATTACCTGTTGGACACTTTCCCGTTTTAGCAAGTTTATTGTTCAGGTGCGAGAAGCTTTTATTCATTAATCACTTCTACTGAAGCATTATCTTTAGTTTCTTTGCTTTAAATTTTTGTTTTTTCATTATTTCTTTTTGGAGGGTAAAATACAAAACCTCCTTTGAGGTTTACACTTATTACAGAGACCTCCCCTCATATTTGAGAAATAACATTGATCTCCCTTCATATTTTATGGTTTCTGACATTTACCTACACTTTCGTTAATTTCCCATTAAATCGTTAGTGGCATCTACAAGTTTAATTACAGGATGACTATTTTGCCTATTATTGTAATTAGATAGAATTTATACCCTTTTAGCATCTCCTCCCTTTACGCTTATTATAGATTCCCCCATTGTGGTTTGGAAATAGTACAAATATTTCCCTTAGAGCATGTGCTGTTTACCTTTTGGCGTGTTAATGTTTTTTTTTGGGTTTTTTTGCATCTATACCCCTACGTCATGATATATTTGCATCTATATCCACTTTTTTTAAGTATTTATATTTATACCCCTCCATTTAACATAATTGTTGCAGATGTACCCCTAATGTCAAATTCCATTAATTTTTGTTGTTTATTTTTATTAAATGACTAAATTAACCTTCTATGAGATGAAAAGTTTATTACATAGGCAAATGAATATGGGTCTAGGTGAAATTCATATGAAAAATTATTAATTAATCAAATTAATATCAATGATTTAAAGTATATATGCAATAAATATAATAATGTAAGTATATAAATGAATTTATAAGAATATAAGAGGATAAATGCAAAATATTTTTACTTTATCAAAGGTTACTTTGGTCATTTAATAAAAATAAATAATAAAAGTTAACGGACTTTAATCTCAGGGGTATGATTGAAACGGTTATGTAAAACAGAAGGATATAAATACAAATATTGAAAACAGGAGGGCATACATGCAAATATAATATAATGTAAGGACATGAATGCAAACAGCCCTTTTTTTTTTAGTTGCTTGCATCATATTTATGCTAACTAATAGAAATTTCTTCTTATGGATTTATAGTCTTTGAGTTTCAACAATGAAGTGGACTAAAATTTTGTTGCCCACTATATTTAAGTTGAAGCCAAAAAAAAAAAAAAAAAAAGAAAACAAAACAAGGTACATACTAATTACATTGGATTTATAATTTTAACACTTTATTTAATATTTAGCAATTAAAGAATTAGAAAGTTTAATATTTGTCAAGTTTGCTATGTTGAATCCATTTTTATTTTCTCTAGTTTAGTTCTAGCTGAACATGCTTTGTGTATGCTGAATGTAGCTATTCATATTTAGATATAATATATATCATTATTACCGATCAAAAAAAAAAAATCATCATTGTCATCATCATCATCATCAGAAGCCAGTTCCCACCAAAGTGGGATTGACGACACAAATCCTCTCTCTTCATCCCGCTTTGTCAAAAATCATATCTTAATGTATAAAAAAAGAGGACACAAATAATCCATCTCTTCTTAAATCATATGCTTCTATGGTATTTTGTAAAATACATTTATTATATAATTTTTGATATCCTTCTTGGGGTTTGATATTTGTGGATCCGAATTCAAGTGGAATTTAAAGAATATTGATTATAGTTATAATGGAAAGCTTAAGAATTTTGTAGTGCACTGCATGTGACCTTGGTGGATAGGGCGGACGAGCCCCACCAAATGTTGTGCCAAAAACGAAAGGTGTATCTAGAACCAACATGGAAACTAACATAGGATTGGAAAATATTAGCAGGGGTCGGAACATTCAACCACAGGCTAAGAACTGATGTGAAAGCTCTCCCACTAACATCCCATCCAGTAAGACCTTATTTACTACCAATCACTTAATGCAATAGGCTATGCCTAGAGCCATTTGGCTAGAGAGGAGGAGTTTTGAGTGTAAGGGTATGTTTGGATCGCGTGAATTTAAATATCCACGAGAATTCAAACACATATGAATTTAAAATCTAAAGAATTTAAAGTCACAGATGTTAGAATGTTATGTTTGTTTGAGACTAAAAAATTTACTTGTAATTGAATATTAATTCTAATTTCACCATTTGGGACCTAAAATATCTGTAAGAATTGAAATTGTATGTGAACCTAAAAGGGCAACGGATACAAAGAAAATAGCATCACTCTCTACTTTGAAAGATGCTGCAAAGAAAATAGCATCACTCTTGGGTTTTGTCAAAAACATGCTGGGTTAACCATAAAACTAACAAAACCTTTTTTTTAATTTGTTATAATATAATAACAATTTTCTAAAATTATTATTGCATTATTTGGGTCAACCAATCAAACTAACATTGGATCAATGTTTTGTAGGGTTGATCCAAATAACCCCAATCCCCTTCATCCTTTTTTTTAGTTGATGATGTCATTATCCACTCAAGAGATAATGACGTCATCATCTTTTTCCTTCTCTGTCATGCGAACGAACAAGTAACAGGGGTTTATACCCTCTCACCGCCTGTCAATTAACGGAAAAAGGGAGGTTGGGTTTTAGTCTTCTCTTGCTGGCGAGATCTAGTGCCGGCAAACATGTTGACTAGCCGGGTTTGGTAGGCAGCTCCAACATAAACACCGTCTAATCTCTTTAACGCTCTTTCAATCTCTCCAACCTGAATTTTCTCAATGGAGGAGGGGGTGAGACTCCTGGTTTGGTTCCTTCTCTGACACGCACTCTCCCCGATCGCAGCCTTTCATTTTAGGGTTTCATATTCCTGAGCTTGTTTGTCGGAATTTTGTTCTTTTCAGGCATTGGCAATGCAGCCGGATTCATTGAAGTTATCACCTCTCGATCTGATGTCGGCGATTCTAAAAGAGAATTCCGATTCTCTTAAATATGTCTTCGGAGTCCTGTGTAGCGGTTCTCGTAGAGAATCAAGAGCTTCTGATAGTTTTGACGACTTCGATTGCTGTGTTGATCGACTGCGTGTTTTTGTTTATATGGTGAAGATCTTCAAGCCAAAAGTCGAGTAAGGCTGTTGAAGCTCCGAAAGTTTAGATACAAAGAGTCGAGAGAGTGAAACCCGATTATAATTCCTGCGTGAATCTTAACACACAGGAATTACAAAAAACACTCCTCCCATCTGACTTACGATTCTTATGAGTCATGGGAATTGAAACCTAAAAAATTCACACATGAATTCTAATTCTTGTAGGAATTGGTCAACCAAACATTGGAATTGACATTCTTATGTCCCAATTCCAATTCCCACCTTCCAATTACTGCGATCCAAACATACCCTAAAGGTTTTCTAAATCAATCCCTCCTTTCTCTTTACTCTTGCACACAATGTGCCATTTCACTAAATGGTCCTTCTTCGAACCCCCCAACCCCCCATAAGAAATTCCTTTGGAGTTTTTGATATTGTTCAGAGTCTTCTTTGGGGGTTGGGGATGTTGCGCCAAGAACAAACTGAACAGCCTAATCTCGTTGCTATTTTCCCTACTTGTTATCCGTTTCACATTCAACTTTGCTGCCATGCCTTTTTGCAAGTTAACTCTTAGGACAGAAATCATCTCAAAAAGTCTTAAGGATATACCTCAACTTATCACCCAGCTCAACACTTTCTTCCAATTTGCTAGCTTCATATTTACTCCCCCATGTAATAACCCCACTTATGTCGCCTTCAAGATTGAGGATTTTGCAATTTTTGAACCACGAAGTGGGGAAATGGTCTCAATTTAAGTCCTTTTCGCAGGGTCCAAGTATAGCTGAATTACCTTCCAAATGTTATCTTGGAAAGCCCCTCCTATTGTTTTAATTTAATTTGAAGTTCTTTGCTGGCCAGAACTCAGTGAACTTACCAATCCGTTCAGTATTTTACAATGATGTTGAACTTGGATTTTTATTTGGTTACTCTTTTCTCTTTGCAACTGCTATATGGAGATCATCCTTTATTTTCCAAATTTCTTGTTAATGAACTTGTTATTTAATAAAGACTTTTATTTAAGGTGTTTATTGATATCAGCTGTATGCTTTTATCTTGTTCTGATTGCATTAATTGAATAATTTTTTCCCAATTATTATTTATCCAGTCAAAAGTTGCATATATTTTTCAAGGGGGTGATATTTCCTAGCCGAATTTGACTATTGCCAATACCAATATTAATGTTTCTGATAAGTACCAAAGTACTATTGGCTAAACCAGTATTTTGTTCAAAGGTATAATAACATTGATTTGTTGCAGAATCACCAAATAAATGAAAATTTTTTTTGGCGATAGATCTAACCTTTTAATAATTTTGTTTACAATCAGCTAATTCAGTTGATATATTTTAATTACAGATTGTCAATATTTGTGGTATTTGCTTTTCTTGAATCTTGAATACATGTCTCCTTCATTGAAGCTTTTATTATACTGAAAATTCATTTACTTTCTCTTTGGATTTCCATTAATTTTATTGTTTTGTTAATCTTTTGATCTTTTGTTGGAAATTGTTATTTGTGGCATAATTTAGGCTATTGGCCATCAAAAGGGCCATGAACAATTTGACAAAATTCTTATGGGTCTTCTACGACGTATATTAGACACTAACAAGCGGGTGCAAGAGGCTGCTTGTTCAGCTTTTGCGACACTTGAAGAGGTTCCTCCTCTAACTAGCATTTGATGATTGCATTTTTATTTTGAACTTGTGGTATTAATCCATTTTTTTTTTTTATTTCAATCAATTACAGGAAGCTGCGGAAGAGTTAGCTCCCCGGTTAGAGATTATTTTACAGCACCTATTGTGTGCGTTTGGGAAATATCAGGTGCTCTGCTTGCTCTTTCATGTTATATGTATTTGTACCATAATGAGATGTTATAGTGGTTAGTTAATAATAGCGATAAATATCTTAGCTTGCATCTTACTTTTATGTTTCCACTTTGTGCTTTGTTTTTTACATTTTGTTTGTGCTTGTCTGATAATTTCCAGAAAAGAAACCTCCGAATTGTGTATGATGCTATTGGTACTCTAGCAGATGCTGTTGGAGGGGAACTGAATCAGGTGTAATTTCTCTGCTTACCACTGTGGTGCTTATAAGTAGGGGTGGAAATTTTAGGCGTGGCCTGTTAGGCCCAATGAACTGGCCCTGTTTAAACCAGGACTTGACCTGAAATATCAAGGCCCGGAAGGTCTATTAATGCCTGGAATAATTAAGGTTGGGCTTGGGTGAGGAATGTTGAAGCCTGGTCCGTTCTGAATCTCAATGCATGAATAAAGCTAGTTTAATATTTTTATTCATATTTTAAAATTACTTTGCCATATTACTAATTCATTTTGTGACTTTTGGTAATACGTTTTTTTGCTTAAGTTGTTGAAAAATAAATATAAAAAACCTTCAGGTATAATTATAAATATTTCAAGTATTTTTTTAATAAAATTACAAAAATTGCGAAACTGGGCTTGGCTCGGGCTTCTACTCGGGCTTCTAATTTTGTTGCAGGGCTGGGATTGGGTTTGTGTGTGAGGCTTGAAACTGGGCGGACTTGGGCAGGCAGAAGGGCTCCTTGTACCTTCTAGTCTTGTACCAAGTCCGGCCCATTTCCACCCCTGCTTATAGGTGACATTTATAATCAGTTGATAATTCCAAGCTAATTTGTTATTATCCCTATTTACAGCCTCAATATCTCGAAATTCTGATGCCTCCATTAATCACCAAGTGGCAGCAACTTTCCAATTCCGACAAGGACCTTTTTCCATTGCTTGAATGCTTTACATCGATAGCACAGGTATTTTTTTTTCACCTGAGCCCTTCTTTATCATTATATGGTTTCTGTTGTTTGTCTTGCTTTTAAATAAAGGAATTTCTTTTTATTCTTCTTCCGATAACTTGTAAGCTTGTCTATCAGATTAAATGGCATCTCCTTGTTATGTTTTGGCTTATCCTCATGATCAATGAGTCTCTATACGAATGTAGTATGCACAAAACAGAAACTAATACTCAATTCATATATTCCCTTTGAAAGATGCCATACATTTTGGGACTGGATTAAGAATGTGAAGTGATCCCTGACATGCATGATAATTTTTGAGATGTGTATCAAAGTAGGCTCGCTGTTGTATGAATAAGAATTCAGCAGGTCCATTGAGTTCTTATGAATGACTGCTTGGACAATAGATCTTAGTGATTTTTAGTTGTATAACATTCCCGGATGTTATTGTTTATGTTGGTTAACAGGAGATTTAGGTGGAAGAATCTTGATTTTAGGCTTGCCACTTGTTATAATATTGCTTAAGTGCCGATACATACTCCATAGTGATCAATTTATTTAGTCTGCCATCATCTGTACTTGATGCTAGAACAGCAAATGTTTTTTCTGTTTATTTTCCATTTTTTACGGGTCATGTGATTATCTAGTATTTGTGTTTATTTCATCTTTTCTTTTATCACACTGTGATGAAAATATATAAATTTTATGAAGGATATGGTTCTTAATTTTTCACAAAGAAACAAATGGAGGCTGGCGAGGATTGGGTACAATTTTTAGTGACTTCAATGCTGTTCAACAGAGGCTAAATGAAGTAAAACTATGGAGAAAGCATAATTATGGGAGCCTTTCAGGCGACCTCACGATTCTTATAAGTTTCACTTAATTCCAACAAAGTAATCTTGCTAAGTTTTTACTTGAACTCTAATTTATCTCTAGGCTCTGTCAGAAGTTTCTACTCAAAAGATTGAAAATGATTAGATTTGTCAGTTTTCTTTCCTGGTTAAAAGATATAAATCCAACTAGGGATTCTTTTCATGCTGTGTTAACATGCTGCATCCAGAGAGAAAGTAATGGTGGTAAAATTATAGATAAGTGCATGCATGTGGCAGCTTTATATGTACGTGTTTATATGAGCATGTAGAAGCGTTGTGATTTTAGTATCTTTTCTTATTTTATATCATTAATGAATATTGACTATGGTTCATATGAAGTGTGAAAATATCTAATAAGTATGGTTGTGCTAAGATAGCAATTTTGATTTATGTGTTACAGGCATTAGGTGCTGGATTTTCTCAGTTTGCTGAGCCTGTGTTTCAGAGGTGCATAAACATCATCCAGATGCAACAGTTGGCAAAGGTGTGTGCATTTGGTTTTTGGATAATTTGGGTCAATGGGTCTCTTTTATAAGTTATTATATCTTTCTGATTGTCTAAACTTTTCTTTTCTTGCTGTGATTTTTGTTTGAAAAATAATGTTCCTCCTTAATCATGTTTTCACTAAAATATGCATGTCTAAAAGTTCAGTGATGGATGTCATGAGCATGGTTTGAGGTTTTTCTGAATTTCATGAAACGTCAGAGTGAGGATGAAGGTCTCTTTATCAAGCTTAGGTTTGATGTTATGTAGTTCAAAGATTAAATTCTCGGAGAATCATCATATTGACATAATTAATGACATACACTGGAAAAGAAAGTGCTTCTTTTTTGCTTCATCATAGTCTCATTATACTGCTATGAGTAGGCTTGTCAAATGGCTGTGCCGTGCCTGCCCAGGCATGGTTGTGCCTTGCTGGCCTGTTTATTTAATCGTGCCGTTCCTGGGCTGTCCTGCTGTGCCTATGCCCACTCAATTAATGTATATATATATATATATATATATATATAGACATATAATAAATATAGAACTGATGCCATTATATATTGAGATAATAAAACAGTTCAGTGGTTTAGAGCTAGTTATTATATTGGAGAGGTTGTATGTTCAAATCTCACTAAAAACATATTTGGAGATTCAGAGGTTCTCAGCGGTGCTAGCATGCCGTGCAGTGCTGGTGGGATGCCTAGAGCTAGTCTAGCATGGCAGACCATGGAAGTCGTGCCGGGTTGGGCCACTTGATTGACAACCCTAGCTATGAGTATACCTTGTCTGCCACAATGCTCTTACAGGCCATTGATGGGTTTCTTGTGTTTTAATTATGATTCTATGATATTTTTTACTTGCAGTCGGATCATGGTATTCTTTTGTATTTGAGCTTGTTGACCATAAATCATTTTGCTAAGGTTTCTTTTTTCGCCATGTTTTTTTTATTCATCCTTTTGGCTGTGTTTGGAGCCTTGGGTTTGGCGAGAAAAGAAAAGAAAAGAAAAATCATATTTTAATAAGATGATGGGTTGGGATGGTGGTGGTCGATGAGTGGGAGTGGGAGTGGGTGGGTGCTCGTAATATTTGGTGGGGTAGAGACGGCGGTGGTGACGATGGTGGTGGGCCGATAGGGGTGGTGGTTGTTGTTTGGTAATAGGGGTGGTGGTTGTGGTGGGATGGTTGGTAGGGTTGTGGTCGTGTGCGGTGGTGGTGGTGGATGGTGGTAGGGGTGGGTGAGTGGTGTGCTAGTAATAAGTGGTGGTAAACTTTTTTCTTTCAAAATCTCTATACCTTTTTGGAGAGAATTTTATACATTGGAGAGAAAGGAGAGAGAATTTGGAGAGAAAACCTCATTTTCCTTCGTTCTAACCAAACGTGAGAAAAGAAAATTTTCGGATTTTCTTTTCTTTTCTCCCCAAATCCAGGGTTCCAAACATAGCCTTTATGTTTTGAAAAATAATTTTGATACTTCTCTTAATCATATTTTCACTAAAAGAGGCATGTCTAATTGTGCAATGATGAATGCAATGAGCATGGTTTTATATTTTTCTGAACATTATGAAAGGTCCAAAATAAGGGTTAAGATTTATTTATTAGGTTAGATTTCATGTTTTGTACTTTGAAGATTAATTCTGACAATTTTTATATAAAATATCTTTAGTATCAAATGGTTGAAGAGAAAATAT
The DNA here is from genome assembly GCA_947561395.2 of Buxus sempervirens. Taxonomy (NCBI): domain Eukaryota; kingdom Viridiplantae; phylum Streptophyta; class Magnoliopsida; order Buxales; family Buxaceae; genus Buxus; species Buxus sempervirens. The sequence goes on from OX387190.1 coordinate 41,363,271, forward strand.
TGTTTTTTCGTTTGACTCAGTCTTGCAGAACCATTGAGAACATCAAACATTTGAATTAATTTGAACATAGACTCCTTTGGCTCAGTGCATTTTTAGGATTGGGTTCTCGTGTTCTAATTATGATCCCTTGACATGTTCTACTTGCGAGATATTCACTTATTACAAATCTTCCTTCAGAAAACTTAATAAAGCTTGAAGTGGACAAAATCAACTGTATTCATAATTCCGGGATAACACATTTATTTAAGTTTTAGGATGGTTAGGGTGTGTTTGAATGTAAGTTCAAGATGAAAGAACTGTACATAATTGATCAATTGCTGAACTCATAAATAGACTAAGTTTAATTGCTTCCATGCTTAGCCAATATCTTAGGTGATATTGAACATAAATGTGCAGGATGTTGTGCAAATCAAGAAAAATAATATAAGGAAATCTTCTACGCAGTGTTTACAGTTTCGGCGGCATGTCGCGGCGTACCGCTGAAATTTCGTTTTTTTGAGGTTAGTGATGCGTTTCGGAGGTTGAAAATCGACGATTTGCATTTTTGGTGGTGTGCCGGCGAAACGGGACGGTGTGCTGAGTGAAACGGGGAGGGAAATGGAAATCTTTTTAATTACCATTGGCGATTTGTGGCGGCGTGCCAGCGAAATTTCCCAAAAATAAAAAAAATCCAGTTTTTGTCCATTTTTTGCCCTCTTTGATTTTTCCACCATTTCGGCGGCCGGCGTGCCGGCACTGAAACGGTAAACTTTGCTTCTACTGCTAGTACCAGTCGACATCTCTAATCTGAAAAGAAACATTTTTAATGTTGACACCATATACTATCAAGCTTGCAAATGGGATGGGTTGTGGTAATATGGTGATTGTCAAAGCTTTGGTGCTGGTGGGTCCCTGGCAGTTGTTTGTGTCAATGCTGGTGGTAGATCCTTTTTCTAGTGGTTTAGTGGCAAATGTTATTGGATCCTTACTCGTGCCTGCATTATTGAATTGCATCTGTCGGAGTTGGGTTGCCTCTAGTAAACTATCTTTTTATTTTTGTTTCCCCGAGGGATTAATTCTTGATCAGTTGCTGAAAGAATGTTGTTGGGGCAGTTGAGATTAATTATCTATTCCGGTTCATAGGGATGTGGAAGTTTCTTGAATTATTAAAGAAGGGAAATTCAAGATGATTTAGGAAAAAATGTACTAGTTATGGACAGTGGGATTTACCTGATTTTAGTAGAGAAAGAATGGATGGGAAAAAAAAAATCTGTCCTGGGACAGGTCCTTAAATTCCTCATTGGTTCTTCCTTTTGAATATTAATGGACAATGACATGGTTGAATAGAGTGAGCATGCATTAATGAATTCAAATATCATAGTCATGTGTGGGCCCTAAATAGAGAAGGATCATACAACTCTAGCCTTTGTGGAAATTCTTTCAGATGCAAGCCCTATTTTATGATGACATTGAGAAGAAACTTTATTGTCTGGGGTTCTATCTTTCTGATTTATAGAGATGCCATGACACTTTCCCCATAACTATTCAGCCTTTACAATTTATATAGGAGTCTCATGTTTCAATTTGCTTTTCTTTTCTATAATTATCATATGAAATCTTGTATTCTACTCTATTAGTTGCCTATGCATGGTGCTTACTAAAAGAGTTTTCATTCTTCAAGTCTGAATATTCAATGGCAACTTATCTTTGTTTTGACTTGCTCTAACACGTGATATTTCCTTTGCAGGTTAATCCATTGTCAGCTGGGGCTCAATATGATAAAGAGTTTATTGTATGCTCTTTGGATCTTCTCTCAGGGCTTGCTGAAGGCCTTGGTAGTGGGGTAGAGAGTTTGGTAATCATGTTTTTCTTAATGTATCTGCCTGCTTTGTTTTTCTTGTCTTTTTCTAAAATTGTAGATCTTACAATGTTATTTTAACTGTAGGGTTTTTTATTTTGTTTGTAGGTTGCACAAAGCAGTTTGAGGGATCTGCTTTTACAGTGTTGCATGGATGATGCTCCAGATGTCCGACAGAGTGCCCTTGCACTTCTGGGGGACCTTGCAAGAGTGAGTTGAAATTATTGACTGTATCGTTCTTATGGTTTGTCTTTGGGATTTAGCTCTAGATTGTCTATCCTCTGTTTTTATTTGAAGTAATCAATGCTTTATCTTGAGTTATGATCAGGTATGTCCTGTGCATCTGCATCCTCGCCTGTCTGAATTTCTTAACATTGCAGCAAAACAACTCGTAAGTATAATATATGTTGATTATTCTCAACAATGTTTTGTTTAGCTGATTCTTAACACAATAATAGCTCCTTGCAGAATCCTCCAGAGTTGAAGAAAACTGTTTCAGTGGCAAATAATGCATGTTGGGCTATTGGAGAACTTGCAGTTAAGGTTGGTGCGTCTCATTGAGCTGTAGTCCAACAGAGCTCAATATGTCACTTGGTGCTGGTGTATTATATTTGTAATTATTTTCTAATGATCCATCTTATATGGAGTTGGATTTCATTATTGGAAAAGAAATATTGACACAAAGCTTATGCCAAATTTCCAGCTTAGGAGAACTTTAGTATTATACGTGGACTTTCAGGTTTTACAGCATCGCAGTTTCTCTTTCATCATCACATTGGATTATATGTCTGTAATCATGAAATGATGATGATGTACTTTTATGATATCGTCGTCTTGGGTGCTTTGCGACCTTGCATTTTCTGGTTCAAAATTTGTCCCACCCAATCTTTTGCAAAGGTGATGATGGTTGCAAATTGCAATATGTGAGATGCATCATTTGCTCTCTTTAATTTTACTGATCTGCACCATTGTGAATCATGATGCTCTATCATTTGCATTTGAACGTCTAAGTTGGTAAGATATTGGAGGGGAAGTGTAATTAGTTACTTCCCAGATTTTGGGAAAGACGGACCATTTAAGAGGTTGGTCCTATCAAGGATGCGATTGGTGTTCTAATATATTCTCAACTGTGGTTTATATGATCTTCAATTCAAACCTTGAGAGTTGAAAGACTCACTATTGGTCTTCCTTGAAATATCTTAGTAAAGGGACTATCAGAGTCCTAGAAACTCCTTGAGTTATAGTCTTTGTAGTCTGTCTCCATCTTGTACATTTTAACTGAATACTTTAAAAGTCTGTGTGTTTATGGCAATTTGGTCCATTAATTTTTCTTGATTGTTTCTGGATTGATCCCACTTTCTTTGTGTCCGATGTACATTTAAATGAGTATTCCATTTGTGTTAATGACATAGTTACTTTAAATGAAAAGCCCATCAAAAGTTCTATCTTTGTGATTTCATTTTATATGGATTAGGAAACCATCTGGTCTACTTGGCAATTTAGCTTGTGTTGCAAAGTATAATAAACTTGATATTGTATGAGTTTTGCTAGTGTGCCCATTTTGCACATATTATTATTAAAAGCATTGGCATGGCTATTTGATGGTAGTTGATTTTTTTTGTTTTGTTTTGGTTTTCCAATTTTTATTTTGATTTCTTATTTAACTTGATGACTGGCCATTATATTTTACTTGACATTGTGAAATTGAGATTTAGTTGCATACTTTCATGTTCCAAATTTCAGGTTCAAAAAGAAATTTCCCCAATTGTGGTCACAGTTATCTCATGCCTAGTTCCAATCCTTCAACATGCAGAGGTGCTGGTCTCTTCTATTGCTGTATCAGTAAATATAAATAGGTGTATTCCTTAACTCATTATTTTTTGCTTGATTCTCTGCAGGGGCTCAACAAGTCACTTATAGAAAACAGTGCCATCACTCTTGGGAGGCTTGCCTGGGCTTGCCCGGAGCTTGTTTCACCACACATGGAGCATTTCATGCAATCATGGTGTATTGCTTTATCCAAGTAAGACAGCCTTCTTTTTCTTTTTCGATTATTTATAGGTCTCTCATTATTAAATTTTAAGAAGGCATATTTGGAACTTTTCTAATTTATGACTTCATGGTAGAAATCAATGCAAGGATTTCTATATTTTCCATGAAATGTCAATACTAATTTGATATACTGGATGCTTGATGCACGAACCAAAATAGAACAATCAAAGCTAGAGTCCTGGAAAACAATGTTTAATAACTGTCTTGGGCCTGGTATCGCCCTTGCTTGAGGCCAAGTTGGCTCTACCGATACGGGCATTATCAGCTGAGTCGGGTCAGGTCAACCTGGCTGACCCAGGAAAAAAAAAACATAAGACCTTTAGAGCATGTCCTGGGCGTGCAGGTAAACATCTTCTTCTTCCTCCTTTTCTTCTTCTACTACTTCTTCGAAGATGCGAGCTTGGTAACGCTAGAGATGGTGTCCCAAGTTCGACAGAGGCTTTAAAAAACCTTTGTATAATGCTGATGATTTGGTCAGTTTAGTAGTAAAACCAAGACCAAGTGAATTATAGTGACAACCAAAATGAAAGCTAAACCAAACCGAAAGAAAAGCGAAAAATTAAAATTGAAAACCAAACTGACTATGTTTGGGTAACCCAAACTGAAGCAAAAAAACCAAATTTGTAATTTTGGTTTACTTTAAGAGGCTGTTTGGTAACTTTTTTTAATTAAAGAATTTGAAAACCAAGAACTTTCAAATTGTTTTTCTGATTCTTAGAAAGTTAACTTATTTTGGGGTGAAGGCTAATACTTAAGGGTAGTTTTGTAGGTTCATTAGAAAAATAACTTATTTTGTGATTTTTTTGTGAAAGGACTTCTTCATTAATAATTGTTAAAAAAACAAAAAAAGGAGGAAGAAACCTAGTACTAGCTCATCTTACAACATGAAAGGAAAAAGGGAAAAAAAGAAGAAGCAAAATTTGTTTCAATCTCTCACATGCATTTAAAGATCCAAGTTTGGTTACAATCTCTTCCTCTTTTCTCCCCCCTTTTTTTGAAAAAAAGATAACTGAAACTAGTTAATGATCATGATATGTGAACTTGGAATGATATTTTTTTCCCCAGAAAAAAAAGTGGGAAGGGAGAATTTGAAACCAAAACTTTTTTAGATATGATTATAAAAAGGTATAACATGTAGGGAGGAATATGAAATTATAATTGTATTATTGGGATGGAGGAGAAATTATGCATTTAGATATTCCAGTCTTAACAAATGTTGGAGGAAGAATAAAGCTTTTGTGACGGCCATGATACAGATAATAAATACTATTCTGAAACTCTTTCTGGGGCTCTGTCCCCCAAGACCTCCCCCGTATGGTGCCTTCTGTGTTATCCGACTAGCTTATTGTTAATGGCTTATTTATGCTAAACAAGCCTTCTTTTTTGTGGCCTCTCAATGACAGACTTTAGGGACTGTGAGTTGCTCATAATTCTTAGTGATAGATTTGCTTTTTTCTTTTTTATGGTTAATGAGAAAATATTATTAGAGATAAAAAGTTACAAATATTAAAAGATACAATCTATCCATGAGAAATGGATAGGGAACTGGATATAACCCTCTAAACACAGACTAAATCCATACTTCCAAGGATACTGCTAATGATCAAATCATGTAATTTGATCATATAATCAGCACCATGCCACTCAGTTGCAGCTTCATATTAGATCTCCATTGCAAATGTCGGCCAATCCTGTAGCACATTCTTTGGATGGTTATTGACGGATTTGTTGATGTAATACTTGTGAAAATGTGGTATTCTTAATAGCTAGTGTATTCTATTCCATTTTAGAAATTTCTTAGTCAAGGATATACTGCATTGAATTCCTTATTCTTGGTTATAGTATTGTGGATGTGCAACTTTATTATATTTCTGCATGGGAATATGTAGAAGATATAATCACTCGTTACCTGAGAAAACCCTGCAGAGAAGTATTTTTCTCTGACATGCAATGATGCAATCATGAAAAGTGTTTTGGATCAGAAAATTATAGGACATGGATAAGCCCTAGACACACTACCATAAATTTGCATCATGTGTGACAATATTTCCTCTATAGATGCAACATTTCAAACTTTGCATCATGTATGATAGTATTTCCTCTGTAGATGCAACATTTGTGAAATGTCAATAATTAATTTGCAGTTGAACGATGCAACCTCATGGTAACTCTTGCACAGTGACTTAAACTGACAATTTGTGGGAATCTTGAGTATTTAACAGGGCAGACTTCTGCAAGTGGCAGATTCATTCTTCATACACCTGAGCACACAAATAACTTTAAATATATTTAGCGTGTTACATTGTGCTAAATTTTTGTTTCTCTTCTAAACAGGTTACTTTTCAGTTTCTAAACATGCTTTCAAAGCATGGTGCACTGTTTTATTCCTTTATATCAATCTCTTACAAGCTGTCAACTGTTAGCAGGATACGAGATGATATTGAGAAGGAGGATGCTTTCCGGGGTTTATGTGCAATGGTTTGTATTATCTCTTTTTTCTTGCTTCCAGGTAGCAACGAGTCACTAGGAAGGGCTTTGAGTTCGCTCTTATTACAGTAAATTCTCAAACTTTTGCAGGTTAGAGCAAATCCTTCAGGAGCTCTGAGTTCACTTGTGTACATCTGCAGAGCTATTGCAAGTTGGCATGTAAGTGACTAGTCTTCAACTGCAGATATGAATTCTGAAATGAACGTTTCTTTCTTTCCATTTTATTTTCTGATTTTACGTTTCTGTCAGGAAATAAGGAGCGAGGATCTGCACAATGATGTTTGCCAGATCTTATGTGGATATAAGCAGGTTGGTTATTCTTGTTCATAAGGCATCCAAAATTGTCATGTTTTCATTTTCAATTAATTGGAATGCATCTAATGACATCCATAATAATCAATTTCTTGGGAAGGAAGCTAATAATTCTTAGAAGCTTTGTTCTTGAACTTGGTTAACCTTTTCAGTGGAATTTACATCTAAAATTATGGCATGTAACTGTTGAAATTTTAGCTTTGACTGTTTTTGTTTGTTTGTTTTTTGTTGTTGTTGTTTTATTTTTATTTTTTATTTTTTTTTTCTGGAGATGGAACACTTCATTTGATTACTCAAATATGCATCATTTTTTAAGACCAAATATATTGGATTAACTGTAACATGCTGTTAATGAGCTTATACATTGTTCGTGGTTGCACCTAAGAGCATGTAACGAGTATGTGAACCAATATCTCACAGATGCTTAAGAATGGGGCATGGGAACAGTGCATGTCTGCTTTGGAACCCCCGGTGAAGGAGAAGCTGTTGAAATATCAAGTGTAATCACTTCCAATCGACAGCTCTGTATTGTTCTTGTTGATGGTCTTCAGTTTATGTGCTCTTTGATATATGGACATCTGCGCCATGTGTTTTCTGGTGTGCATCTTGGGATGTGGTGGAGACGTAAAAGGGCAGAGCTTTGATTAGAGTTCCTCGAGCCAAAGCAAAGCCATTGCCCAATTTAGAATGAAGCCTGGAGCTGCCTGCACCTGGTCAAAACTGCCAATGCGGTGCCTGTTTTGAAGGTTAGTTTATTTGATGGACAAAAGATGCTGAGTTAAGTTATAGGGGTGGATATGAGTTCAGTAGTGCGGCTTTTCAAGCACTTCGGAGATTGTTTTGACCCCTTACGTGTATTGTATTTAACAAAATCATAGATGCCCGGTTCCATTAGTTTCATGTTACAGGTAACAATTTTTTGTGTTTTATTCATACTGTATCGGTGGATAGGTTTTTTCTGTAATTTCCACTGATTTGTTAAGAGGGCGGGTTTTTTCTATTTTTTCCTTTTGTTTTCTCTTGATAAAAGTGAAACTTGTGATGGATGTTGTCCTTCGTTTAGGAGTTTTGTGAAGTATGTGGACGGATTTCATTATTGGACAGTGTTGGGTTATCTAATAAAAATCTGAAGAAAAGCCAGATGGGAAATTGTTCTATTCTGGGTTCTTATCTGTTGATATTTTTTCAGCAATCTGCTGTGATTTGGTTACCGGAATACTTCTCCTTAGTCTTGTTTTTCTTTTCCTTTTTGTTTTCTGTATTTCTAGTTTTCTCGTAGTAAAATTCTTCATTCTTTCATTGGTCGTTATGACCAAATGATTCAATTAATTGGGGAATACCATTCATATTGCCAAAGCATCTTGAGTATCAACAAATCCTACAACAGCGTTCGACTGATATTGAAAGGCTTCATACAACTATTAAGCTATGAAGGTCCTTGGATGAAGCAGCTAGATTCAGCATATTCATTAGTTTTACATTATTATTTGTATTGTAAATGTTGAAATTTAGGCCCAATGTGACGGGAAGCTGCTTTGTTTGGACAAAGTGATGCTCCTGTGTCATTGATAGCTGGAAATTTAGGATCGACAGCGGATCAGGACCCATGATGACACAAACGATGTGGAGATGTGGCCTCATAAAATGATGAGGAGATTTAACCGTTGAAACTTGATCATGGCTAAAAGCTATTTCAGGCAATTATTAATTTTTCAATGCAAAGCACGAAAGACTGCCTCCTGGAGCTGGGAAGGAACTCTGAAGGGAAGAGTTATTTTTGAAATATGTTTTGAGATGGAAAATAGAGACATAATGGCAGACCAAGGAGGAAACCAGAACCAAACTAAATAATCCACTCGTAAATGACCTAATGACCGATCAGGAGGGAAAAAAAATAGAGATTAATAATGATTATAATGTGATCAATTCTTTATTCTTAATGAACTTTGAAATTATATGAATCCCATTTTTTGCTACACCAGCAAAAAGCACAATGAATTCGATAGCAGGTACTAGCAACCAGTAGAGATAGGAACGAAAGTTTCGTTTCTTAATGGGAGACACATATACATGGTGATCGTTGGAGAAACTGGTTCTTGGCTGCTGCAATTTCTATTCTCTCCCACTTCTGTTTCCTCTTCATCTCTTCCTCTCGAACCAGAGACTCTCGGAGGTCAAGCTCTTTGAGGAACTTACTGTATAGATCAGGTTCCATGTCTTGAAGCATCATCTTGACCCTTGCAGTTAACTCTCGTACACTCTTGCTCCAATGCCATTTCAGGTTCTTGTCCACACTCTCCACGAGAACTGGAAGCAAATGTTTCATTGCCCGTGATACCATCATCACAAAATGATCATTGTTCCATACATAGAGTGCACGTTCTGCAACCTAAATTTACAGCAAATATAAGGGTCCTTATAGATTGGAGCCATTAGACTCAACTGATCAAAAAATTAGATTAAAATATTTCGTTCATAGCTAGATTTTCCCTTTTTTCTTTTCAAAATTAAACACTGGGCAAGAATTGATGCACTAAGTTCCAAAACCAGATTTCAAGAAGCTAGATCATTATTAGAGAAAGACCCAAAACAGAGAAGAAAGAAAAATCAGAATAAGGGAGAGGATTTACCTGTGAATTCCAACTGTTCATGGACTTGGCAATTTGAGTACATAGAGGGAGGGCCAGCCTCCTGTACTGGTCTGTGTCTACATTCTCCACCAGCTCTTCCAATTCCCCAATAAGCAGGACCTCCTTCTGCCAATTAGTGAAAGGCCAATACTTGAGAATTCCCCTAATAACAACCCCACCAAGCATAGGCTCCTTCCTCACAAACTGAGTAATACAGTAAGCCAATTGCTTATGATAAACCAGCATTCCCTTGGGCTTGTGAAGGGGAACAAGCACTCTCATCAAGAACAGCTTGTGCTCTTCCTTGATTGGGACAGTGAAGCCATTTATTATGCTTCCCCATATCTCAAGCAACTCTGCAATGCCATCGTGTCTTTCTCTCTCGAACACATAGTGCAAGAAAACGTCGTTCATGGATTTCCGCATGAAGGATCGAAAGCAGGTGAACTTGGCATATATGCGATGGTATACGTTCCTTAAGCTCTCGCGTTCCCGTGGATCCTCGGACTGGAAGAGGGAGACGAGGTTGAGAAGAAAAGTTTGGTCCATGTAGTTTTGCAGAATCTTGGGGTCATAATTGATGACCAGCTCTTGAAGAATATCGTAAACAATTTGGAGATGGGGCCATGCAGGTGCAGCAGTCACTGTCTCTTCATCATCGGCCAAGTCTGAGAGGATGGGGTTCGCGGAAGGTGGAGGGAGAGGTCTGAAGAGGTTGACAGATATCATGAACATGAGAGACGATACAACTTCTTCCTCCAATGGCTTCTTTGAGGATTTCACTAGGTAGAGGAGTTGTGTTAGCGTTGGCCGTTTAAGATCTTGCTGAGATTTGTACTTCAAAGGATCCTTAAACGTCATGACGAAGGCGCAGTAGGAGATATAGGAGAGAAGTTGTTCCTTGTTGGATTCCAGACATGACTTCTCGGTGATCTTCCTGTTAATGGCATTGTTGCTGTTACTTACGGAATCTACATTAAAGAGGTACTCGAGGGTGGTAGATTTTTTCTTCGGAGACGATTTTGGAATGTTTCTTGGAGCACCCATCTCCTCCTCCTCCTCCTCCTCTTTAGCTCTCCTTCCTGCTCTTATCTTCTTCTTCTTCTTCCTCCTGCCCTCATTCTCTCTCTTCCCATTATTGCTTTTAAGTGTCTGTTTACTTGTCCAAAGCCCGAATCCTTTTGTTTTAAAGAGTCCAAAAACAGCGATGATTTACAGGGAGAAAGGAAGAAATGTCGTTAAGTCCGATGTTGCTAGAGTCCACTTGTTCATTTATATTTTCTGTAATGGGTTGGATAAAGGTGGTTTGAGCTGAATCATTTGTTATATGGTCGGCAACATCAAACATAAATTAAAAAACAAAAAAGGAAGCTCGTAAGAACCTGTTTTATATCTTGTATCCTACGATATTAATGCTCGTTCCCTATGATTGCATCAATCATACATTCAAGTAGGGCCCTCACATCGGCTGGAGCCTCTTGCATGGAAGATCGACTGGAGCATCCACCGATCTTCACCATGTGTCCCAGTCATTCATCATACCAACTTATCATGATGAACTGGGTTGTATCCAAGGATAAGTTGGGTTGTACCCTGTGATGAGTGGAGTTGTACTTATGATAAGTTGTGTATTACCCAATGATAAGTTGGGTTTTACTCTATGACATGTACCAAAGATGAGTTGAATTGTATCCTATGATAGACTAGGTTGTACACTTGATAAGTAGGTTGTACCCAGTGAAGAATTTGATTATACCTAATAATGAATTAGGAACACATGACGAAGATATGTGGAGGACCTGGAGGTTCCAGTAGATCTTCCAGCATCAGGCTCCAGTAGATACAAGGCCTTCAAGTAGGTCCCTTTCTCCTTCAAATAGGGAGCATCTGCAGTACTCAGAACAAGCAAAGATCATACGTTGCCATTTGGAATCCTCTTCTCGTTAACAAGCTCATTTTGCCATTTGGAATAATTATGATGTTACCAGCAACCAGAAGAATACTGTAATTCCATCTTTCTAGGAAGGAACAGAGAAGTGTAGAATTATCATATGGTAGAGTGAGACAAGAAATACAATCATATATACCTGTGAAAATTTGTGATCTCCTTATCTACAAACCCACTGGCTAATGATGGCCCAACGGTATATAATGATACAAATACAAATATACTTCTTTTAACAGATAGTATCACCAGTAGTCCCCACATGAGCAACGCCCAAATCTGAAGTGGTGATAGATCCTTGAATCACCTACTATAATCTCCCGTTTAGTAACTTGTGAGATATGCTTTGCAGCATTGTGGCAATCTTCACATATTCTAATGTTCTTTCTGACAACAATGGGAGTACCAACTGTTGTAGATATCAGACCAAAACAAATTGCCAATCTCACACTATGGCTGGATGGTAAGTTCGCCTTTCTCTTTGCCAATTCTGGAGGCCTGAACTTGGAGATACTGTGAACATATATGTCTTCTCCTATCTGTCTGGATATAATATCTAACACATCATAGATTCTGTTTGTTTCACTGTTAGACCTGTCCCCATTGATGAAGGTGCAAGTCTTGTTACTGAGCTCAAGCATACTGCACCCAACTGTTCGCTCAATCCCCTTTTCTTTCATATAAGACTTCATCCTTTCAACATCATCCCATCTCTTGGCTTCGGCATACATGTTAGAAAGCAAGACATAGCAACCAGTGTTATCATGCTCCAAGGATAAAATTTTCTCTGCTGCGAACTCTGTCAACTGTATGTTCTTGTTATTTTTACTTGCAGTCAGTAAAGATCCCCATATCCTTGCTGAGGGGACCAATGGCATTTCCTCTATGAAATGCCTGGCTAGGCCAAGATTTCCTGTGCGACCAAGAAGATCAACCATGCATCCATAGTGCTCTATTGCAGGATCAATATTGTAGTCTTGCTTCATGGAATTAAAGTATTCCCATCCTTCATTAGCCATGCCAGCGATGCTGCAAGCTGATAACAAAGAAACAAAAGTGCTCTCATTTGGTTCAATGCCCCTCTCCTTCATTTCCAAGAAAAATCCAAGAGCAGTTTTCCCACACCCATGAATTGCATTTGCCATGATGATTGTGTTCCAAGAGATGACATTCTTGAATGGGATTCTGTGAAAAAGCTCTCCTGCTGTCTGGAGATCCCCACATTTTGAATACATATATGTGATTGAATTTGAGATGAAGATGTTTAGTCCAAGGTCCAATTTTGCAATATAGCCATGAATCTGCTTCCCCTCCCTTAATGAGGCTAGTTCAGCATAAGCTGGTAGGATGCTTGAAAATGTTATAGCATCCGGCTCAAGAGGCCGGTTCTGTAAAGCTTCAAAAAGTTTCAAGGCTTTCCTGTGCCACCCATTCTGAACATAAGCAGCTACTAGTGCATTCCATGATATCAAGTTCTTTTTCGTCATTTGATGGAAAATACGTTCTGCATATTTTGGGTCCCCACATTTTCCATACATACCAACTAATGCAGTTTCCAAGGCTAAATCAGGGAGAAGCCCTTTTCTGATTGCCAGGCAGTGGATGGATTTACCCTGAAAGAGAGCTCCAAGTTGTGCACAAGCAGGGAGCAAGCTTATCATTGTGATCGTGTCAGGATTCACTCCATCCGTCTCTTGCATCATTCTCAAGTAAGCAAATGCTTCGTGGGGACGGGCATTCTGCGCATACCCTCCAATCATTGAATTCCAAGCCACGACATTTCTCTGTGAAGCCCTATCGAACAACCTTTTTCCAGAATCAACATCCCCGCATTTGCAGTACATGTCAATGAGTGATGTTAGTACTACTAGATCTGATTCTAACCCATATCTAAGCACATAACAATGGATTTCCTTCCCATGTAACTGAGAATTCTGAAGACAACAGGCAGAAAGAGCACCGACGATACTTAATCGATCGGCTTTAATTTCAAGCCCTTGCATTTCTTGAAAGCACACAAGCGACTTCCAGCCATCCCCTGCTGAAACATAGCTGCTAATCATAGAATTCCAAGAAACTAAGTCCCTCATTGGCATTTCCCCGAACAATCTTTCTGCTAACTTGATATGCCCGAGCTTTGCATACATAACAAGGAGAGAATTGCAAGCGAAAAGATCAGAGTCCAATCCAATTTTGATCAGATTTGCATGGACCTTTTGTCCATCCATAAAGGACGACAATCCGAGACATGACTTGATCACAAATGGGAAGGTGAAGCCATCGGCTCTTACTCCTAATATTTGCATCCGATGGTAAAACTCAAAAGCTTCCTCATAGAACCCATTGTTTGCGTAGCCTCTGATCATAATATTCCAGAGGAAGGTGTCCGGGTTCTTTATATCCTCAAACAGATCGAGAGCTTTCTCCATGCAGCCAGAACCCACACAAGAACATAAAGAACGAGTTACTGAGAGATTATGCAGTCGTCGATCAACCGTTTCTTGACTTGTATTCATGGAAATGGATTGGGAGATTTGCTTCTCAACTACAATGTTTGAGTTCCAGTGTGCCTTGAGCCACTCTCCTTTGTTAGACCGTGGGATGTTTTCTGGTGGTTCGGACCTGTAGAAGTTCTGAGCAAGGATCGCAGCCATGAGGATGTTTTTGGCCGGAGGAGAGTAGCCGTTAGGATTGAACACTACAACTCATGGATGGACGAAGAGATACTTGAGAGAAGCTTCCAAATCCGAAGCTCCTTAATGTGTAAATCCCAATGGAAGGAAAGATTCCAACAAGTCCTTGCTGAGAGCAGATGATATCACAAACAAAAGAATCCTTATCTAACATGTAATAGAATAATAGAAACAGGCGGGGGTACATTTGGAAGAAACTGTGATATTCCCACACCATTCGCACTATTTTATATCAACACCCTAGTGGAATTCCCAACGTTCATAAAAAAATGGTTTTTCTTGCTTAACTGAGGGTACCTTCTGGGTACAGCCTGAGCAGATACATCATCAATTGGCATTGGCATATTACATGAACAAGAAGGTGGTTTGTTGGTTCACATACAAGGGTAACTGTCGAGCAAAATTTGCAAGAATATCTACTTTCTGGTTGGCATCCCACAAAAAAGAAAAAGAAATAAGAAGGATAGTGAGTTCTGAGATTGTTGATGAATTCTGCAATTTTCTTGAATCCACCCAGGACTTTCCGTGGTAACTGGGATGCTTGGAAGAAAGGAATTGAATGGCAATCTTCGAATCTCCCTCTTTAAGTGTATACGTGTGCAGCCCAGAAATTTTGCCAACTTGAGACTTTATAGTGCCAGAGTCATCATTGCCTCCAAAGCTGTGGCACTTCCCAGCAAGTGTCCAAAGGCTCCCAAAAATGTGCCATCTGTATCTCTAAAACTCAAGCAGGTTCATCAAAATTAATTTTGATGTATTGGTCTTGTGGAGGAAAACATCGGATATGCATTACATCAAAGAATGGCATTATGTCATTTGGCCTCGGCTTCTCTTATTATTGCTGATTTGTGGTTGAGTCCCCCAACAAGAGCATAGTGGATTCTAGTTGGGCTTGTTTTCCTTCAAATATGACTTCATTCCTGTTGCGCCAGTCGGTCTGGCAAAAATTTGCGCAACCTGCAAATTTCCCATATATTTAAATTTTTCTGGATGTACATCTTCCAACTATGTCTGCATACAAAACTGAAGATAAAAAAAGGGGAGGCTTATCTATCCAAAAACATGAATAATGATCTACTGTGAAGTTTGCAAGCATATCTGCCGCCTGATTTGCCTCACGACAGATATGTGTAAATTTAACTTCCTTAAAAGAGGTCAGCAGGTCTTGAAGAGATATGCGCAATCTACAATGAAGTCAAAATTAGAAACTGAGGTAGTTAAGTAGTTTGTAGAATTTGAGCACCCCCAATGCTTACAAGCATTTTGGTCAGGTCACGAGAACTGAATTCGGCCACAAATTGGCTGCACTGGCCTGGAGAGGTATTTTATGATCCACAGTCCACACTTCTTACCTTCAATCAAAGGTCCAAACTCTTACTTGCAGGCACATGATAGGCAGAAGAGAACATGAAATGCATTGAGTGAAAGAAACTTCAATTCAGGGGCATCAACATCAAGAAAATGAGGCCATGACAGAAACATACCACTCACAGAGTCTTGCTAGCAACGCTACCAGTCTACTAAACGTTATTTATCTCTGGAGGCATGGTGGAGTTGTGGAAGAAAGTGCAGGCCTGGTTGAATGATTGTATTTGTTTCATGCTTTCCAGTCATAATTCTTCTTTTTCTGTAGGTTGAAAGAGAATTCCAATCTGAGCAAGATGATGTTCTTCTGTCCAAGTATACTTTGTTCAGTGCGTAATTAAATTCTAATGCGCTTTGTAATCCAAATGTTGCAATTTTCAGTAAGGCAAAAAAAAAAAAAAAAACTTGAGAACTCAATATTCAACAAATAACTTATTATTACCATAGTCACCACAAGAACAAGGTTGACAGTGGAAAGAACAATGAAGGCCCGGGGTTGGAAAGAAAGAAACGAAAAGAAAAGAAAAGAAAACCATCCTAGATGTAAATTTAAAGCATTGTCATTAGAAAGAACAGATAAAATCAGAGTTTTTCCCTGCAGCAGGCATCCCTATCCTCACTAATGCATTAATGCAACAGAGCATCTAAAAAGTATGAAAGCCAACAAAATCTTATCTCCCTTCATGTATTTATTAGCTTATTTGGCTGAAATTTTCAAAAGCGTTATAGACATACTGCTTTTGCCAACATTTTCAAAAGCTCAATGGAGAAACCCGCTTCAAGAGCAATCCTGCAGAGCCATTCATAATTATATATCTTGATAAAAACTATAATAATAAAATTACCGTTAATTGTAACAACGGGACATTAAAACCATGCCAGTTTTTTATTTTGAAGATATTGTATTAAAGCAATAAAAAAAGAGGTTATATTCTACCCACAACGAGTAGGTAAGAGAGAATGAGAAAAACAAAGCTACCCTATACAAAACTCAATCATAAATCCAACGTCACAATTGTCCTTGCCTTCACAATATCACCACAATTATTCATGCCTTCAAGGGTATGTGTCATTATTCATGAGACGGAGTTATGCTTTTTAAACCTGGTAACCATATCTAAAATGAAAAAAAGGAAATAAAAAATAGGAGGAATATCACAAACTGAACACGTGAAATTTGATCATGGGTAATAATAAAAATAGCTTAAGTTCAGACATTCCCTCAGCAAAGAAGAATTAATATTGCAACTTTTATCAGATTAGTAATTACTACCAACAGAATGGTATTCTTTGGTAAAGCAACTTACCCAAAAGTTAGAAGCTTGTAGAATGTTCACTAACGCTGCAACCTCATGCTACTCTATTTTATAGATTCAAGCTTCATCATTTTTACATGCAATACCTGAAACAATAAGTTCAACAAGAATATAACTACCGGGAAAGTGTTTGGGATATAAGATCAGAGATGTATACATGAAAAGTTCTATCTCAATCTTCTTGAGTCTGATTTGGACAGATTTATATCTACTTCTCCAAGAAATTTCTAGGCATGTCTCTAAGTATTTCAAGTCATTTTTAACCATTCATAAATGTTGTAATTGTGGAAGGACAAAATCAGCCCCCAATAGTACTCCTCCAGTAGACAAATGGCTACAGGAAGTACCAGAATTCGGTGCTGTTCCACTTCCTTCAAATTCACAGCTTAAGATACAGAAGAATGCAAGTAAATTAGCTATGAAAGCTATTCAACTCTTTGCCATTTACTGTGCTTTCCACTTATTGACTATTTCTTTGAGAGTCTTGAACTAAGAGACTGTTAAAATACCCAAAAAGTGCACAAAATTTAGAAATAAAAATCATCTTACATACAAATGCTAAACACCCATCAAATTAATCTATAGACCCAAAATTCACATTAAATACAATTTGGCTCAATATATTTCAACTTTATTCCCTGTAAGCCTACACATCCTATTGATAACTACAAAAGCAAATGAGAGTGGCAGATAATATGAAAAGGAAAAAAAATACCAAGGAATTACAGGTTAGTGAACTTTTAGACTCAGACCCTAAGACAGCCTCCCTGAGATTTATGTCTCATGCCAGAAAGGTATTTCAGTTAAAATAATACGAAACCACGAAAGTACCTTCTGTCTCTGGTGTTTTCCTCCAGAGGACTCCCATACTCTTCAAGTCATTGATCCTAAAAATGTAAAACCAAGTGCTATGGCTTCAAATCTGATAGTTCATTCAACCCAGCTTCGCAATATCCCTGAAAAATGTACAGAAATTTCATATCTGCCATCATGAATCTACTAATAAACATAACAAAATTCATACCAAACAAGGGAACAATGTCTACTGAATAGCACTAAGAGCAGTTCTGCACACAGCATCCACTGGGTCAACTAGCAGCATTTTCATGGAAAGAAATCATGACTGTTGACGGTGAATGATTATCACTGGCAATTTTATCTGGTGCTTTAGCAGCTTCCTCCATATCACCATCCCGACGAAGCCTCCGCTGAGTAGAAGCATAGGACAGAACATTTGGATGTGAACCCTTCTCAGCCATTCTTCTGAGAATCCTTTCAGCCTCTTGCAACTGTCCACTTCTGTAGCAGCCATTCATTATGCAATTATATATCACAACATCAGCTTCAATCCCATTCTCAGCCATTTGATCCAGAAGCAGTTCTGCATCTCGAGGCCTGCCTGCTTTAAACATTCTATCAATAATTGTTGTATAGGTAACAACATCCAGCTTTACCCCTTTATCAGTCATCTTCTGAACCAGATCCATAGCCCCTTCCATATCACACACTCTACATAAGCCATGGATCAATGAGCTATAAGTTAGTACATCTGGCACAAGACCTTGAGCTTCCATAATGACCAACAGCTCTTGAGCAGCTTCAACCTGCCCAATTTTGCTAAAACCATCTATCAAGGTGCTATATGTAATTATATTGGGCTTCATTTCTTTGCTCATAAGTTCTTGAAAGAGCTTTGTAGCTTCATCCATTTTGCCAATTTTACAGAATCCGCAAATCAAAATATTATATGCAACAATATCATTTCCAAGCCCTCTCTGTTCCATAGAACGGAAGAGCTGGACTCCATCCTCAAGCCTTACACTTTTACAGAGGCCATTAATCAAAGCTTTGTATGTCAACATGTTTGGTTGCAAGCCTTGTTGAATCATCAGATCAAAGAGCCTAAATGCTTCCTCTACACATCCCTTTGTACAAAGCCCATTAATGAGTCCTGTGTAAGTAACCACATTTGGAGTAATATCATGTTTCAACATGTCACGAACCATCTTGACAGCTTCTTTCCATTGCCCTTCAACACAGAGCTCATACATCAATGCCGTATAAGTTACAACATTTGGGGGAAAACCTTTCTCTAACATTTCATCAAAAAGCTTCTTGGCTTCACTTAATGAATTCTCCCTACAGAACCCATTTATAAGAGCAGTGTAAGTTAGCACATTTGGAGTCAGACCAACCTTACCCATTTTACTGTAAAGGGTTTTAGCCACTTTAATCCTACCTTCCTTACACAAACCGGCTAAAATTGTATTGTATGTAGCGCTCGTAGGCCTCAAACCAAACTGGAACATTTCCCTCAGCAAAACCAAGCTTTCTTCCGATCTAAATGAACTGCAAAGAGAATCAATAAGGATAGCATAAGTCCAATCGTCTGGTTCCGGTCCTTTCTCTCGCATTTGGGCAACAACTCGAAGGGCTTCATCAATCCTACCCTCTTCGCACAAACCTTTAATAAAGATGGTAAATGTGACAACGTTAGGGGTATAATTACGAGCTCGAATTTCGTCGAATACATGGCGAGCAAGGTCAGTCCGATGGGTTTCACAATAACATTTCATAATGAGGTTTAGTGTAAAGAGATCAGGAAAAATTCGAGATTTCTGAATCAAATAATACAAAGAAAATGTTTCATCGAATCGTTTAGCTTTAATCAATGTGGATAAGACAAAATTACACGATACAACAGAGGGTTTGGAGCATGTCTCGAGCGAGCGGCAGAGAACAGCTATCGCTTCATCGACCCTTCTGGATCTGCAATGAGATTCGATGACACTGTCGACAGATCTCGATTTCGAAGGGAGAGAGGCAGAGCTACACAGGGAATGATTGAAATACCCCACTCCAAAAGAAACCCTAACCGCGGAAACAACGGAGCTTTTTGTTGAAGTGGGAAGTCTCATGCTTCGGCGGACTCAAAGCGGTGTCCAATCGGTCGGCGCGCACTAAGGGCTGCGATTTAGGGTGAGAATTTTTACGGCGGACCTCGGATAAAATTAAGTCATCTTCTCTTATTTGGATTGATTCAGGCTTTCTAGACCCAGCATGGCAGAATCCATGGTTTGTCTCCGTTCTTTCTTTGAAGGACTTTTGGCGGGCAAGGTTAACAGGTTTTGATTTTGGATGATCGTCGGCGACGAACAAAATGGCTGCGAACGGTGTTTGCCTTTCCTATTTTCTCTTTATCTTTCTTTTCTTTTTGCGTTATTTTTTTATTTGTAAATTGTCATCATTTAATTAAATCCTAAGGCTTTCTAAAGTTATGAAAGAAATACGAAATCTCAAAACTTATAAGAAAACAAAAATAATTATTTTAGACTCTTGAATTCTAAAGTTAATTTTTTAAAAAAATTGATCAAAGGACACATCGCTAACGGCTAATCATTAGAAAATTTTGGTGGTGTAGCACCAAACGTTGAAGGGCGGAATGATATCGTCTGCAATGCCTTACTGCATTGCAGACTGCAATGATCGTGAGATTCTGTCATGTGGAACATCTCACGGTCAAGTTATTTTTGTTTATTTAAATGTGTCAGGTGGGTCCCACCTCAATAAACACAGACCGTGAGATGCTCCACTTGGCAGCATCTCACAATCAAATCAGTCTGGAATGCAGTAAAGCATTGTAGACGATTTCATCTCTCGAAAGGCATAACCCTAGAGATTAAAGGTAGAACCTTAAATATTGTAGGGTACAACCCCGAACATCGAAGAATGTAATTGTGAATATAAAAGGATACAATCCTACTGATGGAAAGGCACAGTCCTAGTCAAGACTCAAGAGGGTATAATCCCAAAATTAGAGGTGCAATCCTCGTTATTATAGCTTCCAACTCCAAACCTCAAGAGGTACAACCTCAAATATTAGAGTGTACACTCCCATAATTAAAGGTGCAATCCTCATCATTATCCAAAGTACTCAATTTTTTTTTCTTCAAATTTACAGGTTTTTGACGATTAGACGTCCCACGTAAAATATTTAGAGATGGTTTGCGTCTTGTTTTTAATGTGTTTTTAAAAAAAAAAAAAAGTAGGTGCTACCTAAAACATTTACAAATGATGAAAAATAATAACTGTGAAATGCTCTACGTGGAAGCAGAAGCTAATAGACTTCTTTCTTTGTTTCTAATTTGCGACGCTTTCCCATGGTCGAAATACAAATTGCTACGTTTGGGTCTTATTAGAAAATGGTCTTTATATTTGAATTTCTGCCATAAAATAAATTTAACACCATAATGTCTCACCAAAAACTCTAAAATTTTGATAACAATGGAATAAATTGCTCACGTATTGCCTTTGTGAGAAGATTATGCTAAAAGCACACACATTAAAATATACATGTTCTTACATCCACACATTAGATTATTTTTACAACAATAATGACATAAACACATAAATCTGAGAAACCCAAATCCGTCAAACGAAAGCTCCCATGGCGACAAAAGGTGAACCACTAACTTGATAGATATGTAAATTAATTCTCAGAGACACTCAGCCCTATGGATACTTCATTATTTATAACAACACCAGTGTTTCCTTCCAAGTTCTGAAGGAAGTAGGTTGGAGTGAAGGAAGCTTAAAGCAGCAAAAGTTGGGTATGTAAGTGGAAGAACGTTTGGGTGCATCCATCGACTCGATTGCTGGTTGGTTGAGATACGCATACTTGCTCTTTGTCCACCTGCAAAACCCAGTTTAAGCCCATGTATTAGGATCAAAGTTAACCCTATTGAGCTTTCCTCAGGTGTTTGATTATGTTATGTGCCTCGTAGTGGATATATTATAACTTGTCCCTGTTAGATCTATACCTTAAATAATTAAGAGTCAGGGTGCCACCTAGTCTGGTGGTAAAGAGCTGTGTACAGCAATAGCCAGGTCTTGGGTTCTAATCCCACCCTTGTGATATTCTGATCCCACATTGGTAACGGATGAATCCCCGGTATGGGATAAGAGTCAGGGAGAACACTTAACCAAGCGAGGTGCCTTTTGAGGACAAAACCGTGTGGGTTTAGGCCCAAAACGGACAATACCTCACTGGATTGGATCGTTACTTACAACCCTCATACCAAATGTGTGTGAGTCCCAGCTATGTGTCGGTACTCGCTTCATACCAAAATAAAATAAAAAAAATTTTAAGTGCCTAAAGCATGTAACGTTTAAAGAATATAAAACCAACCAGTCCTTTACACCGACACGAAGCTCTTTGCTGTTCTCATCCTTCTTATCATCATTGCTTTTGTTGCAGCCATCTTCGTCGGCGTTGCTGTCCATCAGTGATTCTTCAAAACGCTTGTAATCTTCCTCCTACACACCAAAAATTTAGTATCGCAGTTATACCAAGATTGATTCATGCTTCACATGATTAATCAGAACTTAATTGTATTATAAATCCTCTACCTTGTTTATTAGCTATTGTAGTTTACTGCTAATCAAAATATGTCATATAATATGCTTTGATAGATTGACTACGAGAAAGTACATTATAGTGGTTTGTTTTGTGAATGGTCTAGATTGAAAAGCCTGTGACCACATGCGTTCCAACTTGGGTCTTGGCAGTTCTGCACGTTGGCGCCTTATCCCTCACTTATAAGTTGGACATTAATGGCCTTTGATTGCGAAAGAATGGATAATTAACTTTTTAATCTTGTACGTGCCTATGGTTAAAAATATATAATCTATACTGTATGAAAAAGGGGTAGGATTCTTGGACAACGTGCAAAACGTATAGTTTTTTTTTTCTCAAAACAACCTTATAATACCATGGTACAATTATTTAAGGGTAACTTTTTCTTTTTTGTTCTTCACTTTTTAAAAAGTAGTAAAGTACCCCTCGCCAAATTTTAAGACTTTAGATGTCATAAAAAAAATCCTGTAACCCCTATTAGAACGAATGTTATGATTGGTGCACTTAATGAAAAAAAAGCAATTCATTAAAAAAAATTATAAATTGAATGCATCAATTCAAAATATTAGTGCAGGAACAAAAATTTCGATGCAAACAAGATGTAATCCTCTTATGACTGTAACTCAGCGAATTTGGCGAGTAAGATGGTCAAATGAAAATCAAACTATAAACCAAATAAAAAATTGAAAGCAAGCTGAAATAAAAATCAAGTATCGGAACCAAAAACAAACCTATTCTGTTTGGTTGATCCTAAATATTGAGGTGGAAGCCAAACTTGTAAATTCAGTTCTGTTTGTTTCTGTTTAATTTGGAACTTAGAATTTAGATTATAGCTAATTCAAATTTCAATAGTTTTTTAAACGGAAATGGAATGTCAATAAGGAAAAAAAAATTGAATCATATCAAACTGGTCTTTTGAATTTATTTCGATCAATTTCCAGTAAAGATCGAATGCCAAGTTGGTTTTAATTGTAAAAAAGAAAGGGGAAAAAACGAATTATATATGGTTTGTTATAGGTCTTACAGAGAGCATGCGAGCCCTGATACGAGCAGCAGCCTTGATGGCACAAAGGAAGTGATCTTCTTCCTCCATACGCTTCTGCCTCCAGAACTTTGCGATCTCTTGGTTGGTCACGCTTGGAGCAATTCTCTTAACTGCTAGACTCTTTGCCGCACAGCGACGCGGCAGTGGAGGTGGAGGCGGAGGAGGAGGAGGAGGAGATGTTTCTTTTATCTTCGGAATATCCTTGCCCTCTACCTGGATTTGCCTCATCTTCTCGCTTCTCTCTCGATCTCTTCTTTTCCTTCCTAGCTGTTTGTGTTTCGTCTATTTGCAGTGTTAGTGAGAAAGATACTGATAAAGATAAGATCATGTCCAACGGCACCTACCGCCAAATTCATTCACCCCTCCAAAACTACTAATCCAACCTAACTTTCAAACCACCCACCCAATCCGTTCATGCACATGCAACCCTCTCGCTAGTTGCTATATTGCGTCAGTAAGTAGCAACAATGCATGATTTCAAGATCAAGGCCATGCGAAGGGAAGCTGACCGGTAGGTACAACTCTCTCTCTCTCTCTCTCTCTCTCTGTATATGTGTGTGCGTGTGTGTTTGTGCCAACCGCCCTTCCAACATACCCAAGTGAAGACTGTTTGATGGACATAAGCAACAAGGCAACAAATTAACAATTGATCGATCGGTTGCTAGTTCTACAGGTGCTCAACCTTAAAATCTCATTAATTGCAGATTCCATAGTAAAATCTATCTATTGAATCGACGGGATGCATGAGTTACTCTTAAGATGCAAAGTCGATTACTCTACACATATGCTGATCGTTGGGCCTTATTAAATGCCTGTGCATTAATATATATTGCAACATTAGAAACTTCTTTCCCATCAAAAACATTAGAAACTTCACCGTGACGAAAATTTAAGATTCAATTCCTCCAGCGGAAGAAATCTTTTAGATCTGTCTTCTCCGCATCGCAGTCATTTGGGGTAAGTCAATTTGATTCACATGGTTGACAGTACACTATATTGCAGGAGCATTTAGTCAATGTGATCTCTACCTTGACCCATCTTAGAAATCGTCAAAAAGCCAAACAAAAAGCTGTGTCTGACATTGTTAGGAACTCACTATGGCGTGATACTCAATTTGTTTGGAAAAGATGGAGTGGATGCTGTTTATGGCAGAGGCTGGACTCCCTGAAAATGAAGAAATCAGAGTTCGACAAGGCTTTTAGGACAACTGGAACCAAGTTTTCTGTTGCCTGAAATGTTGAAGATCTGTAAACCAAGACGGCAATTTTCCAATTTTTCTAAGTGGAAGTTCTGAAACCTGAAGCGAATCGATATATAACACCTTGGAACAGAGATTGGTACCATAATGAAGCACTTCGCGCGTTGCTGATAAATCCATTGGTAATTAAGCCTGCTATGATGAGATGACTACAGATACCTCGTATTACGTTGGTGTGGGCGCCTGAACAGTGTCACTTTTGGTGTTCCCTGGCTCAGAAGATTACGACGCCATCACTCCCTGTCTGCCCTGAAGTTAGCCGTACAAATTAAGGAAGAAAGCCAAGAAGATTCAATTAATGTCCTTTGGGAGATTAAGACCCATCACCCTCTGTCTGCCACGAGCACCATAATTGAAGGGGAAGGGGGCGTTGGTTTTGTCAAATGATATCGTTGATTATTAGGCCATGCGTACGTCTTTGTGGCAGAAGCATCATCGAAGTTTCATTTAGGGCTCTAACGCTACACCTGCGCCGACAGGGTACGCTTCTTGACGCTACGACTCCGCAAAGAGATTTGAGGCGTGTCCACGCGACTGAGGCGACCATGACATGGACGCAAGACTTTCGTGCTTGCTGCCCCCTCAACTCCGTTCAGGAAAATGGAAACATTACATGCCTTATGGAACGTGCTTGACCGTTAATCATACTAACGTTTAATTTTATCTCCCAATCATTTTATTCCAAATCACAATTAGGCCCTCCCCATCTTTTTCTGCGAGTCCTTACGGTCGACTTTGACGAGCCACGACGAAGACGACGACGTCCGAGATAAGAAATAGAGGATAGACTAGAGCTCGGCGTTTCGCCTACGTACTTTGGATACTTCTGAAAGAAATCTAATTAAATTATCTAAATTAATCGATTTTTATCTGATTAAATGTCTATGGGGTTTGAATTTGGATACGAAGAATATATACACATATGCATAATAATCGGATTTGAATTTGGATTGGGCTGATTAAGATCCAAAACCAATTAATAAGATGTTTAATCAATAGCGTAACTAGGATTTTCATTTAGGATGGGCGAAGTAAATCTTTAAACTAAAGATGGAAGATGAAAGGTTGTGATTAAAAGGAGAGTGGGGCAAATTAAAAATTTTAAGTGGGCAAAACTGTATATATGTTAAGTAAATGGCATTTTTTTGAAAACCCTAAGCTCTAGGTAGCTCTATTCCTATGTTTAATGATGGTTAAGTATTTTAAAATATCCTGATTAAATTAGTGTGTTATTTGGTAATATCATGACAATATAAACCTATTTAATTGGATTTTGGATTTATTATCAAATTCAATTATTAATTGGATTTAGATACAGATTTTATAAATATATTCGGATTTAGTAACTTATATGAAGCATCAATTAGATATTTAATCGGATTTGAATATCATTAACCATATTCAAATTTGGATCATAATGTAGATCTGGTCCAAATCCAACCTGTTTATAACCCTAGTTCCACTCATGAGTTCAGGTGTTACACATTGGTGAAACACTCTAGAGTCCAAACTTAGATATGAAACTAGGTGAAGCTTGGAATTCATACTTGCTTTAAGTTGAATTCCCCTTACAAAATCAAGTTCTAGTCCTAAAACATTGGCTATTTGACAAAAAAGAACCCGTGATTGAACAGGTCTTGACTATGGAATACTTGGCATTAGGATTCCTCTAAACCGGCTGAAGACTGAAGCTATTTCGGATCTCCAGTAAGACTCGGGATTAAAATGATGTTACGTCAGTTCTTCTAAATCAAATGTCATCTCATAAAGAAATTACTAGAAATTTAAAAAAAAAAAAAAAAAACTGTTGGTAACAATTTAAGGTTATAGTACTTGATACCATATAAAAATCAAGTGATGCAAATGTGTATGCTTGTAAACTGTTTAATTTTACCAGCTGGGTAGAGCTCAGGATATTCTTAATCCCATGATTCTATCAAGAAAGTGGCGGCCCAAAGGTCTTGTACTCTTATGGTTTAGAGGCTAAAGGTCCTAAGATCAAATCCTCCCTGTATGCATGCAGGAGTGGTTAATCCCAAGGACTGAACCACCCTCTTGGCAGGGTTCATTAATTACACTTTCGTGGTGCTGTGGTGATGGTCAAGTCCCCTGAATAAGGCGAGGATGATTAATAGCTATGACTCAATTTAAACATTCCGCAACGGGGAAGAGGCCACTGTACATGGTCATGCCCAAGGTGTCCGCCACGCTAGTCGGTAGGCCCCTCCCTCCCTTATTTTTGATTACCAAAAACAAGAAAGAAAAAAAAACCAAATCATGGTTTAAACTATATTTGGGGTATCTGGAGCGTAATGAAATGCAATATAAAGGATCTTGCGAATATTGATAGGAGCTCTATGTTCAGAAATACATGTATTAACACAGGTGACAGTCTTACAAAAAATTTATGCCCCGATCTATAATTAATTATAAAAGCTCCCTTTTGGGAACTCATATGCCATTTGTGGGGCTTTACCAAAAAAAAATATGCCATTTGTGGGAATCTACATGTACTAACCAGTCACTTGGAACTTTTCTGGGAGTATAAACTATGAAGACAATGTGAATTGGCCTTGGGAAGTCGAAATCCGGCATCTTATGGCAGAAAACAATATTATATTGCGGTGGGCATAGAACGTTTCTTCAGTCAAGTCATCTTTGTGACCAAACCACCCTAATCCTCATCTACTGTTCCTTATTTGTGTCCTCCTCTTTAATGACGTGGTCAACAAATAGATTTAGAATCACATCTCACTTTTCAATTCTCATTTCTCATCCTTTTACTGATCAAGGGTCTAGCTGTTTACTGTGGACTGTGATTTTTATATATATACATATATAGACAAGTCTTGTAGAGGAGAGGGAGCAACAGAATTTAATTCCATGGAGAAGCAGGAGACAATGAAGAGTAAGATCCTGAAGCTTCTCCCAAAGGCCGTCACCTTTCAGAACCCACCTTTCAGCCCCGGTCGCGACAAGCACAAGATCAATATTAATGGAGGAGCCAAAGGATTCCCATCAGGTGCTATCATATCAATTATCCCCCCAGAGGCTCCAAGGAGATCCAGAAGTGGAAACTTTGATACACAGGAACCCACTTCACCAAAGGTCTCTTGCATCGGCCAAGTCAAGCACATGAAGAAGAGCACCAACAAGAAGATGAGCATCAACAAATCTAGGCGTGTAGGGGTGGTGTCGCCTCCTCAACAAGAATCAAAGCTCGAGTCTTCTTCACCTCCAGAACAAGTAAAGAAGACACTGGAAATTGTTAAAATCTTTTCTTACGGAGCAACACCACTCAGGAAATCTGATGCTTCTCTTGATAAGCCGCAGCCCCTCAATAAAGCGCCTTCTTTGGGCGAGATGAAGCGCTTTAGAAGTGGGCGAGCCACGCTTGTCAATTTCGATTGGAAGCAAGTCGTGTTCGAAGATCGCGACCACAATAATCATGAGGAGGAGGAAAGGGATGAGGAGAGTAGTGATGGAGAAGACGATGATGCCGTAGTTCCTCACTGTGCACCCATTATGGAGGGTGAAAGAGTGGCTGTGGTGCCAAGGACAGAAATCAATCTCTGGAAGAGAAGAACCATGGCTCAACCTATGCCTCTTCAATTGAATAATCTTCAGGGTAGGTCTAGCTGATGGATAAATTGAAATTCCCGGATTCTGTTTTCCTTGACTTTGATCCTCTTTTCCAATTCTTCCACCTCTTGGGTTTTGCTGCCATTAAACACACATACAGATCACTGGTGCATCATGTTCATCGCTGGTGCAAATTTTGTGAAGAGAGAACATGAAAATTATTATTGTTGATCGTTTCCATATTCAATGAACATATGTTTTTTTCTTGAATTTGTTTTATGATGACGTGTTTGATCTGATCGTCGACAAGCAATTTCGTTGAGTTTTCTAATCATTAACTAATTAGTAGGTTAAACTCATATAAATTATGAAAAATAAAATCTAATTAAGCCAATGGATCGGGCGCCGACGCAATCAATCACATGTTTTTCTTTGTTTATGTGATATAATCAATCTGATTTAATTTGCTTAGGATTAGAGTGTATCGATCACAGGGTTATTTCTCCATTAATATTGTATCCTTTTCTTCCTACCATGAGAAAGAGTGTCGCTTCAACCTGCATCACAAGGTTCCTTCTTTCTCTTGGAAATTTAACATTCTGTTCTTGATGACCTTTCGTGAATGTGTCTTAACTCCAAGTTCCATGGCCTTGAAGCCCAGTAGTTTTTGCTGTTACTTTAAATTAAAGGGCATTGGATCTCGTAAAGCACAAACTAATAACAGAAGAAACGACAATACTCAAGTGGATACCCAGTTTGTCAAGAGAGAAGCAGACAACAGAAGCTTCAACCACTCCCGGCCGGAAAGCAATTAAGTAGTGAATTAAAAAAATAACCCTTGTGAATGTTTCCACGCCCTTGATCTTATAAAATTCGATGTTAATTATTTCAAAAAGTTCCAAGAAAAATTGAGCGGCTTATCATTTGCGTGAATTTTATAAGATTGGATTGAAGATTATTTAGGGGATTAAGTCTTACCAACTTATCTGATTGACCCATCATAATTGCTTCTGAACATTAACTTCCCATTAAAAACATGAAGATCCGACCGATCAGTATTTGACTCCGTTAGAAAAAGACGAATAGAAAAGGTCGAACATCAAATTGAAAATTAATGAAGACAAAGCAAATAAAAACAGGTTCTGTAATTAGTTGATTTGAATGAGCGCCGGAGCTTTTTAAAAGTGGGCATCTGAAGATTCTGAACGAATAGGAAAAATAAAGAACTTGAGAGCCTTTGGGTGGGCTTGGCACGATTCAAGTCCCACTTGCTTCATATGTGGCACTATAAACCTAATATACCCTATATTCTCTAAATTTGGATGAATTTAAATTCTTGTTTTCATGATTAATATTTTTATCTATATCTTTCCTTATTTAGCAATTTTTTAACCAACACATCAACCGGAATAAATGGGTTTAGGTTGATCGTTTATTATTTGGGTTGGGTTTGGGTTCAAGCTTTCCCAATCTGCCTGGAGACAGGTCAACCCAAACCGAATCCATAACCCGTTGGTAAACGGAACGGATTAATCTGAATGAATTATACTCTAGTGTACAAGTCTATAATATGAATGAACGACGAAGAGCGAATACAAATGAGAGCCTAATCTTGCAATCTAGTGTTGATAACTGGAATTATATTTCAGACCTGAACTGAGACCACTAAAACTCATACAACTAGAGGATGTAGATCTCTTTAATCATGGCATGACATGCATAAAACTGAAAAAATCTCATATCTCCTCAGGAATGCACTGAATTAGGGCCGGCCTCCAAGCACAGCGCCTCCCCTTCATCTGATGGGCTTGCTTGAGGTGCTTCTTCCGCATAACTTGTGATCGCTGTTCTAAGAACGACATTGACATTAGTGAAGACGACAAGGATGCCTGATGATCCCCAATCTTTTCCCTCTCTATCAGTGCCAGCATACGCTTTAGATCTTGCTTCCTCAGCACAATCTTCATACGCGTTACCCCGTGATCATCAACAACAGTACCACCGGTCACTTCCAGAAGATTGTATCTTGTTGTTGCCTTGGGAATCCTTGTTCCAGCTGAAGAAATCCGAAAATCCCTCCTCGGAGACCCATTTGCTTCGACAATCTTCAGCTCCATATTTCTCTGTCTCCCTGCCTCCCTCAAGGCGTCAAAGCCTTTGTCCCACTGACTCCTCTTATGATTCTACCTCATTGTGCAATTATTCTTGCAAGGATCTACACAATTCATGTCTGACAAAGAACCTCAATAGATTAAAGAGTTTGTTTAACTAAAAGCTGGCCTTTTAGTTAACAAGTCATAGCCACAGTGCGCACCCAAAATTAATAAACTTCAAATAATTAACAATAGCATTTGACTTGCCCTCTCACTAAGGGCAATAAGTGGGGATCTAAAAGAGTCTAATCCGATCCTCTCAAGGTTGAGACATATTTTTCAAACGATGGAGATCTATACTTTTGCATCATGATGTTGCCACCGACGCCTCATGTGATATCTTTGATTCGTTGGGAAATTGAGTCAATAAATATTTTTTTTTAGGCCAATGAAGTGGGTGACAGTGTCCAACTAGCTATAAATCAGTTACAACAAGAATTGTCAATACTTGAGCTGCCAACTAATACCCCCAACAATCTTTCAGATCCACCATGTTCTCTAAACCTAATTTACTTAAAAGTCATTGGTCATTGGAGAATGTTTTTATTGTATGTTAGTGGTTCGAAAGAGCTGAGAAGAATTTGCTCCTAATCTTCTCGTTTGTATATCCATGTCCAACTGGTTCTTCCAGAAATGGGCTTGTCCTCACAGATTTTACATTTTATTGTATCGGGTAATGGCAGTGAATTCGTAGGAAGAAAATCAACAAGAAGCTTAAAACAATTTTGATTTCCAACGCAAATTAATTAACTCGTGAGACATGTCTTTAATGTCAATAATAATTAGGTTTATGTCAAAGATTAAGCTGCAACAGTAAAAGGAATAGAACCACGAAAACTGGAGTTTAAATATGTGATTAATGTAAAAGAAAGTTATTCATTAATGTTTGTAGAGATTTTGAAATGGCTACTGGCCATGGCATGCAATATATTGGTTCAGTAGAATTATAACTATGGGTCTTCATCAATCATCATTGAGTGTATTTAACATTTCAGTACACTCTTTTCTGTTTCACATTCCTCTCTTTTTTAATCTACCAATTCACACACACAACGAAAACAAGAATAAGCAGCAATAACTCCTCAAATTTGTGTCTGTTGTTTATGTGACTCGAACTCCCTGGTATCTAAGGATCTCGCCAATGAGCTCTCCTTTACCAGAACCCACGTACCTTCCACAGATCTCACCATCTCTGATAAACAAAAACGTAGGCACTTCGATAACATTCATGTCCTTCAAGAACCCCATGCAGCTGTCGTTCTCGTCGCCGTTCATCCTAGCGAACACCACCGTGTCGGTCATCTGCCTCGACAACCTGAGCACCGTCGGATAGACCTTGACGCATGGTCCACAGTGCTTCAGCCCCACATCTAGAACAATCAATTTACCGTCGGTCTTATGTGCTGAGATCAACTTCTCCACGTCTTCCCTGCAGTGCAATTGCACCACAGCCGAGTGGCTGTCACCGTAGTACAATACATCCCCCATAAGCTGATCAGGTCCGATCCCTTCCTCTTCATGGATCTTCTCCATGCTCTTGTAGAAGCTAAAATGGGGGACCGTATCGATTTTCTCTCTCTCGCAGAGCTCCCTCGTCTTGTCCGACTCATCGCCCATGACTAGGAGGAATTCCACATCGCTGCAAGTCCTGCTGAGATCCACCATGAAAGGGTAGATCTTACTGCTGTGGACGCTGTGGCTGGCGGCATACTCGACCACTACAAGCTTGTTCTTGGCCTGTCGTAGCGCTTCATCGAATTCCTCTATACTATGAACCTTTTGGACCCTCTCATCACTCTTGACTTTCTGGGTACCAGAGGCGGAGGCGGCGGCCTTTGTAACGAGGTGGGAGGGGCTTGTAATTGTCAGAGTCCTGGTCCTAATGGAAGAAGGGAGAGTGAAGGAAAAAGGAGAGTAAAAATGGTGAATTTTGAGGGAGGTCGAAAGAGATGAGGATGGCCAGCGCACAATGTTTGTGATTGCAGCCATGAAACTGCAAATTGGGTTTATGGAATTGGAAAGACAAGGGAGATTTGGGTGGTCAGTAAAGGTGGAGAGAGAGAGAGACAGATGAGGCAGGAAGGGGGACTGACATTATGAAGACTCGAAGATCATATCCACTCGTAGTATATGTGGTTCATGTTATCCACATAGGGGGTGTTTTTGGGTAGATTTTTAATTTTTTATCGTGTAGTCATGATTGTCTTTTGGGATATTCCTTCGCCATTATGGTCATCCTCTTCTCTGGATGAAGAGATTTAAGCTGTTGCATTTTCGGGCCCATGTGAAGCTCAATGGGCTCAAAAAATATGAGACCATAAACTTACAGCGCGAAATTTAAGTCCAGACTACAGCTTTGCAACCTCAAAGCCTGTTCTATCTCAATCCAGAGTTTAGTATAATTACGACATTTTATTTGGTTTGCATAACGTTATGGTGTTTTAAACAACTATGAATTCATCTAAAAATTCAAACGAGACATTTTCTGAAAACATATTTTTCTCTTTTTAAAAATTTTTCCAGCCTTTTTTTGGGTAGAAAATTAGTTTAATTTTTGGTTGGTCGAACACAGGCCTAGTTCTAGAAATTTGGTTTAGGATGGGTTCGAGCCCACTTATTTGGATTCTACTTTGGGCTAGCACCGAATAATTTTAGCTTAGGATTGGGTCCAATCTGTCCTATTTAACCGGCTGACACGAGATTCATCCAACGGATCTTATTCATGCAAACTCTTCTATCAAATCCCATGAGCTATAAGAGAAGTTCAAATGAAAACATATAAAGCTGTTGCACATGATTAAACTTGAATAGATTTGGTAAGGGGGGATTTCAATTTATTTCTAAATTAGGCTTTAGGTTAATTTAGTTTCTGCATGTATTCTCTCATTGGTTAACTACACATAAAAATTCTCAATTCCACAAGGCTGCGTTTGGATAGCCGGAATAGTCCGGACTTTGCAAGAAAATGAACTTTCCGGCAAAATGTGTGCGTTTGGATAACCGGAAAGCGTCGGTCCCACAAAAAACGAAATCAGTCAAACCCCTTTCAACGGCCTTTTTGCTTGGTTTCATTTTCCGACCAAATTGGTCGGATTTTGCCAGAAAACAAAATATGACTTACGTTCTTACCTATTTGCCCCCCATTTTTTAAAACCCTCTTTCTTTGGTGTTTTATATTTAAGGCTCCGTTTGTTTTGATGTAAAATCTAATACGGAAAATGTTTTCTGGGTAAAATAGGGTTTTTCACGTGTTTGCTTCAATGTAAAATACAATACGATGTAAAACGATTTTCTTAAAAGATAGCTATTTTCCGGAAAATGACATACCATTAAAATTGCCGTATGTCATTTTCCGAAAAATGGATCATGCACGATTTCTAATAGAAGTGTAACTCGGATCAGTTCGATTCAAGTTGAGGTTAACCCAAAACCAAACTGAAATATTTGCAATCAACCCAAACCGAACCGAACCGCATTCAAAAACCAAAAATATAAAACCTAAAATTGAACAAAAATAAATAAATAAAC
Source organism: Buxus sempervirens (assembly GCA_947561395.2). Taxonomy (NCBI): domain Eukaryota; kingdom Viridiplantae; phylum Streptophyta; class Magnoliopsida; order Buxales; family Buxaceae; genus Buxus; species Buxus sempervirens. Next base: position 41,396,890 of record OX387190.1, read on the forward strand.
CGAACCGAACTGAATTATAAGTGATCAACTCAATTCGGTTTTGGCGAATAATGAATTCAGTTCAGTTTAACTGAGTATCAAACCCAAAACCGAACTGACTTAGTTCGGTTTAGGGATTTTTGGATCAATACTGAACCGAAAAACTAAAAAACCAAACCAAATCAAAGTCGATTGGTTTGAGTTCGGTTTTAACCGGAACAAGTTGCACTCCTAACATCTAGCATAAGAAAATGAAAAATTCTCATTTTCTAACACTATTTTCTAATGTCCATCCAAACAGTTGAAAAACTTTGATTTTTTTAAAAATATTTTCTGATGTAAATGTTTTCCAAAGAAAAATGTTTTACATCAAAACAAATGGAGCCTAAGTAAAAAATAAAAAAAAATAAGGATTGGGGTGTTGTGTGTTCTTCATTTAAAATAAAAGTAAAAAAAGGAGGTGAAGTGTTGCATGTACTTTATTAAAAAAAATTAAGTAAAATAAATAGGGGTTGGGTTGGGTTATTGCTTGTTTCCTATTAAAAAAATTTTAAGTAAAAAATTAGGGAATTAGGTTGCGTGTCCCTTATAAAAAAAAGAGGATATATATATATATGGGATTACTAATATATTATATATATTAAAAAGGTTAAGTTTATTCATAAAAAGAGTTAGTGTTTACTGTATTTTTGTTTTCAATTTTATATGGACAAAATTAAACGGTAAAATAGGAAAATGCAAAACTTTTCCTATTAATTTGGATTAACCAAACAACACAATAAGATTTTCCACCAGTTTTCATAAATTTTCTGGATGCATCCAAACACCTTTCAGGAAAGTTAACTTTCAATTTTCGAAATATCACTTTCTGGCATATCATTTTCCCAATTGACTTTCTAACTTAATCCGGCTATCCAAACATAGCCCAAGGGAAAATTGAAGTTAAGTTTCTTGGCCGCGTACACGAAGTAGGAAAGAACCCTCCATACTGTTTGCTGGGAAAAACTTTGTTTACCTAAGAGGTGTGGAGGGTTGAACATCAGATGCAGTAAGAATATAAATCGAGCATTGTTTGCCAAAGTTGCTTGGTCAATCTCCAGAGAAGAAGAGAAACTGTGGATTCAGTTGTTAAAAAGTAAGTATTTCCCAAATGAAGCTTTCATACAGACCCAGGCAAAAAAATCTCACTCATGGATATGGAAGCACATCTGTAAAGCCAGGAAAACCCTTGAAGTGGGTAGGGGATGGAATATAGCCAATGGGGGTTTGATTAGCATCATGGATACAAAGTGGGGGATGTCTGTGGAACAACTTCAAGATGTTGTTAGAGCTGGGCAGCAACATCTTTATGTTGCCGACTTGATTGATCAAGAAACTAGAAGTTGGAACACCCAAAGGCCCCATGACATCTGGCCAAGCAGTATAGCTGAGATAATCAAAGCTATTCGAATAAACAAGTATGCTGAAAGGGACGACATGCATTGGGAGGGAACAGCCTCAGGTAAGTATACTGTTTGTTCCGCATATAGATTACTAACCCATGTTGATGTTTCTGTCTATGAGAAGAAATGGCTCAAGCTATGGAAGCTCCCATGCCCACAGAAAATCAGAATGTTCTTGTGGAAGTGTAACAATGGAGCCAATGCTACTAATGATATCCTCCACTTTAGGCTTGGGGTCCCCATCGAGTTATGTAGCCTATGCAACAAGGAATAGGAGACAGCTGAGCACTTATTTCTGAATTGTGACTTCATTAGAGCTATTTGGTTTGGGGCTGTGGGTGGCCGTATCTTTCACCATACACCCATGAGCTTCAAAGAGTGGCTATTTGAAGTGATATTGGACAGCCATCACCTGGGAAAGAAAAAATCGGATGAAATGGGAGCTGTGTGGGCTAACCTTTGCTGGGCAATTTGGATAACCAGGAACAAGGTAATTTTCGAGAACTTAAAACCTTCAATAAATCTCACGTCTTCCCTTTTCTCTTCTCTCCAGGAAAACTCCAAGAAGTTAGCTGATATGGGCAGCAAGACAAAGGATAGTGAAACAGAAGAAATCAACATCAGATGGTGCAGACCAAATGTGGGATGGGTCACTCTCAACGTGGATGGGGCAGCAAGAGGTGCACCTGGGAGGGCGACCATTGGTGCTATACTAAGGAACGAGGATGGGCGTACAGTGGGAGCTCTAGCACAAGGCATTGGGGTCACAAACTCATTGATGGCAGAATCTCAGGCCCTTGTTGAGGGGATCAGAATGGCATTGGCGTTAAACTTCTCCAGAATTCAGATTGAAAGTGATTCCAAATCAGTGGTACAAAGCTTCCTCAACGTTACGAGCACTCCTTGGAGAATCAGCTCTTTGCTCCAAGAGGCGAGGCATCTATGCAATTTTTTCATCTCGGCAAGAATTCGGCAGATCTACAGGGAGGCGAATGGAGCAGCTGATCGACTTGCAAACTTTGCACTGGACCATTACTCCTGTTTCTGGGTTTCTTCTCCTCCTAAACCCATTTGGTCTGTTATTTTGGATGATTTCTATGGCAAATCTTCTTCTAGACTTGTAGTTAGGAATGTGTAATTTTCCTTTTTTATATTTACTGGCTTCTTCGTATAAAAAAAAAAAAAAAAGGCAGGGCCCAACTCTATTCTTTAATCAAAACAAAACAAGCATAAAATGTCAATCATAACTGTATAGATGGAACCGTAATCCGATCAATGGAGCCATTTTTTAGTCTAAATTTTTTTTCCAAAAGAAACGTCCATGACAAACATCAAATATAGACAGTTTGTTTCTTGCAAACTGTTTACACGTTCTCGATAATCCGCTGTATCTACAAGTTCGGCCAATTGAGATCCTGTGGGACCTTTATCTACAACCTTATGTGAAGCTTGCATTGGAATCATGATATGTGTATTGTGAATGGCATATCTGTAAATTTTTAAACAATCCTATGAAAAAATGCAAATAAGGTTGTAAATAAAGATCCTATAGGATGTGAACTATCCAATCGGCTTGCCATGTAAATAAAAAAGGCACCATTGTACGGAACGCTTCTTGTAGCACTATAGAGATATATATGTGACTTGAATTCAATCAATGTGAGGAACCATATGAGGGGTATTTTTGTAATTCTAGATTTTTCTTGTATAAAATCCAAAATTAGGGTTTCTGGCAAGGTTTTCAATTTCGATGGGTGCGCCGATCCCTAAAAAGATGAAACGCCCAAAAAAAAAAATCAAAAAAAGGCAAAAAACTAGAAAAAAATAGATTTTTTTATTCTGTCAAAATTTCGCCAACATGCCATTCCGTTTTGCTGATGAAAATTTAAAAAAAAATCAATTTTTTTCTCTTTATATAGCCTGTTTCGCTCGTTTTGGCCGGTTTCACTCGGCACGCCACAACGTTTTGTCAACACGCCATAAAAAATCGGTCGATTTTTAAATAAGCGATTTTTTTTTTTTTTTTTGTCGAAACACATCGATACTTGAAAAAAAATCGATCTTTCACGCCGCGAAAATTGAAAATGCTGGTTTCTGGTATTCAGGTTAAGAGATTGTATTGCTTTCGATTTGGAGAGGATTGTGTGCTTGTAACCCTTATTTTCACATATCTAGCGAAGGAACCCCATCATGCTGGAACATAGGCATCTTTACCGAATGACATAAATTGCATCTCTTGCTGTTCGTTTCCACAACAAGATGCCGCTTGAAACAAATGCTGTTCGGCAATTGCCTTCTGCCTCCCTTTGCGTTTAATTAATGGGTGCATGAGTGCGTGTTGATAGTCAATGGTTGTAAAGTGTGATTGAAACTTCATTTGGCTTAAGGATCGTTGTAAAGTATGACTGACTGAAACCACTTTAGGTAAATCCAACCCCCACTCAGTCATTTTCAAATTCTAATCCTCCCGTCATGTCCTTGAGACTCCCGGAACTGGATATACGAATATGAGAGAATCCTGTCAAGCATAAATTAGAGTTCCTTCCTTCTTTAACAACCAATTTATTCAAAAGCTGAATTAAGTAATTTCGCTTCCAGGGGAAAAAGCCTCCATGTAATTGGAATGCTTCTTCCTTAACATAAACCATCATCTTACTAACATTACTACCAGATTACGATACTAGAAACTCTCCATTGTTTGTCCAGGGACCAGAGCCCACAGACAACCACACCACAAAACCAGAAAGAGAAAAGCAAATTAAATTAAAAAGGCCTACCCAAAGAGATGCATAGAGCAACGAGTGGTATCTGTACCGAATTTCTACGACGGAGACGACGAGGACTCTGGTTTCTTGCAGAGGATCATGTGCATGGGTGTGAAAATCCCACTCTCTCCTCCTCTGGTCAGATAACCGGCAGTCGTGAACAGCATCTTATGAACATCCACGACACCCTTTGGAGCAATTCCTAACCACGACAGCACCGACACCAGTATATGATTCCTCAAATACGCGATCTTTCCCATCTTCAATCTCGTCCACCACGCTTTCGCCGGAGGCTTCGATAGATCCTTCTCCTTCAACACCTCAAACCCTACTTTCCTCGCCGTCTCCGCAATCGCACTGTAACTTCTCAGCCCCGGCAATGCGTCTCCTCTCTCGATCCCCCGTACGATCTCCACGTGCTCCTCATTCTCTCCCCTGAACAGATCCGTCGTCACCCATTCGTATGACACATACAAGGATCCGGGCTTCATTACCCTGTAGATCTCGGCGTACACGTCTTCCAGCTTCGGCGCGTGACAGGTCGCCTCGATCGAATAAGCTCCGTCGAAACTGTTGTCCGGGAAGGGCATCTCAAGAAAGTTCCCGCACACGACCTCGCACAGAGAATCCAAAGCCGCCTTCTTGTTGTGCGTACATGCGCGCTTCACTTGGTACTCGTTGATGGTGATGCCCACAATCTTGGCACCGGAATGTGCAGCGATGGAACGCATGGGCCCGCCGACGCCGCACCCCACATCGAGTATGCGATCTCCGGGCCTGGCCCCGATGAGATCGCCGGCCATCTCTTCGTGGAGACGGGTTGCATCCCGATGGGACTTACCGGGAATGGCAGGGGAGAAGTGGAAGGACTGTCCCCAGCCCCACTCGTATATATCGGTGACGAGGTTATAGAAGGTGTCGACGAAGCCGGGAACCTTATCGGCGGTCTCCGTCTCCTTGGGACGCCGGCGAAAGAAGGACCAGTATTGGTTGTAATTGTCTTGGACTTTCTCGTGAGAAATCGATCCTCCCGATAGATCGGCGGCTCGTTTTCCCTTCTGTTCGGCTGATCCGAGAATGCAGACGAACCAGTAGAGGCCGCCGGCTACAAGGCCCGCCGTACAGAGGAGGGCGACAGAATCCATGCGCTGTAAAAGAGGGAGAGAGAGATGAGACGAGTGAAAATGGAAGGAATGGATGGAGATAAAAGTGGGGTTGAATTAAATAAGGGATCTCGACCACACAAATCCAGAACCGTCCAAGAAATCAAGAATCGTCGTCAGAGTCCAATTTGAAAGCTGGAAAAGTCTCTCTCACTCACTCACTCTCTCTCTCTCCTCTCCTCTCCTCTCCTCCGAGATTCCTTTTCTCAAGGGTTTTAACCTGGTGTGGTGTTTGTTGCTAGTGCGGTGGCGCATGAGTTCTGCTCCTTCTGCAGAGAAGGTGTTAAAATTAAACGTCCAGGTCCAGCGATCTCTATCCGTTCTTGGATTCAAAATATCTCCCCCGGAACTCGCTACACCGTTTAAACTTAAACCGTTTTAAAATTTTGCTGATAGATACGCTGAAGGAAGATCGTTTTGGCTTTTTCTCACGTGATACATAATCGATTTTGTTGGATTTATCGCGTATTTCTTTCGTAAAACATGAAATTTTTCTTAGTTAGGTCTATCCGAAAATTTTTATATATTTCTCAATACATTTTGAGCTTTTATTTTTTTCCTTAAAGCCTTATATATATATAAATAAAATAACGGATAATTTGTGGTATACAGGAGAGACACGTGAAGCGATGTGATAAAAGGAAAGGACAAAAGAGATGGTCTGCACAGGAAAAAGAACTGTCCACATGAAAATGTTGGCTTGTCACATGGGTCACAAATCACAATAAAAGTCCTTCTAGAAGGCCACTCTCAATCTTTTTAATTTGTTGGTGGATTTCTTCCTTAGCGCGCCTATCTACATTCATAAACAAAAACCCAATATTATAGAGACACCACAACATACCGGAAAACACAGAAGGAACAAAAACAACAGGAGCCTTAAAAACTGGACCACCATATCAGGAACTCAATCAACTACGTCTCGGAAGAGAAATGTCAGATCTGCAGCAGAAGCCACAAACACCAGCTGGAAACCAACGGTAGATTCTGACGAAGAGTCTGCACCTAAACGGATTAAAGAACTGGCTCCCAAGAGAATGGAGGAAATCATCACCAAGGGCAATGTGAACAAGAGTGGACGAGGTGAACCGGATCTCGACCACTCAAAAAGACGTAGGAGATGGAGTTTAAGCATATCAACCCTGCACGGTTGCACCAAGATTCAACAAACACAGAAAAAACCAAGAACTGACCATAAACACAATTAACGACAACAACAAAAAAACATCAACATACCACTAGAAGGTCCGAACACAAGATACATAGATAGGCAAAAAAAACAAACTAAAAACAAGACATAAGAACAAAACCAAAAGAGGGGATACTCGAAACCGGGGGTAACCCCACACTGTCATCCCCATCTGTATCGTCGGATTCTTCAACAACCGATTCCATTAGTAGATCTTCGAATAAAAATATAATGCACTTTGGTACCACGTAAGAGTCACGAAAATCAAGGGCACGTGGTACCTTGATATATTTAAACGTTATGGATCATTAGAAAATAACTGTTAAGGAGAAACAAGATCCCGAAAAGAGGGAAATGCAGATTTATATATAAGAGAGAGTTTTATAACCTGGTCAATTTTCTGCCACCATAGCCCATGCTCATTGGTGTTAGACTGGAAAATAAATTTTTAGCTTCAATTCAAATGGAATATTTTTAGGGGTGTGAAGCATCCGGGCCAGAGACGACCCGTTTAAGGCCTGGGACGGCGCAGTCACTATAACTATGTCTTTTGGGCTGGCCACGTTGAAGCCATCGACTTGTAACACTTGTTTAAGCACGGCCCAAGCAGAATGAAATCATCTACCATGTTTTCGTGAATTAGCCCTTGCTTTGGCCGTGAGATGTTGCCATTTGGAGCATTTACAACAATGAAAAAACATTGACTGTGAGATACTCTACATAGCAACATTTCACAACCAAAGCAAGGACAATTCATGAAAACATAGTGGAAGATTTCATCCCGACTTGAGCTAGCTTGCTTGTTGTCACAGCACATTGGGCATGCCGTGCTGGCACTGTACAATTCCAACTTCTGGGTTGAAATCGTCTGCCGCATTGATCCTGCGATAAACCCTGCAACATCATGGGATGCTACATTTTTCACATTAAAAAATATGAAACATTACTTCAACTGACATTTCACATTTTTTCTGTAGGTTTAACAACATTTAACGGCATCCGTGGTATGCTACACATGGCTGCATCCCGCGGACGCTGCAAGGTCTGCTGCAGGACCACTGCGGCGGCAAACAATTTCATCCCCCAAGTTCTGGCTTGCCATGCCCCTGCCAGCATGGCTTCATGCAACGGTAAAGGGCAGTCCATCAGGTATGGAGTTTTGGCACCGAGATAAGCAAATGTATTTTGGGCTTCTCTCATGTGACTATTATGGGCCTAGTTCAAGCTCTCGATTCCTAAATCTACTATTTGGGCGGTGGGAGGCGTGGGCCTAGTCAAACTTCAAGGTAAAGAATAAAGATGCTTGGGTTTTAAAGTGCGAAGGGCCACAGTCGATGGTTCTGTCATTTGGATTGGTCCCTTGCAAAATGAAACTTTGCAGTCCATCCTTCCACTGAGCATTTTAACCCCATTAACACAAATTACCAGTGTCCTTGCGATTCCACTTTATAATTAACCAGGGTTGCTGACCAAATATAGATTCAAATTCACAGCAGAATTTGTGATTTGTTGCATCACACTGGGAAGAAAGGATTGTAGATAGAATTCGGTCAGCTTGACAAGCTCAAGCCAAGCTAAATAAAATTGAGCCAGAGAAAATTAAATAGTAGCAAAGGTAGAAAATGCTGAACAAATCAAGCCAATTACGAGACTATCATATGGTCTGCAACCACCATGAGAGATTAAAGCAATAAAATAAGAGCAGTAACGGATTTGGTGATGAGTTACAACTAACATTTTGAAAATTCATTCAAGGACAATTTATTAACATAGTTCTCAAAGATTAATCATAATTTCCATTTTAATGCATTAGTTGGGGTGAGATGCACTTGTGATGATATGGTGATCTGATGCACACTTCATCTATATATCTACTTTATCATTTATTAAATAGTTTTCCAAAGCTGTAAATCATAATTTTCCTTTAATGTATTAATGTAGGTGTGATGTGTTGTCCAAGTCTTTGTATGGGAGACTTAATTAAGTGGCATAATGCCATATGGAAACATAATTACTACGTTAATTTCCTGAATAAATTGGGAACTGGGTTATCTTAGAATACCCTAAAAGTCACTTTAGTGTATAATCCTATAGGACAGAATTCTAGTTGCAATTAGAAATAAGTTTTGGTTTAGTATAAATAAGAAGCCCAGATCCCATCCGTAAATTAGAAACATTCCTATCCTGGCTTCTTTTGAGCTTTTTGTTCTATTGTTTTCTCTCTTGGATATGGATGGATTGGCTTTTGAAATTTGTCACTTCTACATATCATCTTCAACATAGAACTCTTAATCGTATTGGACATGAACTTGTGATGTTATAATGATCTGCAGCACACTAGATCCATATATCTACTTTACTACTCCCCCTCCTAAAATCTTGGGTTTGAGAAAAATCCTTAAAGTTTTATTTTGCTAAGATTGCAACACCAAAACAATGATATTTTACCTATTCAGTGTTTTTTTATGCTGGTTCCTTGGTCAGAGTCGCCAGACCCTTCTTTGTTAGGTGGAGAGAATCTGGGGCAACTAAAGCTTGAGTTTGAAAAAACCCTTGCTCCAAAAATCCAGAATGCCCCAGAATGGAACTGATATTGACCAATTTTACAAAGTAGCATGAACAAATTAACTGTAACTGAGTGATCATGACCCATCAGTTCAATTCCTACCAACTGAAGACATTTGAAATCTTCTTCACTGTAAAGTGATGGGTAAAAGTAAGAACACATAATATGATTTTCAAAAATCCATGTGCATGTTGAAGGTCAAGCTAACCTCATTATTTCCAGTTAGTTTCCAGGAACCACCCAACCATTGATTGGAAAGTACTAACAAATCGAAGATTCATGAAAGAACTGTCAAATCTAGCAAATTAGGTTTAGATAGATACACGGGTGCATTTCATGCACTTTGAAGATTTTTCACGTCACAAGATAACCCAAACAGCTTCTTATTTGGTTGCACACGAGTATCATTTCGCAAAGAATCCGGTTACATCCCCAGAGGTCACTCTTCTGCTGACTTACGTGCACCTCTCTGTTGCACTTCTGTAACGTTTAGTAGGGTAGGGGATGGGCTCCACCTTTGTTGGTCTTGCTTGCAGGAGAAGTGTAGAAGGAAATTATCACTTTATTTAGACCTAGTTTGGATAAACTCTGTTCTACTGCTGTGGAACCTAGCATCTAAGAAAATGCTTTTTCTACTGCTGTGCATAATATAGTGACAAATGGGTTACAGGGCTCTGTATAATTTGGTTGATTTGATAAATGATTTGATTTGATAAATGATTTACTTTTCCTTATAATTTGATTGATTTGATTTGATAAATGATCTGGGATTAAGTTACGCACCCTTATTATCGGCGTGATTGAATTATATATTCACCAAATTTGTGACAGCCGATATCATCAAAGCTAAATTAATTAATTAATGGAGGAAATAGTATATGGGAATGGTGAGATGATGCACAAAGTATGAAAGATATAGATAAAAAAATTTAAAAGATAATCGTTTTTTAAGACAACATCATCCACAGGGCAGGGGAGCTTCAAATTCAAGGGTGAGCTTTATAAGTAACATGTATATTATAATGTAAATATGGATTAATCATAATACTTGACACCAGTTGGTGTAGTTGTTGAACCATTGGTTTGAAATTAAAGCTTTACGGTGAAGACTGAAGCATGGCTGAGTGGCCACTCAGTTGAGTTTGTCAACTTGTAATAATGGATTTAATTTTGCCTCATCAGGATAGCTTTGTAAATAGGATTAGTGTGAGGCCCCAAAGCAGATATTTCCTTAATTTATGGCAAAGTCCCATTAATTTGCTTGGAGTGAGACCTCTGCTTTTCCGCTTGCGCTGAGGAAGCTTCGCAGGTATGGAAATGGTACAGGCGTGAACTCAAGAGTTGGCTTCACCTTCTCAACTTCGTCTGCATTTATTGCATCCAAACGCATTATCCAAAATGACAAAATCGCCTACGCTCCCCCAGATGTCTAATAACTGGCCCACACCACAGCTTATGGTCAGGTTGAAATCATCTACTGCAAGACCATGCAACAAAACATCTGTGGCCCACACCACAGATTTTGCCAAGTGCAACATGTTACGGTTTGTGTTTTTTATATTTTTCAATGTGAAAAGATTGAAAAACATAAGCCGTGAGATATTTATATGTGGCAACATCCCAAGTGGCTGCAAATATTGGCCGCATGGTCTTACCGCAGACGATTTCATCCCCATATGTGATCTATGGGGTACAAGAACTTTTGGAACCAGTCTTAAGCCAGTTCATGGATAAAGTGATGGACCACTTCTACGAAAATAAATGTGTACAGTGACTAGGATACTTCAACGTTTTTGGCGACGAAACAAACAGACCCTAGCGGATCGTAGGTGAACTTGGAAGCCACGCATCCTTCGCCGTCGAACTTTAGTCCTTTTTTTTTTTTTCACTTTTGACACCGGGCGGTTAAAAAAAAATCGGAAAGTGACCCCGAATCTCTCTCTCTCTCCGAGCGGAAACTAGGGAGCACACACAAGCAAACGGAAATATACGGAAATATGGAAGAGACAAGTGCTGTGCCTTGTGTTCCTTTACCGTCTCGTATATGTCGCATTATATATTGAGGGGGTCAATCATCTTTCGCTTGCTCAGTACAATTCTTGGTTCCTTAGTTGGTGAGACCAGAGAGCTAGAGATATGAAGAAGTTTGCAGATTTGAGCCATCTGTTTGTCACAGTCTTTCTTTCTGGTTTCTCCACATTCGTGGTGGCTCCGGCAATCACCGACGTCACCATGTCCGCGCTTTGCCCCGGCAAAGATGAATGCTCCCTCGCCATCTACCTCACCGGATTCCAACAGGCGGTATGTCTAATTCTCATCTCCTTCCTAACCATTATATTTCTTATTCTGACCGTCTCTGTTTCTTTGTTGCTTGTTCTTTACTCGTTACCAGTCATAATTAATGCTTTCCATCAAAATTTAATTAGTCAGCAGTGACTTGAATTATAATTAGTCTTCTTAACAGGTTTTGTGTAGTATTTTTTTCCTTCTTTCGTATCTATGAAGCTTGGTCTCTGCACTAATGGATTCTTCTGTGGCTCGATAAACTGAAAAATGAGAGTGCCATTAGGCCTATGAGGCTGCACAAGCACCATCGATAATGTTCGAATTTAATATAAACTCCATATTTTTCATCAGAAAAAGAAAAAAGATAATGTTGGAATTTAATTGAATGGCAGCAAATGCAAACATGATAGACAATTCTACATCACCCCAATTAACAAGAGACGATTGCTCTTATCTGTTTGGAATTGGTTTTCCTTATTTTGATGGACAAGTTAATTACCAGCTCCCTGAGGTCATAAACGAATTGCACTGTCTCCAAAACATGGAGCAATTGCCTTCCTCTCTGTCATTTTCCCACAGAATTCCAATCTTTCATGTCATCTACAAAATTCTAACCCTACACATCTCAAATGAGCTGCATATATGGACACCGGAAGGACGTACGTGTGGCCTGGCCCCAACTTTCCATGTTCCTTAATTTCCTATGAGTTTGGAAATATAAGCCAATTATAGACTCACAATAATCCAATCTAATGCCGGCCTTTCTGTCCCTTGTGAGAAACATCGATCTTTAAAAAAAAAAATGAGTACTGGACGGTGATCGTCCTAATTAATTAACCTGTTGATTTGTGTGGATGCAGATTATAGGACTGGGGACGCTGGTGATGATGCCAGTGCTGGGAAACTTATCAGACGGGTATGGGAGAAAAGCTGTGCTTACAGTTCCCTTGACTCTCTCCATTCTTCCCTTAGGTATGCTTCTCCTCGTCATCTCGCCTCTTCGTGTTACCTGTTTTTCTAACTGTGATAACTGCCGCTAAACTAACGTCCACTGTTGGGCCTATGAACTGACGTAAAGCTGTACTGTTGATGATGGTGCAGTAAATACACGCTATATAAGCTAAACGAATAGCATTCCTTGTCATCATAAATTAGATTCTTATTTGACTAATTCTTCCTTTAGAAAAAATCATTATTCCCTGGCTTGTTTAATGGAGCTATAATTCTCCATCCTTGGCTTTGCGTGATTCTTCGGCTTTAATTTAAGAAAGGAAAAAGAAAAGGGAAATGAAAGAAAAATTAAAGAGAACCATACATAGAGCATCCACTTTATTTCGTGTTTGAGTCGTTGAATTTCATGCTGCTTGCCACTTTGCTTTAGACAAGATAAGTTACCGACAGCAGGCGTACCGTCTCAGAAACAAGGGAAAATTAGGTTTTGGTGATACTTTTCGAAATAATTCAGATTCAGTTATCAAATTCTTGTTAATTAAGAATTAGTAATATTTTGTAACATAATTGAGAATTAGTGTTATTTTATCATTCATGAATAATTTCTTTCTAAGATACCCTCAAAAGATTTGCAAACTTTACTTGGAACAAAATTAGTAAAAAGATTTTCAAAGTCTTTTAAGAATGTTTTTGAAAGAAATTCTTCATGAATAGTAAAATGACAATGATTCATAATTATTAAAAAAAGTATCACTAATTCTCAATTAACAAGAAGTGGGCAACTGAAAGTGATGGACCCACAATTGTGAGTTATAATAATTTCATGTAATATAATGTGTGTCTTTTAGTTATATATGCCATGTGATCTATGATAATTTAGTGTTTGGCCTTTTTATGATAAATAGGCGGTCCAAATAACAATTATTAAAACAGTAAATTCCTTATTTTTGAAAGGTATGCATAATTAATTGTTAATTCTTTTTAAAACCGTCCCTAAATTTTAATTTATTTGATAAAGTAAAACTAAAACTTAGTTAATTTCGCCTGAGTATATTGGTAACCGGTAACACAGTACCATTGAAATATGCTACCCTGTGGGTGACGTATGAAACTGTCGACTCATGGCAGACAATGGACACGCCAAGTGATCGAGTTCATGAAAATGTAGTCATTCATATTCACTCAGTTTCTAGGTCATAATCGTTATGTTGGAGAGATGGCCTAATGGTTCAATGCGTAACATTGTAATTGCTATGTAGGCTTTTGTTTATCGAGGGTTCGAATCCCCTCTCTTTCCATACCTTCACCTAATTTATTAACGTTATTGACCATAATGTATCAAATCAAATAACAATGGATACAATTATCTCAATAGTTAAACCTTTCTTTGATATAGATTCTCTATTCTCTCTTCATGCCTTTACCTAATTCACTAACGTTAGTGACCACAGTGTATCAAATCAAACAACAATGGATACCATTATCTCAATAGTTAAACCTTTCTTTGATATAGATTCTCTATTCTTAGTTTATGTGATCCAGAAAATATTGGAAAGAATGGATAAGGAAGGAAAATATCCCTGCTAATCCATTTATGATGCATGAATGGGAGAAAAATGCGGACGAAACCCCTTACCTTAGGTCAATTTACTTCAGTGAAAAGGGGGCCAAAATTGTCCGAATGTTATTTAGTTAGGTTCAAGTTTGACAGGAATAATATTCTACGAATAGCAATTCATTTATTTTCAAACATATATAATGCGAACCCAAATCAATGCAATGTATAGTATATCCTTGTGAATCTTGTTTTCGTCGCTTCATGGTATATTTATTGACATAAGAGTATAATTAATTAACGTCTTGTTTCAGTCATATTGGCTTATAGCAGGACGACGGCTTTCTTCTATGCATACTATGTACTGAAGACTCTCACTGCCATGATTTGTGAAGGCAGCGTTCCGTGCCTCGCCCTTGCTTACGTGGTAATTTCTTATACACTCCCTTACAATAATTATTTACCAAAATAATCATAGTTATATTGGTCAATTAAAGCAATTAATTAAGAATAACTTGCAAATTTGTATTTGCCCAACATTAGATGTGCATTGTAAGAGCATTTCTAGGCCCTAGAATCACTTATTACAGGCTTCAAAGAATCAAGCGTAAGACAAAAAGTTCACTTGCTAATGGTTTTATTCCATATTTTTTCCCATTACAGAAGGCATTTAAATATTAAATCCAAAAAAGGAAGTATCCCCCTTCCGGCTCAGGCGCTTCACAGAGGATCCTCTGTGAAGCAAGAAGGTACCTTCGGTTTATACTAAGGTACCTTTGATTTATATTAGGGTATCTTAGGTTTAGAAGGGGTACCTTAAGTTAATTTTGGTAACTGCATATGGTTTTCTGTGAGGGTACCTTAGGCTTATATAAGAGTACCTTAGACTTATACTAGAATACCCGCTTCTAAACCTAATGTACCCATTACCCAATATAAATCTGAGGTATCCTGCTTCACTGACGATCCTTCACAGAGGATCCTGTACCCCCGCGGCCCTCCAAAATGCAACCCTCTTATAATCTCCGTGATCTCTTTCTCTCTCTCTCTCACTTTTAAACAGAGTTTGTTTTGTTCGTCTCAGGCAGACATAATTCCGGAGGGCCAACGCGCGTCGGCGTTTGGGATTCTGGGGGGTGTTGCGTCAGCGTCTTTCGTTACCGGAAACCTAGCTGCTCGTTTCCTATCAACATCTGTGACATTCCAGGTCTTCCTGTCCTCCTCGGTTTCTCCTACCTCTTCCCCCTCCCTCCCCCCTCTCTCTATCTATCTCGATCAATCAATTTCTCATTTGCTCCTTTTTGTTGATTCACTCAGGCTGCTGCATTTTTAGCGGTTGTCGCAACCGTTTATATGAGAATTTTCCTCAAGGAATCAATCATCGACGACGCTTCCGCTCGGGCAAGCTTGCTGAAAACATCGGACGTTATTTGTTCCGACGACGGATCGTCTAAGAAGATACAGGTCTTTAAGAACGTTCCTTCGGTGGAAGACATGGTCTGCTTGTTAAAGAATAGGTGAGTGATTTTTATCATAATTTCCATCCCTTCTTATTCTATTTTTTTTTTCTGCTCGATTTCTAATTCTTAGATTTGTTTCCTAACATGTCTATTGACTCTGAAAATTAGGGTTTTCATTAACGTTGCATGTAATTGTTGAAGTGTTGATTTTACTCAGTTTGTGGACAATGTTGCGGGCTGATAAGAGAAAAAACGGGGGTGTGGAATCGGATTAATTGTGCACTGGAAAAAGTTTGCTATTGAGACTAGAACAATGAAATTTTCTATGAGAAGTTAAGGACTATGTCAATATCCAAAACAAGAAACGTTTTGTAAGGAAAAAAAATCTAAGTTACCATGTAAAACAGCAATTGGGTTGGTTTCCACAACGTAATGGACATTGAAATTCTCTTGCATTGGAAAAAGGAAGAAGCTTGGTAAATGGTCCAGTTATGCAATCAGTTGACATTGATCTCCTCGGAATCTGTTGATGGACATCCAAATGTTGCATGTATGTTGTTATATGCTGTTGGTAGACTGATAGTCTATCATGGGTATTTGCAAGATTTCCTATCCTCTAACCAGTTGCTTTGGCCTATGATTTTATCCCAGTATTTCTTCCACCTCGAAATTTTTCTAAGAAATTGTCGTTGCAGCTTGACGTTTGCACAAGTGGCGATTGTTGCATTCTTCAGCAGTCTTGCAGATGGTGCAGTTCATGCCTCATTGATGGTAGCTTTCTCCCTCCATGGATCAGAATTTAGATTTACAATTACAAAAATACAGTGTGGTTTGTCTTTTTTATCTTATATTTTTACGTTAATGGTGCCATTTTGGCTCTTAAGAAGCTTTATGGTGGATGAGATTTTAAAATTTCTTACCAATTTTTGAGACACGCCTCTGCTTCTTGACACAAGTGATCCTTTGCTTCTTGACCAATTTTGTTGAATGTTTGTTCACTCGTCAAGTCATTAATTAAGAATTGCTATTATATGGTAAATCGAAAAAGGATATAGAGGACAAGAGTGAGGATGCTAGCAAAGGCAGAAACAGGAAGGGAGAAATTCTAAGAAATTAAATAAGAGGAAAAAAAAAACATTCATGATGAGTGACTGCTTGTTTGGTTGCATGGAATTGCTTCTTATCAAGAAACTTGCTGAGAAATTTATCTGCTCGATTTGGACTTTATACATGACCTATTAATCCACTCACGAGCAAATTGTCCTCAGTTAACCATAGCGAACTATAGCATGATTGCTTTTCTCTCAGAAGAGTGAGTTGATGGGTACTTAATTTATTTCCTGGTTCATATCAGCATCTTACTCTTGGTCACAATGCTTTGGCCTAATTAAGTATTACCATGCTCAAGATACTGTCGATTATCAATGACAATTTTTGTTATTTTCCTGGGCAGTACTACTTCAAGGCACAATTTCATTTTAGCAAAAACCAATTTGCTGATTTCATGATGATTTTGGGTGTTTCTGCGACCATATCACAGGTATCTTTAATATTTTAAACTTTGAAATTTTTTATTATTGATATGGGTCAATATGCCCTCCATCTTCTGTTTTTCATATTAATTCTCATATATTTTCAGTTGCCATCTGTATGCATCTTAAATTGAGATAATTGTGCAGTTGCTTCTCATGCCCATATTCACGCCTTGTATAGGAGAGTTGAAGTTGCTTTCTCTAGGGCTTTTCGTGAGCTGCACACATGTAACCAAGCTATCTCATTCTTTTTAGCCCTTGTGTTTGTATGTTTATTAGGGCTTGTTATCATTTAAATGTACTCATAGAGATCTCATAGTTACTAATTTGTGATATGGATTTATGCAGTTTTTTCTTTACAGCATAGCATGGTCCAACTGGGTAATTCTCTTTCGAACTAAATCTTCTTTGTGTGATATAAAAATTCTATTTTCCTTTACCATGGATGTATGGAACTTACATGCAGTTTTGTTAAAAGTGAATGCATATGTGAGTTTTAATGAGAAAATCCCCTACTCAACCAGCACAACTGCTGCCCTTTTTGATTGTATGAGTTAACACAAGATATTCTATTTTGGCATCTCACATATGGATCCACCCATTGCCTATGCAGTAGCACAACTCCAGTAGTCCCAAAAATGATCATCTATTTGCAAATTGTAAACATTGCAAACATACGAGAAATGGATGAATTTTTTTCTTTTATAAGTAAACAAAAGTTTTATTTGTAGATGAAAGCATGCAATGGACTACAATGACCAGCCATAAAGTGAGCCAAAGGCGTCCCCACCACCCTCTCAAATACCCCTACCCCTACAAGAAATGAATAATTGGTTATTTGTGAATTCCCATAGCTTAAGGTTATGGCACCATTTGATAACATGTATTTTTCTTTATTTCATCAGAGTATTTCTTTGAGTCGTTTACGGGAAATTTGTTAATGTACCTCTATACTGATTAGTGCTTGCTCTAATAGTTGTATCTTGTGTCAAACTTCTTTTGCTGACATTCGAAAAGCTTTCAGGTTCTTTATGCCACTGCCGTGTCCCATCTTGTGACCGTCTGTGTAAACCCTTGTGTAGGTTCTTTACCTTTCTTATCTTGAATTCAGGATTTTTGTTTTAGACATTGTGATTCTTCACGTTAGTCCCTTGTGCAGATTCGGAGCATTGCGTCCAAACAAGTCGGGCCCAATGAGCAAGTAATTTTCTCACTATCTTTAGCTGCTATGATTGATGAAACTAAATTTTCTTTTCCCTTTTAGTCAATTCAAGAATTTATTTTGTTTAGAGTTCTTTTTAGAGGAAAAGGCTGATAGGTTATCTTGTAAGATAAAGTACTAACCTTGTACAATCAAGAAGTTGGAACTATGCTGTAAGACTTATGTTTAGCCTTGAAAATCTCCAAGCCAAAACTTGTTAAATGTGGATATAGCCCTTGAATTTATGCCAAGTGCATTAGAGTGATGGTAAAGAAGGAATTGTTTGTCTTCTTGAGCCTGTATCATGTCTCCTTGTTCATCCCGCTCTACATTTGCTTGTTTTATATGACTGCTTAAAGTTCACTTCAGGGAAAAGCTCAAGGGTGCATCTCGGGCATATGTTCCTTTGCTAACATTGTCTCTCCGCTAATCTTTTCGCCTTTAACAGGTGGTTGAAACTCTCTCTCTCTCTCTAAGTTGCCCATAATTTATTGTAGTGTAATTGGTTAAACTAACTGGTTGCTATTTCATTCTTCCAGCTCTATTCTTGTCTGAACGAGCGCCATTTCATTTTCCTGGATTCAGTATAATGTGCATTGGGTTTGCTTCAGTAAGATCTTTAACTAAGTAATGAAAGTAGATGAGTTATTATTTAATTTTGTTTTTATAAGCGGTCAATATTTGACGTTTATATGTGTTTCAACGCATCGAACTGAAAGTGCATAATGTTTGGACAGTGCTGATGTAAATGCTAAACATTTTGTTTTTTATGTTGGCACTTTTAGTAGACCACCTTAAACTGCTGCCATTGTGCTTTGTGCCATTATAACATGGTTGTTCAGCTGATTGCTTTATGTCTTTTTTCTCCGGATTCCCATTGGCTACTAGATGCCCAACAGTTTTTTTCTCCGGATTCACATCACCTGCTAGGTGTGCTGGGCATCCAGCAGCCAATGGGAATCCATAAAGTCAGGGCCACATCACCGGCAGCCCTAGCACAAGTCACATTGCCGGAGATGTGGCCCTGTCCCATTGGCTGCTGGATGCCCAGCAGTGTTGGGCACCCAGCAGGTGATGTGAATCCTTTTTCTCCTTGTCCTGTGTAGTTGTTTTTAGCTCTTGGACTCAATTTCACATAGAATGTATGTCTTGCAGATGATAGCATTTATTCTAAGCACCATGGTCAGGGCTGTTCCTCCCATCTCATGCCACAAACTCAGCAATGGCAATTATGCGGAGGCTTAGCTTTCAAGGAATGTTAAAATGATGATCATTCCTTTGTGGCCTTTATTCTACTATGGGAGCGTTCTTACTACCAAATAGCCTCATGATGACGTAGAAGAAATCTGATAATTGCAGTAAAATGTTACTTGTCCAAATCAACTACGTTACATCCATGCAACATTGTAGACTTCGGCGGCAGGCCACTTACAACCCAACAGATATTCACATCATTTAAGGATGGGTGGTCGTTAAAACTATTCAATTTAGTTGAGACTACAAAAACGCTTGATCCTTCCAATCATCACTGCAAAAAGAAACAAGTTCAATATCGATGAGCTATGCAACCACGATTGCTACTTCTTTTAGTCTTCCATGTTGTATTGCCTATAAATGACTTGTTTTATTATTATTATTATTTTTTTTGCAACATTTTTTCATGTTTTTTCTCAAAAACTTGAGTTTGTATGTTGTAATCTATTAGACTGCTTCATGCATTCACCTGTTTCTCTCTATTGCTTCCTAAATCACTATTCATGACTTTATTAACTCCTTTTAAATATCTTCTCTCTTTTCCTTTCCAATAATATATATGCCTTCATTTGTAGTTGTATTGCTTTGTTTGTATTATTCCAAAAATTTTTTATGCAAGAAAGTTGTGACGTTTTTTAAGCTGAAACTTCGTATGTGAAGTGGGCCTCAGTTGAAATACGTGAACAAGAAGGGTTTATCAATCATGTAGTCAAATGCAAGATTTAAAAATCGAAATTGGCTAGTACATGCTATTTTGACCAATTTCGATACTATGGAGCTTCTATTTGCACTCTTTTTTGGAGCGTCCATAGGATCATATCATGTGTATCAAAAAAACTATTAACAGTGGAATGAAATCTTCTGTTATGTTTGCCTCAATTGGTCCTAGCTTTGCATGCGAGGCCCACTTGAATCATTTAGAACAATGAAAGAACAAGACCGTGAGATGCTTCACATGGCAGCATCTCATGGTCAAAGCAGGGATGAATTCATTTAAAATTAACAAAAGATCTTGTTTCAAATTTTTAGGTGTATTTCGCACAATCCTATGAAAAGCTCCAAATAAAACTGTAGATAGAAGGTCTGCAAGATGTGATACAGTGATACTGCATATCATATTTACATTTGTAAATCAAATGGCCTTCTTATTATAGGTTGCTCTTTGTTAGGTTTTCAAAAGCTTGTTTGGCAGAGCTTCCTAGAAATGGAAGGGCTTTGAACTTGTGTTTGGCGATAAAAATTAGATTAAAGGGATATTCTTCTACATTATTTTAGGCTGGATGGATTTTCTCTTTTTAATTTTTAAGGAAATTGTAATAAAGACTTAAGTATATTTTGTCATTCCAAAAGTTTTACTTGAATTTGAAGCAATGCTTGAATGCAGTGTCTCACCCTTGCTTCGTCCATGTGGGTTTCCCCGTATTCAAAGAAACTTGAGAAAATTTGAAGCTACTCTTAGTCCAAATCTAGAATAATGTCCCAGTTGCTTTACTTATCCCTCGTTCAATTTCTCAACAAAAAAAACAAAATTTTAATATCTCTAGACGTCCCCTTCTGTACGACTTTGATCAGTTGTCCATGACCGCCACGTTGTAGCTTTGACGGGTTCAGGCCACAAAGGGAGGTTTGCACGTGAACATGTTACGTGACAATATCAAATTGCCGGTAGAAACACTAATAATAAACTTGCCACGTACACCCAAATAATACATCTATAAGGCTGTAACAAGCAATTATAGTAAAAAAAAAGTACTTGTCGGAAAGTTTTTTAAATCTAACGTATGTGACCGTTGCAGGACTCAAGTTACTCCAAACGCACTCAAACACTGTACGCGAAAATCGCTTTCCCTTAAAAAACGGTACAATTGACGTCACCCACCACCTTCGCAATTGACACGGTTGATGTGTAACCAACCACGTGACAGTAACTCCTGGCGGAAAGAGAAAACATTTCGCTGGGAATTTGAATGCGCGGGGCTTCTCCTGTCATGACATCCATTCGTACTTTTCATGCTGGCACATACGAGTGGTTTTTTTTTTTTGATAATGCACATATGAGTGGTTCCAATGAAACGCTCTGGGAAAGAAAATTAATGTGAATTTCATTGCGGCCCCTAAATTATTATCAATTCTAATAAAATCTCCCTTATGATATGTTTATTTACAAATGAATCTCATGTATTCAAATTCTACCACAACATCCCTACAACATCCCTAGTAACGGTGTTCTTAATTATATGATGACAATTATGTCCTCTAAAATAAAAGATATCGCAATTTTAATCTAAAGTAGTGTGTAAGATAAATATTGGAAGACAAAGTACTATTAGAAACATTTTTAGTTTTTACTTTCCTCAATAAATTAGTAGTGGGGTGCATGTGCAGTACTGCATGTATATAGATAAGAAATTTAAGACTATAAGGAATAAGGAATTGTTGAAAGGTATCTTTTGGAAAATGAAAAAAAAAATTTATCCATATAAATATATAAGACAAAATAACATTAGAAAGTTATTTTAGGGGAAAAAAGATATTCGTTTCACGCTTCCCAAGGGGCACCCTCATCTATACTATATATAACGCAAGGTGCTTCCTTGGATTTGTACCAACCAAAGTGCAAGCCTTTTCATAACATCCCATATATACAATTGTGAAGATTCATTTATAAATGGTATAATGGTAAAAAATGCCTAAACTTTTCCCTCCCACATTTCCTTCCGTTCCTTTCCTTTCTACGTACGCACATATGTAAAAAGAGAAGGGACGGAAAGAAGGGAGATGATGTGGAAGGAAACGGTTGCAAAGTTGATTGTTAAGCTTTGGAAAAATTGAGGCAGTTTTTACCATTTTAATCTTTCATTAATGAATATTCACGATGGTGTCTAAAGACTGTTATATAAAGTTATACATTTTGGTTGGCACAATTCCCAAGAAGGCCATTTGCATTATGTATAGCATATATATAGATTAGGAGAAAGGGACGAACTATGTGCATAGCAAAAGAAATTAATAAGTGTGTAATTAATTGGGAGATAAAAGTAAAAAGAAGTAAAAATAAGGATATTTTGGATAATAGTAGGTAGTCATGTATGTTTCTACCAAAAAGAAAAAAAAAGGTAGTCATGTATGTATTAGGAGATAAAAGTGAAGGACATTTAAGATAACAGTAGGTAGTTATAATCATGCAAGTAATTAATTAGGAGATAAGTGTGATAATAGTTTGAAGTAAGGGGCAATTAAGAATCTTAAGAGTTCTCTTCATAATGGTATAGATATAAAATAGAATATAGATATAAATATAGATATACAGTATAGATAGATCTTCGAATGAGGGTTTGCGGAAACGAGGGTTTGGTGGAAGTGATCTCTATACGCCAGGTTTTCTTCATCGTCAGGAGGTTGTCGGGCAGCAAGAGAGCGTGAGCAGCATATCTATTTCACGTTTTCTGATCGATGGGTGGGAGTGAAAAGCCCTCTTCGCCTTGTGTGAGGTGGTAAGTATCCATGGAAGGGTTTGCTGAGGATGACGACACCGACGATGCAGTTGGTGAAAGACGACGGCGGTGGCCTACATCTGTTGGTCCTGGGTGGAATGACTGTTATCACAAGCTACTCGACTGCCCTCCTTGGGTTTTTTGTGTTGGTCAACGGTTGGCCATTCTTGAATGGCCACTTTGAGGTCACTGCCAAGCACTGTGGGATGGTTGTTTTGATCCAATTGCACTTCTCCGTTAAGTACGCGGTTTTGATGTTGATCTATGCTTTTGGTCGGTGCCATATGCTCTCTGGTGATATTCAAAATTTGGCCCTATGGAGCCTTCCCTAACCTGCAATTGCTATAGCTCTTTGCCTGGGACAGTATTGAGTTTCCGATTACTCACCCACTTTGTATTGTGTCATCGACGTTGATGCTGAATTCCTTATTAGTGGGACTTTTAATCCGTCTTCGTGCGAA
Source organism: Buxus sempervirens (assembly GCA_947561395.2). Taxonomy (NCBI): domain Eukaryota; kingdom Viridiplantae; phylum Streptophyta; class Magnoliopsida; order Buxales; family Buxaceae; genus Buxus; species Buxus sempervirens. Next base: position 41,420,188 of record OX387190.1, read on the forward strand.
CACTTTAGACGTTACCGATGGATTTCTGTTGGTTGTGATGACTTTGGGCATTGGTCTGATCTTCTTATGTAGCTTTGTTTCAGGTTTGGTTGGGAATCCAAAAGCCATATTTTTTATGTATCTTTTTTTTTATGTTGGTTGTATATCTTCTCAACTTTGGCATTTGGCCATTACTGGTGTAAGCTTCATTTTGATTAATGAAATAGCATGGCTGGTCTTTTATCAAAAAAAAAAGTATAGATAGATCTTCAAGGTTTACGGTTGCAAGGTAAAAAGGTTTAGTATTATAAGTCAGATTTTGAAATTAAATTTTACTATTTCATTTACATATGTAAATAAGCAAATTAAACAAGAGATTTTGCAATTATCGCATAACCAAGGGATGACATAAAATTTTCTTTGAAAATTATGGTTGTGTCTCTGCACAATGGCGACGATGACAGCTGCAACCTACCACTCCGTCGGTCCGTCCCTGTTCTCGACTCTCTTCGCTCTTATTTCCTCTCTATCTCTCCGTCTCACAATTTAAGAGAAGAGGAAAAAGAACAAAAAGAGATCCCACGTTGACAATACTCTCTGCAGCAAGAAATCTTCGAGGGAACATTCCCCAAGCAAAGCTCAATATGCCTTTCTTCGTCCTGTTCTACAACGCGTTTGATTCTCTGTAATTTCTTTATCTGGTTATTCTTCCATAGTTCCCATGACGTCTGTTCTAGATGAAGGCCCTGACAGTAGTGCTTCAATGGCGGATGTTCCTTCTGACCAGGTTGTTTACCTTCACGGAGATCTAGATTTGAAGATTCTCGAAGCTCGTCACTTGCCTAACATGGATTTAGTCTCCGAGAATGTCCGCCGTTGCTTCTCCGCCTGCGACTCTTGTCGTGCTCCTTTGGCCGCCCGCAACCAGAAGACTCACCACCGCCATAAAATCATCACAAGCGACTGTTATGTTAAGGTCTGCCTTTCTGGCGCCACGGTTGCTCGCACGCGAGTTATTTCTAATTCTCAAAACCCTAACTGGAATGAGAGTTTCCATATCGCTCTTGCTCATCCCGCCTCTTATGTTGAGTTCCAAGTAAAGGATAATGACGTTTTTGGCGCTCAGATAATGGGGATTGCTTCGATTCCTGCTCAGACGATCAAGTCAGGGGAATCTATCAATGACTGGTTCCCGATTATCGGGTCTTATGGCAAGCCACCTAAGCCCGACTCTGCTATCCTCTTAGAGATGAAGTTTACTTCATGTGAGAGCAATCCGTTGTATCAACAAGGCATTGCGGCGGATCCCGCTCATTTGGGTGTTCGGCACACTTATTTTCCTTTGAGGAAAGGAGGTTCAGTGACGCTGTATCAGGACGCTCATGTTCTTGACAGAACGCTTCCTGATATCGAATTGGAGGAGGGAAAGGTATTCCACCACGATAAATGTTGGGAAGATATCTGTCATGCCATATCGGGAGCTCATCATATGATTTATATCGTCGGTTGGTCGATTTACCACAAGGTGAAGCTAATTAGAGAGCCTACCAGGCCATTCCCTAGAGGTGGGAATTTGACTCTTGGGGATCTGCTCAAGTATAAGTCCGAGGAAGGTGTGCGGGTGCTTTTGTTGGTTTGGGATGACAAGACATCTCACAAGAAATTCTTCATCAACACGGTAAGCAAGTTTTATCGGCTTTATATTCTGGATTGTGATTGATCTGGTATGAGTTTCTCATGGCATATTTGTGGTCGTGTCTTCTGTTTTTAGTTAAGTTTCTGAAGTCAAAGGAAGGTCATTCTGTATTATCTGCTTGTTTGCTATTTGACAATTGAGGAAGGACCTGCGTTATGAGGGTTTTATATATAATTTGTTGTTCGAACTGGCTAGTAAAGAAGAGTATCGGAACGAATGGTCGAACAATGAACAGCCATTCTTGTTTTCTGCCTCTTCCTGAGGCCATTACAAACCTCTGTGGGGATAACTTTTCCCATCCCACTCTTTATAGAGAGCTTAGTGTCTCTTCTTCGGGCTTTTGTTTTGCTGGTCTTTGGTTCACACGGGTTGTCAATCAGGAATGGGGTCGTCAATCTCCAACTCAAACTCAGGTTTAGCTTCCTTATCCAACATGGAGGGCTTTTGCAATCTCAGCTGATCAACATTGAAGACGGGGTGGCAGGCAGTTCTGATTTGAATGCATTATCCCCAACCCTCTATTGCAGAGTGAATGGTCCCGCAATGCTTTAAGCTTGTGCTTGGTACCCTTTAATCCTTCGTTAGGCAAACCACACTCGATCTTCCAACTGGAATTTATGATTGGTTTCATGTAGGTTGTGCCTTTGTTTTTGTTGCTTTGGTGTTTTCTCCTTCATATCATCAACCTGCAGGTGGTTACCTTGTATATAGATACTTGCATCATAACTTGAACACAATATGATTTATGGATATGTCTTCTGTCAGAAACTTTAACCCCAGTTCTAGGCTGTTACTGAAATATGTTTATTGTAAATATTGGGTTATGAATTGTTTATTATTGTTTTAGAAGTTTGTAGCAGAATGAGTTGGAAATAACCAATCAGGTTCATTAGAGAAAAATCATTTATATTTTTGGTTAGACCGAAAATGATGGAGAGGAAGGTAAAACTATATTCCCTTTAATCAATTTTCCTTGATTTTGTGGGGACTGTACAATAATATACTTGAAATATTGTGATTTCACGAGGTTATCACTAGAATGTTGCAATCTTGATCATTGTTGTTTTGTTTTACCATATCATTTGGACATTGCTGATAAAACCTTGGTTAAAAAGGGTTGCATTAGGTTGTCAGTAGGATAAAATTTTTGCTAAATCTCTTATGAAATAAACCTATTATTCCAATCTTAGAGTGCCCAAGTGCCACCCTAATAGGGGATAAGATCATTTGGGCTTGTAAAGCAAAGACTTGTACAGGCAATCATGAGATACGAATGTATTCATTGAAGAGTCTAACAGGTGAAGAGGAAAAAAATGAGGAAAAGTATTAGATACTCATAATTTTACTGAATATATGGTTTTTGATAGTTCAGATGGATGAATGAGATTTGTGTTGATGGCTCGAACTAGTGAGGATAAGAAATTTTGTTATGCTGCTGTGCTACTGGATTGTTGGAATCCTTCAGGATGTGTTTTGTTAGCTAGAATCTATAGAAAGGAAAAGAAATGAACTTTTAAATAAAATTTATGTTTTTGTTTCGCTGTGGGGCCATTAGAAACTAATTTTCTAGAGAAGCCCTATTTGTCCCATAAAAAGCCTCTCAAACTTTTCCTCTTAAAATGAAGGAGAGAGAGAAAAAGGAAAAAGAAATTGTTATTTTACTTCACAATTTTTTTCATCTAACCCAACATATCCTTATGATTCATTCATCCCACTCCAGATATTAGTATAAGGATTGGATGATTGATTGAGAGAAGAATCTAATATGTTATGTTTAATTTTTGGTAAAAATAACATTTGACAGCGTGGAAAGTTTTTAAGTAATTAATCAATGTTACTGCACTAAAGATATTTCAATTTGTTACATGCAATCATAGATTATGTATTATAAGCCATAATGTAGTAGACTACAATTTCATATCCAAAAGAGCAGTGCGGGCAATTGACTCTTGTATTATATTTGCTTGCCCTCCAGTTTTGTTTGCTTGTTAACGTTTAGAAATTTGATAGAAGACTATGTTAATTCCATTTTGAATGTAGTGTTCATGATCGACACTGTAAAATTCAAAACTGCATTCTTATTGACTTGCAGCTTATATTTACCTCTTCAATTGAAAAGTCGAAACTAGTGCAACAGGGAATCTATAGTACCATGTATAGAACTTTTTATGTAACTTGAGGAGGTATATTTTGTGGACATGTTTGTTGCTAGAAATTTAAAATGACACCAAGCATGTCACAGAAATTCATTCCTGGAAATGTTAATTTATGGATTATTTATGTTATTTTTTGGAAGTTTGTTAAAGGAAGGACTTTGCAATAAATGAACATTGTCATTTGACAGTGGTCTTATATGGATCATATGCATTATTATCTAACTAAATCCTGAAAATGGCGTATCCGAACAATTTGTGGTGGGGAATGTATCCTCTTCCACCATCCCAGTCTGGTAAAAACTTATGCTAAAAATAATGGTTCGGCATCCTTGGCTTAAAGGATTATGAAGGTTCACACAGCTGCCAAGCTGATGAAACCAGCATCTGTCTTGGGATTGGCAATGCACAAAAAGTGCTGCAATAAAAAACAACTTAGATGGTATCTAATTGATTCAAGAGTAATACGACAAACTATGATGATGACGATGGCTGTGATTTTACTGTGAAAATAAAGCTTGGATAATGAGGGATGGATAGAATATGGCCTTTGTAGGTTGGATTGATGGTGGAAATAGAGTTGTCTTCCTAACCTGGAATATTTCAGAGAAGCATTATTGATTGATCCATTGATGGTATTGCAAAAGAGATTATTTCAGCATGTTAAGCATATTTCAAATAAAAATGATTTATTAAGCTACCTTTTATTTAAGTCATTAACATTTAATTAGTTATATCAAACTTTGTGTCTGAGAAAACCTTATTCATTTTTTTTTTCTTTATCTTTTCTTAGTTTTCTATATACCTGAAAAAAATACCTAACATTTTGTTTAATTGGAAAATCGAGAATGCAACACTACTTGACTGCTTTGTGTAACTTTATGACTTTTTATCATATAAAAGCTTGGAGTAACTCATGTTATCGGATTTCATCTGATGCAAAGGAAATACTTAAATACAGAAAATCGCACGAATTTTCCTCTATGATTTTGGTAATTTGTTGAATTGAATCTAATAGTTTATCCAGTTACACCCATTACTATTTCATGGTACTATTTATTTATCTTACAACATGGCTGCTTATTGTCTTGGCTCCACAGATATCTGTATGTCACAATGTATTGACTTCTTACCATGCAAGTGTGACGGAATAGTTATTTTTTTTGAGATGTAGCCCTTGGTATGCGTCCCCTGTAATTTATATACTAGTTCATTATCCTTAAGCAAAATATTTGATCTTTGAAGTTTTTTGACGTTAATATAAATTCATATGTTCTTACTGTGATATGGCTATGGGTGCAGGAAGGAGTAATGGGAACCCATGACGAGGAAACTCGGAAATTTTTCAAGCATTCGTCTGTTATTTGTGCGCTAGCACCTCGTTATGGCAGTAGTAAGCTTAGCATTGTCAAGCAAAAGGCAGGAACTATACCATGGCTCAATGGTTTACTGTATTTAATATGCTTATTTGTTGACAATATAAGTTCCCTAGATGTCCATGCTGAAAATTCCTTTTTCCTTGTAATAATCTTTTCATTGTTAATTCTCTTAGTTCTATAGAGATGACCATCTGCATTGAGTTCAAACTTCTGCTAAGTTTTCCTTTTCTGTATATGTTCTTGACATGTGTTTAATATCATTATATTATTCACTTTATGCAAACTTATTTTTGGAAGGTAGGTGCTTATAATTGATATTATTTTGTCGAATTGAGATTTTATGAAGGGGAAAAAAATTGGGGCATATTTGCATTTCTACATATAAAGCAAAGACCAGAGATTCCGGTCCAATATTCTCTCTTCACGGAATACCCTTTCAATGCTTTTAAAGACTTCCATGTTCCACTTAATTTACCTGCCCTTACATGACATTCCGCTGCTTAACAACTACCCATGGAACACCAGGAAAACCTTTGCCTGCATGCAGTACTGCAAGTGCCATCCGCTGGTGATTAATTGATGCCTAGACTTATCATTCAATAAGGTGAGTTTAAAATAGTATAATGTAACCAACATTATCCCTTTTTATCTAATCTAAATAAAATGAAGGGAAAAAAACCCTCAACTAGTTTAATTCTAGCTGAATATGCAACCTTGATAGAGGTTCAAACTAAGACATAACTTACATAATGTTCAACTCCATATTTTGCGAAATTTTTTTGCATTATCCATTAGTCTTCTTACAAATTAGACTCCATTTACCTCATTAAAATCATAATATGTAAGAACATGAAAATACATCACCATAACAACCAGAGGCCTGAAAAAGGCCTTGCAAGAGAAGAAAACACAAATTTTGTTTTAATTTCATTTTACTTTTCTTTCTTTTAGCTTCCAGCAAAACGAACCCTATGCATATGATTGGTATTACTTTTTTTATAAGTAAAAAGACGGCTTTAAAAGAGGAAAAAAAAAGGGATAACTTCTTTGTTAAACTTCCTTAGCATTTAGACCAAGCTGATTTTCTTAATAAAGATGAAATGACAACCAACTTTCAGGAGAAGGGTTCTTCATGTGTAATTACAGTGGGTAGAAGTGGTATTTTAGACTAAATTTGAGAGAAACAGGTTGCTAAACTACAATTGTAGAGGGACACCTAGAACCTATTGGGCAACAAGGAGGATGACATTCATGAAGATAGCAATTTTGAGAGGGGGTCGATGAATTTGATGTTTGGATTGAAGAAAGACGAATAAAGATATTATAATGAGCAATATGCCAATATTGTCACACTCATTCAATGCATATGCTTCATGCTTTAAATGTTGATGATGATGTGTCACATAGCGAATTTTGTTGGATAAAGTGGCTACTCCTATGTATGTTACGGAATTTATTTCTTCATATAAGGATTAGTCAAATATCTTTTTAATTGGAATATTCAATTTTATGTAAACTTAAATAATTTTTAGCTGTTAATCTGTGTATATCTGTGGAACAATCGGAAGGACAGATTCTACTTCTCAGGTTATAAGTTTTAAGATATTTTGTTTTGCTGTTATTTTAAGCTGACACACTTAATCAATAAACCATTTTTGTAGCATTCTGCATTCTTTGAAGTGTGCAACATGATGATCTTTCTTTTTGCAATTTCTGCTCCTAGGTTGTTGGATCTCTTTATACACATCATCAAAAATGTGTGCTTGTGGACACACAAGCATCCGGAAATGATCGCAAGATAACTGCTTTTATTGGTGGTCTCGATCTTTGTGATGGCCGCTATGATACGCCTGAGCATCGGTTGTTTCGTGATCTAGATACTGTTTTTAAAGATGATTTTCACAATCCCACATTTCCTGTGAGTATTAGCTCAGGTTAATTTTCCCATCTTCAATGATCAACCTACAAAATTTTCTTCAACAACTTAACTGCCGAATAAAGAAACTCCAGGCTCAACCCTTTTTGTTATTGGAACAAAGCATATTGATGGGTTGATAATTTTTCTGCCATGTACGCTCTCTTTACACGCGTGCGCACGCGCACACACACATATCCAAATTACAAATACAATGATTAATATATGAATGTACACTCCGACACATGGCAACTGATTTCTTTGCAAATTTCTTTGTGTCTATATTATTTTATTAGATGCTCTTTATGCATTTTATTTTCAAATTTTGCTGTAATATAAGATATTGGTCCATGATATCATCATGGGTGAAATTCCATGGTTCAAGGACATTGATTTGAAATTGATATATATATATATATATATAGAGGAAATCAAAATCAATTTCAGTTTGTCTTTCTTGCAAATAAATATTAGCAGCATCTGTTTTCCAATTTCTTTTTGAGTTCAAGCTTAAAATTCTGTATGATGCTGAAGAAGTTGTTATATGTTTTCATTTAGCTGCTCATTTTATTAAAGCCTTTAGAACTGGCATTTATTAAGCCTTTGGATCTGGAATTACTGTGAGCCTTTGAATAAGACACTGAGTGCTCCCTAGCTCTTATTCATTTAATTTGAAGCTGATATAATACCTCTCCTTGGAAACATTTATACCTAGCAGCTCATGAAAAAATCTTTTAAGCAGCCTTATGATTCCCTCTTTCTTTTGTTCCCTGATGTTATCACATCCAAAATTCTTCTCAGCTGATATTATCTCCCGGGCTTTTTTGAAATAGGCAGCAACTAAAGGTCCAAGGCAACCATGGCATGATATGCACAGTAAAATTGAAGGGCCTGCTGCATATGATGTGCTTAAAAATTTTGAGCAGCGTTGGCAAAAAGCAACAAAATGGAAAGAATTTGGTTGGCGTTTGAAAAGGAAATCCCATTGGCATGATGATGCTTTGATAAAGATAGAACGTATCTCATGGATACTTAGTCCTTCTTCAACAACTCGAAGTGATGACCCTATGTTATGGGTTTCTGATGAAAATGATCCAGAAAGCTGGAATGTTCAGGTAGTAATAATGCATGCGTCTTGCCAAGGTGAAGGTTCCATCGTTTGACAATATGATTGGAATTTCTGAATTTCAGTTTGGTTTCTCTATTTTGGAAGGTTTTTCGATCTATAGACTCGGGATCATTGAAAGGATTTCCAAAAGGTGCTCTTCTAGCCCAGAAGCAGGTTTATATTCTAAGCTTTTACTTCCTTTAATAGATGATATGGATGGAACTCAGAGATTATTGAAAGGCTTTGATATAGGCATAAATGGTGTGTTCCTTTTCGTTGAAAGACAATTGCCTATGTTGAATAGAGTTCAATGCTTTAAGTTTCATCAATCAGATCTTGTATTTGGTTGTAGGTAGTCGTTGTAATAACCAAGTTTTTACTAGTTAATGATTAACATCACGATATTTTCTGTTTCAGAGTCTTGTATGTCTCAAAAATGTGGTGATAGATAAGAGCATTCAGACAGCATATATCCAGGCAATCAGATCTGCAAATCACTTCATATATATTGAAAATCAATATTTTCTTGGATCTTCATATGCATGGCCATCATACAGAAATGCAGGTTAAAGACCCTTTTCCTTTATATGTGCATCATGATTTATTTTCATTCAATTTTTAATTTTATTTTTCTATTTCTCAGAACAAGTATTGTAGTATTGTATACACATGGCCTATGGGTACGGATGTGAAAATCAGAGTGGACATGGAATGTTGGCTACAAAGCACTAAATGTAGAGAAGCCAAGAAATTGGCGTTCATTAACACAGATTGCTACCTAATCAATACAAATGATAATATTTAAATTCATAGGATATGTTGGACTAAACAATATTATATCTTCTGAATTGCCTCTTATTGTATAAAAGGTTTAATAAGTTAATAATATTATTTTATGAATGTTAAAAACCTTATTCTCTAGAACTGTGCAGACTATGCTACATTTTAATATTGTGACGTAAAATCAAGGAAAAGTAATCTATGAGTAACATACCAGAATCTGCAGTGTGTTAGCATATGATATGGATGTGCCACATGTTTTAATGTGTCTGTGCAACAAAAACACATAAATAGTGACAGTTGAGCATTAGCATTCAACAAATCAATATGTCATGATGTGTTGCACATTCGAACTTGAAGCATATATGTAGTAAACGGTGCTCAAGATCTTTGGTTATGAAGTATTATGTCTGGGTAATGAGCTTTCATAATTTTTATTCCATTCTCCTCTTGTTATCTAGTTAACAGATGCTAATCACTTAATAATATGCCTGTTCTATGCATAATTATTGTCTTGTAACCAAGTCCAATGTCTTGTTTCATCAGTGCTAAATTCTACTACTTGTTCACATATAGCCATCAGTTACCTCCTTTCATATGCAAATTCAAGTTTGCATGATAAGTTCCCTAATTGGATACATCACGTATTTCTTTCTCATTCCCTTACTACTTTCCTGTAGGTGCTAATAATCTAATCCCAATGGAGTTGGCACTGAAAGTTGCTAGTAAAATAAGAGCAATGGAGAGATTTGCTGTTTATATTGTCTTACCAATGTGGCCTGAGGGTACTCCCACTGCTGCTTCTGTGCAAGAAATTCTCTTTTGGCAGGTATCAAGGTTGACCATTTTTTAAATTATTAACAGCACAGAACACTTTAAGAACCTTTTATATGTACATGATTATGACCACTAATGCTCTTCGTAATGACTAACAATAACAGAAGCCAAATTTCACCCTTTCCCATCTTCATAACTAAAATCCGCTCATTGCTAAGCAGCAGATTTTTAGTAATAATGCATTGATCAAGTATTACTTTACTGGATGATTTCAAAGGTTGTAATGGTTCTAAGGTTCTTCAGTACTAATGGAAGAATGTAATTCTCATTATGTCTTCCATTAAAACTTTGGCATTGTTTTGATCTATCAATTTGTTATTTTCAGTTTATAGTGATTCTAGGACAGCTATACTGTTAGATGCGAAAAGGAGCAATTCTTATTCACATCTACTTGAACATGATTGGTTTTTCAGGGCCAGACAATGCAAATGATGTATGAAATCGTAGCAAAAGAGCTTAAATCAATGAACATCGAGAACTCGCATCCACGAGACTACTTAAATTTCTATTGTCTTGGTAATCGTGAAGAAATGCCCAAGGACTTATCAAGCTCAAGTAGTCAACCTTCTGCTAGTGGCGATGCGGTAATGAATAAGTTCTTTTTATGCTTGTTTTAATGTATTATGTCTACAGCTGATATAAATGTATCACGTCTGGTAATCAATCAGCATGGCTGAAGAATGGCATAGTTTGTGATGTATCTTCTACCATGCATGTGCATTACTGACTTTGAAATTGATAGTTTTGATAGTGCACGATGCCGGAGATGTAAACTGAGTTTTGATAGTCCATGATGTCTTCAGTGATTTGAGTTTTGAGCTGTACTGCATCTTCATGGCTTCTGTTACAAATATCAGTTACTTCAATTTGTGACTTCTGTATGTTAAAGGTCTTTCAAGTTCAGCATTTGAACCCAAGTGTCAGTATTTCAACATATATAATTGTATCGTTTCTCTCTAACATGCCAACAAACAGTAGCAACAATTATAGTGAACAGTTTGGTCAAAAATATCAATTCTGTTTTCACATTCCAATTTGTCTGTAACCAAATATACCTAAATTTTTAGAATTGGTCCTAAGAGATATTTCCATCGACATAAACTGCTAGTTGCATGTCAATTTCATTGCTATGAACACGGAAGTGGTCAATGGAGATGTCATTCATGAAATCTCTTTTCATTTCTCTTGCTCTTGCCTCTAATTATTTCTTCTTAACAGCTTTGATTAGAGCACTTAAGATATTTTTCGTTTCATTCTTAGAAATATCAAATGCATGCTTTCATATATGAAATGGAATTTTGATTTTATAACTTGCAAGAAATCTTCTAGTGGGGCTTACTAGAGACTACATTAACAGCTTTCAGCTGCTCAAAAGTATCGGCGGTTTATGATATATGTTCATGCCAAAGGAATGATAGTGGATGACGAGTATGTGACTGTGGGGTCCGCCAATATTAATGAACGATCACTGGCTGGTGATAGAGACACAGAGATAGCTATGGGAGCTTATCAGCCTCATCACACATGGGCTGTCAAAGGAGAACATCCACGCGGTCAGGTTGGAAATATTGTTTCTGTGTTTAGTTTTTTTTTTTTGGGATCGTAAGTAAGTATTTTATATATTTATCAAAGGAAATAGCTTACATGAAGATTACTCAGCATATTGTTGTGCTTTTACAATCATATGCAATGACGGACTACATTAAAAGGAAATCGAAAATATCTCTAAGGCCCCAATTTTCGATTACCTTTCTCTGTGTTTCGTTATTCACTCATTGTTTTTAGCATCCTGCGATTCCACTAGACACCCTTGAAGAGGTTGGCCTGCATCTTGGGTTTACATGTATGTGCATGCAGTTAAAGAGTTACAACAGGGTTGATGAACCTCTGGATCATTTAGATCACTTTTGTAATTATGGTTGGAGATTTTCTGTTCATAAGATAATTTGAAATTCTTTATATCCGTGTCTTGCAGATATATGGTTATAGAATGTCATTGTGGGCAGAGCATCTAGGGCTGATAGATGATCGCTTCAAGGAGCCAGAGTGTCTGGATTGCGTTAAATCTGTCAACGAGATAGCTGAAGAGAATTGGAAGAGGTTTACAGCTGATGAGATAACACCACTGCAAGGCCACCTTATGAGGTATCCTGTCGAGGTAGATGCTCAAGGCAAGGTTCAGCCCTTGCCTGAACATGAGAGCTTTCCGGACGTAGGTGGTAAGATACTAGGAGCTCCTACCAATCTCCCTGATGCGTTAACCACGTAGCCTCTGCCTATTTACATGTAGAAACAAAGAAAATTTTCTTACAAGCGGTGATAGACAGGTGGGGCATTTATGTGCTTATCTGTATACTATATGTATCCTAATTTTGTAACTTTATTTTCTCCTTTGCATGGTTAACAGTTCCAATTTCTGCTGTTGTATGTATGAAGAAGAGAGATTTTTCAGAGGCTGCTAGATAACGTTTTTAAAAACAGTTTTTTGGTTTTTGACTTCATAACCCACCCCCCCCCCCCCCCCCCCCCCCCCCCCCCCCCCCCCTCTTAAAATTGTGTTTGATACGGGTGATTCTAAAATTGGATTTTAAGAAAATAATCCAAAAAATCTGGGTTTTAGCTGAAATATTGGCTTTTAACACAGGAAAATCGTATTTTTCCTTTTGTTTTTTGGAATTTTTTAATTCTTGTTAATATGATATCCTAATGTTTCATTTACAACAGGCAACAAAATTACCACTGGTTTAATGATACCACCACCACCAAAGACAACACGCAACCATACCTATACTATCATCACTACCTTAACAATCACAAAACAATTTTTGGTCACCAAATGCCTTTCTGTTACTGATTTTCAAAATTATAATTAATTTAAAAAAATTTTATTTTTTAAACAGGTATTTCCAGACAACCCCTTTAGATATCTTTTCTGTCATCATGTTTTATAAAATATTCAAAATTTTACCTAAAATTTTGGATTTAAACTTCTGTTATCATGGTGGGGGGTTTTTCTCACTGGAAAATCCAGGAAATTTAGAAAATAATTATTGCTTGTCCCTTGGCATTTATTTTTTTTGCTATTGGAAAGGATGAAGAGGCGGATCGCAAATATTGATCCGCTTCAATCAACAGATCATATGGTTAAGGCATTTTCCACAATTGCACTTCAGGAGAGATTACTGATTGGAAGGATTGAGAGATAACGGGGAAGGATTGAAAAATAGGAGACTTGCAGTAGAGGCACTTGGAGAGTAGACAGCAAGAGGCAGGATTGAGACGAGGGGTCGTTGGCTTGTAGCAGTGACTACTGATGTTATAAGCAAAGACCACATCACCACGAAATTGTCCTCTTAATTAGAAAGTCACCTTCATACGCATATTCAATCGTAGATAACTATTTTGTGGTTCCCCTCCTCTCCATTTTCTACCGGGACCGGGGACCTGATCGTCTGTGTCCGGTCCCGGTACAAACTGTACAGGACCGGACAGGTCTAAAGAAAAAAGTTAAAAAAAAAAATGAATTATGACCAGTTTAGTCCGATTTGAAGTATAAAATTGCTTATTTGAAGATAAAAATCAGTGTACAGAGTTGACATAATGCAAGATGGTGTGAGGCAGTGAACTGCACACTTCCTCTTCGACTCTCTCACGGTCTCACCTGCTTGTACCGGCACCGACGTCGTACAGTGAGTCCCTCTCTCTCTCTCTCTCTCATAGACTCCGTTTAGTAACGCTTTTGTTTTCTTGCTTTTAAAAGCAAAAAACAAAAAAAGTAATTTTCTGCTTTCAAAAGATCTTTTGTTGAAGCAATGCTGTTTGGTAAACTTTTGTTTTGCTGCTAAGAAGCAAAAAAACATTTTTAATAACTACAATAGAATATAAATTGCTTTTATGCTATCATATAAGATTACCGTAAATAGTTGATAGATTTTACTTAAAATATACTTGACGTATATTGTAACAGGTTGAGTAATAATCAAGTTAATTCAAGTTGAATCTGTTTATTGGTGGGTTGGGAAAACCCAAAACCAAACTTGCTAATAATCAGGTTCAACCCACCAACCCCGATTAAAATTTTTTATTTTTTAATTATAAAAAAAATACGCCAATAGAAAATAATGTGAATTAGTGATACAATTTAGGATTAAACGGGCCATTATCGAGTTGAACGGGTCATTATCAGGTTGAATGAGTCATTATCAAGTTAAATGGGCAATTATCGTGTTAAATGGACCATTATTGTGTTAAACGGGTCATTATTGGGTTGAAAGAATCATTATAGGGTTAAGCGGGTCATTATCGGATTAAACAAGTCATTATCGGGTTAAACGAATCATTATCGGGCTAGATTTGAGTTGATCCGAATACGAATGGGTTACTAAATCCCCAACCCGAATCCGACCCAACTATTACATGGATCAACCCGAACCCGTTTATTCGGGTTGGATTGGACATAATGGGTTAATTTTTTTCCGGTCTAGTTTTATGTCGAGAGTTTTATTAGTAAGAAAGTAAATTTATGGTTAAAGTGAGAAACAACATTTATATGCTTCTATGCTTCTTTTAAAAAACAATGAAATTGTTTTTTTGCTTTTTATAAATTGCTTTATGTGTGCATAACCAAATAACCAAATAGCACTTTTGTTTTCGAAAGTAACTTTTTTGCTTTCAAAAGACAAAAAAACACTTCTAAAAAACGTTACCAAACGATACCATAGTCTCGCTCCCTCCCTCCCTCAGTCCCTCTCTCTCTCTACCTCCCTCCCGTGCTTCCCCTCCCTCCCTACCCCTCTCTTCATCTCTCACAGCTTCCTCTCTCTCTCTCTCTCTCTCTGTCTCTCTCGACTCTCCTCTCCTCCCCTCGCTCGCTCCCTTTCTTCCCGGAGACCCTCTCTTCTCTCGATGCAAAGTAGAGAGAAGATTTTTTTTTTTTATTCAAAGTATCTATACTATTAATAAAGAGAAGAGGGGAATATTATTTCTAGATTCTAGCCCCCTTTCTTTTTCCAAAATTTGCCTTTTCCAAACAAAACAATCCTCCACTATTTTAAACTAATTGTTTATCTAAATGGGCCCACGTTTTCTACGTGCAACCCCTTGGTATAATTTAAAGGCATGTCAAGTTGTCAACTTTTCAAGCTTGCTTGCAATGCAAGCTCACGTTAACCTCCAAAGTTGACAGGTAGTTCCTTTTTTTAAATTTGAAGACGGCAGCAATGTACCATGGAAATATCGAGGGCCGTCCCAAGTTCCCAACTCGAACCGCCCGAGTTAAATCCATCAATTTTAAAAAATGGTCCCACACTGAAATATCGGATCGAGAGAATCCGATCTCGATCCAGGCCGGCCGGTACGGACCGATCCGATTAACCATGCTCAGGTTCTTTCAAATCTTAACCACAATCAAAACATTTTTTTTTAGAACATCTATTTTTAAGGAGGTTCTACATGTAAAATATTTTTTTTTTCAAAAAGGTAGAATAAATGTTTGATTGCAAGAACTTGACGTTTGTTTAAGACTCAAACCGATAATAAGGATGAATTTTATATATTTAATATATTACTTAACACATGCCGCGTTTGGCTTATCAACGTACGTCCTTGTGTGTGTTTGCTCCTCAGATTCCTCCTAGAACTTTCATATAATGAGAAGATCAATCTGAACATTTGAAATGGTTCTAAGAATATTCTTTGCATCGAACGCAATCCCACTGATCTGCTGGCTTTCAATAATCGCTCCATCTGTATCTGCATCCAAGTTATATATCATCCATTGTGCCATTCCGGTCCCTCTAATAATGTCTTAGCCTCAGTAACCAATGTGTATCCCGCTAGCTCCTTTGAAAATCCTATCGCTGTCGCCGCAAATAACACCAACAATTAACACCAAAACCGCCATTAAATAACACCAACAATGACACCGAAGCCGCCATTGTTATCTATGCTGATCTCTTTATGCACCTTTAAGTTGGTCTCTTCCGTTTGATGATAATTTATTCAATCTTATCCTTTTACTCAAATTTTCTTTTTCTTTTTGGTCGGATAGAAGTAGACTGCCATTGTAGAAATGAGTGGAAACACTAGATGCGTTTGCATCTCTCAAGAATAGGACGCAACCACGAAGTCTGGAGGAAACCTACCAGCATCAAATTCAGTCCTTCAGAGCAAGTAAATCTTGCCTATAAATGCACCCGTAATCACGCACAACAAAAACACACTCAGAAGAAAGAGAGCAATCTCCGCAGCTTTCAATGGCCGAAAAGTCTGGTAAAACTGTGGTGATATTCCCAGTCATGGCGCAAGGCCATATCATCCCTTTCTTAGCACTTGCCAGAAAGATGGAGGAAAGGTATGGATACCATATAGTCTTCGTCAACACTCCTCTCAATATCCAAAACCTACGATCTTCACTTTCCACAGACACCTCCATAAGACTGGCCGTGCTTCCATTCTGCAGCGCCGATCACAATCTCCCACCAAACACAGAGAACAGTCACATGCTGCCAGTCGAGCTGATCCCCCGCCTCTTCAAGGCCTCTCGGTCACTTCAAACCCCATTTGAGCACCTTCTATCAGAGATCACAGAACGAGAAGGCCAGCCTCCCCTCTGCATAATATCCGACGTGTTCTTGGCTTGGACGATCGACGTCGCAAACAAGCTTGGTATATTCCACTCAGTTTTCGTTTCTGGGGGGGCTAATGGCATGGCGACCTTTTTCTCGCTGGCACTGAACCTCTCAAAATGCCAACTGGGTGACGACGATTTCTCACTGCCGGACTTCCCCGAATCACCTCGGATACACAGTTCCCAAGTTCCGGATGGATTCAAAAACACAGAGATCTTGACTTTCTGCGAGCAACAGCTATCTCGCTGTTTGTGCTCCGACGCCCTTCTGTTGAATTCAATACAAGGGTTGGAGAATTCAGGATTGAGCTATTTCATGAGGAAAACAGGCGGTCGTCCAGTGTGGCCGATTGGACCAATCTGCACTCTCCCAAAGAACAGTGAACACAGAGGAAAGGACCAGATAACAGTAATCACTCCAAGGAATTATAGTTGTGCCGAATGGCTCCAACTCCACCCTCCAGCTTCAGTTCTATATGTATCATTTGGTTCTCAAGGCATCATCTCTGCTTCACAGATGAAGGAATTAGCACTGGGTTTGGAAGCGAGCGGCAAGCCATTCATTTGGGTAATTAGACCACCACAAGGATTTGCTGTAACGGAGGAGTTTAGTGCGGATTGGTTACCCAGCAGGTTTGAAGAGCGAATTCGAAAGGAAAATCAAGGATTCCTGGTCTACAGATGGGCACCACAATTGGAGATCCTATCGCACAGATCCACTGGTGCATTTCTAAGCCACTGTGGCTGGAGCTCGGTGTTAGAGAGCGTAATCAACGCCGTACCGATTATTGGTTGGCCGTTGTTTTCAGATCAGTTCTCCAACTCCCAGATGTTGGAGAAGGAATGGGGCGTATGCATCGAGGTTGCAAGAGGGCCGACCTCCGAAATCAAGCACGACCATATTGCTGAAGTGATCAAGACGGTCATGAGTGGAACAGAGAAAAGAGAGGAAATGATTAAAAAAGCTTGCCAGGTTCGAGCGACGATGAATGATGCAGTTGCAGAGGGTGAAGGTCTCAAGGGCTCTTCACTTAGATCTTTGGATGATTTCATCAGCACAGCAGTCTCATGGAGGAGTTCTCATACCAGAACCCCACATTAGGACGTAGAATTTGATTTTCTATATAGAAGATGATGCATCAAGCCAATTGCAGGATCGAGTCAAAATGAGTCAGCTGGATTCATCAACAATCAAACACGACCAAATTATGCGGGTAGCTTAACGAAGTAGCAGTTTTTTAATTAAATTTTAGTATTTCTTGCGTGTTTTCGGCATCATGATATGGCCACCTGTTCAATGTTTGGACTTAGGAATAATAAGCTAATCAATCGCCTAGAAAGCCAAATTCTAATTCGGTAGCATCAAATATTTCGATTGGTTACGGTGTAGAAACGGAGACCGAATCCTGTTAGAAATTATGAGGCAATCAATTAATGAACAAGTAAAGAAACTCCTCACTCAATGACTTGGTGCTCCAGATTTTGTTCCGGTTGTTGCTTCTTCCTCATCAGCCTCCGTTTTCTCCTTGTTCCCCTCATCGCTCGTCTCTTTGTGGCACCTGCATTGGTCTTGGTCTTTTGAGTTTTTGTCGGAAGGAATGGACACTGGCACAGACGAATTTGAAGATTCAGAGGGGGATGGCGATGGGGGGTTAGCACCGGCGTCCTCTGGTTGGACAGCTGGTTCAGTTAACCCCCCTTCTTCGTTTTTGGTTTTAATCTGGGTGTTCTTGTATATTCATCTTTGGACCTGCCGGTAATGTTTTACAGTGTTCTCAGGTTTTTGTTTGTGTGTTATGGTTGGATTTTGTTCCTTTTTGTGGATGGAGATTCTTGGTGTAGAGTTCCCTGCGCAACCACTATCTCCTACGTCTCCTTCCATGGATGAGATCCAGTTCGCCAGTACCTCATCCACCTTTTCCACATCGTCGTTGACGATGTTTTCCTCCCGTATGACGGGATTTGATCTTTTAATCCGCTTAGGTGCGGACCCTCCGTCGGTACTTACCGCTGATTCTTGGCAGGTTTTAGTGGCTCTTGCCACAGTTCCGACACCTTTTTCCCGAGACGTAGTCGATTTGGTTGATGTAGTGCCTCTGTTCTTTAGATTCTTCAAGTCTCTATGCTCTGAATGTATTTTCCGGCAGGCTGTTTGTTGTCATGTTCTTTTGCTTATGTTAATGAAGTTATGTAGGGTTGGCCTTTCATAAAAAAAAAAAATGACTTGGTGCTTCACCTGACGAAACAACCTAGGTGACAACCTAGTATTCACCTCCCAAGGTGAGTACTAAGTTGGTGCTCATTAATTTGGAATTGACATGTTCTTTATGTATTTGGTGCTCATTAATTTGGAATACCCAACTCAAGCTAGCATATTTTTCCCCAAGGTGACATTTTTTCCAGGTAGCCACAGCATGCAAAAAAAGATAGGTACAATTGTGTACAAAGAGAAGATGTTAGATTTGTAGACTTGTAATAATCACTCTTTCTTTCCTTCAACTAAATATGCTTAATACCCATTTTACAAAAAAGCTATTTAACCCTTTCCTGCCCAATAACAAATTATCCAACAAAAAAATTCACCATTTTGCATGCATTTTTATTCCCCTTCTGATTAACCTAGAGAGTGGAGTCATCTCAACATCATGTATCCAACTTCCATGCTGAACTGACTAACCCAACCAAGAAGATAAAGGTGATTTCTTTCATCTTCGATTATTTTTCTGACAAATCTGCAACGTAAGCGGCTCAACTGATCAAATTACGTACTTGTCATAATTTAGAAGTCATAGGGCAGACAACAGATACGAGTGGATTGCTACTCTTTCATTTTATGACGAGATCAATCTGAACATTTGACATGGTTCTAAAGAATATTCTTTGCATCGAACGCAATCCCACTAATCTGCTAAGGGCCTTCCTCTTCGTCATTGTGGATGAGTGGCGCTCAATAATCGCTCCATCTGTATTTGTATCCGAGTTATCTATTATCCATTGTGCCATTCTAGTCCCTTCTAATAATATCTTAGCCTCAGCAACCAAGCCGTGTGCGTATCCCGCAGAGTTTGCTGGTGCTCCTTGGAAGATCCTTCACGGCAAATGAGACCCAACACCCGCTGCCATTGTCATAGTTTTGGCTGCAAATGAGACCAACCTTTCACTTGTTCCTTTCCGTTTGATGACAATTTGTTCAATCTTGTCCTTTTGTTCACATTTCTTCTTTTTCTTTTTGATTGGATAGAAGTAGACTGACATTGTAAAAATGACTGGCAATAATAGAGGCGTTTGCATCTCACAGGAATAGGACGCAACCACGGAGTCTGGAGGAAACTTACCCGCATCAAATTCAGTCCTTCAGAGCAAGTAAATCTTGCCTATAAATGCACTCGTAATCACACACAACAAAAACACACTCAGAAGAAAGAGAGCAATCTCCGCAGCTATCAATGGCCGAAAAGTCTGGTAAAACTGTGGTGATATTCCCAGTCATGGCAGAAGGCCATCTCATCCCTTTCTTAGCACTTGCCAGAAAGATGGAGGAAAGGTATGGGTACGATATAGTCTTCGTCAACACTCCTCTCAATATCCAAAAGCTACAATCTTCACTTTCCACAGACACCTCCATAAGACTGGCCGAGCTTCCATTCTGCAGCGCCGATCACAATCTCCCACCAAACACAGAGAACAGTCACATGCTGCCAGGCGAGCTGATCCCCCGCCTCCTCAAGGCCTCTCAGTCACTTCAAACCCCATTAGAGCACCTTCTATCAGAGATCACAGAACGAGATGGCCAGCCTCCCCTCTGCATAATCTCCGACATGTTCATGGGTTGGACGGTCGACGTTGCAAACAAGCTTGGTATATTCCACTCGGTTTTCATTTCTGGGGGGTCTTACGGCATGGCGACCTTTTTCTCGCTATCACTAAACCTCTCAAAATTCCAACTGGGTGACGATGAATTCTCACTGCCGGACTTCCCCGAAGCACCCCGGATGCACAGTTCCCAAGTTCCGGATGAATTCAAAAACGGCACAGAGAACTGGGGTTTCTGTGAGCAACAGCTATCTCGCTGTTTGTGCTCCGACGCCCTTCTGTTGAATACAATAGAAGGGTTGGAGAATTCAGGATTGAGCTATTTCATTAGGAAAACAGGCGGTCGTCCAGTTTGGCCGATTGGACCCATCTGCACTCTCCCAAAGGACAGTGAATACAGAGGAAAGGACCAGATAACAGTAATCACTCCAATGAATTACAGTTACTCCGAATGGCTCCAACTCCACCCTCCAGCTTCAGTTCTATATGTATCATTTGGTTCTCAAGGCATCATCTCTGCTTCACAGATGAAGGAATTAGCACTGGGTTTAGAAGCGAGCGGCAAGCCATTCATTTGGGTAATTAGACCACCAAAAGAATTTGCTGTAATGGAGGAATTCAGTGCGGATTGGTTACCCAGCAGGTTTGAAGAGCGAATCAGAAAGGGAAATCAAGGATTCCTCATCTACAGATGGGCACCACAATTGGAGATCCTATCACACAGGTCGACTGGTGCGTTTCTAAGCCACTGTGGCTGGAGCTCGGTGTTAGAGAGCTTGATCAACGCTGTACCAATCATTGGTTGGCCATTGGCTGGAGAGCAGTTTTCCAACTCCCAGATGTTGGAGAAGGAACGGGGTGTATGCATCGAGGTTGCAAGAGGGCCGACGTCTGAAATCAAGCACGACCACATTGCTGAAGTGATCAAGATGGTGATGAGCGGAACAGAGAAAAGAGAGGATATGATGAAAAAAGCTTGTCGAATTCAAGCGATGATGAACGATGCAGTTGCAGAGGGTGAAGGTTTCAAGGGCTCTTCACTTGGATCTTTGGATGACTTCATCAGCACAGCAGTCTCATGGAGGAGTTCTCATACCAAAAGCCCATATTAGGACGTAGAATTTGATTTTCTATCTAGCAATTGATAAGTCAGCTGGACTCATCAACAATCAAAGACGACCAAATTATGCGGGTAGCTTAACAAAGTAGCAGTTTATTAAATTTTAGTATTTCTTACGTGTTTTCAGCATCATGATATATGGTCACCTGTTAAAGGTTTGGACTTAGGAATAATAAGCTATTCAATAGCCTAGGAAGCCAATTTTTAATTCGACAGCATCAAATATTTCGATTGGTCACAGTGTAGAACCTGAGACCGTATCCTTTGTTAGAAATTATGAGGCAATCAATTAATGAACAAGGAAAGAAACTCCTCACTTAATGATTGTTAGAAATTATGAGGCAATCAATTAATGAACAAGTAAAGGAACTCCTCACTCAATGACTTGGGTGTTCATGAAACAACCTAGGTGACAACGTAGCAGTCACCTCCCAAGGTGAATACCAAGTTGGCGCCCATTAATTTGGAATTGAAATGTTCATTATGTATTTGGTGCTCATTAATTTGGAATACCCGACTCAAGGTGACATACTTTTCCCCAAGGTGACAATTTTTTTTTCCAGGTAGCCATATCATGCAAAAACAGAAAGGTCCAATGGTGTACAAAGAGAAGATGTTAGATTTGTAGACTTGTCATAATCCCTCTTTTTTTCCTTCCAACTAAATATGCTTATTACCCATTTTACAAAAATGCTATTTAACCCTTTCCTGTCCAATAACAAACTATCCAACAAAAAAATTCACCGTTTTGCATGCATTTTTATTCCCCTTCTGATTAGCCTAGAAAGTGGAGTCATCTCAACATCAAGCATCCAACTTCCATGCTGAACTGATTAACCCAACCAAGAAGAGGGGTGACATCTTTCATCTTCGATTATGTTTCAGACAAATCTACAACATAAGCGGCCTCAACTGATCAAATTACGTACTTGTCATAATTTAGAAGTCATAGAGCAGACAACAGATACGAGTGGATTGCTACTCTTTCACTTTTGATCCTTCTGATCTTAACAGCACCGGTTTCATGGGTAAAGGAGTTCCTTTTCCGCCTATTTTATTTTCCTCAAATCATTGTATTTTACATACATCAGACTTGCAATATGAATATAAAGAAGCTCTATGAGACATCCTCGATCATAAGGATTGATTGCAAAGTCAGTCCACTCA
Source organism: Buxus sempervirens (assembly GCA_947561395.2). Classification (NCBI taxonomy): domain Eukaryota; kingdom Viridiplantae; phylum Streptophyta; class Magnoliopsida; order Buxales; family Buxaceae; genus Buxus; species Buxus sempervirens. Next base: position 41,442,763 of record OX387190.1, read on the forward strand.
CAAAATTAACACCCAACACTGAAGCATATAGAAGCAAAAGTTAACAAAATATCAGCTTAAACATAACCCAAAGTTTCTAAATACCCTAGGGAAATGATAAGGGTAAATTTCAATCATAATTTGGCCCCACTTCTTTTGATCCCTCTCTTCCCTTGGGGCCAATTCCATAATCTTAATGTCCACTTAGAATCACATAATACCAAATAACAATTTCAGTACTTAAAAAAGTAATCAAGGCACCCATGAATCAAAACAACAAATGGTAGCTATCAAAACAAAAGATTGCTTTCAAGGGGACACTAATTTATTTTATTCTCTTTCTTTTGATGTTTAATTACAAGTGGAGGATGCTTTTAGGGTACTGTTCTAATCCTGTGTTATATAACACAGGATTAGAATTGGTTGGCTTAAGTGGAGGGATGCTTTTAGGGTACTGTGGGATAAGCGTGTTACTCTTAAATTAATGCGTAAGTTTTATAAGACAGCAATTAAACCATCTATATTATATGATACAAAATGTTGGGCAGCAGAAAAACATGTCAAAAGATGAGTGCTACCGAAATAAGGACGCTAAGATGGACATGTAACAAAATAAATAAAACATAAAATCCTTTAATACTCCAATCAGACTCATTATCTCTTTTAGCTTCTCTTGACTTCAATCAACCTTAACATTGACACATCTTCAGGAATCATCGAAATCTGCCTTTCTTTTCTCTATATTTATCATCTTATCCAAATAGTTGAAAGGAAATATAAATAGTTTATTTTATTCTTTTTCTGTTGAAATTAATTTTGCTTCCCAAATCCAAGGTTCTAGACACAACCTAAACAGTGCAGACCAACAAGTTTTATAAGTTGAAGCACAAAATTCAAAAATTTCACACAGCAAACATGAGATCAGGATTCATACATATCAAACACAAAAGAAAATTTCATCTGATGATCACCCCTAGTGGCAGAACCACGTTATAGCTGGGGGGTTGGGGTGGGCAATTGCCCCCCTAACTTTTATTTTTTAATTAAAGATAAAGATATATATATTTTTTTATATGTTTTGGTTAAAAATTTATGTTTTGCCCCCTCTAAAATTTCTGGTTTGCTCCCTCCAACTCATTGAAATTTCTATATTTCATGAGAACCCCCTCTAAAATTTCTATATTTCATGAGAAGTGTTAATTGAAATTTTTTTTTGCCCCCTCAGATTTGGAGTCCTGATTCCGCCACTGATCACCCCCTCCAAAACATTACAAATAGAAGATAATTAAACATGAACCAATATTGTTTTTCACATTTCCATTTTCATATAAAATTATGAAAAAGTGATGATTATATGAAAAAGCTCCAACAGAAAATTGGAGCCTCCAAACATGCTTCTTGAAACAAATAATAATCCAAAGTAACTACAGAAAAATCCGATACAGATTTATTTATCGTGTTTCGCATTAAAAAAAACATTCAAAGAATATTTACATGACAACTAAATAGAAGCCAAAACATCAGGGCAGGATGTACATGCAATGTTGGACGTCCGTTCCAGCTTATAGCATAGGGAAAACATCATCGTTATCATCATCTCTGTCCAGGTATTTGAATCTAAAATCACCTATTGGACCTCTATAAGTGAAACTCGGGCTCACGTAGCACTTCATATCATGGAACAGGTTAAGATTATCGACCAGCTTATGAAAAACATTGCATCCACAACACTACAAAACAGGAAAAAAAAAATTAAAAAGAAATCTCAAAACCGCGGGCAACCGCAGAAAGAAGGAGATAAACAACTACTGCCTCTGAGGTCGATTCATCAAACGAATTGTTACCTGAACAAAGACGGTACCATCGGTATAAGCATGAGGATTGATCGCACGTGTGGTTCTTTGCCCGCAGACGTTACAAGTGAAGGCGACACGCATCCTCCGACGAGGAGATTTGGTGAAGAGAGACCATGGGAAGGTGGAGATCCTCTCCATGCCAGACCCAGTATTGTCTCCGGCAGGAACAGAGGGTCCTTCCATCCCGGAACCCGTGGTCCAACCCCTACCAGCCGCCGCACTTAGAACCAAACCCATCGCGGCATCCTACCGTGCCAAAACATTAGAAAACAAAGTCCAAACCCTAAGTTTACCAAAGAAGGATCGATCCAACGAAAACTAAGCTAGATCATACCTTTGAGAGAGGGGAAATGGAAACGCAATTGTTCAGAATCGGAACGATGTTTGTGCTGCTCGGATCCGACTTTAGATCGTATTCGTCCCCGTTGTCTGAATCGAAATAATAAATTTGGTAAGAAAAATCCATCGGACATAGAATAACATAACAGGAAAGCAGGAAGGGAGATCGCACTATTAGATGCGATTGGAAATCGGAGAAGCCTTGTCGAGAAATTCCTCTTCGGAGAGAACACCGACAGCGGAGAAGACGAAGATACGATCGTGGCAGAGACGTTTAGGGTTTCCATGGTGACAGAGAGAAATGACAGAAAATTGGTTTTTCTCTAATCGCTTTTTCTTCGGAGAAGATTGCTTTAGAGCCGTGAGTTCGGTGGATTCTGGGCGTTTTGACGTCGCTGGATTATTCACAGTGAAGAGGAAGAGGAAGAAAAATGTCGTCTGTTACCATTGGTTGGAATTCGCGATGGATGTGGTCGGTCCGGTGATGCCTCGTTTCTGGATTGCTCGACTGGCGATCGTTATTAGATATATTGAGATTTAAGAATCACGAGAATCTGACGGCTCAGATGATAATCAGAGATCACAAGGTCCGGACGCCAAGGATAGGTTCTTTGGATCTCAATCATCGGTGAATGGTGATGATTTCATGGCCCACTAAATCACGCATACTGTGATTCGTCGATTCAATGTAAAAGGGTTTTTAGTGGAATGGAAACATGAATGGAAACTTCTACTTAAGATGGGTAAGAGAGTAAAATACAAATATACCTAGACCACATAATACATTATCATAATATCAAAATGCATTTTGAAAATAAAATTGTTATTAATTTTTTGGGATTTTTACAGCAACACCCCCCGAGGTTTGACAAATGGGCACGCGGTACCCCTGTGGTTCCAAAGTGAGCACTTACCGCCCCCGAGGTTTGGAAAAGCGTCTGTTACACCCCCTGCCGTTACTTTTCCCACAGACGCCGTTGGACACTTTTCTAAAATGGCGGAAATGCCCTTGTTTAAAACGATCTTCTTCTTCTCTTCGTTCCCCTTTCCCTTCAACAGAACCCCTCTCTTCAACAAAACCCAAACCGCCTTCTCTTCTCTTCGTTCTTGCCCTAATTGCCAAGATGCCCTAATCGCTTCACGAACCCACCCTCCTTCCTCCTTGTTTCGACGAACCCACCCTTCTTCCTCCTCCTCTACAAACTTTCTGTCTGCGTGGAGACGTATCGGCGAGTGGAGATCTACCGACGAGGGGAGACCAAACCAACGCAACTACCAATTGCTGGTAAGCTTTTTCTCCTTCTTCTATTTCGTTCCAAATACGAGTTGCTTTGATAGGGTTTCCGTTAATTAATTTATGCTGTTCGTTGGGTTCATTGTAACCAAGCCGATTAACTGTTTTATAAATCTAATTTGGGAATTTATGCTGTTCGTTGGGTATTCATTGTGGCGCATTGTGCTGTTCGTTGGGTTCATTGTGGGCAATCAGATTTGAGAAGACCAATTAATAGCAGAAATCCTTGCAGCATTGTCACTTCTTATTTCACTTATCACTGTTAAATTGTTAATATCCTGGAGATAATACTAATCATAGAGTCAATTCTTGGTGTTTTGCTTCATAGAAGCTTTGTATGTATCGTTTCAGGTTGCAACAGTTCTTCGTGTGTGTTATGTTTGAACACAATCCGCAAATGGTGGTGAGAATGTGCTCAAATCTATCTCTCTAACTTTTAGAGGATGGATCCAGCAGTTGGAAATATCTTTAGACATTTCTTCAACTTTGCTTGAATTGTATGTACTTTGGCTGAAAAATCGAGGGAAATAAGGAAGAAAACTTCCTATCTTTGTGTCATCATAATTTCATTTGCTTCAGAAACTTTAGTCTTCATCATGGTGTCTTGTAGGTGATTTACTCAAGGTTTTGGATGTTTCCTGTTTTGTTGATGTCCTGCCAACTACATATGGCAAATTACAACCTCCTCTAGGGAAACATCGTTTGAAGGTAACCATTATTATAATTTCTTAAGTGGCTCTTTATTTATGATAATGTGTATAATTTTTTGTTCATTTTTAGGGCTTTTAGTATCCTCATCTGCAATTCTTAACCTGCAATTTAACCTGAATGGTTTCAGGTTTCTAAGTCAATGACCTGGTTTCTTGTATTAGTAATTAGACTTTATTTTCTTCTCTAAATGGGGTTTTTTTTATTGTTCCTCACCCACATAAAACCATCTTTATCTTTTGGCATACAAAGTTGTAGTTGCAAAGGCCTTTTAATATCTGAAAAATAGTTTTATCTGGATTCCTTTCCTCGATTCAATTATGTAGCAGAATGAAAAGGAATACCTGATTATTAAGACTTTGTCAATTAAAAGTCACTGAAACCAAATCATGAAAGTGAATAGTTCTTTCGATGATATATTGATATAAGACTATTTTATGGTTACAATGCCTGTAATTGGTTGTATTGCTTTGCATATATTTATTTCTGCAGCTATATGTGAGCTTAAGCATTAGTTGTATTGCTTTTCATATGTACGTTAATTTGTCAGTTTGCAAAAATCATTTAGGTACAGCATAGAAGATGTATACAATTGCAGTTCATCACGTAAGGGGGGTCGAGTACATTGATTCCGTGGATGAGGATCGTTATAGTTTCATTGATTTATCAAACGATGTAGCGAAACTAGTTTGTGTTCGTCCAGGAAATGCCATAACCATTAAATACCGAATACCTAGAACCCGGAATCTTAGTGTTGTTGATGGTGATGCCACTCTCATGCACATGTTTTCACTATATAGAGGATTGAAGGAAATATACGTAGAAGTAAGTGAAGAAGAGATAGTCTTGCTGTCACAAATGCGAAGTGATAATGCAACATCCTCGGGATTCACTTGCACTAGATCATCTAGATCTAGGGATGAGCAAGGAGGAGGTGCAGAAGCAGCAGGAGCAACAGAATCAACTGAAGAAGATGAGGATTGGATAAATGAAGACATTTTAATCAGTGATAATGAAGAAGGAGAAGAAGAAGAAAGTGAAGAAGATGAGGTGGTTGGGTCACCCGAGGCTGATGTAGTTGAGGATAGTGAAGAAGGAGGAGGTGATCAGCTATCAAATTGTGAGTCTAATCCTGATTACCGAAGCCCATGGGATTCTGATGAGGACAGTGGAAGTGATGGTATTGAATTTGATGCCGAACATGGAATGGATGACCCCAAATTTGAAAGAGGTATGCAATTTAGTAACATCCATGAATTTAGACAAGCATTGGCAGAATTTGCAATCAAGGAGGGTTTTAATTTGAAAAGGATTAAAAATGAAAAGAAAAGGGTTACAGTTGGGTGTGCAGTTGAGGGTTGCACATGGAGATTGCATGCATCCACGAAACCCGATGGGACCACGTACATGATCAAGACTTTTCAGCCAGAACACACTTGCACACGTGTCCACAATAATGTTGAAGCTAACTCTAGATGGATATCAAAAAAGATTATCCCACAAGTGCGTGCAAATCCGAAGGTTCAAATTTCAACAATTAGAGAGATGGTCCAAAGTAAGTTTGGTATTGAGCCTAGTGATATGCAGTTGAGGAGAGCAAGGAGGAAAGCCATTGAGGTAGTAGAAGGAAGTCATGGACTATCGTATGGGCTTCTATGGAGATATGCTGAGATCATTAGAGCTACCAACCCTGGGAGTTTGGTAAAGATTGAGTCAGAGAGGCTCGATATATCTTCAGCTTCCATGTTCAAGAGGATATTTATTAGCTTTGCAGCGATGAGGTTAGGATTACTTCATGGGTGTCGACCCTTCATTGGATTAGACGGTTGTCATTTGAAGGGTCCATATGGAGGTGTGTTATTATCTGCAGTTGCGTTGGATGGCAACGGAGGTTTGTTTCCTGTTGCATATGCAGTGGCGGAAGTAGAAACATATGATAGTTGGTCCTTTTTCCTGCAGAACCTCTATGTTGTCCTTGGTGTAGTGGATCGACCATGGACACTTATTACTGACAGACAAAAGGTAACTACTACTTTGTACATTGCTTATAGCTAAAATTTTACCATGTATGCAACATTAATTTATTGTTTGCATGTAGGGTATAATCAAGGCAATTGGAGAAGTGCTACCCCATGTTAATCAACGTTACTGTGCGAGACATATGTACAGTAACTTCAAGACAGTTCATAAAGGGCTATTGTTGAAGAATTTGTTTTGGGCAGCAGTCAGAGCATACAACGTGTATGATTTTAATGATGCAATGGAGCGGATGAAGAATGCATCACTTGCTGCATATAATTGGCTGAAGGAGATCCCCGTGGAGACTTGGTCACGACATGCATTTGATAAGCGTGTGAGAAATGATCACGTAACAAACAATTTGTCAGAGTCTTTTAATCAATGGCTTGGAGATCTAAGGGAGAAGCCTATTTTAGCTTTATTGGATGGTATAAGGACAAGGTGGATGGTGAAGCTTCAGAAAAGGCATCAAACTGCATCTACGTGGACTACATTAGTAACTCCAAGAGTTTGTGCAACATTGGAAGCAAGGAAAAAGGCAGCTAGGAGTTGTAGTATATTATTTGCTAGTGGGGACGAATATGAGGTTGTCGACAGCACTGGCAGATACACTGTAAAGATCGGTGGAAGAACATGTGCATGCCTAGTGTGGGATTTGTCTGGGATACCGTGTAAGCATGCAATTCAATGCATGATACATCGAAGGGATAATCCAGAAGATCATTGTGATCCTTGCTACACGGTTGCCGCATACTTGAGGGCATATGGCGAATTTATTCATCCTATTCCTGATGAAAGGATGTGGCCCACAGTTGATACAGACCCTTTAATGCCACCAAGACTTCGTCGTCTAACTGGAAGACCTAGGAAAAATAGAAGGAAAGAGATAGATGAACCAAGGGATGGAAGCCAAATTCGAAGATCAAGTACCCTACGTTGTTGCATATGTGGTGGTTTTGGCCATAATAGAAGGACTTGCCAGCATGGCCCCACAAAAGCTAAAAGCAAAGCTTCTACTTCTGGGAATACACAAAGGATAGATAATTGATTGGCTGGTAAGAAAAACCTCATTGCTTTGTATGATATTTTTTGACTTATGAGCTGCTTTTGTTTAACTTTTTCCTTGTCTCCTACCTTCTTTCCTTTCACCTTTATTGTTTCAACCTAGAAGAAGGCTTGGGCGTTGGAGTGAATTGAAGAAAAAGAAGGCTTGTTGACCTGAAGAGAACCCAAGGTTTTAGCGGAAAAGGTCGGTAGATCACACTATTGTATTTTGTCTAATACCTTCTTTCCTTTCACCTTTATATTTTTGGAAAAGGAGATCAATTATATATGCCACATAATTTATAGAACCATCAACTTAGAGAATGGATTCAGGTACCTCCTACCACCAACCCACTCCTCCCACACACTTTCAAGATAGTAGTACTTTCAGTACAGAAAACAAACCTTGAATGGTATATATGCAAGCCCCTGGATACGTTCATTTTGCTCTTGAGAGCTGAAAACCTTGCCAAAACTGTCAACAATGATTTTAAATGTGCTTTCGGATGTCAAATATGGCAACTTCTGCTCATCTGGATAGTCTTTAATAGTCTCTTCCAATTCTTCATAGCTATTCCCTTCATAGTTATTCCATTCTATTTCAACTAAAGAATGTGATAAGTTGTATCTGCATCCATGGTGACCATTTTGAATAGAAAAAGTTGTAACCGGAAATATTTGTGATTGTATTTCCTGATGCTATTCTAGGTTAACTACCAAGAGAACAATGTACATGCATAATATTCAAATTTGCATGATTTGAATGGAAAAATCAAGGTAAACCTTTGTTTATGTGAAGAGCATTATTTTGTGATCGTTTCATTGCATTTATATGATATTCTGGGAATCAATAGAAGGATGTACAATTGTTTGCTCACTGTCTCTCTGCTAATGAGAACTGAATCCCGAAATTGTTTTGTAGCCTTAAATGAATTTTGTACACAAAGTCTGAAGGTGCTCCCGAAATTGTTTGAGCTTGTATACTTAGTAGTTGACGTTTGATATCAAGTTTGTGTGAAATCAATTTAAACTTTTGTATTCTAATCACCTGTATTTTTGTGTATATGTGCAGAGTTTAATGTTTTTTTTGCATGTTTACAGGGCTGAAGCCACGGGTGAATATGAAGTTGTGGTCTTCTTTCATGTTTGAAACAATGTGGTGTGAATCTTTTTTTGTGTGTATTAAAATACTCTTTTGCTTCTTCTAATTAAGTATGACTTGGAGTAGCAGGTTTGTTCTGTATTAAGGATGTGGTGTGAATGCATGTATTCAATGGCTTGTATTAAGGATGTGGTGTGAATGCATGGTTTGTTTTGTGTTCGAATCAGTGGCAAGCAAGTCGAACAGAGTTGGCTTAATGTAACGAATGTGTTTCGAATGGATGATGATTAAAGTGATACCTGCAGAAATAATTTCAAATACCCGATCAATAATTGCATCTGCGTTTAAACTAAGAGCAAATCTCCAGTTTTAAAAAAAGAGAAAAAGCTTCATAAAAGTCTCTCTAAATCATCAGAGTTTATTCTCTTACAATAACAAAAAATAAAAGCTTATTTCCATGGGCAACAGTATAAAAGTTAATTAATTGGAGGAAGCTGCTAGTGTCTACAAGAGAAGTAGAATCAGAGAGTTTTATGTGGTGGGTAATGCGTTATGGAAAATAACTTTTAGTGGGAACCATTAACTGTATATCCACCATCAACACAGATAACTTGGCCATTTATGTGATGGTCGTCCAGTTGGATTGCCATGTAACTGATATGACCATTCCAAATTGGCTAAACTTGGTTCACTGGTAATTGTGGAAATGCAAAGAGAAATTAGAATCGGCGTTTCACAGACCCTTCGGCGTTTTACAGACCCTTCATTATAGGTGATCGTATCACTTCCTTAATTATCCCTTCATTTTAGAATGAGAAATCGGACGCAACATAAACAAGGTCTCATGTTTGACGCACAAGTAATTAAAAAACCTGCTCATGTGGTTCATAAAAGTAACAATTAAATAACATAACTTTCATTCAACATCAGTCCCAAAAGGAGAAGGAAAGAAACTTCAAATCCACAAACTAAGAACAACAACTATTTAAAAGTAACAATTAAATAACATAGCTTTCATTCATCGTTTATGTTAATTTCTTCTAACCCGTGTATCAATTCTCGATATAGGTCGCTCATCCTTCTTGCATGATCACGTTCTTCTAAAATTAATTCTCGTTCTATTTTCCAAACATGATGTAATTTTTTACTTGAATTCTTTTCAATTGAGCTAGATTCATTTCTCTCCTTCCCAGATGTACTACCACAGCATGCCTTACTTTGTTGGTCTCCACCTTCGATGCTAGCAACATTGTCTAACCAACAAAAAAATTTGCAATTACGATCATCCTGAAAAAATCGAATAAAAGATATAATGAACAAATCGCAACCAAATAATAATAATTGAAATTTAAAAGTGGCAATAAAACAGTTCTTGCCTGAAATGGACAAGTATAAAAGGCACGGCCCTTGTTTTTTTCTGTCTTCGCCGTCAATAGACGACACGGTGCTTTTCCACATCGACAGATCAAGAGCTGATCACACCAAATAAAGAACCCACACCCCTTCTCTCCCGTATGCTACATCCGAACAAATATATATCACAACAAATATATATACTTCATTCCTTTATGAAAACACATAAGAACTAAACTTACAGAGTCTGGACAAGTTAGGAATTGACGTCCTGGATTGAGAGATGTATTTGATGTTAGCACCTTAAGCTTGCCCTTGCCACAAGGGCATGTAGGAACATTGCTATTAATTGTATGATCTTTCGTGGCCATTTCTGTAACAAATGACATCAAAGTAAGGAAATATAATTTCATCTGCAATTATAGATAATTGCAAGCATTAGAGTCATTACTATACACTTCTATTTGGCGAAGTGCTTGTCCATGTCTACTTCAAACTTATACACTTTCGGCACCAAACACATTTTTCCTACGGTAAAAATGAAGGCTGCATCTAAAAAATTTCTCAAATAGAATATAAAAAAAAACTTGCAAAGATTCAATGGGCATAAATATATGTATGATGAGAAGATATATTAAAGATAAGAAGGCAAAAAGATATAAGACCATAATGGGCACATAAGAGATGGAAGCCTACAAGCCTAAGAAATACAAAGGGAACTAACAGGAAACCAAAGAACTGAAAAATCATGCATACAAACTAGATCTGTGACTACAAGCCGAGAGATCCAAACCACAAACCAAGACAAACCAAAATCAACACTAACGCCCTCAGAGAAAATCCATGACTGAAGCTAAATCTTGTGATCCTCAACAGATGAGGTACAAATAAAATTTTCCTTTAAGCAGATCCACACCGATATGAAGGCAATAATGACATCCAAAATCCTCATTTTCTGCACTTGTTTTCCCTCAAACAATTATAGATACTTCATTTCTATTTTGGAACGAAATAGAAGAAGGAGAAAAAGCTTACCAGCAATTGGTAGTTGCGTTGGTTTGGTCTCCCCTCGTCGGTAGATCTCCACTCGCCGGTACGTCTCCACGCAGAAAGAAAGTTTGTAGAGGAGGAGGAAGAAGGGTGGGTTCGTCGAAACAAGGAGGAAGGAGGGTGGGTTCGTGAAGCGATTAGGGCATCTTGGCGATTAGGGCAAGAACGAAGAGAAGAGAAGGCGGTTTGGGTTTTGTTGAAGAGAGGGGTTCTGTTGAAGGGAAAGGGGAACGAAGAGAAGAAGAAGATCGTTTTAAACAAGGGCATTTCCGCCATTTTAGAAAAGTGTCCAACGGCGTCTGTGGGAAAAGTAACGGCAGGGGGTGTAACAGACGCTTTTCCAAACCTCGGGGGCGGTAAGTGCTCACTTTGGAACCACAGGGGTACCGCGTGCCCATTTGCCAAACCTCGGGGGGTGTTGCTGTAATTTTTAATGCGCTCCGAAAAGGGCATTTCCCATTATATATAGTATTGATATAGATATAGATATAGAATAGCTAGATATAAATATGTTTGGATGATACCCATTTTTTTAAATCGTTACAACTAGTAATGATTTACACTTATAAATAGTTACAACAACAACAATTTTAATCGTGCAAGCTCCTCAACTTCCTTGGGGCTAAACTATTAGACATAACTTTGTTATTCTTGTTATCTTGAATGCTTTGTAGTACTCGCTCACACCCACAAAACACATACAGCTACTAAGACAACCGTAATAAGATAAATTTGTACGGAAATATCAATTCTCCCACATTAAATTAAAACCTAAACCAACGAACCTTTTACAATTTAAAGCATCAATGGCCACAAACTGACCTAAAGGGCAAGTAACTTGAACACCGAAGCTTATTTGGGGCACTCCACCTTTTTGAACACCGAATCGTAGATAAATCTGCTGCATGATGATGATACAAAACTACGAAATGAAAATTTCTATATGGAAGAGAATGAATGCGGTGTAGAAGCAACTCTTTGAGTCTCTAATGAACAAAGTAAATTGGAAACATGCATCTGGCTCCACTTCAAGCAGTCGAACTTATTCCTTATGATTATGTACAACTCTATGCGAGGTATTATAGATTCTCACGTTACTCAATTAGAGCAATTCCTTGTGTTGCTATAGGTATTTCCCCTCTCATCTCAGGAACTATCCTCACTGCTGTCAAATGCCATTAAAAGCTCCATAATCTCTCCGTTCGTACCGGTAGTACCATCTCTACCGTTCTCTGGGTTTGTTTCCATCTGTCGCAGTGAAAATAAATGCAAGATCAACTCTGGAGGAGGGGCACGACTTATCAAATTGTTCCTATTTCTTTTCTGTATATCGTAAAAGTTACCGATCACCACCACCACCACCATCATTATCATAATCGTCGTCGTCGTCGTCGTCGTCGTTGTCATCATCGTCATCATCATTATCATCGTCGTCGTCATCGTCGTCGTCATCATCATCAAATGATTCATCAAAATAATCATCATAGCAGTAATCATTGTTGCCGTCGTCATCATAATCATCACCAATGTCAAAGCAAGGGATAAGAACCTTTTCAAAAAAAAAATAACAGGAAAGCAATTAAATCTTCCTATTCTACCCAAATAACCTTGCAGATGATAGCGTGAGAATTATATGCCCATTCATAGAAATGTAAGCCTATGCATGGTCTATAAACTTCACACTATTATAACCATACTGCAAACAGGTAGGTTTGAGATGGGAAGAACATGAAACTTTTCAAAAGCAGAGCCTTGCCAAGGGTATCTCAACCAAAAGCAAGATGAATGGTGATAGCGACCTGAATTATGACTTTTGTTTTAATATTCAGTCATGGATATGCCTAAGGTTAAAGTACAGATTACACATTTACAACCACCACAACAGGCCAGGTTCCTTTGTGGTGGAGAAATCCTAGCTCCAGATGAGAACCATCAAATTTGTTATTTTTTCCTATCAGTTTAAAATTTTACCAACCCTATTTGAACGTTCAAATGGTGTGTATTTTCGCATGAAGTGGGTGAAAACCAAAACCTCACGGTTTATTTCTGTCAACTGAAACCAGAGGTAGATTAATGCCTCAAGAGACAATACCATAACTTATACCACAAGGTGTCAAGCATAATTTGAAATAAGCGCATACCTTTTCAAAGTTTACGGGCAGGTTAGCTCTCTCCATTGCCTTAGGGGTCCATATCTTGATGTCTCTATCAATGCCACTGCTGGCAAGCATGGTGGCATGAGGGTGAGGCTCAATACAATTCACAACAGTTTTGTCTGCTTCCATAACACGCAGGAGTTCCCCATCATTTTTCCTCCAAATGAAGATCCGGCCACAGTCAGAGCCACTCACTATGTACTCGCAGCTAGGGCCAAAAAAGCTAACACCTTTTACTGTATCACAGTTCCTATGCCCCTTGTAAACTTGAGGCCCAGCTCTATCATCAGAATCCATAGCTGATAAAGGCGCCCTTGACAACATATCAGATCCCTTTTCTTCAGCATAACTGCCCGCATATGATGGTGACGCCGGAACTGGATCAGGTCCCAGTCCCATATCCCTTGAGAAAAGATAGATAAATTCAAAATTGTAGGAAACAAGCAGCTCACTCTGGTCTGAGAAGGCTAAGCCAGTTATTCCGACATCTGAATCACCGATCAGATGTGGAGGGCAGAAGCAGTCTGCAGGTTTACCAAAATCAGATGAGCCATCCCATTTGTATTTGCGGATGTCATAAAGCCGAGCATACTCATCAGACCCTCCAACTACAAAGAGATTTGGGTTCCTTGGATCCATTGCAATTGCATTCAGCTTGACATATGGCCTGGATCTTGATTTATCATCAAATGAGGGGCACGTAAAAAGCTCTGTAGGAGTTTCCGTTCTTAGATCGAACTGCAAGATAAATTTTAAAGGTCAGATGGATATATGGCACAAAAAGGCAGATGACCTCCAATTTCTAGCAAATTTCAAACCCTGAGGTATAAAGTGCTTTGCTCTCCTCAAGCATGAGACAAAGTTTGAGGCATGAGCCTAAAGAGCATGCATTGTGTATTAAAGGAATTGTTTTTTGAATAAAAATACATTAAGTATAACACGTAAAATATGAAAATAAAAACGATAAAATAAAGGGGAAGCAAAATAGAAAACTGTAAAATAAATTAAATCATAAAAAATTTAGAAGTATATTCACTTGCAAGCTTCAAGATTTCATTAACTAAATGAAGATTTAGGCATGAGCCTAAAGAGCACGCATAGGTTTTTTTTAATCAAAGGAAAATCCTTTCAACATCAGGGTATAAATAAAAAATTCTGGGTGTGACATCCTAGAATCCTATATTGCTCAGGGAGAAGAAAGTAAAAGTCCATGTGTAGGCTTGTGACTTAGCTCAAGTAACAAGGCCTTTTGAAATCAAAACCCAATGCTCAATGGGCCAAAGCGGACAATATCGTTGCTGGCGAGATCAGGGTATTACAAAATAGTATCAGAGCTACATCCCAACTGGAAGTTGTGGGAATCTGATGTTTTCTGGTGCATGTAGGTAGGCTGCCATGGGTGGACTCTGATTAATTGGCTGGTACACTACTGGACTAACAAGCTATTGCACAAAGACCTATAGCCCTTAAGGAGGGTAGATTGTGAGGTCCTAGAATCCCACATTGTTTGGGAAGGAGAAAGTGAAGGTCCATATGCAGGCTTGTGACTCCCTCAAGCAACGAGTCCTTTTGATGTAAAACCCAGGATCAAAACCATGAGTTCCAATGGGCCAAGCGGACAATATCGCTACTGGTGGAATTGAGGTGTTACGGGGTGGGACAATGGGATTCTCTTTTGTGTGTCTCATCCAGAATACAAACCAGTAATCCCAACCTTTATATCCATTGTATTACTTGTGGTCAACAATATGAACCAATGTTTCTAGTGTGGCCCAGAAATCAATCCAGAGAGAAGGGTGTTCCAGACGAATCAACGTTCAAATTGGTCACACAGCTGAAAGGGCAAATAAAAAAATCGAAATAGTTAAAAGGTCTCTATCAACCAAATAATCCATAAATATTTGAACTGCTTTGACTTTGAACCTTGACGTAGTCGTCAAGCCTTCCCATTTGGGGGTCAGTCCTGCATAAATAGAAGGACCTGGACAACTTAAGAAAACTGAACAGATTCCATTAACCATTATTCTTAGCCTAAAAGACCTCAGAAATCAGATCAATAAAATGTTAGTTTCATCAAATTCTCTTTTAATACGGTTCTTGCTGTTTCCCCCTGCAATGTTACCAAGAATTCCTCAAGGATGAAACTATGGAGAACTATCAATATGAAAATGCCAGAGAGAGCAAACTCACATGCTGAACCAACCCATCTTCAGCACAGGTATAGAATATATGAGGGCTTCCGGGCTCAATAGCCAACTTGTGAGCTCGTCCTTGATGCCTGCCAAGCATTTCAGTCTCTACTTTTCCACATTCGTGAATACGAGCATGTCTCACCTGAAATTTAGAAAGGATTTTTTATTGTCCAGACAGTTTAAATTCATAACACACAGATATAAGCCTACAGCATAAATGTCTATGTGGCCACACACAACAATGCGATGACTCTTCTTCAACATGAGTAAGTACTTCATCCAGGATGACAGTAAAATTAGATCTTATTTCTATGATGCAAACCTGTAGGGGAATGACAACCACCAAGAGGGTGTAATATCAAGATTTTCAAGTCAAACTTGACTGGATAGGGAACCTACATACATTTCATATGCTGCATTATTTGACAGCCAAAGAAATATATACGGAACGGATATTATCTTCCAATACTGAAACTATGTTGGCCTCAGAGATCTTCTAAGAAAATATATGCAGCATTTAAAATGGAGTTCAACAGTCCTAAGCTTCTCAAACTAAAGATCGTTGCCAACATTACCTGCCCATCCGCAGCACAAGTAACAATGCTCCGATCATTTGTGTAAGGCATGATTTTTGCTTGGAATACATTGTTATGATGCCCTGAATGAAATGAGTGTTTGACATTCCCAGCTTCCCAATCCCACATTATAACCTGCCTGTCATCAGAACCTGACACAAGAATGTCACCATCCATATTGAAGCTTACTGTGTTCACACAACCTCTGTGTTTCTCCAGTTTTTTGTAGAGATCAAGACGAAGTACAAGATCCTGAACCAGAGCAAAGAAATCACCAGAACAGGCTTCATAAAGATGGGAATCATAATCAGATTGACAAATTAAAACAAAAGATATAATCAATAATTAAGAGGTATACCTTTACTTTCAGTAAGAATACTTAGCCGAGAATAACAACAATTTAAAACTCCAAAAGAGTACCAATTTCTTTTGTTATCCCTGTTAGAAACCTTCTACTAAATTTCATGCAGATAATGAGCCAAGATGCATATAAGATTTGGACTTCTATTATCACGCATGAAACTAATCTTAAGTCCTACACTGTTCACACTTTCTCAAGCCTTTTGACATCATAAGATTAATAGGATTTTGCATTCATGTGACCTGCATAAACCATAGATTGACATGGTACCATGGAGAAGGATAGAAAAAGTACATTACAGGATCAAACTATCAAACTAATGGTGCCCCATAAAATCCAAAAATGGCTCAATAGGTGGATGTTTTGAACAGCAACAAAGGAAAACAGGTAAACAGACACGAGAAACATTTATGTAGCTTAACCTAATAACCAAACAGGAACTGCCAGATCCACAAAAGGTTAAATATCGGATATAGACAGGATAAATATCTGCATTCATTTATTGTGCTGCAAAAAGATTTTGAGTCCATACTGTGCAGTCTGAAGATCACAGACTTCTCAAAACCTTTGAAACTTCTAAAGCCCAAGCCCACCTGAACCAAACAGTGTGAGTTTGGGCAGACATGGCTAATAATAGTAAACAGACGGTGATTATATATGAACTGCATGCCTATAAGTAGAGCTGTAAATCTAGCCCCGCGCACTCGAAGCCCACCTAACCCAACCCAACCCAGAATATGACCCCGAACTCAGTATTTAGTTTGGATTTTGGGTTCAATCCAGGCTTCTTTTTAAGCCAGAAGTTGAGTTCCATTTGGGTTTGAGCTTGGTCTTAAAGGCCTAGCCCGGATTACTTTATATCTATATTTATATGTAAGCTATGTCTTGATAACATAGGCTTGTCTTTATATAATGTTTGAAACTCAACTAAGCATGCATATCCTTGATCTTTTAATTGAGTTTGGCATTTTCTAGGCATATTTCTAAGATATAGCTTTATATAGTGATTTGTAGAAGCTTGTTTATAAAATCTTTTATTATTTAAGTTTTTACATCCATATAAACCAAGTATTTAATATATTAAATTTGCATATATAATTGATCTTCAAACCATACATCCATAAGATATTATTTTATTCAAAATATCAATTTAAACATTAATTTTTTTTAAGATAAATAGTGAAATTGTTTCAAAAAAAGTAAGGGGAAACATTGTTGCAGGTTGCTAGATGACCCTTAGTAACTACCGACCCATATGAGAGTCAATCTTATGCATTTTAGCTTGGTGATGTCTTAAAACATATATTTACTTCGGGTAGGCCCAAACCTTGCTCAAACTTTGAAAGTTACAGTTGAGTTGGGTTCAATGAGTTCAAGTTTGAGATGGGCCATGTTTTTGGGCAATGTTTTTGAATTGGGCTGAATGAGTTCGAGTTTGAGACGGGCCATCAATTTTAAATTGGGCTGAGCTCACTCATTAAAACTTGACCCAACCCACCCCACTTACAGCTTTACCTAGATTTCATGCTCTGAAAAACTTGTAAAGTAATTGGACTACCATGGAAATTTTACATGGTTATAAGATTGAAGAATAACAAGCTAACTTTACTTTGTATAGGGCTACTAGGCTGCAATGAGCCAAGGCATCTCCTAAATACCTTTAACAAGAATTGTCAAGGAGGTTTTCTCTCACCCAGACTGACCAAAGGATTGCCAATTCAAGATAAATACATCTGAATTTTATTCATTCATGTTCAAATGTAAAAAAATTTAACAAAAAAACTCCTCAAAAGATTGTAAAGTTTATTGCTGCAGCAAATTTAAAGGACAAATATTTTCTCCCCATAAGATGATTCTTAAATTTATTACAGCAAGTCCTTGTCTTGTGCAATCAGACTGCTCCATTGAGAAGAAACTATGTCAGCCAAAAACCCTCCTAGCACTCACTGCCCACGAAGCATTTGTGCCCATTCCATGCATTTAAGTAGAGTGCATATTCCATGCACTTGTAACATGAATCTCCAAAATTATCAAGTCTCCCATCCCTCAATTTTCCTTTTATCTTAAAATACAAGTCACATGTTGAAAGTCAAAACTTCAAGATCCAAACTCCAATACACATCAGAGCCCACACCCACCCATACCCGCAAGGGGAAAAACCCATCCCTCCGGTCTCCATGACCTTAAAATCAGTGGCGGAACCACGTTGTGGTTAGGGGGGCAATTGCCCCCCCTAACCTTTTTTTTTTAATAAAAAATGTATGTATTTTATATATTTTTTAATTAAAATTTATGTTTTGCCCCCCCTAAAATTTCTGGTTTGCCCCCCCAACCCATTGAAAATTTTTATATTTCATGAGAATCCTTTCTAAAATTTCTGGTTTCCCTCCCCCAACTCATTGAAATTTTTATATTTCATGAGAACCCCCTCTAAAATTTCTAGTTTGCCCACCCCCAACTCATTAAAATTTCTATATTTCATGAGAAGTGTTAATTGAAAATATTTTTTGCCCCCCCCCCCCCCAGATTTGGAGTCCTGGTTCCGCTACTGCTTAAAATTCCTCATGTGATATGTTCATGGAAGTTGACCCTAATCCCAAACTCACATAGTCAGAAAGCGACCATTCTCAGCCCGACCCCCCTCCTCTTTTCCCCAGCACACTCTATCCCTCTCTCTCAGCAGGCCAAAAGCTATAAAATACCAAATCATTCTGTGACATCCCATTAACTTCTTTAATCCCTAAAATTTCACTCTTACTAGTCAAGTTTATGCCAAAATCATTCAATCAGGAATAAGATGCTCTTCTTCTCCTAACCGATGATCAACAAAGGATATAATACACACGCATTACACAGTCTCAATTCATAAAGGAAAATATTGAATCGCGAGAATTAAGTGGAAACGATCTCAAGATGCTAATAACCAAGAAACAGGGCAAATTTCACACACATGCATCAAAATTTAATATAATCATAAAAAATACAACATCAAAATTAACAAAAACATTAAAGAAAAATGCGCGCACACATATAATGGATGGATAAGAATCGGTACATCCATAAAAGTACCTCAGAGGCCCCGAGACGATGGGCGAAAGTCCTGGTGGAGAGCTCCCCAACCTCTCGTTTCCATAGCTGAACTACTGTCCTATCAAGGGATATTCTCGACCTTTTCTTCATCATGGGCAGATTTCGTCGGTATCTAGAATAACTGGTAAGCCGAAAGGGCGATCAACGACGCAATTCCGATCACTAAATCCAAATAAGGAAAATTCAACAAAATTAAATGACAAAGGAATAAAATCTGGGTGACTCGGAAGAAGGGTAGCTATCTCAAATTGAACAGAGAAGCATGATCATGGACAAGGGTTGGTGA
Source organism: Buxus sempervirens (assembly GCA_947561395.2). Lineage (NCBI taxonomy): Eukaryota > Viridiplantae > Streptophyta > Magnoliopsida > Buxales > Buxaceae > Buxus > Buxus sempervirens. The sequence continues at coordinate 41,462,167 of OX387190.1, forward strand.
TTGTGGCGGAATGACTCTTCCTAGAGTATGTCGCCACGCTTTCTCCACGAGATAACTCGATTCAGGATAAACACTTCCAGACACTCTTAGCGGCACCGGTTGATAATAGTAGGCATTCACCCCCCAAAAGAGAAGAAACAAAAGGAGAATGCGCTCTCTCTCTCCCTTTCTCCGAGAGTCTCCACACAGCAGGATTCCTGCAAACGTGGTAGGTTTCAAGAATTACACATGATCCCCAACGTCAAGAAATTAATATACTTTGCCTTTAGGGCCCCTGTTATGGCGATTATCATCAGTTTTATCTCTTCTACTCGTACTTTAGGAAAAAGTAATTTTGCCACGTAACATATCAAAATTAATATTATAAACTGTTATAGCAATTAATCTATATCAAAACTATCTTTAAATCTATCTCTATTTTAAATTAATATAAAAAAGGAAATTCTTTTTAAAGCTCTATTGACACTTGGCCTAGAAGGTACTAATTATGTGAAAATACAAATTGTAAAATGTCTCTCCAACTAGCTCATATGGAGACCATATCACCTGGACCCTCTCGCAGAAAGATCTGCTGGTCCAACAGTAATTCATGTGTCCACGCCAGCTTCAAATACCTATGTGGACACATGCATTGTCATTGAACCAGCAAAATCTTTCAGCTTACGGTTCCAACAGATTTCAAGTCCTCATATGGTGGAATGCTCCGGCATATTTCGTTGTATAGTCCAAGCGTTAATTAATCATTAAATTGTGAATTATGACATAATGAATTTAACTCTGATGCATATAAAACAATTGTACTCATCGCCACTTTTAGGATGGTCCGATTCATTAATGTTGAAAATACAAAAAATTGCAAAAACTGGGCTTAATCGAGTCGAGCTCAAGCTTCTATGTTTCTTTTAAGGATCGGGCTTGGGTTTGAATGTGAGGCTCAAAAACTGGGCTGGACCAACGTTGGGCAAGCCCCTAAAGTGCTTTTGTGTTTTGTCAACCCCAACACGACCTATAACATGGCGTTGTCGTCGACAATGTTAAGGAGTTGGATTATGGTGTAGATGGTCACCTAACACAATAGAATTATTCAAAATAAGGATAAAAAGACCAATCAAACCAAAAAAAGTAAAAGATAAGGGTTTTTGAATATTAGGCACCACCCTCGAAAAAGCATTATTCACCAATGGTACAGAATTAAAGGGACCTAATTAATTGCCAATTGCCATCATATGACAGTTGTTTTTTTCAATTCAAACCATGGGTGGAATCAAATCACAGCTTGCCGTAGGCCCCTCATGGTCAGGAGAGAATAAAAAGAAACCAATTAGTATTGCCGAAGAAATATTATATTAATAGTTCAATTACATCATAATATTCCATCAACAGAAATCAGATGTCCCGTATACAGGAATTTCCTCCCCAGAAGAGACAGCAAAGCACAAGTTTTCATGGTTTTACATCATATTCCATCAACAGATCCAAATCAGACATCCCTCGAACGGGAATTTCTTCGCTCGAAGACACAGAAAAGGTTGAAAGTTCTTCGTATATCTAACCCCGCAAAGGAAAAAAGAAAAGGGTCAAAGACGACCATATATGTTTTGTTATTAGCTTGTATTCGAGAAGGCGAGGTAGGTGGGGATCGCCGAAGTGTTGAAGCCATTGAAGTTGGACCCAGCAGAGGCGGTGTAAGCCCCCATGTTGTGGAACACCAGCCAGTCGTTCACCTGCAGCTCCGGTAGCTGGTGGTCGGTCAGGACCGTGTCGAGCGCATCACAGGTTGGTCCGAACACGGTGGAAGAGTAGGTCCTGGCACCCCGGCACAAGGGGTTGGCGCGGTTTGAGGTGCAAGCCAGTGGTGTTGCCTTCACCGTTGCATGGTCGTACAGAATACAATTCATGGACCCATAAATGCCGTCACTGATCCAGTACTCCCGCAGTTCACCTCGCACGCGCTTGCCAATGATGTTTGTGGCCAAGGTGAACGCCGTCTCGGCAAAGAACCGTCCAGGCTCCGCCATCAGACTCAAATTTGGCTCGTTGGAAAAGTGATCCTTGAGAGCGGCTTTAATGGTGCCGACTGCCTCGTTGAACTGAGGTCCCACCGTAAAACCGCCGCCGATGTTGAGAATGTGCATGCGAGTCATGCCCAATCGAGCCGCATTGTCGAACACGGCCTTGGCAGCGGCTATGGCACCAAGGTAGGCCCGTGAGTGCGTCGCTCCGCTTCCCACATGAAATGAGATGCCGGAGACGGTGAGACGCGCAGCATGGGCGGCCTGGAGCAGCGGCGTGACCTCCGCAGGCAGTGCGCCGTACTTGGGACCAAGTGGGCACCGTGCGCCTCCGTCGTCGGGGGCTTTCAGGCGGAGGAGCAAGGCGCATTTGGGGTGCCACCTTTTAATCTTCTCGATTTCTTCTCGAGAGTCAAAGGTGGTGAGATTGACACCGATAGAGGCGGCGTACCTGATGTGGGACTCCGCCTTACATGGGTTGGCGTAGACAATCCGATCTGGTGAGACCCCGAGAGCGAGGATGGCCTCGATCTCTCCTCGGCTTGCGCAATCGAAGCTCGCACCCAGGGCTGCAAGCGCGCCGAGAAAAGCGGGCTCTGGATTACATTTAACAGCATAGAAAGGACGAACGTTGGGGAGGGAACTGCTCCATTTCTCCATGAGCCCCACCACTGTCCCCAGGTCCAACACATAGAAGGGTTCATTGGCTTCTGGTTTCTTCGAGATGATAGACTGAATGAAATTGGTCAACCCATCGCTCGAAATGCTCGTCACTTTCTTACCCTTCACCCCGGGAGCACTCAGGACAATCTGAAGGCTCTTGGAGTTTGATTTCATGGCTGTACTCTGAGAGAGAGAGAGAGAGAGAGAGGGGGATTCGCAGGTTAGTGAAGAGAAAAACTCGGACTATATATGAAAAGAGAGAGAAGAGCTTTGGAAGTAGTTCTGTTGGCCTGGTGGGTATATAACCATATATAGATAGGGGGAGGCGAGATCCTAGCGCGGCACCTCCACCACTTCTTCGTGGAAAAAGAGGGAAAGGGGGGTCTATTATTGAGTTGCCTTTTGGGATCAGGGAATCAGCACAACACACTTGTGCAAGGGGTTTGGTGGCTTAAATCGTGAACTGTAATAACTCTCATGACATTCGTCTTAAGTTTTTTTAACTTGAGTTTTCTTGGTCTAAGCAGAGGGGCTTCACAGTGTAGATATGAGGAAATGTGGTTCGTTTGATTAACAAACAGTTGCGGTTTAGATTCAAATTCCGGTGGGCCCATCATGCATGGTATATTCAACGGTTCCTCCAGACGCGGACACGACGCGGAAGCGGCAGATGAGACAAGCATAGTTGTAGAATACCCGATTCTCTCTTTTCTTTCATCTTTTTATCGTCAGGACGAACTATATGCTATGGTGTATCGACACTATACAGTTGTGCTATCTGTGCTATACACGTGGTGATACATGGTTAAAATCAGAACTGATGCACGGAACCTGATAGGAAAGGAGGCTGCAACTTTTGATCAGGAGATGTCCCATGGTAGAAATCACTCCCAATATTACCACCATATATGTGTTCTTTCTTCTCTCTGTCCGCAGACTGTCTCTTTATTCGCTTGAGATAAACTGGGGCACCGTATCATTCGTTTTGGTCACCTTTTGTCATACCAAATCTCCATTATTCAATACATTCAAGCCTCCTTTCTGGAACCCTTACCCTACCAACAAAATATTATGACCCTCCCAACATTTCTGCTCTCTTGAGAGAAACCCCATTTCTTGCACACTACAAAATTAGTAATAAGGCAGAAGTGGTCTTTGTTATGAGTTTTTCTATGTTACACGTTGTTCAACATATGGCAGGTTGTTCAGCATTTAGCATTTGGATTTTGACGGACAGAACAAACAGCTGTCACCATGTGTTTCCGCTGGGTCAACCTTGGCAGGTAACGGTAACCTGCACTTTCAGCTTGATTATATACGAGCGCCTCACGAGCCACGACTACTGATTCCGAATCCCTTCGCTCCGTAGATCGTGCCCTTCTGCTTGGCTGCGAGCGCAACCATCTAACAACTCCAAGAATAATTAGGTCTTTTTACAAACAGTAGTTGGGATATCAAACTCCAAGAGAATCCACGAGTTAAGATCTGGCGTGCACTGGTCGAGCTCACCAACCTGACGGTCTGTAACAAGTAAATCTCACGAATAAGGTCTCCGACGAACCTGTATCTGTCTCTGTTAATGCCATCGTTGACTGGAGCCAAAAGTAATCTACGATTTTCCACGGAATTCATGGAATTTTGACTCGGAGAATGTTCAAATTGTACGTGAGAAACAAAGCAAAGGTCAATTTGTTTTTAATCAGGCTCAGGAAAAACCCAACCCTTTGAAACATGTTTTCTTAAACCATGAAGCTCATGCATGACGTAATCACCGCACTGCCAACATTCTCTTACAATAAAATAAAATAAAATAAAAATAGTATGGCTGTATTTCTATTACCAAACCAAACTGTAAACAAAGAGGTCCCTCCTAAAGGATATTTGAAACTGAAGAAACAAAACCAGTACGCTAATAGATATTTAAACAAATCAATCATTCTTTCAGACCACATACACAAGAAATGGTTTTGACAAGTAGCTCTACTAATTGCTGTTCAAATCATCTAGACTGATGGATTTTTTCAATAGTAGGTCAAATATGTAAATCCACTTACCGCACAACTCCAGCTTCAATAAGGATACAAACTTTACTGTGTCAAATACCTGGAAAGTCTGTACAAACTTGGCCGCAGTCATCAAATTTTTAAACGACCTCCAGGCCTGCGGATGGACTGTCTAACCGACTGAACAAAGTAGAAAACATCTTCTGAACATCTTAAAAAGTCAAAAAGTATCAGTTAAGTCCATGATCCAACCGATGTAGTTCCAAAGCTACTGAATCCAAGAACAGATAATTTAGATGAGATATGATCTGCATTATAATCTGATCACAACATAAAAATGCCCGAAGGAAGGTTGCACAGGTTATGAATAGGAATTCCACGGTATGCTATTGGGAAAGAGGAAAATATAGAAAACCAAAAAGAAAAAAAAAGGAAACAGAGAAGATTATACAAGGTTAAGTTCATAACTAGTTCTTGGATAGACCTATAGCCTCCATGCCAAAAAAAAAAAGAAAATTTTTTTTCCTCATCCGAATGAATGTTACACCTAAGATGGTATTCGAAAGGCAAGTTCATCCCCATGGTACACTATACATTACCTACAAAGAAAGCTTAGGCCTCCACAGGACCACTACCAAAACCCCTGCAGATGATACCGGGAAACTAAAATTTGGCATAGAAACTAAACAGGAGGAAGAATAGAATAACAAAAATACCCACCATTGATTGACACATTCGCACCTCTCAGGCTCACAAACCCTCAGAACCAAGGCATCCACCAGATATACATCTTCCCAAGGTTCTTGTGTGATACTGCTTCAGCAATCAAGCGACGAGCCTGACCTTCCACTGCTAAGGGCAAGGATGGTGCTGCTCCAACACCAACTACAATTCCTTGCAGCCGAGCCTCAATGTTGCTGATGGCCCTCTGTGATTTGAACACCAGTTACTTTTAATATCACAAACCCAATTGCCTAGCTGTAACAACTGCACTGTACAAGCTACATGCTAACTGAATGACACTACTAGCAATATAATTTATCCAAATTATTGATAAAATTGCAACTTTCTCTACAGAAGGATCTCTCGAGAAAAGGAAATATTGGTCCTTTATCACTGTCATCCACATCATTAAAGTGCCAGAACATTTCCTAGTCACTGTTGACTTGGCAACTATCAAATCTGAAAAAGGTAGAAATTTGGGAAAGATAAAAGGATCAAACCTGTGCATGGGGATTCTCAACTTCTACTCCACTTGACTTGTGCGTTTTTGTCCACTCCACCAGAGGATCATGGATGAATGTTTCCAGAACACTCATAAGAGTTTCCCTGTGTGTCCTCAGCACTGAAAGTGTAATCTCACAAACCTTCAAGAAAATCCCCTCGTATCCAGTAATTCCCAGGCCGTCAATCATGTTCTGCAGGTTCGGCCAAACCATTAACTAGCATAGCATTCTGTACAATATTAGAGACTCAATGTAAGTGAATATAGGTGCATTTTTACCTGGGTTAGTCGGAAAGGTACCAGTTCAGGCTTCTCCAACTGCAAACCTTTGTCAAACAAGCAACTGAAATCAACATGAACACAGTCACCTGAGGTAGAATCAAAGAGGATATTTTCACCATGCCTGTCACCCAAACCCACAATATGCCCAACCATGGACCAAACTGCAGTAGTGTGTGCATAAGCAACACGAGCCCTGAACCAAGCAGCAGGCTCAGAAAATTTGGTCAAGAACCATTTATGGAAGACGGGGGGGAACATTGGAAGGATTTTGGTCCCCAGCATCTCATCTTCTGGAATTTTACCCTGACATTGATCATATATCCGCTTAACTAGAGGGTTTGTCTTCTGCCTATCAAATTTCCCACTGGTTATATAGATGTCTTGAAGTATAGGTCGCAGCCCACGGGTGTGGGGAACCCACTCTACCATCCCACAGTCCTCTGTTAGTGGAATCACAGCAAAAGTACGCATATAGAGCTTCCTCCGACGGCTTTCGGGGTATTTGGATAACAGGCGGTTGATCATCACAGTGAACTCCATCATACGTGCATCTTTCCTCAGGTCATCCTTGGGTTTGCAAAGGAATGGACGTTCCACACCGTCACTTCCAAGAAAAACAACCTAAATGCACCAAAACAGTAGAAAATTTACTACAATAGAAATTAACACATCATCGTGTCAGATCATTAGACCAATTTACCAGCGCATTGGGCACAGATTGGATCCACCATTCAGTTGGCCCCTTAAACTTGTCTATGCCACACGTTGACAAGATTGTATACAATACGTAGTTATTCTTAACTACAAAGGAGACATTTTGTCCAGATTAATGAAATTAATTCAAAGTTTCCAATGATTAAATCTGGTAAATTTTGCATAGATGTTTGGGAGGAACAGTTGGTTCTGATTGCCTTACACCTGCACCATGAAAGATGATGAAAAGGAAAATTTATTTAAGCAAATAAATCTTAAACAAGTTGAAGGATGTACTTTTTTGGGACGTTGAAGAGATGCAAGAATTTCAGCCTCATCAGCTATTCCAGATATAGTAGGAAGATCCATTGCTGAAAAGATATCTAACTTAAATGAGTCAGTCAAATCCATATCATATGTAGGTAGGCTAATGGTTAGAGCTTGTTGGATTGGCATTATGATTCCCAGTGGCATCATCCGCTTCAAGGCACTGAATTCAGTTAAAAGGTTGATTGTCCTTGCTTTTTGCTGTCCTGAATGGAAGCACAACCTGATGAGATGATCGATGAGGCTAGCAAACTGAACAAATAAACTGTTGCCATCATTTCCCTGGCCAAAACCTTTACGTGCAGCTTGTATGATCTCAGCAGCTGCTTCTCGTCTTGCAGGAACTGTAGACTTTGAAACCGCAGCCATGATCCAAAGAGCCTGATGTGGATATTCCTTAACAACAGAAGTGATAATATGTTTGACCAGTCGAACAATTTCATCGTTCTGGTGGCAAATTCTAGAAACTAACTGTGGTAATGCTGTTAGCCACTGATATGCAGGCAAATCTTTCAAACAACCTCGCATGATGCTCATTACCTGAAAAAAGAAATCCAAATTATGATTACAGAAATAAACAAGCTCATGATTTTTAGATCAACAAAAATAAACACAGTTCATCCAGGGAGGTTTAATTTCTACCTTTCCATGGATATTTTTCAAATCTTTATTAAATGATGAATTTTTCTGATAGAAACTCCCAAAATCAAACCACAGAGTTAGCAACCTTGGAAGTGCCTGAAAGAGATTCCTGTGGCCCCTATGAAGCCCTTTTGCATAAAATAAGAGTACATCAGGAAGATAAGACCACCAACGCTTCTCAGCATTAGAACCTGTAGCAGCAGCAACAACAGAAGTCGATGATTTGATCCTGTGCACTGGTTCAATGACCTCCTCTTGTCGCTTCCTGGCATCGGCAAGTAGATCATCACAATACTTGGCCATATAGAAATACCCTTTCTCCCATTTGGGTTGCAGTTCCCTCACTCTGGAGTAAAGGCCTATTACTTCTTCCTTTTGCTTTTGCCCAGTGTAATGGATCCATCTTGAATACAAGAGGATGGTTTTAGCAACACCTCGATTTTCATTTGATGATTGGGTAGCACAGAGTGGAGGCAGGTTCACAGGAACTAAAGAAAGGCTAGAAATTGACAAAATTGCAGCAGAACCAACGAGATCTACAGGCATGTTCAGGAGCGATTGCTGCAGTTCTGCGATGGCAACATCGGATCTCCTTGTACTCCAAAGGAGCTTAGCCTTCTCCATGTGAACATTAGGTGCACCAGAAGCCTGGGCTTCCAAAATTGCTCGGTTGGCTGTCTCATAATGACCAGCAGTACGGCAGAGCTTTGCATATTGGAGCCAGACATTACCAACATGAGCACCAAGGTTACTGGCACCAAAAACCAGTCTCCGAAAAGCCAAAAGTGGCTCCCTTGCCCAGAGTGATGGCTGTGTAAATCTAAGCCGATTATCCCAGTCTTGTACCAATTTCGAAAATCTCGGGTCATCCAGATGAAATGATCTCTCCAAGAAAGATTCATCCACAAGAAGAGAATGGAAATCTTCAAGTTCACGTAGCAAATGAAGCTTTACAGCAAATGGATATGCTCGCATGTAAGAGTCCATGCCAGCAGCAGCAAGAGGTGCAAGTAACGCTTGTTTGGATTGGGCTATTTTCTCAGCAACTGAGAAATTGTCTTTCTTCATCATTGCCTGGAGAATCTTGGCAACATCCATATCAAAATAAGCATTGCTCTCAGAGCTGCTACATTGTAGGCCTTCTTCGTCAGCCCCATTCAGGTACTCGTCCATCAGGTCCCACCTTCCAAGTCTCCAAGCAGCCTGTACACCTTGCATACACCAAGTCTTCTTATACTGAGGAACCCTAGAAATTAATCCATCCACATGGGTAACCATAGCTTGGAGGTGGCACATGTTTAGCAAACAGTTAAGCACATCTGAATGCCTCTGAACTGAGGTGGGTTCCATCTGCAGAGCCTGCTCACAAGATGTTAAGGCTTCTGCCCAGTTGCCTGCCTTTTTGTTGATTAGGAGCTGATCTTGCAAGCTTGATGATTTTCGCAAATGTGCCAAGCCAGATAGACCATCGGGCTCATCCAAGTCACTATATATCTCCATTAGAAATGAGACATCTTCATCATCAAAAGTGCCACTCCTCTCAGCTGCTGGGTTAAAGGATCCCGATTTCCCCTGCACATGAGACTCATAATATAACAAAGACCTTTCATAAGCCTGACACCTGAAGGAGGCCCTGGCAAGGGTCGTCTTTGGAATTGCAGCCAAAAGCTGCAAGACATTTTCACACCTTGTCAGAAGTTGGTCTGCACCCGTTGAAAGATCAGTACCTTGATCCTTTGCCTTGGAGTTTTGCTTAGAGATTGATGAAGGAAGATATTGGGACAGAGCTAGTTCTTGTTTCACATCATCTGCCCATTGTCCAAGTTTATCAAGAAGAGTGAAGACAGCTTGGATGCAAACTTCACTTTGTCCACCAGTGGTTCCATGATCTGTTGCTATATTAGTATCTGATGCTGCTGCATCAAGAACGGATAGGATCTCCTCTGTTATGCTATGGCGTGCCTCCTCAGTACTATGGCAGACAGCATTCAGGACTAAATATGGTAGCAGATACATCGCTGTCTGCATGTCATGGCGAACTATACCCCGACATGCATTAAAGATACCAGCACGAGAACCAGTAGCATGCACAGTTAACTTCTTGATCCAAAAGAATATCCATCTTCTGCATGACATGGAAGGCCGGTAAATTGGACCACTGGATGCAGAATCAACCACATTTGGAAGTTGAAATCTTGAGGTCAAGCATGGAGCTATTATTTCTTTAACATAATTAGAAAAACGATCCCACAACCTCTGGCCCCTCATATTCATGTCACCGCAATCTTCTGTACTCCCAGATGAGGGGACCTTCAGAGTTTCTTTTTCCTTAAGTGCCAATGATGTTAGAGCTACAGCATTCTCATCCAATGATGCCCCGCAACCAGCAATCTTTAGCAGCTCCTGTATAGCCAATGCAGCTGAGTCTTGAACAACTGTATCAGGTGCAGCTCTAAAAGCCCTGGCCAAATGTTTGTCAATCAATTCAAATATCAAATCATCATCGGAGCATTCAATTTTGAAGCGTTTGCATGAAGTTCCCTTCACTTTAGCAGGGTCCACAGCACCAAGTGCTCCAAGGCAGTCTGCACAGACCAATTTCAGTCGCTGGCCCACGGATGTCCTTGATTCTTCAGCACATCCTCGGAGCAGTGATGTAATCAGAGAGCTCAAAACATCAAGATTTGCATCCACGTCTCCAATGATCATGGCTGTAACATCCTCCCTTTTCAGCTTCAACATTTTGCTCAACTCACAGGCTACCATATACCTAACATTCAAACTCTCATGGTTCAAACCATCAACAACATCTCGCAGTTGATCCTTCAAAGTCATTGATCCCCTTGCCTCTTGTATAACATTATTCACTTTATCTAGGACAGGAATGCTGGGTAACAGAGGAAGCTCACGGATATGCTGCTTTAGGGGTACCCTGTTCTCAACCACAAGTTCTTCCAAGATCTCAACAACTTTATTCATATATAGGGAAGACCTTTCTTTATATCTCTCCAAAAATGGGGTAAGAGCAGCAAAAACTTGAGAAATCACATGTTTGGTGCTGGATGGTGATACCTTTTGTAATTTTTTAATGAAAAAATGCAAGACAGAGAGTCCCTCATTCTGGAGAGTTTCTTTCCCAACAGCATGCATGAGAAGAACCATGAGTTTAGGGACATAATTATTAAGGTGTGAGCCCATCATTTCAATCAGCATTTCTATACGTTGCAAAGCTTGTTTCTGCAATGATAAATCATCTGCATGAAGCATTTTTCTATCAATGCTGTTCAGAAGACCAACAAAATGGTTTCTCAGAAAGCTTGGAAGATCATCAGAGCCCATCAGGACTCTAGAAACCTCTTGAATCATCTGAGGCACTCTCACCAGCCTTAATAGTGCCAAAAAAGAGAGAGAGAGAGAGAGGAAAAAGAAAAAAGAGAAAACACAAAATATTAGCAACTAGCAGATGCTCGATAAAAACATTATGAAGAATGGCGTGAATAGATATCATCATCATCATCATAAGCCATTCCCACCAAAGTGGGGTCGGTGACACGAATCTTAAATTAGCATGAATAGATATGAAGTTCATAATTTCAGGTCTCAGCAACACAAATGGAACTCGAACTATATCTAGAAGTGATTCAGAGGCCTGGGTCGGTTGGTCAGCCAAATCAACTTCCCACAATTGAGTCGAGGAAATATTCATCATTGCATTAAGAGGAGACAATTTGAAAAGCCCTACCCCCTTAGTCCAAAATTCAATCAGTCAAAACTGTTCATTGCCATTAACCTGCTAAATTTTACAGATCATGTTTCCCATTATAGAAAGAGATTTTCTCTTCAAATAGCAAGAAATCTAAAAGCAAATAAGCAGGCTGAAAGCTGTTGGAATATGCTGTAGGATGTGTTCACTTGGTGATGCCACAAATAACATGGTAAGTGACCTTAACAGCTTTTACTCAAAGCATGTGAGTTAATGGTTCCAACATGTTAGTCACATAAGAGAGAGACTCATAAACATACACAAGGTTGGCATTGATTCCTTTAATGAAGAGGTTCACAGGTAGAGCTGGCATCTTGGCAATTTGTGACCCCAACATCAGTCTGTCTGAACCTACCTACATGAAGTCTGTCATGCTGATTTCTTTAAAAACTGTTTTGCTTCTTGACCCATAGTGTTGTTACGTGGTTATATACGCAATAATTCTATTAAAGAGGAGATTTTCCATGCTTCACTGGTTGAATCAGGTTAGATTCATTTTTATGTTTCTCAAACTGTTTATTAAAAGGATGTTTTCAGCTTGAGCATCGAACCACTGATACTTGAGAACAACCAAAACCAACCATTGCCAATTATATAATAATTCTATTAAAGAGGAGATTATCCAGGCTTCACTGGTTGAATCAGTTTAGGTTCATTTTTATGTTTCTCAACCTCTTTATTAAATGGATGTTTTCAGCTTGAGCATCGAACCACTGATACTTGAGAACGACCAAAACCCAACCATTGCCGACTCTATCCACAAGGCATGTGTTTGCAGCTCATGAAGAACCTATCAAATCCTTGCCTTCGGTAAACCCCAATGTAGAAATAACCTCAATAGTGAATCCATCTGGTAGATATCAATCCTTTTTCACCAACTATGCTTCCTTTTTTGATCCTGTATATCAAAATCCACCAAAGAAACAAACCCTAAAGTAATGCCTATGCGGTTGATTGAAATTTGGAAATATATCTGGCTTTGTGGCCTCTACAAATCATGCATGCCATGATTATGATGGACAAAAGTTCCAGTTAGATCAGAAATTAACTATTAATATGCTAGTTAAATTTCTAAGACAAAATAGATTGAAACTTTTATACACAATGGAAAATGTTTGGTTCTAGGTCTTCAGGATAAAGTAAATTCCAACAAGTTCCATGTCAATTAATAAAAAAAACTACTCAAATTTCATACCTTTTGCAGGTCTCATCCGAATCGACTTCACCCCAAAAGCATATAAGTTCATCTAGAAGTGCTGGTAATGCAGCAGCAAAAATTTCTTTGTTGTCAGATCCAGTCTGAGTATGGTAAAACTGCAAAGCAGAGAGTAACTCTTGTCCATCAGCTCGAAGAAGAGCAAAGGCAAGCACTTTCGGTAACCAATTAACTATTAGTGGCACCACATCCATGTTCAAATGCTTAGCTAGCATATGTAAGATAACAACTGCTTGATCATTATCCTGCTGAGCTACCACAAGCTTTGGAAGAACAATAGGAACCATTTTCTTGACAAGTTCTTCAATTTCCACACCGACAACAGCCTCTGCAAACTCTTTGACCATTTTTGGGCGGCTTACAATCCTCACAGATAAATAATCAAATAGCTCATTCTGTATATGAGCAATTTTAGAAAGGATTAGTTCGAGACCTCCTTTAAGGTGGAAGTCACAAGTTTTGTGTATTAACCTTGATGCTGTCATTCTCACAGTTACATGAGGATTATCAAGCTGATCAACCAATAGAATAAGTGAGAAAAAGAAAATCTGCCCATTGATGTCAACCGCTTTCATGATCTCTGCTGTAGATTCCAGAAGTGTTTCAAAGATCTGGGAATCTTCGGATGCTGCCAAAGCATGTTTTATTTTGCCTAGAAATTTTTGTTCTTTAGTTTTATTTGATGCCTCCTCATCCCCAAATAAACAATCCAAGATAGGACCCTCAAGGAAGACACCAATCTGTGTGCAGAATGCATCTCTTACAGCCTTGTTCCTGTGAAGGAGTAAAAATTCAATGCAGTGAATCCATTCAGATCTTGTATTAAGCAGAACACTTCTAGACCCATGCACGAGGATACGCTGAATAATTCCAACACAAGCAACTTGAACTTCTTCTGATGACTCATAAATAAGTTTAAAAAAGATGGATTGGAGTATAGCAAAATCACAGGCCAAGCCACTCCCCATGCTTGGCATTACACCAAGGTGTATAAATTTAAAATCTCTCTCATGAGTTTGTGCAACTCTTCTGTCACACTTTGAACACCAAAAGCCTAGCAATAGATGATCTAATGTCCGCTGATGTCTCTCATTGGCCTCACTGAAAAATAATTTGCAAACACTTCCATCTTGACCATCAGAGGAATTACAAGATCCATAAAGGCATGCCAAGTACCCAATGGAAATGGCAAGAGTTCTATTAACAAGGGCATACTTGTCATTCCCTAAGAACCTGCAAGTTGAGAAACAAAAAGGAACAAATGAAAAATAAGGCACTGCTTGTAATGGCATTAAAGTTTCTAGGGATATCTAGAAGCTGTTTTCCAAGCTGCATTTTATTTTAGTTTGAAAAACTGGTTGAAATATGCATACCAATTTGGAAATTGATTGTTTTCACAATCTTCAAGTCACAAATTTGTTCCTGCTCATCTAATTTGGTTGTAAATTGGTTCTTTGCACAACCTTGAGGTTCTTGACGTGACCTACCAACCATTTGAAGTATAAGAAAAGGTATTATTCTTACAGGATCCCATAGCAATGCGCTTGACTGCATTCTCCTATTGAATACTACACATTCTTACTGTGTTTCTGATGAGCACCAAACACAGGCACAAACCAGTCACTTCGGTTTATTCTTAGTTCTCTGTGCTAAAAATTTTTGCATAGACAACATGAAATACAAGATCGTCACACTGTCAGTAGCAATTAGGGTTTTCTGACTCTTATGAATTTTCTTAGAAGACAAAAAAAATTATTAATGAAATACTAAAAGTATCTTATTCTAATGGAATAGGGATAAACCATATTCATATTAGAGTTTATTCAGATCCAAATATTCATATCCATATTTCATTTGACAGACGTGATTGGAGCTGTATTGGACAATTTTGGAACAACTTAGGATACAGATACAAGCCATTGACGGACTAATTGTAAGGCTGCTAGACTCATGAACCAATCCTAAGCTTTGAAAATAAAGCTCATTTATTTCAATGAGCCTGAGTCGAGCTTGGGTAGGCTTGGACAATTGTGGAACAACTTAGGATACAGATACAAGCCATTGACAGACTAATTGTAAGGCTGCTAGACTCATGAACCAATCCTAAGCTTTGAAAATAAAGCTCATTTATTTCAATGAGCCTGAGTCGAGCTTGGGTAGGCTTGGCTTGCCTAATTTATTATAAAATATTTATAATTTATACTACTTATTACTAATTTTAACATTATAATTTGTTATTTTAAACAAACTAAGCCTTAGCCCAAAAGATTTTAATGAGCTTGATCCGAGCCCATACCATCCTTAAACCTTGTGAGTCCAAACATAGTTGGGCGAAGCTCAGATCATTTACAGCCCAGCCAAGCCTAATTTATTATAAAAATATATTTGTAATTTTATACTACTTATTACCAATTTTAACATTATAATTGGTTATTTTTAACAAACCAGGCCTTAGCCCAAAAGATTTTAATGAGCTTGAACTGAGCCCGACCATCATTAAACCTTGTGAGTCCAAACATAGTTGGGCAAAGCTCAGCTCATTTACAGCTCTACCAAGGTTAAGATCCCTTTTGCATTTATATCATCTACTTCAACAAACACAAACTCATTACCATATGTACTGACTAAATTCTCATCCAATAGACTCAATATTAGCTAATTTTGAGTCTCTAACACTAACACTCTTGATTTAAATTCATTATCCTAGAATGGTCAATCCAAACTGACTTTTAAAAAAGGATCCGCAATACAATATGAGATGTAAGTGAAATCATTCTATTGCAAGAATACAGACTTGGGCACAAAATGGGTCATGTTTGGCGCCTGATCTAAGTAAAGATCCGTTTAACCATGTGAACCCAATTCCAATTACAATCCATGCTATGGGATCCAAAGCTAGTCCCTATTATAATTGAATATCCCAGATCCAGACATTAATATTGCAGTGCAAAACAGGATTGTTATCCAATCTATAAACACATTAAGATTACAAATTATTTAAGAAATAAAAAATTAAGTTCAAGCTTTCTTTGAAGGTGTGCTGACAACGTTACTAAAAATCATCAATTGTTATAAATCTGATAAAGCTAACAACTACATGATGACAAGGATCCATTTGGATCAGGATCAGGTCTGAATCAGATTCCATTCCTCAAATCTCAGCCCATATCCAATCCATATTTAGTTTTGATCTACTGTAGTCAATCCAGATATGACAAAGCAAGAAGCCAGTCAGACCAAATCTGCTCCATTTTATGACATGGCATAAATTTGCCAAATTTCACTTCATTTTCAAAAAAAACCCATCAAAAAATTCATCAAATGACAAACAAAAGAAACAACTAACCAAGAATAAAATTTAATAATCTTAGGAATCACGATTCACTTACTCCAGCCTGTGGAACATCTGCGCTAGTACACCAATGCCAGACAAAGACACAATCATTGGGATGGAAATGACAGCTTCAACTCGAACCTCTTCAGATTCATCATTAAGACCAAGATCCAACACTTCAAGGTCTCTTTCAGTTTCAAAACTAACACCCATCTTGGAAAGAACTTGTATAGAGAGACATTTTATTCTCCATAAGGGCTTATCTTGAGTAACCAAAAGGGAATGAGTCCATGGAAGCTTTAACACGATATGCATGAGATTGGCATCATTACCCTCATTTTGGAAAAGTTGATACTCCGTACGAAGGCAGCCTAAATGACAAAAGATATTGAAAAAATGATGGCAAAACGAATGTACAAAAAAAAAAATTCAATTAATCACATTTTCAATTACCAGACTAAACTTATACATATTGGTTTCATGAAGGTCTAATAAGAAATTTAAATAGCATAATCGGCTGATACTTCATAACTTCACTCTAATTCCTCATGCTTCAGCTGACACCCATTAGTATTGGTTTATGCAGGATCCAAGACCAAATAAACCTTGTGAGTTACAATCTTTGGAGAATGAGAATAGAGCAAATTCAAGAGCATCGTTGCATTACTCAAGCATAAATTATTTGTTAGAGAACATAATAAAAGAATTCCCAACTATGCTTTAATTTCAAAAATTAAAGAAACAAAAAGGAAGTGAATAACAGAATAATAAGCTACACCAAAACTGTAGAACTCTCACAAGACTTTAAAAAAGAAATAAGAAAAACGTTTAGAGACCAAGTTACTTGCAAAAGTCCAGACACGTGTCTTTTGTCCCCCTTCTTAAGATCCCAAATCCAATAGATTCTCAGAAAATATTCAATAATACAGTTACAAAACAAGAATAATCCATTCCATACTTTCATGAATGGGTAATAATAATATTATGATTCTTAGGAATGAAAACAAGGAATGTTGTCTTACTTTGCAAAATAAGTATCCTGTGAACTGCTTCCAAATATATGGCTAAATCAAATGTGATTGAACTGCTTTCCTTTGCCTACAAGATGAAACTCAATCATGTGAAAACCAAAAGAAAGTTAAAACATTGATAAAAACTTAAAAACTTGAGTGTACCTGCTCACATATCCAAAGCAGCCAAGCACACATTTTCTGGAAGATAACAAGGGCCAAACTGGCCTGTGGAAAGTAACAAAAGACAATGCAAATCATGCTAAGAGCTGCTAATGCAACTTCAGGTCTCAAATTATTAACTTCATCATCAGATGGTTTCAGATGGTCAACAAAATAAAGAAGTGACGCTCGCATTTCATCTGCATATCCTCTGTCTTGTTCACTTGTATATTTGAAAGTTTGCTCGTTACCAATCTGAACATTATCACTTGAAGCAAGTATTTGTCCATCCATCTTCTGACGCTTACTACTTGTACTATCCAAGTTCTGAGCAGATCTTTTGTCCCCAACTCTTGAGTGCTCAAGTTCTTTACCACTAGTATTGTTACTTGTGCCCCCTCCAACAAGATCAGGACCAAGTATATCTATAGCAACTCGAAAGCAATCAACCAATGGCAAGCAAGGTTTTGAAGAACGGAGCATATCAACAAGACATTCTGGCTTCCAAATATGAGGGGGGCATGTTCTGGCAATTCTTATGTATGCACTGCACAATGCCATCTGAAAAACATTCAAGCAATTGTTAGCTCCCCACAAGAACAAAACCCTTGAATGATGAATATGCAATTGCATGTGTTACAAAAGATTGACCATGTTTCTCCAAACAAAAACAGAAGATTCAAACAGTTCGACCTTAAGCTCAGGGCTTTCAGTGCTGCACATTGATTGAGGAAAGACTTCAACAAAAGCTCCAGCTGTGAACTCAACCACATCATCTGAGCAGCTAGAATGCATGGCATGAAGACAAATACCCATAGAAGAATCATAAACTTGATTTCTGCAATGGCAATACATTAGCAAAGTACAAATAGTAAATAAGAAAAAAGAAACCAGTGTCCATGAAGTCAAAATCAAAATTTATTCATTTTATTACAAAAAATAGAGTTTTAAAAGGGATACAAGATGGCAAAAGGAAACCTGGATGGGGTCAGTTGAAAAAACCAGGAATGAACATAATTTGATTAGAGACATCACAAAATCTCAAACCATGAATTCCAATATCTGAAAACATACCTGAACATTGGATGTTCCTCATCACCCGCACTTAATATAGCATATATTGACCGAATAAAATTCTCACAGGGAACAATTTCAGAATCCATTACAGCTGTCGTGATGCGTGCAAAGTCGAAACATGCCTTTCACACAGCAAAAAAAGCCAGAAAATTGCATCAAAAATGATATTGATTAAATAAACCAGAAGAAATAACACACCAAATGTAGCCCAGATGTTAGTCACCATGTGCAAACCAGCATCCTCATAGCACAAAAAAGTGCATGCAGCGGAAACAAATGATGCACTGATAAGTCCTTCCACATATACAGTTCCCTCAGTTAGGCATTTGTTGAGAAGCTTGATGATCCAAGTGGCAAAAGGCTGCCACCTTGGCTTACCAGTGAGGTCAATCAAAATACCAGGGCTACCGGTAGGTTTGCAACAAGTTGGGAGGTCACTGAAAACATCTGGATCATTGGAAATTACAGTAAATGACTCACAGAAACACTTCAGATACACTCTACTTGATCCTGCAACGCTTGATTTTTCAGCACATAAGGATGCCACATGTAATATATCTGTATAACATAAGAACAAATTAGCTTCGTAAAAGGTCATCTATGTTGTATTGGGACATCTTCAGAACAGAACAAATGAAGCTAATTATGTGAGTAAAATAAGAAGTTAAAACTTTTCATCTTTGGTGGACAAAAATCTTTTATGCCTCTCATGTACATGTGACTTAGCAAGAACCATTCAAAACATGAAATAATCAGGTCTAACTGGATGGCCACGTTCCAAAAACCATTCAAAATCAGTTACAATAAAAATATTTGTGTGGCACAGTCCGAAATTTTTAGACATCACCAACAATGCCTATCTTAATTAGTTGTTCACAGACAAGAAATTTCCTTTTAAAACATTAGATTACAAAAGTTTCTTCCTTTTTGTACCTTTCATTGTACATTGAAATGAACATTGATGAACATTGTGTGCCAGACCACTATACCTTCAACCACCAACATGGCATCCACAAAAAAATTTCGATATACTTCTCTTCCTCCCGTGCGAAGCAAATATAGAAGGGATCCAACCGCCTCAAAAATCGCTCCATGTCGAGAGCTGAAAGGAGCAATTACGTACTTCTCTGACAGTCAAGTCATTCAGGCAAAAATTATAAAATATGCAGTGCAGGAAATTATCCAAACAAGAATAATTGTAGGAAGTTTTGAGCCGTAACTAAAATATAGATGACCGCCACATGCACATGCAAAAGAAATAACATTTTCCCCACAGATATGAACAGAGCATCATTGCTTAAAAAAGAGCAGAAGCACCTCGCATGATGCATGAAAAGAGAAACTATTACTTGAGGAAAGCCTTTATGAGTTTAGGCAAAGTTGGGTGCAGGAAATATGTGACACAAATAGATTTTGTCATGATGCCTGCACACTGCATTTATAAGTGAAGAAGTAAATATGTTAGCATTTAGAGACTGGACCAGAAAAACAATCACTGTGTCATCTAAATTGCTAAATCATATTGTCCCTTCCCTTTCCTTAATTGTTAAATCATATAGGCCCCAAACACCTTTAACCTGAGTACATCAATGGCATTCATATGACACTTTATCCAGTGTTTGTGTGCGTATGATGGTGTGGACTGGTAGTTCTGATGAACTTGTCATCGATTAGAAGATATATCTGCTGTCAATCCTGATCAAGGTAAACATGCATTCAGTTTTTTCCTGTTATGGCATCAATAGAATATGGGTGTTTCAGCAAGTTGAATAACGTATACACATGAAGAAATAAACCTACAAGAGAGCCATAATGCAAGATATGTCATAAGGCTCATCAACAAGAGGAAAGGTGTTTTTTTTTTTTTTAATTGCTAGATAGCATATTAGATATTGAAATTGACCTAAGTGTCTTCTTCACCGTACTCTCGTTGAAGAATCATGCTCACAATGTTCCAACCAAACGTTATATTCCTTCATATTTGGTATAGCGTTTAGAGTTTCCAATACAGCTTCTTGTCCCTTCCTATCTCTTATTACAAAATCAGGGACAAAGCAACTCACAATTAGAGTTCAATATCAACCCTTGTCTTTTTCTTTTCTTTTTTTCATTTAATTTTATGTAGGTTTGCCAACAGGATATACATGTGACTGACAGACATCATTGGCACGTTATGATATGCCAAGTAACACTTTACCCTCAGTATCCACGACTTTACTTTCTTTCCGCTTCATGTTTGTCTACCATTTTTGCTTGTCTTTTTTTTTTTTTTTTTTATTCTGAACCAACACCAGCGGAACAAGTCTTAGTATGATCACGGAGAACTAAAATGCATTGAGTTTCACACAATTTCACCAAGGAGAATAAGAATATCGAAATTTCAAAATTCACTTACTGGAATGTGGGCTCGGCAAAGAAGGGCAAGACACGACCGATCACCGGTAGGACTGCGCTTCCCTTGCCATGGAAGAAGACGCCAGGAAAATTCTTAGCAGTGTTTGACAGGAGCTTCAACACCGCGATGACCTCTCTCTCGTTGGCTGCAACACATAAAGGAACAGACAAATATAGGAATACATCTCCCGAGAAATTCTTCAAAGAAAGATTGACAAGTTGTGACTTGTGAGAGAGATAAAAACCTGTGGAAGAAGGGACGACATAGGTTTGGAGGAGATTCGGAAGAACTGCACGAAATCTCATCTCCAATGCAACATCTTCGCCACTATTTGAAGGTTGAGAAGATGACGCGGCAATGCGCTCGCGCAGCTCGTGAACCAGGCTGGAGAGGTTTGCCATGGCATTCCCTCGAACTCGATCTCGATCGATTTCCCTCTCTACTTCGAAATTTTGCTGCGTGCCAGGAGCACTTCTTCTCTTGCCATTTTCTCCCCCTTTCTCTATTTCCCTCCCTATTTCGAAACTCTACTCGAGTAATAGACCAACGCTCCTTTTAATATTTTTCTAGTCTGGACCGCGGAAAGACTTAGAAGGCGGTGCCATTATTTAAAGATGACGTGTACGGACAATCAACGGTCCAAAGTGCTGGTATTTTTACCCGACGAGTGCCATGAATTTTTATTAACCCGACGTCGTCTGTAATGAAATAAAAAAATAAAAGAAAAAAAGCATCAGATTAAAAAATTTCGACGGGAAGACAAAAATGGTTTTTACAGAATAATTGCCCGACTTACGTGGGGTGTTCGATTTGAAACGACGGGGAGACAAAAATTCGAAGCTGTTTCTCGGGTTGAAATCGGCTGCCGCACCAACCTGGCGGCAGACGATTTCATCTTGGCTGACATCGTGTACCGCTCTATCATGCTGCAAAACCTGCCGTCGGGTGGATTATAGGCCATGTCATCGGACTACGTTAACGCCTTTCCGTTTATCTTCTCCGTTAAAATCGACTGAATGACTTTGGAGACTCGGGTGCATGACTTCGGAATCAACCTTAAACTCCAGCGGCCTGATATAACCTCCGACGTTTTCACAACTCCGTGATCTAATTTCCGTTGCTGTTATCCATGTTCACATACATGAAAATGGCTTATTCCCTGCTGTTATTTTTTTTTAGGACTGTTCATCATCTCCGGCTATTGAGGAGACAAAGAAGGAATATACGGCTAACAAAAAGAAAAACTCGTTCAAATAGAAAAAAAGGAATAAAAAAAAAATTTTTTTTTGAAGAACAAGAATTAAGAAGTGTTTGTCTCCGATTTCTCTATTCCAAACATTGGTTCAGTTCTTCTTCTTTGATCAAGATTTCTTCTCAGACAAACCGACCTCTCCATTCACTTCTTCTGATTGTCATGCTTGCAGGTGGGAAAGGGCTCTCGATACTTGAACGTTTGGAAATGTTCCACATGCTCGGTTTCAGGAAACGAGGCTCTCGTTACCTGAACGTTTGGAAATGTTCCACATATTCGGTTTCAGGAAACGACTCGTGATTGTTCGGAAATGTTCCGCCATCAATCAACTCATCTTGTTTCGGCATCTTTGGTTTCGGGAAGGAACCAGAGAGAGTTGTTACCAGAAGATTCAATCACCATGATATTCTCGGCATCAATTAACTCATCCTGTTCCGTCATATTTGGTTTCAGGAACCGACCCCTCTAGTGTACTCTGTTGCTTCCGAATTAATTTTCTTCATATAGCATATCATTATTCTTAATTTGGCTCGTCCTGATCTTTGTTTCATTTGCTCTCTGGATCTCAAAGAAGAATCCGGTTAAATGAGCACAATCCCGATGTGTTTGTTACTTTGTTTCATGGTGAGTCCTCTGTTTCCAGAGATCTTTCTTACCTGAGATCTACAGAGGTTATTGGAAGGAACTACTCTCCCGTTTTTTTTCTTTTATTTTTTATTTTTAACGGAGAGGCGTTAACGTCTTTACGATGATTTTTTGATTTTTTTTCTTTTTTTTTTTAATGAACGCCTTTACGATGATGTGACTCTATGCTCCAGGTGGTGACATCTAATGCACCACCTAATGCGAGCGGTAGGTTTTGCGCGGCAGATGATGTCAGCCCATTTCATCCCTTCTCGGATGCCGTTGGATGTTGCCACCTGTTTCTCCTCTTGCGTCATATGGCAGAATCCGCGAGCGTTGGAAAGCAGATAGGTGGCTTCAGCTTTCAATGGACTTTGCTTATATCGTCAGTCGAAAGAGGACCTAGAACTACTGTCCCTGGAATATCTGTTATTTTTAGATCGTTAGATGCGGTCCTCGTAATGCATCTACACTGTCCCGTTACTTCAGCTCGGCAGCTGAATTCACCTGTCCTGTCGCAGAAGACGTTCGTCGCTTGAATCTCTTGATCTTTTATCCGTTTCCAAATGCTCGCGATAACGGAGCAGCAAACGTAGTTTGATGGTGAGCAGCACCTTCAATGGTCGCGGGGACTGTGAAAATGTTGGAAATTGGAAGAGTACGGAAGGTGTTTGATAAAACGCGAGAGAGAGACATGACTCTTGGGATCTTATGATATCGACACACTTTCAGTCATCCCACTGTACCCTCAACAGAAAGCGCTTAACTGGAAGCAGAAACATGGAACTTAATACATTTTCCCCATTACAGAATTTACTCCATCTGAAGTACTCTCTCTCACACAATCAGAATGTACTCGCTCTCCTTGATGGGCTGATTGTAACCCAAATTGGTGCAGGCACCGTAACTGGGACATTGTCGCAATTGAGATATTCACGAGGATAACGGTGTATGATCGGATAATGCTGGCAGCTTATTTGATATGTTGGGATCCCTAGGCAAAGAATGCTTCCATCATACAAGTCGAGGACACCGCAATCACAAGCCTCCCAGGTCAAACCCGAGCAACGAGTTATCAAGAAATCGGTGAAGTAGACGCAATTCCCTCTGTATCCAGAACAATCTGTAATCGAGAGCGACAAAGAGCACTGCGAACCCAAGAACAAGATATGGTTGTCCAAGCTCTTCACCTTGGACCAGTTCGACTTACACGAATCCAACTTGAAAACTTCGAATCCGACGGTCTTATACGAACTGAATGCAACAAACCTCTGGTGCCGAATCACCGATAGGATCTCTCCACAGGATTCCACCAGGTACCACTTGTAATTACGTATGCTTGGGGAAGCCATAGGTGGATCTGTAACCTGGATCACTTGTGGAGGACTTAATTGGCAAATGGATACCCTTCCCCTGGTATTGATGGCGTATAGTTTTCCCTCCTTGTACTGGATGTCCTCGAAATACGGCGGTGCATTTGTTGCTTCAATAACAGACCAAGCCTCGTCTCCTCGTTTACAGAAGCCCAAATTCTGACAATTATTATGGATGACGAACACGATGAAGGCCGAAGTCAACGAAGGATCCGCAGATAAGATGGCTTTTCCTATGAACGTATTGCGGATCGGGATCTTCAGAAAGTTTAAGGGCACGCGGGAGATCATCTGAGTTGGGAAATTCGGGAACGATGCTAACGGCGGCAGCGGAATCTGGGACTTTGTTATGGGGTTTAGAAGATGAACACTGAGGCTTTCTTCAACCATAACCAGCCAGCCTTGGGAAGATCCGCAGCAATGGCTATTTCGACCCTCGGGAAGCTCGAGCCGATAAGTTTTGTTGTCGGAAAGATTGAAGAAACCACGATGGTCTTGATTGTGTCTGTAATAAGGGAGGAGGAGCCATGGGAATTGACAGAGCAGATGGTGAGAGCTAGCTGAGATGGCCGACCGCCATGGCTTGCAAACGGCTCTGAGTCGGACATAATCGACATAATTGGTTTGCTTTCTTGAAATTATCTCCAATAACTCCGGTTGGAGCTCAGACCAATTCCCCATACTATACCACTCTCTTTACCGTTATGGACGCACTACGCAGTATGGTCGAAAAGTCCGCAGAAATAAGACGTTACCAGAGCGAGATTCCCTCAGGGCGGAGCGCAAAACGCCAAGGAAAGGTATCCTGATTCCTGATTTAGCTCTAAGTGGTGAGAGCGTTTCACTGAAGCCATTCAGTGGTACCAACGTAAAACGCACGGATGGATGCCCATGTTAAGATGGACCCACACATTCAAATTCCATCCCAGCCGGTGGTTTCACGGAACCACCAGTTTTTGGCTGTGGAGGAAATGCTTTCATAAGTGCCTGTTTTAAATTCAATTACTCTCAAATACTAAATAGAATAATTATTTTATAGAAATTATCCATCTTTATAAAAATATAATTATTTTTAATTTATTCTATCTTTATCTCTACACAAAATTGAACTTAACATTCTTTGTTTGTTTTAGCATGTTACATTATATCAAATTAGTTTTTTTTCAAATGATTTAATATTGAAAATTGAAATATTTTTGTTTTTCAACCTCAACAGGGGCAAAGCTCATGCTTTCCGCTAAAGAGTAATTGGGTATAAGAGAACTGCATATGAAGAAAGGTTAAATTAGACGACCCAACTATATTCTTATGTTGGGTATCAAACCTGCTCCTTATATTTTTTGCTGGATATGATATATCATGTGCAAGTGAGACCATGTCCAATTAAGAAAAAGAATATAAAATAAATTACTTTTTTTCCTTATAAGATTTTGTTATTAGAGAAAGAGAAGGATGTTAGTTTTGAAGTACCTTTTATGGAACCTGGTTGAAACTACTTTTCCAAGAAAATAAATCTTAGATAATAGCGGAGAGGCGGAAAAAAAAGGGGGGCCTTTTCATTTAAAATTATAAATTTTCTTTTTCGTGGTTTGCTTTGGTGCGTTTCATTTCCTAATTGTTATAATTCTGTGTTGTCTCTAATTGAGGTACATCTATTGACTTGTATGCAAAGGGAAAGTTGTATGGTTTGCCAAACATCTTTGAGGTAACACTAAACTCTCTTTGGATATTGTTATTTGCAGCATTATTGATATTTATCATCAATTACGGCCACATGCTAGAACAATATCTCCTAAATTTCACTAATTGTGATTGTTTCAGCTTTTATACGGCTAATTACAAAATAAATATCCAATCCTGCCTGTTCCAGCCTTTTTGCTGAAGCTGAAGCGGCCTTGGAAGCGGTTCGTTTAGCGCTGCAGTGTAATTTCTCCCATATTATACTTGAAGGGGATTCTCAAATCGTCATCAATCTTCTCTCTACTCCCTCTCTTGTTTTTCCTTGGGCCATCAGATCGATTATGTCCTCCATCAAGCTCTTGTGCAGCAGGCTCACCTCAGTCTCTTTCTCCCACACGGTTTGGGAGGGAAACAAAGTTGCAGACCTTTTAGCTAATCATGCTTTGGACAATTTCCCTTGTTTTTGGAGGAATTTCCCCCCTTCTTTCCACTCAAATGTGTTGTTTGACGAGGCTAGGGGTGTTTCCTACTTTCGGCCTTTATAATATATTCTCCTCTGTTTACCAAAAAAAAAATAATTACAAAATAAATCATATTTTATCCTTATTAAAAACGTTTAGAAATACATATTTCACATTTATTTAAAGAAAATAATCTCGAACAGCCAGCTAAGAATTTCAAATTACAAAAACATAGAATCATTTTCTTTTCTTTTTTTATAAAAATTTTGTTTGATTAATCAAATCTCTTATGGCTTGAATTACCACCACTACATACACACCTTTACTACCACACTCACCCCGTTACCACCACCAACACCATCAAAAGGCGGGCTGGTCACCTCGAGCTGGGTGGGTCGCCTGGCCATGAACACCCCTAGTCAGAGATAGCAATCATACAGTAGAAGAAACAATTGTTTTGCACCCAAAAAAAAAAAAAAAAATATTTATTGTTGAGTACGCTGAACTGAAAATTCTGGGCAATATGCCCTAATTTCATTTGAATATGAAAGTATATATATCCGTATAAAATATAACCCACTTACTCTGTACAACGAAACAGAAAGAAAACGAAAACGAAAGCTTCAATACTTGCCATATTTGTGCCAGCAGAGCAGCATTACCGCACATCGTCTTACAATATAGAATCGAGATCGTCGCTCCCTCATCGTAGCTAAACATCCACGCCTCTCCGACGCCGATTCATCCCACCCAACCCTCTCCACCGATCGCCGTGAGACGCATTGACCCATCAACGCGAAAGAGTCTCTGTAAACAATCAATCCAATCGGAATCGAAATACCTGAAACAAATTAGTTCTTCGCAGGGATGATCTTCATACCCATCTCTTCTGTCGCCGCCCTAAGAAGATACAACAACCAGGATCCTTATTTTCTTCTCCAAACCAAGTTTTTCATCGACAAAAGCGTATCTCTTCTCCCGTTCCGCGTCTTGTTTCTGATTTGGCTTTGCCCTATGAGATCCTTTTCTCCTTGTTGCGACGTTGGTTCGCCATCGTTAGAGGTTCCTTGAACTGTTTTCAGTCCACGTGTCAGATTTTAATTGCCTGGACCTCAAGCAAAACCGTTGCCTGGACTCAGCCCACGTGTGAGTGGATGGCGTACCTCAGTTCAACAGGAGCCTGTGAATCACGGATTGAACAGGAGCCCTGGCTATCTGGGCCATTTGCGTTAATTTCAGGCCCGGCCCTACTTAAATATATGTTCAAGTGCAATTCATCTTGTAATTCTACCGGAATGAGAACGAGAAATAGCTAATTCTTACCAATCACAGTCTTCCCATGACTTTTAGTGATGTTTTTCAATATAAATTCGATAATTTGAAACCAAAATTTTAAAAATAATTAAGAACAAGTGTTATTTTACTATTTATAGAACTTTCTTCCAAATAAATATACTCTTAAAATAATACTTGCAAGAAATCATAATTACAAAAGGTTTAAAGGGCATTCTGGGAAGAAACTCTGTGAACAATGAAATTACATTTTTTTAATAACTTTAAAAAAGTATCACTAATTTCCAATTACAGAGAAATGGATGCTTGAATCTGAATTATGTTTAGAAAGCACAACTGAAAACTAATTTTTCCAATGTATTTTCTCTTGAAGACAGAAAGAACCACAGAAGAAGATCTTTTGCGTCAAGCAGTCCCGCCGATGATCAACGGTGGTCAACCATTGAAGGGTAAAGCAACGTCGCGGCAACACCTGAAATCGAGACGGTAACCAGACTAGGTTGATGCATCAATAGAAGCTGCACTGAGAGAGGAGAGATGGTTAGTTCCTCTTCTGAAGCCAAGGGCTTGGAGCATTTGCCCTCTGCGCTTCTCGCGACGATAATCATGAAGCTCGATGTCACTTCGATCTGCTCCATCGCGGCTACTTGCAGGACCTTTCACGCTTGTGGTTCTCAAATTCTTTCATTCCTCCCCAATTTCCATCTACTTGTAAGTAATTTTAAGCCACATAAATTCCCATCCGTTTACGTCTTCGCTAGGGTTTTAATGGATTGGATTGGTGCGATAATCGGAAAAAAACCAAGTTACAAAGGAAAAAGAAAAAATGGAAAAGAAAAAGGAAAGAGAGAAAGAGAAGCCCTCAAGTCTGCAATTAATGGCAGAGCCAAAGCAGTATACGCCCTAAATTTAATGTTTAGGCGGATTTCTGTTTCAGGACACCGCTCCTCCGGTCGATCTGCTGAGACCTCTATTGCTGCCAAATCCTCATCTTCAGAGCCTGAAGGTTGATTGTAACCGTCTTGATGATACGGCAATCGAGCATCTGCTTCGGCCTTCTTTGAACGAACTTCATCTTAACAATTGCACGGATTTTAGCGGAAAGCTGCTTTCGGAGATTGGAGGGCGATGCAGGAATCTAAGGTTTGTTGTTTCAATTTATTTTGATCATTTTGATTTGCTATCGTTTTGGAAAATATTTGTTTTAGCCTCTTAGGATATAAATGATTGGGTTTCCATTTGAATGTTGGACAGCATATTAACCTTTTAAGTTATCTGTATCAGTCAGCGTTTCTTTATATTCCGTTTGATTTAGATGATCAGGTGTTGTATGCTGCTTTGACGATTGTTACGTAGCCATGATTTTGAGGCTAGTGTCAGCTTTACACGTTGCTTTCTCCCAATGTTATAACTGGCAATGTATTGCTTCCAGGTCTCTGTACTTGGGATCGGTGGCTGAAAAAAGAGGCTGTCCAATTCATGTTTCTGATCTAGAGGAATTACTTGGAGGTTGCAGTCAATTAGAAGTAAGGTTGAATAGCAAGAGTAATTTATGAACATTCAACAAATTTTTTTTCTTTTTTTTTTTTTGGTATGGCAAAATGATTACATACGCCGAATTTGCTTAGTTACTTTCATTGTTGGTCAAATTATGTTTAGTTGAAGAGCACATGTCGATTTTAATATCAGAACTCACGCGCATGCGCACACACACATACACGTGTGTGTGTGTGTGTGTGTAATCTTTTTTTAAGCTTCTCTTGTGCTAATCTGCGAGTCAGGGTGAATACGTATATTTTTCCATTCTTCTGGATGTAGGAAAAGATGCTTTCATGAGTATCCTTGTAACTGCAGATGAAAAAATGATTATGAAAAACCTCTCTTCTAGCCATGCTATATTATTCATATGATTGCACATACACACATTTCTTAGTTGTGCACGTGGGCTGGATTGATTTTGAGCCTCAACCTATAGAAATAGAAAGAAAAATCTACTGCATCTTACTTACAGATTTATTTTAATGGAGGGATGGTTCTTCAGTAAGTTTCTTTCCGCCCTACCCTCTCCCTGCTCTACCACCTTCTTTCTATCATTCATTAACTAAACCAATTTGATTGGCACTTTAGTTATCATAAAACAACAAGCAGGATGGAGTAGAACACTGCTGTTGAGATATGTAACATGATGTTTAATGTGAGTAGTTTATGTCAATTTTGGTAATTGCTAATTTTGATTCCAGAAGGCTGAATGTTTTTTTGTTGTTATGTTTCAATTGTTAAAAAGTAAGAATACTTGTCAATGTGATTATAAGGGCCATATTCATTATCATGGCACTTGAAAAGTTACACAGAAAATTTTTATTTTCTATTCAATATATTATTAACAATTGTAATAAAATTAAAAAATAAAACAGATTCCGGTATAGTGTAATTCACATTTGAATATGCATCGGTTTTTTGAATTTTTGAATTTTTTTTTTTTTTGGATCACAGAGATATTTTTTCATCAGTTTGTGATCATGATCATGCGAATTTTGGTTGACTAAAATAATTTGTAATTTTCCATTTGCACTCTATCTAAGGTTTTATCCTCTTCTGGAGTGTTATTAGGATGTAAAATTTTCATGTTGAAGCTTATCAAAAGAAGTGTTGGCATATTATTTATTTGATTTTTGTCATTTTTTAGGCATCATTTATTTATTTATTTTTGTATCATTTCGCTTTTGTGAGAAAGTGTGTGTATATGAAGCAATGTTAATACTTTAAGGGCAAATCTGGGATGTTAGGCCACTTTTGATGTGGTGATATACATATAGTCTCATCCTGGAGCTGTGGTAGAGGCTAGTGTCCAGAATCTTCTAACATTCAGTTGGTTTTTGTTGATATTGATTCTAGCTTAGACATGTCAGCTTATACATATGATATTGTTTTCAGCTTACATGTATCTGCTGATATATGTTATCATTTAATGTCTTGGTACTCTAGGACGATTTCCACCATTTTAAATTAGTCTTGTATCCTGCCAAGGTGTCCAGTTATTGTTTCTAGGTTGACACCAGGTAACCAATTTGTTGTCTTATTAATAGTGCATGATGAGGAAGTTTTGTTGAAGAAAATTCTGATGCTTTATATCCAAGATTGCCCTCAAGGGCGAAAAGAAAATATCAAGAAATAAAGACCTTATAGTGTACTATTTGGTCCTTTTCTGAGCTCCCAAACTCTTAATTCAGCATTGATCAAGGCTGGTAGGAAAAAAGTGGTAATGTTAAAATGTTTTGTGTTTATGTGGATTGCTCTTATGGTTTACCTGCAAGGTGCAACATGCTTGAGCTTCCTCTTATCTCTTATACATGAATGCTTTGTGATTGACTGATTGTTCTGCACCATGCAGCTGCACTTGTAGCCTTTCTGGAGTTCGCAGAGAATCTATCAAAATTTAGCTGACAAAATGTCATTTTGCAGACACTCAGCCTGATGTTTGATGTCACAGTATTTCTCCGGCATAATTTTGCTCGAGCCTGGGCTTTAGCTTCAGCAGAACTTACAGCTCTTGAGATTGGTTATGTCTCTTCCGTAATGGTGATTGAACTGCTTAGTCCTACGATTGGAACCCATCAACCACCAAATCATATGCAAACATCTGTGTTACCTAATATCCAGCACTTGAGTCTCTCGGTTGACTATGTTACTGATACTTTGGTTTGTGCAATAACCGAAGGTCTAGTCTCCTTGACCTATTTGGATCTTCGAGATGCACCAATTATACAGCCAACAATAGCTTTGGATCTCACCAACCATGGTCTACTGCAGATTAATAAACATGGGAAACTAAAGCATCTCTCTTTGGTTCGGAGCCAAGAATACCTCGTCACCTCTTTCAGGCGAGTTAATGATCTTGGTGTCCTCTTAATGGCAGATAATTGCTCAAACCTCGAAAGTATATGTCTTGGAGGCTTTTCTCGTGTTACAGATACAGGTTTCAGGGCAGTATTGCATTCATGCTCTCGCCTATACAAGCTTAGGGTGTCCCGTGGAGCCCAAATGACTGATCTGGTATTTCATGACATTGTTGCAACTTCTCTTTCCCTGACACATGTAAGCTTGAGGTGGTGTAATCTATTAACCAGCCTTGCAGTCTCACATTTGGCATCCAACGTTGATCTCAGAGTTCTGGATTTGAGAGATTGCCGAAACCTTGGGGATGAAGCCCTTCAAGCCATCAGCTTCCTTCCTAAATTGAATATTTTACTGCTAGATGGCTCAGATATCAGTGACATGGGACTAACGTGCTTGCGACATGGGGTGATGGGTTCACTAGTTTCATTGTCCATCAGACGGTGCAAGAGACTTACTGACAGATGTATATCTGCTCTATTTGATGGTGGTTCTGGTCAGAATTTACAAGATTTGGATCTCTCGCACCTTCCTAATATTTCCGACAATGGGATTCTACTATTAGTGAAAAATCGAGTTCCAATTGTTGAACTTCGAATGCGGGGGTGTCCTCTCATAGGTGATATTTCAATTATGGCTTTGGCGTCAATGCAGGTTGATGGGGGTTGGCAGTGTGGGAGTAGCTTGCGTTTGCTGGATCTTTACAACTGCAGGGGCATCACCCAGCTTGCATTTCGATGGTTAAAAAAGCCATACTTTCCAAGGTTGAGATGGTTGGGAGTGACAAGACGAGAAAACAGGGATTCTGTAGATGCTTTGATGTGGAGCCGACCTTTTTTACGTGTTGCATGTCATGGTGAGGAGATAGGGATTGGGTACCAGGATAAAGCTGATGGCTTGTACTGTGATTATTACAAGGAAGTGGATGAACTTGAACAGTGGCTGCTAGAAGGAGAGGAAGGAAACGATGAAGAGATGGGGGAGGCTCAAGAGGCGGGTGATGATGACAATGATGACGACGAACTGATGGTGTAGTTTGTGATATATGAGGTAGCCGTTTGTATCCTATGCCTGATTTATTGTAACAATATTTACAGACCAACCGGGAATTGACCTGGATTCTGTATATATTTCATGTTTGATAAATTACCATTTAACCAATTCTGGCGCGACATTGTTTGTAAAAATGGCATCTGATAGTGGTGGTTCTGTTTGATTCAGATGGTTCTTCCTTCATTATTGATGGGTACATACAGGTCTAAGCACTCGAAGCCATAGTTTCTATGTTTTCTATCTTTCTTTTGTTATGGATCGGATTGGGATGAGTTGTTCGCTTTTGAGGACCTGTCAACCCAAACTAAGCAGACTATTATACGAAAGATGCAGGTCAAGGGTTTCAGTGTACGTTACGCTGCCATACAAAACGTTCGGCGTTCAAAAGTGAGTGGGTCACGGAAGTCATACGAAACCTTAGTTCACCGGACCAGTACAGCCGTCTAGATTAACTTATGTATGCAATATAAACCAATTCAATTCCATTACACAATTTGCACCCATTGATGTGCTTAGAGTTTTTATAGTGAAAATACAAATCTCTTTTTTTAGTTGGCGGGCTGGGCACATAGACCCAGTTGGGGATGTCTGTCCATAGTGGGGGTGAAGAAGGGCTTGAAACCAGATCTTAAATCATGACACCCTTAGACTTTAAGGGCTGGAACAGACATATAACTGTCACAAGGAGTTCAACAACATGCAAAAGACCTTAATTTATCTTAGATCTAACTGACATCACTCTAAATCACGTATATTATAACAATACAAGTTGTATAGATTCATATTCTATTAATAATAAAATGAGAAAATCTTCTTAAATGCTAATTGAATTTAATAAGGGTTTATAATCAATTAAGAATAGGAGATTCTTGGATAGAGAGTCAACTAATAATCGTTTCTTAATTCTTCTTCATTTGTCGTGCAAAGAATGTGCTGATTCCAAATAATCTTTCTCCCTCTCTCTCGAGTGTAATGTGCGGGAATAATCTCCGTATATGCTTGTGTGTATGTTATACTTGATCCACGGAATAGTGGTGACATATAAGCCATGGTTTGACTCGACGCGCCTGCCTACTCCTCTCCCAAACTACTAACAAAACATATTTTATTCATTCAGTCATCAACACCCCAAAAGTGTTTTCATAGAGCACATCGTTTCGGTTTCAGCCTTAAAAAAACTTCCACCATTAGAAAGCCTAAACAACTTTACCAAGTGGGAAAACAAAATTATTCCTTAAAAAGTACTAAACAACAAAACCTCTTTCCATTATTGGCGACGAGGTGGCCAGTGGCACTAGTTCCTCTGAAAACAGCTAAAGCTATTATGATAATATCACCAACTTCATTCTCTTAAAAACAAGAGACAGATTTGTGCTATTATTAGGCAAACTTAACTGAATATTTCAAAATTCTGGTCGACCTTTTTAGTTGTTTATAAAAAATCTTTTAAAAACCCTATATATATACTGTAAAAAAACTTTCATCTATAAAATCTTATGTCAACTACCTATGCATACGTGCAATAATGCACATGCCTCCCCTAATTATTACAAAGCAACTACTAAATCATGTGGAGTTTGTAGAAATCAATATCTTGTGTATGGGTCTAACATCTAAGTCCCATCTCATGTTTCAATATATCATAACATATTTTTACAAGTCTCACACACATTTTAACGTCTCCTTGGTAAGAAACATTTTTTGGATTCGAATTTGCGATGTGCATATGCACGGATAAAGTGTTATAACGTATAAGTTCCAAATGCAACCTATAAAGCTAAAGGGATAGGATCTACTCATATAAGGACGTGTCATTTTGTGATTGGCTGCAGGATGGTTGCGCGAAACCTCATCCCGGCCTCACCGGCTTGAGATAAAGATTGTGCACCATTACGTAAACAGAATCTACTCTTGTTATTCTATATGCCATTTTTAACCATTCTTTCTCTCCTTATTTGAATCGCCGTTTGGATAATATTTTCTATACATGGGATCGGAGTTCTGGTTTAATATCTTCTACTCTGCCGGCTATTCCCGCGGCGACCACCCGCCGCTTACGTAGAACCTCGCTGGCATCCCACATCCCCGTAAAGCTTATCACAATCTTACCACTCGCCCCTTCGGCACTTCCAAAAGCCGCAAGCCGCTTTTGCCTAATCCCGCCACGTTGTCTCCACCTCAGCTTACCGGATACTTCGGACTCCCCAAATCCTTTCTCCTGTTTCTTTCCCTTCTCTTGGAGGAACCCTTGGATGTCTTAATTACTTTCTACGCAAATTTAAGCTTCTTATTGGCCCAGAATAATGATCCCATCGTACATAAACCAATGCCCTCACACACAGGAAGTTCACCAAAAAAAAATAAATATTAATGACCCACAACCAAAACCCCTTTTATTCCATTATGATCTGCATCTATCATCTTTATCTAAAACAGGTCAAAAGCCTCAATCGTCACGTCTTAGATTTTTACGTTGTTAAGTTTTTACATATATAACTCTTTTGAGTAACATGGCACCTCCCCGTTTGATCGCACCGGAAAATAACACAAATAGAGTAGACATTTCATTCCATTTTTTGATGTTGACAGCCCTAATGTTGTGATTATTATAAATATATGTTATAAGCTGTAAAAATTGATTTGGTGCACTGTCAATTGTCTTACTTGAATATTTTAAATTTAAATCGGTTGGGAAACATGGATTCCACGTCTTGCATGTTTTTAGCTCAAGAAAAATGGTCATTCAAGATCTCCAGCATGTATTATTCACTAGCGCTTTGGGTTTTGAAAACTGGTAATCGATCCTCTGGACATGAGAAATAAGTGATTATAATATGCAAAAACATCGTACGATCAAAGCTTTTCGGTGGGGCTAACACATGAGAATGATCAGAGGATCGATTACCATTTGTTGTGCCAATATTTCACTTCATCCAAACTCGATAAAGAAAAGTTTTTCTTTTTCGCTGTCTTTATGTCTTTATATGATTGTGACCTCAGTATAGGCTGTTTAAGGTTGGCATCCTCGCGACTTTTTCCTTACACTCATCCCTGCATTTTGAAAGAAATGTTGTCATAAGTTGACACCCTCTCCACATTTCCCCCCCTGCACTCGCTCCTACATTTTGAAAGAAATCTTGTCACGTGGAGTATTCGATGAGTAAGAGTTCAAAAAAAAAAGGAGTTCTTTCATGCTGTAAATATAAGTTAAGTTTTTCTCTTGAAAAGCAGCTCTCCGTCAAAGTGCACGGATAGCGATAAGATAAAGAAGCAAATGTGGGAACTTTTGGTACTCAATGCGTTACTTGCTTCTTAGACTGATTCCAAGGCTCATAAGCACTTTAGCGAACAGCTTTTGCCTCCCGTTAATGCTGCCGCTTTCTCGTGAAATCACTTTTGCAACAAAACCCCGCCGACGCAGGAGCGGTGGATTCGCCGGGGGCGAGAGTGAAGGTGGACGGCTTATTGGACTGGGGGAGGCGGCATCACGAAATCGGAGGGTTTAAAAAACTAAATAAAAAATTATTATTATTATTAATTAAAAACGAATTAAGTAAAAGATAACGGAAATAATCAAAGCTTCTGAGTGAGCGTTATACGATACGAAGGAGAGGGGAGGGCGAAGCCTTCGGAAACAACACCACTGCTGCTGTATATTATTTTTCTATTTTTGCTCTTTCTTTCTCATGCAAAACAGATGAAGAAGAGCGAGTGTTTTATATAGAGAAAGAAATATTTGCTTCATCATCTTTCTCGTTTTCTTTTCCTCTCTCTGTTACTTGTGCGATTTTGATTTGGTTATTCGTCGTCGTCTCTGTCTCTCTCGCTCGCCGAATCATCAATTTCACGTGAACCATGAGAGATCGATGTTTGTTCCCTTCGTTCCGCGTGCGAAGATAGTTTTCAGTTTTTAAAAGCGAGAGCTTCTCCGCTGAATCTCTTTCCGTCTTTTTTGTGTTCTCTCTCGTTGGGTTTTTTGATTTCGTATCCGTTAATGGCGATTGAAGATACGGAGAGCAGCAGTAGTAGAGCCGTGGATTCGTCGCCGACACATCCTCGACAGCAGAGAAAGAAGCTCGAGGTCTACAACGATGTGCGTCGTCGGCTCAACGATTTAAATCATGAAGAGGCAAATCTTCCTGGGTTCGAAGATGAGCTGTTGGCTCATTTTAGCCGACTTCCTACTAGGTACCCTAACCCTAACTTTCCTTTTATTTCACTTCATGCGGCTTTGTTGTTTTCGATTTTTGAGTCGTTGATTGTTGTTGTGCTTCATTGAAATATTTAAAACATTGTTCCTCGAAGAATTTCTTTTTCCTTCGATACGCTTTTTTTTCAGTAAAGTTTGGTTCCTCTTTTTGTTCACTTTGTTCGAGATTGAGTATTGTTTAAAAAAAAAAAATCAAAGCTAAAGGTGGTGAAGCCAGTTCATTCTTTTCTTTTGTTGCTGTTTCTTAGTTTCAAACTTGGTGTTTGCATTGGATTCTCAATTGCAGTTGGATCTGTTATCGCATTTTTGTTATTGCATTTTTTATGTTATGGACGTGTCTGAAGATTATAAAAGATAAGGAACGAAATCATATTTGAGTGGATTGTCTAGATTTTGCCCTAATAGGAGATGAAATCAAAGAAATTAGGTTAAGATGGTTTGTACTTGTAAAGAGAAATCCTATGAGAGCAAATATGAGAAAGTGTGTGGGCATCATTGAAACATCTAAAAGGTTGAGAGGAAGACTAAAAAAAACCTCGATGCCGTCTTCCAGAAAGGACTTGCCTATTCAAAATATGATTGGAGACACAGTTTTTGATAGAATGGTATGGAGGAACAGGCTTTGTGTGGCCAACCTCAACTGGTTGGGATAAGGAATTGTACTGTTGTTGTTGTTGTTATTATATATTTTTTTATTTTTCATATAACTTCTGGTTTAGATCTTGAACCGTTTTATCTGCTGCATTCTAGATATGCATTAGATGTGAACGTTGAAAGAGCAGAAGATGTTCTCACGCACAAGAGGTTGCTGCATCTGGCACATGATCCTGCTAATAGACCTGCGTTTGAAGTACGTCTTGTGCAGGTATTGAATTCTCAATCAGTAATTGCTTGCCTCCCTGATTTCAGTGGCTGTTGTTTGTCTTAATTTTTTGTTTTTTCGCTTTTGCATATCCTTAGAGTTAACATCTATATAGATCAGCGGATGAAAGTAGACTGGTCACATATTGTAATCGCATTTTCTGGCTCAGCATCTAGAAAGTCATCATCAGTGGTCAAATGAAATTTTAAGCAGCTTCAGTTTGATGTTTCTTCTTGATTCTTCTGAAGAATGAGGACTCTTTCAATGCTGCTTAGCAAATTTGAAAATATTCAGTCCACTCTAAGATGGCCCTTTTCATGTGGGCTGGAGTCTTAAAACAAAATTTTCATAGTTGATAACCTTATTGATGGTATATGGGTGATTCTGAATGATTTCATTGTGTGTTTTGGTGGCACAGGAACAGTTGACTCCCTATTTTTTCATTTTGATTTTCTGTCTAGGATTTTGGATTCTCGTATGATTGGACTGTTAGTGTTAGAGGTGGAGGATTTTAATAGCAGATTTGGAATTCTTTGGGTTATTCATCCATTTGCGATCTGTTGGACTGTCTGGGAGGAGTGGTATCGTTGTGTAGTTGTAGATAATTTTCTGGAGAAAGAGTTAATGAATCCTACTATTCTCTTGGTCTTATATTTTTCCTTTGTTTTCTGTCTGCTCTTTTTCATTCAAAAGTATTTTTATTTTTATGAAAAATGAAGCACTATAAAGAGGTCCTACGTACAAGGGCAGCCGGACTATACAAATATTTTCTTTATATATATCTTTCTGATAATATAGTATTGACGAATCAAATTAGAGAGGAAATACAAAACTAGAATCTGATGGGGCACCTTAATATTAAAAATTTTCAAAATAAACCAGATTGAGGCCTAGTATTTGGAATGCAATTTAAGTACAAATTGCAAATTTTGAAAATTGATGTTGCATTGGAAATTACGGATGAATGCCTTAAGTAGAGGTGATTTTATGTAATAGAAACTCCTTACAAGATGAAATTCTATAAGATAGCCATCAGACCTTCTATGTACTGCGTTGTTTATTAGCTAAGAATCGGCATGTTCAAAAAGTAAGAGAGAAAGAGATGGAAATTTAGATGAAATTCAGAATGGCTAAAAGGAAAAATCTAAGGGAGGGAGATACATAAGAGTCCAGCAATAGCCCAAGTTAGAGATAAAAAGGAAGTTCATTTGAGATCGTTTGGACATGTGCAACGGAGAATTGCAGCACTTGCAATAAGGTATCAACTGGTGTATTTTGAAGTATTCACAAGGCTAAAGAACGAAAAGATAACCCGAGTTGAATTGGTTTAAAAAGATTAATTGTTCATAAATTAACTAAAGATTTTCTTATACACTCAAAGAATTTGTGTTCTTGTGTTTTCTTGAAAGGCAAATGTCTATTAGGTTTGGAAACCGTAGCGGAAGCTAAGTTCTTAGATATGACAGCAAAAAATGGGGAAACATACTTTTAGGAACAAATTCCAAGTGAAAAACTGGAGCTGGAAATCGATCAGTTAAGGGGCTGGTATTTTTGGGATGCAAGTAATAGGATAATAGGTATAATTTAGTTTCAAATTCTGGATATTGATGGTTTCCTTTTTGTTGCATGAGAGGCTTTGTTGTTGCTTGTATTTGTCCCTTTACTCATTGGTTGGTTTTTGTGATTGTTTTTCTTTTTGCAACTGTTCTTTAATTACATTTCTTTTTCCTGAGACCCCGATGTATCTGTTATCTGTTGGGCACTTTCTTCCTTATGCAGGTTCATCCTGTATCTGTTGCAAATGAAGCGGATTCTGTTCATTCAAACTTCCCAAAGAAAGAAGTTCCCTCATGTTCTTCTAATTATCCTAGCAAACTGACGTATGTTTTTTTATATTTTTATTTGCATATCCTCTTTCTATTGTTGTAATGCCATTTCTTCCAATGTCTCTTGCCTTCTATGTGAATTTGGTTTGGCAGATTCAGTTTATTGATAAATTCTTGCTTCCTTTGTGGTTTATCCTTTCTGCTATTAATTTCTTTTTACATATTAGCTTTAACATATCTTTATTTGGCTGCCAATATGCTCCCTTAAAAATTTTTCAGCATTCATCCACCGCCTGCCTTTGGTTCGTCACCTAATCTTGAAGCCCTTGCACTTGAAGGAAGCAATTCACATGTTCAAGATAGAGATAGTGCTGTGAATGGGAATCCACTCTTCATGCGGTAATTCCTTCTGATTATGTTATTAATCATTGCTTTTCTTAAAAAGAAATGGCTTATAGTTTTATTGAGGATGACTGAGAAAAAAAGAAAATTGAAAATACTCTGTACTTCCTTGCTCTTGCTCTCATAATCTTGATTAGATATAGAGTCAGTGTTTTCATCATACAAAGTTATTTCCTTTTGTTATTAAACATGATCTCATGGGTTCAGCTGATAGATAACAGATGGACAAGGATAATTACCTTGCACAGGGTGTCCAGTTATTTTTATTTCTCAAAGAAACTCGTTATTTTGGTAGGAGATTATGTTTTGGCACAATGACAAAACTTTTGTTGTACTATATGATCTTTTCAATAGTGTCTATATTAGAGGTGGCAATGGGTCGGGTCAATGTATGGGGTTAACAAGCCAAGGCTCAACTCGAACCCGCTCGTTTAATAAAGGGGTTGGAATATCCCAACCCGCTTCAACCCTTTTAAATAATTTAAATTACTACTAAAAATTAAAAATTTTAATTCATTGTAATATCAAAGTCTATGCAAATTTTATTTTTAAATCCATTCTAATATC
Source organism: Buxus sempervirens (assembly GCA_947561395.2). Taxonomy (NCBI): domain Eukaryota; kingdom Viridiplantae; phylum Streptophyta; class Magnoliopsida; order Buxales; family Buxaceae; genus Buxus; species Buxus sempervirens. The sequence goes on from OX387190.1 coordinate 41,502,468, forward strand.
AAAGCACACCTAACAAGCATAATAACATAACAATCATTAAGATAGAACTAAAATAACATGAAGAAATGAACTAAAACATAATAATAAAGTCTTAAAAGAATTTACTTGTCATCAATGCCTCAATTTATATTAGTAGAGACTAAGAAATTTGAAAGATTTATATGTAGAAAGTCTTTTTTCATTTTATCCTTTGTCATTATTTATATTAAAAGAGGAAAGGTTGAGTAGCCACAACTATTGTTATTATAATGTTCTAAACTTCTATTACACAAAAAATTAATCGGGTTGTAATTGGGTCATTTCGGATTTCGGGTTGAGCGGTCAAACCCTAACCCAACCCGTTTATAATCGGGTTGAGAATTCATGACCCGAACCCAACCCATGGGTTGAAACAGTCAACCCAAACCCGCCTAAGACCGGGCGGGTTGGTGGGTCACAATTGCCACCTCTAGTCTATATCTACATTTTCGCCCACATAGATGCAAGTTATCACCCCTTTTATCTTCTTAGTTCAACAGTCTGGAATATTGGAAAAATTCAGCATTCTTGAGTATTATTGCCTATTGCTTCTCTCAGAATTTCAAGCTAGAAAATTTTTTTTTCATGGTAATCTGTTCAAAATGCAGATCACCGTTGTTTCCATTTTTTTGTCACCAATCAAATTGGATCAGATGATTTTGGTGGTTCGACAGCACATTTAATCAGTTTTGATGTTTCTATTTTCTTTTTTTTTGGTGGTTTCAGCAAGAACAATTTTTGGTATCTTTGATAACCTTATTATAGACTGGATAAAATTTTTAGCTTTATAGATATTTGAAAAAACTTTATTTTCTGCTTCCATATTTTGCTTGGGCCAGTTTGGATAGAGCATTCTTTTGTTGTTCTTATATATGTACCAGAAACTTAGTGCTGAGAAGATATTAGCTTCCTGACTTCCCCTTTTCTAGTTCTTGTGTTTTCCCTTTTCACCTTATTCATCCAACTGATTTGATTAAATATCCTTATATTTCATCTGTCACTTTTTTCAGAACCACAGATATTTCAATTAAATTAATAAAGAGGATCTGGAATAATAAACATTGATCAATCAGAGTTAAATTCAACAAATAAAAGAAAGATTGAGTCTTTGGGATCCTCCCACTCTTTATGTAATTCTCCCTTAGTAGACTTATTATGTTACCCTGTTGTAAATGATCTCTAATTTTCTCCAAGGACACTGAATTTAAGCACCAAAGCCTTATTGTTATAAACCATGAAGCATGTAGTTTACCATTTGATGACTGGGGGTTCTTTAAATTACTTGTCCACTACTATAAAAATAATTCAACACTTTGAATCTTGAAATTAATGTGTGTAATTGACAATCGTGTAGGCCCATGCATGAAATCACCTTTTCAACAGATGACAAGCCAAAAGTCCTCAGTCAGGTACTAATTGGTTTGTGAACTCTACCAAGTGGTGAAGATTATTATTGTTGCATAAAATATTAAGAAAACATCCTGTTTGATATATTCTTCTTCCAATTAACACCGCTTTGGTTTCTTCACAAGCGAAGTTTCTCAGGTGTGATCTGAACTCATGTTTCATGATGGATGTTTTGCTGTGATGGTATGGTCCATGTTTAACATCAAGGGCATCTGATTCCAAATCTGATTTTTTATTTGTGAAGGATCATATTTGAAAAGAAATGCTGATCTCAGGATACTTTTACATAATTCATATTGATATAACTGAAATGCAGAGTCTTATTTATGTTTTTGACTGATATTTTACCCCTTTTTGTTTGAACATTGAAATCATAAATGTTTTTGATGTAATCTGAACTCATGTCTCCTGATGGATGTTCTGCTGTGATGGTACGGTCCATGCTTAACGTCAAGGGCATCTGATTCCAAATCTGATTTTTTATTTGTGAAGGATCATATTTGAAAAGAGATGCTAATTTCAGTATTCGTTTACATAGGCCATGAATAATTCATATTGATATAACTTCAGAAATCTGATTTTTAAACATAAATGATATCAGAACAGACCCTTACCATAGATCTGTAGTTGTGGACGCTATCAAAAAGCCACTAATTTTCCTATGATGTTTTACTTAATACTCATGCTACACATGTGAAATTTTTTTATAAACATGTACATAAAACATTACAAAAGTGTCTACAGTGATGACTAGTTTTTTTTTTTATTTTTAAATTCTGAATTTCCAGTTGACTAACTTTATGTGATTGGGTTAAACATCAATGAAGCACATGCTTGTTCTATTGCATTTTATGAAGTAGCTATGCAGTGGCGGAACCAGGTATTGGTTAGGGGGGGCAATTGCCCCCCCTAACTTTTATTTTTTTATTAAAAAGGTATATATTTTATATATATTTTAATTAAAATTTATGTTTTGCCCCCCATAAAATTTCTGATTTGCCCCCCTAACCCATTGAAAATTTTTCTATTTCATGAGAATCCTTTCTAAAATTTCTGGTTTGCCCCCCCAACCCATTGAAAATTTTTATATTTCATGAGAATATCCTCTAAAATTTCTGGTTTGCCCACCCCCAAGTCATTAAAATTTCTATATTTTATGAGAAGTGTTAATTGAAAATTTTTTTTGCCCCCCCAGATTTAGAGTCCTGGTTCTGCCACTGTAGCTATGGAAATGACTAGCTTTTCTTTATGCTAAATTTCCAGTTGACTTCCATACTTGCTGAGATTGGGTTGAACATCCAAGAAGCACATGCTTTTTCTACAGTGGATGGCTACTCTTTGGATGTTTTTGTGGTTGTTGGTTGGCCATATGAGGTAATTTCCTTTTCTTTTCCTCTTTTCAGTTATGATATTAGAATTATTAATTGTTATTTGAGGAGAAAATGATTCAATGTTTTTACGGGTAGAATTTTTATGACATCAGCATGACACTTGGATACTACAGTTTCACTATTTATTAGTTTTTGAATGGAAAACTGCCTTCTGTTTATTATTATGGTTCTATTATTCTTTTTGTAATTTCTCTGTCTCTTTCCAAATACCTTTTTTCTTTTCTTATGAATGTTTGGATTTCATGTAGTACAAATGTATCTACAGATCAAATTCTTACTTGTGTTTCAGTAATTGGGCACCAGTCAAAATTGTCCAGTTCATGATGTGCAGCACTGTTTAATCCTACTTCATTTATTTATTTTTTGTTGACAAGTGAGCAACCCTCATATTTTTTTCTGTTAGAATCTTTTCAATAGGCTTATTTTCCAACATGCAAAATAATATATATGGGCTTTCTGCAAAGCCTCTTGTGTTTGCCCCAAAAAGCATAAAAGCTTTGGTTATTTCTGATATTCATGTGGACCGCCTCTAGTCTCTAACTTTTGTGAGCCCCCAGTCATGATATTTCATGCAAGCATGCTCTCATTAAATGTGGCTTGAAATAACAAAATTACTTGTACTATTAGGAAAACCCTCTATAGGGAAGTATATGATGCATCTAATGAGCATGATATCAGACATTCCTTGTGCATCTTGTTGTCATAGGGTCTTACAACCAGTGTTCAGACTCATGATTGGATTGGGAGTCATTCCTTATTGATCCCTAATTGGATCAGTGATCCATATTAAGATCAGATGATTATAGTCAATCCTAATTGAGAATTCAAATGGTTGAAAAATAACAAGTTACCTCTGCTTAACCGAGTTGGATCACATTATCCAAACAAGTAAGAGTTGAGTCAGATAAAGTTCTATCTCTCCTGGATCCTGTATTGAATGGTGACCATCTATTAAACCATGTTTACAACTTTTGACAAGACCATTCAAGTAGATTTTATACTCTAATCTATATTGCAAAATATTAATTACAAAAGAATGAGAGTACAGGTTTACATCTAAAGGAGAACATGAATTGGTTGTCAAATTATAGAATCCCGTTTAATCTTTTTCTTTACAGATATAGCTGCCATAACTCATTAGCAGGAGTGTATAATGTCATTTGGTAGCTTAGTATTTGATAAGTGGTGCATATCTCTCTTTCTTTTCTCTCAGAAAAACAAATTGATTGGTGATGCTCCAGAAGCCTGTATGTAAATTACAATCGATGCCTTGAACCTTAGGGTGGCTGCAGTGTTCTGAATGCATGTGTGGATACCAGTAATTGAAATGACTTGGTAAAATATTTAAGCTGCCAATTAGAATAGGAATAATTGCTGAGATACTTTGCATTCTGATCAGGATGTATGGTGTTGTGCGTATATACATGTGGTATGATTTAGGTATCGATTTATAACAGTGGCAGAACTTATATATAATGGATGTGATGATTAATGAACTTCAGAAGCCAAAGAAGCTAAACTGATATTCTGAAAGCTAGAATTACTGTTTCTGGTTTTATGTTCTTTTTCTTGTTTGATGTATTGTCCAGAATCATGCTGAAGGAGATTTGATCTAGATCACAGAAATATTATTTATTTGCTTTTACATCCTATTGGTTATAGCATCATGATGCCATTTTCTGAACGAACACAATGTCAGCTTATTTGTCAAGATGATCATCGTAATGTGAAGAATGGTTTAAGTTATTTTTACAAATTTTGTTATCCTTGGTTTAATGTTTTTTTCACAACTAATCATATATTTTAAGATAGTACAGCTGCAGTATGAACTATTTATTCTTTTCTCTATTATAAATCAACGTGAAATGATGGATGAATTGCGTGTTTGAAATTTTTAGGAAACTGAACAGCTCAGAAGTGCACTGGAAAAGGAAATTTTGAAGATTGAGGTAGTTACTTGATGCTCAATGGTTAAAGTCTATAGTTTGTGTAAATAGAGTGTAAAGCCTGTAATCATGTGCTTCATACCATATAATACTATTCTTTACTGCAGTTCATAATAAAGAGCTTACATTATTTATGCATGCTGACACTTATTTTGGTTTTAATATTTTATTTCCTCAAGTATCGTTCTAAAGTCCGGTTGTATTTCTATTGTATTACTGATTATGTTGGCTTTATTGGAACATCATTCTGGAAGTTTTATCGAGGGTCATGCTGAATATATCTTCTTCCATGGCCACAGACATTGGTCTTCTTTTGAACTAGTTAAACCAGTAAAAGAAGGAAAGCAGGAACTAATCAGGACCATCACAATTTTCTTTTTATTTATCATACTACTATGTCTACCTTTCCTTATCCCTATGTATTAGATGTTTTCCCATTTAGTTTAGGAGGGATAAAAATAGACATTTTCAATCATCATTAGACTTTTAGGACTCTAAGCTTCAGTGTAGCTTTTAGGATTATATGACTGAGCTTTCTGAAATTTATATGAATTTATATTTGGCCGAATGAGGTTAATGTTTGAAACCAAATTAACCTTTAGTTAATTACCTCTATTATTATTCCATTTAAAGATTGCCTCCAAACTTGTGGACCACCTCTAAAGGATTATATGGCTTAAATTTCAACCTAGTTGGATATTCTTATTCATTTACTGGATTGTTCGAAGATAGTGGTATATATAGTTATATAATGGTCAGAATTATATGATTATGCTGATAGTTCATACAAAAATTGTCTGCTTGGTCTCTAACAAGTGAATGGTTCGTGTTGCAATTGATATGTTCCATGAATTTCATCAGACTGAGTAGCAATACAAGAATTATTGCTTATCTTTTCATATATCAGACCACTGAAGCTTTGTTTTGGGATAGATGATGAATAATTTTGCAATTCAAATTATTATAGTTTTATCTGTTACTATCTTTCTTGAGCAGGCTTGATTTGACTTCATAAAGAGATAGTAGCGCATCATTACATTGTTGAGTGGGGTTAAGTATGATTCTTAGGTCAACTGGTCAACTTATCCTGATGCAGTGTGGTTCCAGACAAAACTATTCTGATCAATACTGTGCAGGAGGGAGGGAGGGACGGAGGGAGCAGAAATCAAGGAAAATTATATATGTTTATTGTCCAATTTCTTCATATACTGTGAATTTGAAATTATGTACCGACAAATAGATATTTGTAGTTGCATATGAACTACAGAACTAGGAGCAGAGGACTTTCTTCTACCACTCATTGCAGTGTCTATAATTGATCTTAATTTTTGGCTGACATTATCTTATTATATTGGATCATTCTTAGCTATTATTCTTCAGAAAAGTTTATATGAATTGGCTAAGCACGCGATCTCTCTTTAATAACTATTATTTCCTGTATATCAGTGCATCTGCTTGTATGTAATATTTTGAAGTGCAATGCAGATGAAATCTGGATCAGAAGAACATCATTCATTATCTTCTATTGGTGAGCATGGGCAACCTGTAGTTGAACCGACTCATGATAATGTGAAAATTCCAACGGATGACACTGATGTCTGGGAAATTGATGCCCGATTGTTGAAGTTTGAAAAGAAAGTTGCATCTGGGTCGTATGGTGATTTGTAAGTTTTTATCGTATTTCAGATCCTCAACTTTTTGTGTATGATTAGCCACTTAATTTGTTCCTTTTGACCAATTCAGGTACAAAGGCACTTATTGTAGCCAGGAAGTAGCTATTAAAGTTCTCAGACCTGAGCGTGTGAATGAGGATATGCAGAAAGAATTTGCTCAGGAGGTCTATATTATGAGGTTTGTTGGACCATATGCTTGTGATTATGAGCAACACCAGTTTTTACAGCCCACCATCCCCCTCCCCAACCCCAACCCCAACACAGTAAATCTATCTCGTGTAATCTGTGTACAAAAGCTGCTAAGAAGTATTCACACTACTTTGATAAGTTCTTAAGATTTCATAGCTTCAGGTTCTTAACTTTACATATCAGTTCTTCTGCTATTCTATTGAAATCTTGATACGTGTTGCCTACTGGCAAGCAAAACTGGCTTTTTAATTTTCTATTATATTCATAACATTAACAATTTTTCTTCTCGGGAACAAAGGGCACCGATAAATGTTACTTTTAGCATGGAGATTGTAACACATGCTTTTGAAGCATGGAATAATCTGGGGAGTAATTGACTTAGAAAATTGTTTAAAAAGGGCTGAAAGATGGCTAGAAAGATACAGATGGGAAGAAGGGGAAATCTGAATATGTTTAATGGAAGAGAATATGTGAACCTATAAAGAACTGAACAGGTATTCAAGATTCATCTAGCTGACCAAAATAGTTGGGCAAGGATTGGAAGATGATGGTTAATTTTTTTTTTTTTGGGGGTGAAATTGTATGATTCGAAATAAGTTCTTATTCAGGATCCTTGTTACAAAGAATTTAGCAGTTAGTTTTCTGGAGTTGAGCTGGTGTCAGGGTTTGTATAACAATAATAGAAACTAGGCAAATTTTTTCACATTTGCTATTTGTAATTTTTTGAACTTTCGCAAGTAAAAGATCCTTTTGGTCCTTGTTATTTATGTCCCAGAAATGGTAATCACTTAAACAAATTTTCACAACTCTATAAATGTGCAAGTCTCCTTGGATGTTTAAATTTTGAACCAATGCATCTATAAAAATTTTGAATTCATTAATGTTGTATCTCTGTGAATATTGTGTATATATAAATATTGCGAAAATCTTCATTGGAATTGATGTGCTGGATGATACTTTATATCTTTTAAAAATTTTTTTTTGTACTCTGTTTTGGATATGTTACTTATTTTTTTCCACACATAAATATGAAAAGTGTTTCTGTTGCCTGTTGTTTTTATAGAAAAGTGGCAGATCTCTTTCTGCTTGGAAATTTCATCAAAAGTTGCTTGTTTCAGTGATCTGTTTTGGATATTGCAGGAAAATTCGACATAAAAATGTTGTACAATTTATAGGTGCGTGTACCAAGCCTCCAGGCCTTTGCATTGTGACAGGTAAAATTTTGGTGTTTTTGATGCTATGCACTGTAAAAAAAATATTTGTTACTTTTGAAAATTTGTATTTGATCCTCTTTATGTTTTTTTTTTCTCAATTTTATTTTTTGATTTTCAATTTAACTATAATGTTTATTTCTTACCTTTGTAGAGTTCATGTCTGGAGGAAGTGTCTATGATTTTCTACATAAACAAAAAGGTGTTTTTAGGCTCCCATCCTTGATTAAAGTTGCAATTGATGTTTCCAAGGGAATGAACTACTTGCACCAAAATAACATAATTCACCGGGACTTGAAGGCTGCGAATCTTCTGATGGATGAAAATGAAGTAAGCATTTATCATGAATTTGCACATTCCAGCTTGCTGACCTCTTTCATTAGTTATTATTACATTTTGGTTGTCATGTGTTTGCATTAAATACAGTTAGTGAACTTGGTTCTTCAAAAGTATTGATGGCTATTTTGTCATTCCCTGTTAACAGTGTCTTACCATTATTGCACCTGTCAATATACTCTTACTGTTGTATTTCATTTTTTGTTTTTTATAAAATCTTTGTAATTTTGCTATAAAGAAGAGCTTGTTTCTTTTTTTCTTTTTCCTTCTTTTTCTTTTGTTTGTCCGGGGGTGTTGCAATTCTTTTATTGTTCATAATTACTTCAATTTTCTCTAGATTTTTTTATTTTGTTTCTTGACGTGCATTATATATGGAGTAATCTTGTATTAAGAATTTTCTTACTCTTTGTTTGAGTCTAATATTTGTTGGTATTACTTGGTTGCTATCCACTTCATCAATGGCCAATCAAAATAGAGCCTGTAGGTTAAAATTGACCGCTTCAATTGTTGGATAAAGAGGGGTATTAAAGGCAGGTTGGTCCCTTGGGTATCCAAGCACAGGCCATCATGTGCTCAAGCTTTGCTTCCTTCTTGGGCATAGCATAACAAATCTTGGCTTTATTTCTTTGCCCACTGTATGGATGGCTAGATGTAGGCTAACTGCCTAGGGATAGTACATAAGATAGATTTGATGTGCAAACCCAAGAAGTAGGATTACTGTATGATAATAATTATTCTCATCAACTTATATAGAATTATTATTTTGGGTTCCAGGAAATTTTTTTTTTCTTTAATGAAATTGAAACATTTCGAAGGTGGATATTGACTGCAATGTTCCTTGTCTTCTATGCGGACTTCATACATGGCTCTTTAATGTCCTGTTTATAGAAACTAAAGTGCATGAAATGTTATTTTCTATCACTAGCATGCTTAGTCGACTTTTGACTAGATTTTTTTAGACCCTGCCAACCTTTGTATAACAGGTTGTCAAAGTAGCTGATTTTGGAGTTGCGAGGGTGCAGGCTCAAACAGGAGTGATGACTGCAGAGACTGGAACATACCGTTGGATGGCTCCTGAGGTGGAAAATTTTCAGACATCAACTTTTGGCCTGTTGGCCCTTTTTATTTGAGTGAACAATTTTCCATGTGTACGAAAACATGCTTATTAGTTGAATAAAATATTATTTAATACTATGGCATTTAGACCTATTTCCTAGGTAATTATTTTTTTTTTCATGCGATGCTTCTTACATGCTACACATACATATATAATTAGCTTCAGTCTTGATAATTGGGACAGTAAACCTATTAATAAATAATTTTCTCGCATGACCTTTGCTTACCGTTGTTCTTATGTATGTGAAAGATAATAGAGCATAAGCCCTACGATCACAAGGCTGATGTTTTCAGTTTCGGAATTGTGCTGTGGGAGCTGTTGACAGGAAAGGTGATTTCTTTTTCATGTTGAACCAAAATGCATCAGATACACACACGCACACAGAAAAGTATATTTTAATGAATCATGATAAATGAATTTTAAATCGGACTACTCATGTTATGTTCTCTGATCAATATAACAGCTTCCTTATGAGTATTTAACTCCACTACAAGCAGCGGTTGGCGTGGTCCAGAAGGTATGTTTTGTTCAATAATATTCTCAAAGATGAAGTTGAAGGCCCTTTTGAACTGTGGAGATGTGTACTTGCAAGTTACCATGCAGATGAGGACATTGGTTTCATTAACTTAATTTGCAGGGTCTAAGACCTACAATTCCAAAGAACACTCATCCAAAGCTTGCCGAACTACTTGAAAGATGCTGGCAGCAAGACCCAACTTTTAGACCTGACTTCTCGGAAATTATAGCTATCTTGCAGCAGATAGCAAAGGAGGTATAGAGATTTGTAATCTAGCATTTTTGCCCATAAATTATTTCTGTATGCTAGGTATCAGTCTTTATTTATTAAATTTTATTAAAAGGTTGTGGACGAGGGAGAGGATCGACGCAAGGAGAAATCTTCCGGCAAGGAGAAATCTTCCGGCGGATTCTTGGCAGCCCTTAGGCGAGGTCATCACTGAAGTGGAGGAAAACGATGTCTATATGATGTGTTTCCATCACCGGCTTCCTTTCATTTTTTGCCTTTTTTTTCCAATGCACTGTACAGCATTTTGTTTCTCATGGTCCACCATTCCCATATGTATTTTTTGGTTTCGCATTTTTCCTTTTTCGTTCTTTTGTTCTTTGTTTGTTATTACCTTTTTCCTTCATATTTCCTGACAAACCATTCCTTTCACTTGGCCTTGTCCTTCAGAGAATATGTGCAGGACACGTGCTGTAATTTGCTGCAGACCTACAACCTAAGTATTGACCCAGTTCTTACCCAAAAAGGAAAAACTTGTCGATATAGGTCTCGAATTTTTATTCATATTTGCAAGTCAATTATTGTTTCTAATAAATTTATGTTGTGTTTTCTTGTCTTGCCCTTTTTTTTTTTTTTAATTTTTTGCCAATTATTATCGTAGCAGTCGTCTTTTTGAAAGAAAAGGAAATTAAAAAAAGAAAAAGGGGAAAGAGGGGATTGTTTGGGATGCTTTCTTCCTTTACTTGAAAATTAATTTGTAGTGATACTATTTGAATATAAAAATAAGAAGTAAAAGTCTTTCCAATAATTACTCTACGATGGAAGGGGGAAAAACAAAATTTTAAAATGGATTCATCCAGTCTACATATTATGTGAAGTTGAAAGAACATGTTTTACACGAAACACAAGAAAAAAATTTTATTTTTTTGGGTAGGCAACAGCAGTTTTGTTCATAAAATCTTGCTTTATGTGCCTACGCATCTTTTGTAGGGATCTTATGCTTTCCAACTTTGTTGGGAAGAATTGGTAATGAACACGAAAAGTCATTAGTCCCTAATAAAATCCGGCATGAATTGTGCTATACAAACGGTGCCTTGGGGGGTCATAGATGGCAAAGCAAATAAACGGGTATCTGCTTATCTGGTGTTCCCGTGTAACAGAGTTCTCCATCTTCCCCAACAGGAAGACACGTTTTAAACTCATACATGTTAATTTAAAAGGTTTTGCCTTTTCTTTCCAATTAGTGGTTCACTTTAATAAGTGAACATGTAGATGTAGATAATTATTGAGACGGCAATCATCTTCCCGTCCCTCGGTAGATCTGATTACATCGAAAGAAATATTTCTTTATAGATATTAATATTAATAAATATTGTTGCGACTTAGTTATAATTCGCTGGTCTAACAGTGAGTGGAATGTACACGTCTTTGAATGACACCGTTGTGTGCACCCCTCACTGTTGGACCAAGGAATCTTCAAGCGGGGGTTTCAGCTGATATGTTCTCGTTATAATTCATGTCTCAGTTCACACCAACGGATGCGATTTCAAGCTCCCACTGACTAAACATTATGGAACACTTGCTTTGATTCTAGTATTTGTAACACATGGTATGTTCGTATAATGGGAAAATATGTTATGTTATTTTTACAGTGATCCTGATATTTTTTTTAACGTGTTTTCTTAACTCTTGATCGTTTCAGGCAAATTTTTCTTTTTCATGTTTTGTTAAAGATTAAAAGTCTCGCTCACTTTCTTGTTATCTAAACACAAGTAAGGCATGGATGCCGGAAGGATCATTTCTCCTGAAGTCTCCCGCTCTTTTTCGTTTACTTAGGCTCCGTTTAGATGTCGAGAGAATACAAGAAAGAGATGTGAGAAAAGAAAGTAAAAGAAAAGTGAAGTAAAGGAAATTGAAAAGTAATTTTCTTGATATTGTTTGGATGTTATAAGAAAATTTAGTAGTTTTAACTAAAAATCTAGAATTTTGTGTTTGGATAGCAAGAAAGTTATTAGAATCCTGAATGCAATTTCCAATTCTACCCTCACATGTATGCATGGCTTTGGCTTTGGGTAGTCAACCTATATCTATTGATAGTGTTTTTTTTATATATATATATTTTTTCCTTTTTTCTTATTGCTTACTAGATAGTTAATTAAAGAGACTAGCGCCATTGTCATCCTTGTATTTAATGTTTGTCCATTTTTTAATTTATGCTTTTTTTTAAGTTTTATTTTTTATTTTTTGTGTTTCTTATAGTTTTAATTAAAACCATTAAATTGGCTTCGTAAGTTTCTGACAATTACAATTGTATTATAGAGATTTGTTCGTTAGGATTAGAAATATGGGACTGGTACATTGCGCATATATGCCTATATATGTTATTGTCCATAAAAATAGGAATCCACTCATTTTGCATTAGGTCAATATCTCATGATGGTTAGAATAAGTGAAATGACACTTAGGTTGCGTTTGGTAACGCTTTTGCTTTTTTGCTTCTAAAAGCAAGAAAGCAAAAAAGCCATTTTATGCTTTTCGAAAGATCTTTTCTTGAAGCAAATGTGTTTGGTAAACTTTTGCTTTGCTTCTAAGAAGCAAAAAAGCATGTTTGGTAATTGCAGTAACATAGAAATTGCCTTTTGCTTTCATAAAAGTATTGTACACAATTTATGTATTGTACTTAGAAATATACTCAAAAATATAAGTCCAATATTATAAAAGATTCATAAAATAATAATTTAATTACATTCAAATAATCGGGTTGGGGTTAATCGGGTCATAATCGGGTTGGACTAAATTAAGGCGGGTTGGAAAACCCCAAACCCAAACCCAACCCGCCAATAAACGGGTTCAACCCGCCAACCCGTTTATTATTATTTTTATTTTTTATTTTTCAAAAAATGTTATTAAAATAGGGTTGGGGGGTTAATTGGATCCGGTTGTACCGGGTTCAGATCGGGTTTTGGTGTTAATCGGGTCGAAACATGATACTTTTGTCATCTTTTTTTTAATCGGGTTACCTATCGGGTGGGTCATAATCGGGTTGACCCGATTACTGTTATTTTTCAAAAAATATTATTAAAATAGGGTTGGGGGGCTAATTGGATCCGGTTGTACCAGATTCGGGTCGGGTTTTGGGGTTAATCGGGTCGAAACATGATACTTTTGCCATCTTTTTTTTTTTTTATTTAATCGGGTTACCTGTCGAGTTGGTGGGTCATAATCAGGTTGACCCGATTACTGGCGGGTTGGGGTCACCCAACCCAATTAATAAACGGGTCAACCCAATCCGTTTATAATTGGGTTGACCCGTCGGGTCGGGTGGCATTTTGCCGGCTCTAGCAATAACAATACATTGTTGCTTCTTAAGTGAGTATGGAGGCATCATCTTTAATATAGGGTATCAAGGGGTTTTGAAAGCAATAAAGCAATTTTGTAAAAAAATTGAGAAGCAACGTTTTGTTGCTTCCGGTGAAAAGCAATAAAATTGCTTCTTTGCTTTTAATAAATTGCTTCTCGTGTGCGTTACCAAACGGTACTTTTGCTTTTAAAAGCAATTTTTTGCTTTCAAAAGCAAAAAAGTACTTCCAAAAAGCGTTACCAAACGCAGCCTTATTCTCCTTTATTTTAAAAAAATATTATTATTTTGCAATTATCAAGAATTGGGTGACTGAATTTAAATTATTTTAAAAAATTATTACTTGAAACAAATTTCCCCAATAATAGTCGTCAATAGGATAAGGGTATTATTGGCAAATCCTTAAATCTCACTTCTCACGACGCAGAATCCGATGCTTAGGTGCAGGAAACAAAAAGGGCCAATTTTTATCATTTTCATTCTTGAGAAACTGTGGGTCCCACAATTTCTTAGTCATCCAAACGCACTTAGGAAGCGAGAAAAGCATGTTTTCATTCACTTTCTTGTATTCTCCAGCTATCCAAACGGATCCTTAGTTTCACATGTATTTAAAATAAAAAACATTGACAACTTTAGAGCATTAGTTCAGTTTTTATTGATTTTAGTCGGCGAAGAAGACGAGTAGTTCATGCGAGTTCTTACGATGTTCTGTTTCAGACATTGTAGCTTTGTTTGGAACGTTAGATTTGGGGAGTAAAAAGAAAAGAAAGTTAAAAAGGAAAAGAAAAGAAAAATATTGATTTTCTTTTCTTTTCTTATGTTTAGATGAGATGAGAAATGAGAAGGAAAAAAATATATATTTTAGTAAAGATGATGGGTTGGGGTTGTGGGCAGTGGTGCTAGATGGCAGTGGGTGATGGCGGTGACTGGTGGCAGTGGGTGGTGGTGGTGGCGGGCAGTAGTGGCGGCTAGTGGTGGTGGCGGTTGTTGGTGGTGGTGGTGGTGGTGGTAGTCGGTGGTAGTGGCGGGCGATGGTGGGTTGTGGTGGTGGTAGGTGATGGGTTACGGTGGCTGCAGGGGCGGAGCCAGAAAATTAGTTTAGGAGGGACAAATAATAAGTCAGAATAAATTCAACTACATTAATATTCAAATATTATAAAAAATTTATTTTAAGAAAAAAATTGTGAGAAAGGGCCACTTTTGGTCGGTATATATAAAAATGTAAAAATAGTCAATCAAAAAACTTCTTTTTAGAAAATGGTCACTTAAAAAAATAATTTTTTTTTGAATTATAGGGTAACTTTACTATAGCTACGTGAGATATAACAACCTATTTAGGATGCAAACGCATTATATGTGGGATACGCTCATATGATACACTCGTGTCACATGTAGGATGTGTTCTTGTCCTGCGTATTCCATGTAAAATGTGTTCATGTTCCAAGTAGGCTACGGTTGTACTCCAAATAGCCAGGTAAAATGACACTTTTTTTTTTGGAAAAGTAACCTTTCAATTATTTTTGAAAGTGACCTTAGTTCTGCAAATGAGATCTTTTATGGGCCGTTTTCATATATTCATGCTAAAAAAGTGACCTTTTTCAAATTTTTTGGGGGCAATTGCTTTAAGTTGTTGGCCATTTTATATAATATTTAAAATAGAAAAAAATTTGAGGGGGGCCAATTGCCCCCCTATGCCCCCCCTTGGCTCCCCCCATGGGTGACGGTGGATGGTGCTAGTGGCGGGATAGGTGGGTGGTGTGAATAGTGATAAGTGATGGTGAATTTTCTTTTCTTTCAAAATTCCTACATTTTTAGAGAGAAATTTTTTAATATTAGAGAGAAAGAGGGAGAGAAATTTTGGAAAAAAAAAATCTCATTTTCCTTCATCTAAACCAAACAAGAGAAAAGAAAATCTTAGCATTTTCATTTCTTTTCCTCCCAAAAGTCAAGGTTCCAAACACAGCCTGAGAGTGTTGAGAGTATATTATACTAAAACCTTTTGATTTCCAAATTTATATATATTGGGCGTTGATCTTGTTTTAAGTTGTAAAGACGCAATACTCACTTATAATACTTCTACGAGTAATCTAGGTGATTATCGCACGTGAGTAGCCCCTCTATAATCTATGAGGAGATGATTTTACAGTTGGTATGACAAAAATTAACATGTTTCTATTTTCTGTTACGTTAAATTAAGACTAGGGGCACGTATGTATGGATTCACATCCCCTACAGCAAATGCTGTATACACCCACTCACATTTAGGGGGGGGGGGGCACCATTCATTTGAGGGCCCTACCATTCATTTGTGAGGGGCTGCCCCACCATTTATGTAACTTATGTATGCATAAGTTACATAAGTTCGTGGGAATCATATAAGATATATACATGAATAGTTATTTGATAAGATAAGAATGTTTATAGTATAGGTAGCTACTTGATAAGATTGGAATAATATATATGGATAGTTACTAAATAAGATAAGAATGTTTGGATAGTTTTTTAAGGATTTTTAATATCAGATTAAAAGGCCGCCTAGAATCTTTGAATATACGGTAGAGTTCAAATAGTACCAAGAAAGACACATGTTAGGCAGTTAACGTGGGACTCTTTGGATGGTAGTATATGTGATAAAATATATAAACTTTATAACATACGAGTCTTTGAGTAGTTGGTTTTTATAAGATATAAAAGTTTTTAAAGGATTTTGGAAGATTGTTTTTTACTAATAATAATAAAAAAGGCTGGCAAAAATCCCACTCTTATATGAGTTTAGTTTACGCTAAATTTGCTTTTAACCCTACAAGATGTAATATAAAATATTAACATATAAATATTGTTAAATAGAATATCTATAAAGAAAAATATATTTATTTACAAATATATATTTTTATATGAAATATATGCAAAATTTATTCATTTTAATGAATTGATATTGAACTTGGGGTGGGTTGGGATGCGGTGGGACTAAAAGTTGCATTTTATTTTTTTTTGAAGACCAAAAAAAGTTGCATTTTATGCTTTTGGAGCATTATGAAAGAGCTTAATTATTGCAGAATATAAAAAAAAAAAAAAATAAGGATGAAGGTCATCATTTTTGGAGATATGAGCGAGAAAAGTTAAACTTGCTGTGCCAACTCGGTCGGTACAAGCAATGAACTCATCTCCTAAAATAGTTAAAATAGCCTTTAAGTTAAATCTCCTTGGGAGACACGAGCTCATTCTCGGAAAGAACGTGAAACAGGCTCAACCAATCTGAATCATCACATTTACAAGTAACGGCTATTACACACTACAGAAGATCTGACCCAATATATGATCAAAATAAATTTGATCTGACCCAACTCGAATCGAGTCCAATGCACACTAGAGAAATACTTTTATCGATGTACGGCCATGATTCGATCTGCTGCAATATCTGGCTTCGGATGGAGACAAAACGTAGATGTAGTTGGCATTTGGAGGGAGAGCCGAGAGCGAGAGACGGGTTCGTAAGGAGGCGTGAGATGTCAGACTTTAGAGAAGCGAGGCGTCATTATGAGATCCACCATCGAGCATGGCTAGAGAATTAAAGAGCGATCAGACCTTAGCCATTAAACAGGCCCGAAAACGTAAATCTTTTGTACAACCGTTCCTTCCAACTCTCCTATTTCTCGCCACCTTCTTATTAGTTTATTACTTCTCTTTTAACCCTTTTTCTTCTCTGTTACATCGAGCTCGTCTGTTCTAGTATCCTTCTTGTGTTTCTGATTTTCCGGCGACAACTTGTGGTGTCGCCGGGAAGACAATGTCGTCCGGGGAGAAAATTGCGGAAACGTCACTCAAATGGGTGGAGGAAAAGCGTTATCCTTCACCACTAGCTTCTCACGACGAAGTTGTGCGGAATCAAACCGTTTTCTGGGACAGTCTCAGGCGCTTTCATTCTGTGCTTGGAACCAAGTTCATGTATGTGTTTATCTCTCTTCTCTCTCGTTTCCCTTTGAAATGCTTTTAAGGTCATTTTATTGTTTATTAATAAAGGTTTTCTGGGGAACTTTTTTTAATCTCCAGTGTGTTTTTTTTTCCTCCTCATTCAATTTAAGGGTTCCAGTAATAGGAGGGAAAGAGCTGGATTTGCATGTCCTATATGTGGAGGTCACTAGAAGGGGTGGTTTTGATAAGGTTGTACTTTCTAATCCTGTTCTCAACTTTCTCTGGGGTTCTTAATCTTATCCCTTTTTGCCTTTTTTTTTTTTTAAAAAATTCCTTGGATATTTATGTAGTTATTTTTGAAAAAGGTTGTGACAGATAAGAAATGGAGGGACGTGAGTGCAGTTTTCAACTTTTCTCCAACCACAACTAGCGCTTCTTTTGTGTTGAGAAAACACTATGCAGCTCTCCTTCACCATTACGAACAAGTTTATTTCTTTAAATTACAAGGTCCCTTGCTCACTCCAACAGGTATTTGATTACATCTATCTAACATATGAAAAACTCATTTCTTTTATCCTCCCGTTTCTTTGTAAATAAATTGTTCATCTTTCACAACAACATTGTCAGCGGAGACTTCATCATGCCAACGTGTAATTTCTGAGGTAGCGGAGTCTTCGTGTGAGTCAATGCGAGAGTTTGAACAACAAAGTACACATTTGACCGGAGGTAATTATTCCTACTGAGATTTGAAACATGAGTTCTTTACAAGTTGAATTATCTAACTTTAAACATTACTGTTTGGGTTGATTACTGTTTAGCTTGATTACGCTTTTAGAGTAAATTTGTTAGATGAATTGTGTTTTGGTTTCCTCCTCCTCCTCCCCCATTCCTTTCTTTTTGTAAATTTTTGTTGCAATGATTCAGTAACTGGAAATTGAGCATTTAAAAGTTTAGGGTTTGAGTAATCTGGAAAGAAAATTGTTCTCTCTATGCAATTGCAAGGTAGGGGTCTGAAATGGTGCAACAGATGGCTTGTGCTCCTTGGCTAGAACTGCAAAAAGTTGCTTTTATAACATCAATGGAACATAACATTTGGTGTGATCCGCTCGGTCCCAACACTATGTTATGGAAGGAAAAAAAAATATTGCAGGCGAAGAATCGTGCGTGAGCCTGAAACTATTTCAGAATAAGCGAAAAATGTGTTTGCCCAGTCGACCCTGGTTTGAATTTACCCACTTGATGATTATTTTCATGGTTTTGAAACTGTCATTTGAGGTGCAGGAATGCACCTTGGAGCCTCCACTCCTTCTATGGTTGGATGACAACCTAGTGGGAAGTTACCTCCAAGACAGAGCAAAGGATGCAGAAAGGCATGAACAATTGATCCTCTATTTAATTAATAATTGATAAGATACTATGCTCTAGCACTTTTATTGTCTAGGGAATCAAATTGCCTTCATGGTGCATAACTAATAATCTGTAATCTCTCTCTCTCTCTCTCTCTCTCTCTGTTTGTGTGTACATGTAATTTTAAAGTACATAACATGTGTAGAAACCCCATTAGACTTTAAACTTACAATGTGTTATCTTTTTAAACAAATATGCTAGAAAGATGTATGACAGTTTTTTTCTATTGGAAATTGCATTAGTTTCTGACCTTTTTTCTAGTGGGAAGGACTATTGGAAAATTAGCATATGATTAATTGCTCTATGAATGCATAAAATCTGTTTATGTAATTACTTACCTGAGTGGCCACTTTATAGGTTATCAACAAGCTAAATACATCTATATTTGCAGTTGTCATCTGATTCCAATAATCTATAGGGCATAAAGATTGATTCCGCCATCCCCCAGCATGCATGTGCTTCTATGTATTCCTACGGGGCTAGGAAAGGCTCGTGCTATACGAGCATGTCAATGTTCAAGACTTGTGTTGTGTCCTCAGGAGAATATCATTCACACAAAGAATTAACTTGGTTAGATAATTCGGGGCCAGGCCCTTCAATCTAGAGATTTTCTTTTCTTGTCTGTTTTATATACTTTAAACCTCATGTAGGAAGGATTAGATTTTTAATTTCCTCCTCACCGCCTCGCATCCCCACCCCCACACTGAATAATTGTTTTAATTTTTATTTTTACTTTTTGTCAGTTGTCTTTTTAATTGATTTTCCATCTGTAATCATCTATGCTAGTGGCTGAAGTGCTAATTTTGAATTTTCCTCAGCATCTTCGGCTTTTCCAGTGATTGGAACAATAGATGGAAAATTTGACTGTGGTTACTTGGTGACTGTGAAAATGGGTTCAGAGGTCCTCCATGGAGTGCTGTATCATCCATCACTGCCAGGCTCATTTTCCCCAGGATCATCATCTCCTAGAATTCAAACCAACAATGCTGTAATCCCTTGGAACCCCACAAATCATCTTAAACAGAGGAGGAAGAAAGGCCGAAAGGGAAGGGACCCCAGCCGCCCAAAACCCAATAGAAGCGGTTACAATTTCTTTTTTGCTGAGAAGCATTCCAAGCTCAAAACTCTTTATCCAACAAGAGAACGAGAGTTCACAAAAATGATTGGGGAGTCTTGGAGTAAACTCAGCCCAGAAGACAGAATGGTAGGTACAACAAATAGAAGTTTTACTTTTAACCATCAGTAGTTATGTGTTTTGGAGGGTGCTATACTTTGAGATTGAAGTTACCTTGTTATTATTGACTCTTAAATCAGAACATGAGTTATAGAATTGGAGAATCTACAATGAAAACTATGCTTGCGATTGTCTGGGAATTCTTCCTTTTCCTTCTTGCTCTCTCTTTATCCTTTTAGGGGGGGCGGGGTGGGAGGAGGAGAATCTCAATTTTCAATTGAAGTTTATAAATGATCCTTTTAATCCTTGTTTTTCTTGGTAGGTTTATCAAAACATTGGGTTGAAGGACAAAGAAAGATACAAGAGAGAGATGAAAGAGTACAAGGAACGAATGACGATTGCTTCTGCAGCCCATGGAAGTTAAAAACGTATTATTGGGTTGAAGGACAAGTAAAGATACAAGAGAGAGAGATGAAAGAGTACAAAAACGCATGAGTACTGCTTTAAATTAGGCATCAAAGTTATTCATGAAAATGGCCCAGTCGCTTGTTTCTAGGAAGACGATCACGCCATCGTTACTCTTTTTTCATATTTGGATTTTGTACAGAGGATTAATAGGTAAAAGCTTACATCTAGACCTTCTCAACCATGTGTGATCCCCAAAAATATATAAAACGTTCTGTACGATTCCCTTTGCATTGCATCTCATGTCACTGAATCTGCGTGTCTGCACACTGTTCCTATTAAAAGCTAAAGCTGATAGGAGGGGTTAGGGTTGCAATTTGGGTTGGTTAAAACAGAAATTGAAATGGACAAACCCGACTTTGGGTTGGTTTGGTTTGGGTTATATAGTTTTTGGATAGGTTTTGACTTTAAAAATAGAGAATTAAATTTGTTTGGTTTGGGTTAATCGAACCAAACCGAAAATCACACCGAATTTCTTAAGTAGACAGGAGATGGATGGTTAATAATATATAATAATATATTAACTTGTTATCATACAACCATTAAAAAACATTTTTGAAGTAAATGCAGGCATGCGGAAGGACCAAACCCTAAACGTAAACCACACGCAAAGGGTTTCAGCTTCTTCCCTAGTATTCCCGATTGCAAAGGGTTTCGTGCTCAATCTCTCGTTCTAGATTAATCTTGTCTAGGAATTTGCTCACAGCTCCTAACTTCAAAGGGTGGATGAGGCAGCGGATTGAAACGAGATGAGAAAATGTTTCATTTGAGGTGAATTGCTGCCTTTTCCGGTTGATGATGATGCTGATTTTCTAGGGCTTCTCTCTCCTAGAATTATTAATCTATTTGTTCATCATTCAAGCTTTCTTTACGTAAATCTTTACAAACTTGACCTCATTTTGGTTGGATCTCTAGCGGTTGTTATGTATTTCATTTTCCTAAAATCGCTACGAACAAAGAGTTCGTTTTAACACCGATCTTAACGTGCTTATCAGTTCTTGGTGTTCGAATTTACTGTTTTCTATATTTTTAATCAATTCTCGTGATGTATGATCTCGTTCGTATATTCACATTGTAAACCTATGTTATTCTTCCAAAAGTGATCGGCGGTTGCTATTGAGGGTTTTACTCTTTTAGGGGTTTCAAGTATAGGAAAATGACCTAAATTGAATCGAACCGAACCGAATTTTGCAATTCGGTTCGATTCGGGTTGGGTTACAGGTTTTCTTTAAATAATTGGTTTGGTTTGGGTATTTTGGTTCTGAGGTCGGTTCGGTTCGGTTTTAATCAAACCATCTGTAACCTTGGTTTGGTATGTAAAATCCCAAAATTTAACAAAATTAAAATTATTATTTTAGTAATTAATTAATGTTAATTGGCAAAATTATACAGATTTGGAGATCGAAAAGGGTTGATCAGAGTTCTCGGGTGAATCCACTTGGAAAATTCTATTTATGATGGTGAGGAAAAATTATTTAATTATATTTTGGAGGCTCAAGATGGTTGATGAGGTGGCAAATACGAGGTATTAACTAAATTAGGGTGATGGTGTAGGGAAATTGGTGAATGTAGCAGTAGGTGATCATGAGTTTAAGTTGCTGAAGGCAGCAACTATTTAAGCAATTGCCGTTCAGCTTATTGGTTTGTTTGGCATTTGGGCAACTGAAGTAGAGATCTCAGAGAGAAGATGAAGGAGAGCTAGGGTTTCGAGTCTAAGTTGGAGAATTTCTGGTGATCAGAGAATTATTTTGTTGGCTGTTTAGTCTTTGTTCAAGTTAGAGTTGAGAGCTTCTGCAACAGCAACTCAAGTCCGTCCAGGAGCAGAAATCTCAACAACTTTGATCCAATTTCAGGTGAGAGTATTGTATTAGGTTAGATTTTTGTGGAGATTTATCAGAGAACCTCAGATCTGTCGAGATCTGATCAAGTTACCTCAATTCTGCAGAAAAGTTCAAACGTTTGGTTGAATTGGATCTGGTTTCTATTGCGGCAGCAACCTCATTTCTTTTGGAGCAGATTAACCTTGCGAATTTTGACTAACAAAATCTGATGTGTGCTGATGGAATTGAGACTAACCAAAAGAGGAGTTGGCGACTGATTGTGTTTTGAATTGCTGATATTGTTTTGGACGAATTGAAAAGCTTAGAATTATAAATTGTCTTCAATCAGGTAAGTAGCACTTTCCAAAAGCATTTATTCGTGTGATTTGGTTTACCTAAAGATGTAGAAATGAATTGATCAACAATTTTCTAAGTTCGGTTCTTATATGTGCGTCTAATCTATATTGCAGAGTTGTCATGGTTAGATTAAATTCAAATCAGTGTTTTTGTCTTGCTTGAATGATTTTCAAATGATTAAAAGTGGTTTGGTTGGAGAAGTCAGTCTTTGAAAATATGCAATTGCCGCAAGTTGGAGAAACTTTGGTGTAGAAAATAACCTGGTGCTAACCTGGCGCCAAGTGGTGCTGACCTCAAAGAGATTAGCGCCAGTTCATTTTTGGTGGGTGGGCTAACCTGGCACCAACCTCACAAGGTCAGCGCCAACCCAAAAACTTTTTATATAGTGCGGCTAATATGCTTCTTGTTTATAAATATAATTTTAACTTCTAAAACCTATTCAAATAGGTTCATTTAAGTCCTAATTAACTTCTAGAGTTATTAGATTCATATGGAGATCAGATTTATCAAAATGGATTAAGAGTTTTGTTGAGAAACATAATACCAAAGCATGAAATAAATTTCTGCAGCATATTAGTTGAGGTTCTTTTAAGTTTATTTTGAGTCTATTCATTTAGCTGCTTCACTTGAGTTATTCCAAGAAGTAAACAGAGATTCCAGAAATAATAGAAACTTATGGAAATTAAATTTGACCATAAAGTTAAGCTGAAATTGGTATTGGGAATATATATAGAAGAAGTTAGCAATCTTGAATTCTGGCACTTAAAGGAATAGCTAAGGGGAGAATGCTAGAGCAGAATTTAACTTGTTTTTAGATGGGATGCCAGTATTGATAGTAACCTGTAGGAAGTAGTATTGGCAATAAGGCATAAGTGGTCTTGGTCTTCATTAGTAAAGGTAATAGCAGAAACCTGTTCTAGAATTTGGGTATTCTTAGAGTGCTGAAACTTCTCCAGCACATACACATTTTACACTGCAAAACTCAGTTGGGAAAATCACTTGAAGGACTAATTAGAGATGATAAAAAGGGAATTGAAGTGAATAAAGAGATGCTGTTGAATTAGAGGTAAATGAGGAACTTTAATCTAATGAACATGGTAAACACTTAAGGTTGGGTATAGGTGATCTAAGTGCTTTTGGAGTCACAAAGTAAGGACTATGTGAATGCATTTTTAGGTTCAGATTAAATCTGAGTGTGCCTGGGATCATATTAGAGAATAATTATATAAATTTAATCAACTAGAAGATGGAAAGCTGTGGATTTCATAAAAATTGAGTTAGAGTTGTTAGTAGAAGAAATCAGTAGCCTATTTTAAAGAGAGTGAAATAAGGTTAATAATTATAGAAAGAGCTACTGTTTGGGACACAAGTTAAATAATTTAGGTTTGATTTTAGTAATGGTAGTTAGTTCTGGTTTTTAACATCCTGATTTGCCGGTTTAGCCTAGATAACACTTTTACAAAAATTTGACTCTTAAAGGGATTTTATGGAAGTTAGTGGGGAGAGCTGGTAAACTAAATGTAATGGTTAATATTGGTTGTTGGATGGTGCTGGAAACTACAGAATTTAGTTGAGGATAATGGTAGGATTAAAAAGGGATGTTAGAAAGTTATTTTAGAATTGAAAGGATTAAAAGAAAATACTTGTAAAACTTATTATTTGGATAAAGTTGTGTTTATAAAGTTTTGATCTTGTGGATACGGTTGAACCTTGATTATTATCATTGGATTTCACCTCAGCTTAGACGGGATTGTCATGATTATGAAATCTTTACATCGAATCGGTTTTAAACAGATTCTACGAAAAGAGGATTTTAAATTGAATATGGATGTTTGGTTTTTTGGTTTGGAATTGGTTTTCCTCCATGTACTTGGAGAGACGGATTGAGATGCTCATGGACTTGGGTTGAAGTTATACCTCCGTGTACTCGGGGATGCCCCATGTACTTGGGATGTTGATGCCTCTGTGTACTTAGAGATGCCCCGTGTACTCGGGATGATATGATTGAGATTGAGATGAGTTGTGCTTGCTAGATTTCACGTCTAGTTTTGGTTTTAGAGTCTAGTGGGCATAGTTCGATATGAATCCATTTAGAAGCTAGCTAGTGGAAATGATTGTTCTTTGCTAGTTGTAATGCTTTGTTCACGCACGCGTTTCTACTGTGTATTCAGTGAGGCCTGATCTTGTACTCAGCTGGCTGCGTCTATCCCTTATTTTATCGCGTACTCAGGCTGTGACTGGATTAGTACATGCCAACCCATTACTGTACTGGGTAGGTTCTCCCGCAATAAAACGATGATCGTGTACTCGGCTTCTCACCTAAGCCGGGAGGTGGCATAGTGGACATTGGCATTACCCTAGTTTAAGACAGTCTTATTTCATGAGTCCTATTGTGACTTATCAACTGTTGATTTGATGATACAAAATTGGATAGTCATGCTGGATTATTCTTGTTATCTTGTACTGACCGATGGTTACTGTTGGATTACTCGGATTATTCGGAATTGATGTGTTATCGCTACTGTTGCATGATTTTACAACTGTATCATATTTTACAATTGATAAACTGTTTTTGAGCATGCATATGCTATTTACTGGGATATTCGTATCTCATCACGTTTCGTTTTGTTTTGTTTTCAGATCCTGGTAAGGACGATACCAGCGGGTATATGCTTGGTTCATGTGAGTTAGACTTGTGTTATGGTTTTTATAATTGAGCTTGGGTTTATAGTGCACTTTGATTATATAGTTTATTGTTTTATTCATGTTTTTTCTTCACTCTGATATTGCGATCCTGTGTTATATATTAACCTTCGAAGATAAGTTATGGTTTCATTACATAACTTGGATCCAGGGCGTTACAGTTTAGTCATGGGTTGAGGTTAACCTGAACCAAGTTGCATCGAGTTGCAGCCCTAATAAGAGTGAATTTTATATATTTAATATATTCCTTAAAATTCCTTTTTATTCTTTTTATGCGTGGGATGAATTCAAACCCATTTTTGGGAAGGTTTTACATCTGAAATTTTTTTTTTCTAACCTAGGGTCTTGGCATTAGCATGAGGCAATAATACCATGTAAAACACCGTTTTCACTGTTCCTCTTGAAAGCTCGAGCCGATAATAGGAATGAATTTTATATATTTAAGGAATTCCTTAACACTGTAATTCCACAATCTTACTGTCTTACGAATACCAGTCAACGGGATCAGGCGGTCCACACCTTTGATTTCGAGGATCAGATCAAAAGCAAAGGCACGAATGAGCGTCATCCAGAGGTTATACATATGACGGCAGGTATGGTATGAAAACCTTCGTGCTCATAGACCTCTAAGTCAACCTAATTGACGCCTGCGATAGACTTGAGAGGTACGAACGAGCATCGATCTTGCATCTGTATGGTATATTTGCCAATGTTTACCAAATCTCATCTTCTCTTTTTCCTTACCTCCTCGTTCCCAGTTCCAGTGAAAGGCTATCGGAAGAATTCGGATTCGGAACAAGCATACAAGCTTGAGAGGATCAATGGCGTTTTCGGCATTGATGTCATCATCTCCCAATTTTTATTTCCCGAAGAAACACCCCAACCATAAAAAACTCATCCGGTGCTCTTCTTCTCTGTCGATGCCGTCAATTCAAAAGTTCGATCTCCAAACATACTGGACAACCTTAATCGCAGAAATCAACCAGAAGCTCGACGAAGCGATTCCAGTCCAATATCCGGCACAGATCTACGAGGCCATGCGGTACTCCGTACTCGCCAAGGGTGCCAAACGTGCCCCTCCCGTCATGTGCGTTGCCGCCTGTGAACTCTTCGGTGGAAACCGCCACGCTGCCTTCCCCACCGCATGTGCTCTTGAAATGGTTATGCCGCTAAGTTCCTCATTTCTATTTGATCATTGAATCTATTTTACTGCAAATTCTTCAAACCGAAAATCGAATTTCTCTTCGTTGCCCTCCCTTTGAAATCGAGTTTTTGGGGAACAAGAAAAGAAAGTAAATGGAAGTCATTTAAGCGTTTTGCAAGTCAATTCAGTGGTCACAGAAATAAGTTGATTAGCTGTGAATTCTTGTAACTAACGATGTAATCGGATGGATTGCAGGTTCACGCTGCTTCGCTAATTCACGACGATCTTCCCTGCATGGACGATGATCCATCCCGGCGCGGCCAACCCTCGAATCACGCCGTCTTCGGTGTCGACATGGCCATCCTCGCCGGCGACGCCCTTTTTCCTTTGGGGTTCCGCCACATAGTATCTCAAACCCCGGCGGACCTTGTACCCGAGCATCGCCTCCTGCGCGTAGTCTCCGAGATTGCCCGATGCGTGGGGTCCACCGGCATGGCCGCGGGTCAAATCCTGGATCTAGAAGGTGGATACGAGTCGGTCGTATTTGTTCAAGAGAAAAAGTTTGGAGAGATGGGTGAGTGCTCGGCGGTGTGTGGGGGACTGCTGGCCGGTGCTGGAGAAGAAGAGATCGAGAAGCTGAGGAGGTACGGACGGGCGGTTGGTGTATTGTATCAGGTGGTGGATGATGTATTGAAGGAGAAGACGAGGTCAGAGATGGGAGATGAGAGGAAGAAGAAGAGGGGAAAGAGCTACGTTGAGGTGTTTGGGGTGGAGAAGGCCATCAAAGCCGCGGAGGACCTTCGGGCCAAGGCTAAGAGAGCGTTGGAGGGGTTAGAGAAGTACGGGGACACCGTGGTCCCACTCTACAGCTTCGTTGATTATGCTGCCGATAGAGGCTTTACCGTTGATATCTAAAGACGGACTTGTGAGGCCGTTGATCAAGCCGGCTTTGTTGCATGCACGGAGACTCTTGTTTCGTTTTGCCGACAAGTTTGTATTACGGGAGGTTGTTCTTAGGCTTGGATGTAGCCGGTGGCAGATGCATTTATATACCTTGGAAAAAAATGGGTTGTTCCTTCCATTTCCTCTAGAATGTCCCTAAATGAGACCTCAAGTAATTATATTATTAATTAAATGAAAAAATTAGAAAATTTTCATTTTAAAAAACAACTTGAGATTTGTTTTTGGATTTTTTCTGTTTTTCTTGGATCAAATAATGCATATCAATTTTGAATTAATTTAAAATTTTCCGTTACCAAATGAAAATCGTATGCAATTTGGGCGTGGATTATTAGCAATAGAAGAGCAGACACGCTTTCCTCTTTTGTGGTAATTTGGGGTTAAGCTGAATTTTTAGGTTTCTCGGAAGGAACCGGAGCGATTGGTTACCTGTTTAATATGTGTGCACGTGGTGAGCAGGCGATACGCTTGCTCTCAATGGAAGATTTGAGTCCAGAGGATTTGGCCTCGACGAGACGCAGCGTTGCAGAAAGTGGCACAAGGGAAGCGAAATGGCAACAAAGTTCTTCGTTTCCTCCGCTTGCTTTTATTGTTTGGCCCGTCGTCCTCCTCGAAAGCTCAATGCCAGGTCAGTTGTAGACGCCCTTGTCTCAGTTATCATCTCTTATCTATCTCCCTCTGTAAATGGGAATTTGATTTCCTTTTTCTGGGTAGGCATCTGTCGTCCTTGGCGACTACTCTGCAATCTGAGCTCCCGCGAGGGCATAACTTAAGAACTAAAACCAGAAGTTCGAGTTTCAGGTTTTTATGGTGGAGTATTAGGGTTTGTGTGCTTGTTTTACGTGTATGCTTTGGTGATGGTTTTCTTTCCTTTCTTTACCCTATTGAGCTCCAGGTTGATGGCTGCTGCTGCGGGAGGCGATGCTGAATCCATTGGCACGCCGAGGTCGGTACCAGTCCGTGTCGCCCACGAGCTTCTTCATGCTGGACACCGATATTTGGATGTCAGGTTAGTATCTCGTTTGCATTTTCAGCTTCTTTTATGCCGTTTCATGGTGGCTTACGATGAATTTGGTATTATAATTGGAGTGATTCCTCAGTTGAGGTTCAGTACAGGGCAGCTGAAATTCGGTGATTGATTTTGCCATTTCTTGTAGGACAACTGAAGAGTTCAGTGCTGGTCATGTTCCAGGGGCTATAAACATTCCGTACATGCTCAGAGCTGGAGCAGGTAATGGAGGTCTTGAGTTAGGTTCCCATATGATTTATAGATCATTTAGAGCCAAAAACTTGTGCTCAAATCACTCATCTATCTGATGATGGTGATGCAAAACGAATCACCGAATTTTCTAAGTTAGGGATATATATTAAGAATTTATCTCCTTCATGATATTTTCCAAGTTTTCATGTCATTAGAAAACCATGTCTCATTTGTCAATTACACTTTGGTTCCTGATCTCATCGGCATCTGCCTACTTACCTCAAGTCACTGTTTGCAGTGTGTGTATGACTAATTGCAGGGATGTTTACTGTCACTCACAATGGTCATGAGTTTTTTTTGATATCTTCTTTATTTTTGGAGAAACATGCACTCAAATTTTATGCATCACATGTATGGAATGTGGATGCCATTGTAGCATAAATGTGTTCGTTGGAAATATAATTTGAGCAGAATGCAAATGATGTTTTAAAGGATATTTTTTCTTTTTTGAATTTTTCTAAAGGCGAGCTGTTGAGGGATATTATGAGTTTTGCAACTTAACTGTGGTACAGACAGTTTTACGTTTTGGAGTAACACAAGGCATATGCTTTTCCTAATTTTAAATGAGCTAGGCTGAATTGATTCTATGATATATGTGTAACTCTGCCTTGATCATAGTTTCAAACAATGTTTCCTTATTTGGCCTATGGATCTTAACATTGTCTTATCCCTTTTTGTTTGTTAATGCAGGGATGACAAAGAACCCAAAATTTCTGGAGGAAGTGTCATCACAATTTGGGAAAGATGATGAGATTGTTGTTGTGAGTCTACATTTCAAAAATTTTGTGCATCTGTTGGTTCGAGTTTTTGATTATGTGTCCACAGGTTTCTGACTTTTTTAAGCATCTTCTGTCTGTACAGGGGTGCCAGAGTGGGAAGAGGTCACTCATGGCTGTAACAGATCTCTTATCTGCTGTAAGGAGTTCAGATCTGACATATTCTTCAGTTATTTCATTTATTTTCCGTAGATTATCAGTATTTTTCCTCTGTTAGAATTCGTACCCTGTGATTTTATAGCTAGTTTTCCAATGCAGAAGATGCATAAATGAAGAAAAGAGATGAAGGGGAGATATATTATATCCAGTAGTATGCCATA
The DNA here is from genome assembly GCA_947561395.2 of Buxus sempervirens. Classification (NCBI taxonomy): domain Eukaryota; kingdom Viridiplantae; phylum Streptophyta; class Magnoliopsida; order Buxales; family Buxaceae; genus Buxus; species Buxus sempervirens. The sequence goes on from OX387190.1 coordinate 41,532,155, forward strand.
AGGATGGTCTAGTGCATAGACATAGACATAGGAATGTATGGGGAAGACGGTTTACTGATGTGTCTTACCTTGTAGACCCATATAAAACTGAACTTGGTTGTTAATAAATTTTTGTTTCTCTCCCCTTTTACAATTATTTGACCTAGCACTCTTTTCCTGTGTTTTCAATTTTTAGAACCATGATTTCAGCTTCATATTAAAATACCTGGGGGAAGGGTACATCATCTGAACTAAAACCTGATATCATCATCATTTGAATCTGTCATCTATGTTTCAGAAATCAGTATAGCTTGCTTCTCTTCTAAATATCAAGGGAGTTAAAGGTTGGTTTAGCAGAGAATGTGCTTGGTTCTTCAAACTAATTGCTGAACCAACTGTTACTACCAGCTGTTGTAAAATTGAAAATCTTGTCATGGTGGTCTTGCAGAAAAAGAATTAGCCAATGTGCTTGAAAAATTTTGGTCAGAACTTCTTGACTTCGAATTTGTGGTGTCAGGAATTTTTTGTGGTTCTCAAAGTGTACAGATTATTATAATCATTATTAGGAGGTAACTTTTTATTCTTTGACATACTTTTTAAAAAGGCTGGCCTAAACTTCATTACTTCTTAATAATGTTTATCCAGTGTGGTTTTCATTGGAAGCAGTTCCTTTTTGTGGTTGATTCTTAGATCTATCTCTCTGCACAAGGGCTTAATTTGGTGGCAAATGGAGTTAGAGGAGTGAGACTTTGATCAGTTTCATAGGATGCTAGCTTAAAAAATTGACCTCCTGTAGATTATGGTTATGACTCGTTGTATCAAAATTGACAATATTATAAATGCCAATTTTTTAAAAACTCATGGAATGGGAGCTTACAGGTTTGGGTGCTATAATATGATATAATTGGTTATTTAGAAGGCAATTGCCATGGGAAATGGTGCTGCATAGATACTATTTTACAAGCTTCTAAGCAATTGTGGTCGGATTTATCAAGATCTCTACCATTTCTCTTAACCCTTTGACTCATTATGGACCCAGACAGGTTTTTGGTGATGATTTTTATTGTACAAAGCTTCAAGAGTTCAAAGCGCTGCTTCTTTTAAACTCAAGAATGTTGGCACCAATTAGTTTATTGAGATTGGTTCTCTTGGTCAATGATTTCATTATCCGAAACTATGATGATGATGATAATCAGTTCGTTGTTTTCTGCAGGGATATAGTGGCTTAACTGATGTAGCTGGTGGGTATGCTGCGTGGGCACAGAATGGACTTCCTACAGAGCAGTGATCCCGTAAGCATGTGCTTTCTGCTTTGGTAAATGCTTCCTGTTACATGAAAATAGAGTAAATACCCGTACTTACATTTGCGATGTCAAATACATATCAGAAGGATAGAGAACAAAAAGAATGCTTTTTCATACCTTGCAGTAGTATTGTAGAAATGATTTTTATGTTGAAAAGCGTAGTGGATGGGTAAAATCGGTCAACTCTTGCCTTGACTAAATGGCGTCTGTGTGTGAACGACGGAAGAGTGCTCCAGACGATATGCACTAATGAGGGCATACGGGTTAGTTGATATCGTGTGAACTCTGTCAACGAGATTCATGCCAACGATTATCCTGGGCCTGTTAGGCTGCCTGATACACGAGCATTTTGAAAGGGGTTTGAAATCGTTTGCTGCTTTTGATTGCAGCTGTCACTGCTGCTTGATTCAGACGTTGACACATGTAACATCTAACAGGTGCAGCTTTTTCCTTTTTGAAAATGTAAAAAGTGAATTTTTGATGAAAAAAATCCAACCGTGATATGCTGCTACACATGGTAGCATCTCATAGTCATTGGATGAATAGAGGTTAGTTCATATCGTGTGAACAACTGCTGCTTTTGATTGTAGTTGTTGCTGCTGTTTGATTCAGAAGAATGCTTTTGATATGCCCTCTTAATAGAGGTTAGTTCATATCGTGTGAACTCTGTCAAGGAGATTCATGCCAACGATTATTTTGGGCCTTTCAGGTTGCCTGATACACGAGCATTTTGAAAGGGGTTTGAAATCGGTTGCCGCTTTTGATTGCAGTGTCATTGCTGCTTGATTTAGATGTATCAGCTTGATTTAGATGTTGATACATGTAACATCTAATAGTTGCAGCTCTTTCCTTTTTGAAAATGTAAAGCAAATTTTTTGATGAAAAAAATCCAATCGTGAGATGCTACACATGGCAGCATCTCATAGTCATTGGATGAATAGTAGGAGTAGATGATATCTTCCCTCTTCATACGGGTTAGTTGATATCGTGTGAACTCTGTCAACGAGATTCATGCCAACGATTATCTTGGGCCTTTTAGGCTGCTTGATACACGAGCATTTTGAAAGGGGTTTGAAATCGTCTGCCGTCTTTGATTGCAGTTGCTACTGCTGCTTGATTCTGATGTTGACACATGCAACATCTAATAGTTGCACCTTTTTCTTTTTTTAAAATGTAAAAAGCGAATGTTTTGATGAAAAAAATTCAACCATGAGATGTTACACATGGCAGCATCTCACAGTTGTTGGATGAATAGTGGTAGTAGATGATATCTTCCCTCTTCATGCCAACGATTATCTTGGGCCTTTTAGGCTGCCTAATATATAAGCATTTTGAAAGGGGTTTAAAATCGTTTGCCGCCTTTGATTGTAGTTGTCACTGTTGCTTGATTCAGATGTTGACACATATAACATCTAACAGTTGCAGTTTTTTCCTTTTTGAAAATGTAAAAAGCGAATTTTTTCCTTTTTGAAAATGTAAAAAGCGAATTTTTTGATGAAAAAAATTATCCAACCGTGAGATGCTAGTCGCTGGATGAATAGCGGCAGTAAACGATATCTACCCTCTTCATACGGGTTAGTTCATATCGCGTGAATTCTGTCAACGAGATTCATGCCAACACAATTATCTTGGGCTTTTAGGCTGCCTGATACGAAGGCATTTCTTCTGGTGTTAAAATCCATTGGTTAAGTGAAATCACCTGCTGGATGCATTGAAATGGGGCCTCCGTCCATCCGATAGGAAACGGGTCTGCTTTATATGGGCCCGTGGAATTATCCCATTTCTACTGCGTTAAGCAATTCAGCTAAAGATTGAAGAATATTGTTGGCATCCAGGGCCGAGATATTGTCTTCGGTTTGTATGAACGGATAGGGGTGTGCTCCGGGGAGTAACGAGTGTCTCTCTGCAACTGTCGTCCATGATACCATGGAGTCTGCACGGCTATCCCTACCACCACTTGGGGGTGGTGGCGCTGGTACCTACGTGCGCTCTAAGCAAGCAGGGCCACCGCTTACTCTCCTCTCTCAACGCCGTTGCGGGAGATCCAACCGCTTCGGTCCGCTTGATTCGCAAGTTCGTTGCCTCCTCGTCAAAGGCCGTCACACTCAATGCCCTTTCCCATCTCCTCTCCTCAAACCCTACCCATGCTCATCTCTCCACTCTTGCGCTTCCCGTGAGTTAACATTAACTACCAATTCTCGTCGTCGTCTTTGTTTCTCGCTAGATTGCTCTACGTTAACTCTCTTTACTTTCTGCTTTTCAGATGTATACAAAGATCACGGAAGCCCCCTGGTTCGAATGGAACCCTAAGCTTGTTGCCGATCTCATTGCTTTGCTGCATAAGCAAGGTCATTTCGACGAAGCGGAAACCCTAACTTCCGACACCGTGATGAAATTAGGATCTCGACTGAGGGACATCACTCTCTTCTACTGTAACGTTATTGATTCCCAATCCAAGCACCACTCCAAGAGAGGTGTTTTTGATTCTTACGCTCGTCTGCAGAAACTTCTATCCGGCTCTTCTTCTTCTTCCTACGCGAATCGACGTGCTTACGAATCGATGATCAAGGGCCTGTGCTCGCTGGATTTGCCTCGAGAAGCGGAGACGTTGCTGCGAGAGATGGACACTTCAGGATTGAAACCCTCCGTTTTTGAATTCAGATGTGTTGTGCATGGGTACGGCAGATCGGGGATGTTCACAGAGATGCGAAGAGTTCTTTGCCAAATGGAGGATGCAGGGTTCCCGTTAGATACAGTCTGTTCGAATATGATTCTCTCGTCCTATGGTGCTCACAGGGAGTTATCTGCTACGGTTTCGTTGCTTCAAAAAATGAAGGACTTGGACATTCCCTTTTCTATCCGAACGTACAACTCCGTGTTGAATTCGTGCCCTAATTTCATGTCCCTGCTTCAAGACGTCGAATCTCTTCCCCTTTCGATTGAAGACCTGATTCAAATGTTGCATGGAGATGAAACGCTGATTGTTCAAGAACTAAAGGCATCCTCTTTTCTGCGTGAGACCTTGGAATGGGATCCCGCAGAAGGAAAGCTTGATTTGCACGGAATGCACTTGGGTTCTGCTTATTTGATAATGTTACAATGGGTACACGAATTGAGATCAAGGTTTCGCGAGGAGAAATCGGTAGTCCCAACGGAAATTACGGTGGTCTGCGGGTCGGGAAAGCACAGTACTGTTAGAGGGGAATCGCCGGTAAAGGCTCTGGTTAAACAGATAATTGTTCGAATGAAAATCCCAATGAGAATTGACCGGAAGAACAGTGGATGTTTTGTTGGACGAGGGAAAGCTGTGAACGACTGGTTTCATTGATCTCATCTCGTGCTCGTAACTGTACACAGAACGGTAAGAAGAGTGAAAAACATGTTTTATTTTCGGCATATTTCTATTGTTTTGAACGATAAAAGTTTAATAAAAGGATTTGCTAAAACTAAATTAAAATAAAAAAGACTAATTGAAATTTAACCATTACAGCCGGCGAAGAACTGTTGTGATCTTTTGCCTGTTTGATTTGCGAGTCACCACTAATGCAGAAAGTTCGGTGCTTGAGAGGAAGGAGTATTCCCATGTCTGATGACTCTCCGCTGCTCTTCTTCTAAGGCAAGCTATACAAAGAAGCTGAAAGCCTTCTGGTATCTGCGAAACAGCCCCGCCGGATGACCTACCACAAGCTGAGGTAATCGGAATTCAGCAGTATGGGATCGAATATCAGACCTAATTTATACTGTATTATGGGAAATATGATAGAAACAAAATCCGTAACAAGGGTAAGCAATCAAACCCTGTTCGGGATCATCTTTCTATCTGTTTTGATAAAAGATATATTACATTGGGTCTGAAGAGATTATGAGCTCTGAGGTTCAAAATCAGTTGGCGCAAGCCGTCCAGTTAGAAGGAAGACGAGAGGATGTGAGGGAAGGCATGTTTCGGAGATTGATATCAAGAGGGAGCATGCGGTATTCAATGTCAAGCTCCCTTAGGACTTTGATCATGTGCTCAACCAGAAGGGCTCTCCTAGCCCATCTCTCCCCCATGTCTTGGTGGTTCATTCGGTGGGTCAGCCATATTGCCACCTTCACCCTGTTCATGTCCTCCACCTCCTTCAACACAACCATTGGAGATGGATACCAATGGTCTTTCCTATTCTCAATGTACCTGCACAGTTTACAACAATTATCCATTAAAACCTGATTTCCCAAGCAATCACATGTTCGATATCAAGGCATATCTATTTGGAGAATACAAGATAGTGAAGATACATGCATACCCTATTATTCCTTCTTTCATGAGAGCGATCTTTTCAATTGGAGTTGAGACGTGAATACAGAAATCAATAGCATCTCCCATGTCTGGGCTTCGATAGTAATTGCTGATGGGCTTGGTAGCAAGAACAATGTTCGGGTAAACGATCTTTTGGTTGTCATACCTCAGAAATACGGTTGTTAAGATGTTCATCTCTTCAACCACCATCTGAGAATCATTAAAGGAAAATACATGAGCATAGAGGTTTGCATATGCTTACATTTATACGCATAAACATGAAGTTCAGATTTTGTTTGCTCTGTACCTCAACTTCATCTATTTCACAACGATCGCCCACATCATATGGGTGCATCACAAATAAGAATATTATTGCCTCAAATACTGTCTTACAGGTATTTCCAAAGATAAATATTACTAGCAGGGCCTGAGAGCTTAAGAAGACAAAGAATTGGGTGGTCGCTATTCCAAGTATAAGAAGCCAGAGAATTGCTATGATGACGCCCACAACAACGGTTACCATCCGATGGAGTTTGTTCACAGCTGTTTTTGTGTCATTTAGTGTTAAGGCAAGTGCTTTCCGTTCTCTGAATGCATTAACCTGTAAAAAAGAAGGCGTGAGATTACCATATTCAGAACTTAGTACAACACAAAAATGCATTATGACACAGTTTTGAATTCTTAACATGTTCCCATTTTTTAAGCATCTCTTCTGGTAATAAAATAAGTTCTTTCTTTAGAATTCCAAATGTCATGATTGGATGCAAGAAGATGTGATGTGACATTGTAAGTTCTCCGAGTGTGTATAATCATGAATTGGAACAAGATTATGTAACTTTCTGCATTTAAGTGTTGGGATCATTCCCAATAACACCGAAATCCACTAGTTGCAACCAGTGAAAACCATAAACACCTTCAAACACCAAAGTAGTTTTTATGGCTATGTTTGTCATCTGTTACAACTTATGACCATTCAAATTGAAAGCAATCAGTGACATTGAACCAAAGAAACAAGGGAAGAAAGTCTTTTACCAGCCAGTTCCTGAGTGCTGCTTTGTTGATTGTCCTACTTTCAGTTGCTCCTTCAAAGAGACTGATGGTCTTCAGAGCCTCATCCTCTGTCATGAAACGCATAAGATCCTCCAGACATATATATCTGTTACAGAGATGATAAAAAAGTAGGGCATCTGTTACTTTATCTAACATGATCAGCACCCCGACTTGAGCTGTACTATATCAATCTATGTTAAGCTACGCAAGCTAGAAGGACTTCCTTTACTCCTAGTTAGTACCACAATAAAAGTCCATGCAGAATTAAATCACACTGCAAATATTTCATATCTGAAAACTCAACATAATAAAGAAACTGGACTAGAGTTTACTACTGGGGTGAAATTCTTAGTTGCAGAATGCTATACTCAAAATTTTCTTACGTTCTATTGTATTACAACATTGTATCTTTTTCACATTAACTCCACACCATTAAAGAAAGAAAAACAGAAAATTATTGCATTTAATAACCGTACTTTGGTTTAGAGCACAGGTAGTAATGACACTCGGAAGTACAAAGTGGATGCCCAAGTTAAAAACAACCTAAAACCCTGGTACCAATTTTCCATACTTTGTTTGATGTCCCAAAGATTACCACATACTGGACTATCAGGAGATGATGCTATAGTATTGATGATGGTATGTAAGGACTGTTAAGGAATATATTAAATATATAAAAGTTCGCTTCTACTATAAGCTTGAGCTTCTAGTAGGAACAGGGTGACAAATTTAAGTATGGAGAGAAATTTCACACCACCAAATAGTCTAATTTAGGAGGAAGTTTTGTTAATTTTCATGGAAATTTTAAAGCATACATAAGCTATTCCCTTGAAGTTTCAAGTGTCTAAACCAAGTGCATCTGATTTCTGTTTTAAGGAAATCAGAACCCAAAAAGAAAAAAAAGGGCAAACAAGCCAACAAACAAACAAAAAGATAAACAAAGGGTTTTGTAGCTGTAAAAACTAATTAGCCAATTAACCCAAATATCAATTTAAATGATGCAGAGAAGCAGACTAACAATAGGAGAGCGTGTATGATTATATTAGCTCAAATATAACTTGGAGCGGAATAAACATGTACGAAGATTTATGAAAAGAAGACAAAAAACTCACGTGGACCTAAGCTTAGCAACATTTTGGAAGATCTTCTTTGCTGCATCTTTTGCCTCTACTTCGCTTCTGATCTGCTGTGCTGACTCATCCTCCTGGGTTGAACCATTTATCTGCTCATCGAAGGTCGACAAGACACCATGTCGGACCATATTCATTAATCTCTTCATATTCCATTCTGATATGTTTTTCTGGTTCAGTTTGTGTAGGTCATCAATTGTGATGCCCTCATCTCGTTTTTTAGGAATTGCCCCTGAAAACTTGAAGCTCTTTCCAATCCTGGAGCTCTTCAGCCTATTCTGGAGGCCTCCGCTTCCAATCACCCTTCCGATTTTGGCTGTTGGTAAGGCATCTGCCTTGAGATCAGCAGGCATTTTAGCCCCTGCATTTTGAAGGTTACGAACTTCGGCCATTACCATTTCCTCTTCTTCCTGTGTGTTTTGTATCTCAATCAAGGGAGGCCCTGAGAGTATCTCAATCACATATTGATTGAACAGTGACTCCTGAATTCGATCAAAGAATGTGCTCACATGGAAGGACGACGCGACAACCATAACTAGAAGGGTCTTCACGAACCAGATCAAGGTACCGACCAAGAGACAAACCAAAATCTTACTCACATAAGGCAGTGAATTGCTGTTAATTCCCGCCTCAACTCTATTGTTGAACATAAAGTGCCAAGCCATCAAAACCAGACCCAGCCAGAGGCAATTCTTAACGGCCTGTCTCACTCCATAAACAAAATACAGAACCCGTTTGCGTAGTAACAAGTTACGCTCAATGAAAAAGACAACCATTCGGATTCCCCAACCAGAGACCAAACGTCCACATATTAGAACCAGAATCAATACCTCCCACCTCCATAGTCGGAGGCCCCGCAGCGTGAACTTCCTCAATCCAGGAAACGATAGTGTGCCAACGAGAGCTGCCACGATTAAAATGAGACTTACCCATTGAATGATGATTAAAGCACCCCAATTTGCCTTCTTAAATTCTTCCGGAAGATCGTCTTCCCAAGGGTCGTCTTCCTCATCGTCATTTCCCTTCCCCAGCATCCCAGATTTCATTGGACTATACTTCATCAATCTCCCCGATCTCCGGTCCCGCTCCGGCGGCGGATCCATCAGTCTCGATTTGGCTTTGTTCCTCAACAGCCCTGAGGTTGCGTGTTCGTTGAATGAAGCGTTAGAAGTACATCTCAAGACCACCCCTGCGTCCAAATTTTGAGGCTCCTGTGTATATTGTCGTTCAGGTGATATCTCAACACGAGCAGAGGGAGGCTCATGGAATGAGACCGTTACGTCTCCGGATTTAATAGTTGAACTCTCTGCAAGAGGTGGCAGGATTCTGTCATTCTGAGTCTCATCCATCTCCAAATCCATGTCCAACGACATATCTCCCGTGGCTTTCTGCTTATTCAAAAACTGCCCCATTAGCTTCGACGGCGGATCGTCTACTTCTCGTTTTCGTTGCTCAAAATGGAATCCATCGTGCGCTTCATTGCTTTTCCTCGTATTGTCTGTTATCAACAGGATAATGAAATAAACAGTTTCTGATTGTTATCAATAGGGTACTAAAATAAACAGTCACAAGATGCTGTAGACTAATCAATAACAGAGATAATAGAGATTAGCAATATGTAGTTATCTGGATTCTAAAATGAAACAATGACAAGATGCTACAGCAAAGATCAATAACAGAGATTAATAATAAACAGTAAACTATGATTATAAGGAAACTAACATGAACACGATAGACAATCAGATTCAGTTTCCAACGACTATGATAAATTCAGATACAAAAAGATACGAAAACAAAAGCTAAAATGCACGTATGGACTGTTTATTAAAAATATGAATAGGAACAATCAAATTAGAGAACACGAATAGACAGATTAAAAAATAGGAAAAACAGAATTGCAGAAGAATTAAAAGGAAATTATTTAAATCAAAATAAAACTTATCGACAGGAGATTGAGGCGTGGCTCAAAAGCCCCTGTGCTTAAAGCCAGTGCGTGGGTGACGATGCCTTAGCTTCCAGTATTCAACGGACTCAAATCCTCTTTAGCAAGTCGCACAACAATGCTGGGCAAGAACGAACTCAATGCCAGTGACACTTTCGGGGCGTTTGGTGGGCATTATAGAATCTGGATTATAGTAGAATCCGATTCCATAATCCAAAAGGTGTGTTTGGTTGGGATTTTAAGGCCGGATTCTACTATCCGGTTGTATAATCAAGCCCATAATTAGTATCTCCTTTTTTGGTGATTATAGGGATTATGGACATTGGTGTTTATATTTCCAAAACCTGTGATTCTAGAGATTATATATTACATATTATAAAACATATTATAATAAATAATAACATTATAAGTATTATAATATAATATATTCTGTTATATGATATATAATTGATAATACAATATTAAATTATATTACACGTAATATAAATATTATTAATATAAATATCATTATTATATTATATATAATAATATATAATAAATTATAAATTTCAATATAATGTACATTATAAATAATAATAATAATTATTATAATATATTATTTTAATAACAACAAATTATAATATAACTTATATTACATTATAATAATATTATATTATTTTAATAATATTATTATAATAAACATATTATTATATCATAAAATATAATAATATTATAATGTAATAAATTTATTATGATATTATAAACATAATATCATAATAAATTTAATATTATAAATAATATATTATATTTAATATAATAATATTTTATAAATTATAATATAACTTATATTAGAATTTATTTTATAATAAACATTAATTATACTATAGTATTATTATAATAATATTATATTATTATATTATTATATAATAATCTGAAACATATTAATATATTATATATTTTAAACAAATTGATATATTAATATTAATAATATTATATTGTTACAATAAACATATTATATACATACATACATACATATATATATATATTATATTTAATATAATAATATTCAAATTTAATATTATATTAATATTAACATAATAATATATATTAATATATTTAACAAATTTAATATTATAATATATTATATTTTATTAAATTTAGTGTTACAATAAATTTATTATAATATTATATATAATATACATAAAGTTTGAGTTATAATAAACATAAATTATATTATTATAAAATTATATATTATAATAAGTTATAATATAAATTATAATAAGTTATAATATAAATTATAATATAGTTTATATTATAATATACATAATATTATTATAATATTATATTCTAAATTATAATACTATTATAACTATTATATATATTATATAATATGTATAATATCATATAACATATAATAGTAATATATAATATATAATATTATAATATAATATATATTATTAAAATAATAGTAGTGTTATTGTAGTACATAATATAAATAATATTATTATCATATTATTATATTATTATAATATTATTATTATAATGTTGTATATAAATTTATATATTATATAAAAATATACATGTCACGTAATAATATATATGTAAATACGACTTTAATTTTTCTATATATATATATTATATTATTTTTATGTAATTTTTAATAAAAAAAACTCCAAATTTAATATCAATAATCGGTGGCAACCAAACAAGATTCCAAATTCTAATTTAAAAATTTGAGTTCACAATCCGACTCATCCAAATAGGATTTTAGTTTTCTAAAATCGAAGAAATATAATCTGGGTTATAGAATTTAGGATTAGAATCCTAATCCAGATTCTATAATGCCCACCAAACGCCACCTTTGATTCTTGGAACAGATGAAGGTAGAAGAAGAAGAAAGAGAAGGGCTCTCTCATTTCAGAAAGATGAAACCCTAATAAACCTTCTTCCCCTTTTATAGAACGACTCAGGGAGAAAATAACTACTTGCTTAATGTGGTCACGCACGTTTAGCAACATTAATAATATTAATAAACCAACAGTCCCAACGTTTAGTAACAAAAAAACCCAACGATTAGAACAAAAACAGTAACAAAAAAGTTTTAGTTTCAGTTTAAAATCAGCAAAAAACAAAAATAAATAGAAAAATTAATAATCCACATACACACACCACGCCAGACCGAACGACGGCGCGCACAAGCAATTGAAAGACACCCAAGAACAATAATGAATAGTGTCTCACTTTAGGCGTTGTACTCCTTTAGTGCTCACCATTCTACATAAATAAACACAAGGAAGTTCTCATAAACTTCCAACATGGGACTATTTTCCCATAAAATATAAAACACAAAAACACAAAATTTTGAATCCTTATTAAAATAACAAAAACACAACATTGTCACCATTGTTATCTTTCCAGAAATCGTAGCTCGAGTCCCTCCATATCTTGCTCCCACCATTAGTGTCCAAGCCGTTCCTATTATCGTCCATCTTTAACAACTTCTCTCCGGCTGTCAGAATCACCGGAATTTACAATTCATTCTCGTAATCTAAGAGGATCGGATGCTCTTCGTGGCGTTGCTCGTCTCCTCGCCCTGCCGATATTCTCCTGATGTGTTTGGACGATACGACTTGAATGATTTTCTCAGGTAATCCATGAAAGAGAGCGTCGTTGTTTTATAAGCATCGATTCTTGAAAACGATTGTTCCGTCAACAGCTTTTAAAGCTTTAATATTGCGCGATTGATGATGGACTTCTATAGAGTTCCATGACGCGTGTCCTCGTACAGCAGCCATTAAAAAAAAGCAAAGGGGTGTCTTGATACGGCCATTTAAAAAGCAGAGATTTGGGATTAGGTTCAGATGGAGAAATAATATCACGGGGCGTCACGACAGAGAACAGGTGGCCCGTCTCGTACATCCCTGCTTGTCCTGCTTGTCTGAGTTCAATATTCTTTGATGAGGCTCGTGACCTGGTTTATACTGGGGATGTTGATACTTCTTATTACAGAGAACAGGTGGCCCGTCTCGGACGTCCCTGCCTGTCTAAGTTCAACATTGTTTGATGACGATACTAGGGATGTTTATAGCCTTGTATTGTTTTCTTGTTAATAATGATACTTCTTATTACAGAGAACAAGTGGCCCGTCTCAGACGTCCCTGCTTGTTTGATGAGGCTCGTGACGTGGTTTATACTAGGGATGTTTATAGCCTTGTATTGTGTTCTTGTTAATAATGATACTTCTTATTACCGAAAAAAAAAAATGGAAGTTGTTATTTGAGTTATCTTAGTTGGTTATTTTGAGTTGTTATTTTACTATTTGAATTTGAGAGATTGTTTTAGCTAACCGTATCGGGTAGGGAGTATATATATTGTAGTGGTCAGTTTAAATGGTAAGGAAGTTTTTATGAGTTTAGTTACACATTTGTGCAGAGGGTTTCCCCCCAGAAGAGGGAATTATTCTTCTTCTCTATTATCTTCTCCCTGGCCGTATCATTTGGTATCAGAGTAAGGCCTTCCCTAATCCGCATGATGGCAAAGGTGACTACATCTCATGACATGAAGAAGTTAGATGACGTAGTTAAGCAATTAAAAGAGGAATCAAGGAAAAATGCCAACGCTATGCTTGAATTAAAGCAAATGGTAGCAGTCATGAATTTAAAGTATGATCAGTTGCTTACACGTAATACCCCATCCAAAAGTGATCAAGCAGAGTCATCGATGAATGCAAGGAATGCTTCTTCAAGCTAATCATATTGGGGATGACCAAAAGGTGCAGTTGGTGTCAATACACATGGAGGACAAGTGTTCCTTCGAAATTGGGTCAGGTTGGACACGTGGCAATATTGATGATGTGTCTCTGCACGGGCGTGCCAGTATCAATGGATACAAAGATTTCGGATCGGATCCTGACCCCAGACACCTATTCCGAGTTTAAACCGGAGTCGGTTTAGCCGTACTGCAAATCACTTATAATAAAACTAGTCAGGCGATAGAATGAAGACTAGGGATTCAGTCTTCGTTTGGGTTTTTATACGTGTTTGAAAGTCAAAGCAGTCGATGGCATAGCACTTTATTATAAAATAAACTGGTAAAACACGATCGTAGATTACAACAGATAATCCTCAAAAGTAATGCAAAAAGGAAATAAAGATAAAAAGAAAACCGACTAAGATGATCTTATAGCCATAATCGGAGTATAAGAGCAGGAGGAAGGAGGTGGCTGCTAACAAAGTTGATTCGGGGGCTCACCTAGGATTGCTATGTAACCAAAAGTCCGTGAATCACCTGGCTTGATCAAAATCGGTCTTGGGACCGGCTGCTCGGAATCTTGTAGCCATAATTGGAGTACAGAATCGTGAGTCAGGGGCGCTTCAACCTACTTGCCGGTAGCAGGGTTCTGACGTCAATCGTAGTAAACAAGGGCTTAAGGTGTCACTGTGACTTGAAGTAGTGAGAGAAGTCCTAATTTATCCTTCCTGCTACAGTTTGGGGTGTAGGAGACAGGATAAAGATCACAGATGATCAAATAGCATTATGATAACCAATAGCATTATGATAACCGGTTGTGGTTTTTTGATGGAGGTTGTCCTCAAGCTCTTTGATTTTGTGCCTTTTATAGACATTCGTTGACAATTGCTTAACGTCCCACTTTTGCACGATCTTCATGGAGCTTATCCCTCTGTAGTTTTTTGTTTGTAAGAAACAACGTCCTGGCCACGATCACAAACCACTAACTTCCTTTCTTGTAGTCGCCCATTGTTTAACGGTCGACTTCCTGCTGATGGTGACGTGACCCCTTGAAAATATGCAGACAGTTGTCGTATTTGCTTGTGTTGCTTCGGCTGCATATTTAGCCTACGTGTATGCCGACATGGCTTATTTGATTGAGTAAAGCCATGTGAATGCCACGTGACCTTTCCTTATTTGTTAGTATGTAGAGGGTGTAAACAACAAGACAATACAAAGGTATCAATGGTATGAGAAAACAAAAGGACAAGTGGATTGGGCTGATTTTGTGAAGGCCCTATGTACAAGGTTTGGACCAACGGCCTTTGAGGATCCAATCGGAGAACTTACAAAGTTTTTTTTTTTTGGTAATGTACTTACAAAGTTACACCAAGCAGGAACTGTTAAATCTTATCAAGAATGGTTTGAGGAGATCTCTAATCAAACTTACGGGTTGACGGAAGACTTCTACATCAGCTGTTTTATCAGCGGTCTTAAAGATGAGATTCGAGTTGGTGTTCAGATGTTCAAACCCACAACAATTAATGAAGCTATCGGATTGGCAAGATTGCAAGAGGAGAGCCATGAAGCTACATTTAAATGCTGATCACGTTATGGCCCAACTTCTAAGCAAGTCATTTCCACTCCATCTCCTAATTGAACTTCTCCAACCAATAGCTTACCGCCCATAAAATATTTAACTCAAGCTAAGATGAACGAGCGTCAGGAAAAAGGACTATGCTACAATTGTGATGAACGTTATACTTTCTGCTATCGATGCAAAAAAAGGCAACTCTTTCTATTATTGGGAGACGAGGAAAAAAACCAAGAGGGTGAGCAAACCGAGCACACTGATGAAACAGTTCATAATGAACCCAAGGAGGACCTTCATGTTTCTGTACATGCTATTGATGGTTCTACATCTCATCATACAATGCGCATAACAGTCCTATTGGAGGGTAAAGGTGGTTGCTAATGACTCTTTTCTACCCTTCCAACTGCCAAATAATAGTCCTATTGGAGGGTAAAGGTAAAAAGCCACTTTTGGTGGCGCTCGTACCTTCTTGGATGACATTTTAAGATCAAGACTGACCACCTCAGCTTGAAATACTTGTTAGAATAGCGGGTGTCTACATTAACACAACAAAAGTGGCTCACGAAGTTGCTAGGCTATAATTATGAAATCATTTATCGACATGGAAAAGAGAATGTTATAGCGGATGCATTGTCATGACAACCAGAAGTGCATGGGGAATTATGGGCATTATCAACACCTCACTCTTCATATTTGAGTGATGTACAGAAGGAGTGGGCCAATGATCCTCAGCTGAAAAAGATCATACAAAAATTAGAGGTTGACAGTGCAGCTATTCCCAACTACACATGGAGCGCAGGAGAGTTGCGTTATAAAGGGTGTCTGGTCATTAGTTCAACTTCACCCATCCGTGAATTGGTTCTACAGGAGTTTCATTGTAGTGCCATTGGTGGTCATTCAGGTGTACACACTACGATCCATAGGATCAAACACTCCTTTCATTGGCATGGAATACGTACTGATGTCAGGCGATTCATTGCATAATGTGATGTTTGTCAGTGAAATAAAGCTGAAAACATTGCCTCACTAGGCCTACTACATCCCTTGCCGGTTCCCCATCATATTTGGATTGATATCTCGATGGACTTCATCGAAGGGCTACCTACTTTGCATGGAAAAGATGTCATATTTGTAGTGGTTGACCGATTGAGAAAATATGCACATTTCATGCCCTTAGCACATCCCTATTCAGCAATAGATGTTACACAACTATTCATGGACAATGTGTTTCGACTTCACGGGCTACCAAACTCCATTGTAAGTGATCGTGATCCCATCTTTACCAGTAAATTCTGGAGTGAATTATTTCGTTTACAAGGAACAACATTGCAAATGGGATCATCATACCATCCCCAAACGGATGGCCAAACAGAGGTTGTTAACCGTTGCCTTGAGAATTATTTGAGATGCATGGTTGGAGATAGACCAAAACAATGGGTCAAGTGGTTGCCGCTTGCAGAATGGTGGTACAACACTTCCTTCCATTCATCAATTAAACTCACACCATATGAAGCGGTATATGGTCAACCACCCCCCACATACATTCCTTATGTCACTGGGGAGTCAATAATAGCTACTGTGGATTAGCACCTTCGTACTCGTGAAGCAATGATTCGGTTATTTAGAGATAATCTCAACCAAGCTCAAAACCGAATGAAGCAATTTGCTAATAGGCATCGTACTGAACGTGAATTTGAAGAAGGTGACTATGTCTATTTACGCCTTCAGCCCTATCGTCAAGCATCAGTTTCTTTCAGGAAAAATATGAAATTAGCACCAAAATTTTATGGGCCATACAAAGTTCTCAAAAAAATCAGCAAGTTGGCTTACAAGTTGGATTTTCCAAATGGTTCTCACATTCATCCAGTCTTTCATGTATCTATTTTAAAAAAACAATTGGGCCAGCAAGTAGTTCCCTCTGTTGAGTTACCATCAGTGAATGAAGAAGGTCAAATCCAATTCTCCTATAGCAGTGCTGCATCGTCGGCTGGTTAACAAACATAATCGTGCAGTAACTCAAGTCTTAGTGCAGTGGTCCAATTCTTTTCCAAAGGATGCTACTTGGGAATCTTGGTATGACATACAGAAGCAATTTCCGGATTTCCTACCTTGAGGACAAGGTTGATTTCAAGCGCGGTGGACTGATGTATACCTTCATGAGCTGGAATTCAGTTATCCTGATTTGTTGGAAGTTGTTATTTGAGTTATCCTAGTTGGTTATTTTGAGTTGTTATTTTACTATTTGAATTTGATAGATTGTTTTAGTTAACCGCATCGGGTAGGGAATATATATATATATATATATATATATATATATATATATATATATATATATATATATATATATATATATATATATATATATATATATTGTAGTGGTCAGTTTAAATGGTAAGGAAGTTTTTATTAGTTTAGTTACACATTTGTGTAGAGAGTTTCCCCCAGAAGAGGGAATTATTCTTCTTCTCTATTATCTTCTCCCTGGCCGTATCAGAGAATGAGAGAATCGGCATTCACTAGCAGTTAGGTTACCAGTTCCACTTCATGTAGATAGCTGGTAATGCGCCGAGACGAGAATAGCACTGTTTCTAAGTTCAATTACGACATTCCGCCACTTTCTCTCTCCAACAGGTTTTGCTTTTCCATTTCAGTTTATATAACGAGCGTTTCTGTTTTTTTTTTTAAAGTACGTATTTCTCCTAAATCTGTTCTTCAGAATCTTACCATATAGCTGTAGTCAAGGAGGTTTTCTGTATCTTAGGACGTTATGTTTCCAAGTTTTAGGCCGTTAGAGATGGAAATTTTAATTTGATAATTTAATTAATTGATGAAAAAAATACTCATTATTCTTGTATTTTTTTTATTGAAAACATATGTACATTTTTTTCAATAAATTAAGGAGATAATGGATACTGATATCTGGGTACAGCAACGGTTCAATCTTCAGAAAAACCAAATTGAAGCGATTAAAAGTACTTCAAACCGTAACCAAACCAAAATTGACATAGCTTTTTGGTATAAAACCAAAACTAATTAATGCAAATCCAAAATCAACTTATAGCATGAATCAGAACCAAAACCAAAACCGATTAAAGACAATATAAAACTGAACTTTATAAGTTTGGTTCAGTTCAATTTATCAGTTTTAACCAAGCTATTGTCATCCCTATTTATATATGTCATTTAATTAAAATATCAGTGTGGGAATTTTGTCCCCTCAAAAATTACCTCCTGTAAATGGCATCCTCGTTTATTTTTGTGTAGAGCATGGGTAATGTGATCATATGGCTACCCTTAAAAAAAAAATAGTCAAAACGTTATAAACTTTGACCTCAGATCTGATTTTCAGCCAAAGTGAGAAAAACTCGCTACTGTGGATAGGTGGTGGACTGTAAAGGCGGTTCAATCGAATCGCGGCCACAGGCCAAGTTATCAAGCGTCTCTTGCGGTAAAGCCAAACCCAAAGGTTTTTGGAATTCAATACTTTACGAATGGTAAAGGACACGATATCGGACCATGACGGACTTCTTATTAAAAAAAAGAAAGGCTTTTTTTGCTCTTAAGGTCAGTACTTTAAATAGAAGTTTGAAGGGCTTCTTTTGGTGAAAAATAATTAAAAAAAGGCCTCGCGTGAACATGAACAGCATTCAAGCACCAACTTCCAGATTTACCCCCACTTGCTTGTATCCTATTATGATATTGTTTGTATTCCTATATGATTATATTTGTATCTTACTACGATTATACTTGTAACCTTGTATGATTGTGCTTGTATCCTGGTATGACTATGCCATTGTCGTATCCCCGTATGGTTGTGCTTGTATCCAATTGTCATTATGCTTGTATCTTCGTTTGAACTGGAAATTGGTACTCACATGACATTCATGTGAGGCATTTTTATAAATTTTTACCAAAAGAAGGCTTACAAAATTCTATGCTTAAATTACAAGCTTTATGGAAAAAATCTCCCCAAAAGAAAGCCTTTTCTATAATTTTCCTTATTAAAAATAGTAATAATAAAAAAAAAATAAGGAGAATGGAAAGAAGGATTCTGTTTGGATAAAAAACTATGTTAGGGAAATTATTAAAAAAAATCACCTTTTAGCTTGTATTTATAAAAACAGTCCATAAAAAAATTTCATTTACAGAAAAGGGTCATTATTAAAAATAATTAAATTGCAGGGTCACTTTTTAGAAATAATGAATTTTAAAAAATAATTAAGAATTATCGTCACTTTATTGTAACCACATGAAATAAAAGCATATCCTACCTAGGATATAACTGCATTATACATGGGATACAAAGTTGCACATATGACCTTATTTTAAAAATTAGTTTTCTAATGGATTGTTTTTATAAATACCGTCCTATAGTCTCCTCATTCGTTATTTTCTATGCCCTTTTTGAAAGGAAACTATATCTCGGAATTAGTGTAATCTGTTTTCTTTGCTTTGGTATTTCAAGCGTGTGTCGCGAAAGAGGGTCCTACGAAATTATTTTGAGGCTTAGAAATGTTTTAGCTAACTGAAAGCGATTCATGAGCTTAATTCCTCTCAAATTTTCTATCAATCTCTTGTATCAATTTGTAATTAGATTGATGGCATGTCCCTTGAATTGGTTTAGGTATTTAAAATGTAAGGAAAAGCTCACCAATTCAAGAGATATGTATATCGATGACTGAAACAAGAGACTAATAGAAAACCAATTCAAGAGATATGTATATCGATCACATTCGAGACTAATAGAAAACCAAGAAGAAATGCTCCCATTGGGAAGCACTTTAAAATGATAATTATGAATCTATGATATTAGTTTGAGTGACTACTATCAATTGTGAAATCTGTTAAGACCGTCGGAATATGTACATGCCATCGGGTAAGCGTATGTCGCCTACCCGTGAAGTTTTGTTAATTGCTTTCCCCAAATGGAATTTGGATAATTTCGTCATTTAACAGTTTCATTCTAGCGTTAATTTTATGGAGATAATTTTAACAGCAATAACGCTTGCCGTCTCATTTCCTCCTTTTGACACTTTCAAATCACACCCGAAGAGCCAAAATATGAAACGCCAAGCCAATCACATTTTACTCTTGGGCTTAAGCAGTTCAAACATCGCGAATGATCTGAATTTCCCTTAAAAATTTAGGATTAAGTGTTGTTGGGATTTACCCTTGAGGGAGCCCTTCAAAAAATTCTCGATAGCCTGAGCCTAACCCAGGCCAAAGAGGGTGTTTGGAAATAGTTTCAACCAGGCAATTGACGCGCCTCAGTTATTATTACAATATTACCTCACTAGCTGCGACATTTTCCCAAGCGCAAAGATGCCGTCGCTCACCGTCCTCCTTACTTGCCTGTTGTAAGCTTACTTCATTTTTTTTTTGGGTGAACGTAAGCTTACCCTCTCTTGACATCGATGTGGGACAAATTCGATGTTAATTATATGTGCACCGACCAAGCGAACGGATCATCAGTTTGCTTGTCACATGAAAGAAAGAGGTTTGCCATCCGTCATTTGTTCTGATTGATTTTGGAGGGCTTAACACACAACGGTTAAAATTCTACATTCCTATGCAGTTTCATTAATGGAAGAGACGTTCTCGCAGCCCTCCTCAATATTCTCATCGGTTCTGGTCGGATTCGAAGCCAGAATCATCTGTACGACCACATTTGGTTGATGTGGGATCTTGCTCATCCGTTTCCCGTTGCCAGTGGATTCATGCCAAAACAATCAAATCTGGTAGTTACAATGATGTGATCCTCGTTGATTGATTGGTATCTGAGTTTAATTTGGCCTCGGCGATGATGAACGGAAGTTGTTCGACAAAATACCGAATAAGTTATACTCTCTGGAGCTGCATGATTTTTTGCATATTTAAGTCATAGGGATGTAGTCATGAGCTTGAATGTATTCTGTTAGTATTAGAGCAGAGATAAAATATTTCCAGATTGTGATGATTCGCAAGCGTTAGATGGAGACATGGAGAAAAGTGATTAAACTTGGTTTCTTCTTTCAAGCTGTAAATGATTCTATCATTAATATGTATAGGAAGTGTGGATGCGTGTATGGAGCTTTCACGCTGTTTGGAGCAATGCCACTGAAAAATTTAGTGTCATGGAATACGATGATTTGAGTTCATGCCTGAAATGGGTTCTCAGACAAGCAATCACCCTTTCTAATTCGATGAGAAGGGCCGGCACTGATGCTGATAGGACAAATATTTTCTGTTCCTGCTTCGGTCATGTGCAGATCTGGACGAGCATGATCAAAGGTAAATTCATGGCTACTGCAATGAAGCCATCAAGGTCTTTGATCTTTGTATAGCCAAGGGCATGTGAACAAGACATGATCTCGTTATAATCCCTGTAATAGCAAAACACCCTCGTCAACTAAGAAACCCCCTTCTTTTTTGCATTGGTGTCGTAATGGGGGGGAATTGTTACACACTTGGATTCTGTATAGTATGATCTTGTTCGAGGAGTTTATCATAACTAGAAAGCATTTTAATGTTGGCTGCTTACAGAATAGTCCCAATTTCGAGATTAATTTTTTAACTGTTACATTTGATTTTATTGGTACACAAAGGAGACCTGAGATTCTTCTAAATCCCCTTACCTTCTGCATGTAATCCCCTTTCCCCTGTTTCCGTCTCCACATGCAACACTGAAAGTTTCTTTACTCCCTCCTTCCTCCATTTTCGATCCAAAGTTTGACACAGAACAATCAGTAGCAAATAGATGGGAAGAGGCAAACTTATCTGCGCCTCCCATGATTGGCATGGCTGCTGCCATTTTGACTCGGCTATGATAACTTGACCCATAAGTCTGTCCCAATACCCCATCCACGCTCTGACTCAATGAGCTAAACTTGAAATTGAGTTCCAAATGTGCAAAGCAATCATCCTCTGAAACATCATATCCATGTGTTTTTTATTCCTCTGCAGTAATTGGAACAACACGGGCAGCTATCTCAAACAATCCCATTGCTTCAAGCTTCACCGCGTTAGTCTCGGCATACCGTTGGATCCTTAACTCTGCCTTCCCCGACCACCATGTCTTGGCCCGGCCGGTTGGTAGCACAATATCTTCTCCATCCAATTTGATCAGCATGTTCTCTGCTGATTCATGCCAGTCGACAACCTTTCTTGCACCCAGGTAGAGCCGATGAGATTGGAACAAAACGCTGATGGCTTGGACCCATGTGAAGTCTCTCCCCTTCTTGCTTCTCTTTCCAATGAAGTGAGCATTCAAATGGACATCTGAATCTGAAAGCAGGCAGAAGTCCTTGTCCTTCTTGCCATGGAAGTAGAACATGACGCCATCACCTCCAATGAATCGCGGGTCTTGACACACGGCTCCTGGCCTATCGCAAGCTGTTCAAAACCCACAACTCCAAATTACTAACTTCTTTTTGTTATCAAAAGTTGAATTTCAGGAGAACGGAAAGATTCAACAAAGATGATCCTTTAGCCTGGAGTGCTATAAGGTAAAAACACTGAAAGATAGGCTAACTCTCTTTACTTTCTGCTTTTCAGATGTATACAAAGATCACGGAAGCCCCCTGGTTCGAATGGAACCCTAAGCTTGTTGCCGATCTCATTGCTTTGCTGCATAAGCAAGGCCATTTCGACGAAGCGGAAACCCTAACTTCCGACACCGTGGTGAAATTAGGATCTTGAGTGAGGGACATCAATCTCTTCTACTGTAACGTTATTGATTCCCACTCCAAGCACCACTCCAAGAGAGGTGTTTTTGATTCTTACGCTCGTCTGCAGAAACTTCTGTCCGGCTCTTCTTCTTCTTCCTACGCGAATCGACGTTCTTACGAATCGATGATCAAGGGCCTGTGCTCGCTGGATTTGCCTCGAAGCGGAGACGTTGCTGCGAGAGATGGACACTTCAGGATTGAAACCCTCCGTTTTTGAATTCAGATGTGTTGTGCATGGGTACGGCAGATCGGGGATGTTCACAGAGATGCGAAGACTTCTTTGCCAAATGGAGGATGCAGGGTTTCCCTTAGATACAGTCTGTTCGAATATGATTCTCTCGTCCTATGGTGCTTACAGGGAGTTATCTGCTACGATTTCATTTTCCGAACGTACAACTCCGTGTTGAATTCGTGCCCTAATTTCATGTCCCTGCTTCAAGACGTCGAATCTCTTCCCCTTTCGTTTGAAGACCTGATTCAAATGTTGCATGGAGATGAAACGCTGATCGTTCAAGAGCTAAATGCATCCTCTTTTCTGCGTGAGACCTTGGAATGGGGCCCCGCAGAAGGAAAGCTTGATTTGCACGGAATGCACTTGGGTTCTGATTATTTGATAATGTTACAATGGATAGACGAATTGAGATCAAGGTTTCGCGAGGAGAAATCGGTAGTCCCAACGGAAATTACGGTGGTCCGCGGGTCGGGAAAGCACAGTACAGTCAGTACTGTTAGAGGGGAATTGCCCGTAAAAGCTCTGGTTAAACAGATGATTGTTCGAATGAAAATCCCAATGAGAATTGACCGGAAGAACAGTGGATGTTTTGTTGGACGAGGGAAAGCTTTGAACGACTGGTTTCATTGATCTCATCTCGTGCACGTAACTGTATAAAGAAGGGGAAGAAGAGCGAAAATTTTCAATTTCGATTTATGGCGTGTCGATCCGAAAAATAAAAAAGGCAAAAAACTGAAAAAAAAAAAGTGATTTTTTTATTTATTCTGACGAAATTTTATTGGATCGCCACAAAAAATCGTTGATGAAAATTTAATAAAAATCAATTTTTTGCTCATTTCCATCCGTTTTGTTCGGCACGCCGCCATTTTTTGTCGGCACGATATCATTTTTTGTAGGTATGCCGAAAAAATCGTGCGATTTTAAATAATCGATTTTTTGGTATTGAAACGCATCGACACTTGAAAAAAAACGATTTTTCAACGGCATGCAGTGGCGTGCGGTCGAAACTGAAAACCTTGTTTTGAACGATAAAAATTTAAAAAGGATTTGCAAAAAAAATAAAAATAAAAAAAGGACTAATGAAATTTAAACATTACAGCCGGCGAAGAACTGTTGTGATCTTTTGGCTGTTTGGTAATTCAATTAGCTGCATTGGTTCATCACCGCTTGATTTGTGAGTCACCACTAATGCAGAAGTTCGGTGCTTCATAGGCAAAGGAGAATTCCCTTGTCTCATCTACTCTTCTTCTAAGGCAAGGTATACAGAGAAGCTGAAAGCCTTCTGGTATCTGCGAAACAGCCCCGCCGGATAACCTACCACAAGCTGAGGTAATCAGAATTCAGCACTATGGGATCGAATATCAGACCTAATTTATACTGTATTATGGGAAATATGATAGAAACAAAATCCGTAACAAGGGTAAGCAATCAAACCCTGTTCGGGATCATCTTTCTATCTGTTTTGATAAAAGATATATTACATTGGGTCTGAAGAGATTATGAGCTCTGAGGTTCAAAATCAGTTGGCGCAAGCCGTCCAGTTAGAAGGAAGACGAGAGGATGTGAGGGAAGGCATGTTTTGGAGATTGATATCAAGAGGGAGCATGCGGTATTCAATGTCAAGCTCCCTTAGGACTTTGATCATGTGCTCAACCAGAAGGGCTCTCCTAGCCCATCTCTCCCCCATGTCTTGGTGGTTCATTCGGTGGGTCAGCCATATTGCCACCTTCACCCTGTTCATGTCCTCCACCTCCTTCAACACAACCATTGGAGATGGATACCAATGGTCTTTCCTATTCTCAATGTACCTGCACATTTTACAACAATTATCCATTAAAACCTGATTTCCCAGGCAATTATCAAGGCATATCCATTTGGAGAATACAAGATAGTGAAGAGACATGCATACCCTATTATTCTTTCTTTCATGAGAGCGATCTTTTCAATTGGAGTTGAGACGTGAATACAGAAATCAATTGCATCTCCCATGTCTGGGCTTCGATAGTAATTGCCGATGGGCTTGGTAGCAAGAACACTGTTCGGGTAAATGATCTTCTGATTGTCATATCTCAGAAATACGGTTGTTAAGATATTCATCTCTTCAACCACCATCTGAGAATCATTAGAGGAAAATACATCAGCATAGAGATCGCATGTACTTACATTTATACGCATAAACATGAAGTTCAGATTTTGTTTGCTCTGTACCTGAACTTCTTCTATTTCACAACGATCGCCCACATCATATGGGTGCATCACAAATAAGAATATTATTGCCTCAAATACTGTCTTACAGGTATTTCCAAAGATAAATACTACTAGCAGGGCCTGAGAGCTTAAGAAGACAAAGAATTGGGTGGTCGCTATTCCAAGTATAAGAAGCCAGACAATTGCTATGATGACGCCCACAACAATGTTTACCATCTGATGGAGTTTGTTCACAGCTGTTTTTGTGTCATTTAGTGTTAAGGCAAGTGCTTTCCGTTCTCTGAATGCATTAACCTGTAAAAAAGAAGGCCTGAGATTACCGTATTCAGAACATAGTACAACACAAAAATGCATTATAACTTCTAAGCTATGATTTCCATGAAAGATGTATCTTTACTTTTTTGGGTGCCACAACTTACACCAACTCTTGACACAGTATTGAATTCTTAGCATGTTCCCATTTTTTAAGCATCTCTTCTGGTAATAAAATAAGTTCTTTCTTTAGAATTCCAAATATCATGATTGGATGCAACAAGATGTGATGTGACATTGTAAGTTCTCCGAGTGTGTATAATCATGAATTGGAACAAGATTATGTAACTTTCTGCATTTTAGTGTTGGGATCATTCCCAATAACACCTAAATCCACTAGTTGCAACCAATGAAAACCATAAATGCCTTCAAACACCAAAGTTTATATGGCTATGTTTGTCATCTGTGACAACTTATGAACATCCAAATTGAAAGCAATCAGTGACATTGAAACAAAGAAACAAGGGAAGAAAGTCTTTTACCAGCCAGTTCTTGAGTGCTGCTTTGCTGATTCTCCTACTTTCAGTTGCTCCTTCAAAGAGACTGATGGTCTTCAGAGCCTCATCCTCTGTCATGAAACGCATAAGATCCTCCAGAGATATATATCTGTTACAGAGATGATAAAAAAGTAGGGCATCTGTTACTTTATCTAACATGATCAGCACCCCGACTTGAGCTGTACTATATGAATCTATGTTAAGCTACGCAAGCTAGAAGGACTTCCTTTTCTCCTAGTTAGTACCACAATAAAATTCCATGCAGAATTAAATCACTCAAAATGCAGAACGTTGCAAATCTTTCATATCTGAAAACTCAACATAATAAATAAACAGGACTAGAGTTTACTACTGGGGTGAAATTTTTAGTTGCAGAATACTATACTCCAATTTTTTCCCAATCTCATATTTTTCTTACATTCTATTATATGACAACATTGTATCTTTTTCACATTAACTCCACAGCATTAAATTTTTTTTGGTAGAAACTCCACACCATTAAAGAAAGAAAAACAGAAAATTATTGCATTTAATAACTGTACTTTGGTTCAGAGCACAGGTAGTAATGACACTCGAAGTACAAAGTAGATGCACAAGTTAAAAACAACCTAAAACCCTGGTACCACATACTGGACCCTCAGGAGATGATGCTATGGTATTGATGATGGTATGTAAGGACAGGGTGACAAATTTAAGTTTGGAGAGAAATTTCACACCACCAAAACAGTCAATTTAGGAGTTTACCCAAAAAAAAAAAAAGGAGTCAATTTAGGAGGAAGTTATGTTAATTTTCATGGAAATTTTAAAGCATACATAAGCTATTCCCTTGAAGTTTCAAGTGTCTAAACCAAGTGCATCTAATTTCTGTATTAAGGAAATCAGAACCCACTAAAAAAGGCAAACAAGCCAACAAACAAACAAAAAGATAAACAAAGGGTTTTGTTGCTGTAAAAACTAATTAGCCAATTAACCCAAATATCAATAAATGATGCAGAGAAACAGACTAACAATAGGAGAGCGTGTATGATTATATTAGCTCAAATATAACTTGGAGCGGAATAAACATGTATGAAGATTTATGAAAAGAAGACAAAAAAACTCACTTGGACCTAAGCTTAGCAACATTTTGGAAGATCTTCTTTGCTGCAGCTTTTGCCTCTAATTCGCTTCTGATCTGCACTGCTGACTCATCCTCCTGGGTTGAACCAATAATCTGCTCATCCAAGGTCGACAAGACACCATGTCGGACCATATTCACTAATCTTTTCATATTCCATGCTGATATGTTTTTCTGGTTCAGTTTGTGTAGGTGATCAATTGTGATCCCCTCGTCTTGTTTTTTAGTAATTGCCCCTGAAAACTTGAAGCTCTTTCCAGTCCTGGAGCTCTTCTGGAGGCCTCCGCTTCCAATCGCCCTTCCGCTTTTGGCTGTTGGGAAGGCATCTGCCTTGAGGTCAGCAGGCATTTTAGCCCCTGCATTTTGAAGGTTACGAACTTCGGCCATGACCATTTCCTCTTCTTCCTGTGTGTTTTGTATCTCAATCAAGGGAGGCCCTGAGAGTGTCTCAATCACATATTGATTGAACAGTGACTCCTGGATTCGATCAAAGAATGTGCTCACATGGAAGGACGACGCGAGAACCTTAACTAGAAGGGTCTTCACGAGCCAGATCAAGGTACCAACCAAGAGACAAACCAAAATCTTATTCACATGAGGCAGTGCATTGCTGTTAATTCCCGCCTCAACTCTCTTGTCGAACATAAAGTGCCAAGCCATCAAAACCAGACCCAGCCAGAGGCAATTCTGAACGGCCTTTCTCACTCCATAAACAAAATACAGAACCCGTTTGCGTAATAAGAAATTACGCTCAACGAAAAAGACAACCATTCGGATTCCCCAACCAGAGACCAAACGTCCACATATTAGAACCAGAATCAATACCTCCCACTTCCATAATCGGAGGCCCCACAGCGTCGACTTCCTCAATCCACGAAACGAAAGTGTGCCAACGAGAGCTGCCACGATTAAAATGAGACTTACCCATTGAATGATGGTTAAAGCACCCAAATTTGCCTTCTTAAATTCTTCCGGAAGATCCTCTTCCGAGAAAGGGTCGTCTTCCTCATCGTCATTTCCCTTCCCCAGCATCCCAGATTTCATTGGACCTGACTTCATCAATCTCCCCGATCTCCGGTCCCGTTCCGGCGGCGGATCCATCAGCCTCGATTTGGTTTTGGTCCTCAACAGCCCTGAGGTTGCGCGTTTGTTGAATGAAGCGTTAGAAGTACATCTCAAGACCACCCCTGCGTCCAAATTTTGAGGCTCAAGTGTATATTGTCGTTCAGGTGAGATCTCAACACGAGCAGAGGAAGGCTCATCGAATGAGACCGTTACGTCTCTGGATTGAATAGTGGGACTCTCTGCAAGAGTTGGCAGGATTCTGTCATTCTGAATCTCATCCATCTCCAAATCCATGTCCAACGACATATCTCCCATGGCTTGCTGCTTATTCAAGAACTGCCCGATTAGCTTCGACGGTGGATCGTCTACTTCTCGTTTTCGTTGCTCAAAATAGAATCCATCGTGCGCTCCATTGCTTTTCCTCGTATTGTCACCATTGTTATCTTTCCAGAAATCGTAGCTCGATTCCCTCCATATCTTGCTCCCACCATTAGTGTCCAAGCCGCTGCTATTATCGTCCATCTTAACAACAACTTCTCTCCGGCCGTCAGAATCACCGAACTTCACAATTTCATTCTCGGGATCTAAGAGGATCGGATGCTCTTCGTTGCGTTGCTCGTCTCCTCGTCCTGCCGATATTCTCCTGATGTGTTTGGACGAGCCATACGACTTGAATGATTTTCTCAGGTAATCCATGAAAGAGAGCGTCGTTGTTTTATAAGCATCGATGCTTGAAAACGATTGTTCTGTCAACTGCTTTTAAAGCTTTAATATTGCGCGATTGATGGACTTCTATAGAGTTCCATGACGCGTGTCCTCATACAGCCATTAAAAAAAGCAAAAGCGTGTCTTCATGCGGCCATTAAAAAAGCAGAGCTTAGGGCTTGGGTTGCAGATGGAGATATAATATCACGGGGCGTCCATGAAAGAGAGCAGGTGGCCCGTCTCGGAGCAGACGATACGAGAACGAGAGAATCGGCATTCAGTCGCAGTTAGGTTACAGGTTCCACTTCATGTAGACAGCGAGAGCGTTTCGTCTCGTGCCATTCAGTAGAACCAACTTTAAATGCACAGATAGATGTCCATGCTTAGTATGGGCCCCACACATCTATACTCCATCCTAACTGATACTCTATCTTTCATTGAACCACAATTCTGGCTTTAGAGGAAATGCATTCGTAAATAGCTGGGGATACGCCGAAACGAGAATAGCACTGTTTCTAAGTTTAATTAGGAAATTCCGCCACTTTCTCTCTCCAACGGGTTTTGCTTTTCCATTTCAGTTTATATATCGAGCGTTTCTGTTTTTTTTTTTTTATGTATATAAATATTTCTCCTAAACCTGTTTTTAGAATCTTGTCATATAGCTGTAATCAATTGATCAAGGGGGTTTTCTGTATCTTAGGACGTTATGTTTCCAAGTTTTAGGCCGTTAGAGATGGAAATTTTAATTTGGTAATTTAATTAATTGATGAAAAAAAACTCATTATTCTTCTATTTTTTTATTGAAAACATATGTATATTTTTGTCAATAAATTAGGGAGATAAGGATACTGATATCTAGGTACGGCAACGGTTCAATCTTCAGAAAAACCAAATTGAAACGATTAAAAGTATTTCAAACTGTAACCAAACCAAAACCAATCAATGCAAATCCAAAATCGACTTATAGCATGAATCAAAACCAAAACCAAAACCGATTAAAGACAATATAAAACCGACCTTTATAAGTTTGGTTCAGTTCAATTTATCAGTTTTAATCAAACTATTGGCATCCCTATTTATATATGTCATTTAATTAAAATATCAGTGTGGGAATTTGTCCCCTCAAAAATTACCTCCTGTAAATGGCATCCTCGTTTATTTTTGTGTAGAGCATGGGTTATGTGATCAGATGGCTACCCTTAAAAAAAAATAGTCAAAACTTTATAAACTTTGACCTCAGATCTGATTTCAGCCAAGGTTTACAATTTCGGCGGCACGCCGCAACGTGCTGCCGAAATTTCGGTTTTTGGACCCCTGGCGATGCGTTTCACTAGGGGAAATCGCTCTGGGCGCATCGTTGGTGACTTGCCGAAATTTCGACGATTTGTCACCGAAACGAGGCGGCGTGCCTAGCGAAACAGAACGAAACGGCCGAAACGGGAAAATTGTATTTTTATTGGCGAATCGGACCGGCGTGCCGCCAAAATTTCCCTAAAATCAGAAAAAACCAATTTTTGCCCATTTTTTGCTTATTTTTGTTTTTTTTATTTTTCCGCTGTTTCGGCGGCGTGCCGTCGAAATTTTGTTTTGGCCAATGGGCGGCACGCCCATCGGCACCGAAATTGCAAACCTTGATTTCAGCCAAAGTGAGAAAAACTCGCTCCTATGGACAGGTGGTGGACGACTATAAAGGTGGTTCAATCAAATCGCAGCCGCAAGCCAAGTTATCAAGCATCTCTAGCGGTAAAGCCAAACCCAAAGGTTTTTGGAATTCAATACTTTACGGATGGTAAAGGAGACGATATCGGACCATGACAGACTTCTTATTAAAAAAAAAGAAAGGCTTCTTTTTGCTCTTAAGGTTAGTAATTTAAACTTAGAAGTTTGGAGGGCTTCTTTTGGTGAAAAATAATGAAAAAAAAAACCTCACATGAACATGAACATCATTTGAGCACCAACTTCCAAATTTACCCCCACTTGCTTGTATCCTATTATGACATTGCTTGTATCCCTATATATGATTATATTTGTATCCTACTACGATTATACTTGTATCCTCGTATGACTGTGCTTGTATTCTAATATGACTATGCCATTGACTGTATCCCGTATGGTTGTGCTTGTATCTAATTGTCATTGTGCTTGTATCCTCATTTGAACTGGAAATTGATACTCACATGACATTCATGTGAAGCATTTTTTATAAATTTTTACCAAAAGAAGGCTTACAAAATTCTATGTTTAAAGTACAATCTTTATGGAAAAAATCTCCCCAAAAGAAAGCCTTTTCTATAATTTTCCATATTAAAAATAGTAATAATAAAAAAAATAAGGAGAATGGAAAGAAGGATTTTGTTTCGATAAAAAACTATGTTAGGGAAAATTATAAAAAATATATATCACCTTTTAGCTTGTATTTATAAAAATAGTCCATAAAATTATAAAAATTTTCATTTACAGAAAAGAGTCATTATTAAAAATAATTAAATTGCAGGGTCACTTTTTAGAAATAATGAATTTTAAAAAATAATTTAGAATTATCGTCACTTTATTGTAACCACATGAAATAAAAGCATATCCTACCTAGGATATAACTGCATTATCCATGGGATACAAACTTGCACATATGACCTTATTTTAAAAATTAGTTTTCTAATGGATTGTTTTTATAAATACCGTCCAATAGTCACCTCATTCGTTATTTTCTATGCCATTTTTGAAAGGAAGCTATATCTCGAAATTAGTGTAATCTGTTTTCTTTGCTTTGCTTTTGTATTTAAAGCGTGTGTCGCGAAAGAGGGTCCTACGAAATTATTTTTAGGCTTAGAAATGTTTTAGCTGATTGAAAGCAATTCAATTGCTTAACCATTCCTCTCAAATCTTCTATCAATCTCTTGTATCAATCTGCAATTAGATTGATCACATGTCCCTTGAATTGGTTTAGGTATTTAAAATGTAAGGAAAAGCTTACCAATTCAAGAGATATGTATATCGATCACACCCGATATTGATACAAGAGACTAATGGATAACCAAGGAGAAATGCTCCTATTGGGAAGTACTTTAATATGATAATTATGATATTAGTTTGAGTGCTACTCGGGGAAGCGTATGTCGCGAAGTTTTGTTAATTGCTTTCTCCAAATGGAATTTGATAATTTCGTCATTTAACAGTTTCCTTCTGGCGTTAATTTTATGGGGATAATTTTAACAGCAATAACGCTTGCCGTCTCATTTCTTTCTTTTGACACTTTCATCACACCCGAAGTGCCAAATATACGAAACGCCAAGCTAATCGCATTTTACTTTAGGGCTTAAGCAAATCAAACATCGTGAATGATCTGAATTTCCCTTTAGGCTTCGATTGGTTCAAGGAATTGGAATTAGAATTGAGAATTATAATTCCAATTCCAATTCATCAAGAATTGGAATTAGGTAAAATTGAAATTCTTGTGATTGTATAGCAAGAGAATTGAAATTTGGAATTACAATTCCATGAAGAATTGGTTCAAATTCTAATTCTATTGATTGGGTGAACTTATGAAGAATTGATTTGTATCATTACCATGTTAATAATAACAACACAAGTGACTGATTATCATGACTTATCAATTCTATATTTTAAAAACTGATAATAATATAAACTTTATTACTAAAATTAAAAGAATAATGTATTTGTCCGCATTATTAATATTCATAAACCATCCAAAAAAAATAACAATTTAATTATTAAATACTAATCTATTTCTATATCATAAAATAAAAAAACTACTTAAGTATGGGGGCGAGAGAAAGAGAGAAACTATTTGATTTGGTTTCAGCCTTTGCCAGATGCTACAACTTGCAACCTCAATGAAACAACGGCTACAATCTTTACACGTATCGTTCTCTACATGTAATCAAAAGCTGGAGCAGTATTATTCTTTAACTATTTACCAAATAAATAGCCTAAAAAGAGAGAGATGGCCGAAGTTGGCTTCCACGTTCTTTACATGTACTTGGGAAGGCCACAATCCCAATGAAACAATAGCCATAATCCCAATGAAACAACAGAGAAGCAAACTGATTACAAAAAATAAAAAACAGAGACGCAAACACTTATGTTGAAAGGGAATGCGGGAGAGAGAGAGAGAGAGAGGGGAGACGGGAGGAGGGTGTTTCATCCTCTCTGCAACAATACAATTCGCTAGTTGATATAAAAAAAAACGAAAACACGGAAGCAAAAACTTATGTTGAAAAAAAACGAGAAAGGAGAGAGGGGAGAGGGGAGGAGGGTGTTTCCTGCAACAATACTTCGTTGAGTATTCGGGCCTCTCGATTTAGACGCCAAACGAAAAGACGGAAGAGAGAGTCTTTGAAATTTGAGTTGGTTTAGATCAGATTCATTGGGAAAAAACGGAAAAGAGAGGGGGAAATGAGAAATTGCTTTGTTGAGTATTGGACCTCCTGAGTTAGATGCTAAACGAAAACGAAAACACGGAAGAGAGAGTCTCTACGCCCACCTGTCTCTGGTGAGGTGACGAAAACAAAAGGAGAGGCATAGCAAGGAGAACGACGCAGCAAGCAAAACAAAGAGGCAACAAGCAAAATGAAGAGGCACACGAGATGTGTATGTTTATTGAGCTTGTAATTAATTAGGTAAATTACAAATTAATCTATATGCTAATTCTACGAAATTAGTTTTTAATTCAAATTCTTAATTTCAAGTATTTAAGAAATCACAAGAATCGGAACTAAGAGCCTAATTCCTATAACCCCAATTGATTCTGCAAACCAATCCCTATCTTGAATTCTAGCCCTGATTCCGCAAACCGATCGGGGCCTTAAAAATCTTAGGATTAAGTATTGTAGGGCTTTACCCTTGAGGGAGCCCTTCCAGAAATTCTCGATGGCCTGAGCCTAACCCAGGCCAAAGAGGGGGTTTGGAAATAGTTTTCAACCAGCAATTGACGCGCCTCGGTTATTACCTCACTAGCTGCGTCATTGCCCCAAGCGCAAAGATGCCTTTGTTTACTGTCTTCCTTCGACTTTTATGCTTGCCTGTCGTAAGCTTACCCTCTCTTGATATCGATGTGGGACAAATTCGATGTTAATTACATGTGCACCGACCTAGCGAATGGTTCATCAGTTTCCTTGTCACATGAAAGAAAGAGGTTTGCCTTCGTCAATTTGACTCGTCATTTGTTCTGCTTGATTTTGGAGGGCTTAACACACAACGGTCAAAATTCTACATTCCTATGCAGTTTCATTAATGGAAGAGATGTTCTCGCAGCCCTCCTCAATACTCTCATCGGTTCTGGTCGGATTCGAAGCCAGAATCATCTGTACGACCACATTTGGTTGATGTGGGATCTTGCTCATCCGTCTCCCGTTGCCAGTGGATTCATGCCAAAACAGTCAAATCTGGTAGTTACAATGATGTGTTCCTCGGTGATTGGTTGGTATCTGAGTTTAATTTGGCCTCGGCGATGATGAACGGAAGTTGTTCGACAAAATACCGAATAAGTTATACTCTCTGGAGCTGCATGATTTTTGCATATTTAATTCATAGGGATGTAGTCATGAGCTTGAATGTATTCTGGAGTATTAGAGCAGAGATGAACTATTTCCAGATTGTGATGATTCGCAAGCGTTAGATGGAGACAAAGTGATTAAACTTGGTTTCTTCTTTCAAGCTGTAAATGGTTCTATCATTATTATGTATAGGAAGTGTGGATGCGTGTATGGAGCTTTCACGCTGTTTGGATCAATGCCACTGAAGAATTTAGTGTCGTGGAATACGATGATTTGAGTTCATGACTGAAATGGGTTCTCAGACAAGCAATCACCCTTTCTAATTCGATGAGAAGGGCCGGTACTGATGCTGATAGGACAAATATTTTCTGTTCCTGCTTCGGTCATGTGCAGATCTAGACGAGCATGATCAAAGGTAAATTAATGGCTCCTGCAATGAAGTCATCAAGGTCTTTGATCTTTGTATAGCCAAGGGCATGTGAACATGACATGATCTCGTTATAATCCCTGTAATAGCAAAACACCCTCTTCAACTAAGAAACCCCCTTCTTTTTTGCATTGGTGTCGTAATGGAGGGATTCGTTACACACTTGGATTCTGTATAGTATGATCCTGTTCGAGAAGTTTATCATAACTAGAAAGCATTTTAATGTTGGCTGCTTACAGAATAGTCCCAATTTCGAGATTTCATTTTTAACTGTTACATTTGATTTTATTGGTACACAAAGGAGACCTGAGATTCTTCTAAATCCCCTTACCTTCTGCATGCAATCCCCTTTCCCCTGTTTCCATCTCCACATGCAACACTGAAAGTTTCTTACTCCTTCCTTCCTCCATTTTCAATCCAAAGTTTGACACAGAACAATCAGTAGCAAATAGATGGGAAGAGGCAAACTTATCTGCGCCTCCCATGATTGGCATGGCTGCTGCCATTTTGACTCGGCTATGATAACTTGATCGATAAGTCTGTCCCAACACCCCATCCACCCTCTGACTCAATGAGCTAAACTTGAAATTGAGTTCCAAATGTGCAAAGCAATCATCCTCTGAAACATCGTATCCATGTGTTTTTGATTCCTCTGCAGTGATTGGAACAACACGGGCAGCTATCTCAAACAATCCCGTTGCTTCAAGCTTCACCGCGTTAGTTTCGGCATACCGTTGGATACTCAAGTCTGCCTTCCGCGCCCACCATGTCTTGCCCCGGCCGGTTGGTAGCACAATATCTTCTCCATCCAATTTGATCAGCATGTTCTCTGCTGATTCATGCCAGTCGACAACCTTTCTTGCACCCAGGTAGAGCTGATGAGATTTGAACAAAACGCCGATGGATTGGACCCATGTGAAGTCTCTCCCCTTCTTGCTTCTCTTTCCAATGAAGTGAGCATTCAAATGGACATCTGAATCTGAAAGCAGGCAGAAGTCCTTGTCCTTCTTGCCATGGAAGTAGAACATGACGCCGTCACCTCCAATGAATCGCGGGTCTTGACACACGGCTCCTGGCCTATCGCAAGCTGTTCAAAACCCACAACTCCAAATTACTAACTTCTTTTTGTTATCAAAAGTTGAATTTCAGGAGAACGGAAAGAATGTTCAACAAAGATGATCCTTTAGCCTGGAGTGCTATAAGATAAAAACACTGAAAGAATTATTTCTTTTGAATCTTATTTACTAGTTCATTCATGGAACCAGAATAAGGCATCCTTACCACAGTAGGGCTTGCAGAGCCTGCAATCTACTTCACAGAGTCTGGGACAACCAGGCGGACAGGTGTGGTGGATGCCGTAACATAGTGCAAAGAACGGATCATGGCAAGCGGCTTTCCAAGCACTCACATGATCTCGGATGAAACTGAAACAAAAGATGCTCAGAAGAATCCATGGACCTCCCATGATTTTTCTTCTCATGTTCTCACTCCCCTTACATGCAAGTATAACCTTAAGTCTTTAAAGCAGAGTTTGAGGTAAATTTTCGTTTGAATGGTTGAATTGTTTACTTGTTTCTTTATAAACCATGCGAAGTGACAAGGGTGTTAGGTATTTGCTTGCGCAAGAAATAATTAAAAGATAAGCAAGGTCAACACTCGGATTAAGTAGTTTAGTTTATATTAATCGGCCTGGAAAGGAATTTAATCTGTTCTTTTTGTGAGATTCATGAATGAATATAGTGTCTTGCATAAGGATCACAGATGGGTTAAATCAAGCACCAAGATCTGCAAGAAATTATCTTGAAAGGAGAATGGAAAAGAACAAGTAATTGCTATCTGTGACTTTGTGCTGAAGGGACGCATATAGGATGAAATCATCTGCACTTTTTCCTCCACTTAACCATGCAATTTGAAAGGGTCCATGAAGTGTACGGTTTTTTCAATAATAAAAACCTCCTTACATTTACAAGAAGGAAAAAGTGGCTCTACCATCTCCTTCAAAGTTCACAGCTAGGTTCCAAAGAAAAGTGGCTCTACAAGGTCTACAATTCAATTCAAGAGGAAGTGCGGATGAGTACCTTTAACGGGGAAAAGACTACCGGTGCTAGGTGGGTTTCTTTGTTAGTGGGACTGGGACAGAGTACCTTGCTGCTGTAAAGTTATGGGTTAACAACTTAACATAGGCCGGGCCGGAGCCCGGTAATCCCTAAATTGCCTCAAACTATTAGCCCGTGATTTAGATCTCGTTTTAGTGTCCTATCACATCCCAAAACAAGCCCAAGTATGGTCACACGACTCCGGAATCAAATCTTTGCCATGTTTACCTGAATTGATAAGTATTATAGCGCTGCGATGCTGTCATGTGAAACATGTCACAGTGTTCTTATATGAACCCCACTTGAAACATCTACTATTGCAGAAGATC
Source organism: Buxus sempervirens (assembly GCA_947561395.2). Taxonomy (NCBI): domain Eukaryota; kingdom Viridiplantae; phylum Streptophyta; class Magnoliopsida; order Buxales; family Buxaceae; genus Buxus; species Buxus sempervirens. Next base: position 41,569,345 of record OX387190.1, read on the forward strand.
CCAACCCACTCAACTTGAGCAATATCAACCTACAATTTTTGTCTGAATTTAGGTTAGAATTGCAGACAATTTCATCTCAATCTTGATTAAAATCTTCTATTATGTTTATCTGAATTGCCTCAACCGTGAGATACTGACATGTAAAGCATCTCATGATCAATATTTTTTCATTGTTATACGTGTTTCAAGCGGCCAACATGAAAACACCGGCCGTGAGATGCAACACATTAGCATCACACAGCCGTAGCAGTGAGTAAATGGTGATGTCCTCAAACTGAAGGACCACTTCCAAAATATCGCCACAATGGCTATTCCGGTAAACTCAAACTATCACCGCACAGTTCCATACACTGAAACGACGTTGAAAAGTATGGTTTCTCCTCCAGCCTTGGTTGGCCATGTACTGTGTCTCGTCTTGACAGCCACTTTTCACCCACCGCCAATGTGGTGATTTAATTTCCTTTAGTACAGACCGTGCGCGTCCCATCACTCGTACTCTTTGATAAGGGGGCTACTTTCGCGATTGGCTACTCGCTAAGAAAAATCATATACAAGCTGCATTGAAAAAAAAAATAAAAAAACCCGCGTCACTGACGTTGCAGCGCTTCTCAGCCTATCGAAGTGGTGGTGGTCCACTTATTGGATTTCATTAATTTGAATATTTGATGAGACAAACTTTTCAAGATTCACAGGTGATGGTAGATAGACCTTATCTCCGTCTTCTTGAATAATTAGGCGTGGGGCCCCTCAACGTCAATGCTATTGCTGGGGCATTTTCAAACCCATCCTGATGGAAATGAAGGGACGATTAGGTTGGTATTTTTTTCTTTTAAAAACATGATGTGGCTGGAATGTCTCAATGCTGCGTTTGGATACCGAGAAGCTGCGCGGCCTGCACTTTCCAACCGTCGGATCCACAATAACTTTGATCATTTTTTTTCTTGCAACAAGAAAAAGAGTGGTCCTCACGGGATTTTTCACGTTCTAAAAAAGCTTAAAAGAAACAGGTTTCAGATGCCTCTTTTCCATGTTTATTTTCCACGAATGTTTATTTAATTATTTTTGGCAATATGGGTCATTTGTTATGTAGACTGAAAATGCTATTGCATCCATTGCAATTCTAGTGCGCGATAGTCTCCTACAATCTTATCCGTTGAAATTTCACATGATTCTTGAGCGGATGAGTTGGAGTTGAAATCAATTATGACTTCAAATTCAATCATGCAATCTGCATACAATAACATAAAATTGCAGTCCACAATGACGAGTTTTATAAGGAAACGTTGTGTGCTTATTTGCCAAAAAGGTTTTTTGTTCTAATGTTTTTAAAACAAAACTTTTAGCAATGTTGCATGGTATTAGGCTTGTCACTTGTGTTTAGTAAAGGTATTAAATATCTAGAAATAGAAGGTGATGCGGTTATCAAAGGTCTTTTGAGGGAAATGGCGTACCCTTGGCATGCTGATACTTTGATGAAGGAAAGGAAATGGACAAGTCGCTAACCAAGTTTGAAAGATTCAAAGTAAATCATGTCAGAAGAGATGCCAATCGTGTGGCAGATGCTATGACAAAAATTGGGCTACAAGTCAATTATAACCTTTTGTTAGAAGACTCTGTGCCTTACAAGCTTGAATCCTTTTTAAGGAATGACTAATGAACATGGATACTTTAATATTAATTTTCCTTTGACCAAAAAAAAAAAAAAAGAAAAACCAAAGTTATAAAAAAAGAAAATAAAAATTAACTGCTTAAAGAATTTGTAGAAAGGTACATAAGTCCAGGGTGTAAAGGTTGATCGGTTACCTTCAAAAAATCATTTATCTAAAAAAAAGAAATAAAGGAAAAATGGGAGACCGTTTGTTGGAGCAGACTCCATTATTGTTATTTTTTTTTCTTTTTTTTTTTGATGGAAAGCTGAGCTATACTCTTTCATTAGATGAAAACAATGTTACAATAGTTGCTGCTTTAAGGCAGAATATAACGATAATATACCCAAAAAAGTGAAGGAACAAAAGAAGCCAGGATACAAGAAAAACATCAACCCCAACAGTCTTAATGCAGTTCTGAGTGAAAGCTTATTTAAGTGGTGTTACCCCTTTACAGGTGCGTTTAAACCAATTCAATATCACGTATCAAATGTTTGGATAAAAAAAAAAGGAAAAGGGAAAACAGGGATGTTCATTGTATGCTCACCTAAAACTAAAATTCTTCTTCTTAAAATATTTAAAAATTAATGAACATCACAAACCCTAATATAGACGTTGACATCCTCTATACCTTTTTTCTTGCATTGTTTATTGTCTTTTTGGAAGAGATGCTGACACATAGAACATCTAACGACTAGTTTTATTTTCAAGTGGGTCTCATGTAAAACATTTACAACATAGAAAATCTATTAGATGCTCTACATGATAGTATCTTTATGAAAAGCAAGAAACAATGAAAAAATAAAAATGTAAAAGATTCTATCCCCCACCAAGGATATATTATTTGGATTTATACAAATTATGATAAGGTCCTTTGAAAAATGAATAATCTATGTTAGTCAAACCATTTATCCATCTAAGCAAAAACTATTACCAAAACAAAACAAAAAAAAAAAAAAACCCACCAAGCAAAAACCTATTTTGTCATAATGTTAAATTTGAAATGTTGTGAAAGAACATAAACATTGTTGCCCAAAAAATCTGCCGAAACAATGGATTATAACTAATTTAAATTTAATCTGTTTTATTCAACGACAGAACGAAATCAAAGTTAATCATATTCCGGTTCATCATTGAGGCGTTGATCTACAGGTAAGTACTCTTATACGAGTCCTTAATAGTTAATACCGGAACCTACTCTTTTTCGGAAAGAGATTTTCCTTTTAACGTCTCACTCCTCCTACTCCCGTCCCTTTTGAAAAAGTTCCCAAACCGACTAGACCTTTTCAAAATTTTCCTTACTCGGGATAAACAATGATTAGGCGGGTCGTGGTCATCCTAACTTTTTCTTGTTTTTTGGTGGTCATCCGAACTTAGATCAGATGGCTGGAAATCTTGTTTTAAAAATCAAGGGACCCACTCGTCAGACTCTCCCCGGTCCAAAAAGGAAGATGCTTGAGAATATTCTGTGGATTCTTTTCTTATTTAAAAAATAAATAAATTGGATAAATCCCTGTCCCGGCTTTATATAAACCACGAAAATCCCGACCCCCAGGCCTCCTTTCCGTTCCCGGCGTCGTACTGTTACCTTTTTCGTATTCCGAAGAAGCGCGACTCTTAGTGGTATAACTGAAGCCAGTGTTTCCCCTGAACTGAAAAGCATGAATACAAGCAATTCTTTGTCCGATCAAGAACAGCATCAACTCATCGAGAAACTTGAGGTATTCAAGATTCAAGGAAGAGATAAGCGTGGGAGAAAGATCCTCCGCATTATAGGAAAGCGTTTTCCTGGTAAGCTATATATTATCAGAATTGCGGATCCAATTTTGTTATTTTGCATTGATATCCCATGGGGTCCCCGACGACTGCTGTTATCGTCTTTTCTTATTTTGCTTGATAGATCTCGGTTGAATCATCAGCGGGTTCTGTTGTTTTTCTTGAAAATTTATCAGATCTTTTTTGTTTCTTGGCTTTTTTCTTCTTTATCATCAGCTCGCCTTCTGAGTATTGAGGTTCTGAAGAAATACTTGGAGGAGAAGGTTTTCCCTCTATTAGGGGAAGGGCCATTCTCCGTGGTTTACGTGCACACCAACGCCCAAAGAAGCGAAAACTTTCCTGGAATCTCAGCCCTACGATCGATCTACGAGGCGCTTCAGATCAACGTGAAAGAAAATCTCGAGGCAGTCTATTTTATTCACCCAAGCCTACAAGCCAGAATTTTCCTTGCTACCTTTGGCCGTTTCCTCTTCAGCGGCGGGTAAAGATTCGTTCTCCGTTCGTCTGCCATCAAATCGTGATTCAATTAGAATCTTTCGATTCCTTTCTCCCTTTTTTTGTTTTTGAAAATTTTTAAATTCGAATCGGAAGACGAAATCCCGCTGCGGATGTTAGTGACGGCGGTTTTCAAATGGTTTTGGCAGGTTATATGATAAGCTGATATACGTGACCAGGCTAGAATTCCTGTGGGAGCACGTTAGGAGAAAGGAGGTGGAGATCCCGGACTTCGTCTGCGATCACGATGAGGAGTTGGAGTACCGTCCGATGACGGATTACGGATTGGAGAGCGATCACCCAAGAGTGTACAGTTTCCCGGCGGCGGTCGACTCCCCGGTGTGCATGTACTCGATGAGGGGTATCTCGTAGTGAAATATGATGATGGGTTCGTGGTCTAAAGCGAGAAAGTTTCGATTAAAACCATGTTGAAGTAGGACAGGTGGGTTAATAGATAAGATTGCCCTTTTCGGTTGAAAGTGTGTTTCAGGAATTTTGTGCATATATATATACTGTAAATTAAATAGTTTGTAAATAGAATGGGGGTTAGTTCTCATTGAGCTTTTAAATTGAAGTGAGAAGTTGCCGTCCATTGTCGTCGGAAAAAGTAAAGGGTTTGTTTTTCCGGTGAGAGGTATAGAACTTCTGTGTCTGATGAGACTTAAATTCTAGAGACTCGCAGTCGGGGCGGAGAGAGTGGGTCCCGGAGTAGAAAAGGATGGGGCAGATGACCATGACATGTAGCAAAATAAGCAACAACGTCGACCCCACGGTGAAGGGAAACATTATCTGGTCTACAGGCTATATGGGCTGGGTCAACGTGCTTCTGACAGAAAACGTGATCACATCCTAGCCATGCTTCTTTTATGGGCCGGGCCAATGTGCTTCGTCGAGTTTCCTGATTAAGGATATATCATTATATATTACCAAAAAATAAAAAAAAAGGATATATCATTATAGCATTAGCACCAAATCAAGTATTTCTATTGATTTTGAGGCCGATGTCACAAACATTTTTCTTTATCATGTTTGGGGACTTTTACAGTTTGGGATCGAGTACCCTCTTATCACTGAATGAACAGTGTTCGGTAGGTTTTCAGTGGATGAGAATTCACACACAAGAATCTTGACACCAAATTCCACCATACTATCATACAAAAAAAGAAATTCTTTTCATAAGAATTTTAGCATCCAATTTTCACTTTCAAGAAGAATATGACCAAAATCAAATGGCTGTAAACTCTTGAAGATCTGATACAAAACCCTGTCTTTTTTTTTTCTTCTTTCCTAGATAATCATTTGCAGGGGAACAAAAGAGTAGCCAGGTTACATACCAAAATTCACAAAAACAAATTATTTTCTTCAATGCAAATCCATAGAGCAAAATCCCCCTTGTCCAAGTTCTAAATAATCCAGAAAGACCATAAGCTTAGTAATCCCTCACACATGAACAACCAAGACTTACTCCCATTATAATAGAACATGTTCTAATCATCAAGTTAGTATTACTGTTGTTAGTTTAAAGTAAAAGATTTTGTAGAATTTATCCAATGCAAAAATCAACAACTAATAACATAAGAAAGCCATAACTGGCACATTTCAGGAATTTTAGTTTAATCGTCTCCATCAATTTTCTTGATGCATATAACTCTTATGATTAGATTCGTGCACGTATGGTGATCTTGAAGACATACAAGAAATACTTTCTGGCTCTAGTTAGTAAAAATGGTTTCGTTATTCATGAAATAGCATCCTGCAAACATTATAGTACATCAAACAATATCAACATATTAAATTCGCAAACATCGAGCATGACAAATGGGGAGGAAAATATGCATAGATTACAGAAATATTTTTAAAGCAATAAACTAAATGGTTCCTATACACGATCTCATTTGTGCTTTGAATGCATATAACAAGAGAAAAATGACAATTGCCCAATTATTATTTAACGAAGAAAGCAATAATTTTTACTACCGAACTCATATCTGAGGATAATAAGAAACATGCAATTGATTTTAACACCCAGCACTTGCTTTCATATGTTCTTTATATTAAAGGAAATATTTAAGTTGGGTTTAGATTTATGTTTGTGCTTCTCAAGTTAATACCTAATGGGCATATGCCAATTCCTGACCCGATCTACTGCCAACTCAATCCATGTCTTACACTAAACCAAGACTATCCAACTTTCCCCACAATGGAAGCTGGGTTTTGTTCCCTTGCAAGTGAATTCAATGATAAACTTGCCAGACTTCCTGTCAACCATAACCAGATATCCATATGAAGAACCAGAGCATATCCTCTTATGATATTTAAACAAGTTTATGGACAAACCGATTCTCAGGACTAGACAAACAATGGAAATTCTGCATGTCTCTAGAAAATATTAGTGAAGAACGTGGTTCCAAAGTACAGGGGTCTAGGAGATTGGGATAACCTGCTGGAAAATGATGTCAGAGATTAGCCTAAAATCTTAAAACCAGCAATAATCTCCAGGGGATTTCTTGGAAGTTCAATCAATCCACAGTAATGTTCATATGATGACTCAACAATTTCATTGGCCAAAAGGCCCAAAACTACACGCAAATCATGGTAAAAAGTCGAGTTTTGTGCTAAAGATTTAGTTTTATTCTATTTTATAGGGAAAATTTTTGCCAAAGATACTCAAACTCTTCCTCTTTATGTCCTCAAATATAGGGCCCGCCTTCATAGAGCATTTTTTTTCCACTTTCCATGTAGTACTTGTTGATCTAACCATTTGGCTTCTCATCCTCGTCATATCCTCAAATATGGCAGCTATAGTTTTCTATTCTATTTTTATAGGGAAAATTTTGCCAAAGATACTAACCCTCTTATATACTGCTTTCATAGAATCTTTTCTCTGTCCAAGAGCTACTTGTTCTAACCATTTGGCTTCTCATCATCTTCATATCCTTGAAGATGGCACCTACGGACTTACCTCCATACTGAGTTTTCTCTATCTATCAACTACTTGTCAATCTAACCACTTTGACTTTGCTTGCTTATCTATCTAAATGTAGCTCTTTCGTCGGATGTGTGGGGTCATGAGTTTGATTTGTTCTCTGGAGAAAGAAAAAACATGCAGGAGAGATAAAGCTACACTAATGCAATAATCAAAGCTTATAAGATCTTGAACAGGAAAGCTGCATCCAGATAGAGGTGTTTGACAGACTAACAGGAACAACTGGATTTTAAAACCTGAAATCGTCCAACTGCAAATAAAACCTAAAAACAATCCTATATTCATGATTGATTATGAAATACATAACAGTAAGCATACTAGCCATCCAAATCTTGACTTAGAATGCCAGTCACTAAATGTGCCTTCATTTTCTATCAGGAAACTCCTAAGGAAGAAGTTAACAAGCAGAGATATTGCCAATGCTTTTTTCCCTCCTCCCATTCTTAAAACATTAGACAGAAACAGCATGACCTAAGATGCAAGAAACCATGAAATACTAGAAACTCAATCATAGTCTAGTAATGATATGGCTAAATACAAAGGTCTACGTAGCTAAAATTAAAGGAAGTTCTGTAAGTGAAAAAACTGAATGGTAGCACCAAGATATATTATCATAAGAATTTTGGTTTTCCTAGAACAAGCTGATGGTGGTAAAACAGATGACATCAAAGGGGTCAGGTGATTCCCAGGCCTGAATTTCCCAGTGCACAACCAATTCTGTCTTGACTTGATTTCTATGTCATCCAGTTACCATGAATTTGTGCCAACGAGAAGTTTTTTTCTCTTCAAAACAGCAAAAGCTAGAGATACCCATTATATATGCTATCATAGTAATGCAACATAGGAGATTGGATAAACTCTTGTGGAACTATATTTATGGCTCTTCATATGAGAAAAATCAATTTCAAATGATAATTCATAGAAGGTAAAACTTTATTAATGAACTAAGAAGATTTTGCTTTTCAACTAAAGGTTACTGGTACCAAAACTTTTTATTCTAAAGCAATGTGTTCATATTGAATACATGTATCTGCAATATCATGACAATGGGAGAAAAAAACACACATAAAGGTATCCGAAGCAACTTTTTTATTTTGAAACATCACTACATAAAATGACAAAGACTTTGCATAGTGCCCTCAATCCTTGAAAGTAAGTCATTGCACATTACAATTCTCTCTATCTTGACTTTCTGAGTCCTTTAACTCTAGGACTTCGGCCAAAAGTACATCATATGCCTCTTGGAGTACAGTGTATCAGAGTGCCCTCAGGATCGTGGGGTTCACATATATTACATTGTAATTTAGAGTTGCAAATCTCTACTATCTTTATCAGGGTGGGAAAAGAAAAAAAGATAGCATCAATGATATGATATCAAGCATAAATGCTATGATATCACAATGAACACACATTCAGATGCACATGTGACTCAAATGTGTAATTAGTTTCAAGATTCCAACCTAACATGGATTGGGTGTAACCCAAATGGGAATTAACCGGGAATTGCGTGGACAACACGGTAACGGCTCAATGCTACCATCTTCCAAGTTAAAAACACCCAAATCATAATCCCAGCGTACTCCATCATAATTAGACTCAGAATAATCATCTGTAAAATAGATGCGGTTACCTTTGCATGTGGGGAAATCAAAAGCCGGCAACGAGAGAGATGAATTCTCACCCAAAAACAACATAAAGTCTCCCAAGCTTTTCACATTCACCCATTTTGACCCACATGAATCTAACTTTGATACTTCAAATCGGTTCGTTTTATAAACTATATCAGGCGCAACATCAAATTCAAGGTCCAAATATCTTGTAACCAGCAAAAGTTCTTCAAATAAGCTCACCAGGTACCGCATATCCCCGCCAGACTCTGCTGCTGTTTCAATTATCGTCACCATTGGACAAGGAGCTCGAACATCACAAACTGCAACATTTCCACGTTTATTCACTGCATAGAACAATCCATTGGTAAATATAACGTCCTCACTGTAAGATTGAGCATCTTCTATAAACTTCCAGGCTTCGTCCCCTTTCTCACAGAATGCTATATCCCCTGTTTCATTTAGTATGGCCAAAGCAATGAAATCACCGTCAGCGGATGGATTCGATGATAGGATAACTTTCCTTATAAACAAGTCGCGCATTTCTTTCAAATTACGGGTGTAGCAATCACCAGATGATGTCTGGAGAAGGTACTCTTTGCCCACCTGAAAAATATCGAAAGCCGATACATTCGGAAACTTTGTTAACGGAGGAAGAACGATCTGTGCTCTTGTGAGGGGATTGAAGAGACGGATTTCTGGGCTCTCATCGACGATGACCAGCCAACCTTGGGAAGAACCACAACATCGTTTCCGGTAAGAAGCCTCTGGTACATCTAGGTAGCGAATCTTGTTATCTGGAAGGCTGTAGAAACCACGTTTGGTTTTGCCTTTTCGGTGGGTAACAGGGAGCATGAGCCATGGAACTTGGCAGGGCAAATGGTGAGGTTTCTTTGGTACAGCAGATCTCCAATTCTGACAGACGAAGCGGAATCGCAGAAAGTCGATATAGAGGTTGAATCTTCTGGCAATCATCTCTAATAAATCGGGAGGAAGGCTGGACCAGTCAACGGCCATGGCAGTCTGGCTAGGGTTTGCTTTCTCCGATGATCTTTGTCGTAAAAAAAACAGAAAAGAAAAGAAAATCTGACCTCTCACTGTTGTCTCCTGAATGTTCTTAGGCCCTTTCTTTTTTTTTTGGGTAAAAGTTCTTAGGCCGTTTCAGGTTGGTAGGCCTTGACTCAAGGTCGTTAATAACCGGTTCAGAACTCAGAAGTACTCAGTCAAAAGGGAGCGTGGGCGTCTAGTTATTTTGTGGGTTGGCCCGAGGCAAAACCATAAAAGCTGTCAAGAGGAATTATCTACTGCGTCGTAGGTATGCGAATTCGTAGGCAGTTTATTATTATTACTGTAGTTTGAAAATAATAATAATAATAAAAAATTCAAACAGTCGATCGATATCGCTTTGGGTTTGGGCCCTCACTATTTAACCCGATCCTTTTTCCGCAAGTGGGTCTTGTAAATGTTTTTCGCTTTTGTTTCTTCTCGGTGATTGCTAGGCTCAGCGAACAAATGCGTGATTTTGGTGGAGAGATCTGCGTGTCTCAAGACTCAGCTTTGCTAGTACCTCAGGACATCTCTTCTTTCTCCTTCCTTTTGCAATGTCCGATTGGTCCCAACTTCCGACGGACTTGTTGGAACGAATCTCAGATCGATTAAATACGGACTTCGATATCCTCCGATTTCGTTCTGTCTGCAGTTCGTGGAGATCATCTGTTCCGTTGAAACATCATCGCCTTCCTGGTCGTTTCCCTATTCTCCCCAACGATGGGATCTCGGAGACCACATGGGGCTTTTATCTCTCGAAACGCACGATCTTCCGTCTGGGATTACCGGTGATTCTTCGTGGAAATGACCCCGGAACATCATCAGAGGGCTGGCTAATTAAGGTGGAAGAAGATATTCCAGAAACGATGCATCTCTTAAATCCGCTCTCCAAAACTCCAATCAAACCGTTACCTGAATCATTTCCGAAGGTCTTGGACATATCAGATTTTCAGATCTCTGAGTTAGGTCAGGAATATGTTCTTCAATATATCAACTACCGCCCGTTTGCTAATTCCGTAAGGGACACGGAAAACTTGTATATGGAGAAAGTCGTGTTCTCTAGGAATAACCTGGAATTTGATGAATATTTAGTCTTGACCATCCATGTTTCTGGTAAATTGGCGATGTTTAGATCGGGGGATAAGAGATGGACGATAATAGAAGATTTACCCTCACCATATGACGATGTAATCCGTTTCAAGGAGAAGTTCTATGCCGTTGATAGTACCGGAAGAACTGTTGTTGTTGATCCTTCTCCAACGGTGACGGAGATTGCATCTTCTGTCTTTGGCGGTGACAAGAAGTGTTTGGTGGAATCTGATGGGGAGCTTTTGTTGGTTGATATGTACCTGAGCACTGGCCCGGATGATGATCCCAATTATGGCGAAGGTGATGAGTTTTTTGAACATATCGATTCTTATGTCATCGAGAGAACGGTTTGGTTTAAAGTTTTTAAGTTAGACCAAAGCAAACAGAAGTGGGCCGAGGTGAAAAGCTTGGGGGATCGTGTGTTGTTTTTGGGTGATAATAGCTCGTTTTCTGCTTCATCTTGTGACTTTTCGGGATGTAAAAGGAATTGCATCTATTATACAGATAGTTTCTTCCATTCCAACCCGCAAGAGGATGACGGGTTCAAGCATAATGATATAGGTGTGTTTGACCTGGAGACCGGTAATATTGGACCATTGGCTTCCTATCCAGGCCATTCCAAATTGTTCTGGCCGCCACCTGCTTGGTTACATCGCCAGTTCTAAAAGTAAGTGTAATTTCTCTAATAATGTTCGTTCATTTGGTCTTACTTTAACTCACAGTTTTTGTACTTATTTTGGATGGAAGAAAATTTGCCATCTTGTCATTTACAGCTTTTGAAAAGCTAATAATGTAATCCAAGCTCTGCATCTAAATTGCAGATGGTTTGGCATTAAGGGCTATTACAGAATAATAAGTTAACAATGGAATTTTTTCTCAACAATGGTTCATATGTCATAAAGATTATATGATAAATAACTTCTAAGTGTTTGTGAGAGCTGGAATGACATTGCAAAAGTTAAAATGAGCCGTTGGAAGAAGTAATCTATTGATCTTTTTTGGATTTGTCTGCTGCGATTTTTTTATGGAAACAACAATTTGTTTTGATTATTTCTAGTGAACCTTGTAAATGAAAGGAAAATTAGAAACTTGACAACACTTGAGACACTCCTATTTATTTTCATTTCCAATGTCAACTTTCATAGTTGTCTCATAAATCTATTTTATCATTTTGATCTTAACAATGGACCTTCTGTGGATCCTTTTTGTTGTTGCCTAATAATTGGCTTCATATATCGTATCTGGTCTAATAGCAGTTTTGAAGAAATTTTTCCATTACCATGATTGGAATATGATTATATAATCTAGAAGCAGCTCTCTAATTCTATGTAGAGCATCCTTGTCACCTTTTTTTTACAGGTAATTTATCTGAAGCAATGGATGCGATCCATTTTAAGAATCTTTTGCTTCTTGACTCTTAATATTATTTCACCTTTTGTTGTTGTTGGTGCCATAGCCATACTTCATATATTTAGTTTTAACTCAATTTATTTTAAAACCTTTTGATTTCAAGTTATTTTCCATAGTTTTAGTTTGCATTTATTTGGTCTGCTAAAGCTATGCCATTTACAAATAACATATACCAAATAGATAGATTAGGAAGATGAAAGTTATACACATGTAGAAAGACCATCGTTTATCTTTATTATCTGTTTATTTTGGTTCACTCTAGACAATAAATTTTAAAAGAGCCAAAAAGCTTTGAAATCCGATAGTTCATCCGATGTAGGAGATTTTAGAAGCTATCAAATAAAGCTAAAAGCTGTCTTGAAATTCTGTTTCTAAATAGTTTCCTATTTCAATATTAAGAAAGTTTTTCTATTTCCTGTTTCAGCATTAAGAAGGTTGTTGTAGTTTCAATTTTGATAGTTTCCTATTTTAGTATTAGGATAGTTCCTATTTCAACATTAAGAGAGTTGCTACAGTTCCCTATTTCAACTTTTGAAAATGTCTATTACTTGTTTAAAAAAAGTTTTATAATCTCTACAAAAAGGATAGTTTTATAATGGAAAACTTACGCAGAATTCACTTGCTCAAAGGAGAGATTCCTTAGTTTTTGCTCAAGGTGAGAAATTAAGAGCTTGGAGGGTGAGACTACTTTCCTTGGAGCTTTCTTTGAATTTTCTGGTACATTTCCTATGTATACTAGCTTGAGAATTTAATCAAAGAATTCCAAAACTACATCAGTTGGTATTAGAGCCCTAGTATCAGAAAATGTAACCATGTTTTTCTTAAGGTGAGATGCCTCTTGTCCAGTAATGGTGAGACTCCATTACCTGATAGTGGTGAGACTTAAATTTTGGTGGAGCTACCTAATGGTATGCAGACCAGCCCAATATTTAATGTGATGGACCTTACACGTTACTATGGAAATAGTGACATTTCAACAAGCACAGTACAGCTACATGTTTCAGTTGTTCAACAATAGAAGGACGAAGTTGAAGATATTTTGGATTTTCAAATAGTTGCCATTTGCAAAGGTGGTTATCAGAAGTTTTTAGTAAAGTGGAAAGGACGTCTGGTGTCTAATTGTTCCTGGATCACTATAATGGAGTTTCAAAATCAAGCTCCTGATCTTTATGAGCGGGTACATTTCCTTATACTCACCAAAGTTGAGTCTCATGAAGGGAGAGGATATTGACGCAGAATATTCTAAAAGCTTCTAAAAAAACCCTACAGGCTGTCTTGATAATGGACGTTTCTGTTTTTATTAGTTTCTAATTTCAGCATCATAAAGGTTTTTATTTTCAGTTTTCAGGAAGGGTCTATTTTAGCTAAGTTTCCTGTTTCAGTATTTGGAAAGTTTATATTTCCTGTTTCAACATTAGGAATGTTTTTGTAGTTTTCTTATTTCAACATTAGAAAGTTTTGATCCCTTTAAGGAAGTCTTGTAACCTCTATAAAATAGGAACAACTACATAATTGAAGTAGAGAGAATACCCAGAATACCCTGCTACATAATTGAAGTTTTAGAAAGTCTTGCTTGTCAGGATCTGCGCGATCGTGTTGCGTTCCTCTCTCATTTCTGCCATACCCAGGTGTAATTGCTTCTGCAATTGGCGAGTGCGACTACATCTACAGAAGGTGTAATGGAAGGTTTCTGTCGGCGGCTGTAACTGTGAAAGATTTCCAAGCATCCTTGGGGAGAGCGATTTCAGTGTTGTCTCTAATATTGGAATCCAAATATGAGTAGTAAGAAGAGTTAGCTGCCAGTGGCTGCATTCTCTGGCATAGAAAGTTGCGAGAGCAGAGATGTGTAGTGAGATAAGGAACAAAAGATGCACCGGAAGAGGGTTGGGAGAATAGGGGGATAGATGGATTATGCATGGTTTCTGGTTATCATTGATTTGAGTGGTCGTACGTGGATGATTTTTGATTATTTACTTCAGCCCAGGTGGGGTATCAACTGCCTCGCATAGCTTTGGAAAATTCATGTGTAAGGTAGAGTGGAACGAAAGGCATTTTGTTTCGAAGGAAAGAGGAGTAGAGAAGGCGATTACTTAAGGATTACAGAAATGGAGAACTCTGCATGCGTTAAGGAATTTTATAGTTCACCATTATCAAGAGAGCTTAACCCACATACGTTAACACAAAATATGAGTGGTGCATCTACCAATCTTAACCTACAATCGTTAAGGGAGAACTTCACAGTATATTTCCTAAATGGAGTCATGGGAGAGCATTCAAGGCTGGTCCAGTGTCAGCAGATGGTTGGTGGGTGCAAATTGAAAGCATACACCCAAACATTTTTGGAGATTCAACTTTCCGTGCATTGGAGATTATTTGGGAAGTTTTAGCGAGATGGGAGGTATTATTTACATGGGGCAGTAGTTTTAAAGTGGCAGAACCTCTCAAGAGGATTTCCTAGGTGTATGGCCATTCGGGATGGTCACTGGTGATCGGAAGTCTTCCTTGACGTCATGGAAACCAAACCGATGAAGGAGGAGTTTGGGTGGCGACTGAGAAGGTGAAGCAAGTTGAAGAAGAAGAATAATGTTGCTGGTCATGTGAGAGAGAATGGGCAGGATTGCTAGATTTCAAAGTCTCATACCTGTTCTGATGAGGTTAAGGGTTGGACTACAAAGGTTGGGCCAAAGTTAGCCCAGTCAAAGGACTCAGTAGAAGCCAACACAGTGGCGAACTCGGGCCTTTATCCAGGGTGGATTCAGAGGTCTAGTCAAATTGATGAGAGTCTTCATCCAATTATCTGGCTTCCATTGCCATTTGACCAATTCAAGATTTTGACTAAATTGAACAATTAATACCATCAAAAATAAAAAATTGAACAATGAATTGCATAAGCCATTTGTATTTTATTAGAATGTGAAAAATTATATGCAAGGCTTAGAAAGTTATGTTCAATTAATCTTTAAGAAAAGTAAAAAGTTTATCTTCACAGTTATAGAATGGGAGAGATAAACAATTAATGCATCCCTGTTCCTTCTTTTCCTTGTTTTCTTACCTTTTGAAGACACTAGAGAAAATTTAGGCACTGAGAACAGTTTCTCAATGTTGGAACAGGATTTTGCCCCATTTTTCTGTTGACATAAGTCTACACTTCTTAGGAAGAAAAGAGGGGTGAGGAGGCAAAGCAACCACCTATCCAGACTCCTAAATCTCCCAAGTTCTTTTGATGCATAATAAATAATCACTAATATCTGTTGTTGGGTTATAGTGAATTACCAGCACCATGCTAAGTGTTCATCATCTCCCAATAAAGTTATTTTTGCTTAGATACCCAAGGCATGAGAAATCAGACAGGTGTCCCACTTTTATTGAGTTTCAGCCACCTGCATTGGATGTTATTTACCTAGTTACTAAATGTTACGGTTTTTAATTTGTGATTGAGTCGAACTTCAACTCAAACCATTTGAATCCTAGTCCGAATCCTTTTTATTGGATCCTGAAGTTTTAACTTAACTCTTTAGATGTACATTTTGTATTACAATTAGTTTCAAATCCAACAACTTCTGTTGAAATTATCAGTATTTCAGATGATAATATGAATCCTAATTTAAGTAAGAGTTATCTCTTCATTTGCCTTCGATAGAAAGAGCGGATATTTGGTTGAGAACTGCACTGCATGCTATTATCAAGGTAGTCTACATGGTTGTTATTGTGGGAATTCTATGGTACTGAAGTTCTTGGTGATGGACCTCACTATGAAATGCTTCTAAATGGTAAAGTATTAATGGTATGTTAGGAAAAAAAAGAACAAAATTTAGGAATGAGAAAAATTAAGAAATTGTTCCAGAAGCTAGAAAAAAATGGAATTGGATAGATTTATACAGTCAAGAAGCCTACAGGGATGGAAATACATGTTTACTGATTTTAAATTGTTTTAGAAGTTGGCAATTTGCATTTTTGAAATGATTTTTTTGCCTTTGTCGGGAGTTTGTTTGAGCCCTATTAGTACATTGCTTATATGAAAAGCATCAATAATTTTTTGATATATAGATAATAATGGTATTTATATTCGTAATACTATTCTCTTTTGTGCTTTGTAGGTTTTTAAGGAAATCAGAGTGAAACCTACAATTTAACATTTAAATCATGATTTGAATCAAATATAATCTTACGGTTTTAGATTCAATATTGTCACCCATGGTTGGTCGCACTACTGCCGGACCATTGTCATCATATATATTGTTGACTGCGCTAGGATGATTTTTATTCCTATTACTTATTTTACATGACAAGTGATTGTCTTCATCTCATCCCAAACAGACCAAAGGTTGCTTTATTTCGGGCAAATCTATTTCTAGGGATTTCTTTATGGAGATTATAACCTCATTAATTTCCTTCGTCATTGTTTAAAATTAGTGAGGAAGTAGTGGTTGATGCCACGGATAAAAGGAACATAGCACGCTTGATTAGCCATTCAGTAAGTAGCTATCATTAATGTCAAAATGGAGAACTCTCCCGTGTTTTCTAATATTGTGCTGCATTATTGACTCGTTTTGGATACTGTTTGAGTTAATTTTTTCTGTTCTGTTGTGTGTTTAGCTTTAATGATGTTGAAGATGGCTGTATGTATAAATGAATATATAATGCTTGCAGTGTATAAATTAATTTTAAGCTCATTTGAAGCAGGGATTCCAACAATAAATCCTTCTTAGGGTGCAGTGCATGCCCAACTGTTATGCTAGGATCATGAGTGTAGGTGCTGATCAAAGCCGGATTCTACTCATTGCCAAGACCAACGTTTTTGCCAGTGATGTGCTAATGTATTACTCTCTCTCTCTCTCTAAAACACCCACACCTGCACCAGAACCTCCACCCCCCACCCACAACCAAGAAGAGCCAGAAAGAAAGTACCATCTCTGAATTTTAACCCTATTTCAGTTTCATACCACTTGGATTGGGTCAATTTACTTCTTGATGGTGTGTTATTATTGTTCATCTCATAGGTATGATTACTTATTTGATCCTGGCGAGGGTGATGAATTCAAAGTCCACTGCCTATGTAAAGCTCCCAACTGCAGGAAATTCATGAACTAGTGGCTTATATGAACAGGATCCCTATTATTTCTCCACAAAAGGAGCACTGACCTATCTTACTTTCCTTGAGGTCTTAGGGTTCCATTTGAGAGTTTTTATTTTCCTTCAAATTTGTTTTCCTTATCTTTCAGGCTTAATAAAAGATACAAACTCCCAGCTATTCTAGCCCGTGGAATTTAATGTAAACTATTTTAAATGTATATGAGGCTGCTTTGATTTTATTATAGCCTTGTAATACATTAGCTTTCTCTTCAAAAGCAGTCAGCAGAGCATATGGATGTCAGTGTGCATTACTGATAATCAATCTAGCTTGGTCATTTTTGCATTTGCCCACGCTCGAGTAACATGGTTGCCAACACTGGAGGGTAAGTTGGTGGGACTTAGGAGTGCTCTGTTTATTTGGGTTCTCACTGTAGACATGGTGAAAGTCTTGAGTAGTAGTCGTTACTAGTATTCTCTTGCCTTTCCTTTTTCATTTTTCTTCTTCTTCTTGCTCTTTATCTTGAACGGTAGTTGTTAAAATGATATATGCATGCGAGCCTTGTGCATGGGCTATCTCTTTGATCTCTTCTTGAGGTCTAATTCGAGGAGTGAAATCGTCTGCAGTTTTCTACTCGGGTCGGGTACATCCGAAACCAACCCGAACCAAATCGATTTCGGTTCGGTTTTGGTCCGAAAAAGCCTAAGCTGAATTAAATCGGTTCGGTTTTGGGTTTGGTGTTCGGTTAAACCGAACCAAATTAGGGTATTTATCTAAACCAGACCGGACTGAACCGAATTATTATATATAATATTAAAATTTATATAAGTTTACCTTTAAAGTTTAAAATAATTACAACCCAACCCCTCTCTTGTATATCATACCGTTCGTTCTTCTTTCACAATCTCAAACCCTAGAACGAGTTGTAGCCTAACTCTTGGCTGCCGACTGCTCGCAGCCTCGCACTTTGGTTCGTCTGCTTCAGGTAATTTCTATTTTCTCTTGGCTTCCTTCTTCTTCTCCTCTCCTCAACGTAGCATCAGCTCATTACAACGTATGGGTGTCGGCCTATTCGTGTCGATCTTCGCCCTGGCTTCAGCGGCTTTAGTAGAGAAGAAGAGGAGAGAAGATTCTAAGCCACTGAACATGAGTGTCTTCTGGCTCCTCCCTCAGTTCTTCCTCATGGGTAGTGCCGAGGTGTTCACCTACGTGGGACAGTTGGAGTTCTTCTATGACGAAGCATCAGATGGGAGTCGGAGCATTAGTAGTACAATGTTCCTTAGTGAGATTGGGAACTTAATGAGAGCTTGGGCCAAGTTGAGAGCTTGGGCCAAGTTCGTTGACGGATTGTCACGTAACCCGCAGGTTCTTTATCCTTGACTCCTCATATAAGATTCTTTCTTTATCTCTCTCTATCTCTCTTTCCTTGCTCCACTTCCTAGTCCCTTTTCGTCTGTTTTTAAGATCGAAAATTTTTTATCATTGTCGCACGGTCTTTAAGCATTCAAATCTATTTTTTGGAATTTCTTTCAGCGGCTTACTTCAGTACCTTAATTCTAAAGAAACCCTAATTTTGAATCCCTTTTCATGCCTTTTTCCCCTTCCGCATCGTCGATTCCTTGCTAAATGTTCAAAACTCAGATCTTTTAATTTATTCGATCCCTTTGCATGTGGTTGTCTTTTTACTATCTCAAATTGAATACTTCTCGATTTCTTTAACTTGAATCCTTTTCAATCTTATGGGCTGTCTGGGTTTAATGATTATATGATATGGAGATTGGTGTGTAGGTTGTTTGAGTTTGTGCTCGGATTCTATTGAAGATGCTTCCTTGGGGCGGACTGAGCTGCTGCTTGAGTGCAGCTGCGCTTTATATTTTAGGGAGGAGTAGGGGGAGGTGAAGTTTCTGTTTTTTTTATTGAGTGTTTTTAGTTGTTTGCGTTAACAGTGGAAGGTTGATCACCATTTGGTGTTTTTTTGTCTTTTGTATTTTGTTTTTTGGGTTCTCCAGGGACGCAGAAGTTTTTAAATCGATTGGTCGAGTAAATCAATTGAAGGAATTGGGTATGTTTTTCATTCGAATTTGCTTTCTCTTGTATTAATAGTTTAAAATTTCGCATTTCCTCATACGGAAACAATGCTTCTTTTTCCTTTAGTTGAATCTGGATATGAATGTAATGAAGATTGAGTTGATCAACTCTCTTTGTTAATTTATTATTAGTTCTTGCTCGTAAAAACATAAGCTTGGGATATTAGATTCCGAAATTTCCCAACCTTTATTTGTTTGAATTACATTATCCGAACCGAACTCATCTCATGCAAGTTGGTTCGGTTTGGTTTGGGTTTCGGTTATTTTATTTAATATCGGTTTGGTTTTCGGTTTTATGTTTTCAGTTTTCAATTCGGTTCGGTTCGGTTTTGGGTTGCATATATGCAATGTCGGTTTGGTCTTGGGTTGGCATCAACCCAAACCGAACCGAGTTGCACCCCTATGAATCTACTGTACTGTTTACTGCAGTGGTAGTGAGATGCTGCCATGTACAACATCTCGTGGTTTGTGTTTTTTTCAAGTGGGCCTCTCACACAAAACACTGAAAAACACAAGCCTTAACCCAGAAGCAGACAAAAAAGAAGTGATAGGGATAAAAGAGACGGGGCTTGAACCCGGTCCTTTAGAGCGAGATATGAATGCTTTTGCTCCCCGTGGTTTAATTGGTTCAAGTTAACGATTCAGATAGCGGAAGTCCTTATTTTTCCAAAAGTCATGTGATTTGATCTAATAGCGGACTTTATAAGTTCTGAACAGAGAAGTGTTAAATTGTAACATTATCATTAACCAAAGCACTTTAGGGCTCACATGTTTTGAATCCTTTTCCTTTTCTTGTTTGTGAGACATTAGAAGCAGGTTCTCTCTTTCCGTTTGAGTGGGAACCGCCATATCTGGTTACAGCGGTTGCTTCACTTGCTTGATTTTGTATTATCAATAAATTAATGTTCTTTTTTGTTTCATCTTAATATAGGTGATCATGGATATGCGAAAATGGTGTTGCTCCTGACAGAGCATTGGACCCTGCTGTCCTCTCTCGTCTCAAACTATTTTCTGCAATGAATAAGTTAAACAAGATGGCTCTTTCGTATCAAGGCCAGGCCAATAAAGAGATCAAAGGGATTCAAATCGCCTCCCGCCAGTTGTTAGTGCTTGGCAGAAGATAGCTGCAAAGATGCAGATATCTTGGAGCTGTACAAAACAAACAACCCAAAGCAGTTAAGTATCTCCCAGTAGTACTGTAGATCACATGCGGGTAGCATGATGGTACGTGTAAATGAAGGTGGCCTCTATTGGTCCACAATCCACATCATCAAAGTCACCTACCACTACATGTGCTAGGCCTATTTCCTCTCTCCATCTCCCATGGATAGCACATAAGTTTGATGAAGTGGTCCAACAGGCGACCACCTGTACTAAAAACCAATTTTCTCCCTCATCTCTCACGGGCAACTTCATGTATAAAACAACCTGATTTGATATCAAGTGAATTTTCTTTATGTCCAGGGCTATAAATAACAAGTCTCATATTTCATCCAGAGGCACTGAGTGGTAAATAAGGTATATTATGTCTTGTTAAGTGTATTATCATCATTATGGATGAAGAAAAAAATACTGAAAAACCAGAATGTGTCTACTGTTTCAAAGTTTTTACAAAAATAAAATAGGTGACCTTAGAAGTCATAACAAATCAGCCCATCCTACATATAATATAAGTTGTTTTTGTGGTAACGTTTTCGAATCAGATGTACATAAAGAAGCTCCTTATAATGAACAACATTCTAAGTAAGTAGTTTTTTATTTCTAATTTCTTTAAATAAGTAATTTATTATTTCTAACTGATATTTAAATTTTTATTTACTTTGTAACCGGGTACCCCAGAGAAAAGCAAAACGAAGAATCCAGTAGCCTTTCCAAAGCTATCATAGGAAGATGCTCGCAGCTGGCTTGGTTTGAGATGCACATGGTCATGTAGGTACATCTGTGTTTCTATGGAAGGCTTTTATATTCCCTAGATGTATATATATATGTTTCTATAGCGGCTTATAGCTCTAGAGAAAATGCCCTGTAGGTACATCTGTGTTTCTATGTTAAGGCTTTTATATTACTAGCATTGCTTCTTCCCTTCCTGTAAATACTTTTTATCTATTTCCTTCTCTTTTCCTTTTCTTTATATTCCCTAGAGCGTGGGGTTTCTGGTTCAACTTAACGATTCCTAAGAAGATCAGAATCCAAGATGGAGGGAGGGTCATCACAAAAGACACACAGAAGATATCTGATAATGAGAAGTGAAGTATGGGACCTACTATCATTATTTTAAGTGTAATAAAAACAATTAATTAGAAAAGCAATTAAAACTTACATAACATAAATAATAATGACAAGTTTTCTAACCTAAAATCGTTTCCATGACAATAAACAATGGCAAACTTAAAATAAAAATTATTGATAGTAACTTGCAAAAATTCTTAAAATAAAAAATGATGGATGGTTTGGTATCTAGCAAAAATTGGGTATAACCCAGATAGGTGTTGGCCAAACTAGTTGGGGATCGCCGATGTAATTTGACAATGGTTCTGGGAATGGTTCAATAAAATCGTTCTCCAAGTTGAAGATGCCAACATCAAATCCTCCAATGATGCCCTCTGAACAACAAAGCATATCGTCGGTGAAGTAAATGCAGTTTGCTTTCAATTCAGGAAAATCTTGGCTTGAAAATGATAGAGAGGAATTACGCCCCAGGAACAACGTGTGGTCGCCTATGCTTCTCAGTTGAGACCAGTGCGATTGGTTCTGGTCGGACAGTTTGAAAACCTTAAAATAGGTTGTCTTATAGAGAAAATGATTGGGCTCGCTACCAGGTCGCACAGGTACACGACGATCAACGAACAATAGGTCACCAGATACCTCTACCAGATACATACCACCGTTATAAACACAATGGGGAGATGGTGGTGAAATTTGTGTCACGATAGGAGAGGATCCCGCGTTGAAGTCACAGGCAATGACAAGCGCATCACAACGCACGGCGAAGAACTTATCTTTACAATATATGATATCTTCATAAGGCTTTCGAATTCCATATTGGATGAGAGTCCATCGCTCCTCTCCACGTCTACAAAAGGCGAGTTGACAGAATTCACCATGGATGGCCATAGCAATGAAGTCACCAGAACTAGGATCTGTCGATAATACAACCTTCTTTATAAAGAAGATTCTTAGTCCTTTAAAACTCCAAGTTGAGGTTCTAGCGCTTCTGAATCTGCATTCTGGTTCCCCGAAGACTAATTGGTAGTCAGGTCTGTCAGGATGATACTCTAAGACATTAGGAAACATAAATAATGGGGGAAGTTGAATTTGGAGTCTGGTGAGTGGATTGATGAGATGAATGAATGGACCGTCTTCCTCTATGGTAATCAACCAACCATAAGAGGATCCCCGGTATATCTTCCCCCGAGCCTCTGGTACGTCCAGCTTATAAACCTTTTTCTCTGTAAGACTGAAAACCCCGTAACGACTCCCACCATTCTCCACTGGAGGAAGCATTAACCACGGGATCTGACAACGCAAGTGCGTAGGCCTCTCCGGCAAGGCACGCCGCCATGAAACACAAACAGCTCGAAATCGAAGGTAGTCCGCATAACCCAGCAGTTTCCCAATTTCCACTAACAGATCGCTATAAAATTCTGACCACAACTCCTCCATAGCCTTGTTATCTATCGGAAATTACTGAAAAGATGTTTCCTCGACTCTTAAGTCCTCCTCAATTTAAACCACTTTAGTAGAGTCGTCAACGAACCCTAATATCGTTTTCCTTCTCAAACCCGGATTGCCTTTTCTCAAAAGCTGAAGTCCATTCTTGCGCTTTTATCCTCCTTATTTTTACCACTGGTTACGGCCTTTTTATGGTAGTGTGATTGGGTGACCGTCTTAATTTTTATATGTTTGCTGCTTCAGGTAAGTTTTCACCGATGCCGTTGGAATTCTATATTTTTTTTTTTGGGTGGAATTCCATATTATGTGAGTATATTAAAGCTGCAAGTTGATTCCATGTTTTCCATACTAAAATCTTCACCTGTATGACAGAAACACAACAAGGATTTTTTGACGCTGTGTTGAAGGGAGTGATTGACTTCAACTCAGATCCATGGCCTCTAATATCTAAGAGTGCCAAGGATCTTATCCAGAAGATGCTCTGTTCTCGGCCTTCAGATCGTTTAACTGCTCATGGAGTGTTATGTATGTTAAACCCTTTTGTGTATGCATTTCTTTCTAGTTGCTTCCTCTATTTCATATCCACAGCAAACATCGAAGGCTCATAATTATAAACATGGTCAGTGAAAACCACTTTCAGTTCTTAGCATTTATCCAATTTACTTTTAGTGCTGTGGTGCAATCACATTTGACGAACTAAAAGCCGGTTTGAGAAAATATGGCTCGAAGTTGAAGGAATCAGAGATCCGTGATCTTATGGATGCTGTAAGATCTTCCTTCTTGTGCTTTGATGGTTGTGATAAAACTTGAGACTACCTTATTTGAAATTTTTTGTATAATCTATCTACTTAGTAATTGTGGATAACCATATGATTGCATTATAAGGGTTTAATTTCATTGCTACTTTGTCAAGAATTTTTGTACGAATTTTGTATCTACAGTGGTTGAATATTAGGTGAAGATTATGCTTTTGTGACTGCTTTTCATCACTGTAAATAACTTCAATTCAGACGATTGAAAATTTTATGTATTGGTGGAGCATTGGCTAAGCTTTGATCAGTTCTGTCAGACTACTATACTGAAAAAAAAGGGGATGGTTTTTTAGGATCTTAGATAGTGGCAAGGCACTCAAAAACATGAATAATATCCCTCAATCAGATTGGGTTCAAGAAGGAGTTACCACATTTGATTGTATCCCTCAATCAGATTGTATCCCATTTGATTTGACCATGGACTAATAGATTCATATGTTCCTTTAGATGTGCTTTATCGGAGAATGATCTTGTTGGTTTTGTATAATGCATTCTGCTCTCTTCATACTTCTTTTGACCTTTTTCTTCTTTTTCAATATACTCCAATATATATTCATTTGTTGATAAATGAGTGGATTTTGACTGTTGATGACTAGGGATGGCAATGGGTCGAATATAGTATGGATCTACCATGATCCAAATCCGAACAAAAAAAAATCCAATATCTGAATTTGATTCGAAATCCGACGAATCTTTTATACGTGAATCCAAATTCGAAACCGAATTTTAGAGCTGGCAACGGGTGGGTCGAGGGTTGGTCCGGTTGGATTGGACTAAATTAAGGCGGGTTGGAAAACCTCCAACCCGCCAATAAACGGGTTCAACCCGCCAACCCGTTTATATATATATATATAAAGGGGTTAATCCGATCGGTTTGTGTCGGGTTCGGGTCGGGTTGGGGGTTAATCGGGCTAGAACGAAACACTTTTGGCGCCTTTTTTTAATCGGGCTGGCGGGTCATAATCGAGTTGACCCGATTAATGGCGGGTTGGGGAAAATCCAACCCAATTAATAAACAACTCAAACCAACCCGTTTATAATTGGGTTGACCCGTCTGGTCGTGTCACATTTTGCCGGCTTTGTCGAATTTATATATTGTATCCGAATTCGAAATTCGACCGAATAAATAACCGAAATCCGAATTAGATCCGATTTGAACTATCAAAAGTCAACTTTAACTATTAAAGCAAATTTTAACTATCAAAATTAATGAGCCATATAGATATTAAAACAAGACATGAGTAAGGATGGTTCAACCATGGTTTATAAAAATTTTACCAAATGGTTTAATGAAAAGTATATGTTGATTTCGGTTCGGACCCTATTCGGATCAAATATGGACATATTCGAATTCGGATCCAAATTTGATCGGATCCGAAATCCAATATCCGTACTTGATCTCATATCCGAATTTGAGATTTTCGGATCGGATTCGAATATATATCCGACTCATTACCAGCCCTATTGATGACTTGCAAAGAATGAATTTTGGTGAAATTTTTCCAAGCTTGTGCTAGTTGAAAGCGGCACTAAAACCATTAGTGAACTGCCATTTTTGGGTAAAAAATGGACGGCACAACATGCCATGCCAATCATGCTGTCCGTTTTGTGCGCAAAATGAGAGATATTTTGAAGTTTTGCTTCACTCATAAAATGGGAGGCACCAGCACGTTCCACCCATGTTGACGTGCCTCTTATTTATTGCATGAAATGGGAAATTTTGAATTTTCTTTTTTTTTTGGTTAGTTTTTTAAGACTTGAAATCTGTTGGAGCCCTAGGCTGGAAGATCTGCTGGTCCAACAACAATGCATGTGTCCACATAGGTGTGTGAAGCTGACGTGTACACATGCATTGCCATTGGACTAGCAGATCTTCCAGCAAGAGGGTCCAGGTGATATGCTCTCGTTTTTTAACAATATGGGCAGAATTTCTACTTGTTAGTCATAACAGACCAAAGCTAGCCTTACCGGACTAAGCTATGTGTCAACCATGGTATTATTATTGGCCAAGCACTATGCAAGGTGTTTGCCTGTGACAATCTGATAACCATTTAGTTGAGTGTGGATAGGGGATGGAATAACTGTTTCCATTATCCTGGCTTGCAGCCCAAGTTTCAGTATATTGAAAGTTGAAACAGATTAAAAGTTCACTTCAATTCGGTTTAGTCAAGACATCAAACCAATTAATTTGGTTTACAGATTTCAGAACCATGGCCGAACCATATGCTTTGAAACCAAACAAAACAAATTGAAAGTCACTTTGGGTCGGTTTGTTATTGATTTCATTCCACAACCTAAGTTACACCCTACCAACCACACGTCATCTGAAGCATGAAAGCAGACAGCCTACCCATCTTTTCTCGCCAAGGATTTCATTTTAAAATATACCGTATCCTCCAAAAATAGGAAAAAGAAAAGAAAATTTTAATGTGTCCCTCTTACTTGTCTCTTTGTCATCGGTTAACCGGTAAAGCCTCAGGGAGGTAGTAACCCAAGCCCAAGCCTCAGGGAGGTAGTAACCCAAGCCCAGGATCACGTCCTGTCTTCCACCCTAGGTACCCTTTCCTAAAAGAATAGGAAAAAAAAATGAAGGTCATTGGTCTCTCTAAAACGTTACTGCTCTATATAAGTCAAGAGCTTAAGGATCCAAATAAGCATGTTTAAGCCTGTCCTGGTGCAGGGCTTGAGAGCTGAATAGTGATCCTCAACCCCCAGACAATGGAAAATGGAAAAATTGGTTTTTAGTGATATTTTTTTAAAATAATTGAGATTTAGCCGGTCGATTCTTGAAAATTGAGAATTAGTGATACTTTCTTTAAATAATTGGGATTCAGTATTATTTTACTATTCTGGAAGAATTGCTTCCAAAAAATACCCTAAAAAAGACTTGCAAACCTCACTTGTACCTAAATGGATGAAAAGGTTTTTCAAGTCTTTTGAGGGTATTTTTGGAAGAAATTTTTCATGAATAGTAAAATGACACTGAATCCAAATTCTTTAAAAAAAGTATCACTAATTCCTAATTTTCAAGAATTAACAGACTGAAATTAAATTATTTTGAAAAAGTATCATTAAAAATCAATTTCCTCCTAGAAAACTGAGGAGGTTGTGATAGCTAGTATAAAAGTGGGACCAACAAATGATGATCCCGCACTAAAATTCTTCATATAAAGTATCAAAATTTTAAATTTTGAACCATTTGAATTTTTCTAATATTACAAACGTCAACCAATATTCTTTAGCATTTTACCGTTAAATAAAATAAAGTATAATCAAATGATAAAATTATTCATTGAGCTAACAGTAACATATTTAGGCTGCGTTTAACATTGCTTTTGCTTTCTTGCTTTTTGCAGCAATAAACATGTTTAGTAAGTAATTGCTTTTGCTTCTTCTCATGAAGTAAAAGGCAATCTCGTTGTTTTTCTTAAGAAACAAAAAAAAAAATTTTTTTTTGGCTTTCTCATTGCTTTTTAAAATGCCCTTGGCTTCTTTTGACTTTCATGACTTCTCACTTTTGGTCTTTTGCTATCTGGTTTTCCTTTCTTCCATGTCTCCTCTCTCACATCTGTCATAAAGCAGAGACCAACCAAAAGATAGACAAAAGGCAAAGCAGATCCAAACAGCGACGTGGCCACCGCGGGGATCATCACCATCGCCTTGGTCTTCTTCACGATATATTCCGGCGTTTCTGCATAGGCCACAGCCAACACCTGCTTAGTCACTTGACTCTACCAAAAATTTCCTCAAATTTTCGGATTTTTGTTTCTTTTCCCTCCAAATCCAAGGTTTCAAACAGAACCTGAATCTAGAGTTCCAAACACAAAGTAAAGAAATACAGCTTTGATCTTATATAATTGACAAGTCATTAGGTGAGCTAATTTGAGACTTGTGTAAGTAACAACTCAAAACGATTCAAAGTGCATCAACTCGAGGCAGGTAGTCGAACAATCTCTATTTGATTTGGCGCGAAAGGGGAAGAGTTTTGAATTCTGGCATATGACATGAACATCGCAGCACCTCGCTATCATAGCAAGTGGCCATCTTGATGTCTACGGATTAGGTTGGAGCCACATAAGGACTCAATGATTTCCTAATTTTGTGCAAGGAGGATTGTGCAATTACGTGTACAACGAGAGACATTCAAATTTTTGACTTTTATTTTTTATATTATTTAAATTTTTTTCAAATGCGATGGACCAATTAGAACGACGTTGTACATAAAATGATTATAGACGATTTCCAGTACCGATTTTTCATACGTCGCTTTCCGGTTTGTATTGGAAACAAATCTTTTGGGGGTGGAGACTGGAGACAAAATCTTATGGTATCACCCACCACCTACTTAAATCACAGGCATAAAAAGAAAACCACAGACAAAAGTGGGGAATCGAAGTAATTGAGGTCACATGGAAGCAGCGCTGGAAAGGCAGGCCACCCCGTCACCATCATAACCCATCGTCATCGCCCTCATCATTCATGTCTTGAAACTAAAAACATGTCTTTCCACAATCCGCACCATCTCTTCGGCCTTTCCTCCGGTAAACAACAAGTTATCTGCACCCCCTCTCTCTCTCTCTCTCTCTCTCTCAAAAGAACCCATCATCCCTCACGTGACACGCTGCCGTTCAGACTCCATCATTGCTCACATGCTCTCTCGTCTTTACCTACACAAACTGATAAGCAACCACAAACCTAACTCCATTATTAGGTAAACTAAAAGGAATGTGTTAATCGTTAGGTCCCTGGAAGTCCTTGTAGCTCAATAGCGACACAGCCATGTGGGGTTAAAACTTTAAAAAGTAATCGTTCAATAAAAAGAAGAAGGTGGACTGGTGGTGACTTATTCGCAAAACTCCACAGACTGATGGCATAATTTTCTCCGTAAGTATGATAAAAACGAGCACCACCAACCATATTAAAAATTAATCAAAATCGGCAGGCAGTGCTAATGATCACATATGTGTGAGTGCTTCTCTCTCATCAACCTCTAGCTTGCAGCCTCATGTGCATCCTTCCACACGTCATAGGGGAAGTCAATTTATACCTACGTATAATCAAATGACGATCACTTTGTTACCCTTTTCTTTTTCTTTTTTTTTGGGTGCCCTATGTCAAGATCTCGATTTATACGTAAGATAAGAGATAATATAAAGAGAGAGCTGAAGCTTTAAGAGAGATTTGATTCTGTTAACAAACCCAAGGGCTTACAATCATGAAAAGGGAATATTTCCACGCATCGACCAGCACAAGTAGTCCCACCTTGTACCCTGCAAACATATACATAAGAGGAAAAGTCGAGAGAGCTATCCAAAAAGTTGAATAAGCTAAGGAAAAAAAAAATTAATGAATGTCTCCGAACTTTATTGTTCAAAACGCTGGATTTGAATTAAGTTTAAACAATTTAAACGGAATGGCCATCATACTACGTCAGGTAAACTTAATTCCAATGCATAACGGACATCTAAAGAAAAATGTGCAGGCAGGCTTATTGGCATTGCCCAAGGACCCCCCAAGTTACGGTACGTTGTAATCGTGAGCCGAGCTTATCGGTGCACCAAGCCAAACTTACGCCTCACTTGCCTAGATGAAAAGAAACTACGAGCCATCCAATCAGTTTACGTTCTGTTGATGGAACGTATCGAGGAAAATCCTGAGTATCCCGGATCACTGCCCGATGATCCAATCATAACTCTGAACCACCATTACAGCTCAACTACTCCGTTCCTCCAAAATCATTTAGAATAGCCCACAGAGAGACGTTTGAAGTGTCCAGGTTGAATGCAAGGACGAATTGATTACTGCTCCTCTTCGCGACAGATACACGAATCAATGCACTACTTAGAACAGACGACTCATTTCTCTAAAGTTCGGAAATGCAGAAAAAGCAGGGATTGAGTCCGGAGTTTGAGGATTCTTAATATATAAAAGAGGACGTGACGATCAGGGATCAGCCCCACACACATCCAGAGGAGGTCAGCGTGGCTTTTATGCACGTAAGGAATGGGACATATCAGCCGACAAATGAGAGATTTGAGATTCCCGCTTTCAATAATAATAACAAATCTCTATCTCTCGATCTCTTTTATGGATAATGGTCATTTCCCCTTTTCTATATAACAGACCCCATCAATACAAATTACGAAGGGGAAGCAAAACTCTTAACAACCGTTAGATCAACGACACAGTGATTCCGCTGTAAATATCGCATCTGCTAATCTTAACATTTGAATTGTTTTTTCCGCTTTTGTCTGCTAAAGTTCGAAATTCTGAATGACTGAGTAAAAGAGGGGTTTGACCATTCAAACTTTTCAAATTGCCTTTTTAAACAGCTAAGGGGTCAACTATAGTCTATATATCGAGGCTTTCGATTTTTTCCTTTTCTTTTTGTTTTATTTTATTTTACTAATAACCCAATGTCTCTATACTCTAGAGCCTTTTAATTTTTTTCCTCCTTTTGGGGTGAAAACGAGGGTAACGTCTGAAATAATTTACATCGTACGAAGGAGCCAACCACAACCGTATAAGGATACTACTGGTCAACACAGATGACATGAGTGATGCTGCTTTATTAAATGGCCATCGATGTTCTGGGCTACTTACTACCCGACATAAATATTCTGTGCGTCTGAAGAACACTGGAGATGATACATCCATCCCGTTTCTTCCTAGCCAACTGACTTGATTTGGCACATCTATCCAATTTATCCGTCAGATGAATGTGGAACATAAATAGAACGGATGAGATGCTTGGAGTCGAGGCACATAGTGATGGAGTAGCATCGTATCGCGTCAGCACCGTATCTCATCGTCATCGTCGTCATCGCTATCTAGCTTTCCATGGAAACCCTATTTCCTAAATCAGCCCTATCTGCGTTCAAATTTTGTTCACTTTATTTCTGGGGGAGAGAACTCTGCATCCCAAACTAGGGAAATAGGATTAGTAGGTGAAGACGTGAAGTAGACATCCGGAAGGATCCATGGGGGTCTTTTGCGTTAGTGGGGATGGAGAGATACTCGTCATGATTCTTTCTCGATATCCATAGCGAGGAGAGAGACAGAGCAATCCAATCCCATGATCTCATTGTATCTGTTCATTAAGTGAAGCCTGACCCTCTTGATTACCATCGACGACCTTTTTACCTCCTCCTTCCCATCTTGCTTCCCTAGAGACCAAAAAAGGATTGGACTCCTCGATCGGCTTCCTATAATTCTCCTTCTCCATCTCGACTGTTGCTCCTCTCCCACTTCATCCCTTCTGGTTATTGGTGTTTTTTCTGCACTATGTGCAGCCATATAAGTTTGTTTAGTTATTTTCTGATAAGCTTGGAGATGGTTTTAATATCACGTAGGTTTATCAAAGGGTTTCTTACAGAGATCTTTGGCATTCTGTCCACCTCCAATAAAGACTCCCTAGCTATGTCTCGCTAATTTTACCTTTTTCAAACGAGGTGGGCATCCTGCCAACCGAGCTCTGTTGGCTTCTCTTTGTAAAACTTATGTGATGATCATTCATGAGGCTGTCCTTTGTGCTGTTGACTTCTATTCCATTTACACGGGTTAAGAGGTAAAAATCAAGCACCACCATATGTTTGACGGCGCCCATCTCTTCAACTCGTCCTCTTTCTAGTTTGTATTCTTGCACCCTATGGAAGTTAGAACTTACAATGTCAAGCCCTTTTTCGAAACTCGTTAATGGCGCTATTACACCTTGACGATATTCATTTATTTTCTGTACTATCATTTTTCACTTACTTATCTTTTTTCTTTGGTTTGCAGGTTTTCACTGGATTCAAGATGCAATAAATATGGGATTGAGGAGCAATATCCCCAACAATTCTGTTGTTGCTGCTTGGTTGAGCCGATCTGAACAAGTATTTGTTTGCTTTTTATTTTTTCCCTTCTCTTTCGAAACATCTTTTTTGAAAAACACAGAAGTGAAAAAGATTTCTTCTCCCTTGTTCCTTCTCTTTCAATGTTCACTTGTACTCCAGATTCGTTTCCTTGGCCGTATACCCACCAAACCGTAGGACTCACTGAAACACAGATCTCTCATCTTTCGTCTTTCGTTTCAAGGCTAAAGAAATTCGGAAAGAGAGAGATGGGGAGGATAAGATTATAATCGTATTAGAAGAAATGCTAAAAATGATTGTTCCATTTAGGGCGTTACATCCAAATTAATTTTTGGCGTAACGTGCGGTAATGCTACCTGTGGATTGGTTGTTTACAAAGAATCCGAGGGAGGAAGAAGGTTTACATGAATTAAAGCATTCTTGCTCTCCTGTCATTTCAGTATCTACTCGGGTAAGGTATCTGTATATCTCTATCCGACTTAGGTTCGGAGTGGAAATGTCATTTTCCGACGATCACCCGAGGTGAACGTTCAGCCTTTTTTAGGCCTCCGCATTTTTTTCTTTTCTTAGGTTTTGTTTCGTTTTGTTTTTTGGTTTTGTTTATTCTGTAGGACTGTATTTTCATTTATCACTAGCTCTTTTTCTGTAGTTTGAAAAATATTATAAAGTAAATAATGCTAATTTTTGTGAAAATGAATCTTTGAAAAATATAATGCTGAGGTGATATAAAAAATCTTATTGAAATTAAGTACTTTCATCAATGTTATGCGGCTAGAATTTAAATATTTTACTAAAAAATTAGATTTTCTTAAGAGTGTTTGGATAGGTCACTTGTTAAAACCATCTCACTATTATTAGTGCTGACAAAATCTAATGTGAATTGTGCCATATGATATTTTGGAGATAGGATTGGGTTAGTAAATTTCCGAACATTAATATACATGGACGTAGGCATCTTCAGTATGTACGAACCACGTACGTAGTGTCTTTGTTTATTTTGATTTTCTGTTTATTTTTGTTGTTTGTTTTTCAACAGTTTTTTAATTTCTCATTTCCGTTTGTTATTTAATGTGGCATCGCTGTATCTGATATGGGTTGGTTTCATATTTTGTCCTTCTATAATTTGCTTTGGTTCTGGTACTTTTTTTTTTTTTTTTTATTAAACCCAGGGTCTCCGGCCAGCTTGCGCAGCCGACTAATTCGTGAGGCTTGTGCAATCCCCGTTCCACTCAAACCAGGTAATTACAAGCCAAAGGCCTTACCTGAGACATTGGAGGGAGCATACCTCCAGTCCTGGTACTTTGCTGTACATCGAGGCATTGAGGTGGCCTTCGGATGTAAATGATAACGATAAGGTTGCTACATATATCCATGTGGACCAAAGGTGTTCTTTTCTCGAGAAACAGATACTTCAACATGTTTTTACCAACGGTAATGTGATCCTTTGGAACGGAGATGAAATATGTAGCTTTGAATGCAAGACAGGTTTGCTGGCAAATGACATCATATATTTATCTTTTTTTTTTTAAAAAAAATCAAGCCAGGAAATTAATAAGAACCATTCCTATTTTTATATGAGGGCCAAAGTTATTTGCTCTAATTTACTTGAAGGATGGCTAAACAAAAATTTCCGTTTTGCTTTTAGAACTTCGCGGATTTTCATTACAGTCTCTATTTATAAATTTAATTTAAATTTTCCACCAAGGGATGCGTATGAAAGTCTAAAACTAGTAGGAATCCACAAACAAATAATGACTAGTTTTGACGTTTCTAAGTGCAATGGAAAAATAAGCCAGCATTCCAATTGAATCCTTCGATCGCTACCTCTGTGTGTCAATTTTGCCAATTGCTTGAGGAATTTGAGCGAGTTTAGAGGTTGATCATGAGCTCTTAACTCACTGTGTTAGATGCATCAAATTCTAATTAATAGACAAATAGGAATGACAATGGGGCATGATCAAACTGGTAACACACCCTTAATGGTTAAGGTTTGGTATGGTTAAAATTGGGTTAAGGACAGATTCGGTTTTCGCTCAACCCGCTTTGACCCTATCCTGAACCGACCTTGGTATATTAAAGTATTATTTATATATATACACATATATATAAAATATAAAAAGTACATATTTTGTTAATAAATATGATATTAATACATATATTCTATTTTTAAAACACTTTTTTTTTCTTTTTGCATTTTGTACTCCAAAAGGTTCAGACCCACCCCCTTACCAACCCAATAAGAGTAGGTTAGGGTAGGTTTGGATTCACCAAAGCCCCACCAAGTTGCCATCCCTATAGACGAATATGACTTCTTTTTTTTTGTAGTAAAAACACAGAAAGACATTTTCTAAATAATAACTCTAACTCTTCTCAAATGAGTTCCCTCGAGGTAGTCAGAATGGAGAGTAGGAGATAAAAAAAGAGGGGGGGTGCTGTAGCCAGGTGCACGCAAAGTCATCTAAAGCAAAGTTCGCAAGGAGATCCGTAGCAAAGTTAGCTTCCCTGTAGATGTGTCTGATTGAGAAATCCTCAAAAAGTTTGCACCTGATAAATGCTTCTTCAATGATGTTCTTCAAAGTCCATGGAATATCTCCATTTTCCTTCTTCATGAAATTAACAATGGCAGCCGAGTCACACTCGAATTCCACCCTTTTGATTTTCAGTGCTTGTGCGAGAATAATCCCCTCCAAGAGACTGTGTGCTTCAGCCACGAAGGCGGATGAGGTGCCCAAAGAGAGGGTAGTTGTTGATATGAATTCTCCTGTGGTCCTCTGGCAATAACTCCACAAGAAGCTCTTCCCAGATTCCCCCGTGAAGCTCCATCAACATTGATTTTGGTGTAGTTTTCCTTGGGTAACAACCATCTCACAGCTACCTCTTCTGTTTTCTTGTGCCTTGGCTTTTGTTGTTGTAGATGAGCTGAATCATCCTGTAACAAAAGAAATTGGGAGATACTCAGTGGTATGTTTGGGGGGATACCTTCAAACAATACCTGATTACGGGCTTTCCATACAGTCCAAAATAGGTTAGCCAAAGAAGAAGTTGTTAGACTATCATTACCATATTGTTTTATATGCTGGAACCACAACTCCCTGCAATTATTTTGAAACTCATAACCATCAAGATGGCCTCCAACACCTGCAAACCAAATTGCACAAGCAAAGGAGCACCTGGAGAAGAGATGAATAGCCATTTCAGGTTCATTGTTGCATAAGACATAGTCATGCAATTGGGAGTTCAGTCTTCTTTGGAGGAGGTCACTAGTTGTGAGACCATTCTGCAACATCTTCCAGATAAAAATCCTTTTTTTGGGGGGGCAATGGAGTCTCCAAATCTCTTTCCAGTACCTGTTTGACACTTGAACATCACTGTTAGATAAAAGATTATATGCAGAGGACACAATGAAGGAACCATTTTTATCTGGCTTCTAGATTGGCAAATCTCTGATTCTGCAACGACTAGAGACAAATATGACAATCAGTGCTTGTTGAATAGTTAAAAATAAATTTTGATATAACAGCAATGGTTCAGTAAATAGTAGCGTCATAGTGGTAATTAAATTTTTAGAATGTCAGTCATGATGACTAAGTCCTCATTGTGGAGAAAGAGTTCATGGGCTAAGCGCCCAGCACATCTCTGCACCAAAAAAAGAAAAGAAGAAAAAATGTTACCCCTTTTTCGAAAACTTAGGTCTCATTTGTCATTCATCTTGGATTGGGGATTCCCCATATCAGTTTGCAGAAGTTAAAGGAAAATTAGGTTTGATGTTTGCTGAAGAGAAAGAGAAATTATAAGAGGGCTAGAAAGAAGATTATCCTTCCTATCAATGTAAGTTGCTCTATTATGATTTATATATTCTTTCCTAAAGAATGGTAAGGTTTATGTTTCTCTCACTCTCAAGATCCGCAATGGGATAAGATGGATTTTTTAATGTTTTAAAGAAAAAGTTTCATGCGTTAAACTATACTATTAATAAAAAGAATAGGGAGAATATTCCTTCTAGATTCTGATCCCTTTTTCTTTTTCCATACATTGCATTTCTCAAACAAAACAATATTTTATTATTTTAAACTAACTATCTTGGCCTGTTTTTCTAAGTAGATCACGTTTTCTACACGTGTGCAGGGCCCTAGTGGGAGAGAAACGGCTCCGTCATGGTATATCAAACACGTACACGTTACAGTTACAGTATCGTGGTAACGTTCTCTCCCAGCGCATTGCAAGAGGAATAGGTATAGGGCTTATAAAATATCCATTTGGTGGGCCCCACACTAAATGTGCCAAACACGTACACGTTACAGTCCGGTGGTAACGGTCTCTCCTGGCACACTGGCACACTGCAAGAGGAATAGGTGTAGGGCTTATAAAAATATCCATTTGGTGGGCCCCACACTTATGTGCCTTGGTATAAGACTGTATATGGATCTTTGCTGTAGATGATACGGCCCGGGAATTTGAGGTGCGTAAAAGCCCAGCCAACATTTCGGACAGGGGAAAGAAGACTTTTAAAAGCGGTTCGAAGTCAGCGATCGGGACACCGGAAAGGCAAAAAGACTTAAAGCGGTTCGAAGAGGGTTCACCATGTTTCATTCGTGCGCCTGCCTGGCGCGCAACATCGGCGCACCTCTTCTCACTCGCAAAACACGTTGCCTGAGCACGTTCGGGTCCTTTTATCGTCGACTTCATTCTAATAATATTTGCGGCCGCTGGGGTTCTTCAGACCCTAAAATGGGTTCTATCTGTGCCCTAGAACAGCTTAACTTACAGTACCCTTCTGCTCGAAGAGATGAATCCGTTGTCGATGATTATCACGGTGTTAGGGTCTCTGATCCGTATCGATGGTAGTGGAATTTCTCTGCTTCTATCACAAATTTCTGCTAATACTTTGAACTTTAGCTGATTGTTTTCTCCCCTTATCTGGTCAGGCTTGAGGATCCCGACGCCGATCAAGTTAGAGAATTCGTTGATAAGCAAGCCGATTTGACTGAATCGTTACTTCGAACATGCGATACCCGAGATAAACTTCGCGAACAGATCACGAAGCTCTTCGATCACCCGCGGTTCGACACTCCGTTCAAACAAGGGAATAAATTCTTTTACTTCCATAACACCGGGCTTCAAGCGCAAAACGTTCTGTATGTGCAGGTCTGCAGGCTCGACTGTTGTTGGAGATAATTAAAGAAAATTTTGGTTTCAGGACTTCTGTGTCCCCGTGACTCCTCATTTTTTTTTTCCTTATTCCAGGATAGTTTGGATGGACCAGCAGAGGTTTTGCTTGACCCAAATGGGCTCAGTGAGGACGGAACAGTGGCTTTGAATACATTTTCTGTTAGCGAGGATGCTAGATACTTGGCGTATGGGCTCAGTTCTAGTGGTAGTGATTGGGTGACCATTAAAGTAAAGCGAGTAGAGGACAAGAGTGTGGAGCCTGACACTTTGACCTGGGTGAGTATTGCAACCTCATTTTATTTTTCTGAGAAATAAATGTGAAAATGTTAAGAGATTTTGCTGATGGGTATGAAATAGCTGTATTGTTGATTGTTCTGCTTCTTACAGGTTAAATTTTCATCTATTAGCTGGACCCACGATAGCAAAGGATTTTTCTACAGCCGCTATCCAGCTCCTAAGTAAGTAGTGGCTTCAATCATGCAAAAATAGATTGAATTGGTACGTATTAGTCTGGGTTACAAGGATTCAATATTTACCTCATAAAATTTTTGGTGTTTTTCATAGGGACGGAGAACATTTGGATGCTGGAACTGAGACGAATGCGAACTTGAATCATGAGGTCTATTATCATTTCTTGGGTACAGATCAATGCGAAGATATTTTGTGCTGGAGAGATCCTAACAACCCAAAGTACACGTTTGGAGCTGAAGTCACCGAAGATGGGAATGTAAGAGGCTGTCTGCTTCAAATTTTGACAGGATTTGTATCTCTTTTCCTCTTTGTTCTATCCTTGCATGGAGGAGCACCAGTGGTTCGCTATAGTAGTTTCAGTTTACTTTATTGATATATTATTATTTAAGGTGTCTTCTTATGTTGTTAAAAGAACCCCAAAGATGTGGAGTGAGATACTTTAATTGTTTGGCCTTGGTTTCTTGGTGCATATTTAATATTTCTACATTGCTCATAAACCCCCCATTGAAGAGCACACAACATGCAGCTGCTTTCTATATAAATTAAGCTCTCATCAAGCAGATTATATCCAAAATTTAGCATTTTGACACAATTTTACTGCCTAAGGATTTTTGGATTTTCAGTAAGAAGGGTCAATTTGTGATGTATTCATAAATCCGGTCTGAAATCTGAAAGTTTCTTGTTATTTTTACCATAGTATTATTATCATAATTATTGATTCTACCACTATGTTATTGTTGTTGTTAACTGCTTCGTGACTTTCACTTCCATCGCCATTGCTGCTACTCAGAAATAGCCAGTATTCCCATCCAGTATATGTTTTTGAACTGTTTTGTTGTTAGAAAAAAAAAAAGAAATTGTATGGAATATTCTTGTTTTTGAACCAGGTGCTCTTCTATGTGCAGTATGTGCTTCTAGATATCCAAGAGAGTTGTGAACCAGTCAACAAACTTTACTACTGTGATCTATCTGGACTCCCTGGTGGACTTGAAGGTTTTAGGAAGAAAAATGGCATGCTTCCTTTTATAAAGCTTGTTGACAAATTTGATGCAAGTTACAAAGCAGTTGCAAATGATGACACACATTTCACTTTTTTGACTAATAAAGATGCTCCAAAATATAAGCTAGTCCGGGTAGATCTCAAGGAACCAAGTTTTTGGACTGATGTCATCCAAGAAAATGATAAAGACGTGCTTGAATCAGTTTATGCCGTTAATGGCAACCAAATCATTGTAAGTTACTTGAGTGATGTTAAGTATGTTCTACAAATACGAGACTTGAAGAGTGGCTGTTTGCTGCATCATTTGCCTATTGACATTGGTACCATTCTTGGAATATCTGGGCGGCGTAAGGACAATTTTGTTTTTATTGGGTTTACTAGCTTTCTTAGTCCTGGTATTATTTACCAATGCAATTTAGGAGCTGATGTACCAGAAATGAAGACATTCCGAGAAATTGTTGTTCCAAGTTTTGATCGCAAAGTGTTTCATGTTAATCAGGTAAGCCTGCTTGATATTTTCCTCATAATGGATTTTACCTTCGTAGTTATTGATTATCCACACATTTATTGCACATAATATTAGTGTTATCTGTGTGCTTTTC
This sequence comes from Buxus sempervirens, assembly GCA_947561395.2. NCBI lineage: Eukaryota > Viridiplantae > Streptophyta > Magnoliopsida > Buxales > Buxaceae > Buxus > Buxus sempervirens. The sequence goes on from OX387190.1 coordinate 41,608,138, forward strand.
TCTTTATATTTATGATACATGTGATCCTTATTGATAACCTTTGGGGATAATAAGAGGATACTTTTTAACTTCTAAGTGGTTGGTTTGGATCATGCTGCTGTTGTATACTTTATGTTTTCTATATTTTGCATCTTAGTTAAGATGGCATATATGATGGACCACATTCAGCATCTGCTTGGTTTTGTATGACAATTAGGGATTACTCTTCAGAGAAAGGGCATCACTACTTGTATGTCTTTAGTTATTGAATTTGGTTGACTTGCTATATAGGAAATAAAATATCTTAGGTGAGGCCCCTTTATTGCATGGTCTTGGCTCCAGATGGCATTACATTTTTGCTGTGTGTATAGCTGGGGTTTCGAAGTATTAATTTGATTTTCCATCACTTGACTTATCTTGACATGTTTCCGTTGGTTTTCTCTTCCACAGAATGTGCATCTTTTTTTCCTTCCAGAAATTTGTGGCTTCATTGTACTTTTATCAGTCTGTGTAGTGCCTATAACTCTCTCTGTCTTCTACCCTGGTTTGTTTCTAAAAGAATTACTATTCTTCAGGTTTTTGTGCCTAGTAAGGATGGTACCAATATTCCAATGTTCATCGTGGCCAAGAAAAATATTCCCCTGGATGGATCTCATCCGTGTCTGCTGTATGGATATGGTGGATTTAACATTAGCCTTACACCATCATTCAGCATAAGCCGGATGTTACTCTCTAGGCATTTAGGTGTTGTCTTCTGCATAGCAAATATTCGTGGTGGAGGAGAATATGGTGAAGAATGGCATAAAGCAGGATCACTGGCAAAGAAGCAAAATTGCTTCGATGATTTCATTTCTGCTGCTGAATATCTTGTGTCAGCTGGTTATACCCAACCCAAAAAGTTATGCATTGAAGGTGGAAGCAATGGTGGGCTTCTTGTTGGTGCTTGCATAAATCAGGTCTGGACTTATGTTGATGAACACACTAAGTAATTACAGAATAATAAAATTGCAAAGTTTTGTGGTGGCAGCGACCTGATCTTTTTGGCTGTGCTCTGGCTCATGTTGGTGTCATGGACATGTTGCGATTCCACAAGTTCACCATAGGTTTGATCTTATCCTTCAGTTTTATGGCTAAAATCACAGTATGCTAATTCATCTAATATCTTTTTTCTAGGTCATGCGTGGACTTCTGATTATGGTTGTTCAGATAAGAAGGAAGAGTTTCATTGGTTAATCAAGTGAGTGAAATAATATATGTATGGTAACATGTAGGTGCTACTATGTTGCCTTGGAAGAAAATCATATTCTGTTGTATGTTCGACCAAAATTAAAATCAATATGCTCCCCTTAAATGTTATGAACTGTAAAATATTAGCACCTCTTTTTCTCGTTCTCTTCCCCCAACCCACATTTTTGTTGCTTTAAGAGCCTTGTCATAAGAATGATGGCATTTCAATTATCACTGGGATGACTTTCTTGCTTGTGTTTTATCATACAATTATGATGCAAACAGGTCATTGTCAGCCTGGCCTAAATTGAAGTTCAAATGCAAAATTAAGCTCTGGTCCAGCCCAGCTAAAGAAAATCGAGTCCACTTCCCTGAACATGTTATGGATTTCGTGCCTATGCAAATATGTGGCATTACAGTACTTATTATGTAACCTAAGGTTATGCACATTTAAAGAATTAGGATCCTGTTAGTTCATGGCTAAATAAATTAGGGTGCCAATCTGCAGCATTTCCCATAATAAATCTGTGATTGGTCATTTTGCACTAAAAATTAGTAAGGTTCACATTTTTTTTGGGTAACAAAATCTCAAAAAATAAGGAGGACCAACAGAACCTGTTGGTTGAGTAAAAAAACTGTAAATAATATCTAGGCATTTGTTCATGAATTTTTACTCTTAAATTTTTGATAATTTATTGATTTTTTCCTTTTAATTTATTCTTGAGTCACCTTTAAAATTCCTTTAGGTACTGAGGTTGAATTTTCCTATTCTTTTACCCCAGGTACTCTCCACTTCATAATGTCAGGAGACCATGGGAACAATTTTCTGATCAGCTGTGTCAATATCCTTCTACCATGCTGCTGACGGCTGACCATGATGATAGAGTTGTGCCATTACATTCATTGAAGTTACTGGCTGTAAGTTTTAATTATCAGTTTTCTTATTTTTGTATGAATTTCTTGGGTTTAGTTTTGAGTTCCTGTAAAATTTTCATGCTGTAGTAAATGGTTTTTATGTTCATATTCCAACATACCAATTCTTGGTTCATATTCCAACATAGCAAATCCTTTTTTTCATGCTTTCAAATTGTGTTAGAGAAAAGAATCTTCATAATTTTTATCTCAGCACAATTGAAATGATATCAACTTTGTGATTTATATACTGGAACATATTCGATTATTTGATGTTGTGGCCGCGGTTTGACGTCTGCTGCTTCCTCTTGCAGCAGACTATAACAGTTTGAGTGAGATGGTGTCATGTGGAGAATCTCACGGCTATAGTTTTTTTGTGTAAAAAAGAAAATTGTGAAAAGTTTCTTCTTAATGAAAAGCTCTAGCTGTGAGATGCTCCACATGACAGCATTTCACTCCAACTGCATAATATGCTGCAGAGGGAAGCAGCAGATGATTTTATCCCTGTGACTAATAGCTATAACCCTTTTTTTTAATTTGGTTTTCTTGTATTTATCTTTTTGTTCTTATATATGAAGTTCACGTCCAAGCACACTTTAACGCTTGTTGGTACAAGTATGTTTGCATGATGTCTTGCATTCGACATATATTTCTTGAGTACTTGGCTTTTCATTTCATTTTTTGTTTTTGTTTTTGTTTTTTGTTTTTTGAGGGGTCCTTCAGACCATGCAGTATGTTCTCTGCACAAGCTTGGAGAAGAGCCCACAAACTAACCCAATTATTGGTCGAATTGACCAAAAGTCTGGGCATGGAGCTGGTCGTCCTACTCAGAAACTTGTAATTATTTGTTTCAGCTCCATTGACTTTGGAAGAATTTTCAGATTGTCAACGGGTGATGACTGAACCTAATGGCTCTTTTATTGCAGATTGAAGAGGCTGCTGACCGCTACAGTTTCATGGCTAAGACATTGGGTCTCTCCTGGATCAATTGATTATATACTGCATGAGGAAATAAACAAGACAAGGTAAGCTTTAAAACTTAAGTTATTTACCTTAGATATGGACGTTGTCAAAACAAATGATGTTGATCCATATTTTTAACAAACACTTGTTAAAAATGGCTGTCAATTTAAAATCCTTGAGATTCTTACATTTATAGGCAGCATTTTACTGTCAATAATTGAATTGATTTTTTGTTTCATTTTTTAACAGCCAGGAAGTAAAAAATGTAAAAAGAATTATTTTCTTTTTCCTTTTATCTGGTGCATATAAAACTGCAGTGAAGTCTGCTTAAGAGATCTCTAGCAAAATTTAAACACACTGATCATTAATCAATTTTTTGTTTTAAGGGAGCAAGTTTTAGGTACCCTTGTTTAGGGGTGGAGATTTCACAGGCCAGGCTTAATGTAGCAATGATTATGCAGTCCTTTAGATAGATGTTAATGGATTGGGAAAGTATATGAAATATTTCAGATATTGATGAAGAATTAACTACGACAGAAAGATATTGGATTGTAGACGTGGTACAGTGCACATTTCGAACAGAAGTTGAAGAGTAATAGACAATGCTTAATCGTTAATAATTGATAGCTTCTACTTTTTATTATACTGTTAGCATCATAGAGAGGCTAGGAAATCCTTGGTAAGCCACTTCTACCATTAAACATTTGCAAATAATTTATAAACAGCATGGAGTGCATATGTTCTTGTTTCATTAAGGGGAGTTGAATTTGTGCCGCGAGGATCCTAGTCCTTTAATTATCAACTTTTGGAGATTATATTTTCAAGGGCACCGGTCCCATCCTACAGCTGCTGTAAAGAAGATGCCGGCTTTGTAGACCATGTGCTGCCTGGCTGTATCATCAAAGACCTCAGACAACTGGTACCCATAACCTTCATGTTTGTGGCTGCATGGATGTGGCGTCAAAGGCCTCAGACAGCCCGTACCCATAAACCTTACTTTTTGTCGATGAGAGAGGGCATATGTAACAACTGATATGGGGTCGAGGACTTTTTTTTTTTTTTTTTTTGGTAGTGAAATGCGACCATAATATAACTAATTCAAACTGACTGTTCTTACAAAAGATTCCCCAAGGAAATCAGAGATAATGTAAGCACCCAGGAAAGGGGGAGGCGTATTAGACCAAAAACATGAGAAGTCCTCCAGTGCAAAGTTGGCAAGAGCATCGGCAGCTCTGTTCGCTTCTCTGTAGATGTGTGACACCTTGAAGAAGGAAAATCTGCTTCTATAAGACTTGGCTTCCGCTAGGATATTTGCAATAGACCACGGGATCGAAAGATTATCCTCATTCATGAATTTAACAATGCAAGCCGAGTCACTTTCAATCTCAATTCTCCGTTCCTTACGAGCAAGAGCCAGTTTAAGGCCTTCGAGAATGCCCACTGCCTCAGCAACCAAGGCTGAAGAGTAACCCAGCTCAAAGGCAATGGCTGCTAAGAATCTCCCATCATGATCCCTGCATATGACACCACATGCTGCACGACCACCGCTGCCACGAGCTGCACCATCCACATTAATTTTAACATTGTAACCAATTGGTAACGACCACCTGATATAAATTGCCTCCTTGGCTTGGAAGGTAATATCTTTCGTAAGAAAGTGCTCAGTCTCCTCTTGCATAGCCAGGAGTTTGCCCAAACTCAGATTAATGTCAGGTGAGGTTCCTTCAAAGATTGCCTGGTTCCTGGTGAGCCATATCATCCAGCATAAGTTTGAGTCTGTTGAACCACCACTGTTTAATGTCACTTGCCACTGTTAATCTATCAATGTGACCCCCATTCGCAGCAAACACTATAGCTCTCGTAAACCAACATTCCGTGAACAGGTGAAGGTCTGTTTCGGGCACACTTCCACAGAGTACACAATTCTCCAATTGAGCCCCAATTCTCCGATGCAGTAGGACAGCCGTGGGAATCCCACCTTGTAGCACTTTCCATATAAAGAACTTAACTTTTTGGGGGCATGGCAGTCTCCACATCGTCTTCCACAAGCTACTAGATTCCATGTCCACCCTGTTAGTTAGAACATCATATGCTGATGCAACAGTAAATACACCACACTTACCTGCTCGCCATATAGCTTCATCCCCTGCCCTGTTGTGACTAGGGTGAGTTGAGATGATGTGGTTTACTACTTCAGCATTCCAGATTTTGCGGAGGAGGAGGAAGTCCCACTGGTTTGTATTTTGCTTGATGAGATCAGCTACTGTTCTGACATGAGACAACCCCCTGAGGTCTGGCGTCTTGTTTAGCAGGTTAGGACCAGGGATCCAGCTTGTATCAGATATGGGAATGGAAAGACCGTTACCAACCTTCCATCCTAGACCCTTGGCAATGAGGTTTTTAGTCCCATTTAAATGCTTCCATATAGGAGAGTGGCTTCTCTTGGTAGTGCTCTCCATGAAGGGCTTGTCGTGAAAATATTTTTATATCTGAAGAATTGGGTCCAAAATCTATTATCCTCAATCATCAACTCCCATCCCTTCTTAGCCAACAAAGCTTCATTGAACTCTCTTAATTTTTTCACATTTAGACCCCCAGCATCAGTGGGCATGCAGATGTTGTCCCAAGCTATTGTGTGTAAAGTTCTCTCCTTGTTGGGTTGAGCCCACAGAAAAGTTCTCGCCTTTTTTTTCCATAGAGTCAGTCGTTTTCCTAGGCAGTTTCATGCTAGACATAACATGGATCGGCATCCCCATAATCACCGAGTTAATCAATGTTGTCTTGCCAGCTTGGGAAAGAAGACTACCTTTCCAGGAGGCCAACCTTCTTTGCATGCGATCGTTTATCTCCGAGAACAACGCATCTGAAATTCTTCCGTTCTGCATGGGAATGCCAAGGTACTTCCGGAATCTCATTTTTGCCTTCACTCCAATAACCCTGCAAAAATTACCCCTTGCTCTACCTTTAACTCCCGGGCTCAGGATGAGCTCAGTCTTATCTATATTCATACTGTGGCCTGCAGATAAGCAAAAGTCATTGAGCACTTTAAGGAAGTTCAAGCCTGTTCTAGGTGTTGCTCTACCAAAGATCAATAAATCGTCCGCGAACATGAGGTGGGAGATCTCAGGGCTTCTCCTGCTGATTTTGATGCCTCTGATGAGACTAATACTTTGAGCGTCATGTAAGAACTTGGAGAGGACCTGCTGGGTTATAATAAACAAATAGGGGGACAGGGGGTCCCCCTGGCGAATTCCCCTCTCAGGAATGATGCAACCCACTGGGCTCCCATTAACCAAGATAGAATACCTGACAGTTGTTATGCATTGCATGATGAGGAACACCCAATGAGTTCCAAAGCCGGCAGCCATCAGTGCCTTACGAATGAACTCCCATTTAACTCTGTCGTAAGCCTTGGAGAGGTCCACTTTTAAAGCAAAACATCCGGAATTAGCAGCTTTCTTACCTCTTATGAAGTGCAAGATTTCTTGGGCGATGATGATATTGTCATGGATAGACCTTTTTGCCAAGAAAGCACTCTGGTTTGGGGATATGATCTTATCCATGAGAGGACGCATTCGGTTTACCATAATCCTCGAGATGATCTTGTAGGAAAAATTGCAAAGGCTTATGGGGCGGAAATCGCTGGTTTTGGACGGGTGGACAACTTTTGGGATGAGGGCAATGTAAGTGTTATTCATACCAACGTCCATAACCCCACAGGTGAAAAAATCTTGAATTATAGAGCACATCTTCTTGCCCACAATTCCCCAATACTCAAGGTAGAATAGCCCCTGGTATCCATCCGGCCCGGGACATTTTCGGAGGCCCATGCCTTTGATAGTCTCCACAATTTCTCCCTCTGTGACTGGGCATAGTAGATTCCTGTTATCATCCTCTGATATGGTATGGTCAAGATAAATACTTTCCTGCTCAATGTGATTAGTGGCATGATCATGGAAAATACTGGAGTAATAATCAACAAAACACTGTTCAATACTTTCCTGATCATTGTGGACAATGTTATTGGCATCCTTCACTTGGGTTATTCTATTCCTTTGCCTTCGATTCAGTGTTGTAATGTGAAAAAACTTAGTATTCTGGTCTCCGTGCTTAAGCCAGTTAATCCTTGACTTTTGAGCCCAAATTATCTCTTGTTGGTTCAGTACATGGAAGTATTCCATTCTTATGCTTCTTTCTTCATTTCTGAGTCTTTGGTCATTCTGAGATTTCAACAACTTTTGGATTCTCTTGAGTTCAGCAAATAAAAAAATAACCCTGTTATGAATATTGCCGAGGCTCCTTCTATTCCACGACTTCAGATCCTTTGCAAGAGACACTTGCTTATCATGGAGGGATTGCCATTGTTCCACAGTTTCGTCCACTATCCAGGCCTTAGAGATCACTTCCTTACATTCCTTTTCTTCCATCCAGAAGAATTCAAAGCGGAAAGGTCTTTGTCTAACCAGCTTCGTTGGGTTAGAACGAATCATTGAAGGACTATGGTCGGACCCCAGAATCGGCTCTTGGGAAACCGAAGAATCAGGGAACTTCATAAGCCACTCGGAATTACAGAAGACCCTGTCCAACCTTTCTTTGATTCTACCCGCTCCTTCTCTGCCATTGTCCCAGGTAAACTTTAAGCCTTTGGGAAAAAGTTCCAGAAGATGGCTCTCATCAATGAGCTCTTGAAAAAGAGCAGCTTGACCTCCCTTAAAATTCTTCCCTCCTTGTTTCTCTCCTTGGTTCAAGACCACGTTAAAATCACCAAGGAGAAGCCAAGGGACGACCTGAGCATCCGCAATTTCTCTTAGAACCCTCCATTGGTGCCTCTGGATTGTACAAGTATGGGGTCGAGGACAATTTTGCCTCCAATTGATCTTTGTAACCGTTTCAAAATGTATTAAATACGAAACAGTGAATAAGAATGGAAAATTGTCAACTTAAATTAAATGTTTACAATGGTAAGCAATTTGCAACTGCTTATATGACTAGATTAGTCGACAAAAATTCACAAGGGAAGTTGGACTCTACCTAAATATCAGTAGAACATGCTCTTTACATAAGACTAACAGGAACACTCCTACGGTTCTCCAGTTAAATCATACAGGTGAGAAAGCATGTGATCAAATTATATTGTGCTATTACCCTGATGGATCCGTGTCATTGGAGTGTAGAGTCGAAGATTTAAAAGCTCATATTTGGCAGGATGGCATTGTTAAGAAAACGGCTGTCATGTTAGCCAACCTCATTCGCTAAGGAAGCAGTCCATCTTGACATCTGTAACATCGAGCCGCAATATCTCTGCTCTGCAGCCCAGGATGGAACCGATGCTGCACAACAAAAAAGGAATAAAAGCAATTAGTAATACAACTTTAATATATAGAATAAAGATTTGGCATAGAATAAAATGTCGCAGACAATCTGACTCCAATCAAGCGAGTCCCACGTGACTCCATTTCCAAATTACGTCCCCAAACATATGGCATCATATAAAATCCATGTTCTTAGTAATACAACTTAAATTTCTTAATCCTTACTCGTTACTATTTTCATCCTTTTTTCCTATCCATTCAATACACTTACACTATTACCATTCAGTGATAGTTACAGAGTAGTTCGATCTTTACTTCAAACGGGCTGCCGGTTCCCATATATTCTTGTATGTTAATATACTCACAAAAATCTAACGGCTGTGTTACCAGATTTTATTTAGCTCTTCCATTAATATATTATCTATTACCGATCCAAAAAAAAAAAATCTAACAGTTGTTCCAATAATGAAAATATATAGAGGTCAATCTGGAAATAATACCAGCCAAGATGAACTTAGGGTCACACCATGAAGATATAGAAATTTAACCACATGCATACAATTGTAATTCATACCAGGGGTGAGTGCGTCCTAGATCACCATGGATAAATTCCTTGATGTAAGTTCCAGCCTGTGTTATAAGTATTTGTCATCAGCATTTGATATATGATATAAGAAAAGGCTACAGATATGAAACAATTTTTCTTTTTTGGTCCCTAGGTAAAAACAAAATAAAATAAAATGCTAATCAATGCATACATGTTGTGAATATTTTCACAAATGAAGAAATAAACAGATTCATCCTGTTGGAAGTTGTTTGTTTTTTCTCTCTCCTACTCAAATTGTGTCATAGAGGCATTGGTCAGATATTAGCGAAAGTACACGACCAAAGGAACTTTGCCTTAAACCCATAATATGCACATGGCTTGTCCATTATAGGCCCAATGTTCCCCCAAAACATAAAAAGTTGGATCCAATCTTAATTAGAGCCGGCAAAAATGCGAACCGACCCGAGTTAAACGGGTTTGGGTTGACTCGTTTATTAATTGGGTTGGGGTTCCCCCATCCGCCAGTAATTGGGTCAACCCGATTATGACCCGACAACCCGACGAGTAACCTGGTTAAAAAAATATTGACAAAAGTGTCTCATCCAGACCCGATTAACCCCCAAACCCGCCACAACCCGATCCAATTAACCATACAACCCTATTTTAATCATATTTTTTGAAAAATAAAAATAATAATAAATGGGTTGGCGGGTTGGATTTGGGTTGGCGGTTTTCCAACCTGCCTTAATTTAGTCCAACCCGAACCCGACCTGATTAACCCCCAACCCGATTATGACCCGACCCGTTGCCAACTCTAATCTTAATCCAGCCTACCAAAAGGAAGAATTCTATCCCTTTTTGTTCGCTTGGTATTACCTTGATGCCCTACTTTCAGTCTAGGGGCTCTTCGTAGGCAATCATACCAAGTCCAAAAGCTCCACAAATTATAGACCAAGTGGTAATCAAATATATTATTTCTCATAGTCTGAAGTCACCCCAAAAAATGGCTGGGGAAATAAAATCAAGATAAAAAAAACTATTTAGAAAGGAAAATAAAATTTAAAGAAATAAATGGCTTGCCTGGGTGCACAGGTGCAAAAGAAAATATTGAGAACTCTCTTTAATCCTTTCAATCCTCATCCTACATCAGAAATAAAATCTGATTATGCAATTATCATCATGTATAATAAAGAAGCCATACATAATTATATATTTAATAACTACTACCAATGTATAGTCTTTTCACGCTCCAATGGACTTCGACGATGAAGCACCCTAATAGGAGTTCTCTGCAAGATATGCTACACACAAGCCAAAAAAAAAAAAAAATGATGCAGACTTCTTGTTTCATCTTAAAATTCAGTTTGAGATAAGAAAAATAGAAAAGAAATGTACAAAATGACAACTGAATTAGAAGATATAGATTCGATAAGTTGATACAGCTAATAAACTGATGGGACACCTATCATATTATGACAAAAATAAAACAATACATTTCAGCCAACATACATGATTTGAAGATTCTTTAATATCTGTAAGCAGACTACTTACGCATTTAGGAAAAAGAATTATTTCAAAGCAAAAGGATTTTTGTTCTGCAGGTGAAGCATGTGTAGGGATATCATGACAGAACACGTGTAGGGATATCATGAGATGGATTTCTCCACCATGCGTAGCGATAATATGACAGATACAGGACATCCATCTGATAAGGACCTCTCTGGTTATACCACATGATCAACTTTTCCACAAATATAGGCGACATTCATGCCCACATATTGACTTTTGTCGTTTGCAGCATTCTATATCTTTCTGAGGATTCCAGGAGGACAAGTCTTAGATGAATTATGCTGAAAATTATCATTGAACCCAGACTAGATGAAGGAACATTTGGCAGGAAGGGTTCCACCAACTTGCTCCTAAATACCAAAATCAAGTCACTCTTTAACATGAAAATTTCCAAACGAGATATGCTTAAGAAATAATGCTGGAAAACTTACTAAATTGATCTGGTGCATACAAGGAAGACAAGCATGGGGCTTGTGCATACAGATAAGATGCTTAGACCTGGTTAACTAAGCCAAAAGTTGATCAGGTCTAACCCCTGTTATATTCTACTAGAAAATCTAAAAACATATATCAAATCACCTGACATATGCCATCCTAACAATCACTTCATGATTGTATGATTAATTTGATGTACTGGCAGAGAGAGAATCCAAGAAAGTGCAAACCCAATATAAAAAGGAGGATTATTTCCATGTAGAAATTTTTTTCTTTTAAAAAAAAAATTTGCATCAACCCATTAAGTATTTAAACAGTTCAGTAGAAAAGTCATAAATGAAGAGAAATTTCAAAATGTAAAAACTGCATTTATTTCGCGATTAGTTCTGTACTCTTTGACATCAATCTTACTTCCTGTATGTGCTGTACATTAGGGAGACAAGCAGCCATACCACTTGTCTGAAGTGTACAATTTAGCCTATAAAAAGATTCACCTGTTAAATGATTCTAAACATTTAATATTTATGTTCCATAAACAAACGGGTAATATGGCAGACCATCTGATCCTGATATTACTAAACATGAGGAAGTTATGTTCCTATGAACAGCCAGATGAGTTGAATTATGCATAGACTGCAGCCAGACCTTGCACAATTATTGGGATTACATGAACAGTAACTGTGCTTGTGCATGTGAAAGTCAATGGAGTCTCATGATATGTGACGGGCAATAAAAAATTTTTTTTTATCAGTATGTGATGGGCAATAATGAAAGTAGAACATATGATTTTCTTCCATATCAAGAAAGAGAATCCTTGCACAACACTGTACCATGTCCTTAAGTGAAGATAAAATCTCCAGGTCCTTATCATCAAGTTGGCGAGGGATCCACACAAGTGCAGTATATTGCTTCTGCATGAAATGCAGAGATATGGAGACACTATTAATGTTGGAGCCATCAAAATGGGGAAGAAAAAAAATTAATAAAAAGAGATCACATAAACTACTAAGGATTAACCTGCTTCTCTGCCTCTCCTTCATGCATCAGGTTCCAGCCTTGACTGTCCACCAGCTTGAGATTTTTTACACCAATCTGGTTTCAGAATGGAGTTTATGAAAGTGTATTATAACCCTTTCAACTTCATAAAACTAAAGCAACAAAACATGAATGATCCACTGAACTCACTAATTTATCTTCCAGGTTATTAATCCCACTTTCTATTTCTTTGGTGGACACTTTAGATGGAACACATCGAGCATTTTGCACTTCAACAAGAAATGGCCGACCTGAACCTAGCATACGGACCTGCAAAAAATTTTGCTTTGTTAAGTAGAAGAACACACATAAATCCATATTCCTGCGAGGGAAAACAGATTGTCTATACATCGATATCTTCTCTACCAGCAGCATGAAACTTGTAATTGTCAGCTTGACATATTGGAAGAATATTGCTACCTATTATCTCCTACAAAATAAACAAATTGAACTGTTACCCCATAGTTAAGAAATTCAATATAAGCCCTTGTTATGGATGAAAAGGATATTTCGTCTAGGTTAAGGTAGTACCTCAACAGATGCTTCACCCATTCTCTCGTCATCAATAATCCATCGTGTTTGACTCACGTTTCTAGAATACTGCAATATAAAGAGTAGTAATATTGATTTCAAATTACAACTGATTCATGAACAGCAGGAAACATTTGATCATTGAGTTTGATCTTTTATATTACTAAATGATTTGGTATTTGAAAGTAAATACTAACACAAATGTAGATATTTATGCATACAGGAATTAAGTATTGTGAAGATCTGATCTACAAGATTACATATGTTTCAATGAGATGGCATTAAATGTGAATACACAGGAACAGGTAAGTAGCCTATTTAAGAGATCTTATGCATTGATTCATTATGAATGTAACTCAAACAATTTTAAGATATTCATAGTGTTTATCACTTGCATCATAGCAAGGTCAGTCAAAGTGGGTCAGATACATAAAATGAAGGCTTTGATTTTCGCGAGCCAACAACTAAAATTGGTTTGAACAATGTTGAAAAAATAAATGAAAATCCCAACATAATGGGGTCAGCAACACAAATATGTTTCTCCATCTTTGTCTCTAAGAAGTGATATGTTCCATCACATTATGGGTATACAAGTTTAATTCTATATGCAACAACCTCATTAATATCCCCTAACATATATATAATAGATCCTAGACAATGAAATTTATTGCTTTTAGTAATCACTTGATTACCGGTTCTTACATTGCTTCACCTCTACTATTAATTGTGCTAAAGTAATAATCCATATACACCAAGGTATCTCTATTTTATGAATAGCTATTCATTCATAATTAAAATAAACAATATTAGAACTTATTTCCAACCCTTGGTTTAAACCTGTAATAACTAGAAACTCATCTATCTCCCTACCAATCGTGCTCGCCCTAATTAATGCTTCCTCGTACATGTCTTTAATAATCCCAATATATCTTATTGTTACTCTTATGATAAACTTTTCCAGATCAGTAAAGACCATGCGGGGGTCTCTCTTCTTCTCTAATCTTCTCCATTAGTTTTCTAATAAAAATGATTGCTTCAATGGTATTACTTCCTACAATTAACCCAAACTGACTTTTGACACAAATCATTCTTCTTAACCTTTGCTCCAGCACTCGTTCCTGTAATCTGGTAGTATGATTCATAAGTTTAATTCCACGATAATTGGAATAGGTTTGAATATCTCCTTTATTCTTGTACATAGGTACTACAAGTAAGACACTCTTCCTCCGAGAATTGGACATTTTTCTGGTCTTTTAAATTCCAATAAACAATTTGATCAACCACAAATCTCTTGTGTACATTTCCATGCCTTATTAGAATACCATATGGTCCAAAAACATTTCCTGTTTTCATCTGAGCTAGAGCAACCTTCTTTTCAAAAACCATAAGCTTACTAAGATAATAATATTCCCTTGACTCTCTAATAACAACTTCTAAACCTAAACCAATGCTCTCCGTAGCTTCATTATTTCATATTTTATGAAAATATTCTCTCCTTTTTTTTTTTTGATTGGTAAATAAGATATATTATTATATATATGAAGATAAAGAAAAGCATGTATCATAAGTACACAAATAGTGTACTTATGATACCTATTTGGGATCTAAGGAACATAACAGGGGCAGTTTTACATGAACAAATACTCCCTCTCCCATCCCCATTCCCCCAACCTTTGATGACCCAAAAATAACTCCCATATCTGCTGCTGGACTTCATATACCTTAAAAAGGGTCTATACCCTTTTTTGATCTACTCATTCTCTCCATCTTTTTTTGATCAACTCATCCCTTAAAAAGGGTCTATACCCAAATAAGATTTTGGATTTTAAAAAATCAGCAATTAAAATCGGGATTTTGAAAATCCAAGATTCTAATCCAAAACCTTAATCCATAATCATCACAAAACACCCCCTGAGACTCAAGTTGTGCATCAAACTTTCTCTAAATCTTTGTATTCTTGACTTCCACTCTTGCAAGTTCATAGATAAATTTCTAACCCACCCTCTTTCATACAAAGCATATTGTAAATGTCATCATATGCTTGTTTTATCCTCATTATATTTTTTTTATACCCCTTATTCCCTATCTGGTTTATCTTTAAGACTAGTAATTGTTCTCCACTGGGGGTACTAACACTTTATTTTGTGGATGATTTTCAATATGTTTTCATCTCTTCCAACTCTTAATACAAATACCCATAATCATCACCCTATGTTATGAAGCAAGAAATTCTCCTTAAATGACTTTGTAATCTTTGCAAGCACCTACCTCCTTTATTGTCAGAAGAAAAAAGTCAATTTGGCTAAAAGGTCAGAACCCAACACCCCACCCCACCCCAAAAAACCCGCAAAATTTAATTTCTATCATATTATCCACTCCCCTAACTAGCATGACAATTTATATTTCTACTTACTTATTAGGAATTCCTTCAATTATATCATCCATTTCTTCCCAAAATTTTTTTAATGATTTCCTTTAATCCTCCTTAGGGTTCAAAAGCATTAGTTATACTAAGAACCTCTTGTCCTAAAATTAACTTAGCTTCCATTAATCACTCTTTTTGCAACAACTATAACATTATCCTTCATGTCCTTAATTGCCATAATTCCTACACCATTTCTACTTTCATTTATACCAAAGTTTATTCCAATCAATCGCTTCAGCCTTGTCCCTTTTACATTTGGTCTCTTGTAGACAAATTACATTAATTTTCCTTCTTTCATTAGATCTAGTAACTCTAAGCTATCGTTATCAAATTCCCAACATTAAAAGCAGCTAAATTAATCATATCATTTTGGACTGGCATTTCACTGCCATTTGTCCACTCTAATGCCAGAACCTTGCTTATATTGCAATTTATTGACATTACAGTACATTATATACAAATGATGGCCCAGTTAATCCTGGTCATTTATCACTTCAACTTGGTTTCCCTTTTAACATCATTTTCAAAGGATGCCCAAGAATAAGATCGAGATGTAGTTTAAGATTCATATCATTATAGATGTAGAAAAAGTTTTACAGTGACCACCAACTTGAGTAACCCTAGTCTTTTTCTTGAGCATATATAAACTTTATAAAAGTATTGGAATTAAGAACCACAATTTTACTAGCTAGTCTATAAGTGTGAGGATATGTAACAATAGTGAATTGGTACAAGAATATGACAAATTATTTTGGATATCATAATAACAAAGTTTTTTCTTGTTAAAGAGCACATATTAGATTTCAAGATCAACAATCCTTAAGAAGTATCCTATATGTAAATTAAACTCTATGAGGAGGTAAATCAAGCAGTGCATAAGAAACCTGTAAAGATATTACATAAATGTGCAAATATTTTCCAGAATCATATGTGAGAAAAAAACAACAAGGGCCTGAGCAAATGCATACCTTTAAGTATCTCCCACCTATGTAGATAGGTGTCCTATAACAAATCATTGCCAAATGGCATGGTTGATTGACCTGGAATGTAGAAAATAATAGACATTTAATGAATATGATATAATCAAAGATTGATTGGGGTATCACTCAACCCAAGAACCATAAGTCAAACAAAATGCGCAAGCCACGTTCACGGGAAGCTGCTTCAAAACGTTCAATAATTACATAAGCCCAGGTACACAACCACTGACTGCAAGATTCATAGTGTTGGATCCCACAACAGCATTGGAATAGATAGCTTGCAAATAACCATAACAAGCCTCATTTGGATAAAGACACCCGAGGTGTAAAAATAAGTAACCTTCTTCAGTAGAGTTAAAGGCTCTTGCAAACTGTTGAGGGACTTGAGAATCATTGCATCTGATTCACAATTAGAACGTCCAAGACCATCCGTGACAAATGGCTGAGACCCATCAATGCTATCCAAACTATCTTCAGTACCTGCTAAAGTATTACAAGTTATTTTTGAATCCATATATCTAATAGGTACCTTAATGTGGAAGTCAGTACAAACTTGAGTTAAATGGTATAAAATACTACAAAGTGATGCCTAGGAATCAAAAAATACTATAAAGTGATGCCTAGGAATCAAAAACTTAAAACAAGCTAATTAAAACTGGGTATACAGAATGTAAATTTAGCAAAAATGAGGGCAGGGGTGAGTCATGGTAAGAATTGAAATGGATGAGGATAAAAACTAGAAGAGATAATATAAAGATGAACACATTCAAGAGTATCTAGGGGTTGTCTAAATAGACAAATGCCCGCCATGATATATGAAGCAGAATTGTAAACAATAAAGAAGCATCGTATTTATAGGGCGAGAATTATTACACATTTAAAGAGAACAAATAAATAAATGAATATGAGAAGGTGCAAGGGAAGCATGTTTAATGATCAAAAAGGACATGAGGAAAACCAAGATCTAGACTGAGTAAATTAAATATGATTTAAATGCAGATAATCTGATCAGTATGGTTTTAGATCATTATTGGATTGACAGCATTTGTATTGTGAGGTAAAGCATTTTGTTCCTACCGTTACAAAGTATTTTTATTTTTGGTAAGTGTGTTTAACAAAAAATTATAGCATTCTTAGGCAATTAATTGAAGGGATATAGTTTATCTGAGTTTCGGTTTCAGCTCAAGCAAGGCAAATGCTAGAAACTCTATAAGATCAAGTATTTTTAAAAGGAAACACATCAATTGAAGTTATGAGAAAAAATTTGAGGTATCAAGATCCATCAGAAAAGTCCACAAAATAAAATGGAATCTAGAAAATGGACTCCTAAAACTGAATCGAAATAGTGGGAGTGGCTTATCTAAAAACAGTGGCTTATATAACAATGTCTTGTGAAAGGCTATAAAAAGAAATGGATTCTCTATGTAGCCCATTTCCATCAGGAATCAGAATTTCCAAAAATGACGAGGGACAATATTCATTTCTCAGGTCCAATTTGAGTGGGCAATTGTGGAAGCTACAGTTTCTTTGTTGGCCAACATGAGAGAAGTCAAATGACAGATGCCGAAGTCAAATGACAGATGCCTTTGAGTGCAGAGGAACTCCTTTATGATAATTTATTAGGTTAAAACTCATCATAAGCTCATGGAAGTTTGATCAGATCACTTCGCTGACTAAGTACATGACACAGAAAACTATTATACCATTCTTAAAGTTCCAAAGGAGGATCTTGTGATAGATGAGTGAGAAGACTATGAAAAGTAAATAAAACATTAGGGGAGAGAGAAGAGAGAGAGAATTACAAGACAACTGCCATAAGGCCTGCTATGATGCATGGATTAGCATGTTGATCAATAAAGATATAAGCATGGGAATGGGATAGGTGTTGCCAAAAATCAAAATATTGAGATGGATGTATTGGAGGACCTATAAGATAAATAATGAACATATCCAACAGCAAAGTTGTTAAAATGACTAGGTGAAGATAGGAAATAGATTTTTGCCTACAGCATAGGTGATTTGCGGTCTCTTAAGCAATAGGCATAGAAGCAATTTGTTTTACATGACTCCTAATTAATATATAGCTAAGTTAAACAACAACATTGCACATTTTCTTAAAATAGTTTCTACCTAACATAGTATACTGTAATCATCAACAACATACTAAATGTAAGGAACTTATTATTGGATAAATTCGAATTAAAAAATAACTGAAGGAATTATAGAAACATGATTTAATAAATATACCATACCATTGGTAACAAGGTGCCGGCATGTCTAGGAATGGCAACAGTTCATTTAATAACAGAATCACAAAGTGTTCATATTTTACCCAAATAGGAGATAAAATAAATGAAAACATATTAATATGGCTTATGCATGTAAAACAATTACATAGAGATATCATTGAAGGATCTAAAAGGGCAAGATGAAGACCAAAAACAAATACTAGATAGCAAAAAGGATTTAATACTCATAATCTAAATAAACATATATTTGTTAACAGATTTGGATGTAAAAACAGCATTCGTTTTCCAATCCCAACTAGTTATAATAATGCATTTTGCTTTCGTTATTGTTATTCTCTAAGCTTCCTAGATCAATCAATAAGATTGTGGATAGTTTTTCTCTTAACATTTTTGTTGTTAAGCAAAAGGATACAAGGCAACTCTAATTATGTGACCAAGATCTTGCCTGTCTTCCTTCTCTTGCAACCTTGGTCTTTTTCCAGAAAATTCTGAAGCTTTAATGATGCATTACTGTGAGTATATGTCAATCGAATATGGAATGAGCTGACAGCAGATCTAACATCCTGCAGAATTTCAAATTTAATGGGGAATTAACAACAGATTTGTTATAAATACTCCATGGAGCAAAAATAGTTTCAACATTGTTGAATGATTGATAAAAAATTAGAGAATTTCAAATTACCAACAAGGATTCAAGTGAACTTGTAATTGCCAATTTCAATGCATCCTTTAGGGAAGTTTGTACAACAGAAAACCTCTCTAGGAACCAATGTTCATAGCCATACTTCATTTTAATATATGACCTAAACCAAGAAAAGAACGATTTTAACCAATCCTTTTGAAAGCTTTATCTCAAGAAGCAACTATAAAGTCTGAACATAGACAAGACAATTTCAAAGGTCAAGACCTTCGAAACAATTGGGCCACCAAAAAAATAATAATAATAATAATCGTACCACCAACAACTAGATCATGCATATAAAAGAGAACAGCTACCACAGCAATCAAATTACAAGAATATCGTAAGTTTCAGAAAGCATATCATGTCAGCTAAAATGACGAAAAATAATTGACAGCACTGCCCAGTGCTTAATTTACACATTCTATCCTGATCTTACTTGAAAAAGCACAAGACGGCAAGTTTCAAACTAGGAAAACAAAATTGCAATCTTGATAAGCTGATATTCTATCAATATTGACATCACAAATATGTCTTCATTCTTAACCTACAAATCGCTAACGTAACGGAACGAGTAGTAAATACATTACAACACAATTTGAACACCGTGAGAAATTTGAGGTGTCAAAATATGGATGCCAAAATTTATTGTAAGGAAATATATGCAAAAGTCTTCTAGTCCCAAATATGCATTGAGAATGATAAGCAAACAGTAAAAAAAATTGCCACACAAAATGGGCCATATATTGGAGATCATAATTATTAATTCAGAAACCAACCAACACACATTTCACAGCCATGGATGAGAATAATTCCACAGAAATACCTTGTAATGTTGAGAGAAAGAGAGAGAACAGGAAATTCAATCAAATTTTTATTGGTGTGATGTAGAATCTCATTGAAGTTTCAGTGGTGTCCACTTCCACTATGATCCAAAGCTTTACATTTACTGCGATCAATTAGAAGGATTTCTTATAAAGAAAAGCATCTTACCAAATAGCATTTTCATTTGCCATAATAATTTGGGGTACAGAGACTTCAATTGAAAAGCTATCAATTTGATGGCCCTCTTTCTTTACTAGGTTGGAAATTGATACAGCAAAGTCTTTAGCGCAATCTTTTCTCAATGATGATTCCTTCTCTTCGCTGTAAGCAAATTGCAATATGCCTAAACAAATGCTGCAAAATAATGGCTCGGTTTCTGAATCCTGAAAATAACGCGGATCATTTAAGTTCCCATACACTTTCGAGCCAATGTCTACCAAATGTTCGCCTGAGCCATTGGATTGTTCAAGAACTGAAAGCAAGATTGCTGGTGACACCGAAGCGCACGAATAAGCATGTCCACGAATTCCAAACAGTCGTAAGATGCAACTCAAACAAACCTGTATCATGATGGTAATATGCCAGGAGCTCCATGAATCAAGCATATTCAATATAAGAAATATAAGATTTCACATAAAAATACTATCGATGATTTTCCAATGGCATCAAAGCATACTTGGCACATATGCAGGAAATTGCAACCTAACATCCAATATTTCCTCATTGCTTGTCAACCCCCTAATAAATATAATTGTAGAAGATGAATAATTTACTAAGTAATAAAGTTATTATGCATTTTTTAATGCATAGTTACATATAAAATAAATGGAGGCTTCATTTAAATAATTTATTCACAAAGACCTCTCTAAGAACAATTTTTTAGTTTATATGTTGACTTGGAAAGAAAAAGAGGAGAAAAAAAGGATAAAAAAGGAAGAATAGTAAAAGGTAGCATATAATAGGATCTGCTTGAAGGAGTTTTGAAAATAGATTGTTAATTGTATATTATGGATGTCTAGAAACTCTTAACAACTAAAAGTACCATTGATCATCCAAGAAGAAATTATTAGCAAGTGGACATTAAAGCATATGAGGTATACGCTACAGAATACAGTTGGCTCCTTAACCAAAAAAAATATCACATTTTAGAGATGAGTGCCTCATACTCTTAATAAGTTTTACACCACTGTTCTTGTGAACTTTGGCAATGTTTTTCTTTTCAGGGCATTCAAAAGGTTGTAATAAATAGATTTGTCAACATCTCCCTGCAGGAACATTTCTTGCGATGCAGAAAATCTCATAGATAAAGTCCACTGCTCCAAATGCATTGATACAAAAAACGCTGCAATTGTAAGAGATTTAGACAGAATTTTCCACTCGATAATTTATAACATGGAAGCAGACTGATCCACTCAATGGAATAAATTCAGATAAATTTTTTTAGATCGACAAGTGATTTTGAGAGTTACTACCGACCCAATTCGAATGATTTCTAACGATTTAGGGAACGTTTCCTTTTCAATCAAAACGGACGAGAAAATGAAGCCAGATACCTCCAATCAGATAACCATAGCAATGACCTATTGAGAAAAACAATAAATCCTAATTGACTCTGCTGTCAGTGAACCATTTAACTCGTTTACACGTTTTACTAGCTGTGCAAACAAATAATTCAAGTCTCATTAAGCTGTAAAAGCATCTAGGCAGATCTGATTCTCCAGTTTTGTTTCTAAAAAACCCTAGAAACTGTGTATGTGAATGTTAGAGAGAGAGAGAGAGACAAACCCCGATAGATAACAAGTCCTTCACCACGTGAGGAGGGAGAGACCGAATGGCGTCAGCAATAACCTGCGACTCGTCGTCGCCAGCATTAAGAGGTGCATCCTCGATCTCGCAGGACATCTCCACTCACCTAGGCACAGCTACGCTTCTCAAAGCCAACAGATCAAAACAATGGCCTCGCGATCTTTGCTATAAGAGCATTAGTATAACCGAGGTCGCAAAATCTGTCACAAAGAAGGGACTGACTGGCGCTTGGATCGCAAATCCGCGTCGCTTATTTGTTTTTTTTCGTGTGGAAACAATCATAGAAAATGGCATCCACTGCGTACTTCGGTCATTTTTCACTGTTGATCAGGGACAGAGAGATGTCTCCGTTGGACTAAACTGAAAACTGCCTGCAGATACAAATTGAGAAAAGAGGCGGCACAATTCCGAAAAGAGGCGGCACAAATAAGAGCACCACCAGCAGCTTACTCGTTCAAATTCCTTATTTTGGGAAATTTGGTTCATTTTCATGTTATAGGAATTGTTTTTTCAGCAAATCACTCCATCAGATTCCCTATTTTTTTTCCCTAAATCATGAAAATATTAATTTTTAAAATAAAAAATTTTATTTCTGATACAATAATCCATCTATGATCACATCATTTCCAGCTTTCAGGCATTCTTGATACAATTACCCATATGTGTTCTTGAAACAACAATTCCCCAAATAAATCACTTCATTTCTTCATTATCCAATTATTTTGACTCCAAAGCCAGAGTGCATATCAGCTTTACAAGGTTAACTTCCAAAAGTACCTTCATAATTCAATGATAAGTCATTTTTTGACAACATCATTCCTCCTTTCTTCGTTTTTCTGCAATATCAATCCCCAATCAGGGGTACAGACATCATCTTCCCAAAATTAAATTGAAAATTGCCTATAGCATTCGAAGATTCAGATTTAGTTACCATCGATGTTTCCTGAAATTAATAATATCCAAGAAAAGTTGTTCCAAACAGAGTGCATAACGACTTACAAAGAAATGTATCCATGAAATCTCATAAGCCACCTCACAGAACTCCCCAAAACAAAACCTGTTTCAAGTTGCATCAAGAACTTAGTAGCCTCCAGATCACCACCAACAAGGCTGGGGAAAAGGTAAGAAAGACACAGAAAAGGGGTACGTGACAGACACTCAAAACATCTCAGGGCTTTCATCCAAGCCCTCATATTTTTTCTTTTATCAACCCTTTTTTGGGTAAAGGGGATACGTCTAAGTCTAATCCCTCAACCAAAATAAAATTTGAAACAATAATAGGTCTAGAACAAAATTAACAAGCAGAAAGACCATTAACAGCTCTGTTCTTTTTCCAAAAAAATGGAAGACAAAATCGAGGGAGGGATGGAGGGAAAGAGAGAAAGAGAGAGAGGGGGTTGGCTCATCGTCAACGGCAGCTAACCGGCAGTTGATATTCGAAGGAGGAGAGCTGCGTTCTTCTCTTCTTCCGTAAGCTTTGTTCAGAATCTTCGGCAAGCTCTGTTCAGAATCTTCCGCAAGCCAAGCTTCTTTTTGCGCAGGAGGCCTTTTTTTTTCTCCTTTGAAGAGTCGCAAGCCTGTGGTTAAGGAGTGGTACTCCCTAAAAATTTAGGGATTTAAAATAGGGATGGATAAACTGCTACAGGACAATTTTTGTCAAAATCCTTATTTTGATTCCCTGTTTTAAAGATGAGGAGGATTATGGGTATGCTGCTGCTAGTACTCCAAGGAGTGTAACAGTGCACTCCCTAAAAATTTAGGGATTTAAAATAGGGATGGGTAAACTGCGGACAATTTTTGTTAAAATCCTTATTTTGATTCCTTGTTTTAAGAATGAGGAGGATTATGGATAAGCTGCTGCTAGTGGTCTAAGAAAGGATTTTTTTCATTTTAGGGTCCGCCGGACCAAGAACAATAGGTTCTTCGCCCCGAATTGTGACCCATTGAAAATATATTAGCGCCCTAACGAGGCTCCGTACCGTCTACATCGGAATTCCTTATACGAGACCCTTTTTTTGTTTTTCGTTTTTGGTAAACTCCTTATACGGACCCTGCACGAACAATGAGAAGTCGCAATTACGTAGCCAAAGTCGCCAAACTTAACGCAATTACGCAGAACAAAGTAAACGTCCTTGTTAAGTCTCCGCCAAGTTTATCTTTTATTTAGAAAAGAAATTTTAGGATAATCTAAAATTAAAATTTTATAATAATATTTTTTATCGAGAACAAAAAGCTCGTTGATTGCTGAAAACCATTTGTGTTGCAGCTTCACTTACTCCTTCTGCAGGCTAGTGTATACAACAAACCAAAAAAAAGAACAGAACCTAATTGATTAATACGAACTAGGGGTGCAACTCGGTTCGGTTTGGTCCGGGTTGATGTCAATCCAAGACCAAACCGAAATTCATGTATTCAACCCAAAACCGAACCGAACCGAATTGTAAACCGAAAACCGAACCGAGATTAAATAAAATAACCAAAACCCAAACCGAACCGAACCGATCTTCCGAACCGAATTACATGAGATCGGTTCGGTTCAGTTCATAAATAGAGATCTTCTGTCGAGACCCATCTCTGTTACCTGAATAAAAATCTTTTTCTTCTCCTTATCTAGTTCTTTGAACTGTAATGACTGCTTGTAATCACTGATAGCAGTAACCATGACTACCAAGAAAATACTAAGTATGATACCCAATCCATCATACATACCCTTTGGCCACCCTTCGGTGGCAATACCAACACCAACCACAGCACAATCCATTAAAATGATTTAGAGTTAAGTTCTGCAGTGCCTCCCACACAAATGTCCAAAAAACCTTTTGCAGGTACAGAGAATCCAAAAGACGACCAGCCAAATACTTTTAAAAAACAATCAAAAGGTTTACAAGAGCATCAAAGTTTAATCATTAGCCTTTTGCAATGGGGCAAACGAATCGAAGTTTACACTTGCCAATAAAAAATACAAACGAAATAGAGATTATGAGCTATCTTACTGTTAGTAGATTTTCTGATAGTCGGCTTGGAAAACCTAACAAGCAGCAACGACTGCCCAAGGTTCTGCAAAGCGAAGAGGGACGAAACTAGGGTTTTGTTCCTATCGCAGACGAATGGGCTCGAACCAAGCAATCTCCAACATCTCTTCCATCATACATACCCTTTGCCCACCCTTCCGTGGCAATACCAACACCCAATCCATCATACATACCATTTGTTCCTATGTAGAAGAGAATCTCTTCTACCCCAAAACCATGATTTGAGTCGTCCTCGTCGGCAACAACATCTTCAGCTCAATCTCCAACGCAAACAAGAAAACCTGGTTCGATCTCGTCCCCGCGATGCGCTGAATCAGATATTCTCTCAAGACCCACCACCTCCAAAGAATCAAAGTTGGAACCACCTGCGCCATGGACATCCTCGAGTGACTTCTAGGGTTTTGAAGATTGAACCAACAGAGAGAATTTGGGAATGGGATCGAGTTAAAAGGGTGGGTTTGTAATTCTATTAAGTTTTAAATTTAAATTTATAAACTTTAATATTATATATAGTAATTCGGTTCGGTTCGGTCTAGATAAATATTTTAATTCGGTTCGGTTTAACCGAACACCTAACCCAAAACCGAACCGACTTAATTCGGGTTAGTATTTTATAGACCAAAACCGAATCGAATTTTTAAAAAACCGAACCGAAGTCGATTTGGTTCGGGTTGGGTTCGGGTTTACCTGGACCGAGTTGCAACCCTAATATTACGAACCTGAAACCTTTAACAAATAAACCAAATCAACAAACACCCACCCACGAACGCATAGACACACGTGCGCGGGCGCACGGACCAGTCAATTTGAAATAGAGGGTGTGAAAATTATCTTGAACTCCATGGATTAATTTCCGAATCAATCAAAGGGCCCAAGTAATATATATAGTTCTGTCTCATTTGATCAATCCACCATGCATAATTACCAAAAGTGTGTACAACTATTTATGGTTATTGCGCTCACTAATTCAATCAAGATTGCCTTAGGTAGATTTGGATGGGGTTTAGAGGTCAGTACGGCAAATTATTTAAGCATCTTATATGATCAAGATAATGCTTGCTTTGGCAATAGTTTATTGAGCGTTAAATATTGGAGGTCTATCTGGAAGAAGTATACAACATGGTTTTTCAAAGGATTGCTTGTCTTATATGTATATATGCGTGTATATGTATGTATTTATGCACATACATGTACGTATAAACAATCATAGAATACTAGAATCAGGGAATAAATTTAATTATAAGGCATGTGTGTAATTAACGGTATATTAAGCCAGTAATCGATGTAGCTAGACATCGATATCAAATGTGTTCCAGTCTGTGCTTATTCCATAATTCGTACGAGCATGGAAATGTAAATAAAATATAAAGAAAACATCAGCGGATCGCGGTTATTGAATTAGTGATAGCTTGAAGTAGATATATAGATGGATTGGCCCACGCGACCCGAACCGAAAAGGCCTCAGGAATGATCGGCAGCCAAATTGCTGAAATTCACTGGGGTCACGAATCTGGGTTCTCCACCGTAGAAAGTACGAGCTGCCAACTCAGCAGCTGCCTCCGTCGGATGGAACAAGTCCCAAAACAAGTAGCCGTCACGATTGGAACAAAGACTGGAACCGGGGACACATGCTTGTTCTGCGTTCATTCTCCCACTTCCACAGCACGCATTAGTGACATTCGTAAATTCTGAAAAGGGGCGACATGGCCATGAGAAGAAACTCAAGAGATTTGCACCCTGACTGATCAGGTTTTAATTTAATGCATTAATGTGCGAAAACAAAGAGAAAGGCTTACTGAATGCCAGCGGATCATCCATGAAAATCTTTGTCATTTCATAGGTATTTCCGAGGGAGAACTTCATGCCCTTTAATTCTGCGCTGAGACTCTGCAAAATCTCTTGGGTTCGCAAAAAGAATGTCCTGGAATACTCATTCAAGTCCTCGATGCATTCCCCTCTGGGGTTTCGAATTCTCATGCTGGGACAGCACCCGATTGGTGGGGCGCTTATGACTCCGAATTTTCTCGCTCCAAGGTAGTATAGATTCTGCAACGTAACATAAGCTCGATTCAATATATCATCGATCATTTGCTAAAAAGGAAAGAGGGAAAATTGGTGAGAGAGCTCATGAGATCACCTTCAAATGTCGCCCGTACTCTGCCATAAGTGTGGCAATGATCTCGCCCTTGTTTAAAGTTCCATACTTGGAGAAATACTCAAAGAGGTCGTTGCTTCCGACGCTAATGAGAAAAAATGACTTGGACAGCAGACTGTCCGTACCACTTGAACCTATCATTGACTGGAGATCGGAGCGGACTGCTTGGAATTGCAGGACTTGACGGGAGAAGGGGACCACCTCCTGTCGATAGCAAGGCAATTGATATACATTAGAGCTTCAATACATACCAGAATACACACATATATATTATAAAAAAAACGAATATACATATATGGGGATATTTAAGAGTAGAAATCACAGATTCTTACGCCTTCTTTCCCCGTAGTGCGAAGAATTCCGCACCCGCCGGAAGCGAAGTTAACGCCACGGAGTAGTTGGATCCTTGGATCAGCGTTCTCGTGAGCAAGAGAGAGATAAGGTGGAGGACTCGTAGCACCATCTATCATCTTAGCTGTTTAACGTCGACATTAATTTGGCACAGATCGATATCAGTAGCAAGATGACAATAATATTCTATAGTTTAATACTTCGACTGTTACTTTGGAAGGAGATTTACTTACCCAGAAAGTCAGCAGTGTTATAGCCATTGCTGAACCTGCCGGTCGGGATCGAATCGGGAAAGTCGATTCCGTTGGGAGGAAAGTTAGCCCGGGGCTCGCTCCCGTTCAAGAAATTGTTGGTTCCCACATCGAGAGTTGAGTCTCCAAAAATAAATATGGGAGTCGTTGCCTTCGCCTCTGCCAAGTGCAGACACCCCATGACTGAAGAGAGGAGTAGGCAGAGGCAGGATGAAAGTGAAACCCGTCTCTTCGCCATGGATGCGTCTCAAAAGTTTCTTGTTTTCTCACTTTGCAGCCACTGCTTTCCATTCTAAAATCTTCGATTATTTATAATCCACCAATGGCCAAATGGGTACAAATTAGTGTGAGACGGCCTTCGTGACAACCTAGGTGTAGATCAGCCGTGCCAACTTAAGCGTAGTTAGGGCCCTTGTAATCATCTCCGACTCCACAAGTGCCAGTTGGAATATCCATTCCAAATAAATAATAGCATACTATGGAACGATGTCAATAGTACAAGAATTTCTTCGATCCATGGTTTCCTATATATGCTGCTGAAAATTAGAAAAGTAACAACTGTGTTTACTGCATTATTTATTTACGAACGCCGTCTGAAATTTTATTTTTTGCCTGGATTGAAAATTTTTCATTGATATAATCTAGGAAGTGATCTAGTTTTTCAGACTGTTTCTTCTTGTCTGCTGCCAAAAAGCCTCCAGCTGGGTTGGAGGGTGTACGTTTCCAGCAAGAGCCTGGCACACTTCCCAAAGGGCCTTCTTGCGTTAAATATACTATAGATTTTCCTTTCATTTAAATTTAGAAATTAATATTTTCATTTGATATTTCAAAACACATTTAAAAAATATAATAAGTTTTAGAAGGATCTAGGCATTAGTCACAATTAGTTATCGTAGTTTATGACTAGGACATTAAAGATTTTAAAAGATCGTAAGCGATATTATAGAAAAGAGCAGTGCAATGTTAAAATCCGATCAATTTGTCCGCACACATACGGACATAAAAGGCTTTAAAAAATCCTTTAAGAAACCAACCAACACACATTTCACAGCCATGGATGAGAATAATTCCACAGAAATACCTTGTAATGTTGAGAGAAAGAGAGAGAACAGGAAATTCAATCAAATTTTTATTGGTGTGATCGATGTAGAATCTCATTGAAGTTTCAGTGGTGTCCACTTCCACTATGATCCAAAGCTTTACATTTACTGCGATCAATTAGAAGGATTTCTTATAAAGAAAAGCATCTTACCAAATAGCATGTTCATTTGCCATAATAATTTGGGGTACAGAGACTTCAATTGAAAAGCTATCAATTTGATGGTCCTCTTTCTTTACTGGGTTGGCAATTGATACAGCAAAGTCTTTAGCGCAATCTTTTCTCAACGATGATTCCTTCTCTTCGCTGTAAGCAAATTGCAATATGCCTAAACAAATGCTGCAAAATAATGGCTCGGTTTCTGAATCCTGAAAATAACGTGGATCATTTAAGTTCCCATTCACTTTCGAGCCAATGTCTACCAAATGTTCGCCTGAGCCATTGGATTGTTCAAGAACTGAAAGCAAGATTGATGGTGACACCGAAGTGCACGAATAAGCATGTCCACGAATTCCAAACAGTCGTAAGATGCAACTCAAACAAACCTGTATCATGATGGTAATATGCCAGGAGCTCCATGAATCAAGCATATTCAATATGAGAAATATAAGATTTCACATAAAAATACTATCGATGATTTTCCAATGGCATCAAAGCATACTTGGCACATATGCAGGAAATTGCAACCTAACATCCAATATTTCCTCATTGCTTGTCAACCCCCTAATAAATATAATTGTAGAAGATGAATAATTTACTAAGTAATAAAGTTATTATGCATTTTTTAATACATAGTTACATCTATACTATAAATGGAGGCTTCATTTAAATAATTTACACACAAAAACCTCTCTAAGAACAATTTTTTTGTTTATATGTTGACTTGGAAAGAAAAAAGAGGAGAAAAAAAGGATAAAAAAGGAAGAATAGTAAAAGGTATCATATAATAAGTTCCTTTGAAGGAGTTTTGAAAATAGATTGTTAATTGTATATTATGGATGTCTAGAAACTCCTAACAACTAAGAGGCCGTTTGGTAACGTTTTTTTTAAAAACAGTTTGAAAACTAAAAATAGTTCCAACCGTTTTTGAGTTTTTGAAAACAAGTGACAAGAAGCCTGTTTGGTAACAATCACTGTTTTTTGGGTTTTTGAAAACAAGTGAAAAGAAACCCGTTTGGTAACAATTGATAAAAAAAAACGATTCAAGTTTTCAAAATCAACAAATATGCATTGCTATACAACTTGCAAGCCTATTAAACTATAACAAATTTACTATAAAAAAAGTGGGGGAGGGGAATCAAAATTTTATACCACAAATTACAAAAGATAAATCCCATCAACTCCTTCCTTATAATCTAAACAACTTTTACACCATTAGCTATTGCCATTTCATATGTAATTCTATCTCTAAGTGCAATCATTTCTCTTTGTCGAGTTGCTTGTGAACTACCTTCCGGAGGCTTTACATTCTATCCGAATTCACTTAGAATCAAGTCTTCCCTTTCATATTCTTCAAATAATTGGTCCCTTTGTGTCTCATGCTTAATGAAGTTGTGAATTGTGCACGCTACAATAACAATGAATCCTTGTGTGCGAAGAGAGTACGAAGGCATAAGCTTTAAAATTGGAAACTGAGCTTTCAATACATCAAAGCAACGTTCTATCACGTTACGTAACGAAGAATGGACATGATTAAATAATTCTCTAGATGTACGTGCCTGTCGACCTCTTCCGAAAGTCTCGTAAAAGATATCGCTAGCTCTCCATGATAAGGTATAAGATAACCCGTCATGCCACTATAACCAGAGTCTTATGATAGAAAAATAAGAGAAAATTTGACAAATGCAAGTGCCACCTCAGTAATTGACATTCTGAAAGCTCTTAACTCGACATAGGGTCATGATAGAGCTTGCTAAAGACACATTAACTTGATCTTATGAGCAACATGGGGTAATCAAGACTCGATTCAATAGATATATGCCAACAAGTTATACATCCACCTCTATAGATATCTACACAGAACCATAATCCAGTGTAGATCCCATTGAAGCAAGGTTGAGGACTGATGGACTAGCCACATACCTAAAATTTTAGAATGTCTGCACAAAGCACCTATTATTCTCACACACAAATCCATGTTTTCATGCCGGTTTTCACCATCACACAAGGTGACAGTCCCTAGAAACAAGATATCAACGAAACAGTTACATGCCATTGATCACTGTTTTTTGCAAGCAAAAAATCAATTTCATGGTCACATAAATATGGATATGGCCTCTGTGATTATAGACAAGGCCATTCAATGAAAAAATAAAAATAGAGTCCCGCAAGTAGGATTGCAACCTTTTTTTCTTCTTCTCCCTGGGCTGAGTAGCAAACTAGAATAAGGACGAAAAATATATATAAACTTCAAATTTCTACTTGACACGAAAGGAAAGAACTGGTAAACATAAATTAAAAATATGAACAAGATCCAGATAATTACAATAAGGTTACCCTCAGTAGCGGATTTCATTATGTTGACTGCTTGGGCACCATTCAGTGTTGGAGGAATTAATGTAATCTCTGTAAAATTACATTCAATCACAGGGATCGTAGGAAAATCCAATTCAAAACCCTAAAAGCTATCGTCTACATCAATTTTGTTCTAAAAACCAGATACGAACCCTAAAATGCAAAAACAAAAAAAAAAAAAAAACCAACCACGATGATGCTGGATTGAAATTGCCGTTCCTCAACTTCGTATTCACAAAGGCTTCCAGCGACAAACTGCCTCCACCCAATCTTTGCTTGCTTTTCTTAAAAGATCAAGAGGCTCTTAACTTCGCTCTCAACTTCTGCTTCTTCTCTTTCACCTGGATACCTTGATGTGCTTGAGAGGAAGAAGAGTTCTTTGAGAAATAGAGATGAAAGGCAAAACTATCAAGGAGAAACGAAATAAGATATTACGAAATTGCCATCCAATCAAAACACAATTCGCCGTTTTTTAAAAACCAAAAATTTCGGTTTTAAAAAACCGGGTTCTTTTTCAACCGTTTTTGTGAAAAACAATTTCAAAACTCCCACTGCCAAACAAGTTTTCGGTTTTTTGTTTTTGAAAACCAAAAAACGGTGTTCAAACACGTTACCAAACACCCTCTAAAAGTACCATAGATCATCCAAGAAGAAATTATTAGCAAGTGGATATTAAAGCATATGAGGTATACGCTACAGAATACAGTTGGCTCCTCAACAAAAGATATGTCACATTTTAGAGATGAGTGCCTTATACTCTTAATAAGTTTTACATCACTGTTCTTGTGAACTTTGGCAATGTTTTTTCTTTTCAGGACATTCAAAAGGTTGTAATAAATATATTTGTCATATCTCCCTACAGGAACATTTTTTGCGATGCAGAAAATCTCATAGCTAAAGTTCGCTGCTCCCAATGCATTGAACCGTTTAATGCATACAAAAACGCTGCAATTTTAAGAGATTTGGACAAAATTTTCCACTTGATAATTTATAACTTGGAAGCAAACTGATCCACTCAATGGAATAAATTCAGATAAATTTTTTTAGATCGACGAGTGATTTCGAGAGCTACTACCGACCCAATTCGAATGATTTCTACAACATTTCCTTTTTAATCAAAACGGACGAGAAAATAAAGCCAGATATCTCCAATCAGATAACCATAGCAATGACCTATTGAGAAAAACAATAAATCCTAATTGACTCTGCTGTCAGTGAACCATTTAACTCGTTTACACGTTTTACTAGCTGTGCAAACAAATAATTCAAGTCTCATTAAGCTGTAAAAGCATCTAGGCAGATATGATCATTACCAAAAAAAAAAAATTCTAGGCAGATATGATTCTCCAGT
This sequence comes from Buxus sempervirens, assembly GCA_947561395.2. Taxonomy (NCBI): domain Eukaryota; kingdom Viridiplantae; phylum Streptophyta; class Magnoliopsida; order Buxales; family Buxaceae; genus Buxus; species Buxus sempervirens. Next base: position 41,640,365 of record OX387190.1, read on the forward strand.
TTCGTTTCTTAAAAACCCTAGAAACTGTGTATGTGAGTGTGTGTGAGAGAGAGAGAGACGAACCCCGATAGATAACAAGTCCTTCACCACGTGAGGAGGGAGAGACCGAATGGCGTCAGCAATAACCTGTGACTCGTCGTCGCCAGCATTAACAGGTGCATCCTCGATCTCGCGGGACATCTCCACTCACCTATGCACAGCTACGCTTCTCAAAGCCAACAAATCAAAAAAATTGCCTCGCGATCTTTGCTATAGGAGCATTAGTATAATCGAGGTTACAAAATCTGTCACAAAGAAGGGACTGACTGGCGCTTGGATCGCAAATCCGCGTCGCTTATTTGTTTTTTTTATCGTGTGGAAACGATCATAGAAAATGGCATCTGCTGCGTACTTCGGCCATTTTTCACTGTTGATCAGGGGCAGAGAGATGTCTCCGTTGGACTAACCTGAAAACTGCCTGCAGATACAAATTGAGAAAAGAGGCGGCACAATTCCGAAGAATGGGATTTCGTCTCCGCGAGGAAAGGATTTTTCGTTTTAGGGTCCGCCGGACCAAGAACAATAGGTTCTTCGCCCCGAATTGTGACCCATTGACAATCTATTCGCGCCCTAATGAGGCTCCGTATCGTCTGCATCGGAATTCCTTATAAGGACCGGTCCCTGCACGAACAATGAGAAGTCGCGATTTGTCCAAATGGTTCCATTACATCCTGCCAAACTTTTACGCAATTACGCATAACAAAGTAAACGTCCTTCTTTGAGTCTCCGTCAAGTTCATCTTTTATTCAGAAAAAGAAATTTTAGGATAAGCTACTTTTTAAAAATTTATAATAATATTTTTTTTTATTGAGAACAAAAATCTCGTTGATTGCTGAAAACCATTTGTCTTGCACCTTCACTCACTCCTTCTGGGCTAGTGTATTGTTGCCATCATTTCCGGATCGGCTTGGGGACGCATGAATGAGCAAGCGTGCCAGCATCTGTGCTGAGCAAGGAAGGAGTCGGAAACTTTTGACCCCAGCGCCGTTCGTACGCAAAACCAGACGGGTTGCGGTTTAGATACGACCCGGCCGCCTGTAGATTGTACGACTTCTGATCCGGCGATTGCTAAAGGGATTTGGGTTTGTCCTCTAAGGTTCTTCCCCCCAATTTTATGACAATATTAACGACGGCCACGTTGATGGTGGCCGTTTGATATAGAATCTACAGCAATTGAGGGCTATGTGGGATGATGGCCGTTTCAATGATGGATGAGCCATATGGAGTGACAGCCATTTCAAGGATGGATGGTGATGATAATCAATAAAAAGGAAAAAAGAAGACCAACAAAATCTCGATACCTGCCGTCTGTTTCCCTATGGCCGTAATTAGTAACATAGAGAGAAGAGATCGAGGACCGCTTTAAAGATGAATGGTTCTGGGGTGCACATCGTGACTGCCCTTAGCCTTGCTTGAAGGGGTAAGCGAGATCGTACCTAGCCGTGTCGGAGTAGGGCGTATCATAAGATCATACTTAGCCGCATCGGAGAAGGGTGTATCTTCTTAGCCTTGTCTAGGAATAAGGGGGATCTCCATGTGTTGTTGCGACTAGAAGCAACAGGAGGATATGCTACTTTATGCTGTGAGGATAGCATGAGAGTAGGGTGGTCTGAGAAGACTGAATAAGAGGTCTGAAGAGACCGGAATAGCTAATGTAGTTGTGTGTTGTTGATCGAAGGATCCCTTTCCCTTGTCTGCAGGTCCCTATTTATAACTTTCCCAACGACCCACTCTTTAGGAAGTTGAACCATAAACCACCCATGTTTTTAGAAAGTGGGGGACCCCATTTCCATGTTCTTTTAGAGAGTTCTTCCTTGTGGCTAAACCTCCTACATAGTGGTGGGTTTCTTAACAAACCCTACTTCCCTAAATTGAGGGACACTTATAGCCATATAGCATTTCAATTCAACCGTCGGGCTACGGCGGGTGTAAACATGTATACGACAAACCAAAAATAGAATAGAACCGAATTGATTAATACTAACCTAAAACCTTTAACCAATAAACCAAATCAACACACACCCACCCACGAACGCACAGACACACGTGCACGCGCTTATGGACCGGTCAATTTGAAATAGAAGGTGTGAATATTATCTTGAACTCCATGGATTAATTTCCGAATCAATCAAAGGGCCCAAGTAATATATATAGTTCTGTCTCATTTGATCAATCCACCATGCATAATTACCAAAAGTGTGTACAACTATTTATGGTTATTGTGCTCACTAATTCAATTAAGATTGCCTTAGGTAGATTTGGATGGGGTTTAGAGGTAAGTACGGCAAATTATTTAAGCATCTTATATGATCAAGATAATGTTTGCTTTGGCAATAGTTTATTGAGCATTAAATATTGGAGGTCTAGAAAAAGTATATAGCATGGTTTTTCAAAGGATTGCTTGTCTTCAATGGCGGAATCATGTCTTCATTGAAATTTCTATATTTCATGAGAAGTGTTAATTGAATATTTTGTTTGCCCCCTCAGATTTGGAGTCCTGGTTCCGCCACTGTTTGTCTTATATGTATATATGCGTGTATATGTATGTATTTATGCACATATATGTACGTATAAACAATCATGGAATACTAGAATAAGGAAATAAATTTTATTGATAAGGCATGTGTGTAATTAGCGGTATAGAAAGCCAGTAATCGATATAGAAATCGAGATCAAATGTGTTCTACTCCGTGCATGCTTATTCCATAATTCGTACGAGCATGGAAATGTAAATAAAATATAAAGAAAACATCAGCAGACCGTGGTTATTGAATTAGTAATAGCTTGAAGTAGATATATAGATGGATTGACCCACGCGACCCGAACCGAAAAGGCCTCACGAATGATCGGCAGCCAAATTACTGAAATTGACCGGCGTCACAAATCTGGATTCGGCACCATAGAAAGTACGAGCTGCCAACTCAGCAGCTGCCTCCGTCGGATGGAACAAGTCCCAAAACAAGTAGCCGTCACGATTGGAACAAAGACTGGAACCCGGGACACATGCTTGTTCTGCGTTCATTCTCCCACTTCCACAGCACGCATTAGTGACATTCGTAAATTCTGAAAAGGGGCAACATGGCCATGAGAAGAAACTCAAGAAATTTTCACCCTGACTGATCAGGGTTTAATTTAATGCATTAATGTGCGAAAACAAAGAGAGAGGCTTACTAAATGCCACATTACCAAAAACAAAAACAAAAAACAAAAAAAAAAAGGCTTACTAAATGCCAGCGGATCATCCATTAAAATCTTTGTCATTTCATAGGTATTTCCGAGGGAGAACTTCATGCCCTTTAATTCTGCGCTGAGACTCTGCAAAAGCTCTTGGGTTTGCAAAAAGAATGTCCTGGAATACTCATTCAAGTCCTCGATGCATTCCCCTCTGGGGTTTCGAATTCTCATGCTGGGACAGCACCCGATTGGTGGGGCGCTTATGACTCCGAATTTTCTCGCTCCAAGGTAGTATAGATTCTGCAACGTAACATAAGCTCGATTCAATATATCGTCGATCATTTGCTAAACAGGAAAGAGGGAAAATTGGTGAGAGAGCTCATGAGCTCACCTTCAAATGTCGCCCGTACTCTACCATAAGTGTCGCAACGAACTCGTCCTTGTTTGAAGTTCCATACTTGGAGAAATACTCAAAGAGGTCGTTGCTTCCGACGCTAATGAGAAAAAATGACTTGGAAAGCCGACTGTCCGTACCACTTGAACCTATCATTGACTGGAGATCGGAGCGGACTGCTTGGAATTGCAGGACTTGACGGGAGAAGGGGACCACCTCCTGTCGATAGCAAGGCAATTGATATACATTAGAGCTTCAATACATACCAGAATACACACATATATATTATAAAAAAAAAAGAATATACATATATGGGGATATTTAAGAGTAGAAATCACAGATTCTTACGCCTTCTTTCCCCGTAGTGCGAAGAATTCCGCACCCGCCGGAAGCGAAGTTAACGCCAAGGAGTAGTTGGATCCTTGGATCAGCGTTCTCGTGAGCAAGAGAGAGATAAGGTGGAGGACTCGTAGCACCATCTATCATCTTAGCTGTTTAACGTCGACATTAATTTGGCACAGATCGATATCAGTAGCAAGATGACAATAATATTCTATAGTTTAATACTTCGACTGTTACTTTGGAAGGAGATTTACTTACCCAGAAAGTCAGCAGTGTTATAGCCATTGCTGAACCTGCCGGTCGGGATCGAATCGGGAAAATCGATCCCGTTGGGAGGAAAGTTAGCCCGGAGCTCACTCCCGTTCAAGAAATTGTTGGTTCCCACATCGAGAGTTGAGTCTCCAAAAATAAATATGGGAGTAGTTGCCTTCGCCTCTGCCAAGTGCAGACACGCCATGACTGAAGAGAGGAGTAGGCAGAGGCAGGATGAAAGTGAAACCCGTCTCTTCGCCATGGATGCGTCTCAAAAGTTTCTTGTTTTCTCACTTTGCAACCACTGCTTTCCATTCTAAAATCTTCGATTATTTATAATCCACCAATGGCCAAATGGGTACAAATTAGTGTGAGACGGCCTTCGTGACAACCGAGGTGTAGATCAGCCGTGCCAACTTAAGCGTAGTTAGGGCCCTTGTAATCATCTCCGACTCCACAAGTGCCAGTTGGAATATCCATTCCAAATAAATAATAGCATACTATGGAACAATGTCAATAGTACAATAATTTCTTCGATCCATGGTTTCCTATATATGCTGCTGAAAATTAGAAAAAGACACAACTGTGTTTACTGCATTATTTATTTACGAACGCCGTCTGAAATTTTATTTTTTGCCTGGATTGAAAATTTTTTCATTGATATAATCTATGAAGTGATCTAGTTTTTCAGACCGTTTCTTCATGTCTGCTGCAAAAAAGCCTCCAGCTGGGTTGGAGGGTGTACGTTTCCAGCAAGAGCCTGGCACACTTCCCAAAGGGCCTTCTTGCGTTAAATATACTATACATTTTCCTTTCATTTAAATTTAGAAATTAATATTTTCATTTGATATTTCAAAACACATTTAAAAAATATAATAAGTTTTAGAAGGATCTAGGCAGTAGTGACAATTAGTTATTGTAGTTTATGACTAGGACATTAAAGATTTTAAAAGATCGTAAGCGATATTATAGAAAAGAGCAGTGCAATGTTAAAATCCGATCTATTTGTCGGCACACATACGGACATAAAAGGCTTTAAAAAATCCTTTAAGAAACCAATGAACACACATTTCACAGCCAGGATGAGAATAATTCCACAGAAATACCTTCTAATGTTGAGAGAAAGAGAGAGAACAGGAAATTCAATCAAATTTTTATTGGTGTGATCGATGTAGTATCTCATTGAAGTTTCAGTGGTGTCCACTTCTACTATGATCCAAAGCTGTACATTTACTGCGATCAATTAGAAGGATTTCTTATAAAGAAAAGCATCTTACCAAATAGCATGTTCATTTGCCATAATAATTTGGGGTACAGAGACTTCAATTGAAAAGCTATCAATTTGATGGTCCTCTTTCTTTACTGGGTTGGCAATTGATACAGCAAAGTCTTTAGCGCAATCTTTTCTCAACGATGATTCCTTCTCTTCGCTGTAAGCAAATTGCAATATGCCTAAACAAATGCTGCAAAATAATGGCTCGGTTTCTGAATCCTGAAAATAACGTGGATCATTTAAGTTCCCATTCACTTTCGAGCCAATGTCTACCAAATGTTCGCCTGAGCCATTGGATTGTTCAAGAACTGAAAGCAAGATTGATGGTGACACCGAAGTGCACGAATAAGCATGTCCACGAATTCCAAACAGTCGTAAGATGCAACTCAAACAAACCTGTATCATGATGGTAATATGCCAGGAGCTCCATGAATCAAGCATATTCAATATAAGAAATATAAGATTTCACACATAAAAATACTATCGATGATTTTCCAATGGCATCAAAGCATACTTGGCACATATGCAGGAAATTGCAACCTAACATCCAATATTTCCTCATTGCTTGTCAACCCCCTAATAAATATAATTGTAGAAGATGAATAATTTACTAAGTAATAAAGTTATTATGCATTTTTTAATACATAGTTACATCTATACTATAAATGGAGGCTTCATTTAAATAATTTACACACAAAAACCTCTCTAAGAACAATTTTTTTGTTTATATGTTGACTTGGAAAGAAAAAGAGGAGAAAAAAATGATAAAAAAGGAAGAATAGTAAAAGGTATCATATAATATGTTCCTTTGAAGGAGTTTTGAAAATAGATTGTTAATTGTATATTATAACTCCTAACAACTAAGAGGCCGTTGGTAATGTTTTTTTTTAAAAATAATTTGAAAACTAAAAACAGTTCCGACCGTTTTTGAGTTTTTGAAAACAAGTGACAAGAAACTTGTTTGGTAACAATCACTGTTTTTTGGGTTTTTGAAAACAAGTGAAAAGAAACCCGTTTAGTAACAATTGATAAAAAAACGATTCAAGTTTTCAAAATCAACAAATATGCATTGCTATACAACTTGCAAGCCTATTAAACTATAACAAATTTACTATAAAAAAAGTGGGGGAGGGGAATCAAAATTTTATATCACAAATTACAAAAGATAAATCCCATCAACTCCTTCCTTATAATCTAAACAACTTTTACACCATTAGCTATTGCCATTTCATATGCAATTCTATCTCTAAGTGCAATCATTTCTCTTTGTCGAGCTGCTTATGAACTACCTTTCGGAGGCTCTACATTCTGTCCGAATTCACTTAGAATCAAGTCTTCCCTTCCATATTCTTCAAATAATTGGTCCCTTTGTATCTCATGCTTAATGAAGTTGTGAATTGTGCACGCTACAATAACAATGAATCCTTGTGTGCGAAGAGAGTACGAAGGCATAAGTTTTAAAATTGGAAACTGAGCTTTCAATACACCAAAGCAACGTTCTATCACGTTACGTAACGAAGAATGGACATGATTAAATAATTCGCTAGATGTACGTGCCTGTTAACCTCTTCCGAAAGTCTCGTAAAAGATATCACTCTCCACGATAAGGTATAAGATAACCTGCCATGCCAGTATAACCAAAGTCTTATGATAGAAAAATAAGAGAAAATTTGACAAATGCAAGTGCCACCTCAGTAATTGACATTCTGAAAGCTCTTAACTCGACATAGGGTCATGATAGAGCTTGCTAAAGACACATTAACTTGATCTTATAAGCAGTTGGTTATCTTATGAGCAACATGGGGTAATCAAGACTCGATTCAATAGATATATGCCAACAATTTATACATCCACCTCTCTAGATATCTACACAAAACCTTAATCCAGTGTAGATCCCATTGAAGCAAGGTTGAGGACGGATGGACTAGCCACATACCTAAAATTTTAGAATGTCTGCACAAAGCACCTATTATTCTCACACACAAATCCATGTTTTCATGCCGGTTTTAACCATCACACAAGGTGACAGTCCTTAGAAACAAGATATCAACGAAACAGTTACATGCCATTGATCACTGTTTTTTGCAAGCAAAGAACCAATTTCATGGTCACATAAATATGGATATGGCCTCTGTGATTATAGACAAGACCATTCAATGAAAAAATAAAAATAGAGTCCCGCAAGTAGTATTGCAACCCTTTTTTTCTTCTTCTCCCTGGGCTGAGTAGCAAACTAGAATAAGGACGAAAAAAATATATAAACTTCAAATTTCTACTTGACACAGAAGGAAAGAACTGGTAAACATAAATTAAAAATATGAACGAGATCCAGATAATTACAATAAGGTTACCCTCAGTAGCGGATTTCATTATGTTGATTGCTGGGGCACCATTCAGTGTTGGAGGAATTAATGTAATCTCTGTAAAATTACATTCAATCACAGGGATCGTAGGAAAATCCAATTCAAAACCCTAAAAGCTATCGTCTACATCAATTCTGTTCTAAAAACCAGATACGAACCTTAAAATGCAAAAAAAATAAAAAAAATACCAACCACGATGATGCCGGATTGAAATTGCCGTTCCTCAACTTCGTATTCACAAAGGCTTCCAGCGACAAACTGCCTCCACCCAATCTCTACTTGCTCTTCTTAAAAGATCAAGAGGCTCTTAACTTCGCTCTCAACTTCTGCTTCTTCTCTTTCACCTGGATACCTCGATGTGCTTGAGAGGAAGAAGAGTTCTTTGAGAAATAGAGACGAAAGGCAAAACTATCAAGGAGAAACGAAATAAGATATTACGAAATTGCCATCCAATCAAAACACAATTCGCCGTTTTTTAAAAACCAAAAATTTCGGTTTTAAAAAACCGGGTTCTTTTTCAACCGTTTTTGTGAAAAACAATTTCAAAACTCCCACTGCCAAACAAGTTTTCGGTTTTTTGTTTTTGAAAACCAAAAAACGGTGTTCAAACACGTTACCAAACACCCTCTAAAAGTACCATAGATCATCCAAGAAGAAATTATTAGCAAGTGGATATTAAAGCATATGAGGTATACGCTACAGAATACAGTTGGCTCCTCAACAAAAGATATGTCACATTTTAGAGATGAGTGCCTTATACTCTTAATAAGTTTTACATCACTGTTCTTGTGAACTTTGGCAATGTTTTTTCTTTTCAGGACATTCAAAAGGTTGTAATAAATATATTTGTCATATCTCCCTGCAGGAACATTTTTTGCGATGCAGAAAATCTCATAGCTAAAGTTCGCTGCTCCCAATGCATTGAACCGTTTAATGCATACAAAAACGCTGCAATTTTAAGAGATTTGGACAAAATTTTCCACTTGATAATTTATAACTTGGAAGCAAACTGATCCACTCAATGGAATAAATTCAAATAAATTTTTTTAGATCGACGAGTGATTTCGAGAGCTACTACCGACCCAATTCGAATGATTTCTACAACTTTTCCTTTTCAATCAAAACGGACGAGAAAATAAAGCCAGATATCTCCAATCAGATAACCATAGCAATGACCTATTGAGAAAAACAATAAATCCTAATTGACTCTGCTGTCAGTGAACCATTGAGAAAAACAATAAATCCTAATTGACTCTGCTGTCAGTGAACCATTTAACTCGTTTACACGTTTTACTAGCTGTGCAAACAAATAAATTCTAGGCAGATATGATTCTCCAGTTTCGTTTCTAAAAAACCCTAGAAACTGTGTATGTGAGTGTGAGAGAGAGAGAGAGACGAACCCCGATAGATAACAAGTCCTTCACCACGTGAGGAGGGAGAGACCGAATGGCGCCAGCAATAACCTGTGACTCGTCGTCGCCAGCATTAACAGGTGCATCCTCGATCTCGCGGGACATCTCCACTCACCTATGCACAGCTACGCTTCTCAAAGCCAACAAATCAAAAAAATTGCCTCGCGATCTTTGCTATCGGAGCATTAGTATAACCGAGGTTACAAAATCTGTCACAAAGAAGGGACTGACTGGCGCTTGGATCTCAAATCCGCGTCGCTTATTTGTTTTTTTTATCGTGTGGAAACGATCATAGAAAATGGCATCCGCTGCGTACTTCGGCCATTTTTCACTGTTGATCAGGGACAGAGAGATGTCTCCGTTGGACTAACTTGAAAACTGCCTCCAGATACAAAATGAGAAAAGAGGCGGCACAATTCCGAAGAATGGGATTTCGTCTCTGCGAGGAAAGGATTTTTTCGTTTTAGGGTCCGCCGGACCAAGAACAATAGGATCTTCGCCCCGAATTGTGAGTCTGTGACCCATTGACAATATATTCGCGCCCTAACGAGCATCGGAATTCCTTATGAGGACCGGTCCCTGCACGAACAATGAGAAGTCGCGATTTGTCCAAATGGTTCCATTACATCCTCAGCCAAAGTCAGCCAAACTTTACGCAATTACGCATAACAAAGTAAACGTCCTTCTTTGAGTCTCCGTCAAGTTCATCTTTTATATTTTCAAGAAAAAGAAATTTTAGGATAAGCTACTTTTTAAAAATTTATAATAATATTTTTTTTATTGAGAACAAAAAGCTCGTTGATTGCTGAAAACCATTTGTCTTGCACCTTTACTCACTCCTTTGGGCTAGTGTATTGTTGCCATCATTTCCGGATCGGCTTGGGGACGCATGAATGTGCAAGCGTGCCAGCATCTGTGTTGAGCAAGGAAGGAGTCGAAAACTTTTGACCCCAGTGCCGTTCGTACGCAAAATTAGACGGATTGCAGTTTAGATATGACCCGGCCGCCTGTAGATTGTACGACTTCTGATCCGGCGATTGCTAAAAGGATTTGGGTTTGTCCTCTAAGGTTCTTCCCTCCAATTTTATGACAATATTAACGACAGCCACGTTGATGGTGGCTGTTTGATATAAAATCTGCAGCAATTGAGGGCTGTGTGGGATGACGGCCGTTTCAATGATGGATGGGCCGTATGGAGTGACAGCCATTTCAAGGATGGATGGTGATGATAATCAATAAAAAGGTAAAAAGAAGACCAACAAAATCTCGATACCTGCCGTCTGTTTCCCTATGGCCGTGATTAGTAACATAGAGAGAAGAGATCGAAGACCGCCTTGAAGATGAATGGTTCTGGGGTGCACATCGTGACTGCCCTTAGCCTTGTTTGAAGGGGTAAGCAAGATCGCACCTAGCCGTGTCGGAGTAGGGCGTATCATAAGATCATACCTAACCGTATCGGAGAAGTGTGTATCTTCTTAGCCTTGTCTAGGAGTAAGAGGGATCTCCATGTGTTGTTGCGACTGGAAGCAACAAGAGGATAGACTACTTCATGCTATGAGGATAACATGAGAGTAGGGTGGACTGAGAAGACAGAATAAGAGGTCTGAAGAGACCGAAATAGCTAGTGTAGTTGTGTGTTGATCGAGGGATCCCTTTCCCTTGTCTGCAGGTCCCTATTTATAACTTTCCTAACGACCCACTCTTTAGGAAGTTGAACCTCACCTTACATAAACCACCCATGTTTTTAGAAAGTAGGGGACCTCATTTCCCATGTTCTTTTAGAGAGTTCTTCCTTGTGACTAAACCTCCCACGTAGTGGTGGGTTTCTTAACAAACCCCACTTCCCTAAATTGATGGACACTTATAGCCACATAACATTTCAATTCAACCGTCGGACTACGGCAGGTGTAAACATGTATACAACAAACCAAAAATAAAATAGAACCGAATTGATTAATACTAACCTAAAACCTTTAACCAATAAACCAAATCAACACACACCCACCCACACACGCACAAACACACGCGCGCACACACGGGCGGTCAATTTGAAATAGAAAGTGCGAATATTATTTTGAACTCCATGGATTAATTTCCGAATCAATCAAAGGGCCCAAGTAATATATATAGTTCTGTCTCATTTGATCAATCCACCATGCATAATTACCAAAAGTGTGTACAACTATTTATGGTTATTGTGCTCACCAAATCAATTAAGATTGCCTTACGTAGAATTGGATGGGGTTTAGAGGTAAGTGCGGCAAATTATTTATGCAACTTATATGATCAAGATAATGTTTGCTTTGGCAATAGTTTATTGAGCGTTAAATATTGGTGGTCTGGAAGAAGTATACAACATGGTTTTTCAAAGGATTGCTTGTCTTACATGTATATATGCGTGTATATGTATGTATTTATGCACATACATGTACGTATAAACAATCATAGAATACTAGAATCAGGGAATAAATTTAATTATAAGGCATGTGTGTAATTAACGGTATATTAAGCCAGTAATCGATGTAGCTAGACATCGATATCAAATGTGTTCCAGTCTGTGCTTATTCCATAATTCGTACGAGCATGGAAATGTAAATAATAAAATATAAAGAAAACATCAGCGGATCGCGGTTATTGAATTAGTGATAGCTTGAAGTAGATATATAGATGGATTGGCCCACGCGACCCGAACCGAAAAGGCCTCAGGAATGATCGGCAGCCAAATTGCTGAAATTCACTGGGGTCACGAATCTGGGTTCTCCACCGTAGAAAGTACGAGCTGCCAACTCAGCAGCTGCCTCCGTCGGATGGAACAAGTCCCAAAACAAGTAGCCGTCACGATTGGAACAAAGACTGGAACCGGGGACACATGCTTGTTCTGCGTTCATTCTCCCACTTCCACAGCACGCATTAGTGACATTCGTAAATTCTGAAAAGGGGCGACATGGCCATGAGAAGAAACTCAAGAGATTTGCACCCTGACTGATCAGGTTTTAATTTAATGCATTAATGTGCGAAAACAAAGAGAAAGGCTTACTGAATGCCAGCGGATCATCCATGAAAATCTTTGTCATTTCATAGGTATTTCCGAGGGAGAACTTCATGCCCTTTAATTCTGCGCTGAGACTCTGCAAAAGCCCTTGGGTTCGCAAAAAGAATGTCCTGGAATACTCATTCAAGTCCTCGATGCATTCCCCTCTGGGGTTTCGAATTCTCATGCTGGGACAGCACCCGATTGGTGGGGCGCTTATGACTCCGAATTTTCTCGCTCCAAGGTAGTATAGATTCTGCAACGTAACATAAGCTCGATTCAATATATCATCGATCATTTGCTAAACAGGAAAGAGGGAAAATTGGTGAGAGAGCTCATGAGATCACCTTCAAATGTCGCCCGTACTCTGCCATAAGTGTGGCAACGAACTCGTCCTTGTTTAAAGTTCCATACTTGGAGAAATACTCAAAGAGGTCGTTGCTTCCGACGCTAATGAGAAAAAATGACTTGGACAGCCGACTGTCCGTACCACTTGAACCTATCATTGACTGGAGATCGGAGCGGACTGCTTGGAATTGCAGGACTTGACGGGAGAAGGGGACCACCTCCTGTCGATAGCAAGGCAATTGATATACATTAGAGCTTCAATACATACCAGAATACACACATATATATTATAAAAAAAACGAATATACATATATGGGGATATTTAAGAGTAGAAATCACAGATTCTTACGCCTTCTTTCCCCGTAGTGCGAAGAATTCCGCACCCGCCGGAAGCGAAGTTAACGCCACGGAGTAGTTGGATCCTTGGATCAGCGTTCTCGTGAGCAAGAGAGAGATAAGGTGGAGGACTCGTAGCACCATCTATCATCTTAGCTGTTAAACGTCGACATTAATTTGGCACAGATCGATATCAGTAGCAAGATGACAATAATATTCTATAGTTTAATACTTCGACTGTTACTTTGGAAGGAGATTTACTTACCCAGAAAGTCAGCAGTGTTATAGCCATTGCTGAACCTGCCGGTCGGGATCGAATCGGGAAAGTCGATTCCGTTGGGAGGAAAGTTAGCCCGGGGCTCGCTCCCGTTCAAGAAATTGTTGGTTCCCACATCGAGAGTTGAGTCTCCAAAAATAAATATGGGAGTAGTTGCCTTCGCCTCTGCCAAGTGCAGACACCCCATGACTGAAGAGAGGAGTAGGCAGAGGCAGGATGAAAGTGAAACCCGTCTCTTCGCCATGGATGCGTCTCAAAAGTTTCTTGTTTTCTCACTTTGCAACTACTGCTTTCCATTCTAAAATCTTCGATTATTTATAATCCACCAATGGCCAAATGGGTACAAATTAGTGCTAGACGGTCTTCGTGACAACCTAGGTGTAGATCAGCCGTGCCAACTTAAGCGTAGTTAGGGCCCTTGTAATCATCTCCGACTCCACAAGTGCCAGTTGGAATATCCATTCCAAATAAATAATAGCATACTATGGAACAATGTCAATAGTACAATAATTTCTTCGATCCATGGTTTCCTATATATGCTGCTGAAAATTAGAAAAAGACACAACTGTGTTTACTGCATTATTTATTTACGAACGCCGTCTGAAATTTTATTTTTTGCCTGGATTGAAAATTTTTTCATTGATATAATCTATGAAGTGATCTAGTTTTTCAGACCGTTTCTTCATGTCTGCTGCAAAAAAGCCTCCAGCTGGGTTGGGGGGTGTACGTTTCCAGCAAGAGCCTGGCACACTTCCCAAAGGGCCTTCTTGCGTTAAATATACTATGGACTATAGATTTTCCTTTCATTTAAATTTAGAAATTAATATTTTCATTTGATATTTCAAAACACATTTAAAAAATATAATAAGTTTTAGAAGGATCCAGGCATTAGTGACAATTAGTTATTGTAGTTTATGACTAGGACATTAAAGATTTTAAAAGATCGTAAGGGACATTTTCTAGAAAAGAGCCGTGCAATGTTAGAATCTGATCTATTTGTCCGCACACATACTGACATTAAAGGCTTTAAAAAAATCCTTTAAGAAACGTGCTTGGAAGAATAAAAATAATCAGAGGAGACGGAGGATCTAATTGGGTCAACAATACTTGGATTCAGAATAAAAAGATATATAGTGTGTAAAAGGATTTTGAATGCCAAAAAAGCTTCACCAATGTTGAGCAGTAGCGTAATTGGTAGAGGTTGATGTCTATGTTTGCATATCAAAGGATCTCTCTTTTAAAATAGTTTCGAAGGAGGTTTGTGGGTATTGCTCTTCATGTAGGGTTGTTTATCGGACCATGCCGACACGAGAACGGCACGGTCCAACACGTTTTAATAAAAATAATCAAAGGAGACGGAGGATCTAATTGGGTCAACAATACTTGGATTCAGATAGCACGCAGATAGCATGGCAAGCTTTAAATAATTGGGTCAACAATACTTGGATTCAATAATTGGGGCAGTGAAGGCACAACCCCCTTGCATGATGGCCCGGCAAGTTGTGGCCCGCAAAGCATACTATAGCGAGCTGGTCCGCATGGTTGTATTAAAAAGAATGGGGTTTTTTTTTACCTTTTTTTGAAAATAATTTGCTAAAAATTGTATTTTGATATATGTAAGAAATGTGTGTAAATAATAAATATATTTTGTTAGAATTTTTTGGGTTATTTATTTTTTCCTTTTTTGAATTTTTGATAAATTTATTATGTGACTCGCTAGCCCGCATGCCACGGCCTGACATGGCATGGCCCAGCCTTAACCATGCCATGGACTAGATTGTGCCTGGGTATTGGGTTATGTGCCAAGCACGGTACGGCCCGTCTCCCTTGTGGGCTGTGTCGTGCCCAATCCACCAGGCACGGGCTAATGTGCTCGTGCTGTTTCGGGCCGGCCCGATAAGCAAACATACCTTCATGGGCGCTTTTTTTTTTTTCCTAATGAAAAGTTGCATATAAATTTTATTATCTTTTAGATCTTATATACGTATTTCCTAGAAAGTCATTTAACAAACTTAGTCTCAAAAAATCTGGGGGCTCTTGATCCACAATAGTCCATGGAATATCAATGTGATACTTGGTTAAGAAAGATGATATGTTGTTGGAATCAGTCTCTAGTTTAATCCTTATAAACTCCATTGCTACTGTCAGCTTTATGCCTTGGAGAGCTCCATGGGCTTCTGCTACCAATGCTGCTGTCTTCCCAAGTTAAATGCCTCTGCTGCTAAAAATTCACCATCAGCTCCACGAACTATGATTCCACATGATGCGTTTCCTGGATTTCCTTGTGAAGCTCCATCTAGATTTATCTTTACATTATATCCCTTTGAATAAAATATGCTAATAAATGTGAACTCTAATAATAATAACATTGGTCTCCCGGAAACTTTTATTGACGATTGAATCAATATGACTACTTTGCCTTGCTAGCTTCATTCTAAAATAAGTATTATAACATCATTAAAACCAACAAAGCATCAAACTCGGTTTGTCAATATCTTACAGAGCAAAGGAACTAGATGACGCTGTTTTAGGAATTTATTTAAATCCATCTGGGCATTCCACTCTAAAATAGAAAATAAGCGAGGCTTCAAACTACGCCGGCGTCATTAACGAATTCATAAAAAATAACACAGAAAATACAATCTTGCTTTAACAAAGAATGTGACCTCGAGTTGGGGTCATTAATGGAGTTCGCATTCATCTTCCGCCAGTGCCGAGTAAGCACCTTATAATAAGATTATGAGCAAAATCTTGACTATCCATCCATCGAAACGAACTGGAATTCAACGTTAGCTAGCTCAAATGGGGCGTGTGCGTCTACCAGCGGCCCTGCCACAGCGAAGGGCATTCTTTGGAATGGGATACTCGTCCCTCATCGACTCAACCGGTGAATAAACACGTAGGTAGAATTGTTGTCCCAGGTACTGACGTGCCCAAAATTCAGATCTTATGTTCCACATCCCCACGTTGTCAAGTGCAAAGTAAATTGCAGTCCATGACTTGGGGTACACCTGCAACACCAAAGCATGCAACTGTTTAAGTTCCCATGATCAATCCCGTAGTTCTTTCCACAGGTTAATTATTATCTGTAATTTTCCCATAGAAATAATGTTCTCCAAATTCAATCAGCGTGACCAAGTGTAGTCCTGAAAAATTTCATGTAGCGACTTTTTGTCATCCTTCCATTAACTAAAGCTAAACTTATCTCACCTGGGTGGTGCAACGCGAAATTGCGTCTCTAAGATTGTACTGCTTCCGACTATCTGGCGTCCACACCCCTCCATCCATTCTGCAATGTATATATACAAGAGACGGATCAGTTGACGAGCTCATAAAAAATGGAAAGGTGTATATAAATTAAAGTAACAGATGGTCAACCGTCATGTTCACTTCGTGGATTATTTTTCACAAAAAGAGGGAACTTATGATCCAAACCATGTATATATGCATCTATTAAGATTGTTCGTTAGGCTCTTACCCAACAACAAAGAAGCTGTACCCATCAATATGCCAGCTCTGGATAATGTCCTCGTGGTTCTCAAACACAATCTCAATGTAAGCTCTGAAGTCGGCACCCATGACGGCTGTGTCAAGGTACATTCCTCCACCTGTAGGATTGCTCGAAATGCTTCCTACGCGGAAAACACCTCCGATCTTGAAGTAGTCAGCAATCTTGAGGGGCGTGTCCGCAGGGACGAAGGACACACTGTTAACCGCATATCTTTGTTTTCCACTGATAAGACCTGCAGAACTGGCAAGCCTTATGGTTCTAGTGGTGTTGATCAGACCATAGTGGTACGAGCCTTGCGGGTTCGGTCTTGGTCCACTCGCGGAGAGATTTGTCCTGAGACATCCAAAGATAGGTTAGATTGATTGAACCATACCCCATAGATATTTTTTAATTTTATTAGACCACGTAGGTACTTAGACACTGATAACAATTGAGAGAAGAAAGTGACTGAAGAAGATGATATATAATATACCTGATGGAACGAGCTTGGTTTAGAGACCAATCAACCTGGATGGTAGGTCCACCAGGAGGAGGGCCTGAGACTGAGCCAGCAGAGTTGCTGTAGCGAAGAGTGGCAGTACTGGTGAGGACCACCGAAGTAAAACGGGTGGAAACGACAATGTAGTAGTCCTGGGCGGGTTGATCGGCAGTCACAAGGACGGAGTAGGACTGGCCCACATGGACATCAAGTGAGGAGTAAGTGGTCTGGAGGGAGTGTGTTCCTTCAACTTCAACTAACTTCATCTTGTGGCCCTGAATGCGAAAATTGAGCGAATTCTGTAGTCCAACATTTGATATCCTAAACCTGTAAGTTTTCCCTGTAACAAGAGAAAGTTCATTACCATTACCATATTCGGGACTTGAGATGCGGATGAAAAAAAAAATTTAGGTGGAATTAGGTACCTTGTTCCACGGGAAAAGACGCACCATTGGACCCACGTCCATTGATAAGAACTCCATCAGGGAAATGTAGCTTCTTACCCCGATCTAAGGTAGCCTTCAATAGCTGCAATCCATAAAGTAAATTCGTTATCACCTAGACACCTACTTAAGAAAAAAGGAGTTTCTTTACATGATGATTTGCTTCTCAGTTTTAAGCAGAGCATGGACGGAAAGGAGAAAAATATATTCTTCTTCGTTTTCCCGTTCCTTTTTGGGTGGTCGATTACAAAGTAATTTTGTCTCCGAATAAAAGTGCAGAAAGGGACGGAACGTGGGGTCGAAGATCAAGTTGGCGTATTGTCAGTCATGCCAGAGTTAAAACTAAAAAAGTTAAATGCACCGACAGAACCAAGGGATTCCGTTGATTTAGATTGCCGACACAATAGTGTGGGTTGTTTAAGTTCCCGCCAACTGTTTTAATTTCACTTCCTAACCCAAAACGGGAAAAAATGGGGAGGAAAATTTCAAGAGGATGAATGAGTACCGTGTGATTAGCCTTGTACCAATCTCCGATGAGAACAGTGTAATCTCCGGCGGGTTCGTCGAATGGGACAGGAATTCGGGGTCGGCTGAGGATCCTGATCCCTCCAAATCCACCGGCGGCTTTGTGGAAGGCGAGAGAAGGGAAGTAGTAGAAGCTACCGATCTGATCTTTCACCTGCAGAATGTAGGTGAAGTTCTTCCCAGGAGGGATGGGGCAGGTGGTTCCCCACACCCCATCTTCATAAGAATTCCTCCTCTGTTGAATCCCATTCCTGTTTAAGAAGAAGTAAGCAAGTGTATCAATAATTCAACAGCCATTACAATAGTTTCAGAGCACAGAAATGCCTGCCAGGCGTTATCTTTCTGTTTTTGATTCGAATTAAGGCACACCAAAAGCAACAGATTCCAGGGGCCCATTCCCTGATAAGGTAGTAACAAATATCTTGAGATTATGTTGCTCTTTAAGTAAGGCTGGGGAAGGTCTATATATATCTTTATCCATTAAAAACCAACGTGCAGAGACTCGCTCTTTAATGATAATTTATTCGGATTAACGGTACTCAGACTACTGTCAGGATCCATTAAAAGTCATCCAATCAGAAGTGCTCCACGCATCAACTTCATAGATCGCGATAACCGAATCACGTAACGTTGACATTTTGACGCAGAGCAATTTTAGCTACTTCATGATGATATTTTAGTTTTAAATTTCAAATTAATGGCCATTACGCTCTGAAGCAGTTGAAAATGCTCTGGAAATAAGGATGAGCAACGAAAGTAGATCTACTTGAATAAAGCAGAGCATGCAGTTTTAATTTATGGCATTTGGTCTTACAGAACATTTTCCACCGTCCCAGCAGTCAGGAAAATTGCAGTCCCTGAGGAACTTTATTATTTGGATATTCCCAATAAAGAAAATATATATATATATATATATACTCCATGCGATTAACTTTTTTCCACCCAAGAAAAAAAGTCGGCAGTTTCTAGAAAAAGAAGAAAAAAAGGGAAATTCAAAGCTGGAATGCAATAAATGTATCCAGCTGGCAATTTCACATGGAAAGCAACTTGGAAAAGGATGGCAACATGTCAATTTCGTATGACCAGAACTTTCACGCGCCAAACCTGGCCCTTCGGGCGCGTTGGTCTCTCTCAAACTGATTGTAGAGATACTAACTAAATAATTTGGAATTACCCAAAACACAGCGCTAGATTGCTATCTGGGACAGTGGATCATTGATTCAGCTCAAATGATGGCCTAATCACGGTACACTAGACGACTGGAAGAATGTCAAACCGGCCGACGGTTGGGATCACCGTATTGATCAAAATTCTGATCCGTGATCCACAGAATCACGGACAAACTCCACAATGCCAAACGCCGTAACTTCTTTCACATCTATATGTAAGAGTGTAAGACCATTTGACAAAACAAGTATGGGATTCCCTTCTAACAACTGCTAATTACAAAGGAAGTTAAGTCCGATAGGCTAAAGACGTACGTCTTCCTACTCCAGTGTTTGTAGTGTGAATCGTGTGATTGACAACGACATTTGAAAGGGAAGTTCCCACGCGCTTTCAAAAGCGAGGGAATTAACTCGCAAACAGACAAGTGTTGTGTGGATCTGGGTTTCCTCATTATCATGTCCGAGAACCGATCGAGTAAACTTTTTCATTATTTCTTCATTTTCAAAGAAACGGGGGAAGGATAAATATCATAAAAGAAAGCGGCGAAGGGTTAAAGAAGAATCAAGATATGAAAAGATCTAAAGAAAAAGCGAGAGATCTCACCATGAGATGAGGAATGGCTCGGGCAAGCTGTTATACACATTGATGATGAGGTTGTCGTTTGTCACGGAGTGGATATCAGGACCGGGGAATTGGCCATTGATAAGGATTCCCTGTAATATTCAGACAAAATGACAAGAAACTTGTGTTTTAGATGAGAAGAAACCAGATCACTGAATTCTACTATCAGGAAAAAAAAAAAAAAAAGAAAGTAATTGCACGAACCCGTTGGCGAACCCCCAACGGATAAATGTCGCCGTAAGTCACATTCCAAGTGAAGAATCTGTAAGGATCTTCGGCACTCACAATGGCCAGAAGAGAAATGGCGATCCAATAAATGGCGGAAAAAGCTCCTCCCCCGACATTTAGCCGCATATTTTCAGCACGACGACGAGATGGAGGTGAAGATGGAAAGCGGGAAGAGAGGCTTTCTGCAGTGTAGTGCAGTGGTTCTCTCCTCAACGACAGAAGATGAGAGAGAGAGAGAGAGAGAGATCTAAAAGGGACGTGATGTGTGGAGGGAAAAGAGAGATGCACCTGCGCCTGTGAAGAGCAAGAGTGATGACATATTTAAGTGCGTGACAGTGCGGTGAGCCGTAAAGGGTTATCACTATTCACTAAAGAAACCAAATCGAACCGCCTTGTGTCGGTTGCTGACCGTCATCACACAGAAAAGCTTTGGTAGAAGAAACGGGATACCTGTCCATGGAGAGCATTTAATGGTTGGATCCCACAAAACGTGTACATACCTTCTCATCTGATTTGCGCTAACGCAGAAAAGTTCTGTCGTGTCATACACGTAATCATAATCATGTTCTATGTGTGTGTGCGTAGACGGTGGCGGGATCCACACGAAACAACCCCAACCGCGTCGCTCACACATGCTTGCCTTTTGGTTTTTTCTGTTCAAACTTCAAACTACGTTACCGGTTTTTTATTATTTTTGCAAACATCCGATCCCGTGAGTTCTGACGCGACCCACGGACAGTACATGTGCTCATATTATTACCGTGGGATGATATCGTCTACTGCCCCGTACTGTAGCTATTCATGCATATAGCATCTCACGGTTGGAGTTTTTCATCAAAAAATAGTTTTGGAGGGTATCCTATTACCGTGGGATGATATCAGTTCGGTCAATTAGGGTAGCCCCAATAATTGACGGCCACAGTTGGCGCTACCCACATGTTGTGCTTTTTTCGTTTGGGGGGTACTTTCTTATGTTCTAACAGCTCTAGTTGGCTGCTGCGACAGGGTAATAATATGGGACTATTAGGCTCAAGTGCCGTGGATCATGTGAAAATTTGTATGGTGAGCGTGAAGTTAGGAGATAAAAGTCGCGGAAATATCTCGTTTTCTTTGCTGATTAACGATGATAGCATATAAAGGAGCATTCTCGCAGCTTCCTTAGTTCCTTCCATCCTGGGGCTTAGCGCGTCAAAGAAGGAGCATTGCGCGACATAGGAATGTGGTCCCACGTGCCCCTGATTAGAATTTTCAAACGCGGTTTATGATTGAATTGCTTTTAAAATGCCTGTGACCGCAGCACGGCACCCAGCTATAATTCCACACAACCTAACGTGTTTTGAGTTGGATTCTGCTTGCAAATTGCGACCTTCGCAACTCTGCATGTTCACTGATTTTCTGCACCTCTGACTATTTTGCTTATTTTATTTTTTGCTGATTAGAATTTTTTGGATTCTTGTCACGAACAAGATGACAAGAATAAACAAAGAGAGACAAAAGAAGCAAAGACAGAAATGCAGATTTTACATATTTACGTTCACCTGCGTATATGACAAAAAGCCACGCTAAGGAACAAAACATAGTTTAGTGAACTTTTTTGTTAATGCACCATCTCTCTTAAGATGCTAGTCTTCTCAATGAAACTGAAGTAATAGGCGGCAGAAGATTTGCGGCAGCATCTCTATCAAATTACATGGACAAATATGCAGGCCCTTAAAAGGGCAAGGAATAAGGATGTCATCCAGGTGGGGTTCCTATCTAGCGTCCCTCAAAAAGTCATCTAAAAACAATACGATTGTCACCATAAAGAAGAATGGAATTGACTACAGAAAATTGTAAAGATCAATCCATCCAATTCTAAATCCAGTATGATATAATTAGACACTACAGTGACATTCATGGCCTCAGTAGCAAGAAGAAGCTGATAAGAACAGTGGCCGCACAGAATTGGGCAACCACGGTATACACCGAGTTAGGGAACTCCAACAGACTGAAGAAGGTTGATCAGAGGAACTCAAGGTCTGTTGCCATATAGAGCGTACAGGTTCAAGAATCTGTACTTCAATGCCTTTTGATGCTGTATGAAATGATCAGAGATCCATGAACCCAATTTATAGATGGCTAACCTCATGAAAAACCTCACGCAAAAAATAAAATAAATCAGTTAGGTTTTACTATTGTCGAATTACCAACTCCTTCACTTTGGAGATGCTCAGATTGAAATCTACCCATTTTTTTTTCTCTTCTAAGTGACGAGAGGAAAGGAAATAAAAGGAAACTTAAAAAATTGACAAGGGAATTGAACCTTTGTGTACAGACTACAGACTATAGGAGGTTATGAACAGTATCTCTACAAGAAGCAGTGGAGCTCACCATTCTTATGATGCATAAACATGCGCAATCCTGGGCTAAGTTCCAATCCAAATATCATATTGATCTCCACCGTTTTATCACTCTTTCAGCCAACAAACCAGTTCCTCAATGGATTTCTTCTGAAATCATGTCATGATAGGGAAATCTCTGAGTGCTTTAGCTTATCTACCTTCCTCTTCCTCCCACCATCATGTTTGATTGCAACTAAGTACTGCAAACTCAGTTGTCAACAACTTCTTTCACTGCCCATCTATGTTGTTGAATGACTAAAACTGAGCTGCTGATTCCAAAATCTGAGGCAGCAAGGAGATCTCCAACTGCACCTAGCTCAGGACACTCTTCCCAGTCACTCATTCCTGTTGTTAGAGGTGACAATCCTCGCCCTCCCTTCCCAACAATAAATAATGAGTACATTTCCTTCATTTCACTCAAAGCTGTTATCGTTTCTGCACCATTTCTGACTTGCTTTTCAACATATCCTACTTGACCGGATGTCACAAACCTAATCAACAACAACAGGCATCATCAGACACCAAAAATATAAATATTATCAAGCATTTCGGAGATGTTATGACATTCTTTTGCATGTAATATATAAGGTTTTTTTATGCGTCCTCTAACAATAATACATCTAGTATCATTTTCTTTTCATTTAATTTCACAAAATAGATAGTTTCATGTGGAAAACCAAGGCAATATTTGGTTAGTAGGAAAACAGGGGAAAAGAAAGTAAATATTACATAATTCCCTTGGTTATACTGGAAAAGGTAGCAGGGGATTTTGACTGAAAATGAAACTCTTTTAGAAAGAATTTCTTTTTCCTCATGCATTTAAATTCTCAGAAAAAGAAATAATACAAAAGGTTTGTCAAAAAGTTGAAGTTCCTTTTCCTTCATGTACTGATCACCAAACACAGCCTTAACATGGTACATCCTCTACTAACATGCTTTTATTTGTGCACAGAGAGTGCCATGTGTATTGTCCTGCAGAGATTCAAATATTGACTGCAGAGTAGTACAACCACAACCCACCTACATTTTTCAATCATCAGATGGCATTCTACATGCCTCATGTTTGCAGTGTAATTTATCATAGCAGTAAATAATGAAGATAACAACGTTTGATTATTACCTGTTATGGAAGCTCGCTAGAAAGGCCCTGTCTAGATCTGTATCTGTCTCATGACTTGAGATTGCCATTAGAACCTCCTCATCTTTGTTCAATGTAATATCAATGCCGGAATGACACTCCTTACTTGCCACTGGTAAAAACCTGATAACGGTCAAACACACACTCATGGCAATCCGGCTGCTATATGCCAATGCCTCACGATCATCTGGACCACCAAAGAACAAAGTTGCAACGTGAAGCCTACCATCAGAACCCTGTGTTTGTGGGAGCCCACCAAGTCCCCGATCAACAAGGATGGCAACTGAACATGGAGCATGGCGAAGAACCTTCTGATTAGTAGTCCTGATGCCTTCCTTTCCACTCTCCATTACTCCATCAATGCGCTGGTGCTTGTGAAAAGGGAGTATTAGGATAGATGCACGTGCGTCTTCGGCAGCATCACACACGTCTTCATACATGCTTGTAAAGCGCGAGACAACTTTGATTTGGCGGATCATAATGCTTGTCTCGGCAGTGAAGGCATCAACAATCTCATTTATCTCCAGTGCATCATTCCCACCATAGTACTCGTCATCACTGACCTCTTCTTGTTCTTGTTGGTGATACATTAAATTAGCTGTATTTTTCTCAGTAAGCTCGACCAGGTGCATCAAGTAAGGGGTGACTGGTGCATCATTGGATCCACTAGATGCTTCAATGAGCTTCAACATTGTTGATACATGGCGTGGGCCATGAACACAAGCTAGTATTCTTAGCTCATCTTTTATATCTTGCCATTCAAGCCCTAAATGCCTGAAGGCTATAGCTTTTCTTTCTCTCTGAACAATCAAAGCCACAACTGGACCCACTATGATTGAGTTAATCACAACAGTTACTACCAACAGATTGTAAGTTGTGAGGTTTAATCTCTGCCAAAATAAAATGAGGAAAAAAAGAACGCAGAAAAAATTTAGATATGATAAAATTTCTAATTGGAAATATAAATGCATGCCATTGATGTCTTTATGGTGGTAAATGAGACTTACATTCCTTTGGGTGGCAATGCTTATGAGTAGAAGATCCACATGGCCTTTCAAGTTCAGCAGAAATGCAAGGACAACCCCATCATTGAGTGGAATCTTAAAGTAATGGCATGCAGCAAGGGTGCCACTGATTTTTCCACCAATGCTCAACAATACTACAAATACAACAATGATAACATTGCTGACGCTTCTCAAATGTGTAAAATCTGCCTGGAACCCTGTGTAGCCGAAGTAAATTGGGAGTATGAAAGTGTGCACTGGGTAAGTGAGTCTGTGTAGCAATGTCCTGGCGGTTTTCCCTTCCCTTGGAAACATCAAGCCCAGGAAAAAACAAGTGATTATGCTGTTATAGCCCATCAATTCAATACAGAGTGATATGGCTATGATCAGTGACAAAATGCAAAAAACCTCTGCATTCTTTAAGTACTTCTGGTTATGATTTCGTTGATTCAACCACCTGGCCAAACGCTGATTCAGAAAGATGACCACACCAAGAAGGATGACACTAAAGAAACCACCTCTAATCCTCTCCCAAATTTCCGTCGACCCCTTGGCCAAAGCAGTCATTAATGCCACCACCAGCAAGCAGAAAATGTCATTGATCAGGGATGAGGATATGGCTAGTCGTCCCACATCTGATGTTGCAAGTTTCAATTCAGCTGCCAACCGAATAACTATGGGAGAGGCAGAATTAGCCAAGACCGTCATTAGGACCAAAGCAAAGGGGAGCTTCCCCCCGTGGGATTCAGTTTGATGGTATATAAAGGGGGAGACAGCCGCCCCAAAGACGCAACACACAAGGATACCACAGAACGCAATGCCTGTTGCCAGTCTTCGAGTGCGCATTAGGCACGGAACATCCATCTCGAGACCGATGAGGAACATGAAAAGTATACGGCTAAGCATTGCCAGGGTTTGATAGTAATCTGCCGTGGAGTCGCGAAAGAGATATGATCTCACAAACCTGAGTTGGGACAAACCAGAGGGACCGAGCACTATTCCAGCCTGTGCAGAGAATAGACATGAAACAACAGAACACAAATAAACCTTTGAGGGTAGCTACTAGGCAACTCGTCAAATGATTTCTATCCCAATTGGAAAAAAAAATGCGTATATTCGTAATCATGCCTGAGCTCTTTCTCTGTTTAACTATGTATTCAATCTTAATCGGAGACGTGGTTTTCTTCTAAATATTTATTATTAATTCATATGAATTCATGTGGAAAGGCATATTTCCGAGTTGGGTAAGCATTACTTACAAGCATTTGAGCGATAGGTCCAGGTTGGCCAAAGGGCTTGAGGACGAGATGAAAGAAGTGGGAGAGAACAAGAATGCAGGCGAGCTCCAAGCCCAGAGTGATGAGTGGATTGGCATCATCCTGATGGCACAAGAAGGGAAGTAGCGCTGCGTGTGCGTCCACCATCTCAACGAGTTAATGAAGAAGGCAGGCAACGGAAAAGAATATTCTGTAGCTTACAGGAGGGAATAGCAGAGAAAAGATAGAGGTTGGGTGGATTGGTACTGTAATGGCTTCCTCTTTTCTCTTCCCCACCCATTCTGTATTTTCCCTTCTTTTTTCTTCTGTTCTTTCTTGTTTCAGGGAAAGAGAAGAAGCTCGGTTGTTCCATTCCATCACACCCCTGTTTTTCCAGTGGATGACCGCTGCTTCCGGAGCACGTACTTATCATCATTGGCCTTCAATATCTCCTCCGGTACATGGAATGGCCCGTTACTCTCAAACAACTGCCTCGATTTCGCACAACATTAGTTTGTCACGCTCGTACAAGACGTGTCATCTATTTTCGCATTTAATTGGCATGAGATGGTGCCACGAGGACAGCTCCACCATATATTCCGGCTGTCTGATGAACAAACGATTCATCCCCAGTTCGCATCTCCTGGATGTATACACCCTCGCACAAGAATTTTTTGGAAGCCCTGCACATGATGAGTGTATACAACCCACGCTATATACGATTTCCATTGTTTTTCGACCTCAGATCTTGCAAGGGAAGAGTGCTGAACCCCCTACCCATCAACAATGAAGATTGAAACTGGCTCAAACCTCCAAGCTACATACAGGGCCAGGACCGGTCCTCATACCGGTGGCCGCTGGACTATATACGACACAAGCCAATTCAACTAACCATCCATAAAAAAAATACTTGTTGCTCGTATTGATAACATCCCGACGTCCTAGGTTGGAAAAGCTTAATTTTCCAACGAGCTTACGAAAGCATTTGTTATGGTCAGCGTGCTATACACCAGCGTTAATAAATTTCACTTGATCAGTAACAACGAGCTTTCACATTCATCTACAAAAAATTAGGCAAAACCCAGAAACGAAACAAAGGAATTCAATCATAAAACACTCATTCCAGCTCCTGAACTGTAGTGTAACTTTTTTCCCTACCCATTGTGTCTTTCAGGACTTGGAGACGAGGAGGATGACTGGCAGTGGTCGTGAGGATGGTGGTCTCTACCTTATGGATATATCAGCTCCCTCAGTTCCCCAAGCACATCAGTCTAGTGGTAGTAGAGTAAGTAACGAGCAGTTGCGTTGGCATAACCGATTGGGTCATCCATCCTTTCAAATGTTAAGGCGATTGCTTCCTGGTTTATCCGAGTCTGATTCTAATTTTAAATTAAAATGTTAAACTTGCGAGTTTGCAAAACATTGTAGAAATTCTTGTCCTTAAAGTGGTAATAGAAGTAATACTCATTTTGCTATTGTCCATTCTGATGTTTGGGGACCAGCTACCACTGTTTCTTTGTTTGGATATCGATATTTTGTTACTTTTGTTGGGAACTCACTTCAATATGATCACGCACAAATCCTCAGAATCCGCTACCAAAGTGAAGAATAAAGTTTAATATACATAAATGACCAGCCCATTCAACTAACCAACCATGATCTGTACTGTAGAGTTCCATCTCCTCTGCACAGCTAAATCTTGTATTCCGTAATCCAAATTTTTTATACCAAAATAATACAACTATTATCTGCGCTCATACATATTAAATACAACTATTCCATCTCTTCCATACCGCTAAAATCATTCCTCAGAAAATTCCGTCCACTTGGATGAAGTTGGTTCCCGGGCCGCCTCCAAATTTACATAATTAACAGCTTCGAAACACAGTCTGCCCTATTCAAAGATAGTTAAGTCTTAAACCCTAAAAACAAATCGAAAGGAGTATTAACATCATGGGATATTTCTGCACAAGCATCGCAAAGTGATTCCATATCAAATGGCAATATAATTAAAATGAAGAACGCCTTATGACAATCGCAAAAAAAATCCACGATGAGAAAATACAGGGTACTTCGAAAATTTTCCCTCACAAAGGAAACATCACATCATACCTGATTATGCTCCAGGGGAAACGATGGAAGAAAATAGAAACCCTGGACCGAAATATCATTAAGGGTCAGCTTACTCACTCGCTGTCTCAGATCATTCTTCGTCGCCAAATAGAAGACGAAGCCTAGAAGCAAAGAAACCCGAAGAATCAAGAGCTGCTTCGTCAAGAAGGCTACGCTTGATGTTTTTCCTCCTCTCGGCTAGGGTTTCGTGCTCGTCCCTTAGAGCAGAATTATCTTCACGGAGGTCGTTGATCCGGTACTTCTGCCCTAGAGATTTCATGCTAAGAAGCAGTATCCCGGTCATAAAGAACAACTGAATAAAGCTGTCCTTCCTCTTCATGGCATTCGTAAATAGCCCTAGCGGCTTTTTAGAGTTTTGAACGCCAGCCGATGAACTTGAAGATGCCGAAGCCATGATGAAAAATGTCAATTGCCGACTGAACTGTTCGCCTCACTTCGCACTCCTAGGAAGAAAATCTGTGGGGTTGGGTAAGGTCGCCGGCTATGGTTTCTCAAATTCCGATTTTAAGGGCAATATCGGTATATAACGGTATAGGAGAATCAACAGGGCCTTTTTTGTTATTTTGTGAATTTATTCCAAGATATTTTAATATAATGAAAATTTTTATGCCCTTCAGAGGGAAGATTAACTTTACATTTAGTTAGAGGTTTGACTTTAATCCTCGTCTATTTAAGAAAAAATAAAATAATTAAAACATAATACCTCAAGTAGCTTCACGAGCAATGCATGTACCATTCACTAATAATAATAATAAAAAGAGAAGATAAATTGTGCCTACCACAAAATTTTATCTGCTTTATCAGACACATCACGATTGTATACAATATCAGAAATCTAAAGTTCCACATTGTTTGCTCTGGAAGTTCTTCCTTCCATTTGCCTGCTCGCTTTCGTCCTTACTTCCATGGTTTAAAGCTCGAGTTCGTCCAATGCCCATCTTTGGCAGACCTCGATTTAGTCCCTCCAGCAAAACACAGGCTTTACACCATTTCTGAAAATCAAAATGAAATCAAGGCTGACAGTTAAAATATGTATGTAGGAAGAAATCAATACAAAGACTTTAAATGAATATCAAATATTGTTATTGATCAAGGAAAAATGAGCGATAGAATTACTTAAAGTGATGTATATTCACCTACGATGATCTTCACATGACCAAAAAGGTTATTAGACTTTTTTTTGGCTCATTGAAGGACCAAACTCACCTCATATATTCCCTCTGATTAAAGATTTGGTTAGATATGCTTGTGGAAGCCCAAATGCCAACAAGGAAGCTTCAGTGCTTTGCAGACATATATGATCCTCAATGCCTTAATATTAAAATTCCTCAAGACATTCTCATCAGCATTGGCATGGGGATGGTAAATTTCTGGGAGTAAATTTGGGTAGTGACCCTCTTTTTCCTTAACAGGATCATGCTATTTGACAGGGAACCAAAATTGGTAGTCTTATTGCTCTCCCTTGCTACAGCAGTGGATGTGGTGGGGAAAGGATCTTATAGTTACTGTGGCAATCGAAGGAGTGGAATTTTTTGGTGAGATATTTTTAATTTATTTTAAGTTCAATTTTTTCTTTTAGAGAAGGGCAAATTTTAGCCTTGGAAGCTATTTGGTAAGTAAATAATGGACGTTATTAAATCACTGTCTACCTTACATAGCAGAAGCTATTTGTATGTAATATATATTAGCATATTCTACAGTAGTCATTCATCTTTCAGACTTTCCTCCAGTGAACTGATTATGCCATGAATTTCGGAAGTTATTATTTCCTGTTAGGGATGGAGAAAAGGTCAATGGAGGAGTCCACTTTGGAAACTGTGCTCTAGATTTATGAGTGATTTATTTTTTTTTTTGGAAAAGAAATAAAGAAACAGCCGCATTTTTAGGGTGGACCATGATGTATTCCCTGTCATACATAGATCACTTTATATGATGTTCCAATGGTTAATGATGCTTCCTGCATTCATAATTCTTACTAATAAAAAGAACAAGAAGATGACAATGATAATGAAGAATAAAAGACGCATTCAACAGCATGTCATCCCTCCTGTTACTCAAACCAGAAAGGATTCAAGATACTGAATGAACTGTAAAATTTGTCTGGATGAAAGATTTTAAGAGAATACATTGTACTCCAAGCAAATAGGGAAGTACTATAATTAAAAATGGCAGTTTTGACAAGTGATTTTAGTGTTCTTTTCTTCAGAACAATAAACATGCAAGAACAATGAAATGAAAAAATGGATGCAAAATAGCATTGAACAGCTTAAGTGTATGTGTGAGACTTCTTTGAAATTCATTCATAACCACTGACAAATGTAGGCCATCGATCACAAATCCCAAGGACTTCAAAGAAAAACGAACCATGACAAACAGTTGCTAGAGTTTAATTCAGTCTAATACATGGGTAGTAGATGTTTTTCTCATAAATAATGCCAAGTCTATTAATAGTCTATTAATTATCCCTGAATAAAGATATTTGAAGCTCAGCAGTGTTATATGGCATAGAGACTTCTCAATCATGACTACTCAATCAAGTATCATCAGAAGAAATGCTAGATCTGAAATGAGCTATTTCACATCACATTTATCCAGCAGAAAAAGACTCACCTGGCTAGAAATATAGCCACAGCGTTCACATGTTCCCTGCTCCGGCATTTTTGTTGAAGTGGAAATCCTAAAATTCTCACCAGATGTTATGATGTCGAGTATGGCTCTGGGTCTGCATCATAAAGCCATCCAAGACTAGTTCAAATTGGAAACATACAGGACTGGGTGAATTCTTGAAAAAGAAAAAAGGCAAGAAAATTATCACTATATGTTTAACAACGCATACAACATAATTAAAGCTAAGCTTAAGAGAAATATAATGCTGAAACATGTTTATCCACCTAATTTTTTCCAGGTCCTTGATGAACTCACGAGCAAAACCACGATATGCATTCGGTGAATAAATGCCTGCAATTTCATCAACAACATGGATTCTCTGAGATGTAGTTATATGGAAAAAGGCCAAATGTAGCATAATATATAAAATTCCAATATGCATTATGAAAAAAGCATACATAATTCCAGGAAAACGATCATTTACATTCAGTAGAGAAGTAGTCCAGCCTTTTGAAATATGCATACGTTTGCATCTGGTCAAGGATTCAAAACAACACCAGCAAAAACAGATGGAAGAACAAATGATGAAAAAGGTTCAACATAAAATAAGCACGCCAGCAGCAAGGATATATAACAATTTCCTTCTCATAGGTGTATTTAAAGGGTTTGCATCTTGGAATAGGTCCATCTTCACCAGTGGTTATATAAGTGCATCTACTCAATCTACAAAGCAGATGGCTTTAAATCAGTACAGGCCACACAACTAAAGAAGAAGAAAAATAAAAGGACAAGTGAAAGATAAATTTGGTAATAATGTGTTACCTTGCAATGTCGCCTCGTAATATATTTAAGAGAATAGTTTCAGCAATATCATCTGCATTATGCCCAGTTGCAAGCTTGTCAGCTTTCAGCAGTGCAGCACCACGATCAAGAGCCTAAGGAAGGAAAGTTCACCATTCACATGAATTATTACTTCACTTTTAAGAGATGGAGGGATCTTTTATTATTATGACCTTTGGAATGAAGGTCCAGTCACAAACAAGAAAAACATAGAAACTTAGGAGTAAACAGTTTCTGAATTCTCCCAATTGCAAAAGAGTAAAGATAATTATTGTCTGTGCTTAATAAATTTCAAGCCCATGCATGTGAAAACAGATCAAGAAAGATACCATTGTTTAGAACAAAAGAGAAAAAAAAATTGCTTATGTCAAAAGGATTTAGTCAGTCACAAACCTATAAAAACCAACCACATTCCCATAGTATCAGTTTTTTCTATGAACAAGGGAGAATCATAACAAAATTTAAAAGTTGGGAATAAGCATGTCACTGAAAAAACATGAACGTTAAAAACCAGAAAAAATCATATTTAAGAATATAAGTTCACTAAAATACAACTTTCTCTCAACTAGAACGACAGAAAAAAATAACTCTTTAAGCATGGTCCCCTTAGCTAGCTTGTTATTGGCTGATCTTGAAACATCAGCAAACAAGATGTTCCTCTCATGAGCCTAGAAATGTAGCAAATTTAAAGAGATGAATAAGTTCAAGCGGCAGGGTGTTGGCAGGAACTAGAAAGTGAAGAATACAAACAGTGTATCCTAACTTGAGAGGATCTGCATCTCTATAAAAATACATCCTGCTGAATGAAAGGTTTGAAAGCCACACAATTCCTCCGCAATGTAGATGGAAATATGAAAATGACATCCACATTTTGATGATCTCTGATATACTGACACCTATAAACTCTAAGGTAAAGGAAATGCACATGGCAACCGTAAACATCAAGAATTCAATTACAGCCTGTTTTAATGTTTCAACATCCTCAAAAATCCATCTGAATCTGAAACAAAAAGGAGAAAGTAGCATACTGCTATCAATATGCCAAATTATATTCTCCATCTAGACCCCACATTAAATAACATAGAAGAAGCACTTACCAACCCGCACATACAGTAGATGTTGGACACAAAACATGGTAGGTCCCTATCAACTATGAAATCTGCCACCTTACAGAGACTGAGGAGTAGAATCAATGTCCTTTTATTTTTGCATATATGTTTTTTATTAATGATTTGAGATATTTGAACTAGAATTCGGAATTAGAAAAGTGCCAATTTCATAAGTTTGGGGAAAAAAAAAGGTTCACATACCTGACGACGAAATACACCACAAAAGGTGCAGTTGTTTTTTAAGCCAATCATCTTCACTATTTCATCCATTGTCCATCCATATAAATCCTTGTATGAGACGATTTTTAGTGGTAGACCGTACTGAAGAAGTATGGGGTATGGGTAAAGTGTGAGATTAATGAAGCAGAAGCATGTCTAAGAAAATAAAGGAGGATGAAACAAATATGGCAGAAAAAGAAATAACCGTTTCAGAACAAAACAATAAAGATGAAATTAAAATTTCAAAACAAATCTAAAGTGAATGAAAAGGCAGCTATCAACCATATTAAACATTTCCCAGGTATTTGTGAAGTTACCAATGCAAACTCAGATGCAACAACAATGAAATTGAAGTGATCTCAAGTCTCAGTAAGACATTATTTTTTAAAGCATACACAAAAAATGTCAACTATCATAGTAGCTTAATAATAGATGCATCATTTAATTGGAAAGTAGAACATAATCAAGCATCTTCTGGGCATGCTTACACCCAATAAAGATTGCTTCAGTAAGACAAAAGTGACTCAGTGCCCAGAGTTACAAGCTTTGACTTGATTACTTCTCCATGTCTAAAGAAAGTAGGTACCAACCAACCGAAGAAATGACACAGAATACAATGGAAGAAAACATGGGAACTCAACAGCAGACACATGAAGTTACCATGGAAAAATTCATACTGACCCTCAGCACTGAAACCAATGAAAACATAGCTTCTCACCTGAACTTCATTCCTTTTGACAGTCTCAAGAGAGTCATCCCTATACCCTGTAATACCTTCATCAACCGATAACAGGAAGAGATCCAAGCCATAACTATGACGGCGATTGAGCTCTGACAAAATATATGCAAGGACAGTAGAATCTGCACATAAGCAAAAAATAAATAAATAAAAATAAGTATCATGCTTCATAAGCATTCCAAGTTCAGGAAATAAATAATTTTTTGAGAGAACATAATAGAACAAGCAAGTTGTCATATATTTGCAGTTAACTCAATCATTATATACAACGATAAGTTTAACACAAACTGGTGGGAACAGAAGTTTGGTCTGTACCCTAAAAATTGCCACTAGTTTGGTTTGTACTCTAAAAATGATTATCAGGAATCAAACCTGGTCCAACTTCAATTGGTTTGATGTAAAATCATTTTCTGATTTACAGAAACCTGTTTCTGAAAATTCCATGGCATACTTGAATAGATTTTTTCCTCTTTTTTTTGTCTTTCACAGGCATCCAAATAAGCAGATCATTTCCTTTAAACTATCTTAATGCTTTTTTAGTGCCAATATTTGTAGCATATGCAACTGTCTTTGTAAGGATTTCAGATTTATTATCAGTTTCAAATACGTATTTCATAAATGCATTCGGATTCAAAATGGTGACTTATATAAAGGATCCATCAGATATTTAATCGGATTTGGACATCCTAAAACTTAATTGTATTCGAATTTGGATCATCATAGATCCATTCATAATCCGACCCATTTACAGCCCAAGGCCCAACCGAGGAGAATGGACCAATAACATTGGCCTGATAGAGGAAGTGAACTATTGTAATAAGTTTGTACAGTGGGCCTTATAGGAGAATGAAGTAAATAGTCGTTTTTGTATCATATATGAATTAGCTATTCCAGAGCAAGTGAATGTATGATCTATGACTTGATGTATAAATTATATGTAATTGTAATATGATAGAATTCCTAACTGGGCTTGTATAGATCATTAATTTTATTTTGTACAGATCAAGGACCGGAGAGAAGATCTTCTTCAAGAACATTAGAAAGTAGACAAGAAAAACCTAAGTGAGATGTCTTACTTTTCTTCTTGTATATAGTAAAATAAGTGAAACTTTGATGTAAATAAAACTCTGATGTAAATATTTTTGAATGTAGTGGACTTTTGACTCTAACCACACAACAATAGTTTGTTTCATTACTGAAGTTTAATTAATTTTTAGTTATTGATTATTTGATTAATTGTCTGTTACATCCTTCCTCTAAAATATATCAGAGTAGAAGGATGTGACCACAAAAGAAACAAATTCCTTAACCCAGCTATTTGATTTAGTAAGTTACTTTTGGAAATTTATAGAATATTTTCCCAACTTGCTAATTTCCACGTAAGAGTGAGCACATCAACCAAACCAATTGATATGCAAGTAAATGTGATTTGTTGTTTGGTTGCTTTGGGTGTTTCATTTTTTTTTTTGCGCTGGCGCGGGGGGTGCCGGGGGATGGGGGTGGTTTGTGGGGTGGGGATGGAGTACAAAACAATAACTATCTAAACTTCATTTCCTTCCCATACCGAACCCAATCTAATTCCATTTTGACCAAACCAAGCTAGGAACACATTACAGATTGTTCTATTTTGAATAAACTAAAAGAAAATTCAGCAATCAAACACATTTTCCATTTTTAACACCATAAAATAGTGCAGCTCAAAACTAGTCTAGGAATGCACTACAAAATGTTCTGTTTTTGATAAACTAAATGAAAATTCAGCAACCAAACAGATTTTCCATTTTTAACACCAGAAAATAGTGCAGCTCTGAACTAGTCATTCAGAAATTAAAAAAAATTGCCTTTTCCGCCAGAAGCTCCAATGGCAATGCGTTCACCAGGCTTGAATAATTGGTTATCCACAATAACCTTGTGAATCTCCTCCTCAAATACAGCATAGAAGCATTCCCTGCAAATCTTCAGAACGAGCAATTCAGATATGCATTTCAGCAAATCAAATCATATTAGAGATAGTAGCTCATATTCAGAAATCTGTTATTATAATATTTCAATTAACCATTTTTATATGCCTGGAATTAGGGCTGTAAACAGGTCTGATTCGGACCGGATCTATGATGATATGAATTTGAATCCGATTAAGTATAAAGATACCTGAATCTGATTTAATATCCAACGGATCCTTCATATAATTTGTCAAATCCGAATCTGAATATTTTTATGACATCTGTATTCAAATCCGATAAAAAAATTTGAAATCCGATTAATTAGGTTTTATTTTTGTCATTAGTATACTAAATAGCATATCAATTCACTTAGGGTTTATTAAATCACTTGATCCTTTAACATGTTTCAAAATTATAAACATTCATAAATCTTAATTGAAATCGGATATTAACCAATCGAACAGGGCTCAATTCCAAATCTGATTATAAATGTATCTATTTTCAGATCCAAATCCAGTACAACGGATATTTAATCAGATGAGTCCTATTAAATCGGATAATTTAATCTGATCTTGGCTGGAATTGGATTCCAACCTACTAATAGCCTTATAAGGAATCACCATGTCTGGATTTTTCAAAATTATCTAACAATATTGTAAGAGGATTAAATTGCATGCTCAAATGTCATAAGTGATACATCAGCTCATTGTTGGATGTGCATGGCAAAGTATGTTGTGGGATCCTCTTCCACACAGCCTTTTCTACATCAGTTGAGAATTTTCAGCATTTTAAATTGCATTTAACAGGGTAATAAGGAATTCAGCAAGGATTCTAGCAAATCTCCTGCATGGTACGAAAAGATGACACAACAGTCAACAGTAACCACATGGAGGTACTTTTAACCTTTTTACGTGCTTCTTTTTTTCCTTTTTTTTTTTTTTGGTAATTTCGAAATTTTCCAAAGTAATATTAGAACATAGATTGCATAAATGTCATGCAGTTTCTGTGGAAACATTTTTTTTATTTCCATAGATTTATTTTCCACTTTCTAAATCACTCTTTTCCATGTTGTTAATAGCTATTTGCATTTTCTGGTTTCTTATTGACTTAATATGCTGAAAGCCTGAAACTGAACCATGTATAGGTTTTATAACCACGTAGCCTTGACTAGGGTTGTAAATGGGTCAAATTCGGAACCCGATAAGGAATACCAATCGATTATCCAATATCCGAATCCGATTTGATAATATTGGAAAAAAATTGAAATACTATAAACCCCAAGCTAATGGATCAAATAGTGGATGTATTAATTCAAATATGTCATATATTATAACCTTAAATCAGTAAATAGTATATGGAACCTTCATTCATTACATACTAATATGAAAAAAAAAAAACTTAGAAGGCCTAAAAGAAACGTAACATGTATACAAAATAAACGGTTTTATTGGGTCAAATATGTATGGTTTCATATTCGAATTCGAATATAATCAAATCCAATTATTCAGGTCCCTATTCGAATAATCGCATCTAAAGCAAGATCCATAATCGACTTATCAGGTTGGATTTTGATCTTTATCCGACCCATTGACAGCCCTAGTCTTGACTAGAGAAGAAGTAAATGTTAAGTTATAATTGTAGACAGATACCTTAGAATCAAAGGGTTTTAAATAATTCATGCGAAAACTGAATATATGAAATGTCCTTCAAATAAAAATAACGGTATAGCTGGTGAAAATAATAGAATTTACAATCACAATATCCCTCAAAACAATAAATTTAAATATCTTATAATAGTATAAAAAGATAGAGAAATAGATGAAGACGTAGCATATAGGATTAGCCCTAGTCAGCTTAAGTGGAGGGGTGCTTCTAGGATACTGTGTAATAAGCATGTTCTTTTTAATTAAATGGTAAGTTTTATAATACAGCAATTAGACTACCTATGTTGTATAGTACAGAATGTTAGGCAGCAAAAAAAAAAAAAAAATACTTTCAAAAGATGGGTGTTACCATGATGAGAATGTTAAGATAAACATGTGGCAAAACTAGAAAAAACAGAGTAAGAAATGACGATATTCGAAAGTGATTAGGCATAGCATATATGAGAGATAAAATTGAATAGAGTAAGTTAAAGTGGTTTAGACATGTAAAGCAGAGACCTAGATATGCCCTTGTAAAAACGTGCGAGAGGATGCATATTGAAGGGCCTAAGAAATCAAAAGTACACCTAAAAAGACATAGATGGAGTTAATAAAACAAGACTTACATGGACAGATAAATAAACTAAAGATGTGATTTTTGATAGACGGGGATGGAGAAATAGAATTCGTGTTGCCATTGGTGGGTGCTAGCTTATGTTGATGATGGTTGATGATTTCACAACTCACATGGTGAAAATAGGACTTACTTTGTTTTAGTTACATTTGGAAAATTTTCTTTTTGGTTGCTTGGCAAAAATGTGAATTTGATGGTATGCCGTTTCGTGCTAATCAAGGAAGACAAATAAGTTGACAGGGTTGCTAATAAACACAATCTTGACAAGAGTCAGAAGCAATGGGGCTGCAATTACGATATGCATGGGCTTCAGTATAACTGATTCAGGCTTCAATGTTACCAGCATCAAGAGAAAGCAAATTAAAAGAACAAGATTGCTCCTATAATGACTCCAAAACAAAACAACCGCAGAGGCAACACAATTTATAATTGTAACAGATAGGAGCTTTAAATATAATCAAATTGCATGATTCCCTAGCATTAGTAAGTTATGCTTTTACAGAATTAATTCCATGTAAATTGCAATCATCTATGACAGTTAGTGACAATATTTATCAGATCGAATTGGATTCCAATGTCCAAGTCCTTAATCAAACTTAAATTTGAATAAATAATACACGATCCCCCAGATATCACATAGGCTTCAGATATTTCATTCTCAGATAACAGCACTATTTGATCCATATTCGAGCCGGTCACAGGCCCAAGTTTAAGCGTTAAAGCCTTTGAATCCATCGAAGGGAAAACAAACTCAAAGAGTTACTCCCATTTTTATCTTTTCATTATCTTCAGATTCCTCCAGAGAAATGTCGATAGATCGAAAGCCATGAAGTAGTCGAGCAGGATAGTTTGAATTATCAAGTTGCTTAGGAAATTTACGAGATCTTACGAGCCTCTGAGCAATAAACAATTGGTCAATTCGGGTAAAGATAAATTTAGGAACTGAAAGATAGTGAAAGTACCTGTTCTAGGGTTTTAGGTCGTTTGAGAGCAGCCCTTCTTTGGTTGCATACGGAGCACAGACGGCACCCCGCCTTTATGGGCTTGGCCTCGGCGCTCTCCATATGGTGATAAAATAGGATGGCTTAACAGTTGATATCGGCTCTGAATTTCGCGGTGTGTGAGTTCAGAGAGAAGGAGAGAGAGAGAGGGACAGAGAGGGCCGCCGGCCGTGTGACTCGCAGGACTTCAAAAGTCGCGATTGAGTACCCGTAGCTATGACGGGTCCATGAGACCCGGGGATAGCCGTTAAAAATGGGGTAGATTATGAAAACCCCCTTGAGGCTTACATTATATATATTATAAATATTCCCCCTAACATTTGTGGAATAATACTGACTTGCCTACATTTTCTATGGCTTCTAACATTTACCTCTCCCTCATTAGTTTATCATTAAGTCATTAACAATTTCTGCAAATTTTATTAGAGGACGGGTTTTACCCATTATGTATAATTAGATGGCATTTATGTTATTCTAATGTCTCCTTTATTTATTTTGAAGGTTTGCACATGTCATAGACACCTCTCTTGACATTTATAATATCACAACTGCCTTCCTTTGTGCATTTATGTGTTTTTTCTTTTACGGTACTCATATATATGTAATGACTTGCATCATATTTGGAACAACTATAAAAATATTATTCACATGGATGTACTAGTCATCAAATTTAACAATGAAAAGGACTAAAATTTTGTCACTCATAATATTTAAATCGGAGCAAAAACAGACAAAAAAAGTATGCACTAATTGTGTTGAATATACAATTTGAAAACTTACTTAATTTTCAATGCTTAAAGGATTGAAAAGATTAATATATGTTTAAAGCATGATAAAAATGGAGTTTGGAAAGACTATCCCTTCTTAAATCAAGTACTTGCATTGCATTGTGTAAAATACATCTTTTACATAATTTTTTGATATCCTCCTCGGGGTCTAATATGTGTGGATAAGAATTCAACTAGAGTTTAAAGAATACTAGTCCAAATTATAATAGCAAGCTTCATAATGATTAAATAGTGAAATTAATTAGCAGAGTTATCTGTAATTTTTATAAACCTAAAGAGAGGCATTTGTAATATGTTAATATCTTTAATATAAAGGTCTTCTAATCAAATACTATATATAACAAGAACAGCCCCTTAGGAAACTTGCCAACAATTATGCATGGCTTTTCCAAAAAAGACCTTACTATTCGTTGTAAAGACATCATTAAAATAGGATTAAAATAGTCAAAACTTTGTCTATTTATTTAAAACTTCTACAGTTAAAAAACTGTTCCCTTCCTTTACATGCAATACTGCACATGCACCCCACTAATTGTACATAATGAGAAAACAGCCTTTAAACAATTAAAAATTTTCAATTCCGTTTTAATGATTTCGTAGAACCTTAACAAACGTAAATGTTAGAAATCATTAACATGCATAAACTTTGAAAAGGGTTTTTGAAGTTCAAAATGAAACATATTACGGAGTCTATTTGTAAGTGTATCAATAAAACAGCCAGCGTTCCGATCAATACGCTCTCCTATGACCAAAAATATGGCTCCAACTCCTAAACTTTTTGTGACCAATCAGGGTCCGTGTCCAACCCAGTTCCATATAATTTAATTTCAGTCGTGTATTGATTTGTCCGTGAAACAGACGAATTTTGATTTAATGATCCTCTTTGATACACCAAAATAATAATATAAAAGTTAACCCACGAGTGCCACCTACATCCCCATCAATATGGCACCTGATTTGTACAACTTTAACAAGAAAACAGAAAACAGCGTCCTCAAGCAAACCCAAAAGCAGGAATTAGCAGTGAAAACAATTCATGCAAGGATCTCCATCATAATCACAAGCCAACCCCATTTGACAGTTTTAAGATTTCCCAGTCGACTCAGAGTCTGCCTCAAGTCTTCTATGAATGTCGTGATATAGCATCTCCATAAATTCCTACCAAGGTAGAAAAGATCATTAGAACTTGGAGCACAATTGCCAGAAGTAAAAAGACACTGATGAGAGCAGAAGCTCTACGAACTGTAATTATCATTGCTGGCAGGTCAGGGTATGCAGCCCTAGGCATTTTCATAACCCTACAAAAGAATCTATGTAAAGGAAAAGAAAATACGTACCCTAACAAGATCATCATTGGTGCACAGTTCTTCCAAGAGACTTTCAGAACAATTTTCCACAC
Source organism: Buxus sempervirens (assembly GCA_947561395.2). Lineage (NCBI taxonomy): Eukaryota > Viridiplantae > Streptophyta > Magnoliopsida > Buxales > Buxaceae > Buxus > Buxus sempervirens. Next base: position 41,681,413 of record OX387190.1, read on the forward strand.
CACACAAGTGAACAGCACTATCAACCACCGCACGGAAGATGTTACCAGGTGACTCATGGCATTCAATACTACGTGCTGCTCCTGTAAGATCAATCTGTAGAAATAAATAAACTTGGATCAATCATAATGCAACTCTCAGGAAAACCATCCATAAAGCAGTACACAGACTCGATTAATACATATATTGTATCACATCGGATAACAGAAGTCATATCAAAGGTTCTACAGATAGTTCACTCCTATAAAGGACTTACAATAAGTCACTCAAAAGTATGAATCCATCTTAGAATGTTTTGAGTCAGTTCACAAGGAGTTTGAATGTCCACTGGTTCTAGATAGGGGTTTGTGTCATGATTACTAAATCCTGATTGTAATCATGAAACAATGGCAGTTCAGAAAATCCTTAAATATGCATTCAGAAAATAAAGAAAACGGAAGGACGGACAAACCTGAGAATTCTTATCAGCCTGTTTGTTATCTCCACCAGATCCTGTCCCATTAAATTGCTGTAGTTGTTCATGCTGCACACCACTGAAAGGTTGAGAATTGGTAGACCCCCTTGCGAGAACTTGTGATACAATGGGCATCATGTGTTGAACCATCCTTGACAGATCCATACCCCCACCTTGGCCTCTTCCTAATCCTGAAAACATACTTTCAGTTTCTTGTCCTTCTATCTGTTGGGCTATCTGATTAAGTGTGTTCCTCATTGGTGGGCTCTGAGCAAGCTGTTGCAACATATTCCTCAAGATGTTAGGAGAACCAACCCCAACCTGCTCTGAAACCCCCGTCAACAGACCATTCAAAACAGGATTGTCGAGAACCTGAGACATCATGCTTACATCAAATTGACCATTGGAACCTTGCCCACCCAATGCCATATTTTCCCTACCCTGCCCGAAAATAGGAGGCGCATTTACATCTGTCATACTCCCTGATGAGCCAGGAGATTCAAGCGAGTGCAAAAAGCGATGATTACTAGTTGCCTGTTGGTCCTGACTATTTGGAGGGACACAAGGTATTCCACCACCACCATCCTTGCCTTGTAATTTTGTCTGCTTGCTTCGCCTCTAATAAATAGATAAAGCATAATTAAGGAACCAATTTTCAGATTGTTGAATAAATGTAAAATAAGTACCCAAAAAATCCAACTGATTTAACGAGAGCAATATCCAATGAAAGAAAAATCAGTGCTTTTAACCCATTTTATAACATACATTAAGCAGATAGATGCCACTTCAAACGAAAGAGTATAATATCTCACATTTTTGTATGTCATGTCACCCAAGCATAGGAAAGTTAAACAAGTGGGGAGTTTATAAGATAATCTGTGGGTTTAAAAGGCTTAGGTCCTTTAACGGGAAACATAAGGACTACAGATGACACATATATGGCACAGAATGGTTGAGAAGTCTCATGTAAGAAGATGTGCCTTTTTGTCATTCTTGAAGAAATAAAGTGAGATAGAAGGTGGGAAGCTCACCCTTGGCTTCAAATCTCCCATCCCTAACCCTAAAGGAACAGCTTTCACACCCTCAGGAGGATCCTGGCCCTGGCTGGATCTTGGAGCATTGTCTGAATCAACTTCAGGTTGGGGGGGAAGTAAATTCTCTCCACTTGGGAAGCCGCAAGAGGTTCCCACTGAATAAGTTGATGCATCCTTCAAAGTGGAACCACCATCTGTATCATCATGATTACCAGATACACAGCATTCCAGTTGAGGCTGTAGTTATCAATGGTCCAGTTCAATTAAGAGTCAGCAATCACTACAGGAAATAATTAAAAGCCTTCCCAAAGCATGTAGAAGGGCATAAAAATTAAAATCTGGATATCAACATACCCCTTGTCCTTCGCTTTCGGATACATGGGTCTCCCCAGCTCCATTAACAGCCAAGGAATTGTTCTGACGATCCAGTGCATCACTGCCCACTTCAGATCCAACTGACAAACCCTGAACAGTCGAAGCCTCTAATTGGCCTGGCCATGAGAACAGTTGCTTAGTCAACATCCACAAGAAAAATAGCACCTGATTAAGTATTCAATTCTAATTACCTGAGGGAACTGGATTTTCTCTTTGCAAATCAGCAACAATATTTCCCATGCATGAACTAACTTCAGCTACAATTGTGGGCAAGGAATATGATTCCAAGGGTGGCTGTGGAACAGAAACAACTACACCAGGTTGTGCTGTGTTGGAAACTGCAACACTAGGATTTTGTGTAGAAGTTGAATTGCTAGGATTTGTCTGCTGAGATCTTGTTTGGAGAGGATATAGAGTGCTTAGAATGTGACCACGACCTTCTGTAGAATGTGCAGGAACAGCTGCAGCAATGACATTTCTCACAGGCAATACACGTGTTGAACCAGAATCACCGGTACCAGTTCCACTTGGACGCCCTCCCTGAGTGCCTTCTCCAGGGGTTGCCCGGGAACTAACTGAGGATAAACCAGGGGCGAGAGAAGAGCCTGATGTTCAAAAAAATTGAGTTTAGATGGTACAAGAAAAAGAAATACAATTTTCATAAAGAATAGAATTCTCTAACCAGCATGAATATGAATGTTTATGTGTCTGGGAACATCTCCGAAACCAGTAGGACCCAAAACCACAGGATTTGCTTGTGGAGCAGCAGAAGCACCGGCAAGGAGAGAGTTGGTTTGAAGTGGAAAGGGCTGCGAAGAAATGTTTCATTAAGCAATACATGATTAAGATGTGAGCACAACAACTAACACAAAAATATTATATATCTTATGCAGAAGCATTAACAAAGAGAGAACTAGCTTGAAGTGGAAAGGGCTGCAAATAAATGTTTTAAGTAATATATAATTGTGATGTTAGAACAATAATTAACTACAGACATGATATAGAAAGTCAGGACACATTAAAGGATCAATTCACACAATTCCAGTTTCAACCCAGACGATTAGCTAGCAGTCATTAACTCAGAAACAAGACTCATTAAGAGTGGAGCCCAACCTGATCTCTACCTGAACCTTCCAGTCTTGTATACAAGAATTGGTTATGTTGGAAAGAGAGGGAGGGGAAAAAAAACCAACGAAATTTCTGGGCACATTGGGGAAGGATAAGGCCATGAGCAGAACTATTCTGGTTTCTAATAGAAAGAAATTGAGGCGGGAGTCCATAAGGAATACCCACCTTAAGTCTACGGATGTTGCAAGCTTTATGCCAAAATTAATCTTCCATATAGACAATACTCCACACTTCATGTCATTTTTGCTCCCTGAAAATATGTTTCTTGTTTTACACAGTAACTTTTTTTTTTTTTTTTTGTATTTTTAGTCCTTTCCATGTAAATGTGTTTGTAACAACCTATCCTAAATTTTTTAAGCAGCTTTCCTTCAGAAAATTTTCTCCAAGCTTCTCTTATTTTACAAAATTACAACATTTCCTTTGAAATTTCCAATTAAGAAAGGGCAAAAAAATTCAAGAGAAAATATAAACTGAAAGCCAGCAGGGGGTTTAGTTGGAGGAAACAAATGCAACGCCCAAATTGTAGAATATAAAAAAAGTACGATTACATAGCAGCAGTACGTATCAACAAAACTTGGCTGAAATGCACCAAATCACAAATATATTTTGTTTACAAAAACAGTAACAAAAAAAAGAAGCATGAATTGTCCCATAGGTGGTCATATTACATTCGTCATTCACAAATATATTTTGCTTGGCACCTTGCGTACCAATATGTGTCCAGAGGTAGGAGTTGCATGATAATAAAATCAAATTTAGTTAATAGCACAACAAAAGATCACAACTTGGCTGGTTCAAACCATTAAATGAGGTCGGTTTTCCCCAAGAAAATAGTGTGTTGAAGCACTAGTTCTTCACTCCAGTGCACTGTACTATTGCATTTACAAGTAGTAATGCATACTAATTTAACACAGAAAACCCTTCAGAAAGGTTAACTAACCTGAACCATTATAGGATTTGGGCCAGATGGAGAGATATAGACAGCAGGCCCAGCATTCACCACAGATTCAGCCTGCAGTTTGCATGAGATTCATAAGTAGAATTTATCCAGAATAAGAAAAATCAAGTCATAGCATAAATAATGGAGAATAACATACAGGTGAGTTTCCCATACGCAATGTCAGAATTGTGCGACCAAGCTCTAGAAAAAGGGCACCTAAATGTTGCATAGCTAGTCCTATTTGCACTGATTCTGCCTGGATTTGGCTCCGTACTGCAGGATCAGTAGAAGCTCCCTCTCCTTCCAGACGTCCTGCAATGTGCTACAAGGTTGCAGCAAATTATTAACAACACAGAATCAGCTACTAGATCAATTGGCAAAATGCATAATAGCTCTCCTAGAAGAATCACAAAGGCATGTTTAATATCACTTTTCAGTACTAGAATCTCCCAAATATTACAAACTTCCAAATTCTTTAATAAGTAATGATATTACAAACATTGGATTTATTATAGCTTAACTAGTCCTTTATATTGGCACAACTTTTCAAGTTAATCACCCATGCAGGTTGCCCACAGATTAGATATTGTGAGATAGTGTAAGGGACATACAAAGGTCTTGCCTCATGAAATAAATTAAAACACCAATAGACTCTTAAAAAATTCAAAATTCTTCATGCGAAACCACGCATAGGCAGTGTTTTCCAAATTTCCTAGAAGAGTCCAGTCATTTTTCCTGGCTGACCACCTTGGAATTCACCAAGGCACCTGCATTCTCATCTAGTAAACTTCAATAATGCAGTTATTTTTGGCTTAAATTTTTATTTTGACAATTATTCTCAGCTTTAAATTTTCATTTCAAGGAAAGAATCACACTGTGTAGACTAAGAAATTTCGCTGCTTCATGATGTTTGCAATAAAAATTACACAAAGGCATTTCAACAACAAAGGAGATACCAATATAAGGGAAAATTCTATGCCCATTGAAAAGGGTTATTTCACTAAATTTTGCCCGATTTTAAAACCCTGAGTATATTGAATATCACGATATTACAAGAAAATAACAAGTTTGCAACACTATCTGTGGAATGTGGAACTTATATCATATAATACCAAGACAATTTTCATAGTCATTCACAAAGATTTGGAGCTCGCTGCAAAAAGAAATGAGAAAGAATAACCATTTTTCTGAACAGTAATCTTCCTATATAAAAAAATGACAACATACTGATGGAATGGAACGTAGGTCATTTACAATATGAAATGCTTCAAATGGATTCCACTTTTGAAAGAAAATACCATAATAGCATTGATGAATTATATATGAAAGCGAAAGTGTTATTCAACCATTAATAAAGGTTTTGAAGGATAGAGGGTTGGCAATAAATGCTGAAACTATTAACAACTTAAAACACTTCATGATTAAAAATTAATATTTATTTGTATATTCAGATAAGCCTGCAATTGGTTGCGTAAGTGGTCACTTGCTTGGGGTTTACCTAGGAAAAATATTGCCTAGCACAAAAAAAAAACCTAGTTGCCCACCATTAATTCTGATAGTCTACGTGGAAAAGACTTCAACTCACAATAACCCCATTATGCATGCACAATAGACATAGGAAAATTGTGTTCAAGTAACAGGAGCTACTAAATTTTTTGTCTTTTCAGTTATACTCAAGAAATTTCTTAGGCTTAGAAGAGCCTCTCTTGACATGTTATACTGTTCTTGAACTAAAAATAATTGAGGTGAATAAAAGTGCACATGGTTAAGTGGGGTTCTCCACACCATGCAACTATGCCTCTTATGTTGTGTATGAGAACTAATTTATGCATTGAACGAAATGAAGGGCAAACACCCTATCCAAAAAAGACTGCAAATCAAGATAAAGAGAGAGAAGGGAGTCTTATCCCACAAAGAAATCAGATATAAGAATTACATTGATACAAGAGATTATCATGAAATTTTCATTACCATCCACTCAAATAATGCATATGGAATATGGAAACAGGGAAACTCATCATTTGGGTTTAAGCGAGTGAAACAAGAAAAAAAGGGGATAATTTTAAGAAAATAGATTTAGAAAAAGGAAAAAAAGGAAACGCACCTTAAAGAGTGTTCTAGGAGAGGGAATTTTAGGGTAATACATATCATAGAGTTTTTTTATTTTTTATTTTTTATTATAACATCTATCAGGATTTCAAAAATAGGACAGTCCTGTTGCCAGTTACAATCTATTTATTGGACAGGTATGACTTCAATGACTCCACTGGTATTGATATAATGACTCATCTTTCCAATTGCAGAAATTTATCAATTTCAGTATCTCCACCAGTACTGATAGAATGACTCAAAGATATACCACTTTCCAATTTTTGAAATATCTAAACAAATTCCCAGCAACAATGAAGACAGATAAAAACAAAACCATCCAACAATTGATTAAATCACTTGCAATTTTATTCTTATAAAAAATTCAGACAACAGTAGCTCAGACCTCTATCAAACAGTAAGGCATCAAAAGCTATATTTTGAATAATGCATACAGAGTCACATAAAAAAGGATTCATAATGGCAGGGCACAGACATGTACTCGTCAATAGATGGGGTATCCAGGCACACATCAGTTAAACGTAATAAGGAATGTACCGAAAGTGAAGTAGCAGCATGGTCCATCAGAAGCTGCTGAGCTCGACGCAGGATGACATTTAACGCTTCAGGTGTTGGCAGTCCTTGTGCATTAGAAGGTAAATTAAATCTTGTTTCTCCTGCACTGTTAGGTGAAGAATTTTGCTGATTTCCTGCATAGAACATATGTTTATTGTGCAAAGTAAAAATAAAAATTCTCAACTTTAAAACTAAGTCCAGTATTGTTCTCCAAAGTTATTACCATAAACCGACAATGTCACCTCCATGCGGTTTATGAACTCAGAGAGTGTGTTCAATGAATCAGGAATAGGCTGCAATACAGACAAATAAGCAATAGTAAACTGTCAACAAAAACATTTACAGGGCGCAAAAGCACACAGGTAAAGCAGTAATGATACCATATGAAGTGAAGGAACGGGTACTGCTGCCCCATTCAATCGCAAAGCCTGAGGCAGGGAAGGGAGGGGATAATTGGGAAATGGCTGTACAGGATGCATTTGGCCTCCTGCTTGGCTTCTGCCACTAACATTACCACGAGTTCCTTCTGTGTCAGTGCCTTGAGACACCTCACCAGCAGCATTGGCCTGAAAACCAAAGACTGTAAAATTTTAATATGGTTAAAATACATGAAAAGTTTTGCCTCATGGGGGAAAAGTTTTACACACCGGTGGTGTGGATGTCATGCTTCTAGGCCCGCTGGTGACAGTTTGATTACCAAGCCCAAAAGAGTTCAAAACAGCCCCAATAATCTACAAGAAACAAATTCAACCATAAAATGTTCACATTCAAACTGTGTCCATGTCTAACAATGATATCCTTCTTTAAAAACTGCAGCTAAAAACATGTGATCACCAATAAAAAAGCCATAAATCTTACACGAGACAGATCAGGAACAGCGCCTTCACTTTGGTCCCCAACATTGAAAGTTCCAAGAACTACACTATGTGAAACTTGACCAACTCGATTACGCAGAGCAGCAGTACCAGCATCGGTTCCTGTTAAATTGTATGACTGAGAAATCGTACAATAGGTTTTACTTTGGTTTCAAAGTGATCCAAAGATAAGCTAAGAATCCAATAACTGATCTACGAAAACAAAAAACAGGGAGCTGATGAAAAGACAGGGTTGGAGAGGGGGAACAGAGAGAGAGAGAGAGAGAGGCGGCGAGGGTGCAGGGGATGGGTGATGGGGGCAGATGAGATCTCAGAACACAGCATACATCCCAAGTTGAACATCAGCACATAACAGACAAACAGTACCTCGATTATCATTATTCCCATTAACATCCCCAGAGTTTGATCCAGATAAAGGTTGTGACTCTGCTGGCTGTCGTGCAACTAAATGCAGCGTATGCCCATCTTCCACATCTAGGTATGTTTAAGGAGTACTACATGAATAAGATCATACATTTGAACTAACTGCATCAGCTTTACTACTACTTTTCAGACCTCAGAAGGCCTAAAATGTATCAGGACAGGAAACAGAAGATGATGGCCACTTCAATTAAAACAAGAGTAGAATTAAAAAAAAACCTGAACAATTGTTGAATGCCGAAAATCCTATAAAAAAGTAACTCGCAATGTTATAATTATACGAGGCATTGATCAACGAAAAGAAACATTGCCCAATAATCTCTGTAAGAAATAACGGATAACATAAAAAAAATACCCAAAATTGCAAAATAGTATAATAAATGAATTCCAAAATATTAGGATACGATATTCAGACAGAGAGTGATCATCCTTCAAGACCTTTCCCCTGAAAATTAAACGTTGCTGCCCAACTGGGAGACCAATTACATCTGCTATTTTTTCCTTGAACAACTGTACTGGAATCTGAAAGTGTTACAAAAACACAAGACAACAAAATAGTATTAAGTCATAAACTTCATTGACAAATCGTACTCAAAAATCAATAAAACTTTGCCAATATTAATAAATGGCCTTTTCAACAGAACATCACATATTCAGTACTATAGTTTGTTCAAAAAAATCAAGACACAGATATGAGAATTCCGCAAGTTTAGTAATATGACTCAAAAATGAACTATGCATCAACTAGAACCAAATTTCCAAGATTATCAGAATAATTACATCATAGAAATGAATTTGTAAAGATCAGAAAATTACATTTTTGTCAACCCGAAAAGAATAGATTTGTGAATCCAGAGTTTTGATATTGAGCTCAACTGTTGATTCTGAACTTTCACCAGTAAATTCACTTGTACTGGGAGCTTCAGTAGATTTTTCATCTGCCATGCTATTGGATGGGACAAAAGACAATAAGATGAATATAGTAAGTCAAAACAGTTCAAATATACCGTTATGCACATTACAGGAAAAAAAAAATTAAGAACCAAATGAAAAATACAGAAAGCTGATGAATATATCAAATTAACGAAATTCAGATATACCAGTGAGAGATTATGAGAGCCAAGAGAAACTAAAAAAATGGCAAAATCAACCACTGCATTTAAAATAACTTAAATAAGAATCAGACAAAAAAGCACCAGGCATATTTGTTTCAAGGTGAGTTTCTAATAAAAGATATCTAAATGATCATCACTGGTGTAGAACCCGCCAGAGAATGGTCTGAGGAAGGGTGGATTTCCAGTCTCTAACATTGGACACTTTTCAACATTTCTGAATCTTGACCAGAGCCCCACATTTTCACATTTTCAGCCCAAGGTTTTCACTGGTAAGCCAAGTGTCAGTTCCTCAGTGGAAGATAACTAAAACAAGAATTTCAATGGGCATAATGTTATGGTAGTTAACATAAGTGACTTTCACTTGTTTGAATATGGAAATAATATGAAGAAACTTCTATGGTCAACACATTGAGAAGTTGCATAGCATAGAAGCAGAAGTAGCAGCAGGTTCACAGAGAGTGAAAGCGAGAAGGGGAGAGAGAGAGAGAGAGAGAGATGAATTTTTTAAATAGTCTGCAAAAACCTCAACCAAAGACAACTAATTTGCAGGGGGAGTTCGGGCAGGTTGAAGGCTCAAGCCACAAGCTGCTGGCTCTAGTCTCCTTCAATAAAAATATTTTAGTTCATATTCCAAATGACAGTTTATTGCGATCCAATGAACCTTCAGTTTGTGGCGGTGTCTAATTTAATCAAAAAGCTCCATCATTTCCTTACATATATTAAAATGATACAGGAGTTCCTTAAGCTTCCATAATCATTCAGATGTTAATAAGTTATTACTTTTTAAGGTCATTAAAAGTTCCAAATAGTTTTCTCGTAGAAAGGGTTGAACAAAATTATGTTGTACTAGACACGCATAGACGTGGAAATATCAGATTCCCAAACCAATTCATGAACAAACTGGCCTAGGTTAAATGATGCAATTTGAGAACATATTCCCATTAGGTTTTCTCAATTCCAAATTGAATAGAATCAGTTCAGGTTGTATAGAAAACTCATTCTTAATAAATATTTCACTCCCACACGCAGATACAAGCTCAACTGGAAATAATGAAAAGAATCAATTAAAGCATAACACCAGAACATTTTGTTTTTAATCCTTCTATTTCCTAAAAAACCATGAAATTAAATCAAAAAATGAAAGTCTCTCATTGGGTTACAGTTGTATAATTTTTTTCCTATTAAAGCTCATACACAATATGTTACAAAAAGTTGGAACCTAAATAAATTATTTGCTTTAATTTCATGGTTTTTTTTTAGGAAATAGAAATCATTCTCCACAGGCCAGCTAAACTGTTGAGATGCACCGGAATTAATATAACCTAGTGCAAAATTTATTTATAAAAATTTGATCTTTTTGGTAAATTGCATTCCAGTTGCACTTTCAGATTTACATGCTACGCCGAAGCACATTCCACATTAAAAAAAAAGAAAAAAGGAATCCCTTATACATAATGTCTTTCTAATAGAGCACTCAAAAAGAGACAAAATAAAAATGTTAAAAGACCTCAAATGCTGCAATTAAACATTGTGAAATCTGATAGATATGTATTACTTGGTTATATTTTGATTGAAGTATTATACACATGACCAATTCAGAAGACTCCTATGTAGTGGATTAGGCTTGGGAGAGAGATAAATGAGTAATTTAAAATTTCCATCCACATAAAATCAAGTCAAGCTTATGTTAAGTATTAGCTCTAATAACAGTAACTGGCCCAACTGGATCCATATTTCCACCTCAAAAGCGTGTACGTGTCCAAGCTCACAATGACAGGGATCATGTACATTGTGCCCAAAACAAGTCAAGAATATGATAATCAATGGACAAACACATCCTGTCAAATATCATTCACCATCCTGATCCCCAAATTTCTCTTTCACATCAAACAGCAGCAGAAAATACTGCAAAAGGGGGCACTAATTTTTCTAAATGTATCACCATATGTTTCTTCCCATGGTAACTCTCAAATGTCCCCACAATCTTAAAACATTCCAGTCAGAAGTACGAGTGGTGCCCTTCGGGACTAAGACATAAGCATGCCATACACTATGTCAAGCACTCATCTGCATGACGTACGTAACCAATCATCAAACAGGAACCATTGATGAAGTTCTCCCACCAAATGGAATTTTCCGACCTACACTAACGCATTCAGGGAAAAAGGGGAAAAATTACTTCAGAATTTAAATCTCGTGCCTCTAGAACAATCCAATTCTATCTTGCACACAACCCTAAGTCATTTCGGCTCTGATTTGGAAATATGAGGAAAAGAAAAGAACATCCAGCCAAAAAGAGAAAAGGGTTTTTCAGAATTTGAACCCAGTGCCTCTCAAGTAAACCTATCTCGTCTTGCGTACACCCTAATGCATTTTGGCCCTGAGTTGAAAGAAGGGAAAAAGAAAATAAAGAAAGGAAAAAAAAAAAAACAAACAAACAAATCCCAACTCACGTATTTGCCATTAAATACAAAGAAAATAATCCATTAGTACAAAGACAATAACAAATAAACAGCATCCAAAGAACCATTTGGATCAAGATGCCTCAATTCATGCGCTTTATCCAATCTTTAGGGTTTTTCAGAATCAAAAGAAAAGAAAATTCGAGAAAAGACAGGAAGAGAGATAGATATCTATGTGAACAGATGTAAAGGAACAGCAGATTTAACCGAACCTTTTGTTGTCAAGCCCTGGAATGGATTAAAATTTGAAGCTTCCAAACCCCAAAGGTCTCAGGTACGAGAAGTGCAACGACGTATTTCACGTTCCCACTCGGTACCCCTCTTGAAACTTAGACTGAGCGGAAGATACTAGAATGCGCACCGATTTGGCAGCCGGGAGTTCTGAATGAGCCCTCGTCGTATTTTTATGTGTTTTTTTTTTTCTTGCTCCTTTTTTGCTTCTTTTCCCTTCAGACACACCTCTTAATACTGCAGCCGCAACCCCATATAGGGAAATCCCCTGGCCTTTGCGCTTTCTTAAGAGTAAAGCAAGCACAGTGTCCGTACATGGCACATGATTATTACCTTTTTTTTTCTTTTGATATTATTTATGGTGCATCAAGTAAGCTGGAGCCCCACCGGAAGATCTCATGGTATCAGCGTCATTTATAGATATGTACACAGCGTTCACCGTTTGACCAATAGATCTTCCAATCAAGGCTCAAGCGGATTTCAAGTCTAATTATACCTGTCACCTAAATGTTACGAAGGTGTAGGCACTAGAAAGTTATTTTGCCATATGGTGGCGTAAGGATTTTTGGCAAGAAAATAGTCAATGAGAAGTCTAAGAGGACCAGCTCGGTAACATATCAATACGCAAATGCTAACAAAGTTGATATTTCATTGTCAAATAAGGTTTTGTATCCTGTATCCTTCTCAACAAGGGGTGAGACATGTAGGAAACGAGACTTCCGTTGTTGAAATTGTATTATAGCAGTTGGCTTGGTTTTGGTTTTAAACATGGCATGCGGAATGCATTACGGAGACAATTAGGAAACAAGACTCGTTATTCAAATTGTATTATGTGATGGCATGTGGAATGATCGGCTTAAAACCTTGTTGTTATTACCAAGGGTGTGCTTTTATAGATCACGGTTATAAAAGAGAATCTTTTTTTTTTTTGGTAAACAACACAATATATATTAAGCAAAGGAGTCCCGATGGAAAGTTACACCCCGAGCATCCATAGAAAGATAAAAGGAAATAGAAGGAGGAAGGTTACGGAGCCAAACACACGAAAATTTGTCTAAGGTGAAATTTGCAAAACAATCAGCCACCTGATTGGCCTCTCTTAGACAATGGGAGAACAAAACCGATTGGAAGCTGGAACAAAGAGATTTAAGTTCAAGAAGAAGGCCTCCGATACTCCATGGAAAGTCTTCATGAGTATTGGATAGTAGATCGATGATAGTAAGGGAATCACCCTCCAAAATGACATGAGAAACCTGTAGATGCCGTGCCAACTTGATACCTTGAAGGGCAGCCATGGCCTCGGCTTGAATTGCAGAATTTGCACCCACCAAGGAAGCAAAACCACCTTTGAAATGACCAAGACAATCTCTGCACACACCTCCCACAGCCGCCTGATTTGAAGAGATCCTCCAAGCCCCATCGAAGTTTACTTTAACAAAAGGTTGCAACGGTCTATTCCATTTGATAATCCTTTGTATTACTTGTTTGTCTTTAATTTGCTGATTAAGTGCAGAAAGAGAATCACACCCTAAGAGCTATAACCGGGCACACTAATTGAGTGCAGAAATTGCTTCTGGGCTAATCGAGATAAACTTATGAGACTTGTTAGATCTGTTAGTGTTAAACTACTGTATTGTAACACATGAACACAGGAGACTTTTTAACGAGGTTCGGTATTAACCTAATCTTCGGGACCATGTCCAGATGATGAACAATCCACTAAAGTTAAACAAAATCTTACATACACCAATGTGGACTTACACATACAAAAGACTCCCTCTTTTTCGTCGCCAATGTGTAGAAGACTCTTCAGTGTGTTGTTCAGCGAGCTCCCCTCGACTTAGACAAGATTGAACTCTCTTCAATCTTCTGTGTGCAGCAAGGCTCCTCCTTGACTTATGCATCCATGATTGAACTCCCTTCAATCATAAGTTGCCTTCTCCCGAAGGCTTCAAGTTCTTCTCCCGAAGAACGATGAGCTTCAAATACTTCTGATAAATTTGTTTAATGCTCAAGGAGTTGAGTTTTCTGTCAAACTCACATAAGTATTTATAACCTGAAACATCACTCAACAAAACAGTTAACTTGTTGTAACTTTGTTACAACTGATTCTAAGAGATGCATATCAGATCTGAGAAATCAGAATTCAAGTTAATCCTAAGAGATGCATATCAAATCTTTAAGAGATAAGATTCTAAAAGATAAGATTCTAAGAGATGCATATCAAATCTCTAGGAGATAAAAGTTAATTCAAATCTCTGTTAACAAACCATCTGATTAGATAATGACAACTAGAAAAATACAGATTTAAAAATTCCATATCATCAGATGCTTCCACGTCATCAAATGCCAACATACTTACAGGACTTAATTTGCATTTCATATTTGTCCCACCGTTAAATTAATTGATCTTTTTTTAATTTTTGATAAATGATGACATCTAAGAACAATTAGTTTCTCCATGACGCATGGACATCTAATGAATAGTCTGATTCATGTGTCACTGTATTCCTACTTTTTATCTTAAAATTTTTGTTCTTAATTTACAAGGGGATATTATAATAAAGGATTATTTTTGGGGTTTAATTATAGAATAGACTATTGATATAGATTCGTTTAATTCTTGAGTATATATATGCATAATGGATTCTTTTATGTTACTCCCATTGTGCAAAATTCTGTGTTATTGTGAGGGAGATCTCTTTCCTATAAATTTAAACAATGGGAAGTTGTAGTGGCAACATCACTTAAACCTCACGTATCCATTCAAGGTTAAGATACACATCCAGGGAAGCCAGTGAAACCCAACTTCTACAAAAGCTACCTTTTAATGCGCTGTTTTGAAAAGGATTTCAAGATATCGATTTGACTGATCATTGAACTCCATCTCTTTGTCCTTCAGAAAATTAGCAAGGACGATCGTTTAAGGAGATTGTCTGTTGCACCCTAATTGGATTCGAAACTTAATTCAGCAGTCTGATACATGGAATTGCATATGAAGTTCATATATACTAATTATATGACTGTGAATGCACTAGATGCACCGGTAAAGTAATTGATAGGAGAGTCCATGGACTTCTTTGATGATCCAAAATGCCTTAGTCGATAAATTCCAGATGTAGCATCTTTTGGCACTTCCCATTCTATGGTTGCTAAGCCACTGAAGCTAACATTATCCAGTCTCCAATTGAAGTACAAGCAGAAATCATCATCGTCAAAAGTCCGAATCCAGCGTGTTCCTTGAAGCATTTCTACCACTGCAAATGTTCCTTCTGTTAAGAGGTCATTCCTTGGGTTTGCACTCCAGAATGTAGCACTCGGCTTCTCTCCTGTTCGAAATAAACCCTGTTTGGGCAGAACTACATCTTGTTTAATGTCACCAAAGTTCAATCCACCGGGAGGCGAGCGATCACCAAAAGGTGGTGATGCAGGCGAGAGAACTGATGAAAGATCTGGGGGTGATAGTCCACTTTTCATGATCTTCTCTCCTTTTGCAATTGCTGTGGCTAGTTTCTTGAATTCTTGGATGTATGCTGATAATGTATGTGGACCATATAGTGTTGATGCAGCCTATAGGTCTCACGACCAGGGTTCGAATTACAATGATTTTCTTGAACTCTTAATTGAATGTGACAACAGAGCACATGAAATAAAGTCATACCTCGTATCTTTGTTGCTCGTACTCTTCAAATGTCGCAACATATTGAGAATAGGTGTTTGTAAGGCCGGCTATTACAATGTGGGTACCATTAGTAAAGTCCCCGTTTCCGTCTCTAATTAACGTCTCCTTCACTGCCTCTCTTAATCGGCGACCAGCCATGGTTGTGAATTCTTTAGCCAAAAAGGATTAGAACAGGATAAGTAAGAGAGCTAATCAATCAAAGGCCAAGTGAAATTTACAAAAAACAAAACTGACCTCCAGGTACTGAAAGTATGACCATTTTCCCCAACCTCAATATCTGAATGGGAAGAATTGCAGGCTGTATTTCCAGAAGGAAATTTCTTAGTTTTAATACATCACATCAAAATTGTTATTCAAAACATTACTTCTGTATTATATTTACCGCCCATTGATAAGGCACGAACATCTCTCCTGTGCTTAGCAACACAGTCTTTGGCTTTTGACAATCCACTTGATGCTGGCTTGGCTCTTTCAAGCCGTCTCTCAATTTCCTCCACTCTTCAGCTATCTACAAAGACGTTATTCAAATGGCATCATGAAAATGAGTTCATGTCATTCTATCACTCTATGAAAATCAATAAATTAAGGACTCTTAATCTGTTGAGGGCGCATAATATGGCATAATCCAGCGTGTTTTAGGACTCCCCTTTCATTTAACCAAAATAGTTGGTCATGTATCTAGCTAGATCTGACAATCATGTTAAAAGGTGTTGGAGTAAGCTTCAGGTCATAACTTAAAAAAAAAAAATGCAGAGCTTAAACTAGGCAGTCTGAGCCATATATCAGATAACAATGAAAAGAAGGTAGCAAAATGGAAAAAATGGACAGTAGATCATTTCATGTTATATATGTTTTCTAAATTGAATTTGTATATGATAGGATACAAATGGAATATCTAGATTTCGTTAAAAACACTTGGCCCCATGAGTAAATTAGTCAATAAATGGATATGGAAAGGGTATTGTGGCTTCCTTCTTTTCTTTTTGGCCAATCAATGTGGCAACAGCTAATTAAGAACAAGTCAGATCAGATCAATATACAACTCTCAAAGTTTCAAAAACCATGATAAAGTGGCAATGAGGGAAAGGGAGTGATTTTATTGACCTGTGTATCACCTTGTTGGAATCCAATTTCACCGGGTCCATCTGTAGTTCCAGCAGCAAAACCTGGTCCGACAGCAGCAGGACACGTCTTTACAACTTTGTTACCATCCAACTCCACATCTAGATTAGTAAAATTCAAATACATGTGACGGTAATCAATCTTCCCTTTTAATTTATCAGTAGCAGAAGTAAAGAGATCAATGGCCTTGTGGAATTGTCTCTCTCCTATGATCTTTGTGCTTAGAATTTCATCCGGGTAACTGTAATACAAAACCAAAAACCCATTTATGTAAGCTAGCTTAGAATGTAATGGAAAAGTAATACACGCAAGGAAGAAGAAGTTAATACCCAGGTCCACGACCGATGCAGAGCTGATCATTGCCATGGCAGGACGAATGATTGAAATCACAGGGTAATCCACTGTCAATGCAAAATGCTCCAAGTACATTTGGGGTTACGTCGCCTACATTTGATTGGCAAAATGCTCCAACAAACTGGAACTCTTCATTTTTCCTCACCTTGAAAGCTTTACTGGTGGTTTGTCCACAAGGTTTCCCTCCTGTAGCTTTGATTGTTTTGGCCTTTTCAATCAATAGGGTCTCCTCTGTATAAAGGAAATAAATACAGACATCATGAACAACACAGATCGACCAGTAACTTGCCCGAGATTTTGAGTTACCACGAAATTCTTAATTACTGACAAATTAGTTTGGTCTATGGAAAGCATGCATTGTACACTCACGGGATATGTTAGTGTAGCTTGTGTGTGTGGATGAGGTATTTTTGGTGCCATATCTAAACCAGTCCTCGAAGAACCTAGCAGCAGCCCCCTTGTTGTCTCCACTGATAAGTTTGTTGTCTCTGCTCATGGAAGTTCCATGCGTTGCAAACCAGTTGAAAGCACCTATGCTCTTCCCACTCTCTCCATCCACAAACTTCAAAAGGGTCATTTGGGTGTCAACGTCTTTGGGGTATCGGGCTCTCTCTTCCTTTGAGTTAAACAAGTAAGCACTTGGGCTCCTATTTATACCGGCATTCTCCACGTCCCCTACAAAAGCAAGCATAGTCGGGCAAGATTTCGATAGACTGGTTAATGACAACTCAAATGAACCCCCTTTAACTATATTTAACTCTTGAGTTCTATTTCAGAAGAAATCTACAAAGCCTTTATATAGACACTAGGCACTACTCAAAAGAAAACTGAAAAACAATAAATTCTATAAAAACCTACTATCTCCTTTATCACCTATAAATTCTATAACAACCGACTATAAAAACCGAATAACTCTTGACCTTTAACTTCTAAAATTTAAAACCCACTAAAGATAACATTTAATGTTTATTCAACAAAACTCCCCCGTAAACTTAAATGCTTCTACCATCCGTCATGCCAATCATCTTCTTGCATTTGTCAAGAAGTACTTTCGGCAGCGGTTTTGTGAAGATATCAGCAGCTTGATCCTGACTTGCCACATGCACCAATTCCACACTTCCTTCCTTCACACGATCTCGGATAAAGTGAAAACGAACGTCGATGTGTTTGCTTCTTTCATGGTTCACTGGGTTCTTTGCCAACTCAATTGCTGATTTGTTGTCAACTTGAATCACGGTTGCACCTAGTTGCTTTAGCTCCATCTTGCTCAACAAATTTCTAAGCCATATTGCATGACATACACACCAAGATGCTGCCACATATTCAGCTTCACACGTCGAGAGCGTCACGATCGGTTGCTTCTTTGAAAGCCAAGTAAACGCAGTATCTCCCATAAAGAACACATATCCCGAGGTGCTTTTCCGATCATCTATGTCTCCGCACCAATCGCTGTCGGAGTAGCCAACCAACTTATAATCTTCTGCTTTTGAGTAGAACAACCCGAGTGACACCGTTCCTTGGATGTACCGTAGGATTCGCTTCAACGCCTTCCAGTGTGAATAAACCGGCTCCTCCATGAACCGACTTACAATGCCGACACTTAATGAAAGATCCGGCCTTGTGCATGTGAGATAGCGAAGGCTTCCTATCAAACTCCGGTATTTACTCACATCGACACGTTCTCCTCCATCGAACTTCGAGAGTTTTGCACCTGGTTCCATTGGTGTTGATACCGGGTTGCAATCTGCCATCTTATACTTCTTCAAAATCTCTTTTGCATATGTCTCCTGTGATACAAAAATACCCGTCTCTACTTGTCTAACCTCCAAACCAAGAAAAAACTTCATCAAGCCCAAATCTATCATCTCAAATTCCCGTGTCATTGTGCCCTTAAACTCTTCTATCATCTCATCATTGTTACCCATAAAAATAAGATCATCGACATAAAGAGCAACAAATAACACGTTACCTCCATTCTTCTTTGCGTAAAGGGCATGCTCGTAGGGACATTGCTTGAACCTGTTCTCCTTGAAATATGAATCGATACGTGTATTCCATGCCCGCGGTGCTTGCTTCAACCCGTAAAGCGCCTTCTTCAATTTTAGCACCTTATTCTCTTCTCCGACTTTCATGTACCCGGGTGGTTGTTCGATGTAGACATCTTCTTCGAGCACACCATTCAAGAATGCCGACTTGACATCCATTTGAAATATCGGCCATTTGAATTGAGCAGCTTGTGAAATGAGTAATCGGATTGTCTCCATTCTTGCAACAGGAGCAAATACCTCATCATAGTCGATTCCGGCCTTTTGCTTGTATCCCTTCGCAACAAGTCGCGCCTTGTACCGTTCTATCTCGCCTTGAGCATTCATCTTTTTCTTGAACACCCATTTCACACCAATAGGCTGACTTCCTTTCGGCAATTCTGCTAGCTCCCATGTGTTGTTGCGGTCAATCGCCTTAATCTCCTCGTTCATGGCAGTTTGCCACTTCTTGTCTCGCACCGCCTCTTCAAAGCTGATATTTTCAGCATCTGCCAAAAGACATACAAGGTGTACCTCATTTGTCGAATCATACAAATCTTGCAAACTTCGCATTTTGGGTTGTCGTGGTTCATCTTCATTATCAGTAGTTTCAGAGTTTGTTGGTATGCTTGTTGGTGCAACGACTGATGATTCTCCAACTTCGATGATAACCTCCGTCGAATTGTTCCAGTCCCACTCGCTTGCTTCGTTTACTAGCACATCACGACTAACCATCACCTTCTTGCTTATCGGGTCGAGTAGCTTGTACCCTTTTGTCTTCTCATCATACCCAATAAAAATATACCTTTTGCTTTTGTCTTCGAGCTTCGTTCTTCGTTGATCCGGTACGTGTGCATAAGCCACACTACCGAACACTTTGAGATGAGAAACTGTTGGTTTTTGTCCGCTCCATGCCTCTTGTGGTGTTTGATCATCTAACTTCATATGTGGACATCGATTTTGTACATAGATGGCACATTGCACAGCTTCTGCCCAGAATTCCTTCGGCATCCTCTTGCTCTTGAGCATTGATCGAACCATGTCGAGAATAGTCCGGTTCTTCCTCTCGGCCACACCGTTTTGTTGAGGAGAGTATGGTGCGGTTAGAAATCTCCTTATGCCTTGCTCCTCGCAATACTCCATGAAAGCCGTAGAAGTATACTCACCACCTCTATCGGATCGTACGGCTTTGATGTGTCTACCAGTTGCCTTCTCCACCATCACTTTGAATTTTTTGAACACCTCGAATGCCTCGGATTTTTCTTTCAAAAAATAAACCCAAGTTTTTCGTGAGAAATCATCGATAAAGGAAATGAAGTACCTTTTACCGCTGAAAGATTCGGGGGTGATTGGTCCACATATGTCGGTATGAATCAACTCGAGAGTATGTTTAGCTTGATAATCTGTCTTCTTTTGAAACGAGGTTCTCGCTTGCTTGCCAAGCACACATTCTTCACAAAATTTGCCCTCATAGTCCATGTTAGGCAGCCCGTGCACCATGTTCTTCTTTGATAACTTTTTTAGACCACCATGATGTAGATGACCAAAGCGGAGATGCCACAGCGACGCCTTGTCTTCTACGTTGACTCGCAAACATTTTTCTCGCACGCTTCTCAAATTCAGTTTGTACATCCGATTTCTTCCCATCTCGACTCGAGCAACCAGACGCCCTTGCTTGTCCTTCAAGTATAGTGCCTGGTCTTTTAAAAGTATTGAGTAACCTTTCTCCGTGAGTTGCCCCAAACTCAAAATGTTGGTCTTGAGGTCTGGTACGTAATAGACATCTTGGATTGACCCTATCAAGCCATTATTTTGTAAGTAACAAACCTTACCTCGGCCTTTGACCTCCACCTTTGATGCATCTCCAAACGACACATGACCATCTTCAATCTTTTGTATCTCTTTGAATAGATACTCGTGACTGCACATATGGTTGCTTGCCCCTGAGTCGAGGTACCACAAAGTGTCATTGTTGATGTGGACTTCATTTTGAGCCATCAAGAGAAAACCTTCATTCTCTTCGTCTTCCAAGGCTAGGTTGGTTGTTTCTTCTACCTTTTTATCGGCTCGACAATCTTTTGCAAAATGCCCCACTTTACCACAATTATAACATTTGTTGGAGATGCAATCCTTCGCGTAGTGACCATACTTGTAACACTTGTAGCACTCGATGTTGGAATAGTTCGACCGGCCGCCTCTTCCTCGACCGCGTCCTCTTCCACACCAATTTGGTTGGTTCGACTGTCCCTTCTCCTTATAGTACTCTTCATAACTGCTGCCTTGACCACCGCGACCATTTCCACGACTTCCACGGCCACGCCCTCTACCTCGAAAATTTTGAGAATAGAGTACCTTTTCGTCTTTGATTGACGCCTTGGTTTGAAGTGCTTGCACGAGTGTCTCCTCCTTCTTTTTCTTCTTACGTTGTTCGTGTGCCTCGAGAGAACCGGCAAGCTCGTCGACTGTGAGCGTCGCAAGGTCCTTTGACTCTTCTATCGCGCACACAACATTCTCAAAATTGTCAGTTAATGATCTCAAAATCTTCTCCACAACTCGCGCATCTGTTAATGTTTCGCCATTACGAATGAGTTGGTTCACCACGGCTTGTACACGCG
Source organism: Buxus sempervirens (assembly GCA_947561395.2). Classification (NCBI taxonomy): domain Eukaryota; kingdom Viridiplantae; phylum Streptophyta; class Magnoliopsida; order Buxales; family Buxaceae; genus Buxus; species Buxus sempervirens. Next base: position 41,702,906 of record OX387190.1, read on the forward strand.
TGATGTAGTCAGATACAATTTCCGACTCCTTCATCTTCATGCTCTCCAACTCGCCACGAAGAGTTTGGAGACGCACTTGCTTGACTCGGTCGGCTCCTTTGAACACTTTTTCTAAAATGTCCCATGCTTCTTTTGAAGTAGTTGCACCGGCAATCTTCTCAAAGCCCGACTCGTCAACAGCTCGGAACAACATGTATAGTGCCGCCTTATCCTTCGATCGCGTCTCTTTCAACGCCTTGTTTTGAGCCGCCGTATTTACCGTGGTATTTGTTGGTTCTTCGAAACCTTCTTCGACCACCTCCCACGCATCTTGAGATCCGAGAAGAGCTTTCATTTGAATGCTCCAGTTCTCGTAGTTCGCCTTCGTTAGTCGGGGTAGCGGCATTTGTCCTGTCACATTCGCCATCAGCTCTGATACCAATTTGACAACTCAAATGAACCCCCTTTAACTATATTTAACTCTTGAGTTCTATTTCAGAAGAAATCTACAAAGCCTTTATATAGACACTAGGCACTACTCAAAAGAAAACTGAAAAACAATAAATTCTATAAAAACCTACTATCTCCTTTATCACCTATAAATTCTATAACAACCGACTATAAAAACCGAATAACTCTTGACCTTTAACTTCTAAAATTTAAAACCCACTAAAGATAACATTTAATGTTTATTCAACAGTTAATGGTCATTGGAGCAATTTATCGACAGTAGGCACTCTAATAATTCTATGATCAACGAACCCAAACAGTATTTGCGACCATATCTAGTTTATTAATGCGATTTTGACGAAACCATACACACACCACTCACCAGTGTTGATGTAAATGAAGCCTGGTCTCAGATTGTTGTGAGCCTGAGAGATGCTTTGCTCGATTGCCTTGACGATTGCATCAAAGGATTGTTGAACAAAGCCTAGAGAAGATAGAGAGTAAAGCATATATTGTAAATAACCACCTGGTCCAGCATGGGTGTGGGTGCCACTGATAGCCACGTTCTCTTCATTATACAGATCTCCGTATCTTTAAAAACAAAAAAGGAAAATCAAGAAGAAACCAGTATACGAAGAGGCTGCTGTTTGGTAAAGCTTTTGAGAAGAGTCATTTTCTCTTATGAAAATTTCAGCTTTTAAATACAAAATAATCATTTAAAAAATTTTTTTTTAATGAAAGTTCTGTAAATCATTGTTTGACTAATCAAATTACTCATGGCTTCATTTATCACTATTATAAACATCATCACACAAGTGCTACTATAATCACCACCACCATGACAACTACCACCACTGCCACCACCAAGACCTCACCACTACCACCACCATATTACCATCACCATATCACTACCGTCACCACCACACAACCACCACTATCACAATCACCACACCATCACTACCACAGCTGCGACATCACATCACCACAACAATCATCAACCCATATAATCACTATAACACCCACTATCAACATCATTGTCAGTATCATTAATACCATGGCCATTACCATAAAATTTATAGCTAGCATGACCACTATTATTACAAATTATTTTTAAATCATTGTCATCCGACTGACTAAATGCATTTTTATTGATCTTCAAAATCAATGAATTATGTAACCAAACAGGTTTTTCTTTACTTTAATTTTTCCAAAAACACACAAAAAAAAAAAAAGGGGCGGGGGGGTGTTTTTTGGTTTTCAATTTATTTTTCAAAATATATATATATATATATATATATATATATATATATATATATATATATATATATATATATATGAATTACCTTGATCTTAGTTTCTCAAGAACCTTGATGGTAACCAACTGAGAAGCCATGCCAGCATCAAGATTGACAAAAGCGAACCTTGCACCCTGGGAACTCTCTGCAACGATGAAAGCCCGAGCTCGTAGTCGGAAATGAATACCGGCAGCGTTCTGCTGGAGGTTGGCATAACCCATCAGGATCACATCAGCGGCGGGACCGGTCATGTCATAGCTCCCAACGCCGATCAGGTAGTCGCCGTTCGTAGCTCTAGTCCTGGGCGCGGCACATGAAATACCAAAAACAATAACGAACGAAAGGAGGGGTGGAAGTAAACGCATTCTGGTTCTTATCATCTCCCTTGCTTGTTCATCGGTGTTGATTAAGGAATTGACGATAGGTATATATCGAGTTTGTTTGACCGGGGAAATTGGCTTTTTTAGTGATACTTATTCAAAACAATTCAGATTCAGTCACCCAATTTTAGGTAATTGAGATTTAGTGGTACGTTTTAAAATAATTAAAAATCAGTATCATTTTATTCCTATAAAAAATGTTCTCCGAAAATACCCTCAAAAGACATTTTGTTTCAGGTGAAGTTTGCAAGTTTTTGGAGGGTATTGATTTTCAATTCTTTTAAAAGAGTACCACTAAATCTCAATTACCTAAAATTGAACGACTAAATATAAATTATTTTGAAAAAGTATCATTAAAAACTAATTTTCCATTGACATATGATATGATGGGAAATTGCTCTCTAACTTGAGAAAATTGATTTTTAGTAAATGCTTTCAAAAATGTAACTCAAATTCAGTCATCCAATTATTAGTAATTAGAACATAGGTGATACTTTTCCAATAAATTAAAAAATGAACGTCATTTGACTGTTTATAGACCACACTGCCCTTTGGTCAAGTCATATCGTTTGCCCCAAAATTATGGGTGTAATTTGGTCGGTTTGGTTTTTGTGCCAAACCTAAACCAAACTGATTTATCTTGATTCAAATCGAAAACGGAATGAAACAGAATTTCAACTTCATATTTTAAACCGAAAACCAAACCGAAATTAGTTGGTTAATTCTAAACCAAACCGGAAAAACCGAAATTTCAATACTTACATGGCTGTTGCATGAATGGGATAATTATTTTAAAAAGCATTTCTCTCCTAAATTCTTTTCTTTAAGGAAAAAATGCTTTTTTTAGGTGAATGCATCAATTACAATAACAATGCAGGTATCAGTGCATGATTTTGGAACGCCTTGGGTGTATATTATCTTTGTATGATCTCCAAAATGACAATCATTTTACCTAGGTGCATTGTGCTTTAAAAAGTATACTAAAAAAAATCAATTTTCCCTTGTAAGTTCTAACTTTCAACAAGGCAGTTCTTAGTTTAAAGTGAAGGTCTTGTTGTTTAGCTGTGAAATTGAGTTGGCAGAGAAAGGATTTCTTGTTGGGTTGATCAATATCAATGTGTTTAGCTGTCCTCATCGACGCTCAAAATGCTGCAGCCTGGCATTATTGTTAATGGTGAACCCGAAGATACGCGCTTTCGGCAGCAAACGATTTCTTCTTGGATTGCTTGGTGCCTATCTGACTCTACGAGGATTTGCATCTGTTGCTGGTTGGATTTAGCTCACACAGACGAAAGGGCCTCCGGATCCGGGTTCTTTGAGCTTGTTTCCTGGACTTAGCGGATGTTTGATATTTTATCGAAACCTTCCAACCGGCAGACCGCACATTGGATTGGCCACAACATTGTTTTGGAACTGTTTCCAACAATGGCAAGGTCTGATCGATCCTACTACTGTTCAATCTTGCCCCTTGTAGCCGGTCCAATTTTGGAGTGATGAGAAGTAAAAGTGCTGCAAGTAACGTTCACATTTTTAGTAAATGTTCATGAGCGTGGATCACATTTTTGACACAAATTAGGAAAAAAGTTTACATATATTTGTTTCATAGAAAAAGATCGGTTTTTTTCTTTTTTAATCTAAGCAAACGTAATAAATTAAGGGCTTTTGCACCTAGGTCCTTACATTATGATAGATTTGCATATATATCCTCTTATTTTTAATATTTGCATATATATCTTCTTACATTATGATAGATTACGATATATATCCTCTGACATTACGATATATAACCTCTTACATTATGATAGATTATGATATATATCCTCTTACATTACGATATATATCCTCTTACATTATGATAGATTATGATATATATCCTCTTACATTATGATAGATTTGCATATATCCATTTAGCAAAATTTTTGTAATTATATCTTGACATTAAATTTTGTAAACGTTTATTATTCTTTTTATTAAATAACTAACACTACAAAAAGAGTGATTCAGCACTGGGAGATAAGAACTTTTAGCAGCGGTCAACTAGGCGACTGCCTCTAAAAGTCCTTTTTTTAAACTAAAAAAAAATCTCTCCACCCTCTCGTGCCTCAATCTCTGTCTCATTTCTTTGGTCTATGTTATAGGCTGATCAGAGAAAGAGAGAGAGAAGAAAAAAGTTAAGAGATGCTTCTCTTTCTAGGCCGATTAGTGACCTTAAAGGTCTTATGAGCATCCTTGCCCGTCTGCTTCTAATCTCAACCTAACACTCGAACTCGTCCATCTTAACCTAACACTCGAACTCTTGTCCATTCGATTTTTTCGGAGCTCTAGCCTTGGATTTGAAGTGTTGTCTGATATTTGCAATCAGAGGTATGTTTCGTTATATGAATAAAGCTGTTGATTTCATAGATTTATAGATTTGATTTCTTGGATCCTTCTGGATCTGTAGCTAATTCTTATACAAGTCCTTAGCTATGGTGATCGTTCACCTACTTCTCGAATTGCCTGAGAACTTCTTCATTGACCGACGCTTTTCCTTGTATAAATGAAAACAAATGAAAAAAAATCCTTCATCTTCAACATCGTTGTCTACAAAATCTCATTTCAGAGGATGAATCCTTGAATTCCCATCTATCATCGCCATAATCCCCTTTTTTAGCAATTAAATGCGTAACCATAGAAATTTACAATGAGGTCATTGATGTTAATGATCAATTTGAAGTTCAATCCCTTTTTTGCAATGGCTACTCGTTTAATAAAAACCATATCCGGTGCATTATCAGGGGAAGGCTCCACCCTATCGGTTGCCTCTTCTTCAACACCAAAAATGGAAAGCGGCAAAGCTCCTTGAGGCTTCTCCTGACTTTTTTCAAGTTATATTTTCTTCACTTGGAAGTCTGAATATCATATGATCCACATGGCCGTTGCAGTTTTGGAAGTTAATAATGTTTTCCATGATGTGTTACAGTCTGTTATTAACAAGGATAGAAGGGGAGATTATCTGGGAAAAACCGTGCAAGTAGAATATCTGCAATTTAAATTGATTCTCTCTTGCTTTTGCTTTCCTTCAACTAATGTTCAGACCTTTTTACTCCTCCAATGCTCCCAGGTCGTGCCTCATATTACGGATGCCATTCAAGAATGGATTGAGCATGTAGCAGTGATTCCAATGGACGGTAAAGATGGTCTGGCTGATGTTTGTGTCATAGAATTGGGTGGAACTATAGGTATTTCAGGAGCAGCTTGTGTTACGCAGGGTATTGTGTTTCTATCATCTCTAGTTAGCCTAAACAACTTCTTGTATTGCAGGGGACATTGAATCTATGCCATTTATTGAATCATTGGGTCAGTTTTCGTACCGCGTAGGTAATACTGTGCATTAACGTTGTCAAGACAATCTCACATAATCCTATTTGCTTTCAGATTTCTGAAACATTGAATTCTTTACTTCCCATTTTTATTTTTCCAGGCCCGGGAAACTTCTACCTGGTTCATGTTAGCCTTGTGCCTATTTTGAATGTTGTTGGTGAACAGGTACATCATATCTTTCATGTACACTAGTCCAAGCATTTTACTGAATGTATCTTGTGCGCGCGTCGGAAACGCCGCACGGGAAAATTCGGAGTCGCCACCACCTGATGGGGTGCAGGCAGACACCTGGGTGCCTAATCTTGTCTATTGGGCTGGTCTGTGGCTTGAGATTCTGAGAAAGGTCTCGGTTGTGATCTAGGGAAGTTCGTAGACACCCCAGACTATCTCGTCGGATGACGGGTTCCGTGGGTTCCCTGGTTTGAGTCAACTTACTTTGGTTTCACCCGATTCCTAATCCGGTATGCCATTTGGTTAAGTCCGGCGGGACCACCTGAGTGGTGTGGGTCCCTTTAATTGATTTTATCTTGCTTAATTTAGGTGATCTGAGTCTAACTGGGTGGGCCCTGTTGGAAAGCCCACGGTTTCCTTGGTGGACTTGGGTAAGCCCACATATCCCATGTGGGCCTTTGTCTAAGCCTAAGAGGCCCTTTGGGTTTAAGTTTAGTGAATTAATTTTACTTTAAGATTTAATTCAAGAATTTAAGTGGCTTTCATGCAAAAGTGGGTCGGCCTCGGTTTGTGGGCCCTTCGGTGGGCCTCCATGATGGTTGCCAACGTATTTTTAGATTTATCTTGTTTAAATTTGCCAAAGTGAGTTGGACATTGGGCTTGGGGCCCGTAGTCCAAATTTGGGCTTGAAAGCCCAGTTCCTTGAGGCTTAGGGTTTGCACCCTTCCTTGGTTCGGTTAATGGGCTTTGGAGGGCCCAATAGGCCCTAGCCCTGGGTATCGGCCAAACCATACAATTCAAACACAACAATCCACACATCCAGTTCGGGTGGGCCGCACTGGGTTTGGCCTGCCTGGTTCGATCGGTTAATTTCGCTTTGTTTGCTTATCTGGCTTGGTTATATGCACAAAGGATTTATTGGGCTTGGTGGGCCCCGTTGGAAGGCCCACTATGCATCCGAATTGGACCGGTGGTCCATATCCCAAGTTGGGTTTCCGAGTGACCCGGAAACCCTGTTGGTTCATTTTGTTTTGTTGAAAATACCATTCAAATTCGACAAGAACCGAAGAAAACCAAAATTGGCATTTTTGCCATGTAGCCGACCATAAGTGTCGGCTAACCACAAATCCCAAGTGATCCAACCTGAGTTGTCGGATCACTTATGAAATGGCTCCTTTATTGGGGTTTTGCCATGGGGTGGCTTCCAGGGGTTCCTAGGTAGAGCTGTAAGTAGGGCGGGCTGGGCTGGGTTTCAATGAGTTCGGGCTCAACCCTAACTAAAATTGGTGAACCCAAACTCTCCTCGGCCCGCCCTAACCCAAATTCTTTGAGCCCAAACCCAACCCTAAAATTATTTCTTGAGTTCGGGTTGGGTTCGGGCCAGCCCAAACTTTTTTTTCTACTTGATACAATGATACATTCACATATATAAGACTACAATATTTTGATATATATAATAAAGTTTATTGGCATACATTGATTTGTTTGTGTATTAGGTTAAAAAAATGATCTCTATAAGTCCACCAAACTTTTTATGTGTGTAAAAAGCCTTAGAACAAAATATTTACTAAGATATTTATGAGTTTCACATGTCTTCCAATCTGATGCAACCATCCATCATAACGCATGGAATTAACAGCAATACAACAAATACAGTAGCAGAATTAATCCTAACAAAGCATCCTCTACTCTCAAAGAAACAATATATAGAAAATGATGACTTGATTAGCAAGGCATCGCTATATTTCCCACTCAATCACTGTTTCACGAAAATTGCAATGTTGCATACAGGACCTACCCCATTTGAAATTCCAGAATTAGTTTCATTGCATTTTCACATTGTTTAAGTATTCAAACCTTAATCTAAAAATAATACATTTTACAAAATCAATCAACTTTTGTAATTTTAAATAGACTTAATATTCATGTTTCCTATCTCTTCCAATTACTTCAGAATCTACGTTTTTTTTTTTTGGCTGAGTTAGACTACGTTTCAAATATTAGAACCACAAAATTACGTAAGAAACACATAACTCATTTTTATATGACCAAACAAGAACAATAAATCAAGATTTTAGGGGATATATATTGATGTTAAAAATAACATAAAATAAAATACTACTAAAGTAACAAGATTTTCTGTTTTGCTACTGTGCGCACCCCCGTTTCGCGGTTCGGGCCGCACGACGAGGTGCATGTAGAAGTGATGCTCGCCTCGGGACTGTTTTGGAGTTTGGAGTCGCCACTGCCTGAGAGGTGCAGGCAGACACAAAGGGCATCTATCCGGGCCTAATTAATCTGGTCTGCGGCTTTATTAGAGATCTGAGCAAGTTCTCGGTTACGTCTAGGGAAGCCCGAAGACACCCTAGCCCGCCCCGTCGATTGACAGGTCCCGTGGGTTTCCTTGGTCTGAGTCAACTTAGTTCTCACCCTTCCTAGACCAGCATGCACACTTATTTGGTTTGGTGGGACCCTCTGAAGGTGTGGATCCCTTTTATTTTAATTTTATCTTTTTTTTTATTTATCTAAGTGAAGTGGGTCGGACCCGGGTCCCGTTGGAAGACCCGTGGGCTGCCATGGTTGGGCCTTGGGCCCAGTTGGGTTATTGGGTAACCCATTTGGTTATTTTATTATTTTATTTATTTACACTTTAGGTTTGGGCTTAGTGGGCTTGGAATGGGCCCATTAGCCAAAGTCAAGTGGCCTTGGGCCCGTTTATTGAAAACGGGCCCGGTTTAGGCCGGTCAAAAGTGGGCCCCACAAGTGGGCCAAAGGGATCTTAATGGGCCTATCTAGGCCCAAAGTCCAAAAATGGGCTTAAGATAGCCCAAGTGGTTTAAGGGAATGGTTCAAGCCGGTTTAGACCGGATTAGGTCCAACCGAACCAAGAAATTACACTTTTTACATCATTTTTACAAGTGCCCGTATTTTCTTTACGGTCCGGCTTGCCCGTGAATTGACTACGGTCTTCCTCGCCCGTGAAGAAAATACGGTCCCGCCCGGACCGGCCTGAGTTTACGGGCGCAACAAGTTTTGCACTTTTGCAGCCGGCTTTCCTTGGGATCACTCCGGTGGGACTCCTGACTATTCCGGCAGCTTCAGTGGGGATTTCAGATTCTTCAAAATCCTTCTCCTTTCTTCTTTTGGCCTAAATGGCCTTCTTCTTCTTTCTTCCTCTTTTAACTTGAAAACCAGCTTCTTTTGGATGATCCAAGATATCTTTTAGAGGGGGAAAGTGGGAAATTACAGGGAATAGTTCATGGAGGATGAATTCTTCTTGTCCTTCCAAATGGATCCATAGAATGGATCTTATGTTAATTTCATTTTTTCTCTTGAATTCCCTCTTTCTCTTTTCATATGGGCATTCAAACTTGCAAAAAGGAATCTTATCAACAATAAACAAGGAGGTTAGTAGACAATGCAATAAAGCAACAAATTTAACATTCTCTAAATAAAGAAGTCTATGTATGTATTGAAATAGAAATTAAAAGAAAACATTACCACACTCTTATTTCTTTGTTTGGATGATATTGAGGTCCTCCAAAGATTTTGGCAGCGCTTCCGCGTCTCCTTGAATTTCCAAAATGAATTTGAAAAAGGGTTTGGTAAGAGGTTGGGTTTAAAAGAAGGTACTTGGGGGTTTAGGCATGGTTTGGGGATGCAGGGGTATTTTGGGTATTAAATAGGTTTAGGTTTTGGGATAGACAAAATTTGGGCAGAGGTTGGTCGTGATAATCACATAGGCAGAGGGGGGAGAGGCCAAGAGGAGAAGGCTTGTTCAAATGAGGGGGGTGGCCTCTCTATTTATAGGCAAAATTTTCGTGCCCGTGTTTGAACTACGGGCATGCCTTGCCCGTAATTCAATTACGGGCGTGCCTTGCCCGTAATTCAATTACGGGCGAAAAACGAATATTTGCAATTATCGCAGATTCCTCCGTACGGGACGCGTGTCCCACCGTACTGCGACGCGTGTTTGCTTCTAGAAGCGTGCCCGTATTTAAAATACGGGCATGCCCTGCCCGTAATGTAAATACGGTCCCACATATTTAAAAAATATTTGGATTTCAAACCTTTATTCATTTTGGCTTTTTGCAGGATTCTTATCCGATTTTTACGATTATTTTATTAAAAAGCGAGATTCTCTTCATTAAAATATTATTGAACACATTTATCTTATTTATTTTATTGATCTGTTCCATTTTTGCTGCCTTTTTGCCACATGGGCAGTTTTTTCTGAAACTTCAACTGCTCATAGCTTTTTCATCCGATGTCCGATTTCAGCAAATTTGGTGTCATTGGAATCGGTTCGGAATGCTCTATCCAATGGGATCAAATTGGGCAGTTGAATTGGGGCCGAGCAAAAAGTCAACTTTCGCTTCCCCAAAAGTTTGACCGGCTCATAACTTCCTCATCCGGACTCCGATTCTGGCAAACTCAGTTGAGTTAGAACCGTGTCGAAATGCTCTTTTCAATGAAAGGAAGTTTGATGGCCAATTTTCTTTGGATCAAAAAAGTCAATTTTTGACCCCCTCGGGGTTTGACTTTTAGTTTGAATTTTCATTTTTCTTTATTTTGGGGGTGCAAAAATCAGGTGCTAACAGCTACCTTATCGGAAATCAAATTTTAATGAAATTTTGCATCTAGCAGTAAAAGATTGGGGATTGAAATATCTGAACTAACTTTGTAGTCAAAGAGGTAGATAATTTTAGATTATATGGTGCATAGCCGAGGAAAAGAAACAAACCCTCCCAAGCACACATTAATGGATCTCATCCAGATCAAGTACTAGAAAAGAGAGGAATTCAACAGTACCTGAAAGCAGTGAACAAATGGGGAAAGATGAGATGCCCAATTTAAAGAGAGATGCCCGATTTGACAAAAATAGCAATCGCAAATCCCTTGTGAGCGATGGAACTGTATCGCAAATCCCTTGTGAGCAATCGTAAATCCCTTGCTGCTGGAAGTGTACCCCACTATATTGACAGCGACACCGACGACAATTGTATTGCTAGTTCCTGCCGAACGAGCTCCTTTGTTAGGGGTTTGTCTAGCTAGGTTGTCTTTGAGATGTGAGGTGTTGATAATAGAAGAGATGGATAGTAAGTCACTGAGAGGGACGAGCAATTCCAACTTCCGTGGTAGAGATATGGGAGAAGACAAGAAACTTTTAGGTTTGCAGGAGACAATCGTATGGAGGTTTGCAGGAGGGGGTTTTAGTAGTATATATATTTCGGGTTTTTTCGGGTTATACCTTGTGAGCCCAAGCCCAACCCAAACTCAACTTCGGGCTCAAGATTGAGCCCGGCCCAAACCCAAACCCAAACTTAATTCTTAAATCGGGCTGGGTTGGGCGGGCTTCGGGCGGTCCGGGCCAAACTTACAGTTCTATTCCTAGGGGGCTTCTATAAGTCATGTGGGCTCTTGGGAGGGCCCACATTGGCTAGGTATGGGGGTGGCACCCACTTTAATCCTTTTTGGGATTTTCCAGCAAAGGCAAGGGGGTAGGTGATGGGGCATGAGGGTGCTGCTGCTGGGCCCTTGGCTAGGTATGGGGGTGGCACCCACTTTAATCCTTTTTGGGATTTTCCAGCAAAGGCAAGGGGGTAGGTGATGGGGCATGAGGGTGCTGCTGCTGTTCCCAGCAGCAGCTCATGCAAGCACTAATGGAAGGCTACGAGGTGAGGGGATCATGTTTGTTAGCCCCAAAACAGCAAGTTACAAAGGGGGCACATATTCACAATGATCCGATGAAATAAAGGCACACCACACATGCACTATCAAGAGATGATACTTAAAGAGAAATCTTCTGTAGGTGCTAAGAACAGCCACTGTTTGGCGAGGATTAAGGTGCTTCCAGGAGCTGGAACTGGTGGGCAAGTGGGGTGGGGGTCATGGCAACAGGATCTCCCATTCATGGTACGCGAATTTAGGCATAACATGCAACTTAAACCCATTTGAAACAAGGAACAGTGGAGGATACGGCTGCTGCCGGCAGCAGCTCCAAAATGCTCTACATGCTTATTAACCCAAGATAAAAAACACTTGTTGCATGCCCAGAACAGCAGCCACCAATGAGAGGGAGGGGAAAGGGGATCATGCTCATGTGCTTAAAATAACAAGCCAAAGGGGGAAGGAGGGCAGCATTCATGTGAGTACAGATTAAAGAAAAGAAATCATATAATAAGGCCTGCTGTAACCTTACAAGGGCAGCAACTACAGGGGGTAGGAGCATGCATAGTATCATAGGACAGCAAACAACATGGGGGGAATGAGCGTGCATCCATGGGTTGCTGGGCTAGGCTTGGTCTTGGGCTCCAAACCAGCTGAGACAGCATCAAACAATGAGAGTTTGCTGTTGTCTTCAGCAGCCATTCACCTAGGACAAAGCAAAGGGAGCATGCCTATGACTCATCACATGCTAAAAGAAAAATACAGCAAGCAACACTTGATCTGTTATCCAAAAAAAGAATAAAAATAAAGAAAGATTCATGCTTAACTATGCAAAACAACAAGTCGAGAGAGAGGAGGGAGCATGCTTGGTATTTCTAAAAGCAAACAAGACCAAGAGGGAAGAACACCAACCTTCAGAGATTATATGCATGCTACAACTATCATGTAGAACAGCAAATAAAGGAGGTACGGCCAGCAGAAAATAACACCAAAAAATGAGAAGAGAGAAGAAGGATCAAGAAGGGAAATGGGGCTTATATTGGGGTACATGAGATTAGAATGGGAGGAACATTCTCCTCCTAAAAAATACTCAAAACAGCAGACTAAAATGGCAGCTTATAAGCACCCAAAAAAAGGTATAAAAAATGAGCTCTCCTACTCCCAAGGAACCCTACGTGGACCTCTTACTTGTGGTGGCTTCATGCCATGAAAAGAAAATCAAATACATGCATAAAATAACATGGAAACAAGCCCATGCCAAGAAAGAAGAAAGGAGCAGGAAAATCAGTAGAAAAAATCTGGTTTTGATATATGTATAATACATGGTGGTGGGGAACCTCACCTGGTGATGCTTGAGCACTCATGCAAGGTGGAGACCACTTCTAGAGGTGGTATAGCAATTGGAGACTCTCCTCCTTGACAGCAGCAGCACTTGCTCCCCTTCTTGTTGGAGTCTGAGTGAAGAAGAAGAAGGAAGAAGAAGGGTGGAAGCACTTGAGGTGGTGTGGGGAGGTGGTGGAGGCAAGGAAGGCTGAGAAGAAGGTGGGTTTGTGTGCACAAGGGAAGGAAAAACAGCTCCAAGCTAGCAACCCTTCGGCCAGGGGGTTGCTGTCCCTTTTTATAGACTTTTTAATGTATCCGACCATATAGGTTGGATACACTACCTCCTTAGTGTATCCGACCTATATGGTCGGATACACTAAGTGCTACTTGTATCCGATATTAAATATCGAATACAAGACATAATAATTCGAAAATTAAATGGCGCCGCGAATTTGTCGAGGAATCGACACGAATCTCGCTGGCGGATCTCTTTGTATCCGATGAATAGTATCGGATACACACAAAAGTATGTGTATCCGACATATTTGGTCAGATACAAATCAAAAAATTACAGATTTGCCCCTCGATTTGACACTTTTAGATATCTACGGATTGCCCCTACGAATTTTGGTTTAGTCCCTGAGATATTTGGCAAGTTTTGGATATTTAAAGATTGCCTCTGAGATATTTTGCTGCGTTTGCTGCCACGTGTGCAATTTCTTTGCCACGTGTGCAGTTTCCGGTTTTGCTGCTCAGAAACTTCGACAACTCATATCTCCTTCACTCGGACTCCGATTTGGGCAAACTCAATTGCGTTAGAACCATATTGGAGCCCTCTATCCAATGACATAGGTCTAAGCACTTAGCTCGGGGTTCAGCAAAAAGTCAACTTTCGGCTCCCTTTCAAGTTTGATCGGCCCATAGATCTTTTATTCGGACTCCGATTCGAGCAAACTCAGTTACGTTGGAACCGTGTCGAGATTCTCTATCCATTGAAATAAAGCAAGGTGGCTAATTATCACTTGATCAAAAAGTCAACTTTTCACCTCTTAGGGTTTGACTTTCTATCTAGGGTTTGCATTTCCGGCACTTCCGGGGGCGCAAAAATGAGGTACCATATCTATTGGATGTTTGTGTATTTAACATGATATAGGAGGACTTTGAACAAGTTATCATCTGTATGCAGCTTCTTATGAACTATGAAATTTTTGTGTGCAAATTTGTAATGCCAAATGTTAGGTCTATTTCATTACATTGATGTGAACTTTAAAATTTCTTTTCAAGTTTTATGAAGGTTTTTAGAACTACATCTAATAAGGTTTTCTTGCTATATACCATTGTTATGCTCTGTTTTTGCTTTTGCTCTTTTTTGTACAGATATTTTCTGGGGCGGGTTTTCTTTTCCTCTTTAAGTTACTTTGTTTCTTAAATATATGCTTTCCAGGTTGGTTGGATAGACCATAACTGTTTTGGATAGAGATGAAATGATTTGAATCTGGTTAGTTTGGGTGAGAACCTCTTACTTGTCTTTGATCCAAAAACAAGGTTCTTTGATATCATTGGGTTAAAGGATCCTAACTACTGGTGAAAAAATGACTTTAAGGAACTGAAAGCCCATCTTTTACCTTCTGTTAGTTTGGGTGAGAACCTCTTACTTGTTTGATTATGTGATCAAATGTCATGCTCTTGTATATTTTAAATTTGGTTGCATTTTAAGAGATATAAATAAGTTAATGTTGTAAAGTAGGAGATGGTGAAAGCATGTGGCCAACCATTTATGAAAAAGCTCGCATAAGACAGAAAAAGGTGGTCATTTTCTTGGTTTGTTTGGTTTATAGTTTATTTAGTGGGGACTTAGTAGTTTTAAATCAGTTTGTGGTTATTTAAGTTGGTCATTTTCTTGGTTTGTTTGGTTATTTAAGGTCATACTGACGTTGTCATTCATTACAACATGCATGAGAGATAGAGAGAGAGAGAGAGTTGTAGGGCAGTAGTTTAGTGATTAGATTTGTTAGTACTATAGATGGAATTAGTGTTCGTTTCAAGTTCTGCAATTCAAAATTTCTTTATGCATACTTTCTCTGTTTTGTTTATACTGGAAATCAGGCATTACTACAACCTATCTTCACAACATAGAAATGTGTGCTTTAAGAGCTTTTATATTTACCTTTGTTGTGTGTTTTTCAGTGTTGTTAGAAGTTCTAATTGATATACATTGCCTCTGCACATTCATGATAAGAATTTATTCATTTTCATTTCAGTTGTATGGATCTGTTTTAGCAGTGGAGCTTGAAGGTTTAAATTGTGGATTTCGAAGCATCAAATGGTTGTGAAACATGGGTTTTTTATTTTTTGTAAGGTTTGGAGATGGATTTTGTACCATCAAATGGTCATGAAACAGGGTTTTTTTTTTGGTAAGGTTTGGTGATGGATTTTGAACCATCAAATGATCATGAAATAGGTTTTTATTTTATTTTTTGTAGGTTTGGAGATAGATTTTGAACCATCAAATGGTCATGGAACAGGTTTTTTTTTTCCCTTTTTTTGGCTGTGTGCAAATGTTGTAATGGAAGGTGAAAGTTATAAATTAATGCAAAATTTTTTTTTCTGTTTCCATTGAATTCTGGCTAGACCAGACCAAGTGGGTGGGGGTGGGCAGGTGCAGGAGTAGCTACAACGGCTAGTAATAGGCAGGGGTTTTTTAAAATAAAATACGAAAGCTTGGGGGTATGAAAAAAAATAAATAAATGGGCTTTAGTGGCGGGTGTGACCGCCACTACATCCGTCGCTGAAAGATTCAGTGACAGAGCAATAAGTGGCGGACATGTGTCGTGATGAGGTGGATTTAGTGGCAGTCTTTGCTGATTTAGCGGCTGTCTGAGCCCGCCGCTAAAAGGCCCCTATTTCGTAGTGTAAAGTAACATTTCATAAGATAAAAAAAATTTATATAGCCAAATGACTACGTACTTGGCTGAATTTAAATGAAGAATTATCAATCAAGTGAATTAATATCAACGACTTAAGTTATAGATGCGATAAATATAATAATACAAGAATATAAGATAATATAGTAGGGTAAAAACGAAATATATTTTATTTTATAGAATGTTACTTTTTACATTTAATAAAAATTAAAAATAAAATTTAACAGAATTTAACATCGGAGATATAATTATAATAATTATGTTATATGGAGGGATATAATTAAAAACAAGAGAATAAATTTCTCATAATATAGGGGAATTGGTACAAAAAGCTCATAATTAAATAAACAAATGATTACAAGAGTTGTACCTTTTAGAACAACAGCACAAAAAAAAAGGTCTTTTTTCCAACAACAATGAAATGAATGTAATGTATATTTGCTGGTTATCCACATAGCCTTGTATGTTTTGCCAACTTGATTCTGGGTCACACTAAAAGACAAACAAGGTTGTACCTCATTGCAAAAATTAATTCTAATTGCAGCTGAACCTATTGAAATCGTCTGCCGCCTGGTTGGTGTGGTAGACAATGCAGTCATCGTTGGATGCTGCCATGTGTAGCATCCAACGGTAGCTACTACTTCAATGTGAAACGTCATTTCACATTAGAAAATGAGAAGTAAGCAACTGCTGTTGGATGCTACACGTGGCAGCATCTAACGGTGTTGCACCGTCTGTCGCACCAACTTAGCGGTAGACAATTTCATCCCCTACATTTCTATGTGCGATCCATAGACATTGATTTTTTTAGCATGGATTCTTTTGGTCTTAAGACTCTTAACTATCTAAACGTTCACAATCTCGTTTCTGCAGGTTTAGTAGTTAAAAATATTACGGGTTGAATCAAATCTGAATCTCGTTTTTGAGTCAAACCACGTACCCAACTCGACATGATGAAGGGAGAAACTAGAATCTGGAACGCTCTTGGTCTCCACTTCTTTCCAAAATGTTATTTTCCATAAAAATAAAATAATAAAAAATAATTACAATCTGTGAGCTAGGGACATATAAACTTTTTTTTTCCTTTTTAATTGTGCACGCTTTAGGATACGGTGGCAGTGTGGCACCAATATGTTACAACTTACAACAATAATTTCTATGCATATAATTATAAATATTTATTGTTGTCCTTTTTCTTTTTGGTCCCACCACCTATCGTTCCGCTCCTGCCCCTTATTAAAGGTAAACTTTTTTTTTGTTGGAACTTATTAAAGGTGTACCAAGCAGGTAAGTTTGAACCGATGAAACAATAGTAGACTCCTGAATTCCAGGCAAGAAAGTTCAATTAAATGGGTAGCCATGTTGGGAAGCAAAGTACAAAGTGGAAGACTACCAAAAAAAAAAAAAAAAAGTACAAAGTGGAACAGCAAATCAATCTATGAATACTTTTAATCCTTTAACAAAATAAAGTCGAAGAAGAAACGGTATAATCTCCTCTAAACAGTCCACACAGAGATCACCAAGACAAAGACAAACCATGCGCAAAACAAATAGCTTTCACATACGAATAATAAATACAGAAATAAGCAAGACCTGTTTATTAAAACAAACAAAACACGATCATCACCAAGCACTGATCCGTTTTAATGGGAGACATGATCCTCTCTCTCTTTCTCCTTCTCCTTTTGTTCTTCCCCATTCTTGTGGTATCCGGGCAGCTTTTCTTTGATCTTCTCCAAGAACCCTTTCTTCTCCTTTGTTTCTCCCTCGTGAGCATCCTCATGAGCACTCTCTGCCGGAGGAGGAGTTACATAGTTTCCGTCTTCGACCTTCTTCTGATGACCGGGTAGCTTCTCTTTGATCTTCTCGAGGAAGCCCTTCTTCTCCTCCTCTGGGTGAGTTGCCTCCGCATGGGGAACCTCATCGTACCTCTCGACTGGGACGGACGTGTCTTTGTGATGATCCACCTTCTTCTCGTCTTCCTTCTCAGCCGATGTTTTCTCCTTGATCTTCTCCGTCAATCCCTTCTTTTTCTTCTTCTTCTTCTCACCTCCCTCTCCTTCTTCTTCCTCGTCACTTGACTGAAATCCCATAAACCAAAAGATCGTTAGAACACGGTAAGCAGAGAAAATTCAATTTTAACTATCCATTTCGCACCATATATTACACCATCGACAGTTTCCCAGTCACGACAGACTCTGTCGGCGGATTGGATCTATGTCAGATGACTATTATGCCTCTATCAGACATACGCACGGGTTATTCACAACACTAAGCCAAAAGTTTTAGAACTTACAGAGCTGGAGCTGTGTGATTGTTGAAGCTTCTCCAAGAGACTGTGCTTCTTCTCTTCGTCCTTCTCTTCCTTCCTCTCCTCCGGCTCTGAAACCTTGACTTTCTCGAATTCACTCGCCATCACCTCTTCTTGGGGCTTCTTTTCCTCTTTCTTTCCCAGGAAATCGAACACTCCACGATCTGTTGTCTCAACTGGAACTTCGGTGTCATAAGTGGCCTCGCTCCCTGGAGTCTTTTGGTGTCCCTCCGCCATCCTCTCCGTTAACTTATCCTCGGTTGGATAAGTTGCTTGGCTCCCTGAAGTCTTGTGGTATTCTTCCGCCATGCTCTCCGTTGAACTTAAGCGAATACTAACGCAAATGGAAGAGATCGAAACAGAAGTAAAAAGCTTTGAACCAAAATAGTGAGTTTAGATGACTGTATATTCCACAAGGTTGTACAATGGACACTGCTTGTTTGATGATCGTTTATCGTCAGAGTGGGCCTTTATAGGGAGAAGCCAACGCGGTCCTCACGCGATTAAGGGCAAAATAAGAAAGTGAAAGGGCGCGGGGGAAAATTGGTTTTTGGTGATAATTTTTTTAAAGAATTCAGATTCAGTCGTCAAGTTCTTGTTAATTAAAAATTAATGATACTTTTTTAACATGATTCAATATCATTTTATGGTTCATAAAACATTTCTCATTTCTTTCGAAAATATTTTCAAAAGACTTATAAACTTCACTTGCAACAACAATGAGTCCAAAGGTTTCAAAGTTTTTTTAGGGTATTTTTTGAAAAAGATTTATAAGAATAATAAAATGATATTGATTTTCAATTATGTTAAAAAGTATCACTAATTTTTAATTAACAAGCATTGAGCAACTGAATCTAAATTATTTTGAAAATTATCACTAAAAACTAATTCTTCCATCAAATAATGAAATGTAACAGACGAAAGCATGGGAGAGAAAAAAAAAAAAGGAAAAAAGTAGAAAGACAGAACAAACGGAAGCAGCTGTAATGGCATTACGGCCGACGACCAATGGTATCTCGAACACGTGTACGGGAAAGGTGGAAGAGCTGAACCGGGGCCCCATTATGTCGGCAATGGACGGATAAAGCCGGAAGGTCGGTGATGACACGTTATGCTTCATCATGATGCGCCACGTGTCGTAATTTAGTAACAGGTGTCAGCCATCTCGAGATTTACAACTGGCAGGTGATGCCGTGATGGCATCAGTACTCGATCTCTGCATCTTCATCTCGAGATTTACAACTGGCAGGTGATGCCGTGATGGCATCAGTACTCGATCTCTGCATCTTTCCTTTGTTATTATTTTCACTTCTTTGGTAAGACTATGTATTTCGGCAACTGTTCATGTTTCTTTTGCGGAACGTTTACCGTTATAACCGCGCCGGGCGCCGTGAAAGGCGCAATCTCGGTAAAATGTCCGTTGTTCTTCCGGAAAACGCCTCACACGACTGAGCGAATTCTGCGGTCCTTTTCGCTCTAATTGTCCCGAGATACGTGTCAGTCCACGCAAAGCGTAGTTGCGACGAGACGTCTGTCCTGTTGAATCTCTACGCTCTTGAAAATAATTGAATAAAGATTATCTCCGGTCCGTCACCATCTTATCTAATTGTGTGCGTTTGGACTCTTATCAATCACTTGGATTCTCTATTCATATATATCTTAATTGGTGGGAGTTAATCGTCTTCGAGAAAATGGAGGAGGATAAACAATGGATTATTAATGCCGCCAATTAATTAATTATAGGTTAACAAATAAAGTAAGATAGAGGATAGGTTATCCCCTTTTTATTTATATTATTATACTTAATAGATAATCAAAGGTACTAACATAGTAACATGTATCACTTATTGTAAATCTTGATCATATACTTTTTCATTTCTTATATTCATGCCTGACGACGGGTGGCACTCACGTGGCATGTGAGCATGTCGCAGGTATTGATATGGATGCGTGGCTTTCAAGAGGCCGACATCGATTCACGTGGCCACGAAGTAATCTGACATCAGCTGTTGATTACTTGGAAGCGTGTTCATCTGACAGAGCGGTTTTTTTTTTTTTTTTTGGGTAATATTTGACAGCATGTTTGGGTTTTTTTGGTAATGCCGGGTGCCAGCAGCCAATGGGAATCCGCCACAACAGCCGTCGTCACATTAAAAATAATGTATTTGTGTCAGGGCTGCCGCTAATATGACGGATTCCCATTGACTCCTGGGCACCCAGATGATGTGAATCCTTTTTTTTTTAAATAACAGACAGCGGGTTTGGTTACCTTGTAGACACGTTATTGCCTTAATTACACCAGAGCATGGAGCGAAAGCGAGAGAGAAAGATCGGGAGATATTTTGGATATTTTGGGATATTTCTTACAAACGCGTCAGGCATATTATTTTGGGATATTTCTTATAAACACGTTAGATATTTTGGGATATTTCTTACAAACGGGTAAGTTCATTTGATAGTGGGTTTAGTACAGCATCCATCTCGAGATATTTTGGGAATTTCTTTCAAACACGTTAGGTATCAAAAAATCTATCACTTGCTAATGCATTTTATATTCAACAAAAGCTTTTTCATAGAATAAATAAGTCAATTAGCAATGTGAAGGATGACAATGTAATTTAAGAATTGTTTCCCTACTCTGCACCTAATTCGTATCAAAATCCTCACAAAACCACTGTTACTGCAAATTAACCTCTGAAACGAAAGGCTTAGATCGTTTGCTCCGTCTCATATAACATGCAGCTAATCTATTTCTTCCGATCTTTTAACAATGCCTTCGATCTCGGGAGAACAGAGTCCAACACGTTAGATGCATACGGCCTCCTCACCCCTGATTTTTCTTCCTCATGCCATCATGTTTTACTTTGATCTAATTTGAAAGCAAACAGAAAAAAGCAGGTGAGTCATAGCTTTCTTGTCTTCTTCAAACACTACATTAACTAAATAGGCATTTTCTTGGTGCGCAATCGCATTCGCACTATGCATTAACTTTTTTAAATAACAATTCAACACTCTTTCATTACTTGTCTCGCAACTCCTTTGGGAATTGTTTCTGGTTAGAATATAACAAAGCGAAACATGATTGAAAAGTGGGGTCAAACCAACGACCTTCAAAGATTCGCTCCTTATCTCTTTCCACTTAATGAAATTTCTCAAATCCAAACTATTTCCATTTGGACTGACCGCTGTGAAACGGCCATAACGTCAAAAACGTGATCTTACCTTAAAACAAGTGTGAGCACTGTGCAAGGTTCCACTGCAATATTGCACACATCTATTATATAATATATAGTAATAGGTTTTTCCTGAGAGAGCTCTAAACCTTTATCCCTCAACTTTCATAGCTCGGCATCATTGCTGATGTGGCACATTACCTGTCCCACAATTAAATTAAAGAAATCTATTATATAATATATAGTAATAGGTTTTTCCTGAGAGAGCTCTAAACCTTTATCCGTCAACTTTCATAGCTCCGCATCATTGCTGATGTGGCACATTACCTGTCCCACAATTAAATTAAAGAAATCAATCCACCAAAAACGCCTCCAATAATTACATCCATTCCCATAACCTTAAACAAGATGATTTCTTATGATTCGCAGGGCTCTCCTAACCGACCCTTTCTCTTCCTTTCCCGTAATGGAAGACAACCGAGAGGCAAACAAGGAATGTAGCCATCGGTCTTCCAAAAACGGAAGACCACTCAAGTAGGCAGAAGAAACAAACGGAAATTATGCCATTGGTTTTCATCTCTTCCTCCAAACTTCCATTCCCGGTCGGCTTAGGATTTGTTGCTATCCTTCTCACATGACCTTCTGTTTACTGCTGCTATTTGTGCACAACATCGTTTTCAGGTAAGAATAGGTCTTTGATGAATTTTAATATTGTTTTGCCTCTACTAGAATGGGTTGGATGATTCTTTCATAATAGTTTGTTGATAAGTTTCTTTTAGTTTGTCTTGAATTAAATTTACTAGCTGTTACCTAAGTAAAAGGAGGGATCGGCTTGGACGGGTTATCGAAGCGAGACGGATCGAACAGGGTCGGATTATTGAAGATGTCGTTGCTCATGTGTGTTGGATCAGCTGTCCAATGCGCCTGAAGCCGCACAACCCATTTTTTAATGAGCTAAAACGATGATGAGGAACCCAGATTGACAAGTGCTTCCAGTTTATGATTTTGATGTAATTAAAAAAACATACCATCCATCCCTTTGGGATGTGGTAGCCTCCAAAACTGGTGTCCCTAAGTGCTACTCTACAGCCACCAAAAACGGGAGGAAGGATCCTCATCAGCTCTTGTGCAACTCTTCATGTGTACTTCATCTTTTGTTTGTCACTCCATGTCAGCTTTCCTCCTGTTCCTTCCTTCTTCAAAATACTCAGTTGCTCTACAGGCAAAAAGAAGAAAAAATACAAATTTATTTTGTAAGATGAGGGAGTTTCTACTGCAAATCTCAGTTATCATGAGAAAAAATTGCAATAGTACCTTCATAAAGATCTCTAGCCAATTTCCAGATCATCAAGATTAAGAGAATCGATGAGGTGTCATGACTAGCGATAATTAGCACTAGGGGGCTGCACGTGCTACGTGCGTAGAAAACATGAGCCCACTTAAATAAATAACCCGAGGTAGTTACTAACATGTTTAAAATAGTAGGGGATTATTCTTTGGGGAGGGTAATATTTGGAAAAAAAAAAGAAAAAAAAGGAAACCGGAATCTGGGAGAATATTCCCCCCTCTTCCCTTTATTAATAGTATAGATGATGAAGTTAGCCATAATCTCTTCTTCAGTCAGTGGTGGTTGATTCTCAGTTCTTAGTGGTAAATATTGTTTATCATATTTTCATGTATGGTTAAAAATCTTTTTTTTTTCTTTTTCTCTTCATACAGTGCTGATATCACTTTGCAATGAAGAAATAATAGCTGGTAGCCGGCATTGTATATTTGAATTGGTGTAACTTCAATACTTTCTCTGCTTACAAAAATGTTGTAACTCTAAGAATAGACATTATTTGCTCGTGTTATTTTGGTCCGTATTAGTTGTGACTTGTGAACATAACAAAATTATTAGAAAAAAATTGAGAAGATTGAATCTGGTATGACTTGTAGAACTTACAGTGAGAGCTATGTAGCTTCTTGCGGTCAAAGGTGAGCTAACAGCAAGATTTGGCTCTTCAGCTTTGGGAATTCTTCTGTTACAGGTTTTCTCCATTTTCATATGTTGTGTCATTTTAGTATTTACCATTTACTTGTGCTCAAGTAAGAATGATGCTTTTCTGTTTTTTTTTTGGAATTTGGACAGGGTTGGTCATGCAGAGAATGCCACTGATTGATATTCGCAAGACATAGCTGTTGTCCCACTTTTACTCATACTTCGAGTTCTAGAGAGTTAAATATTCCAATAACATTTTGTGTTTTGCTTTATTAGTTTATTTGAAGCTATAAAAATCGGAGGAAAATAACTTCCGCCAAAAATTGGCGGAAGTTATTTCCGTTCCAGAAAAAAGTCGAGAAACAGTGCCTGAGATCGAGAAACAGGCACTATTTCTCGACAAAACATGGCGAAAAGGAAGACCGAGCGGAAGAGAGAGAGAGAGAGAGAGAGAGAGAGAGAGGACAAGAAATGAACCTCTTGATGAACACAATGAGACTCTGGTGGAAGCGGCGTTAAGAGTTCTGAACATGGCCAATCCGTTCAAGAAAGCCCGACTCGGTGAGACAGAGGCCACATGGTGGCTACAAGGAACCATTAATTGCAGAGGCTTACAACCACTCCATCGATTTCGTTGTCCCTAATCGCCCTGTTAGGCTCTCCAATGAAAGTTCAAAGGCAAGTGCTAGACTCTACTACTTGTAAATATTTGATGAAATGTCTCAACGGTAATATGCAGGTAAAGCTAGTACTACCAGGTCTCATGCCCATGCTTGGCAAAGGCGGGAGCTTGCAGAGCAGGCAGGCGATCGTCCACAGTCTCGTGCATATTGATAGCTGGGCTATCGACTTCTCCTGGGTCTCTCTCTCTCTCTCCCCCATTTTACTTTGCTGTATGGTTTTCTTCCGAGAATAAGAAAGCTTGGTGATAGTTTCGAACTGCGTCTTGGTGCACTTGCAGGATATAATTGCTCGATTCGGCAAACAAGAATCGATGCTGGGAGAATTTTTCACTGATTTCGTGAAGGTGGCTCAGGACGAAGGTCGGCACTTCACCCTCCTCACTACCACGACCACAAGCCGAGTTCTATACAGAGGAGAGCATTTAGAGCATGGGTTGACTTCTATAAATTTGATAAAGTTATATGCCATTTTTGATATATTAAAAAGTTTAGAGATAAAAATGAAATCGTAAAGGTTCCCTTTACCGCTATTTTCAGCCTTCATTTCAGTTCCCACCCGTGAAAAAAAAAAGAATTCCAAAAGATTATTGATGTTGCATCCAAACAATAAAAAAACAGAACAACAAAAATTGTTTTCAAGAAAATTTTCTTCGGAAATATATTTTCTGTTGGAAAATATTTTCTGTTAAAACAAACAGAGCCAATGGAAAAATGAAAGTGATGGAACGAGGTTACGACTGGGGCTTGTTTTTCTTCCGGAAATCCAGTTATTAGAAAAAATATTTTCCATTAATTTAAGTTTTCTATTAAAACAAACACATGAAAAACTTTAAAATTCTGAAAAATATTTGTTCCCCCGCTTTTCCTGTGAAACAAACAGAGAGCCAGAAAGAACATAAAATTGCTCCAGCATCTATAACTTAACATACATATGAAGTTGTGCATATTTAGAAAGTTTATATTGTTATTGTACCCGTTGGGCTATTGGACTCGGTTGCTATTCCTAATTTATAATGGTTATGGTAAGGTGCAATTCGGTTGTGTTTCGTCCGTTTGGACATCAACCCAAAATCGAACCGAGGGTCCCCGGCCCCGCTGCCAAAGAAGAGTCAAATTGAGAGCCGGTCTCTCCAACTCGAAACCCAACTAAAATGAAATTTAAAACAATAAAAACTAGCTCAACCCAAAATATGAATTTGGTTCGGTTTGCGTGGATTTAGCTCAATTTATTATGCATTAAGCTATTTTTCTAATATTTACATTCTATATGGCTAAGCATAAAGACAAGCTTGGTATTTAAATCATAATTATGATATATAAGTAAATACACATGCACGAACGAGCATGCACACACACGTTCAATATGATTTACTTTAGTGAAATAAAAATTTATAAGACAGGTTTTAGTTTGATTCAGTTTAATCAAAGATATCAACCCACTACCTATTCAATTTTCAAGAGTATAAGTAGTTACTTGGATTATATCGGGTCCAATTAATGAGGCTAGCAGGTTGCGCGTGCAGTATCGTAAGTAGAAAGAGGGTCTCGTTAGGGAACAGTTTTGCAATTTTTCAGATTTTAAATGAATAGGTAAATTTTTGACTATTTTAACCATATATTAAGTAAGAGGGTGTTTGGTAACGTATCCAAACACTGTTTTTCTGTTTTTAAAAACAGAAAACTGAAAACTTGTTTAGTTTTAATTGTTGCCAAACCGTTTTTCAAAAAAACGATTGAAAAACAACCCTATTTTTAGAAACGGAAAATTTCTGTTTCTAAAAACGACGAACTGTTTTTTTGTTCGAGGGCCGGCATTTGTGTAATAATTTATATCTCTTCTCTTCGACACTTTTACTTCTCGTCTCTCTTCTTCTCCTGAAACTCATCTTCCTCTCAACAAGGCAGCCGAAACCGAAGAAGTAGAAATCAAAGGCGTCATTTCTCTTAATGTAAAAACTTCTCAAAACTCTCATCTCTCTATTGCTGTTCGTTTCTAAAATCATTCTCCAAACCCCAATCCAGATTAGGGTTTCCGTAGAAGCAAGTCGAGCTTCTAATGTACCCTCCAGGGTTTCTGCAGGAGGTAGGGTTTTTGCGATTTTCGATTCCATTGAGTATTCACAAGATCAAGAATTCTGCTTAAGATTTTCCATCTCTTCGCCTCTTCCTCTCGTTTTCTAGAAAAATTATGGGATGAGATTGTAGAGATGTTGAGGAGGTTTGAACTCCCTGATAGCATTGAGGTTCAGAGAGACTCTGTGGGGTTAGGCACCAGATATCGCCGCCTTGTTGAGCCTCTGGACATTGCCAACTACTACAGACACTTGAAGAATGAAGATACAGGACCATACATGGTGAATGGTAGGCCAAAGCGTTACAGGTACACCCAGAGATGGCTGCAGCACGCTCACCGGATGCCAGTTGGTACCTGCTCGGAGTCTTGTTTTTGGGCTGAAGTGGAGGAGCTTTGCATTCATTCTGGAAACAGAGGAGCTTTTGATGAGGTGAAAGAGAGGGTGTTGAGACTGGAGGAGGAAGTACTTAGATGGGTTGGTTGTGGAATCATGACAAGGGATGTGTTCTTGGAGGAGTCCACCTTTGTCAAGTGGTGGAAATCCCTTCCTCATTAGCACAAATTAGGATCAACCATTGCAAGATTAACGAATGGGGAAGGAAGAAACCTTCCTGCTTTCAGTTAAAGACGAGCAATCTGGGTTGATTGTGTTCTTATTTACAGAGATTATTAACTGCTTGAGGTCTATACACCTTTGAACCATTACCTTGAATCACTGAATGAGTTGTAACAGTAAGACAATTCTAGTGCATTGTTCTCCGCATGGTTTATAGCTTCTCAATAGACTAGTCCTATCTATTTATAAGATTTGAAGGACTCTATTGTTCAGAAAAGAAAGCTTGATGAATTTGAGTTGAAGAATATGGCATTCATGTTCCTGGATATAGTTTGTGGTATAAAATTTTGATTCCTCCTTTTTTTTTTCAAACCAATTTGACCGACAGTAAAAAGATTGTAATCTGAATCTAGTCATAAAATAATGCATGCTGTATGTTTGTAAAAATGCCCTATATTATAATAAGATATTATAATGCAATATATATTATAATATAAACTATATTATAATTTATATTTTAATATATAATTTTATAATAATATATTTTATGTTTATTGTAACATAAATTTATGTTCATTTTATATAGTATTATAATAAATTTATTGGATTGAAATTGTCCTAAAATTAAATTGAATTGATTTCCTTTTTTTTTTCTTTTTCATAGCAAATTTGTTTTAGTTTAATAGGCTTGTAGGTTGTATAGCAATACATATTTGTTGATTTTGAAACTTAAATCGTTTTTTTTAATCAATTGTTACCAAACGGGTTTCTTGTCACCTGTTTTCAAAAACCCAAAAAACAGTGATTGTTACCAAACGGGTTTCTTATCACTTGTTTTCAAAAACCCAAAAACAATTGAAACTGTTTTTAGTTTTCAAACTGTTTTTAAAAAAAACGTTACCAAACGGCCTCTTAGATATCTAAGGGAACTTGTCATTTGGCATGATGACTAAGGGTGTCTATGGACTTTTTCAAGTCATAACAAGGTCATTTAAGGAGTTATCTATGTCTATATCTATACTATATATAACGAGAATAGGTCCTTGGGAAGCGTGCCAACACTATACATGAATTTCCCAAAAGCCCTTACCGATTGTTGGGCCGATTGTTTTTTGTTTTTTTTTTTGGTAATGAAGTTGGGCCGATTGTTGATTCACTGAATTCATTCTATGTTTGTTGAATTCATTTTATGTGCCAAATGACCTTGTTATAACTTGAATTCATTTTTTTAGTAGGCCCGATTCTGGTGCAAGCTTCCCAAGGACTATGCAACGGGTTGAAATCGTCTGCTAGCGGCAGACCCATACGCAGGCCTATCAGATTCTAGGGCTTGATACTTGGGCCAAAGCGAGGCTAGGCCCTATTTTTCTGGGTTCACCCAAGGTCAAGTTTGGGCCAGATTGGCCCTTGGTTTACGTTCAGTCATCCGATGAGTACAGGTGATTGCTTAAAAGCCAACTACCAGATCCTTAGAAATGGAGGAATGTTAACACTCAACAGCAAACTCACAGATTTGCGACACATTGTCTTCTCCCGGAAACATAAGCAACCATAGTCATTTCCTATCATTCAACTTCCACCGATCGAGCGGAATTCACTGCTCCCTTCAAATTTTCAAATAATATAATGACTCACAAATTCTCTCTTTTTCTCCTTTAAAAAATAAAAAATAAAAAACAAAAATCAAAAAGGGAAAACAAACTTCGCACACACACCCCCCTCTTTAAGCAGAGGACATGCTGTAACCTGCATTGCAACAACTACCTGGTTATCCTCGTAACTCTCTCCTTCCCACACTTAGGACGGAGGAAAGGAAAAAGGATTATTGTAAAAAGAAAAAAGATTGGGACGAAGAGGGATCAAGGAGTCTTTATTTTTAGGGTTCTTCTTCATCAGTTTCATTACAGCTTTTAGTCTGATGCGACGGTTTTAATGTCAATTTCGGGTTGCTGCCGCCCAATACGAGACACATGGGATCGACCATTACACGGATGCTACCAGCCGGTCCCTTGTCTTTCAGATCCCGGTAAATTTTTTCCCCATTAGGCGTCTCTCGAGATTTGGATCTGTTTTGATTTCTCGGCTTGAATTTTTTTTTTTAATTCCTCTTAAAATTCAAAGTTGTGGATTTCAGCTGCGAGATCTTCATTGTGTCTCAAAGTGACTTTGTTGATGCTGCATCTGGTCTGCGTGGGCGTTATCTTTCTTCTCGATAGAGGTCTGATCGAAAAAACGAGGAAAGAGCCATGGTACTCCGCATTCGAATTTATCTTTTTTCTTTTTTTTGTTTCTCGTCTTTATGTTTCTTAATTCGGCTTTCGTGCTTAATTTCGTTATGAGAAACTTGAAGCGATGCCAAATTGACGTCCTTGAAAATTTTCGGTTATGATAACAATAGTGACATTTTTAAACCAAATTTTAGTGATATTGATGTAGGTGCCCTTTAGTTCTATTTGATTTGGTTGTACATTCGTACTTGAGCTTAGTTCAGTCAATCAGTCAATTTAGTATCTGGGAAGACGGTTCATTCCCAGACCGAATTTTCTGTATTTTTTCAAATGTGAAAATGTTGATAATTTTTTTTGTTTAAACTGGAAACCTGAAAGCTAGTAATTGAATATCCACCATCCAAGAAAATAAAAAAAATGCTAGTAATCGAGTCCTTGGAAAGCCAAGAATATCACTATTAAATGAATAGCTTTACAACGGTACAGGAAAGGGTACCTTTTAAGGTACTTTTCCGGGAAAATAATTGTGATGAAATTTTTTTTTTTTTGGGGGGGTGGGGGGATGAATAATGATGATTATATTAAATAAGAGGAATAAAGAAGTCCATTCAAAATAACAGCATAAGATAAATAACCCTAGTGATGAACCGACTATCCTGACGTATCCAGAGGAAAAAGACCAGGGAGGACATCAACTTTGTGGGCACCCTCCTTAACTAAGGTATCCGTATTGGTGTTGTAACAAAAATTAGTACCGTTATTGTCATTGATATGTTCAAATTGCCCACTGCAAAGGAGATTTACAAGAATGGGATGCATTTTATGTTCAGTTAGGGTGAATCCCATCACAGTAAAATGATACACCTTTTATGCTGATTTTTCATGTACAATAAAACAAAACATATGTTATTTCTCAAGCCTCAAAAGCAATATGACTAGCCTGTCTTCATGATACTAGGATTGGCTATTGAGTAATGCAAACTCACAACATGACATACAAGGAAATCCAGAGGTTCTGTAAGGTAGTTTGCAGTGAGAATATCAATGTTAAGTCAGTATGTATTGGCGTTAGGTGAAAGGTAATTGTTTTGTTAATTATGATTCTTTCTCTGAGAATACGGGCTTTAAAAGCAATTAAAAATTTGGAATTGATTTCAGGGTAATTATTCGAACTGGAAATGGACAAGTTCCTAACAGTTATCATTTCCATTACCTAGGGCCAAGTATCAACAACGAGAGACATTTTAGAATATTTTTGCATATATGATTTGATGAATGATTTAAGTGAGAGGTGCTTCTGGTCCTCTAAGAGTGTTATGTTTCCAAAACACTCCAATCAAGATAGATGTTAAATCCTTTGAGACAGATATTACATTATGCTATACAGAGCATAACATTGGGAAACTAAGATGAGAATGTTGAGATGGCTGAGGGAAAAAATTAGGAAATATAATTAATGCATTTACTCAAGGGAGTATAAGTTAGCAGTCAGGCTGCCAAGAGACCAAATAAAGTAAAGTTTTTTGTGGTGATTTCAATATGTTAAAAGAGCTATACAGGTGTATGTGAGAAGCTTCTAGTTGGTGCTTATTGAAGAGTCTGAAATATGTGGAGAAAGATTGACAAGGACTTGGATGGAGTTGGTTGGAAAAGATTTAAATGCTCACCATTTAATTCATGGTGTGGTTTCAACTGGTTGAAAGGGTGAGAGAGGATTTATATGGCTGGTATAAATTGGTTGGAATAAGGCATATTGTTGTTGGAACTTTGTTTGTTTCATCTGCTTTGAAATCTGATAACTATAAAGGTTTGATAGCTTAAGTGCGATTTCAATAAATATAAGGGTACCATCTCTGGGGTGAAGTTGCAATCCTAGTAAGTAGTAACACAATACTTGTCTTGGTTTTAGATCATATGATGATGGACTGTAGATTAAGCATCTTTTTCATTTATGTTTTTCACATTTTAAAAGATTTTTTATTCATTTTATTTGATTTTTGGTAATTAATTAAATATTATGTTACCTTCTAGGCTTCTTAGTAATAGGTGCATATGTTTATGCATTTCAATGACCATTACATATAAACAACCAATGTATCCCATCCCTTGGGAGATTCTAGCCAAAAATGTCCGTGGTATTTGATTTTGAAGAGTATTCACCAGTTTAATGCTGTAAACTTTTATGACTCAGAATTCATTACCTAAATTTTTCAGGTACACGGCAATTTATTTGTTGCTGTTAATTGCAACCTTGGTTCAGTATTTCTTCACTTCTGGTTCCTCTCCTGGGTAAATATCTTTTTGGTTATTTACCAACTCATTGTTTTGAATCACAGATTCAGTCTCAATGCCTTAATCAGTGCAGAGCAGTCCTTTTTCCATTTGTCTTTGATGAACTTTGTTCTTCTTTTTTCCCCGGTGTTAGGTATGTACTTGATGCAATGAGGACTGCTGATGACACCCATTCTATATTTAATAAGACATCAACAACCTCAAAGTAAGGGATGCTTCCCATCTAATTTTATTGGGTCATTAATTTTTTTAAAACACTTTACAGGGGATTATCTTTGTCTTTTTAGTCTATTTCGTGAATTTATTGTGGTTATTCTGTTAAGAATCTGGGTTTTTTGTTGATCATGACAACTTACTACTTACATGTATTTTTTATGGTGATCAAGCAAAGACAATATGCTTCGGACAAAAATAGAAACTTGATTATAACTGTGGAAGGGAACCGGATGGGAAGAAACTATTCAGGGATTAATGCTTCATCATGGATGAAGCTAGTGATGAGCATGTATCCTCCTGGATCGTCAGTTAGGTGGGCAATCTTTCATAGTCTGTCAAACTTATATTTCTCTGCATTACTATCACAAACATGGATTAGCTGTTGCTCTTTTTGTGGGGATTGAAGCATGCATGGATCTGTTTCTGCATGTAGGGATTAATCCATTAGCTTATTTACATGATTAGTTGGATTTTTTGAAAGTGATTTCTATATTCCTTAATTGTTAAGTGCGAGAGTCAGGAGGCAAACATGTTCTGTTATTTGGACATTTTCTGGGTCCTTTACAGGAGATTTTTTTGATAGATTTTTTGAGTGATTGAGAGTGTGTAGGTTAAGGACTTTGAAGGCTGCTTTTTTTAGAGGTAGCGATGCGTTTTTGAGGAGGAAAATCGCTTAATTGCATCGCTGGTATTTTTGGAGGCGTGTCAAGTGAAATGTGGCGAAACAGGGGAGGGAAATGAAAATTTATTCTTTTTTTATTGGTGAAACGGAGCAGCGTGCTGGCGAAATTTCCCAAAAATCCAGTTTTTGTCAATTTTTTGACCTTTTAGATTTTTCCACCATTTTGGCGGCACGTCGGCGGCGTGCCGGCGAAATTTTGTTTCATGCCGCCCATCAGTACAGAAATGGTAAACCTTGATATAAAGTTCATTCTTTGTTCAAGTGGATAGAAAATTGTAATATTGTTGATGAAGATCATTCTACACGAGCTCCATGTGTACACGACTATTATCAATTCCAACATACTTCATATCTTACTCCCCCCTCCTTTTCCTTCCTTTTTTCTTATCTATATTTTACTAGTATAGCCTGTAGCAATGGGACTTTGTAACTTTGGAAGGAGAAAAATAGTCATATTTTTGATTGTAAATTCTTCTATCCTTAATTTGTTTTTATGCTTCTTTCCTATTTATCCTTATTTGTTGAATAATTCCAAGGTACAAGCTTCCATAATACACAGTCATTTTTTTATTTATGAATCTCAAATTAGTTTTTACTAGTTGGGTTTTAGTTGCCTAGTTATATGGATATATTTTGTAAGTACAGGGTGTCTGCCCTACTTGTAATGCAGTGATGTTATTTACTGACTGGAGAAAAGAATTGATAGATGTCCGACTATTCATAGATGTCCTCCAATGTCTTCATTTAATATTTCTCAAGTTTCTAACTACAAAATCATGTAGCTGACCCCAACTGGTTGGAATGAGGTATTTTTTTATTGTTGTTATTATATTTCTAACAAGAAAATTATGAAATAAATTGTATTAACTGCCATTTTTGATACTAGAATATATTTGTGTGTAGTAATAAAATAAAATAATGTTTCTTTTAGTACAAGTTGAAGACTGTAACTTCATCATGGGTTATCTCTAATTTCTGTCCATACATTGTTCAAGTTTCTTACCATGAAATCACAAAAGAAAATGCTTTAGAGTTGCAGCTGTTAGTTGTAGACGGACCTGCATTCTCAGAAAGACTTATGAATTTTAAGCTGATAGGTTTATTAACCGATTTGACTTTTAGAGTTAAGCATTGAGGAAGGCCTTAGTCAGATTCACCAACTTTTCGCTTGCTAGCAAGTTGTCCTGTAACCTGAACTTGTACTTCTATGGGTCCGGTATACAAATTTTCGCTTGCTACATATTCCATATGTTACTTTGCTGTTATCGTTAATATTCAATAAATTCTCATCAGACCAATGAGTTAGATACGTGTGTCTGTGTGTATATTTAAATATTAATGATGGCTTTGGTATTTTTTTTTCCTATCCTGGTGAACCCTTCCTATCCAACAGTCATTCAATTAGTAAAAATCTTTTCTTTTAGCTTCCCATAGGACAAGTGATCAGCATGAATTTACAAAAAACCTTTTCTTTGGCTTCCCATAAGACAAGTAGTTATCATGAGTTTACCTTGATATGTAGTTATCCTGTACGAAGTTAAGTTCTTAATGTATAATTACCTTATAATAAAATTTTTTGAAGATGGAAAGGAATAAGTTATTTACAACCATGAGCAGCATCAACAATAAGAAGAACCAAAATGCCTTATACCAACTTATTGAAGTTGGAAATGGAGATCTTGTTTTGTCATTTCAATTTTTCAAAAATTCATATCTTTCATCACATTTTGTGTACACAATTGATTTCTAACCAATTGTATTCAGGTCCTTTCTGGTCTTTCTCTCACCATTTTAGATCCTTAAATATGCACTTCCTCACGTAGTCACGTTTTATCACAATCACCTCTATTATCCTCTTTACAGGCCCTAAAATTCTTAAACCTACTTTCCTTTATCTTGTCTCCTATTTGGAAACTTCTAGTAACTCTTTGGTACGTCATTCCTTAACTTGTGTTTCTACATAATATTTCAAAGTCTTCATCTTAACAATATTTTTCTATTCCTTTATGTTGCCCAATATTCTGCACCATTCATGATGACAACCCTAATAGCTGTCCCATAAAATTTTCCTTCTAGCTTGAGTTATGGTTAGACAAGCCGAACTGAGTTTAGCTAGTCAGTATAAGTGCTTGGATCTGCAAACTGATTGAGTCTCAAAGTGCTTGTCCCATAAAAGGAGAGTTTGATGGTTTCATACATAGTGGATACCATGCCTTCAGAAGATAGGGGTTGTATTTTCCTACATAGTGGATGGATTTATGGCTGAGATTGGCTGTGTTGATCATTGATTTGGAGCAGCCTGTGGGTCAAAACAGTATTGTCACCTCATCTGACATGTGTCGAAACACAAAACTGTGTCACAGTGGGACTGCAAAAGTGCGAGGTTACCTGTTATTAATAATTTAATAATAGAAGTATGAACAGTGAACACATTGTGCAAAAATTGAGCCTATTATGAGAGTTAAGTAATTTGAAGTTTGTTGATTTTGTCTTGTCAATTATCTCCTTATTATCCATTGATAGTAATGAAACATGCTTACTGATAAAATAAAATTTATCTCCTTTTCTGTAGGCATTTTTAGCTAAAGTAGAGATCTACCAGTGTTCTCAAACGAGGGTGATTTGACCAATTCTAGAGTTTATTTTCTTGTATAACTGCCATTGCTTCCTTGACCGTGAAACTTTACATCACTGAAATTGTTTAAAAAAACTAACATATATGAAAGCACATAATTATTTACACTGAAACTGATTTCTTCCCCTCGTGGTTTTTGCAGAGGTTCGACTTGTACTTATTGTCATATTGTACAGGTAGTACTATATGAATTTTATCTCACTTTTTATATCTCTCTTGAATTCATGATTTTTGGGATTACTTAGTAACCTTTTGAATGCATTATCGAATTGGTACGAACCCATGTTGCCATTTCTGTTAGCATGCTTACCACTTCTTTCCATGCACCTTTTTGTGAGAAAACTACTTCAACAAAGAAGTACATAGATTAAGTACAACTTAGTGAAGAGTCAGTAACTCAGCTCAATTTGGTCAAACAAGTTGACAATAATTGAATTAAGCTTTCTTTTTAAAGAAATGCTAAGGGAATTTTATGGCCTTTTCATGTTAATTTTATGAAAGTGTTAAATTGAATAAAAATTTTATGAGAAAGCCTTATTTGCTGTTTGAAGCTCTTGTTAACTGAAGTAGGCAGCATATATGAAGCAACCAAGAGGAAAATAGTGGAAGGATATTTATTGCTGTTTGAAGCTCTTGTCTCCAGACCTTTAGAGTATATGAACTGACTTTCATGTCAGCCGTATTGTTCAAAGACCTCTAGGATTAAAAGATCAGAGAATATTGTATTTCTACCTCCATTTAGGGTTAGCTGTGCACATGAAGTCATCTTAGTTCCCTTAAATGCAAGTTCCTCGACCAGCAAAAATAACACATTGCCTAGTAAACTAAGTTCTTATATGATTGTTGTCATAGTAAGTGGTTCGGCCTTGCTCAGTTTCTTTTTCAAGTCAAGATTTTGCTTCAATTAGCTGCATACATAACTCTTGGTATGCTTACCCATGCTTTATTGCATTTTGATGCATTTGAGAACTGCAACTGTTCTTTGCTCCTTTTCAAGGAGGAGGCTTTATGGGAGTTATCTTCTCTCTCTCTCGTATTATTATTATTTTTTTGGATAAATGCCCTATGAGAGTTTTGTATTATTCAGATCATGTTAATGCATGTATTTATAAGTTTCATGTATAATTCATATAAAATGAATTACATGTCGTCACATACATAATTTTTTGTTGTGAAGTGAATTCTTCAGCCATTAGTGAACTTTATATGTTCTGAATTTGCATGTTACGATTTCTGCTTACTAATTTCTTTGCTTGAATATCATTGTTGTAAGTAATGATTTGAAATGTTATTGTTCTGTACAATTATAGAAAGGCATTTCTAAAAAGTTAACTATTGCAAATCATTGGAAATGGTTATTTCTTGTTGTTTGTCAAGTTCCTTATAATGGGTGTCCATTTGTAAATATAACCTACTTGCAGCCACCACGATCAAAGCATTGTCATGATTGTGACAAGTGTGTTCTTCAGTTTGATCATCATTGTGTTTGGCTTGGGACATGCATAGGCCAGGGGAACCATTGTCGATTTTGGTGAGATTACATCTTTGTGCAATTTCATTCCCATAATTTTTTTTTTTGTAAGTCATAATTTTTTTTTTCTGAAGGTGTAATCTGTGTATATTTTATTTGATACCTGTTTCATCAAGAGTGTTTAAAGAATGAATGAAAATTATTGCATTATTAACATTTTAAACTGCAGGAAATTCTTTTATATTTTTATCTTATTTTTTCTTTAAATTTTTTGTTTTATGTTATGAGAGTTACTTGTATTTTTTGGTTGGAAACCCACTAGTTCACCTTCTCATGTAAACAACCTCATAAACCCAACTACTGTGAGTCCGCTTGATTATTGAAGCTTTCTCAAGCGAGTTCATATTAGTCTAAATTGGTTGACTGCCTATGCTATAGGTGCTAGAAATGCACTGATATGTGCTCTTATAGACGTGATATTTTCCTAGCCAACTTCTTCAGTGGTGTAACCATGTTTAATATGTAAAAGCATAATGCATCACTATATACGGGTTCTGACTTTCTGCTGCATCACATGTTTGTTACTAGCTTTCCCTTTAAGTGATTAGTATAATGGTCTAGCTTAAAACATTAGCCTGTTTATGAGAGGCTAAATGGAACTAACTCATCTTTTAGTTGGAAAGGAACTGATAGAATTGCATATATTAATACATTCTACCATCAAAACCATCAAATATTTTGTATGAAAATAATTAGTCCATCTAGAAGAGGATGAGTTTCCATATCATTTATTCATCTGCAAATTTCACTGGCTTGATGGCAATATTTTGTAGCATCTCTATCTTTTAGCTTGGTTAGAAAAAAGACAAAAGGGGAAATGTTGAAAAATGATTGATGTTCCAGAGCTGAAGTTGTCATAGATAATTTGAATGGGCGTTTTACAACATATTAAATTCTATCTAGTCCCTATTGAGCATTTTAATGAAAATGTGAGCATGTATTCCTATGTTTTTAACCCAAATATTTCAAATCTTTATTTATACTTGGTCTTGTTTGTTTGGTTTGTCATTATAATGCATTTCCCTAACAATAGATCTCTGTCTTCTACCAAAAAACTTAAACAGGTGGTACATTTTTGGAGAAACGGCGTTGTGCATTTGGACATGCATCTTGTACATCACTTATTTGAAGGCCAATATATCACGGACATGGTATTGTACTTTGTTTTAAAACCTGTGTCCATGTAATCTCCAAGAAATTACATGAACACACACACACACACAAACATACAGCAATAACAACAATGAAAGGAAAAGGAAAATAACACCTTGTCCTGGCGCAACAGCCCAATCTGTCATATGGCATATCATTTGATAGATTCTTCATATTTAAGTCATTGTTGATTTGCTCCATCCATGGACTTTTGTTTTCTTTTTGCCCTTTTCATCCTTCAGTATGTACCACTTCCATCTTCACACAGGAACCTCTTTAGGTTTATGTTTAATGAGTCCAGAACTACTTAGCCTGTTTTTCTTTATCTTATTTCTTATGCAGGCTGCTTCTAGATGGTCTGGGGTTTCCTTACCTTAATCTTTCATAGTTTTTAGGAATCTTTGTCAAGATACTAATATTAGCAACATTCATTTTTTGAATATTTTAATTCTTTGTTTCCCAATATTATGCTTCATACATCATGGACAACCTCATAGTTGTCGTACAAAAGTTGCCCTTTCGCTTGAGTGAAATTTGTTGCTGATATATAAGTATAACCTTCATATTTAAGTCATTCTTTTTTTGTGTGCAATATCATTCTTTTTTTTAGATAATTGATACTAGATATTATAATTGATTGCTATTTTATAATACATAATATGTAACTAAATAAAATATGTTATAAGAGTTAATTGAATAATCTTTTTGTGGTAAAAATTTCTTCTGTCCGTCCATTGAACAAATATTAGAAAGTAAAGTATTATGATATCGTCTAAAATGTGTTCGCCCACCAGGGCCATTTATTGGCTTGTTCAGTTCTGAGATTTACCTACCTAATATTCATGTCATAAAGGACTTCTGCCACCCAATTTCCCTCTCTAGAACCACGATTGATTTTGAACTCCTAAAGCTATTCGTTCCATACATAATGTCCCTATCAAGATTCCAGAAGATCAATGCGTCCACCCAATTCCAAAATATTATACTTGAGTGTGTGTGTGTACACATAGTTCTTATTGGCCCTTTATATGACATTAATCTTAATCCATAATTTCGAATGCGATGTGTTATCAGGTGGAAGGATGTAATTGTGATATTGCTTTTGGCTATCTTATCTATTTGCCTTGTATTCCTGCTCCTACTGCTTCTTTTCCACAGGTATGACCAATTTTGTGCGTTGTAGATAGATCTTGTCATGTTTTGGCATCCTATTTCCTGGTAACATTGTCTGTCAGGAGTTAATCTTTCTTTGTCATTGATATATGATTCCATGTAAATCAGGATGTATCAATATTTATTTCAAATTTTCAATACTGTTTTTTGGTGAAATGATGCTTCTTTACCTTTTACAAGTTGCCTTTTCAAGATATACCACTAATCCATCCAATATTCCGCAAGTATATTTGATTATGCAATTCGAATCAATGGTTTGTCAAATCATTATCTTCCAAGACTTTCATGCATTATATTCAAATGCCATTGTCATATTCATGTAAAAATTGACTGATTCTATGCCCTTGTCATATTCATGTACAAATTGTCTGATTCTGATGCTAATGACATTCATTGCCGGTGTGTACTCTCTTCATCTTTGAAGAGATGCTGGCATCCAAATATATTAAAGATTTTATGTGCAGCTGAAACTAATCTTTTCTCTGGGTTTCAAATTTGAAAGCAAAGACTAGAACTGAACTGCATTAGATAATTTCTAGCTCCATAATAAGATATGGATAAAGCAACTTTAACACTTGATTTGATATTTTTATTTTATATCAATACATCAACAAAGATTAGAAAATCTGTTAATTGACCATTAAGATATCTAAGGTCAGATCAAATGTTTGGTTGTTTGGTGTGACAAAAATAGTCCATGAAAACAATACACAGGTTTGATGCTGGAGTAGACATTTTTGAATATCTTTTTTATCCACTGAAACGTGTTGTCTGTGTTTTACATAAGTGAAGTTCAGGTGTGCATGTGTCTGTTTGCTTGTGTATATGTTTATGCACATGTAATCCACCCCCTTGTCTTCTTCACCCTTAAGCAAATGAAGTAAATTGTTGTATTTCCTTTATTTATTTTTCTTATGTTGCAATCTAAGCTTTTAAAATTGAAACTTTTGTTCTGAAATATTATTTAAGTGCAGCACTTAAGTGTACTGATTTTTGATGATTATTTTGCTACAGCTATCTTGTTCTCACAAATCAGACTACATACGAACTTGTAAGACGACGACGCATTTCATATCTAAGGCACGTTGAATTTTATTATTTGAACTAACATGAGCACTTCTATATTTAATTATTTTTTGTAGAGTTTGAGTTTGTAGTGAATGTTTAAATGCATGCAGTGAAGTATCTATCTTATGTTGGATGCATCAGAAAAGCATTTTACATGTCAGAATACACTAGTCTAATAAAGAAACATTTGGAAATTCTAACTTGTTGGATAAAAAAAAAACGTCCCACTTCTGTGAACTCTGGATATGTAAATAGTGAGGCGTATTGGATAAATGATTTTATGGACATATTTGTTTTTATTCAATCATCAGTCATTCTTAAATGTGGGGATCAGTTAGTTGAAAAACTGTCAGTAGCTGCCTTTATTGTTGCTTCTTTCCTTGATCATGTTTACCTTGGTTGATACTTATAAGAAACATCCCATGAGTTGACAAATCACGTGATACCACGGGAGAACTATATCGACATTACTTTATTCAAATGGGAAAGAAACCATTTATTTAGTGTTTGTTTTGAAGTAATATTTATTTTGTTCACTAACAAATAGCATTTCTTTTGATCTTGTCAAGTTATTTAATAGTTAAGATTGTCTGGTTAAACTTACTTCCAGGCTCCCTCCCTGTCAGGAGATTGGCGGTCACATTATATTGTTGAAATCTTTTTCAACAGAACTGTTTAGTGATTTTCCTTAATTTGATTCGTGGTCACTTGATGAATGTTAGTTCCTGTTGTTGTGCAGAGGTATTCCGGAAAGGGTTTATCCTTTCAGTAAAGGCATTTGCAGAAATCTGTACAACTTCTGTTGTGCTCAAAGCGGCACTTATGTTTTGGAACCGCTGCCCACAGTACAGGAAATTGGAGCGAAATCAAGACCATACACTTGTGTGGATGTTCTATCGTGTCGTTGCTGCTGATATTGTGGTTGGTGCATTACCTTTGCCTCTTGTCAAATTTTTTTTTACCAACAAGATAATAGTCTCGTGGGCTTCTATTTTTTTTTGTGTTGGTTAATTTGTTCAAGCAGCCATTTGTTATAGGACGTTATTGAAACTTTTGTGGGTTTGTAGGTACTTATGATCCTAGTTTCGCTTAACGGTGTTCTCCTTTTCCCAGACACACTTACTATTCCAATCTTAGGCGATGCGGTGTTTCGTGTTTGGTTAGTGTTAAAGTTAATAAAGTGGTGGCGTCCACATATGTTCATGGTAGGAGTCGGCATTGTAGGGACAATATGAGCTTCCAAAGTGAACCTATGGAACCTGATCACGCAAATGCTGAAAAAGGTTTTTGGAGTTTCTGTATGTCAAATTTCAGCCCAAGTCGAATATATATTTGCTAGATAGAGAGAGGACTGTAGAGTGGGGCCTTTTATGGACGGATCTCCTTCCTATAAGATGGGTGGCCCAGACTGCATGTCTTCGCATTTTGATGCCTTCCAGAGTAAACGGTTGATCTTGTATCACACTTAAAGTACATGGGTTGAATGGTCATCTGAGGTGGAGACTGGCGTTACAAAGTACAAAGCCTTGCAGACAAAGTAAGGCGATTTTTTAATGGAGTTCGCCTGGACCAGGTGAAAATTTCCACTGCGAGGTCTAAACCAAAATTGACCTGGTTCAAGATCCAGAGAGCTGGCTGGGTGGGTTTCGCGGCCCTCTGTCACCTACCGTGTCCCAGATAGTATCATGTGGCACGTATGGAAATGACGCCGAACAATTTTCTTCTTTTTTTTAGTTTTTTAACCCAAACTGAAATATGTTAAGAATTAACCACACGAACACGGTTTATCTCTCTTGCCCGTCAAAAAGGAGGTTAGAGAGAAAAGGGGGCGGCACATCCAACCAAGTACACGCAAAATCTTCTTGTTATATTCAGTTATTAACGGCTCAGTGATTCCAATCTCTCTGTCCCTCTCTCACAGTATTTCCTTCGTTGTGTCATTTACGCCTGGGAATGCTCAGTTGTTACTGAACCTTCTTTTTTCATGTTTTTCCATCTCTTTATTCTACAACACGGGGAGGCATCGCCAGAGAGCGCGTCATGATTACACGTTCGAATCTGGCTGCAAAGCTCCTGGAATGCCGGATTTGATCGAACAACGAACTGGCTTCTGTTCCGCTCGTGACTTCCACCGCCAACATCATGTCACGTTGAAGCCTTGAAGGTATCACTTTAACGAGCAAAGTTTCCCAAATTTAGGGTTTACTGTTTAGTCAGTCGGTTTCTTTTTCTTCATTTTTTTTATTAAAAAATAGTTTGCAGTTTCATTCTTGTTCTTTGTTTCTACTTCCTTCACTCTGATTTCTCATCACGAAACCCTCAAATTTTTTATTTTTCTATCCTCACCCAGTTATTTGTTATATTAATTTGTTGCCATCTCCGTTCACGATTTGATTCACTCTTCTCTTCCTTGAGACAATGACATCAGAATCTTTTAAGTTTTTAATTTTGATCAGTTCACGTCACTAACTAGAAATTGTTTTAATACGATCCAATACATGGACTTAAAAATAGGAAACAGATAAAGACCCTTTAGAAGTAAATTATACTTACCAGTGATCTAATTCGAAGGCAGTCAAATTGTCCATTTATTTGGAACCTTTTGATTAACGGCAAGGTACTTCTATCCTTGCAACAAATTGCCAATTAACTTTTCTTTTTGTTTTAATCATGTGTCAGATATGTTCTTTTTGAGATTCCCTTTTGAGATTTTTTTTTTGTTTTTTAATTGAGGTTCCCTTTTGATGTAAATTTTCAGGAGAAATGATCTGATTTGCTGAAAATC
The DNA here is from genome assembly GCA_947561395.2 of Buxus sempervirens. Classification (NCBI taxonomy): domain Eukaryota; kingdom Viridiplantae; phylum Streptophyta; class Magnoliopsida; order Buxales; family Buxaceae; genus Buxus; species Buxus sempervirens. The sequence goes on from OX387190.1 coordinate 41,745,001, forward strand.
TCCTCATCTTTGTAAGGCAGTTCACCATCCTTCATTCCTTTCCACACTGATTTCTCCAAAAACGTGTGAATGTCGATTATTTTGGACCGTTGATTTAAACATCTAACTTATACTAGCTATTGTGTAACTGAACAGCTGAAAGGGCTTCTTTTAAGTGACAATGGGTCTTGATGTCTAGGATAAACACAAAACATTAAAGAAGCACCTACTAAGTACAAAAGGAAAATCTACATCTTGGTGTTAAATTAGAGAAGGTAAATGCATCTTTGTCCTTTTCCATTTTCTAGGAACCCTCTCGTTTTAGGGCTTTTCTTAGGAACTAATTATTTCTCAGTGCAGGGGATAGGCCGGTAAAGGCTAGATTTTCCGGGTTTTGATATTTTTGGATGTTATGGTCTCAATATAAGTTACCTTTGGTTGCGGAAGATCTTATGATCTTATGGGTTGCTACTTTTTTTTTTTGGTTAAACAACTTTTATGCGCAACGGAAAATAGATTTTGGGGGTAAAATGGATTATGAGCCTAAATATTGCTCATATCTTTGATACTTGACCATATTTACTGACTACTAAAATGTTGTCACGAGAGGTGTTTCACAAGGATTTACTTGAATTTCTGTATGATATTTTGGAATCATCGTTCATCTGCCTTTAAGACAAGGGTGCATCTAGCTTATGAGGCTTAAGAATTACAATAATTATTTGGTTTTTGTTGACAGTTAGGTCATTTTGCAGGGGGCATATGTCAGTGTAAACAATTTGAATGTAGTTAATTTTTTATTTGAATTAATTTAATACATTAAATTCATACTTGTTTGACAGTTGCTCTGGCTTAAGAACACTTGTATGGATTAGTAAGGGTTCTTATGCCCCAGACTAGATTTAGCCTTTTTTTTTTTTTTTTGTTGCTTTTGGCATCATTAGGAGCTCTTGTGCTTATTAAGAAAATTTCACGCTTGTAAAATGAATTTTATTTGTTGTAAGGGAAAATGACAGTGTGACTCAGGACAGCTCATGTTTTAGAACTAAGAGTTGCTATGAATTTAGTAAAGGGAACTTTAGTCCTTGAGTTCTTTTTCTTTGTTAACCCTTAAATTAGGTGAGCTGCAGCAGAGAATTGAACACTTAAGGTTGTAACTTGAAGAAGCAGTGCAAAAGGCTAACTTCTAGGCTTCAAACTGCGGAGAAATCTTAGGAAACTGTTGTGTGCTAAGGAAGAACAACTGTTACTTTTTTTTTTTTGGGTAACAAAGATGGAATTATATTATCTGCGCAACATACAAAAGCCCCTCATATCATCCGACAGCAGGGGGGAAATACATGGGGGAGGAGAAGATACCAAAATACGAGAAAATCTATCAATTGAAAAGTTTGCAAGATGGTCTGCCACACGATTGCCCTGCCTGGGAACATGAGAGAATAGAAATGCCGGGAACTGAACAACAGTTACAGTCTCACATATATATACATATGTATTTAGATATTAATACAGCTGTGCTTGCATGTGTGTGTCATTAAAGCAGAATTGCGGTGTGTGTCAAGCAAATCTCTATTTGGTCAGCCCATCCATTTCCCTTTGCTAGATGGGCTCCCATACTTCTTTATTCAGATGCCTAGAGGGATGATTTGGTTGATCAAGATTTCAACTTCACATATGCTATCTAGATTAGATCTTTTTATCTCAACATTCATTACAAGGCTGTTGGTTGAGAGATTGAAAATTATGAGGCAAGTTGGTCTAGCAAGGAAAACAAAGCAAAGGATACTTTTTATGTTTTCCATGTAAATTTATAGGTGGTTGAGCCTCTTGTAACTCACTAGGAACTGGGGACAAAGCCATTACAGATGGTCATTAAGAAGGTAAGCAGCCAATGCTGCAAAACGGTTCTTTCCTAGCTTCCACAAGAACTGAGAGTATTGTGCCATCGCTATTTACACCCCAATTTTCACCTCATGGGGCAGGAAACCCATTCAAACGTTTTGAGCTATTGGGTCCTCGGCTCCTACAAAGTTTGAGATATTTGATTAAAGTGAGAGTGACAAATTTTACCGGATGTAGGTATCCTGTTTTTACCATAAATTCAGACTGTTCAGGTGTTTACTTGTCTTACGTATTTGATGTTTACACTGTGAATGGCGTTTATTTTGTTTTTGATTCTTCTGAATTAGATGTTTTTGGAGTGTGTACGTATGCGGAAAGCTCTGAAGGATAAAAATCGATTGCTAATATGCTTTTCTTCGACCTCAAAAATTGCCCCATTGGTCAATGGGGCCTGAAGAAGTTGAGTTCAATACCTCTGTCAGCTATACTCCACACTGCTCCTGTAATCAATATAACGCTGAGAATCATGCCTAGGCATCCTAGTACCCAGTTAAAAAACCACATTGCACTAAATTGTTGGGGCTTCTTGATCGCAATCCACATGAAACATGGATATGCAAAGGTAACAGGTAACGCAATTCCTCCTATCAGCCCAGCCAGACGTGGCAAGAACGGGAATGCCACGGCAATGAAGAAGGCTAAACATCCGAAGAAGGCCCTGATCGCTGTACGCAGCCATGGTGGGCACCGCTCATTCTTCTTGCTAGTGTATATGAATTCCAAGTTGTCGAAAACTGGCATGGCATAGATTTGGAATGAAGCCAGGATGTTAATCACTACCAGCAAACATGTTGAAGCCACCATGAGCTTTGATGTGTTGTGTCTACGAAATTCCGTCAAGGCGCTCAATGCCCCACCATTTGTAGGTATCTGGACAAAAAAAAAAAAAAAAAAAAAAAACGAAGGGTTGGAGTTATCATGGTAAAGTAGGTGATTAATATATATCTGAGGCATGTTAAGGCAAGTGGGTGCACGTGTGGTATCAGATAATGAGTTGAACTAAGCAAGTTTAGATATATTATGCTGTTTTGGTGCTTACCAAGTTTCCATACGCCCAATAGCCGCCTATTGCCAGAGGAAATAAACACATGGCAATTAGAAGATAAGCGAATTTCACCCCTCTCCACATTGGCACACGAGATGGAATTTTAGGACTTGAAGGCATTGTTCCCTGCATTAACAAGCTTTGTGAATTATTTCTCAATAAAGCCGTGTCAAAATATTTGAAATTCCTTATATCCATCATCGAAAAAAGTTAATGGGGAAGAAGCCGTCTCTAAGATGTATGGTTATTTTATTTTATTTTTTAGCTTTTTTCCCATATGGCTGAGGTGGATCCACCTTCAAACAGGTTGCGCGTAGGTTCAAGACCTCATTCCATGGCCTTCTGTCGTTCAGGGTTTAAAGGCCGGGAATTGGGGTGAAGGATTATACGTGGCCGCTGTCAGTCGTCAAGGTCTGGCCTGGCCCATTCCAATGCATAAGAATGTCCGGTTGACGGTGCATAAAAGAGGAGGAGAAGAGAAAAAGAAGAATTAGGAATTATCGCCCTCACCCATCTCTCTTTCCCTCATCTGCTACTTTCCTCAGACAGCCTCTTGAGTCTGTCTTAACAGAGTTCCTTGATTTCAATGGGTTTGCACTTGTCCGTACGAATTGCAAAGGTAAATTATGCTTACGCCGATAAAAGAGCTTCCGGAATACGGGGTGAATTCTCAGGTCGTGACTATAAATTTTTTAAGTCCCCAAAATTTCGATTTTGGGTCAGGTGAACGCAAAAAAAAAAACAAAGGACAAAATTAACTCGTTTTTCTTAATTTATGAAAGGCGAAACAAATTTATCTTAAAATATCTTTGGTAAGCACGAAAACCAAGAAATATGGTTTAAATTTTATATTTATTGTATATATTGAACTTTGGGATCTTCCATGTAAATGTCATGCATTAATTTTAAGCTTTTGTATCGGATTTCGGGATCTTAATTCAGTTGTTGTCTACCAAAAAAAAAATTCTTAATTCAGTTGTTGGATCCTGGTTGGTTTTGACCCACTGCGTTTTGCCCTTTTTTTAACTGTACGTTGGATCGAACTAGTTGCCCAGTGACCACATAGCCCAAGTGCAGGATGTGGGGTGGGTCTGGACGTCGGTTTGATCGACTGGTTGGACTTCGCCTGCTGATTAATTTGGTTTCCAGGCCTCGATAGTAGCTGACTAAGCTGACTACGGAGGTTATTGCAAGAGTGCAGATTTTCGGTTACAGTTATCCCAGGAGCCGCTATTTTGAATCTTTTGATAAATTTTTTTGGACGAAAAAAATTTATCAACAGAAGAAAAGGATGTACCTGTATCTCAAGCACAAGATTGTGGCCTCTGAAGGCCAACGCAATCACTCCGAGGGCATTGAAGACACCGAAAAGCCATTCCATCTCTGATTTTGCACTTAAGGGGTCGTAGGATACACCCGGTGCCCTGCCTTTGCTAACAGGGATCGCCCATATCATCGTGCAATAGCATAGCGCTGAAAGTGCACCGATGAGAGAAACCCCAGCTATAGAATTCAAGTTGGGCAGCTGAGCCAGTAGAATGGCCAAGCATGTGAACACCGAGTACCATTCTATCTGTGTTAACGGATTTGCAGTTCTTGCTGTATTCTCAAATAGTGTCTGGAAGAGAAGCTTCATGGCCCCGCCGGCAACGATGATGAGGGTGACACATGTGCCACCTGAAAGGTACATGACTGGGAGTAGCGTTATCACCTTCCCTAGCTTTTCACCTGAGACAAATTACATTCCATGAGACATGATATTCCTCAGGTTATACCATTCGAAGTTCTATTTCTTAATTTCATGGGTTTTCTTTATTTCTTTATTTTTATTTTGGATAAAGCATCTGTACCGAAATATTTAAAGATCTTCACACGCTGTAGCTTTGATAATAATCATATATAATATTAATGGAGTAAAATTGGATTAATGCGATCTGGTTACTTTTCAATCCATGTGGGCCGGGGAGAGTGCATTCCAGCCATGCTTACCAAAAGCAGCCTTGGAGAGTTGGAGATATCTGCTGTAACGCCTTCCATGTCCAGGCACCTGCTCGTGGAGTTGGATAAGTAACCATAGCGTGTATAGCTGCCATGTGAAGGCGATTAACAAACACAGAATTCCCGAAGTCCTGCAGAAAGAGATGGAAAAAAAGAGCATACAGATGAACAAGGTAGTATATATCTGCTTGGTCTGATTAAATTAGGTCGGTCCGCTCGCACGATCCGTTTTAAAAAAATCTACTTGCAGTGTCAAGCAGAATGACAAGGAGGAGTCAGGACCAAGATTGAACAGATGGGATGATCGAGAGATGAAGTTTACCATCCAAGAGTGGCAAAAGCAACCGGAAGAGCAAGGGCTTGGATTCCGATTCCAGAACTGAGAGTGTGGAATGCCGCGTAATAGGCGTTTCCATTTCTGGACTCTGTGATGGGAAGCCAAGAGTCCAGGGGTTGTTCGGGCTTGGCGAGTTGTGGGAGTTCATCGAAGTAGCTTTTCATGCTCATCGGGCCAGTTAAAAAAGTGATGAATGGCGTTTTGGGGGTCTTGGCTGTGGAGGAATTGGAATAGAGCTGTGAAGCCGAGATGGCCGTAGCTGCTGTGTCTACCACCAACTCACCTATCACTCTCGATCGCTGAGCAAAATGCACCAACATACACGGCACCATATATAGATAGCATGTTGTATATGAATCGTTCGAGGAAGGGTCCTATATACCTACCAATAGAGGGTTTCTTTGGGGGAGTCCCAGCCCTACTATTACCATGGGACCGGGGGTCTCGTTCAAGAAGAGGGAGATGGAACCCAGTCCCAATTGCACCCTATGGAACGTGGGGCCCACACCCCCATTGCACAGGATTAGTTTGACGGATCCCGTTTCATAAGTTGGGTTGGGTGTGGTTGGTGGGCGTCAATGTTGAATATATAACGCAGAAACCGGAGAGGGACAAGGTGGGGGTGGAGACAATAAAGTAGAATATTGACATACGGTACCGGCAGATACCTGCAAGCCATTGGATATTAAATGTGTCAAAATCTAAATAAAACAGCAATGACGGCTTTAAAAAACTTAAAGGCGGTAGACGATTTGAGGCCCTTTAAAGGAGATGACATCGTCCGCTGTCGTCATCCGCAGTAGTATTGGAGTGAGATGCTACCTTTTAAGAGCATCTCTTTACATTTTCAGCAACAATTAAAGTAGTTGATTCGTTACCTAAAAAGAAAAAAAAAAAATTAAAGAAGTTGATTTTTAACAACAAAGACCTTTTTAATCTTTCAACTAACAAAGATCAACAGAGAATTCGGAGTGCAATTTCAGCGTCTCGATATCGCAGTCAAAGGGCAGTTTGCTTCCTGTGAAAAGAAAACTACATGCAATTTCAAACATAAAGTTATGGAGGGCAGACAGTTGGTTTTTGTTATTGATAATTGAAGCCTATTTTGGAGGCTTTTGGTGACGTGTTGTTTCACGTCTTGCAGAGAGGTTGTAGGTCCTATATTTTAGATCTACGGTTTAGCCTTTACTAAAAGTGTTCTAGTTTAGGAATCTTGGCTATTCGGTGACGTGCTTTCTATTCAACAGGGGTTTCTCACTCTACAAAATTGGGGTTCACGATTGTATCTCTCTCTACTTCTTCATATCAACAGAAAGAGACTCTTGTGTGCTAGCTACTTTGTAGATATAGGCAAATTTTATCGAACCATGTAAAAATCTTGACTTCTTTCTTGTCTTTATTTGTATGATTTATTGTCTTTACATTTATGCAAAGAGCTGTCCTATTGATAACAGTTTTGGAGGTTGAACACAGATGCGATGAGAACTGAATTGACTCTTTAATTTGTGTAAATAGAGTATTATATCAGGTTAAGAAAGTATCCTACAAATTACATTCGTGATTAATCAGCCTATTCATTGAATTCGGTAAACTTCTTGTCCAGAGAACTCTACACCATCAGAAGAAGTTGGTGGGTGCATGTGACGCACAAACAAGTCAGTCCACAATTCATTTTTTTCATGGACATGGAGCACGTTGCCTGCTTTTCTTTCCTTTCTTCTGTTCTTTTAATAACGTTTATTTAGCCTAATATTTCACAACCACTCGGTACTAATGCTAGTCGTCGGCAGAGTCCACGCCATGGTTTCTTTTCCTAGGTCGGCGAGAAATCCTCCGCAGAGACCGGTTGATGTAAGAAGGAAAATCTCAAAAGAAGGTTTCGCATGTCGAGCCACCAGCAAATCAAGTAAGAGACTAGGTTATGGTATGAAAATCAAGAAGACCGTAATAGAGAAACGATTACAACTTACAGTTAATAATATTAGGGCTGCACGTGCTACGCATGTAAAAAACGTGACCCACTTATATAAACAGTCCAAAGTAATTAGTTTAAAATAGCTGGGAATTGTTTGGTTTCGGAAAGAGAATGTTTGAAAAAAGAAAAAGGAAACCAGAATCTGAAAGGAATATTCTTCCCTCTTATTTTTATTAATAGTATAGATATCTTCTTTACCAAAACAAAGAAGGGCGGGAATAGATGACCCACTACCCTCTAAAGTAGCATGCAGCAGCTTTATCCTTTGCCAAAATCAGGTGGTCTTGGAATGGTGCATGTGCCACCTCTCTTATCACAATTGTAGAGAATATTGTGAACACCTTTTCATTTCACGTTATGTTGACAGAAATTTACTAGAAAAAGCAAAAGGAAGGAGAAAGAAATATAAAAAGAAAGAAGATTGGTTGATGAAAGAAAAAGTTGGTCAAAAGTATAAACCTAGATGGTGGAATGTATCGTCACTAGGATATAATAGGTGTTGCCTCTGGCAAATTTGGTTACATCAATCAACAGCTTCGAGTGCCCTATAATTGAAGGGATCAAAAGATTCCCACAAGTCTATTTTAGTTATCTTTAATGCGAAGGGTTAAGGGCTGCTGGCATTTTCCAAAAGAAGCAAAACAGCTCGAGATACCTTTAATTTAAGGGATCAAAAGGGGTCCCGCAGCAATTCCCGTAAGTCTATTTTAGTCATCCTCGATGCGAACCGTGAACGGTGAAGGGCTAAGGGCTGCTATCGTCAATAACATAGGTTTGCTGTTGTGGTTCCACGGGAGACACGAGGCGTGTCAATTACGCATAGATATGGAGAGTGCGTCGATGACGCATCACTACGTGCATGAAAGACGTGTCGATGACGTATAAATATGACATCATCAATGACGTACAAATCTGACCAATTCGGAGTTGAGTTAGACATTTTTAGAAATTAAGCAAATCGTTTTAAATCTCTTTGTCGTGCCCCATCGATCAAATAATTTTTTTTTGGTAGAACCCATCGATCAAATAATGAAAGCAAGGATACCACATAATATGTATAACACGAGTACATCACTGTTGGGCACCATAACGACAAGATCGAAAGATGTTTTATTCCTGCCTCCATTTTGTACCTTACCTTTCGCTGACTCGATTCCGAATTTTCGTTTATGGTGGGCTAAATTAGGTTCCAGTCGGCGGTCATGCTTTACAAGTAGACATTAGGCCACTCGAAATCGGCTAGAGCCCTTGCTCGAACATCTACTGGTCCAACGATGAGTGGGGTGTACAGGTCTTGTATTTACTGGAGCCTAACGCTGGAAGATTGATTGGAGCCTCCACAGATTTTCGCCATGTGTCCCTAATTTATTATTGGCTACAATTAAATTAATCACCGGGTACAACTCACTTATTAAAGGTACAATATAGTTTAGTATATGATACAACTCAACTCTTCGTGGGTACAACCCAATGTACATATTATAGGATACAATTCAACGTATTATGGGTATAATCCCATTCATCATGGAGTAAAACCTAACTTATCATTGGGTACAATCCATTTCATCATGATAGATTGTTATGATGAATGAGTAAGACACGTGGTGAAGATCGATGGATGCTCCAGCCGATCTTCCACGTAAGAGGCTCTAGTCGATGTGGGGCCAGGTGTAAACGTTTGTGAATGATGCTGACATGTACACCTCACTCACCGTTGGACCAACAGATCTTCCACCGTAGACTCTAGCTGATATATATGGCCTCGCATTAGGCAGAGACGAAGATGATATTGTCTGTGCCTAAGCCTTATGACGATTTGTTTTATGCTTTGTGATGATTTTGTGCTGGGAATGGCCCAATGGGTAATTTGATCCAGGTAAAGATTATAATAACAAACCATCACCCTTTTTTTTAAAATGTTTTGCAAAAAAAGATGGTTTTAGTTATTTGAAAAATTTTCGCTTGACCTTAATTATTTTATAAAGTATGAGTATGATTAAAAATATAATTTGCCTCAGCGATTGATCCTATTTTTCACCTACGGTCATAATCTGGTCATCAAGGATAATTGAAAATAAAAAATAAAAACAAAAAAAAATCAGCCACCGTCGGATGTTGGTATAAATTAATCATGAAAATCCTACACATGTGCTTGCCTTATGCTTGCACACTTTAAAATAAAATAAAGTTTATTAGGTTAAACGAATTTTTTATTTTTATTTTTTTAGAACCGTTACTTAGGCATAGCACTTGTGCATCATTCAATGTGCGTGATTCGATGCGCGCCCCGTTACATTTGGTTGGTTAAGATTCTTCTCAGTTTTCACAATAAACAAGCGACCCATCCGACATCCGTGTATAATTAATGATTTAATTTGAACCCAACTACGAATGTATTCTGATCGTCTTGCAAGTCAATTTTACAATCACTAAGGTAACGTCTGAGTTTTATATTAATTAAGCCGTCTAGAAGAATAAGGCACGGAGATCTTCATCTCCCTACTTTATTCATCTCAGCCAATAGGTTCTTTTCGGCTGTTCTCCACGAGGCTAAGGTAGATCATAGGATTAAAGGCATCAAAATTAATCAGCCGGAATGGCCGCCCCTTACACCACCCCCGTCACTTATCTGATATATGCTGATGATTTGCTAATTTTTGGGACATTGTTGATCAAAGAAGGAGCTACTATATCAAGATTACTACAAGAGTTTTGCATTCTTACAGATCATGATGTGAACTCTACATAGTCTCTGCTAAAATTGAAATGTTCATTCACTCATGTATCAAAGGCAGGCATAGACCTAAATTGAGCAGGCTTCTTAATGTGAGGGCCAAAGTCAAACTTAGTAAATATCTTGGATCCTTTTTTATTTTTTTCCTTGATGGTAGACTGACCAATACCTACTTTAATAACCATCTTGAACACCAAAATAAGTAGAAGACTTGCCAACCAGAAATCTAAACTCCTTTCTCAAGCAAGTATGACAACCTCCATAAACTCTGTAATCACTGGGATGTCTCTTGGCTATTTATCCTGCATTTAGACTTCCATGTAAAATTATTGGTTTTCTTGGGCCCACATTTGTGGATCTAGGAGGGTAAGTGTGCTTAACATAAAGGAGGCTTGCTCAGGGGCAAAAGGCGGCGCGAAACCTTAGCTGAAGAAGGAGGCGACGTGGTACAAAAACCCTAGTTGGAAAAAGCAGTCGACAAAATTGAAGCCTAAATCGGAATCAACATCAGCCGGAGAAGCAAGCCTAGTCAGATCGAAAGTGTACTGGTTCAGTGTGCTGAGTGATGGCTGATGAAGGAGGTGATGCCGACGATCGAAAGTGTACTGGTTGCAAGGCCATCGCTATCCACTGTGTGTTGGTCGACCTGCATTTGATATTTCCCTTGGTTTTGTTCTCCAAGTGTGGCAGGTATCTTCTGTGTGTGTTCATAGTGCTTGAGCTTAGGTATCATGGTGCCTCCTTCACCCTTCACCTATATCCACCTTTTCCGAAGGCTTGTATTGGTTTTCCGATTATTGTCTTCCTTCTCGTCATCTCTCTAACATGGTCAACGATTTCCCCTTTAATGGGCTTTTCAATCCACTTTAAAACGGACCCTTTCTAAGGCATCACCGATGGGTTTCCATTGATATCTGTGGCCCTGGCCACCTGCCTAGTGTTCATGTGCAAAACTCCTATGATATGTGGAGGTGGAAGATTTGGGTTTTCTGGGAGGGATCATGTAGTTTTGGTTCATTGCAGTTTTTTTGTTTATGTTTGTTCAACTTTACCCTGCCTGGCGTTTTTAGCCTTGGGTGATGTAAGTTTGCGTTGTTTTAACGAAATTGCATACGGCTAGCCTTTACATATATAATTAAGAAGACTTTGTATATTTTGGGTAATTAAAGAAGGGCTTGGGCTCTTGTTGGTGGGAAGATTCCCAATTCTAGTCTTGCTACTTTAAGACCAAATATATCAGCAATTGTAAAATTCTCATTTATGATTAAAATCTACGAAGTCTTTTATTTTGAAACAGATCTATAGTTCTAGGAGTACTATCATTAATAAAGGGAAATGGTTGGGTAGTTGCTAGAGGTGGCAATTGTGACCCGTGACCTACCAACCCACTTGAACCCGCCCGGTCTTAGGCGGGTTTGGGTTGACTGTTTCAACAAATGACCCGATTACAACCCAATTATTTTTTTGGATAATATAAGTTTGGAACATTATACTAACAATAGTTGTGGCTATTCAACCTTTCTTCCTTTAATATAAATAATTACAAAGGATAAAAGTGAAGAAAGATTTTCTACATAGAAATATTTCAAATTTCTTAGCCTCTACTTATATAAATTGAGGTCCTGATGACAAGTAAAGTCTTTTAAGACTTTATTATTATGTTTTAATTCTTTTCTTCATGTTATTTTAGTTCTATCTTAATGATTGTTGTGCTATTATGCTTGTTAAGTGTACTTTGATATTAGAATGAATTAAAAAAATAGAGTTTGCATGGACTTTGATATTAGAATGAATTAAAATTTTTAATTTTTAGTAGTAATTTAAATTATTTAAACGGGTTGGTGGGTTGAAGAGTGTTAGAATGGGTTGGGATATTCCAACCCATTTATTAAATGAGCGGGTTTGGGTTGAACCTTATCTTGGTAACCCCCTACATCAATCAGACCCGAACCCAACCTATTGCCACCTCTAGTAGTTGCTAACGAGACTATGAGAGATGCAGACCCATAATTGATACAAGTTGGCTTTCTCATTGAAATGGCCACTCTCGGGAACCTAATTTGAGGGAGGATGATTGTGACATCCTGGCTGTCTGAGTGGGCGGGTGAATGGGTAATCTCCCTGGGCGAGCTACCAGGCGAGGATGTGCATATGGTTGGGATCCCACAACGCTCGGGGATGCTATAAGTAGTCTTAAGACCCCCAAATTAGCAAGAGGCCTTTTAAGGAGCAACACGGGACTAAATCCCCTGGGGACCCCAAAGTTAAGCGTGCTCGGGTGAGAGCACTCTTAGGATGGGTGACCCCCTGGGAAGTTTTCTCGTGATGTCCCTTAAGAACAAATCCGTGAGGGCCCAAAGGGGCCCAGAGCGGACAATATCTTGCTGGTTATGGTCTGGGGCGTTACAATGATCTCCTTAGATCAGTGGCAGATGTTGTATTACCGAGTACTTGCCAATGTTACATGAACCTTCAAATGGACGAGTATCCTTATAAGCAAAGATAGTCATGCTCCTTTAATTACTACCATGTGAGTATACGAGATGAGGGACGAGGCGCCTGGTACGATTTAAAGCTGTTTTCCCAGCGGATGTAAGTCATGAAACGGAGAAAACTTTCATCTAATAATTATATTTCTTTCACGCCTATCGACTGCTAAAATGCTTTTCTTTGCCCTCAGCCAGTTCCAATCAATGGGGCCTGAAGAAGTTGAGTTTAATACCTCTGTCCGCTATACTCCACACTGCTCCTGTGATCAATAGAAGGCTGAGAACAATGCCTAGGCATCCTAATCCCCAGTTAAGGAACCACATTGCACTGTATCGCTGGGGCTTCTTTATCAAAATCCACATGAAACATGGATATGCGAAGGTAACAGGTAACGCAATTCCTCCAATCAGCCCGGCCAGGCTCGGCAAGAATGGGAACGCCACCGCTATAAAGAAGACTACACATCCAAAAAAGACCCTGAACCCTGAGCGAAGCCATGAAGGGCACCTTCTATTCTTCTTGCTGGTGTACTTAGACTCCAAGTTGTCCAATATCGGCATGGCATTTATTGGGAATGAGCATAAACTGTTAATCACCACCAACAGACATTCCAAACCCATCACGAACCTCGATGTGTTGTGTCTATGAAATTCAGACAGCACGGTCATTATCCCACCATTTGCAGGTCTCTAAAGGCAATAATTAAAAATCAGATTCGAAGTTTTTTTTTTTTTTTTGGGTGGAAATTCAAAGTTGTTAAGGGGATGACTATTAATCTGCTGAGATGTAATTTGTTGTTCTGGTGCTTACCGAGTTTCCATAAGCCCAATAGCCGCCTATTGCCAGAGGAAATAGACACATGGATATTAGAAGATATGCGAACCCCACCCCTCTCCGCATTGGCACACGAGATGAGGTTTTTGGACTTGAAGGCATTGTCCCCTGCATTAAGAACGTTTGTGAATTATTTCTCAACAAGGCCACCAATCTAATAGAAGATGGAACATGCCATCTCATCTCATGCATCACGATTGCAAATTAAAGGCTTGAAATTGAGTTACGTACAGTGAATGAAATCGTTTGGTAAAGAAGCAGATCAAGAGAAGGATGTATGTACCTGTATTTCAAGCACAAGATTGTGACCTCTGAAGGCCAATGCAATTATTCCAAGTGCGTTGAAGACACCAAAAAGCCTTGCAGTCTCTGATTTTGCATCCACGGAGTTGTAAGATACGCCCGGTGCCCTGCCCTTACTAACGGGGACTACCCATATCAGTGTACAATAGGCTAGAGCTGTGAGTGCAGCGATGAGCGAAACTCCGGCTATAGAGTTCAAGTTGGGCAGGCGAGCCAGAAGAATGGCCAAGCATATTAGCACCAAGTACCATTCTACCGTGGTTAATGGCTTTGCGGTGCATGTGGTTCCACAGAGCGTCCGGAAGAGAAGCTTCATGGCGCCGCTGGCGACCATGATGAGGGTGACACATGTGGCACCTGATAGATACATGATGGGAGGTAGAGTTATCACCTTCCCTAGCCTTTGACCTGAAACATTGTGATCCATTGCATAGGAAACCATCTCTCAGGTTATGACCATCGCTCGTAGTAAAGTTTTGTTTTCTTACAAGCTAGCTTTTCTTCTATTTCTTGCACCTTTTTATATAGGAATTGAATCATCTAGGGTTGTTGGACCTGTAAAATGGTACAATTGTAAGTTGGCATGGACCTGACTACCATGCCGATTCATATCATTTACAGTCGAACCCTTTTACAAGTTCAACTGCATCCAACCAATATTTGACACTTGCAACAGTACTCCTCAAAAAGTGAAAAAACTTTTCAATTTATTTTTCAGCGTGAGAGAAAATTTCAGGACTGAGGTGACAAACATTGGTTGATCGGCTACAATTGAACCTTTTTATGGGTTCAACTATAGATTTTTTTTTTTGTTGGTAACCGGGTTCAACTATAGATGATGTCAATCCTACCATGCAGCACATTTGTCAGGTCCTTGCCGTTACGGTTGGCAACTGTAGATGAATTGAATCCATATATCACATGTACACATACATACTCACACTCTATACACGTGTGAAATATGTCATGACATGGGTCGTAAATGAGAAGATTCAGGTAATTATTAGTGGTCCAGGGTAGCTAGCTATTGCGGCAGGAAACTGTCATGCGAAAGCTTAGTGGAACAACCTAACCTATGCCCATGATACCATGAAGTATGAACAAACCCCATTTCCACACCAACTTTCCAAAAGATGCTTCAACGGACACTAAAACTAATAATAATGTTCTTTCTAGACAGTGGACACTGAAAAGTTAAAAATAAAAAGGAGAAAAAAAACTTAATTTTAATTAGACGAATGACTAGAAATAATACAAATATGATATTCGGCCGGCCCAAAACAAAAAACCTCTGCCGTAAAAGAAACGGTTCTTCAAGCAAATTAAGCTTGTAAGTGAAGGTATAACTATATAAATAATAGGTCACGAATACAATATCTCAGCACTTACTAACCAAAAGCAGCCATGGAGAGATGGAGATATCTGCTGTGACGAGTTCTGGTCACCGACTCGTGGAGTTGGATAAGTAACCATCGGGTGTATAGCTGCCACGTGAATGCCAGCGACAAAAATAGGATTCCCCAGATCCTGCAACGAAACAAATCGTTTACTATATATAGCAGGTGGAGCGAATTGTTGGAGGTTTTGGAAATCAGATTGATATATAGGAGGAGCTTGAATTACCATCCAAGGGTGGTGAAGGCAGCTGGAAGAAGAAGGGCTTGGATTCCGATTCCAGAAGAGAGGGTGTGGAATGCTGCGGAGCATGCGTTTCCATTTCTAGACTCGGTGATGGGAAGCCAATCGTCCTGGGTCTCTTCAGGCTTGGTGAGAGGTCCCTGTACTCCTTGTAAGTGGCCTTGCATATTCATGTTGGCACTTGGCGAGTGCCAAGTGCCAACATGAATCGCACGGATGGATGTCAGGTCCGCACATTCAAATTCCATCCTCAGATTTTAGCCTAGAGTAAATGCTTTCGTCGAGCAGCTGACTAATTCCAAACGTACGAGCACCGTAAGATTCGCTTTTCCCCCGTTTCTCGTTTTATTTATAACCAAATAGATTCCCGGAAAACTCTGCGAGAGCGGAGCCATCAGGAAGTGCACGCCTGCTTTACACAGCCGCCCACTCTCTCCGCCTTACTTCCCGACAATTTCGTACCTACCAACAAAGAATTTTTATTTAAAAAAAAATGCATATATAAAACAACACATGTAAAGTTAGGAACTTAGTATATTAATACCAAATTATTTTAGTGAAGTATCTTTTATTTTATTATTTTTTTAAATTCTATGAGGACCAAACGGTCACACTTATTCGCAGTCTTGAAATTTTCCCCTTCCGTTGATTCTTCTCGTATTAAATTTTCGTCTTCCTGAAACTAAAAATATTCGTGCTCTAAACTTAACTTGGTAGGTATTGTTGGGAAAGCATTTAACTTTTTCTTTATTGGAATTTTATTTTTCTTGAATCGAAATCTGGCTTTTAAACGCTAGGGTTTCACTAAATCCAAGTCATTATGTTAAGAAAGAGATAACAGATTATAAAAAAAAAAAAGAAAAAAAGAAAAGGATTGAAATCCTCTAAAGACGAGCCCATAAAAGGTTTTCATCCGAAGCAAACAAGTGGTTGCCATGTCAGCAACCACTTGCACCCTTTTTATAAAAAAGTATTCTTCAATGAGGAGAGAGAACCAAAAAAACGTACAAGTGGCAGCCACTTGTTGGCTAAAAGAAAGACGCCGACGACTTTTGCACCACACAACATGGTGAGTGGCACTTCACTTCATTTCAGAGGTTGTGTCTTCTTCTTTGTAGTTTTTTTTTTTAAAAAAGGAAGCTGGATGGTGTTTCTTTACTGCCCAAGTAGGTACAAGTACAACGTTTCTAGGTCTGGGTTCAAGGTTCAGTGAAAGATGACGCAGAATGCGTAAGGCCAGCGTCCTTAAGTTTCATATATTATTGTTTTCCCTTTTGTTTGGTGAAACCAAGTTCATGGGACTTGCAGTCCTAAGGATTATTATTTTTTTTTAACTCAGAACTTGAATGGGGATGCTATAAACCTGTAATGAATAATGATTTCCATTTCTATTATTCCATAATAGCCGGCTGCTAGTATGGAATAATAGTATGGGAGGCACCTCGTATTGAATATGTCAAGGTTAATTTTGATGGGGCTTACCGCCAATCTTCTCAATCAGCTGCGGCAGGTGTGATTCGTCGGGATTGCTATGGTCCTTTTCTTGGTGCTGTGTCTATGTTGGCTTCAGCTGATTCAGCTATCCAGACTGACGCTGTTGCAGCAAGTGAGGGTATTCAACTGGCTGCTGCACTCAGAGCTTAAAGGGTTATTCTTGAAGGAGATTCGAGAACTCTGATTTCTATCTTGTCGCAATCTAACTCTTATTGGCCTTGGCGTTTGTATCCTGCTCTACAAGAAGTTCAACATTTATGCTACTCTTTTCTCTCAGTCAAGTTTAATCATGTATATCGTGAAGGGAACCACATAGCAGACACTTTTGGCGAATTTCGCATCAGACAAATTTCAGTGCGTATGGATAAAGACCCCTCCTTCTTTTCTAAATTTCATGTTGATGGATGAGGCTAGGGGTCGGTTCTTTGTACGTTGATATTTTAATATATGCTTCTTTTCTATCCAAAAAAATACTAGCCGGCTGCTATAGGCACACCGCGGTAAACTGAGATGGTATACTCTGCCCTGTTCTCTTTGCCACTCAGGTCAACCAAAATATTTCGTGTAGCATGCTTTGATGGGAACTTCACAACAGGATTTATCAAAACATCACTCATATGTTTTGATTGGTAGTAAACTAAGACAGAGAAAATGGAGTTGAAGAAATTTCCAATAATTAATTTCTTGGGTCAATAAATATCTCCATAAATGGGCTGAGCTGAGCCAATCTTTGTCGAGTCCAGTAAGGCCCGAAAAATATTGTGCCCAAGAATGTCTAATAGCAGTTCACATCTTGTACAACCTTTATCTACAATTTTATTTGCAGCTTTTCACAGGATTGCTTAAAAATTTACAAATATGCCATTCACAATATACATGGTATGATCCCAATGCAGTCTTTGTTGTAGATAAAAGTTCCACGGGATCTCAATTGGTTTAATAGCTTGTGCTGTCGAAAACAGGAATGGGAACTGAAACATGGATCAATGGTTTCTCAGTCTTGCTGATAGCACTAGAAGGTCACACCCAGCAATCATAGAATACATGTCAGAACGGCCCTCAGTCAGCTGGGGAGGTAAAGTCCGGCCAATATATATTTGGGAGTGCTAGAACAGGGGGCTCGTAGTTTAATGGGATGATTTGTCAAGTCTGGTCTAGCCCGATCAAATTAAAGGCCAGGCTTCAAGTGGAATCTAGCCCAGGCCAATTCAATGAAGATGATTCCGACAGAAGTACAAGTACGAAAGAACATACTGATCATCTTATGATCTCATGCACAAATAGAGTGCATCCAAATCCAACCACAGGAGTTGTAGCCAAGATCATAAGCTGCCTCAGATTAGCGCTCGGATTTTAACATGGTGACCTATCCGAGACGGGTGGTCAATATATAGTCGGAATCACCTATCACATGGAGCTACTGGGCTTATGCAATAATCAACTTCAATGGCCTCACATGCACCGACCTGAACTCACGTTTCCTCAAAAACAGGAATGGGAAATGAAAAATCTAGGCAGGATTTCTGTTCAGAAAGCATCAATTAAAAAAATCATTTCTCAACAACTGGTATGATACCAAACTCATCATCCCCGTTAAACAGACAGAGACCGTTGCGTATCAGACACATCTAACGAACATGTCAGAGATATTGTTTTTCCCTTGCTGTGCCCTTCTCGCTTAAAGGAACTCCCCATCTTATCATGTCACATGACACTCCATTCTTGCCACCAATTATTCCTTACCCCCGCCCTTATCATCGCACCACTCCTGTTGGAGGTGGTCTCTAAGGCTCTCTATAAGATCTGCTTCAATCAATTTTGATGACAACCCTTCTCGACCTGCCCTACCCGTTTACAGAAACACAAGATAATAGTAAAATGGGAAGTTCTTCTAAGATGCTAAGTCAGGTTATAGCAAAATGGACGAAGAGGAGGAAGGGTCACTTTGTGGTTTATGCCAAGGAAGGCGAGCGGTTTGTTGTGCCTCTCTTCTACTTGAATCACCCCATCTTCCGAGTTCTCTTGGAAATGGCCGAAGAGGAATTCGGATCAACAGTACGTGGTCCTCTACAAGTCCCTTTCGAGGATGAGCTGATGGACTACATTCTCTCTTTCCTAAGAATTCTGTCTCCCAGGAAGAGAGAGCTTCTTGGGAGACAGAATTTCTTCCCTCATCAACAGGGTCAGCAAGGTACCATAATTTCGCAAGGACATGGTTGCCTTTGATTGAAAATTTTAGAGCTTGCCAAGGCCCCAACTCACGTTAAGTAAATTGAGTTCAGTTATATTTATGTTTTTGATGTTTCTTTGTAATTCACTCGCTAAAAAGAAAGTGTGGAACACAAGAAAAAGCAGGATTTTGAGGTTTTGCTATTTACCTCCCTTGTACACTTTTTCTCACTGCCTGATCCGATGTAAGGCCCTGCAAACTTCAACACCCTATGTTTCACGATAAATTTAAGCAAGTGTCATAACCTTGGATCCTTAGATCCTACAGCCCTATCTTTTCCACAGCTCTCTGGATCATTAGAACCTACAGCCCAAAACAGCGAGTGTCATGACCTTGGAAATCAAGATCAACTCCAGTAGCAAGAGAGTCACCTAAAAAGGGTTCTATGACAAGCAAGAGTGTTCTGACAATTATCAAATATTGATAAAAATCATCAATGAATCAAGAAAAAAAAACCAGGAAACTTCAATTATGCGTTGCTTGGAAGAAGGGCTTGGACTCTTGTTGGTGGGAAGATTCCCAATTCTAGTTTGGCTACTTTAAAACCAAATATATCAGAGATTGTAAAATTCTCAATTATGAGTAAAATCCACGGAGTCTTTTATTTTGAAATAGATCTATAGTTCTA
The DNA here is from genome assembly GCA_947561395.2 of Buxus sempervirens. Lineage (NCBI taxonomy): Eukaryota > Viridiplantae > Streptophyta > Magnoliopsida > Buxales > Buxaceae > Buxus > Buxus sempervirens. Next base: position 41,764,588 of record OX387190.1, read on the forward strand.
GGAGTACTCTCATTAATAAAGGGAAATGGTTAGGTAGTTGCTAGAGGTGGCAATTGTGACCTGTGACCTGCCAACCCGCCCGAACCCGTTCGGTCTTAGGCAGGTTTGAGTTTACTATTTCAACAAATGACACTATTACAACCCGATTATTTTTTTGGATAATATAAGTTTGGAACATTTATACTAACAGTAGTTGTGGCTATTCAACCTTTTCACTTTTAATATAAATAATTACAAAGGATAAAAGTGAAGAAAGATTTTCTACATATAAATATTTCAAATTTCTTAGCCTCTACTTATATAAATTGTGGCTCTGATGACAAGTAAAGTCTTTTAAGGCTTTATTATTATGTTTTAATTCTTTTCTTCATGTTATTTTGCTTCTATCTTAATGATTGTGATGTTATTATGCTTGTTAGGTGTGCTTTGATATTTGAATGAATTAGAAAAAATAGAGTTTGCATAGACTTTGATATTAGAATGAATTAAAATTTGTTGTATTACCGAGTACTTGCCAATGTTACATGAACCTTCAAATGGACGAGTATCCTTATAAGCAAAGATAGTCATGCTCCTTTAATTACTACCATGTGAGTATACGAGATGAGGGACGAGGCGCCTGGTACGATTTAAAGCTGTTTTCCCAGCGGATGTAAGTCATGAAACGGAGAAAACTTTCATCTAATAATTATATTTCTTTCACGCCTAGCGACTGCTAAAATGCTTTTCTTTGCCCTCAGCCAGTTCCAATCAATGGGGCCTGAAGAAGTTGAGTTTAATACCTCTGTCCGCTATACTCCACACTGCTCCTGTGATCAATAGAAGGCTGAGAACAATGCCTAGGCATCCTAATCCCCAGTTAAGGAACCACATTGCACTGTATCGCTGGGGCTTCTTTATCAAAATGCACATGAAACATGGATATGCGAAGGTAACAGGTAACGCAATTCCTCCAATCAGCCCGGCCAGGCTCGGCAAGAATGGGAACGCCACCGCTATAAAGAAGACTACACATCCAAAAAAGACCCTGAACCCTGAGCGAAGCCACGAAGGGCACCTTCTATTCTTCTTGCTGGTGTGCTTAGACTCCAAGTTGTCCAATATCGGCATGGCATTTATTGGGAATGAGCATAAACTGTTAATCACCACCAACAGACATGCCAAACCCATCACGAACCTCGATGTGTTGTGTCTATGAAATTCAGACAGCACGGTCATTATCCCACCATTTGCAGGTCTCTAAAGACAATAATTAAAAATCAGATTCAAAGTTGTTAAGGGGATGACTATTATCTGCTGAAATGTAATTTGTTGTTCTGGTGCTTACCGAGTTTCCATAAGCCCAATAGCCGCCTATTGCCAAAGGAAATAGACACATGGATATTAGAAGATATGCGAAGCTCACCCCTCTCCACATTGGCACACGAGATGAGGTTTCAGGACTTGAAGGCATTGTCCCCTGCATTAAGAATGTTTGTGAATTATTTCTCAACAATGCCACCAATCTAATAGAAGATGCAACATGCCATCTCATCTCATGCATCCAGAAGACGATTGCAAATTAAAGGCTTGGAATTGAGTTACGTACAGTGAATGAAATCGTTTGGTAAAGAAGCAGATCAAGATAAGGATGTATGTACCTGTATTTCAAGCACAAGATTGTGACCTCTGAAGGCCAATGCAATTATTCCAAGTGCGTTGAAGACACCAAAAAGCCTTGCAGTCTCTGATTTTGCATCCACGGAGTTGTAAGATACGCCCGGTGCCCTGCCCTTACTAACGGGGACTACCCATATCAGTGTACAATAGGCTAGAGCTGTGAGTGCAGCGATGAGCGAAACTCCGGCTATAGAGTTCAAGTTGGGCAGGCGAGCCAGAAGAATGGCCAAGCATATTAGCACCAAGTACCATTCTACCGTGGTTAATGGCTTTGCGGTGCATGTGGTTCCACAGAGCGTCCGGAAGAGAAGCTTCATGGCGCCGCTGGCGACCATGATGAGGGTGACACATGTGGCACCTGATAGATACATGATGGGAGGTAGCGTTATCACCTTCCCTAGCCTTTTACCTGAAACAGTGTGATCCATTGCATAGGGTGAGCATTTCTTGTAGAGTCACCTGAAACAGTGTGATCCATTGCATAGGGTGAGCATTTCTTGTAGAGTCAAAATCCGGTTGGGATGCATTTTGGGGTGTGGCCCCACTCTTGGAAAGGGCCATCCATCCCTATGTTTCACTTTTGAACCACAGTGGCTCCAGATAAAATGGTCTCTTGCATAAGAGATTATTTCTCAGGTTATAACCATCGCTCGTAGTAAAGTTTTGTTTTCTAGCTTTTCTTCCATTTGTTGCACCTTTATATATAGGAATTGAATCATCTGCGGCTGTTGGACCTATAAAATGATCCAATCGTACGCAGGCGAGGACTTGAAAGACCTGACTATCATGCGGATTCATATAATCTACAATTGAACCTGTAAAAGGGTTCAATAGTAACAAACCAATACTTGACTAACAACAATACTCCTGTGAAAAAACTTTTTAATTTTTCGGTATGAGAGAATATTACAGGACTGAGGTGGCGAACATTGGCTGGCTACTATTGAAACCTTTATGGGTTCAACATAGATGATACCAATCCCTACCATGCAGCCCATTTGTTAGGTCCTTGCCGCTACGTACGGTTGGCAACCGTAGATGAATTGAATCCATATATCACATGTACACATACATACACTCTATACCCGTGTAATATGTCATGACATGAGTCGGAAATGAGAGGATTCCGGTAATTATTAGTGGTCCAGGGTAGCTTGCTATTGTGGCTGGAAACTGTCATGCGAAAGCTTAGTCGAACAACCTAACCTATGCACATGATACTATGAAGTATGAACAAACCCCATTTCCAAACCAACTTTCGAAAAAACTTTCCAAAAAAAGGAAAACAACTTTCCAAAAAACGCTTCAACTGACACTAAGGTTCACCTAAAACTAATAATGTTCTTTCTAGACACTGAAAAGTAAAATATAAAAAAAATGCTCAATTTTAAATTAGACGAATGACTTAAAATAATACCAATATGATTCAATTCTCATAAACAAAGCCTATGCTATTGCGAAGAACTATGTAAAAGAAAATAATTTTCAGGCGAATCAACAGGGTGGTTTCCGATGCTTCTTGTTAATTGTTAAATAACAGTTGCACCGAAAGCAAATTAAGCTTGTAAGTGAAGGTGTAACTATGTATATAAGAGGGCCTGAATACAATATCTCAACACTTACTCACCAAAAGCAGCCATGGAGAGATGGAGATATCTGCTGTGACGAGTTCCGGTCACCGACTCGTGGAGTTGGATAAGTAACCATCGGGTGTGTTGAGGATTCTCCAGAATCATCTCCTGATTCTTAGCAATCCTCCTCTCAATTACAGTTTACCTAAACTATAGTAACTGTTCCTTAATTGTAGAGATATTATTATTGTTTCCTTCTTACTGTAAAGCTATACGTGTAAACATCTCTCTATAAATAGAATACACGCTCCACCCCTAAAGGTGTGGTGGTTTCACAAACCTTCTCATGGTATCAGAGACTTTTTTGGATTGATCTCCATCTAGTTTTTTTTTCGTTTTCCTCATCTCTCTTTCATGGCCGACCTCCTCTCCTTCAATACCATGGTTCACATGGTCACCATAAAGTTGTCTTCTACCAACTATTTATTGTGGAAAAGCCAACTTGTCCCCTTTCTTGCTTGTCAAGACTTTCTTGGTTTTGTTGATGGGTCGTACCCCTCTCCACCTACCACCATCTCTGATGACTCTTGCATTGGTTCTTCCCTACCTAATCCAAAGTACTTGGAATGGAAAACTATTGACCAACGTATCCTTAGTCTTCTTCTCTCTTCTCTCTCTGAAGAAGCTATGGCTGCAGTTGTAGGCCTCACCACCTCCTATGATGTTTGGACTGCTCTTGAACGTGTCTTCAGTCATGGCTCCAAGATGCGTGAGCTTTGTCTCAAAGATGAATTGCAGTTAATGAAGAAAGGATCCAGAACTGTTGCTGAGTTTTCTAGAGATTTCAAAAAGCTTTGTGATCAGCTCATGACCATAGGCCGTCCAGTGGATGATGTTGACAAATCCCATTGGTTTCTTCGTGGCCTTGGGACTGAATTTGCTGGGTTCTCATCCACTCAAATGGCACTCACACCACTGCCCTCTTTCACTGATCTCGTGCCTTTGGCTGAAAGCTATGCACTATTTCAAAAATCTCTTGAAGAAATCTCTCTGACTTCTGCTGCTTTTACAGCCACTCAGTCTTCATCTGGTCATGGTCGATCAACTCGATCAAATGGAAACCGACAGACATATGGTCGTTCAAATGGTTCCTCTTCTGGCCATTTCAACAAATCCACTAGTTTTGGTCGGTCTCGTCGTTTCTACACACCTCGTTGCCAAATCTGCAAAACTGAAGGTCACACTGCTGACAAGTGCCGGAATCGTTATGATCGTTCAGCACCTTCTGCTCAACTTGCCGAAGCATTTCAAAGTAGCTGCTCTCTCTCTAATGACCAGCTCTCTGATTGGTACCTTGATACTGGTGCCTCTGCTCATATGACATCAGACCTTCAATCTCTGGAATCTCCTGAACAATATGTTGGTAAGGACAGTGTTATTGTGGGCAACGGGGCCTCTTTACCCATCTCCCACACCGGTATTGTTCGTCTCTCTCCCGATCTTCATTTACGTGATGTGTTAGTTGTCCCTCGTCTTACTAAAAACCTTTTATCTATTAGCAAATTAACCTCTGATTTCCCATTTCATATCACTTTCACTGACTCTTCCTTTGCTATTCAGAACAAACTCACAAGAAGGGTGGTGGCAACCGGAAGATGTGATGGTGGGCTTTATGTACTGGATCGTGGCCTTTCTGCTTTCACTTCTATCCTCAATAACTCTGCTCTTAAGGCGTCATATGACTTATGGCATGCACGTCTTGGGCATGTAAACCCATCTATTATTTCCTTATTAAATAAAAAAGGCCAACTTTCTCTTACCTCTATATTGCCTAATCCTTCTCTGTGTTCTACATGTCAACTTGCAAAGAGCCACAGGCTCCTGTTTTCTCCAACCGATGCTCGATCTGACACCATTTTGGGTCTTGTTCACTGCGACATTTGGGGTCCTGCACCCCTCAAGTCCACAACTGGTTGTTCTTATTATGTTTTATTCATAGATGATCATTCTCGTTTCACTTGGCTTTATCCTATGAAATTGAAATCTGATTTCTTTGATATTTTTCTTCAATTTCAAACATTTGTTGAAAACCAACTCTCTTGCAAGATTAAAATCTTTCAAAGTGATGGTGGTGCTGAATTTCGCAGCACTCGTTTTCAGTCTCAACTTCATTCCTCTGGCATTCATCATCAAATGTCTTGCCCCTATACTCCAGCCCAAAATGGGCGTGCAGAACGCAAGCATCGTCATGTGACTGAAATGGGTCTTGCCCTGTTATTTCACTCTCGGGTTCCTACTTGTTATTGGGTTGATGCTTTCAGTACTGCGGCTTACATCATTAACCGGTTGCCCACACCACTTCTTGGAGGCATTTCACCTTTTGAACTTTTGCATGGTAAGGCCCCTCATTACATTGTTTTTCATCCCTTTGGTTGTCGGGCTTATCCTTATTTACGTGACTATACTCCTAACAAATTCTCTCCACGCAGTGCTCCCTGCATTTTTCTAGGATATAGTCCCTCCTATAAAGGTTTCCGCTGTTTAGACCCGCTCACCTCAAAAATTTATGTTACTCACCATGCAAAATTTGATGAAACCCATTTTCCTCTCATGCCCTCTTCCCCATGTCAACCCCTCACGTCCTTACAACTCTCTAGCTTTAGTGAGCCTACTACCAACCCTCCATCTAGCCCACCCAATCTGGTCCCACTGCCCTCAAACACTTTGTCCACCTCATGTTTGCATGGTTCCAGTCCATGTCGCCTATGCTCTCATCATTTTATTGAGCCCATGCAGGTTGCAGCAGATGGATCCAGCTTTGATGTTCCTAACTCCAGGCCTGCATCATTGCTGCCAGCCCAAAGCACCAGTGAAGCCCAACGTGCATGTGCAAGTATTGATCCAAGCCCACTGTCTTGCATTCCTTCTTCTGCAGGCCCTTATATTACTGAAGCCCAGCATCCCATGCAGCCCAACGAGCTAACTTCATCTCATGCACCATTGCTTGTACCAGCTCAAGCCCAGCGTGCATTACCTTCTTCTAGTTCAGCCCATGCTCCAGCATCTTCTCAAGATCCATCTAATGGTGCCTCTACCACTCAGGCTAATCAGATTATTCCCTCTCATCCAATGATTACCAGGGGTAAAGCCGGCATTTTCCGCTCACGTCACCCTACCTATCTTAGTCAGCATTCCACTGGTCTCTTGCATGCTTTGCTCACTTCCTCTGAGCCTCGGGGGTTCAAATCTGCTGTGAAGCACCCCTCCTGGCTTGCTGCTATGGATGACGAAATTAAGGCTCTTCATGACAATCATACTTGGGATCTTGTTCCACGTCCTTCAAATACAAATATTGTGGGTTCGAAATGGGTTTTCCGCACCAAATATCTCTCTGATGGATCCATTGATCGTTTTAAAGCTCGTCTCGTCGCCAAAGGCTATACTCAGCTGCCTGGTCTTGATTACACAGACACTTTTAGCCCTGTTGTCAAGGCTTCCACTGTTCGTGTTGTCTTATCCCTTGCTGTTGCTCGCAGTTGGCCCCTACGTCAACTTGACGTCAAAAATGCCTTCCTTAACGGTATTTTACAAGAGAATGTGCATATGGAGCAGCCTCCTGGTTATGTTGATCCCCGGTTTCCTAACCATGTCTGCAAACTCAAGAAAGCACTATATGGGTTAAAACAGGCCCCTCGTGCCTGGTTTCAGCGTTTCAGTTCCTTTTTACTGAAACTTGGTTTTTCTTGCAGTCGTGCTGACACCTCCTTGTTTGTTCTTCATCGTCAACAACACTTTATTTATCTTCTTTTATATGTTGACGATATCATTCTCACAGGATCTGATTCATCACTTCTCAACAATTTTATTCGGCAACTTCATTCCGAGTTTGCAACAAAAGATTTGGGCTCTCTCAGTTACTTTCTTGGACTTGAAGCCACAACAACTCCGGGTTGTTTATTTCTTAGCCAAACCAAGTATGCACGTGATGTTCTAGCTCGTGCTCAGCTTTTGGATTGCAAGCCTGTCACCACCCCCATGGTCGTTGGACAGCATCTATCTTCCGAAGGCCCTTCCTTTGAAGATATTACTCTTTATCGTTCTCTTGTTGGTGCTCTTCAGTATCTAACTATCACTCGACCTGATCTTGCTCACTCAGTCAACTCAGTTAGCCAGTATCTGCACGCCCCAACCAAGGATCATTTTCAAGCAGTTAAGCGCATTTTGCGCTATGTCAAAGGCACTATTCACTTTGGTCTTACTTTTACAGCCTCTCCTTCTCTCAGTATCACTGCTTACTCAGATGCTGACTGGGCCGGATGTCCTGATACTCGCCGCTCCACTTCAGGGTACTCGATTTATGTTGGTGAAAATCTAGTTTCCTGGAGTACCAAGAAACAACCTACTGTTTCTCGATCCAGTTGTGAATCTGAGTATCGTGCTCTTGCTTCTACTGCTGCAGAGGTTCTTTGGTTACAGCATCTTCTTCGTGATCTGCATATCTCCACATCATCTTGTCCTCTTCTCCTTTGTGACAATCAAAGTGCTGTATTCTTAAGTTCAAATCCAGTTTCTCATAAGCGCTCGAAGCATATTGACCTTGATTATCATTTTCTTCGGGAACTTGTAGTTGCTGGCACCATTCGTACACAGCATGTACCCTCATCCTTGCAAATTGCTGATGTCTTCACCAAGAGTGTTTCTCGGTCTCTCTTTGTCTTCTTCAGATCCAAGCTTCGCGTTTGCTCTAATCCCACGCTTAGCTTGCGGGGGGGTGTTGAGGATTCTCCAGAATCATCTCCTGATTCTTAGCAATCCTCCTCTCAATTACAGTTTACCTAAACTATAGTAACTGTTCCTTGATTGTAGAGATATTATTATTGTTTCCTTCTTACTGTAAAGCTATACGTGTAAACATCTCTCTATAAATAGAATACACGCTCCACCCCTAAAGGTGTGGTGGTTTCACAAACCTTCTCAGGGTGTATAGCTGCCACGTGAATGCCAGCGACAAAAATAGGATTCCCCAGATCCTGCAACGAAACAAACTCGTTTGCTATAGCTGGAGCGAATTGTTGGAGGTTTTGGAAATCAGATTGATATATAGGAGGAGCTTTAATTACCATCCAAGGGTGGTGAAGGCAGCTGGAAGAAGAAGGGCTTGGATTCCGATTCCAGAAGAGAGGGTGTGGAATGCTGCGGAGCATGCGTTTCCATTTCTAGACTCGGTGATGGGAAGCCAATCGTCCTGGGTCTCTTCTGGCTTGGTGAGAGGTCCCTGTACTCCTTGTAAGTGGCCTTGCATATTCATTGAGGGGCTGGCGAACGGGGCGATGGAGGGGGGAGGCCTCATAGTTTTGCGCATCTTCAATATGAGGCTCACGAAAATTAAGCGAATGGCTTGTGAGGGAGGGGCCGCCATCTCTCCCATTTCTCCCTCTGAAAATACACAAACGTACGTAGGTAGTGTATAATAATTGTCCAACGGAAGCGGAGAGGGACCAAAGCAGGCCGGGAGATTTTTTCTGTTTGTTGTTGGCCAATTTGGTGGTTTTATCTATGACCCTTAAGTGAAGTCTAACCCGCAATTAGTTCTGTTTGCATCCGGTGGAGGCGAGTTGCAGATAAAACTACCACGGTAAGTGATCCAGTTGTTGGCTGCGTGAGTGGGACCTGTCAGTATTTTATTTTGGATTCAAATCACCTGCTGGGCGCCCAGCACTGCTGGGTGCCCAGCAGCCAATGGGACAGGGCCACATCACCCGCAGCCCTGACACATGTCAGGGCTGCAGTGATATGGCCCTACCTTATGTATTCTCATTGGCTGCTGGGCACCCAGCAGTGCTGGGCGCCCAGCAGGTGATGTGAATCCTTTATTTTTGTCTCTCCCCGATTCTATACGTAAAGAGCTACGCGCGTTGGAGCGGAGAGAGACAATAATTGAGTCGATTTCCTCTGGTCCCCTTACGGTTGCTCACTGTTTGCTCCCTCAATCACCACGCGTCATGTGTACCCAAAAGACCTCACCATAACCGTATTGGGTGAAGAACTTGAGTTAGGTTGGCGGCTTTGCTTCCCAAAAGGCCCCACCATAACGCTCCCTCTCTATCTCTCTCTCTCCTCTCTCCACCGATCTTTTTTTTTTTTTGGTATGAAAAGTGCATCTTGATATATTATTTGACAATTCTTACATTTGACCCACCAATAAAGTCCCTGTAGACAATCTCGTTTAGGAAGACAGGGGCTTTCTTAATCCATAAACATGAATGATCATCGATAGCATAGTTAGCTAAACGATCAGCTGCTGAGTTACCTTCTCTATAAATGTGGCTAATGGTGCAGTAGTCGAATCTGTCCTTGATGAGTTTAGCTTCAGTGATGATATTTGAGATCGTCCATGGAGGTTCTTCTCTCCTCTCTCCACTGATCGTTCATTCACATGGCACAACAAAACTTAAGAAGGCGGTGTCATATATAAAAATAATGATCAGCTTCTTCTACTCCTACGTGCTAAAGCCTTAAATAAGAGAGACGCATACTGACTTTGAATTAATTAACTTCTTCTTTTGGTTTCTTTGACTGGCATCTATCAGCATAGAAATTAAGGTCATGTGGCGGCCCAAGTTCAAGTCTTTGGTTGCAAGAACAGGTCAGTTTGTCGTAACCTTAATCTCTAGTTCCATCACCATGATTTGTGATTTACAATCCTTACCTAGTAAACAATAGATGCATGGTTGGATTTCTATGGCTTCAACTTTCCCTTGATCTCTTTAATTTGTAGCTTATTGTCATCTCCAAATCTGGGAAGTGGGGTGTATCATGTTTACAATATAATAGCTAGATGAAGAAGGAGCCTTAATTATAGTATGAGCTTTTTAAATGGAATGGGATATGGTTTTCTTTTCCTTTTGTTTTTTTAATGGAAGTTTTAGCTGCAGATCAATGAATTTTTTAATGGAGGTTTGATGAGCTTTTTAAATGTTGCACCATCTTTCGGGATCCTGCTTCCTTTACATTCTACTATGTAAAGAGGCAAGAGAGAAAAAGAGGCGTAACAATGGAGAGAGATGAGAGAGAGAGCGGAGGGAGAGAGACGACGGGGAGAGTAGAGGGAGAGAGGCGACAGAGCCGTTATCGTGATTCATGGGCCCTTGGGACGAAGCTAGCAACTTAACTCTTAACCCAAGCGGTTCTGGTGTAACCCATTAAAGACGCGTGGCGACTGGGGATTGAGGGAGCAACAACAAAGGGGACAAGAGGAAACCGCCTCACCGCATCGGGGAAATTGATTGTTGGTGGTGCTTTTTGAAAATAAATCAGTTTCAGTCGATCAATTCTTGATAATTAACTTTTAATAATATTTTTTAACATAATTGAAAATTAGTATCATTTCAATATTCATTAAGAATTTCTTCCGAAAAAAGCTCTCGAAAGACTTTTAAAAACCTTTTTATTCTTTTTGTTAATTGCAGGCCCTTTTGAGGGCATTTTCAAAAAAAAGTTTAATGACCAGAGATTGATGCTCAATTATATCAAAAAAGTATCACTAAAAATCCATTACCAAGAATTAATCAACTAAATCACAATTATTTGAAAAAGCATCACTAAAAACCAATTTTCCCCTCACATATTATATTATAGTTGGTCCTATCATTCGCACCACCATTCACCACACTTTATACACCCGAAGCTGTATACGATTTTCATTGCCTGTTGCGATTTCGAAGCATAGAACCGGAGTAAAGCAGCTGGTCCACTTGAATCCTTGTAATTAATGCTTCGTCCACCTTGGCTAATTCCAAAAAAAAAAAAACCCGGCATCGTAACTTTCATCAAAAAAATAAAAATAAAAATAAAAACCCAGCATCGTAAGATTCGCTTTCCCTCCGTTTATTGTTTTGTTTTTAACCAAAATATATATATTCTGCCAACAACTCTGTGGGAGCCAAGCCATCAGGAAGTCCGCACCTGCTTTTGCACAGTCGCCCATTCTCTCCGCCTTACCCACCAACAAAGAGTTATATATGCACTTATGATGGAAGCCAATTAAAAAAAATATGCATATATAAAACAACGCATCCAAAGTTAAAAACTTAATAAATTAAGACCAAATTATTTTGGTGAAGTATCTTTGATTTTTCTTTTCTTTTTTATTCTATGAGGATCAAACGTTCACACTTATTCCTGCTCTTGAAATTTTCCCTTTCCGTTGATTCTTCTCGTACTAAATTTATTTCCTGAAAACTAAAAATATTCCTTCTCTAAACTAAATTTGGTAGGTATTGTTGAGAAAGCATTTAACTTTTTATTTATTGGAATTATATTTTTCTTGGGTCGTCACCTGGCTTTTAAACGCTATGGTTTCACTTTCACCCCTCGACTTGTCGACAAAACTAACACGTCTAAAGCATTTTAAAAATGTAAAACAGACAAGGAAAATAATAAGAAAACAAGCACTAAATCCAAATCATTATGTTAGGAAAGAGATAGCAGATTAAAAAAAAGAGAAAAGGATTGGAATCCTCTATAGACGAGCCCATAAAAGGCGTTCATCGCAAACAAGTGGTTGTCATGCCAGCAACCACTTGCACCCTGTTTAGAGATCATATCACCTCAACCCTCTTAGTTGAAAGATCTATTGGTCCAACAATAATGCATGTGTATATGTTAACTTCACACACCTATGTGAACACATGCATTATTGTTGGACCAGCAGATCTTCCAACCTAGGGCTCTAACAAATTTCAAATCCCCTTATTCTTCGATGAGGAGAGAGGACAAAAACTGTACAGGTGTCAACCACTTGTTGGCTGCGGGCTAAAAGAAAGACGACGAGGACCTTTGCACTACACAGCATGGTGAGTGGTACTTCATTTCATTTCATTTCAGAGGCTGTCTTTTTTTTCAAAAGGAAGTTGGATGGTGTTTCTTTACTGCATGCACAAGTAGGTACAACGTTTCTAGGACTGGGTCCAAGGTTCAGTGAAAGATGTCACAGAATGCGTGAGGCCAGCGTCATCAATTTCATAGGCTCCGTTTTCTCCATTTTTTTTTTCCCTTTTGTATGGTGACCAAGTTCATGGGAATCGCAAGTCCTAAGGATTATTTTTTTTTTCTTTGACTCAGAACTTGAATGGGGAATGGGGATGCTATAAAACCTGTAATGAATAATGATTTCCACTTCTGTTATTCCATATTAGCCGGCTGCTATAGGCATACCGCGGTAAACTGAGATGGAATACTCTGCCCTGTTCTCTTTGCCACTCAGGTCAACCAAAATATTTCGTGTAGCATGCTTTGATAGGAACTTCACAACAAGATTTATCAAAACATAACTCATATCTTTTGATTGGTAGTAAACTAAGGCAGAGAAAGTGTGGTTGAAGAAATTTCCAGTAATTAATTTCTTGGGTCAATATATATATCCATAAATGGGCCGAGCTGAGCCAATCTTTGTCGAGTCCAGTAAGGCCCAAAAATATTGTGCCCAAGCATGTCTAATAGCTTGTGCTGTCGAAGAGAGGATGGGAACAGGTGACCCATTAATCAGGTCATCACTATCTCCCCTGAATTGGCCTGCAGAATACTGGTGACTGGAAACATGGATCAATGGCTTCTTACTCTCGCTGATCGTACTAGAAGGTCACACCCAGAAATCATGGAAGATGTGTGAACTGTTCTAGTAAGGAATGGGATGATATACATGTCAGTAGGGCCCTTGGTAATGGGGAAACCTTAGCACAGGATATTTGGACCACACTTTGTTTGCCAGTAGAATGAACGGCCCTCGGTCAAAAGTCCGGCTCCGGTCAATATATATTTGGGAGTGCTAGAACACGAGGCTCGTAGTTTAATGGGATGATTTGTCAAGTCTGGTCTAGCCCGATCAAATTAAAGGCCAGGCTTCATAAAAAGACAAGTGGAATCTAGCCCAGGCCAATTCAATAAAGATGATTCCGACGGAAGTACAAGTACGAAAGAAGAACATACTGATCATCTTATGATCTCATGCACAAATAGAGTGCATCCAAATCCAACCACAGGAGTTGTAGCCAAGATCATAAGCTGCCTCAGATTAGCGCTCGGATTTTAACATGGTGACCTATCCGAGACGGGTGGTCAATATATAGTTCTAATCACCTATCACATGGAGCTACTGGGCTGATGCAATAATCAACTTCAATGGCCTCACATGCACCGACCTGAACTCACGTTTCCTCAAAAACAGGAATGGGAAATGAAAAATCTAGGCAGGATTTCTGTTCAGAAAGCATCAATTAAAAAAATCATTTCTCAACAACTGGTATGATACCAAACTCATCATCCCCGTTAAACAGACAGTGACCGCTGCGTATCAGACACATCTAACGAACATGTCAGAGATATTGTTTTTCCATTTCATCCCCTTCTGGCTTAAAGGAACTCCCCATCTTATCATGTCACATGACAATCCATTCTTGCCACCAACCATTCCTTACCCCCGCCCTTATCATCTCACCACTCCTGTTGGAGGTGGTCTCTAAGGCTCTCTATAAGATCGGCTTCAATCAATTTTGATGACAACCCTTCTCGACCTGCCCTACCCGTTTACAGAAACACAAGATAATAGTAAAATGGGAAGTTCTTCTAAGATGCTAAGTCAGGTTATAGCAAAATGGACGAAGAGGAGGAAGGGTCACTTTGTGGTTTATGCCAAGGAAGGCAAGCGGTTTGTTGTGCCTCTCTTCTACTTGAATCACCCCATCTTCCGAGTTCTCTTGGAAATGGCCGAAGAGGAATTCGGATCAACAGTACGTGGTCCTTTACAAGTCCCTTTCGAGGATGAGCTCATGGACTACGTTCTCTCTTTCCTAAGAATTCTGTCTCCCAGGAAGAGAGAGCTTCTTGGAGGACAGAATTTCTTCCCTCATCAACATGGTCAGCAAGGTACCATAATTTCGCAAGGACATGGTTGCCTTTGATTGAAAATTTTAGAGCTTTCCAAGGCCCCAACTCACGTTAAGTAAATTGAGCTCAGTTATATTTATGTTTTTGATGTTTCTTTGTAATTCACTCGCAAAAAAGGAAGTGTGGAACACAAGAAAAAGCAGGATTTTGAGGTTTTGCTATTTACCTCCCTTGTACACTTTTTCTCACTGCCTGATCCGATGTAAGGCCCTGCAAACTTCAACACCCTATGTTTTACGATAAATTTAAGCAAGTACCATAACCTTGGATCATTAGATCCTACAGCCCTATCTTTTCCACAGCTCTCTGGATCATTAGATCCTACAGCCCAAAACAGCGAGTGTCATAACCTTGGAAATCAAGATCAACTCCAGTAGCAAGAGAGTCACCTAAAAAGAGTTCTATGACAAGCAAGAGTGTTCTGACAATTATCAAATATTGATAAAAATCATCAATGAATCCAACATTTCAACGCTAGATGATTTTGCCAACAAATCAGAGTGATATATATATATACCAGATGAAACTAATCATAGCAAAACTTCTACAACGAATGCAACATTATTCATTCAAGTCTACAAATACACAAGATCAAGTTATTTGGAGGAAGAAAATCAACTACAAGACATTGAAAAAATAAGGTATAATAATGTGTAAGCATATGTAGGATATGTGTATGTTAGTACATGCCACAACTTTGTAAGAAATTTGCAATTTCATTATTTGCGAAATTTAAGAGCTTCAAAGCGAGCAGCAAGTGTGTCATAATCGGGCAATTTGGGATGAACATGAGTAATAGGATCCTGCTTACGTGAGGCAGAGTCATTGGTCACTGTCCTGTCAATAGCCTTGTTAGCATGAACAGAAGGTAGGGGTGGTGGGGGCCGATCTGGGGGTGGATGAATACCATCTGGAGGTGTCTCCATCTCCATCTCATCATCACAATCAGAATCCAACCCATCTGAGTCATCGAACTTGATATCTGAACGTGAGGCAGGGACATTGTAGCTATGCCTCCTATTAACAGTTCTACTGCTCAAATTCGCAGGTCTACCATCCTCATTGTTGACATAATGTGACTTCCCAAAACTCTGGGACTCATAAACCCTCCTCAGATGAAGCTCAGATTGGTGGCCCAACTTTTTCTCTAGGTTCACATGTGGATCGTTACACAAGAAAAGACCATTGGAATCACCAGAGTAGGGTCCAACACCGCTTTTGTTACTTGATATTTGATCACCAATAGCACCCAAATTCATATCCAAACCAGCTTTTTGAGGTGCCTGGGTAGGATCTCTGTTGGCCAGGCAGGCCACAGCTTGAGCAGCAGCAACTGCTTTTTTTGCAGCCTCTGCGGCTGCTTCAGCAGCTGAAGCCATGTCATCGAAATGCATAATTCCTATTTCTCCATTACTAGATAATCTGCATTTGAAGAACAAGACTGAAATAATAAGCGGATAACTATTTTGTCTAAATATTGGGATGAATGGAGCCAGGCTTGGTGCACGCAGTAGCAGAGATACCTGGCAGTACGTCGATCTGGCACAACTCCTTGTGATAAGACAGGCTTCACAGGCATGCTGGCAGCACTAACAAAAGTACGTGGTCCTTCCTGTTCAAAAGAGTGAAACTGGTTAGTATCTAAGATGTTAGATGGAGGCTGAAGTTCATATCTATCTCTGCAGTGTGCAGGCAGATCCCATACATGCGTACATATACACACACACATGTACGCACACGCACGCGCGCGCGCACACATACACACACACGTATGCACACATACATACACACACAGATAGTGAGAGAGGGAGGCGGAGGCACAAACGCACTAAGAGCTGTTCTGGAGGTTTGAGAAGCTCCATCTCAGATTCTGCCGTATCCCATTCAACCTGGTATTCCTTTGCAATTTCCTTCATAAGCTTCAATTTTACTTCACCAGTGGGAGTTCTAACAGATAGCTTGTCAATCAGCTTTAAGAGAAAAAGGAGGAGTTAGAACTTCATATTAACTATCAAGTGAGCTCAGAATATGTTCAAAAAACAAATTCACAACATGATCACTGATGAACTACTTGCAAGAGTATAAGCGGACAGGAAAAGCAACAAAAGCATAAAGGTACCATGACAAGGATCACTAGAGAATTACTTGAAATTAAACAATTCGGCAGGAAGAGCAATAAGATAACTAAAGGTACCATTTAAATTTTTGCAAGCTCAAAGGAAACCGTCATTAAGATCTGATCTTGCAAGCTCAGAGAAAACCTTAAGCAACAAATCTATTCATTATTTCTAATGATTTTTTGCTTTATCATCAATATGTACAATAAAAGGAACCATGACACACATCAGGTGCTTACTGTGCGATTTACACCAGAGTCCGGGCGCAGTTCAGTCGCTGCAGAAACAAATTCTTTTCCATATTTTTTCTCAAAAATATTACGTATTCGGAGTAGTTCTGGAATATCTGAACACCTTGGGGCTGCAAAGATCAGACTAGAGATTCCTTCTTTCAGATCTGCTGGGCATTCCCTGGAAGTACATGAGTCGCATATGAAAACAAATAGTAAATGAAAAAAACAGAATGCAATGCAGCAGAGTTACAGTAAAACGTATACTAACCTTTGTTTGGCAATGATTGGAAGTCGCACCACAACTAGTTCACAGAAGAGTTCAATAATCTCATTAGCAGCCATTATATTCTGTTCTCTTATCACGTGTTCAACCTACATTGAAAAAACTTTTACAATGTTCAGAAAGAGTTTACGATATGATTTCTCCACACTTACGGTTATTAGATAATTAGAACTTATATATAAATGCTAATGACTCAGCCAATGTCTACCTGCCAGCATTTGTTGCCAGCTAAAGACTCGAGAGAGGATGCATCAGGTTGGCAGTTGACACACAATTTTTTGGCAGCATAAGATTGTTTGGCAAATATCTTTGCAGTTCAAAGAACAAGATGTTTTTAAACAGGAGACGTGGAACACAGGAAGAATACTCATGATAACAATGACGTGTGGAGATGGTGATCCTTAATGGATCAAATTCAGTGTTCAATGTACCATCTCATTTGATAAGTAAAAACTATGAGATCCACCCACTTCAAATATTGCATCATAGCAGAAAAACTAATTTCCTCCTCTCATTAGAGGTCTCTGTATTAAAGTTCTATTTTGTGGCTTAAGCCCCTATGCCAAGTGGTTGATCTCCTGTACTGCAATCAAAAGGTCTTGTTGTAGTTTTGAAAACAAGTGCTGTCACTTTTGTAATCTATAGATAAGAGAATATTTCTACAACTTGAGGAATAACAAAACAGAGATTGTATCAAATTACTGATGTTCTACAATTAAAATACATTGATGCAGAGTTCTCTAGAAATCTAATGATAATATGACATTAGTTGAACTGTATAAAGCAACACATTATGCGAATCTGAAGATTCAAACATGAGGATGGATCCATGTTGCTACAATCTTGGCATAATAGAACTTGAATAATGGGAAATTACAAAGATGGATGGAATACAAATCGATTTAATTTGCAGTTTCAGAACAGGAAAGCACTCAATACAGTAATAGTAGTATCAAAATAATGGATTAAGAATCAACCAAGACGTGGCCACGTGTTATCTAACCATATTGTCTGAGAAGGAAAACAATGGGAATCATTGCAATTAGTCAATGAAGAACATAGACTAGCCTATAAGAATCAGCATGATCAAAGAGAACCACATGCATTATATCGGGACAGGGCAGACGTTAAAGTTCTTATAATCTCAAGGTGCACGGCAGGAACAATGTTGTACTGTCTAGGCAAGAGGCATATGAACTTTGGTAGCCTTTGGAAAGAGGACGATTTGCATAATCTCTCTCTCTGATCCATAAAGTTTTAAAACAAGGATAAAGATAGGGGAAAGAAGAGAAAATTAAACAATCAAAATTACGAACAAGAATGTGAAACGTTATTGTAACAAAATTACACTGCAGTGGCAAAATCATGAGATATGGTAATAGAGGAGCGATCTAGTTTCAAAGCGGAAGGAGCTCATAAAATTCAATCCTAAGAAGTAGACTCTCCCCCAACCCCCCATTTTTTATTCTTTTCTTGCAAATCAAAGAGGTCAATGAATAGAAACCCTAATCGTCCCCAAAGAGGGAAAAGTACAGGAGATGACAATGAGAAAGCAAGAAAAAAATACCCTGATTCTAGCGGTGGCGTCTTGGCCAGACTGAAGAAGTAATGCAACGTCTCTCCTCATTTGCTTGACTAGTACCTCTCTCTTGTTCCTTAGAAGCTTTATCCTCGCAGTGGCCAGCTTCGCCATGGTTTTGCTGTTTTTTTTTTAAAATCATTTTTAGTTTTTGCACAAAGAGAATATTAGGGTTCATCATAGTTCATGGAAGAAGAAAGAATTCAACCTAAAAAGAAAAAAGAAAACTCGGAAGAAGGATAGGGGTTTAAGGAATTTACCATTTTGAGGATTTGAAGCGTCTGCGAAACATTGCCAATGCGAACTTCATGACTTCTTACAGGGACTCACCGCCACAGCTTTTGGATGCAGCAGTCATGCCCCGACAGTGGTAGAGAATGATCCGGAAAAATGAAAGACAGAACAAAAATGTAGATATGAATACGGAAATATTTCTGTGCTTTAGTTCCAGAAGGAAGTATAACGGTCACCTGAGCTGGAAGAATGGCTCACTCTTCTCTTCTGTCTTTGACCTCTGTGTGTAGGCCGGTCCACCCGAGCCCCGACCGGACGTTGTTTATTTATTTATTGTTTTAAGGAGAAAGTAGCCGTTATGTGATGTGACATGCACGGGCAGCGCTGGAGTCGCCATCGTACTAACAATCTACAAGAATCTGGACAGTGGAGTCTCCTTGGCCGTGTGATCTACTTATATATTTGTCAAACCTTCTCGTACAGCCCAAAAAGGACCCAAGCACAAAATCAGGTGGTCTTAGCCCTCGCCAGATCCGGTCCGCAAGACGTTGATTGTATTTTCCAACGACTAAACGGCACAGCCTGCTCTTCAGCCAGAATAGTCCTGCTGTCCTCCACTCCTTGTTCCAATTTGTAAGGAAAAGGGAGCATTGGATCCAGTGAGAGATTACGGATGGCAATATTCACCCCATAATGCTTACGGCCGGTTTGGAATTTCATAAATTGGTTTTAGGTTCGGTTTGAATGTATACCAAATTATTGAACGAGTATTCCTAATGTTAGATCCATTGATTCTGTCTGCTATGGATAAATTCAGTTGGGCCCTTTGTAGAGCCTATAATGAAGCATTATTTGAGAGACTCTTGTTTTTTCTATGGAAAACTCTCAAATACTTAAAGGAGAAATTAGTTTTTAGTAATATTTTTTCAAAATAATTCAGATTCAGTCGACCAATTTTTAGTAATTGGTTTTTAGTGATACTTTTTTAACGTAATTGAAAATCGGTGTCATTTCAACGATGATTAAGAGTTTCTTTTGAACATGCTCTCAAAAAGACTTTAAATTTCACTTTAATAAAATGAGTGAAAATGTTTTCAAAGTTTTTTTTATGGTGTTTTCGGAAGAAACTCTTAATAAATAGTAAAATGATACCGATTTTCAATTATGTTAAAAAATATCATTAAGAACCAATCAATAAAAATTGATTGACTGAATCTGAATTATTTTTAAAAAAATATCCTTAAAAACCAATTCTCCCATACTTAAAATCACTGGCAAGGGCAAAGCTCGGTCGACCCCAGTCCGCTCAAACTTGGGGGTGAACAACGAATACTGACTCTTGTTACGGGTGACATTGGGAATTTGGGATGAGTGACACAGCACTTGATGCTAGTTTTGATTGAGAAATCACTCGTTTATGGAATTGTTTCATTGGTTTAATATGTACTAATCATTAGCTCTGGACAGACTACTAACTATGAATGCTTAAAAGCAACGATTAAAGTAGGACAGCGGAAGAAGAAAAACCTCACAGTGGCACTTGAAACCAGCTGCTTCATTTACGCCATACGTTGATTCATGGGGCGAGGAGAACCCATGAGGCATTCCCATGGATTCTCCTCTCCAATAACACAATTTGGAGGGTCCAATTAATAATACCCTAGATCAGAATGATTATTTTTGTAAAGAGTAAATTACACTTACCTCTCTTAGGGTCCAATTAATACCCTAAGGTTTCAAAAATAACACTTATTTCGATTTACAAAATATGATTTAACTATTTTATTTCTTATCAAATTTTTATTTGAAATAAGAAAATTTTAAATAATAAAATTACCCATGATTTTTAAATTGATTTTTAAACTTTTTTTTACCTAGAAAGAGATAAATTCGTTAAAACAGTAAAATTTGTATAAAAGGGTGAGATATGAAATAGAGAATAAAAATAGAGAGGAGGTAAATGTCATTTTAGAAACCTTAACGGAAGTATTTGTAGTTGTTGGAAACTAAAATGGAGGTAAATATAAATTTCTCTTTTGTAAAACCAGAAAATTGTACTATTTTATTGTTAATTCTTTTTTAGTTAGATTAACAGTACAGAGGTTATTTTTAAGGCTTATAGTCTTTCTTTTGAAGTTCCTGAGAATGAACTATTGCTTCGAACACTTTTTGTGATCGAGGTAAGATGGAAGACGCGATCAAATCCCCCGTACCGGAAATCATACACCGATGCCTGCATCAATGCTACTTTATCCGGACCCAAGAACATTTGATTCCGTACCAAGTCACGGAGTCCCGTATCCTCGTTTGATCATTTCGAAACTATGATCCCGTATTTGACTCCAAGAAAAGAAAAGTTAAGTGAACGTTGGGATTAATCCAAAGCAAGATTCCAATGATCGTAAGCAGCCACACATTTTTTAACCATCATCAGACAACTCACCCCCTCACCAAAAAAAAAAAAATCAGACAACTCACCCAGCTGGAAGAACCAATTAGAAAGCTAGCCTGCGATACTCATATCAACTAATAAGGGATATATTTTCCCTAAAAAAAGGGGGAGGGGGGGGGGGGGGGGGGGGGGGGGGGGGGGGGGGGGGGTGTTTAGCCAATCATTTAATGCATCAGATTCGTTATTAATTTATTTATTATTTAATAACAGTTAACGATAAGGCTTTCAGATAGCGAAATAGAAAGAAGACACACACATATATAACGTTTGTATACGCCGCATACGTGTCAGTCAGTTTAATTATGTTCACATCGATTAGCCGGCGGATCACAGTCTGCTCAGATCAGAACTCGTTCCTCTTCTCCGTTCCCGCCATGTTAATTAAATAAATAAAAAGCTTTATTCATTTTCTGCTGGATCTCTTCTTCTGTTTTTGGTAACATTTTCTGCTGGATCTCGCAGTACCCTCTCTGTTTCTCTTCTTTTATTGTTGGGGTTGGTTTGTTGATGACGACAGCCCTTAATCCTCATGCCAGAGCCGTACTGAAAACGCCGCACATCCCTCCAATGCCCTTTCTCAACTAGACGTAACATCTGCCAATCCATACGCATGATCACTAATTTGCCCTCTTCCGTAAGTCTTAGTGGTTGCCAGCTCTGATTTGCAATAATGTGTTTCAAGGTTTTCTTGGTAATGTTCAGGTAAAGTCAAAATATGGAATTAGAAAAAGGAAGGAACCTTCCCTTCTTCCCTAACAAGTGAAAGGGGCTGCCAATTGCCCTTCTATCTGCACTCTCAGAATGGAGCCACAGAAGCAATTGCAGCTCTCAAAGCAAAAACAGTCTCTTGCTTTCATACACAAACACAGCACAGCTGTTTGTGCGCGTGGAAATAGTCGGTGAGAGGCCATAAAGTCCTTTTTTACTTTCTCTGTCCCGCGCGTTTGTGAAAATGCCTGTCTCTTTCCCATTGCTCTCATCTACAGCCATAATGAGTGATTATCACAGCATTCTGAGTGGGCACTCGTACTCCCCCACTCTTCTTTCTCGTCCTATATAAACGGTTACTTACAGCTCTCTATCTATTGCTTCCGTCCTCACATTCACTCACAAATTAAGGATGGCTCTTTTTCTATTCATGCTCTTCTATCTCACCGCCTCTGCGGCCGCCTGTGATCGATGTACGCATCAAGCCAAAGTTGCTTATTTCTCCTCGTCTTCTCCACTCTCATGTAAGATTTCCTCTCTTTTCTCTTTCTTGTGTCTGCTCTTCTTAAGTAATTGGCACCCAGATGGCCTGGAAGAAAGAAAACTAATACCAACCAGGATTGAGACCCAGATGGCATTTTTTCTGACGAAGTTTGTTGGTTTATCGCAGCTGGGGCTTGTGGTTACGGCTCGTTGGCTCTGGGCTTGAATGGGGGTTATCTTGCAGCTGGTGCTCCTTTCCTTTTTAGAAATGGAGCTGGTTGTGGCGGGTGCTTTCAGGTGTGTAAAATATTGATTTACAGATTGAACAACGAGAGAGAGTATATTAATTAATCGAAAGGATTGAAAATTTTGTGTTGATTGAGTTAACTGTATTGTTGGCAGATAAGGTGTAAGAACACGAAGTTCTGTAGCGGTGGAGGGACTAAAGTGATTTTGACCGATCTCAATCGGAATAATCAGACTGACTTTGTTCTGAGCAGCAGAGCTTTCATGGCAATGGCTCGGAAGGATGTGGCACCGGACCTTCTAAAGCTTGGGATCGTGGACGTGGAATACAAGAGGTGAGGGTTTAAATTAATTAACATTTTACTTAAGTCTTTTCATTCGCATTATATGCGTGTTTTCGTTCTCAAGGTTCATGTGGTCGAAGGGAAGGAGCTCGTCATTAATTAATGTTGATTGTTTCTGCAGGGTTCCTTGTGAGTACAAACAGAACTTGGCTGTAAGAGTTGAGGAGAGCAGCCAGAAACCACATTACCTAGCCGTTAAGATCCTGTATCAAGGTGGCCAAACAGACATCGTAGCTATGGACGTGGCTCAGGTTGGGTCGGCCAATTGGCAATTCATGTCCCGGAACCACGGGGCGGTGTGGGACACGAGTCGAGTCCCAGTTGGGGCATTGCAATTCAGGCTAGTGGTAACGGCGGGATACGACGGGAAGTGGATATGGGCACAGAAAGTGCTCCCTGCTGAGTGGAAGGCCGGCGTGATCTACGACTCTGGAGTTCAAGTCAGCGACATCGCTCAGGAGGGTTGCTCTCCGTGTGATGACGGGAAATGGGAATGAAGGGTGTCAGTCAACACCACACAGGGGAATGTGTATACAAATTAAATTTGATGATTTGATGAAATGTCATTAGATTATTATGGAATAAGACCATTAATGAGAAATTATTAAATGTCATAGGATTTCCGTATTCAGATGTGTTACGAAACAAAGGATTACCAAAGGGGCCATTTTCAAAGGGCCAGGCCATCTATTGATCGAGCAGTTTATTCTTTCGACTCGTTTCAAAGGATTACCAATATGATGGAAGATAACCGCACAAAGTAAAATCCATTGCATAGGAGGGTGAGTGTACCGGAGGTTCGTCCGCCTCAACCTCTCATCAAAATCAATTTTGATGGGGCGTTCAGAAAGTCATGGACAAAGGCATCACTTGGAGGAATTGCAAAGGATCATTCGGGTAGAAATTTGGCCTCCTTTGCATCGTTATTAATTTAATGCCTGCTCCAGCCTGTTTGCGGAAGCTGAGGCGGCCTTGGAGGCTGTCTGGTTTGCTGTGGCGTGTAGATTCTCCGACATCATTTTGGAAGGGAACTCTCTTATTATCATCAACTTTTTCTCTAATCCTTATCCGGTTTTTCCTTGGGTTATCAGGCCAATTATGTCATCCATCAAGCTCCTGTGTAGCACAGTATCTTCGGTTTCTTTCTCTCACACAGTTCGGGAAGGAAACAAAGTTGCTGACTCCTTAGCCAATCATGCTTTAGACTATTTTTCGTGCTTTTGGCGGGTCTCCCCCTTCCTTTTCTTTCTTCTCTATTGTTTGACGAAGCGAGGGATGTAATTTACGATCGGGTCATGTAATAGATTTGCCTTTGATTACCAAAAAAAAAATGTGTTACGAAACAACGGGAAAACTCGGTCAGGCCTAGCAACAACAAGAAAACTCGGTCAGGCCTAGCAACTCGGGCGTGTATCTAGAATTGATTGACAAACTATTAGTGATATTGATTTAAACAAGTTGTGTGTGCCTTAGTGTCTAAAACTCGGTCAGGCTTAGCAACTCGGGCGTGTATTTAACTCAGTTACTCGCTGTTCATTTAAAAAATAATATTAATATTTTAAAATAAGAAAGATATTTAAAAATAATTAAAATTCCAAATATTCAAGAGTATTAATTTTGTCGGAAGGCGGACCGTACAGTCTCTATCTACATTTTTATTTACAGTTTTGAAGTAGTGTCATTCAATGTGGGTCCCACACGAAAAAATAAAACCTAAAAAAAAGGGATGAACAATAAGTGAACGGCATCCTATATGTGCTGCAAATAACATTGTAGTTAGAAGCTGCACAGTCCCTCATTCCTAATTTTGTATGTTCACCGAGTTACTCACTCAAGTCACTCAAAACTCAGTTGAGTTAGCTTGTAAGTCAGCCTAACCGCTTTCTGATCATTACTTAGTTAAACTCTCCCCAGTCTTTGGGGCTAGTTAATTAGCATAATTGCCTATCCAAGTAACTCGACCAAGTTTTCCTAGTTATAACCGTATAGGATTTGAAACACTGGTTTGACTATTCATGTCTTATCTTATAATAAGTTGATTCAAAAAAAAAAAAGTTCTAGAGCTTAAATATCGTTTTCGCATCTAAGCTTTCAATTTTGTTTAAGGGGCAAGAAATGGCATCTTCCCATTTTTCATTTTAAATGTTTAATTCTTTGCTTTGATTTCTTAAAGTTTAAGAGGCTACTTATAAAAATATATACCTGTTCCTCCCAAATTGGACTTGGCTCGACACGTGGAGATAAGGGTGATGTGTTTGTATTCGGGCATGCCAGTATTTGTTGATACGTAATTTGGGTTGGAACTTGGCCCTGGGCACCTGATCCGGGTCTAAACCAAAATCAGTCTAGCTATGTTGCAAGTTACTTGTAACAAAATTGTTCAGACAAAAGAATGAAAACTAAGGGTTTGGTCTTCATGTTTGAAAATGACAAATGGCAACAACGAAGTACTATATTTAGATATCAGTCGCTAAAAATCAAAAGAAATAAAATAAAATAAAATCAACAATGCTAGTAGTACCAGCCTCCCCTGGCCTTATTATAGTAATCAGAGTATAAGATAGGGATACAGGGGGCGTTTGTTAGTAATGTTGATTCGGGGATTCATCCAGGAGTACTATTTAGCCAACACTTGGTTACTCACCTGGCTTGACCAAAGATAGCGTTGATATCGGCTGCTCGTAATCTTGTAGCCGTAGTTGGAGTATAGGATTAGGAAACAGGGGCGGCTTAGACTGCCTTGATGGTGGCAGGATCTTTACTTTGATCAAAGTAAATAGTAACTTGGAATGTCATTGCGACAGGAAGCAGTGAAAGGAGTCCTAAATTATCCCTTTTTGTTATAGTGTTGAGTATAGGAGACTAGATAGTGATCACAGATGATCGGATTATAATCATAATAACCGGTTGCGATTCATTGGATGCTGTCCTCGAGCACTTCGTAGCTTTGACGGTTGCTTACCGTCTCATGTTTGCACGATCTTTATGCCGATTCCTGGAATTATCAATCTTTCCACTTCATTTCAGTTGAACAACCGCTTGCCACGATCCTAACGACCGATTTTTTGATTTCTGTTGTTTGTTAGGATAGTTGGATCGCTAAGCTCGGTTGCAAACCCTGTGTTGATGATGATGTCACTTTTTACACGTATGGAAATGGTTTTCTTATCTTGGCATGTGCATATGCTTACGTGTCTTTGCTTGTGAGACTAGTCCTTGTGGGCACCACATGTCTCTTTCCTATTTATCGAGCTATGGCGAGTGTAAACAATATCTTTGGTGTGGTGATATACAATTTCTGAAAAATAATATCTTTAATGCCCCTTATTAGAGATATTTTTCCGGAACTAATAATTATGGCTCATGACTAGAGATGACAATGGAAAGATAAAATGGATAACTGGCCCTACCCATAACGGTACAAGTTTGGTATTGCCAAGCTTAGGTTAGGCCAGGTTAAAAGGTTTTTTTTTTTTGGTAGTCAAGGCCAGGTTAAAGTGGAGCCCAACTCGTCTCGACCCCACTCTTAAATCATTAAATAAGTATTTTTTACATGTAAAAAAAAATATAAAAAAAAAATTTTTACTAATAAATATATGATATATTTATATATCTATTTTAAAAACCGTTTTTCATAAATTTTATTATATAACCGAGTCAACCCGACACGCTGTAACCAACCTGACAGGACAGGTTAGTGTTTGGTTCTCTAAGCCTTGACGGGGCGGATTCGACTTTATCAAAACCGGCCCCGTCGCCAGATATAGTAGTGAGAGGACAATCCGTTAGCCTGCTCCGTTATCGTGAACAATAGACGCGAGGAAAGGACTCTTCGGGAGCGAGATTTAGCGTGTTTCAGAAATGGGCGGAGGGCATGGAGGAGATGGGCACAGCACGGCCTATAAGGGCTTCACTGTGCATCACCCCAAGCGATGGCACGCTCTGACCGGAAAGGGCATGTGCGCCATCATGTGGTACCCTTCTCCCCTTTTCTTTCATCTTGTTGAATCCGTCTCCCAACGAAACCCTAAGTTGCTTTTCTTTGCTTCTTGTCGGTCTTTGTTGCTTTCTGTCGAATTGATATGTTCCATTAATTCCTCTAGGTTCCAAAAGAAAAAAAGATAGAGAAATATTTCTGTCTTTTAACCATTCATGCATCTCCAATTTCATATTTACGTGATAACTTAATTGCATTTTTGGATGCTGTAGTAGTTTCCCTCCCTTTTGCTCGAAACTGAAAGCTGTGTGGGCTGTTTATGTTGAACCACACCGAGCCCCTTGGGACATTGTTTATTTCGCAGTTCATACAGGAGGCAAAAGCTATACAGACTATTTTCTTCGCAGAGTTGATGGAAATTAGGAATTTTAGAAAAATGCGTGGATACAATATCCCTTTTAATACATAAAATCTGTAGGAGATCCTTTTCTGTAAACTCTTTTGACAGAGTTGATTAATTTTATTGAGTAGGTTATGAACGTGTTCTATTATCAATTTTTTTTTTTTGTTTTTTTGTGGGGGTTTCAGAGAGAAGACATGAGACTGATACAGTGAATACACTTTATTAGCAATTACAATGGAACTATATCACATGATGCTGTTTCAGCTTCAGTGCTTACTTAAAATCTTGGAAATCACCATGTTCATTAGTCTATTGGGTTCCTAAGAAATTGTCAAGCAAGGTGCGTATGAAATTCTTTCAGTAATTGAAAAACATGGTGGAGTATCATATATCTTGGTTGCCACGTGCAATTAGTGGATGGATGCCTCTCCTAATTGGACTAAAGATACGGTCTCAAAATAATTGGGATTAAGCAACAGGATTCTTTTTTGTTCGCCTCAACAACTTAGGATAAGCTATTCTGTTGCCTTGTATAATGATAAGAAGGCCTTGTATTCTTTTGACATTCAAAATAAATACTTGCCTGCAAAGCTTACATGTGGCTTGACATTTTGTCATATAAAATTCCCTCTCCATTCCTCACTATCTAAAAAAGGAAAAAAAAAAAGTTGCTAGCGGACTTTCTTGTTCAACCTTTTTGATTTGTAATGGAATTCAACCAATTGGGTCAGGATGGTTAGTCCCTTTCTCATAAGTTTTAATTGTAAGGTCGTTGTTTAAGTTTACAATTCTTGTAGCAGTTTTGTGGCAAAAGAGAAGGTTCCACTTTTCCAAACACACCTTTTGTTTGCTGAGCTTGCATATGCCATGGGGTTTGTTATAGATGGGCTACCAATATGATGTGCTCTTTTGCCACCTATACAGATCTGAAAAGAGTAATTTATGATGGAAATGTGTAAGTGGAGATAGGTATGTATAACGACTAAGAGGAGGAGGTTACAGGTAAAGGTCTTGACAAGATGTTGTGAATTCAATTTTTGTGGACAAAAGAATGTTTATTTTCATGGGCATGGATAAGAAGAGTCTATTAATAAAAGGATATCGGGTCAATTTGATTTTTGTGAGGGTTGCTACACATTTCGTTTACATCAATCATCTGTATTTCTTCTGATCTCATCCTTTCTCTTTTAATGAATCTTTAAATTTACCTATCAAAAAATAGATAAATGAATAAGAGGACTGTGTTAAGAGTCAAGGTGATATTCAATCAATCCTTTTTCAAGGATCAAGAACAATTGCTGTTACGGAATGAAGATTGACCATAACGAGTTACTGAACACTTGGTTTTGCCCGATCAATGCAATTTCAGAAATAATTATGCATGAAGTCATGTAGAAATATATTTTTCTTGTTTCAGTGTTGCATTACCACAACGTTTATGTAAATAAGATAGGAGCAGTGACTGACTTGTTAACAATTTTTGGTGGCATTTGAATATTTTGGTAGGTTTTGGATTCTTTATAGGGCTAAGCAAGATGGTCCTGTAGTCCTGGTAAGTTTATAATTTTGTTTTTTTTAGTAAATTGTCTGTTAATTATCTTTTTTAACGGCATGCTACACTTGACCTTTTTCACAGGGTTGGCGGCATCCTTGGGAAGGCCATGAAGATCATTCTCATGGCCATGATCATGAACACGAGGTAATTATATTGTATCTCATACTTTGTGGATCACTTTATCAGCTGGTGCATATCAATTTAGTTTATCACGGTCTGAGCAGGCACTTTTTCAGATTCGGTATTCTCAGATATCATTGTTATCAAGAGATAAAAATGAATACTGGTTATCACATACTGGTCATCACATATTCCTTGAATGGTTGACTAGAATCTATAAATACATGAAATCTTCACTATTTTTTTGGACCAATGAATTTCAATATGTTTTTCAAAAACTTGTGTAATGGAAGTCTGGTTGTGATTGCATGCATGTAGAAATATATCATAAACCTGATGTATGATACAGTCAGATTTGTGAATGGAGCTAGGCTTTGACTTCTACAGAGTTTTCAATGTATTGTAACACTACAGATGCTATTTCATCAATACATTTGATATTTTTTTTAAAGGCCATTTTTATTCAATGTTAAGAGTTCTGTGGCAGATTATCATTGATTGGATTCTTATGGTCAAATGTGATAATCGGACTGTGAATTATGGTGACCAGTGTACGACTATATATTGCATGAGGTTTCGTGACTGCAAGCTTGCTCTAGGTCATATTAATCAATCCATACAAATGCAGTCTAGAGCACCTAAGGAACTACTTTTCCTAGTCCTGAGGATGTGTCCCTGCTAATCACTACCATTCTTGCAAGGGCATGACCTTCTTATGCAAGTTCAAAAAACAAGCCTGTCATGTGATACCCGTCTGGATGTTGGAAAAAGAAATTGTTTCTGAGTACACTTCCTGTGGAATTAGTCCATATCGTCATAGTTGATTGCAAATCCTTCAAAAACTCTAGCCATAAATTTCCTTTGTTTTATCTGGTTTCAAGAATTTTCATAACGCCTGTATGTACTAGACTCTTGATTTGATGGTAGAATTAATCCTTCACATGTTCTCTATATTATTCATCTAGGAGGTTCCATCAGCCACCTTTAGTATATGCCTGGCCCCCTGAAAGTTAAAGCTGATTCACTTGGTACTAACATCCCAAGCCTTAACAGTATTTATTTCTTTTCTGCCAATGGAATCAAAGTTGCAGATCAACCTGAGTATAGGCTCATGAGGGTGAAGAGCAGGTAGTTTTGGTGTCAATGTGTGGTACCTGACCATCATGGCAAGGTTTCAAGGATGATGGTGTGTGTTTTCCTTTAGTAGGTTATTAAAAGGTCCTGACATGCCATATTTAAGATGTTGACTGTTATTTGTTTGATAACATATGTCACGATGTGCGGTTGATTTATTTTTTTGTTGTTTTTTATAGATCTTTTTCTTTTAAATTATTACTATTATTGTTATTATTTGTATTAGAAGAACATTAAAAAAAAAAGGGATAAGAATTAATGGAAACATGGCTCGAATAGGAGATGGTTGACATATCTTTGCCTTGTTTTTCAGGCTTCCCATTGAAGAACCAATGAGGAGATTTGCAGAAAGCTGCTTTTGATTGATGTTTCTTCTTTGTGGACGTGTAATGTTGGAGCTGCATAATGTTAGATATGAATAAATACTGACTTTTAGGCGTCCAGTTGGAGAGGAGAACCGACTTTTTTATTGGTCTTACGAAGTGATTTATAAGACATGATTATAGTGATGAGCATTGGGGTTTAGCAATCTGAAACCGATCTGTTTCTCCTTTATTCAAGAATAACAGGTTCCTCCATGAGTATGTTGGGGTGTTTTCATGTATTTCTTTGGCATCCGGAGTAGATGAATGTGGGTCCATTTGGACGTATTACACAGATGGCAATATAGATTTTGTGCGTATGGAGTTACTGAATTTGTCGGATGGAATGGATGGGTTAAATAAAAGTATTGGAAACAGAAACATGGAAGCATGGTGGAAGGTCTATTATCACCAACACCCGTTCTATGATCACAAGGTGTTTGTGATCAACGACCGAAAGGTTTCTAGGAGCCTTTCTCTTCTACAGGTAGGAGAGTTTTGCTTTTGGGGGTCACATGTCCTGCCAATCTTCCTTTCATAGGAAGACAGGACATGTGAAGAGCTGATCTTCGTTGCTAATTGTGAAGTAGTCAGATAGGTCATCTATCCTTGTGTAAATTCCAACGTGAGTTCTCGGTTGATCTTAATCTCATCCTCTCTCTTCTACATCCCGTGATCTTTCTCATCTCCTCCCATCTTCTTTCTTTCCTACACGACATCATAGACGAGTTAGGCGCCACTGGTGTGCGACAAGTCCACCATCACATAAGAAGAAAGCCAATTCACTGTGCCCGTGTTTTCGAACGTGTAAATTTGCAAGGTACTTGCAAGTTACCGGGTTCGTGTGACCGGTTTGCTGATTGTGTTAGCAGGTAACATGAGAAAAAGTACGCTGTTAAATTGCAACTTTCCTTTTCTTTTGTTTTAGCGGGGGACCAAAAAAGATTTTTTTTTTGGGTGAAAATTGGAGCATAAAAATTATGTGATTGTTTAGGTTCCTCAGGAGTTGTAATTTGCTCTGAAGTAGGAAGTAGAAAAGCCTCCAGCAAGTCTACAAATCATTTGACTCGTAAATTTCTCGGTGAGTTTTGAGACTAGTAAACAGATCGGACTTCAACTGTTAGACTATGACCCAAGTCTAAATGAAGACAGGCAGAAATGAGCTGGATGTTAGTCGGTTTGTCATGAGCTACTTTAAATCTGTTGACCAATTTGAGGTCCTCATCAAATCGTTAAAAATTGAGTTGTGGTGACGAAGAAGAAGCAAGTGGGAGCCTTGCTGGAGATAAAATTACCCACGTCCGCATTGATTCAAGAATATAGCAAAAGGAAAAACGATGATCAATGGATATTGTAAATCTTTTACAAAGAAATTGAAGCTTTGATTAAAATTATACTGTTAATCTGAAAATGAATTTGTAAGCAATGAACCTTTACATCTACTCTTCTTCCGCCACAGTGATTGACGTACATCTCTGGTGTAGTGACAGGAGATGGATTCCATTTTTGTTTCGCTTAATTAGCTGTTAATTATGTTGAGAAGAGAGACTCTAGTTTGGATCAGACGCCTAAACATACACTCTAACTCAATTTCAATACCTTCAATGGCCTTCTCCAAGGCCTTCAATCCTTGACTCGTTGTATTATATCGAACGGCCTTGTGTTCCTTGAACAGAGTATCTTCACTCTCTTCTGATGCACTGGCTACTACTCGGCTTGCGCGCACGAAGTTCAATATGAAGGGTCTCCGAGTTGGCTTTTGCTTTGGGGTTGACATGACATGAGTGCCAAGACGGACTCCAGGATAGAGATGGTGGCCACTCGCACTTCGTTTAGAACCTCCATTACTACACTGAGGTATTGGTCTATGTTTGAGAGCTGCGAGGGTTTACTACTACATCGGGTCTTCAATCCTTTCAATGCGCCGAGACGCTTGAACATCTCCTTCTTCATCTTCTTTCTAGAAAAATCACAAAAACCAGCTTTATTCTGTAGACTCGGATCTCCTCCAACACTTCTGCGAAGGGCGGATTGGAGGTCATGAACATGTTCTTTCACTAAGAACAAAGCATCTCTAGTGGCTCCACACGTATCTAGCAATTTTAGAGATCCTTCGGATACTTGGTAAACCAATTTCTCGTTTCTGTGGTGATGGGCAAGTGCTTCTCGAGTGATCTGCGATTGAAGCAGATAATTAGCACAGTTATGCAGGTCTCTGAGGGAACTGAAATCGGGTCGCAGCATCTCTAATATTGGCGATTGCATGTGGTGTTAACAGGTACAAATGGCCGTGGTAGCTGCTTTTATAGCTCTATCAGTCAGCCACTGGTACAGCCTTGCAATAATATAAGATCTAAGATCTTGAGGAAAGGACGGTGAAGACTCCTTGCATGTACGGATATAGCCTCTAGATAACAATTAAGTCAATTACAGCGTATATAGAACGGGGCCAAAGGAGACAGCAGGAAGCTTCCCTAGCTAGCAGCGGGGAGAGTTAGGATTTGGTTGTTTCACATGCGGTGTCGATATATATGCATGCCAACGATCGTCAGTGGCGTCGCTACACCGGCCATGGACCCAACAAGCAAGTACTTAATCATATCGTGATTATGATAAATCTGAACAGATATGAAATTTCAGCTTAATTTGTCAACATTTTAATGTACAGCTAGAAGTGGCAACTGGCAACTGAGATTAAGATCTATATTTTCCTGAGATAAGCTTGCAAAAAGGCAATATATAACGAGAGATGGTCCCAGTTGATAAATTATTCAAAGAAAAAAATACAAGAAGTTCTGGATTCTAATTATAATTGGTGATTTGCACAATTCAAAATCCTGTTTGAATGAATAGTTTCTGTACGTGAAACCCTCTACCACTGAAAATTGGTCGGCACCTAACCTGAACTAGCCAATCCTGCCATGAACTCATTGCATTCCAACACGTCAAAAAGGAAGAAACCCGTTCCTCTTAAAAGCCAATCATAGTCTTTCAAGGACCATCGGTGTAAATTGTACACAACAATGTCAGGGCAACAAACGTAGGCAGACCGGCCTATTGTGTAACGAGGCGGTGGTCGAAAAAGCTAATGTATAACGGCATGACGTAATGGCCCATACTTGTACGGTTCGTTACTGTTGTAACGGGCCCTAATCTTGTGGCCCACGGTGGCACGACCCAATTGATAAACTAGTATTAGCTTGTCCTTTTTTAAACTCTACTTCAAATCCTCAGGGAAAATTGAATCCTCGGCATCTCTCCCCAAAAACCCTTAAACCCTGATTTTAGGGTTTCCATAGGCGCCAAGAAGCAGGTGAATGGCAAACTCAAACCAGAACAGGAAGACTGAGTGAAGGAAGAAGATGGGGAAAATTCCACCTTCTCTAAGACCAAAAAACTTATCTCTCACATCTCTCCTCCGAACATCTCCTTCTCTCCTTCCCGCCCAGTCCCAAACTCCCCTTCAAACCAGACGCCCCCTTCCCTTTTCCAAGAAACATGTCGACAAGAAGCCCAAATCAGCTGCTGCATCCCGAGTCCCATCTTCACCTCCTCAAACCCCTGTTTTCAAATCTCCCTCTCTCTCAGACGCCCAGAAAGTGTTTAATGCCATTATCTCCATCTCCCCCATATCGGCTGATCTTCGCTTTCTAAATTCTCTCCTCAAATCATACTCCAATATCTCCACCCCGAAAGACTCCCTCGCTTTCCTGCACCACATGATCAAGACCCATCCTCCTTTCTCCCCTGATCGCTCAACCTACCATATATTGCTCTCCCAGGTTTGCAAGTCCCCCTCCGATACTCAACTCTCATCTCTCCGTCAGACCCTCGATCTCATGGTCACTAATGGCTTCCCTCCCGACCACGTCTCAACCGATCTCGTCGTTCGATCGCTTTGCAATGTCGCCCGCGAAGACGATGCCATCGAATTGGTCAAGGAATTATCCCGCAAGCACTCCCCTCCGGATTCCAATACCTACAATTTCCTCATCAGGAGTCTCTGCAAAACCAGGGCTTTAAGTACGGTCTACAATTTCATCAAGGAATTGAGGGACTCGGTGGATTTGAAACCCGATCTTATTACTTACACCATCTTAATTGACAACGTTTGCAACAGTAAGAATCTCAGAGAGGCCACTCGCTTACTCGCAGAACTTGATGAGGCCGGCTTCAAGCCGGATTGCTATCTCTACAATACAATCATGAAGGGTTACTGTCTGTTGAGTCGTGGAAATGAGGCAATTGGTGTTTATAAACAGATGCTGGAGAAAGGGGTGGAGCCAGATCTCGTGACTTATAATACTTTGATTTTTGGCTTGTCGAAAGCAGGTAGAGTGGATGAAGCCAGAAAGTTTTTGCGTGTAATGGCAGAAAAAGGTCATTTTCCGGACACGGTTACCTACACATCTCTAATGAACGGGATGTGTCGTAAGGGGGATGCATTGGGAGCATTAGCTTTGTTAAAGGCGATGGAGGACAAGGGTTGCGATCCAAATTCGTGCACATATAATACATTGCTTCATGGATTGTGCAAGTCAAGGCTGTTGGATAAAGGGTTGGAGGTGTATGAATTGATGAAATCAGGTGGGATGCAGCTTGATTCTGCTTCTTATGCTACATTGGTGAGGGTCCTATGTAAGGCCGATAGGGTTGCAGATGCTTATGAAGTCTTTGATTATGCTGTGGAGAGTAAGAGTTTGTCTGATATTGCTGCTTATACAGCATTGGAAACTACTCTCAGTTGGCTGAAGAAAGCTAAAGCCCAAGGACGTGTTCTTTAACTGGTTTGTCCGTTACTTTTCTATCGTTTCATTGCTTCATTACTAAAATATTATTTTATTATTTTACTATGCTGATTTGCATCTTTGTTGTGTGATAATTATTTCTTGGATTCATGTATAATTGTTTTTGTCTGCGTAGATGGTTAAACTGAATTCTATTTCCAAGAGAAGTTTAGTCGGATTGTTGGTTTGCCTTTCACTCAAGTGTATGTTTTTTTTTGATAAAAAAGAAAACATTTTACGGTCTTCTCGAGTCCTTGGCATTTCTTCCAATACACCTTAGAGGCTGATAAAGGAATTCTGGTTGCTTATCATGGTCTATGGTTTTTTCCATTTGGTTCAGAGTGTATATCTAATGTTTTTCAAATTCCTGTCTATGATTAAAAATGAACTGTCTCGATGTATCATTTCTGGTGTTTTTTTGTGTACTAGTACAAACACCAGTTAGCATCTGAAAACTTGATCTTGAGAGGGCCTATGTTCACGTGTCTTAATTTGGAAGGGTTTTGGCGTTAAATGGAGGAGACAAATAGGGGGATGTGTGAGAATGGTGGATTTCTTGTTTATTTTAAATAGATCTGTGGTAGGTTTTTTTTCCATCCTCTATGGCTCTGTCAGGGGGTTCCTTTATCTCATTTCGTTTTTAAATTGACTGAATATGTTCTTAGTTGGTCTTTCAGGGTTGCTCAGGATAGTGGTATCATTAGATGTTTCGAGTGGGATTAGGTGACATGTGGGTGATCCATATTCTTTTTGCTGATGAGACCATGATTTTCCTTGGAGCTGATTATAAGCCGTTTCTTGGGTGAAGGAGGGTAATCCATACCTTTGAATTGGTGTCATGTCTTAAAGTCAATTTGGACAAAATTGTGGTTGCAAGTATGGAGGAGGAGAAAGAGGAAATTATTAAAGTTGAAAGGAGATTGGGGTGTTCTCTGCCACTTTTTTACTTTGATATACCTTTAGAAGCTGCCTTTGTCTTTCTGCAAAACTGTCATTGAGAGGACTAAAAAAGGTTTGGTTTTCTTGAAGAGGAGCTATGTCTTTTTA
The DNA here is from genome assembly GCA_947561395.2 of Buxus sempervirens. Taxonomy (NCBI): domain Eukaryota; kingdom Viridiplantae; phylum Streptophyta; class Magnoliopsida; order Buxales; family Buxaceae; genus Buxus; species Buxus sempervirens. The sequence continues at coordinate 41,800,786 of OX387190.1, forward strand.
GTAGGAAGAATTACCTTAATCAAATTAGTGTTCTCTAATCTCTCAGTTTATTATATGTCAGTTTTGAGAATGCCCAAGAAAGTTGGTCATATCATTGAGAAATTACGGAGGGATTTCCTTTGGTAAGGCAGGGAGTTTAAGAAACAACATTTGATGAGATGGCGGGTTGTTTTTAAGAGCAGGGGTAAAAGGTGCTATTAACATAGGGAACCTCTTTGTAGACAACTCCTCCTTATTAACTAGGTGGTTATTGTGTGGCCTTCAATAATGAAAGGTAGAGCTTGTGGTGTAAAGTTATTATTAGTGAGTATGATTCCCCTAATAATGAGTGGGATGTTATCGGTAGAGTCTGCATGATGGCATGCTGTATCTGCAATGATATCATGGCTTTCACTCCAGTGTTTAATACTCATGTTCATTTTTGCATCGGATTGTGGGCATCTATTTCTTTTTGGCATGACATGTGATGGGAACAAACATTTGTTTAATCTCAATTTCCTAAGATTTTTCATGTTGTGCATTTCAAAAATAAAAGATTTCCCGTCTTGTTTTTATTTTTGATTTACTCTGTTGTTCCCCTTTTGGATTGAATTTTTTTCTTTGTTTGCGAAGGCAGTTGCGTCAAATTGAACTGTTGGAGTTAGCGTCCTTTTTCGAGTCACATCGTGATGTATTTATTGATTCTAGTTATCCTGACATCCGTATTGGGAGTTTTGAGTCTTCGGGGATGCTCTGGCTTATATTTTGTTAATTTTTGTAGAGGGAACTTTGTGGTTCCTTTGGTCCCCTTCCATTGTCACACTCTTTGGAAAACCCTTGCTCCACCTAAGATCAAGGCTTTTGTGTGGACTGTGGTGCTCTTACAAAAAAATACAGTGCGGACTGTCTCCAAAATAAATGGAATGGTTTAACTATATCTCCTTTGTATTTGCCTTATGTGTATGTGCTAGGGGGAAGTCTAATGATCAGTTGTTTCTACGTTGTGGATTTGCTAGTGCGATCTAGTTGGTATTTGAGTGTGATTGATAGACAGTGGGTTGTGCCAGGATCACTGGTAGCTCTTTTTACCAGTGGAGATTCCTGGGGTTGGGATAGAGGGGAAATATTTTTAGATATTTTTTCCTGCTATTTTATGGTTTATTCGGAAGGAGAGAAAGTCACATTTTCTTATGATTCCAGGGCTGCTTTGGTAGCAGTGCTAGAGTCCTTCGAGGCAGCTGCTGCATCCTAAGCCATGACTTTTCCTGAGTTGAAGCACGTTGCTGAGGTAGAGATTGTAAGAAGTTGGGCTATAGTTTGTTTTTCTTCTCCCCGGTGGATTTTCCCTTGAGGCAGTAGCTGCTTCCGAAAGTAGTAGTCATTACGATTAATATTGATGGAAGTTCTTTTGGGAATCTAGGAATGTCTGGAGTGGCAGCAGGGGTCTATGGTAATCATAGAGGGTCTATTATCCATGCCTTTTGAGGTCCTATTGGAGAGGCTGATTTTACGTTTTTACTCATGCTGAACTTATATTACTTCTTACAAGTCTGCTATTTGTATTTGGTGAGGATTTGCAGGAGTTAATGATTGAGGTGGATTTTGCCACTTTCATGCATTGTATGAGGATGGAAGACTCAGGTCCATAGAGGTTTTTGTGAGTTAATTAGGCTTGCTCGATCCATGGTGCAAGGATTGAACATCTCATTCAACCAAGTGCCATGATCAGCTGATGAAGTTTGCTGATAGACTATAAAAAGAAGGTGCTAAAAGGCAGGATCTTGTCTGTAGGCTTGCTTGATCCTTATCTTTTGTGTGTGTGTTTTGTTGTGGTGGTTTGTGGGTATTTTTTTTAACCTTTTGTTTTTGGTTGGGGTGGGGGGGGGGGGGGGGGGGGTGTTCGTGGATTGGGGGGTGAATGTTGGGTGTGGGTGGTGGCATAGAAGTCCAATAATCTGGACTATAGATCTGAACTGCAAAACTGAGGATACTCTGAAGTGTGACAAATAGGTAACTTAGGCCTCGTTTGGGTTTCATTTTGGGAATTCATTCCAAGCCTTAGAATTCATTCCAAGGCTTGGAATGAATTCTGATGCCAAAATGAGTGTTTGGTAAGGCATGCAAGAACTCATTCTATAAAAATGAAAATGAGAAAACCGTGGTTTTTCAGAATCGCCCTCGACCCTGTTTTCAGATTTGAGAATGAGTTTTAATTTTCTTGCGGTGGCAAACTTGTAAATAACGTTAATTTTAAGTAATGGCATAAATTGTAAATATGCCAATCGACCTTCTCTTCTTCTTCAACGCAAGACACTCCAGTTTAATAAAACAGTTCTGTTAGGCCACATCAGTTAGCACTGTAGTCCAGCTTCATTCCCATATAATGCAATCAATCATAGAAGAAACGAAGAAAGTTCTGTGGAGTCTGTAAGCGTCCAACAAGGGAATGAATCTTAGGATCAATATTTCTGTTGAGACGCCTTCGCGGCAGCAAAATCCGGGAGACGCCAATAACCAGAACGGACAAAACGGTGATCGTTTTCCTGTACAGCCTAGGGTTGTTGATTCATCAGTTTCATCCCCCGCTGCAAAGTCTCCTGTAAGAGAACAGTTCATGCTCGAAAGATGGTAGTGGCACTTCTCAAGCATTGGCTGTGATCTCAACCACTCCCAATTAGGAGGTAATCAACAAGCCTGATGTATCAAGTGACAGAGAGAAAAGGAAAAGGGAGATTGAGGAAAAGCTGCAATTTCAAAATGCAAGGAAGCATAATCTGGTACAAATGCTGAAGCAGATTCTAAATGCAGAGGAAGAAATGAAGAGACGTAGTAGCATGCATGGTTCAGTTATCCGTCCTGTTCCATTGCAGGTGGATGCCACAACTGATTCAGGGTCAATGACTAGACTAGTTACTCCAAGGATGGGCTCAGATACAAATTTTGGTGGTGATCTGGAAGCAGGGGAAGCAGAAGATGCATCTAATCACAGTACACATGCACGTCATTTGTTTCGAATGTGTAGCACCTCCCCCTCTGCAGATTCTCCTCTTAGAAGGCCTCCATATGGTTCTCTTCAACACAACATGGTTTCTCACACCACTCGAGTAATCATAGGAGCAGCTGGTAGTCCATCACATTTTGCTCCCACTGTGCAACAAGGTCATCCTGTAAATGCGCCTTCAGTATCTTTGTCTGGATCTCATTATATTGCCTCTTCTCCATCCCCTGCAGCGTAAGGAGGTACTTCAGCATTTAGAGATCCTCGTCTTACCAGTCCTTCATGGAATCAGTAACGAGTTCATAAATCGTTTCTTGAGTTGGCATGAAAGAGCTATTGAAACCCACAGGGTATTTCAGGAGCTAGCCATTAAAATTGGAAGCGGGCTGTCGTTAGAAGCAGCAGAAGGGGATGAATTTGCTGGAATTATCGAATTATGAAGTTTTTGTAGGTTGAAGATGGTTTCAACTTTTGTGATGTAAGTATCTTGTAAGATAGCAGATGTGCCTGTGGTAACAATATATTGTTTTGGCCTTGAGATGTTTTGTAAGGGACATGATGGTGGACCACCTTGGTGGATTTGGAACTGCGAGTATTAAGGATTACTTCGATAGATCTAAGGAAGTGATTAAACCTGATGGTGGACCACGTCGGTGGTTCTGCCCCATTGAGTGTGGGTGTCCAATAATTCCCCTGTGCTTTTCTATTTGCCTGGTAATTGTTGTCTGAACCTAGATGATGAGTTCTAAGCTTTTTAATAATCTAATGATGGAAGACAAATTTAAGTAATTCGATTTTGTATACATGTTTTTTGTGTTATATATTTGAATTATTTGTATCCAAATATATTTATAAGACGGTTTTAAGTTTTTTTTTGTCTTTTTTATTTCTTAGGTGCTTCAAGTTTTATCTTTTAAGGATCAACTAGTTTCTTATAATTATTCATGGAAAAAGAAAAAAAATAAGGGAAAAAATTTTTCATGGAACTCATTTTATTATTTGTTAACCAAACAATTTTCTGGGTGAAAATTAATTCCGCTATGTGCTAACCAAACGCAATTAGGAAGACTTCAAAATTAATTCGCAAAATGAGTTTTAAGAACTCATTTTCGGAATGAGTTCCTAATCCGGAATGAAAGCCAAACGAGGCCTTACTGTTTGGCCTACGATTAAGTTGCATGAAGACTGTTAGCTTCACTTGAGAAAAGTTCTCCATTAACTTCTCACTTCATAATTCATATTGTTAAATTTTGCCGCCCCAATTATACACAAAATGTGAAGTTCTTTCACCTTATTACTGAAGAAATCACATTACAAATGAAACTTGTTTTTGGAGACCGATATTTTCTTATTTATGGCTCAAATTCTAAACTAGAACCTGATGGAAATTGGAATAAAACTTTAGAATCTTGTAGGCCTTAGACGCTTTTTCTCTTGGTTCTTGCTCTGTCCTATCTTCACTGAATGTCTTTAATACAGGAATAAACATCTAACGAAATTAGGAGAAGCCTAACATATCTTTTTATTGTTGTAGGTAAGTGTTCAGCTGGCAGAGATATCCTGGTGGATAGTTTCTATTGATTTATGTGAATTTATGTGTGCTGTTCCTACCAGTCAAGTGGTGGGGACCAGAAGGCCTTGGCAATTAAGGTTCTGGAATTTGGATTGCCAGCAGAAATTAGTGCTGTTGCATTATTTTTCCTTTATATTAGGAGGGAATCAGATGGAAATGCAGAAGTTGCTGTGGTTTTGGTGATTGAACCGGCTCCCTTTGTAAAGCTGCAGGAGTTTATGTGGCTTCTGTTCCTACCAGTCCAGCAGCGAACAAGAGGCGTTGCCAGTTAAGCTAGTGGACATGGGATGGGTATCAGCAATAACTCATTATGTCTTGGATGTATCGGCCTGTAACAAACGGGGGAAGTCTTGATATTGAATGTAACTCCAACATGTGTCAAAGGCTTTCTGGAGTTCTTAGCTAACTTGGGGAAATTTTGAACCATCTCAAGCAGATGCTGATCTTAAACTTCATCGTGGTAAAGATTTGGCCATCACTTTTCAAGCTTGTCCAGATAATTTGAAGTTCTATGCTGGCCTCAATTATATATTGGCTGCTTTTTCCATCTGGGATTTGACTGTGCTGTTCAATGCATGATCTACTTAAGCGGGATCAGTCCAAGTAAGTTTGTCTGTTTGATTCTTGTGATATGAAATTCTTTTGTGGACTGGCATCTCATAAAAAAAATGTTTTCTGATCTGCTTATTTTTTAATAGAAGTCAAAATAATTTTGATTCAAACCTAACATGCCCACATTGTTTTTGAATTTGAACTGTTAGATTTGTCTTATTATTTTGGCTTGGAAGTCCATGCGTTACCTGCTTTTTATTTCGTTTTATTTTCTAGGTCATTTTTCCTGCATCTTTAAAAGGTCTAGAGAATGTTTGGATGCAGGGATAAAGACACATATGAATTCATGTTAGCACTATTATTAATCAATCTAAAATATCGTTTGCGGACTGAATCATTGACAGAGTAACATGACAAGCGACAACACAGACAACTACTTAGGGTGTTGACAGGTTTATGATCTGCTCGTTTATTACATGTCAACCCATTGAAGCCGCCCTCATTCATTTCATTCATTTAATTTAATAAAGGGAAGAGGAAGGGATGTTCTTTGATTCTGCCCCCCCCCCCCCCCCCCCCCCCCCCCCTGATTCCGCCCCCCCAATTAATAAAGGGAAGAGGAAGGGATGTTCTTTGATTCTGCCCACCCCTAATTAATAAAGGGAAGAGGAAGGGATGTTCTTTGATTCTGCAACCACCCCACAATCCCCTAAAACGATTCCCGCCACTGCCATTGTTGCTCTATTCATGTTCAAATTTAAACACTCTCTAACTAACCAGTGGGCCCCACAATTCTGTTTACAAATCACGTGTTTTTGGGGATGAAATCGTCTGTCGTAGTGTTCCTGCGGCAGATGGTGCAGCATCTGTGGGATGTTGCTATGTGTAGCAACCCACGGATGTTGCATTTTTTACATTAAAAAAAGTGAAATGACATTTCACTTTTTTTTTATTTGATTTTTATAGCATCTTGCAACGTCTGCTGCAGTGTTCCTGCGGCAAACGATATCATCCCTTCTTTTTTTATTTGATTTTCATAACATACGTGGGATGCATGGGATGCTGCATTGTCTGCCGCAGGAACCCTGCGGCAGACGATATCATCCCGTGTTTTTGTAGTTGGATATGCGCATGGAATCCCTTATCCTAAACATTATGTACCAAAGTTTGACGAACATGATCCAAGGTTATCAAAGTTTGGCGGATTTGGGCAGTATTGACATGTTCCGGGTGGCTCTGTAATCAATAAAACAAAAGCCAGTTTTTGAAAAACCGGACAGTGAATGGCGCGGATGAGGAGTATGGCCTGTTTTAGTTTAGTATGACTTTAGTGTTAAGAGCCAGCGGACGGTGGACGAGTGGGAGGGAGGAATGGTGGAAAAGGTCTTTTGGGCCCTGAGATTTGTGATATAATAAAAAATAATTTTTATATGTCAAGACATTAAAGATCAATTTAAAAGTTACTAGGGAGTTGCACGCGCTACGCTAGTAGAAAAAGTGGGCCAACTTAGATAAAAAATCCGAGGTAGTTAGTTTAAAGTAGTAGGGGATTGTTTTGTTTGGGGAGGGCAAATTTTGAAAAAAGAAAGGGGAGCCAAAATCTAGAGGGAATATTTTCCCCTCTTCTCTTAGATAGGAATTTTGATCATTAAAATTTTGAATTTTATAACTATAAACAATGAAAACATAGCAAAGGATAACATGGTTAAATAACTAAACTTTTTTTAACACTGTTATCTCCATAACTTTAACAAGAGAGAGGTAAGTGCCATTTCAGAAAAAAAAAGTATATAAATAGTCATAAATTATCAATTAAATAATAATTACAAGTGGGGTGAGTGCAAATTCGGTAAATATTTCATGCCTAGAAGGAATATTCAGGACTAATGCATTTCCCTTTCTAAAATATAAAAAGGCATTTAAAAATTAAGCAATTATTGATACTTGTTACAGAATCTTGTACACATTTTATTATTAGGGATTATATTGTTTTAAGTAGGTCTCACATGAAATGAATGGTTTGAAATGGTAAAATCGAGAGGATTTGCTTTCCACGGTAGGGTTGAATGGGTCAGATCGATCGGGTGGTAAGAATGAGCTTGTACCTTTGGCCAATAAGAATAGGTTACTTTCTGGATAGGCATTCATCCCAAGTCCATAGGCCATAGCATTGTCATTCACCTTAAGTTTCCATAGGTATGTCGTCTTCTGATGCAACCCAGAAAGTCGCTGGATTGACTTGAAGTCAAGGTCGCTGGTGGAAGACTTACGGATGCTTTTGAATTATAACCTGACAAAGAGAGATTACATCTATTTTCTCTTTCTCTTGGCATAATGGATGACTAAGAAATTGAAGATACGAGAATGACAGCGACTCAAAAGTCTTTAAAAGCCTTCCTTTTTCTTGATCTACCATCATTTTTTCTTGGGAAATCTTTAACTATGTGATTAAAATAAAACGATAATCATGAAGCGACGACTCATTCTAATTGCTTCCTTATTATATGATTGGTACATCTGTTCTACAAACCCATCATTCATTTCCGGATATAGTTTGAACATGCTATTTACCTATTCATTTAATACTACATAATATATATTGATAATGTTTTTTTTTCAAGGTTTTGAATCATAGGAGATTTAAAAGGTGACATTAGTAGTTAGCAACCCCAATAAGAGTTCCTATCTTCATTTGCTTATTCGAAAAAAACAAGCTCAAGCAAAGGGGCGGAACTCTTTTTTTTTTTTTTAATTAAAATTTTTTTTCTATATATTTTAATTGAAATTTCTATTTTGCTCCCTTTGAAATTTTTATTTTGCCCCTCCTAACTCATTGAAATTTTTTGTGATGTAGTGTTTTTAATTTAATATGTATTCTATTTTGCCCCCAAAGATTTGGAGTCTTGGTTCTGCCACTGCATACATTTGAAGATACAAATATCATGACCATGTTTGGACATTGAGAAAATGTGGGAGGAGGATATAAAGAAAAAAATTTTTTTTAAAACATTTTTACATATATGTGGTTACTTGGAGAATAAAATATTAGTATTGCCAACTGCCTTTTGAGAAAACACTATTTTTTTTTTTCCTCTTGTTAGGGAGGTGTAAAAGTGCTTGGCAAAAGAAAAAAAAATTTAGAGCCTGTTTTCCATGTTCTAATTATTATTTTCTATTTTCATTTTAGTTTCTTGAGTCATCTTGACCCGTTAAATGTAATTAAAGAAAAATCTTGACTATAGTATTGTGAAGAAGATTGGTGGTTCGAGTTGGTCAAGTGATTGGCTATGAACGTGGGGCCATGAACTTGAAAAACTGTGCTCACATCGGCAAAGATGATTGGGCCCATGAAAATAGTCAAATTTTCTCAAGACTGAAACAATATTTTTCTATAATGAAGCTTCGGCATCTTTGTAAGTGATCTTCTATTATTTTGAGAACTCATTTATGACATCAGGGTTTGTAAGCACGTCAGTTATAACTGCTGTCTTGAATGTGGATTATAAATTTATAGTGAAAGCATTTTATCTAGGAAATGTATATATGTATGTATATATGGTGGAGGTACGTTGATTGCATGCAAATGGAGCTAAATGGGCACATCTCAAAGGCTAAAACTACAGTACTGTAAAAGTATTTTTATTACATTAAAATAAATAAGTGTTGAGTTGCAATTTTATTAGGTAAATTAGTGGGTATAAATAATAAAAATTGCACAATAGTTTTATTTTAACTAGTTAAGTTTTTTGTTCTCGTAACGACGATGGCTTGCTGACTATTTCTATGTCCAGTGGCGGTATCGGTTTTGGTACTGAAATTATATAAATTCCATCTCCAACTACAACATGCCCTATTATCACTGGCTTTCAAGGATGGAAGTTTTATACATCTGTTTTATGTACATGCTAATCGTCCAAGTATTATTTTCTTATGACGTCTGATCTTGAATATCAAGCCAGGGCCAATTGAAAGTTGGAAGCCTCCATCCGTTTCAAATTCAATCGGAAGAAAAATAACTGACAGGGAAATTTGATTTTGTTTCAATCGTTTAAAGTTGATGTACCCTCACGGCATCCGGTGCCGGATTTTGGGTTGCAGACGATGTCCGGTCATAATCAATCAAGATGACCAAAAGAGGGAAGAAAGGCACAAAAACGTGTTGTCTTCTCAGAGCAGCGACTCGCGGTCTAGGATGTGGACGCAAGTCCAGTGGCTCCCACTTTGAGTAAGCGTGTGAGCCCCACAACCGTCCCGGAATTTCCACTGGATTAGAGCGCATTTTCTATTGACCTGATCACTCTTGATCACGCTTATATAAAGAATCCAACGCAGAAGAAGGATAGAACCAGTAACTGTAACCGCTTCCAAGTTCCACCACCTTTAACAACCACAATTAATCCATGATGATGAATAACGAAACCCCGGAGATGGAGCTGCCGGGATTTCGGTTCCACCCCACCGAAGAGGAGCTTCTCGACTTCTACCTTAAAACCATCGTTTTCGGGAAGAAGCTGCGTTTCAATGTAATTGGTTTTCTCGACATCTATCAGCATGATCCTTGGGACTTGCCTGGTAAATATGGGGATGAGTTATTTATCTTTTGCTAAACTATTCCGCGTTAATGTGAGCTTTGTCATGTTAATTATTTGCAGATTTGGCTAAAATCGGGGAGAGGGAGTGGTACTTCTTCGTTCCCAGGGACGTCAAGCACGGCAATGGTGGAAGACCGAACCGGACCACCGAGCATGGCTTCTGGAAAGCCACCGGCTCTGACCGCTGCATCCGTAGCTTGTCAGACTCCAAACGAGTTTTGGGTCTCAAGAAAACTCTGGTTTTCTACACGGGAAGAGCCCCCCGTGGATGCAAAACCGACTGGGTCATGAACGAGTACAGGATGCCCCAAAACTCATCCTCCGCAAAGGTAATCTCCAGTCTCCACTTCTGTGATCCCTTAATTAATTACTGTTGGTCGTTAGCCGTTTGTGGGGCCCACGGATTAGATTCTCCGTTATGGTTTTTAGCCACCAAAAAAAAAAAACAAAAAAAAAAAACAGAGAAAAAATCCTGCCGTCTTGTTGCACAAGGAGCTGTACTTAACTGAGATTTCATTCTGTATGGTCTTTTTCCATCTTCTTTTGCGGGACCGGTTTAGTTTGTTGGGCCTTTTAGGGCTTCCTTGACCTAGCCCGCTAGCCGAATCGTCCCTGTCCTTTATACAAATTAGGACCAAGAAAATAGGAGATAAAAAAGAAAAAAGAATATAAATAATCTAGATAGATTCTCACCAATATATCTGAAGTCTGATTTCAGTTTGACGCCGAATGCCAAATGCACACACGGGAGGCTTTCTTGCCACAGGCACGGATGATCCGTACGGCCTCCCATCCGTTGGCAAGGGGGGGTTGTAGCTAGAACTGTGGTAGATGATCTAGAGGAGTTTTTCTCATTTGTAGTTTCGTGAATGTAGGGGAACATTGTGCTATGCAAAATTTATAGGAAAGCGACGTCCTTGAAGGTTATGGAGGAAAGGGCAGCCATGGAAGGAGAGCTCAAGTCGGTCCCTGTGTCCCTTTCAGCTGGGGATACTAAGGATATCACCCCTTTACACGAGAAACGGAGGAAACTCACAGTGCCAATAACTACGTTACATGAAATTAATGTTCTGGGGCCGAATGTAGAAGAACCAGTAGAGAGCAAGGAAAACGATGTTAAAAATAGCTTGTGCGCTTCGTCTTCATCCATGGAATTCGCAAGGGCGGATTTGCCGGAGCTCCAATTGCCCAAGTTCAATTTGGAGTGGATGCAAGAATCATACTGGACCCAGTTACGTAGCCCCTGGCTCGACAGCTGGACTCCCTATGCCAGCTTACTAAACGACTGATGAACGCACTGTATAAAGACAATTAAAGGTCATACAGTACTGGTTTTGTATACTACTGGTTATGTATGACCCCGATCCTACTCACTTTGCGAAACATGCATATGTAAGATCGATGGGATTAGATATTTCTTGTATAATCCAACATCATTCAAACAAGGACAACTTACTTGACTTGTTTGAATGTAAAGCACGTTTGCTTCTTGTGTTTGCTTAGTACACTCAACAACCAGACATTTGAGTCCCAGTTCAGTTGTAAGCTTTGAGTGCCTCAATATGGTCCACAGTTCAGCTGAGTCTATGCTAGTAGTTAGCTCGATCCATTAATATTTTTCCAAATCCGAGAACAAATGTGCTTTCTTCTCATAGAAGCAGACTGTCACGTTCCTAACCGTTGCTCCAAAAGCCTTAAGGCTTATGGAGATTTCGTTGATTAAGCACTTAACATCTAAGACCGTAACACAGACACTCCCGTGTTCTTCCTTAAACTTCACAAAAATAAGCATGCATGTCTGGGTGACTTAGATTGGCACAATGCCATGTGGAGACAATGATTTGGTTTTCTAAATATACTAGGAAGTGGGTTAGGGTGGGATATCCTATTCATTCATGGTTAAAGTGGTTTACCTTAATTAAAGTCTACTTCTATTGGTTATGGATAGATAAATTATGAATTGTAGTTGCATATGAACCTAATTTAGTATAAATAAGAAGCCAAAATTCAAATCTTCAAAACTAAATCGAATCCAGACTCCAACAACATATATAAGCTTGTCTTTTAAACTGACAGCTTAATTTGTAGCAACTGATGAAAGCATTGAGGAAAAGCAGAAATATAACCGGGATAAAAGCGAGGGCGTCATTTGAACAGAAGAGGGTGGTACTACCATCCATTCAAAAGTCGACAAAAGCTCCTCACGGACAACAGAAGAACGCAACGTGCATCACAAAGTGACTTTCACGTGGTGAGACATGCGACTGGAGGTAAAACACAGTAACTTTTTAATTCAAACGGAGGGACCTTCTTAGATTAGATGTCAATGGGCAGCGTAATAGTTCCGGCACCGCCACACCGACTTTGGCAACCGGTGCCGCAGAACTGGTCGGTGGTACCGCAGAAACCCCATTGGCTGCAACACAGTCGTTCTGGGCAGACAGCCCCACCACCCTGGAGTCCGCATTGTCCGCCACCGCGGAATGGCTCTTGGTTGTAGCAGTCGACGTTGTTCCCCTCGCTCACTCCCAGTGTGTTACAATACCTCTGGTAGAACCTTATCCGGTCCTTCCCTACCTGATTTGGCCCACTACCACATGCCAAACCTCCGTTAACGATGTTGGTGGTGAGACCAAAACCCGGGAGGCGACCTGCTTCCTTGTCGGCCTCCGACGGCGTCCATTGTCCCGTCATGACATCATGGCAAGAAGGTCTGGACCATCTTCTCACCATCCAACCCCAGAGCGCAGTCTTGAAGGAAATTACGGGATCAGTGGCTAACAGATCGGGATTGTTTATCAGGTCCAACCCTAGATATACCCCAGCTTGCCAATAGTTGTAGTTGCTGCAAAAGCGATCGAAGCTCAAGATCAGCATCAATAAGATCATCGTCTGGCTACTGATCATCACAGCTTCTTCCTGCACTTAATTGCTATATATAAAGGATGCAAAAGAAACACAAAAGGGAGATGCGGAGATGCACGTATGATAACTTACAATGTGAGTTGAAAGGGTCCTCTCCCGTAATAAGTTTTGCTAGGATTACAAGGATACTGGGGATTAACACAGTAGTTTCCGGACTTGTTTACTTGCTCCACCAAGCAATATGCATGGGTATATGCCTTTGGCCACCCCCCTGGATACATGCATTGACAATATAACTGATCAAAACGACGTTCGATTAACAAATTAATTGAACACTTCAACATTCCATTTTTTGGATCTTGTTAATCTAACGATCAATTGCTCCGACCTGCTGTTTCAAAGGAGGTTTGAGCCAAGAAAGCAGCGACCTCCATCTTACGCGCGTCTACGTCACCCGTCGTAGCAAAGTCGCTAAATGTCTTGGACGCCTCAACGAAAGCCTCATATGTGTAGAATCTCCCAGGACAATCGCCATCACCTCTCTGCTTCAAAAGTTGTTCAAAAAGAGATCTGCTGATGATGGAGCTCAAATTACCGCGATCATGGCCATTACACTCATGGCTTTGTGCTGCCAAAGCAGCTCCTAGCATGGAGCACATGGACAACAGAACCAACGCCCTATACCACTTCATCGTTTCGCTTGTGATTGCCTCCTTCCCAGGAGGAGTGGTGATACAGGGGAGACCAGGGTAGGGACTTGTGTGGGCAAAACCGCCATTTAACTTCAATAAAAGAAAAGGCGCTTCTCTCGTCAAACACTCAATTTTCCATTACACGACAACGGCAATATCTTTTCCAATGGACTGCAAATCATCTGCAATGTCTTATTACTGAATTGCTTTCTCATGCTACTGATTTTTCAACGGCTGTGAAATGTTCATTACCTTAAAAAAAAAAAAAAAACTGCCGCGAAATGTTCGGGGAAAATTAATTTTTAGTAATACTTTTTAAAAAGAATTAAGATTCAGTCATCAAAGTTTTGAAGTTTAATTTTTAATAAACCTTTATCAAAATAATTAATTTTTAGTGATATTTTACTATTACAAATCAACTATTCCAAGAATGCCCTTACATCACTCATCAAAATTAAAGGTGGCAATTGTGACCCGTGACCCGCCAACCCGCCCAAACCTGCCCGGTCTTAGGCGGGTTTGGGTTGACTATTTCAACCCGTAGGTTGGGTTTGGGTCATGAATTCTTAACCCGATTATAAACGGGTTGGGTTAGGGTTTGACCCCTCAACTAGAAATGACCCGATTACAACCCAATTATTTTTTTGTGTAATAGAAGTTTAGAACATTGTACCAAAAATAGTTGTGGCTACTCAACCTTTCCTCTTTTCATATAAATAATGACAAAGGATAAAGTGAATAAAGACTTTCTACATATAAATATTTCAAATTACTTAGCCTCTACTAATATAAATTGAGGCTTTGATGACAAGTAAAGTAAAGTCTTTTAAGACTTTATTATTATGTTTTAGTTATTTTCTTTATATATGTTATTTTAGTTCTATCTTAATGATTGCTGTGTTATTATGTTTGTTTGGTGTACTTTGATATTAGAATAAATTAAAAAATAGAATTTGCATAGACTTTGATATTAGAATGAATTAAAATTTTTAGTGGTAATTTAAATTATTTAAACGGGTTGGCGGGTTGAAGCGGGTTAGAGCAAGTTGGGTTAGGGTTGGGATATTCCAAACCGTTTATTAAACGAGCGGGTTCGAGTTGAGCCTTAGCTTGTTAACACCATACATCAACCCAACTCGAACCCGACCCATTGCCACCTCTAATCTAAATAACTTGTACAAGTCACTCGCTCAAGGTACAAATCATTTTATTGACTTGTACAAGTCTAAAATGGCTTGTACAAGTCTTGAAAGTGAATTGTGTAAGGGTATTTTTGGAAGAATTTATTGTAATTGTTACTAAAAATTAATTATTTTGATAAAAATTCATTAACAATTAAAATGCAAAACTTTGTTCACTGAATCTTAATTATTTTGAAAAAGTTTCGCTTCGTTTCACGTGGGGCCCAATTTTTAGCATCTCCCTGTCCTTTGTTACATAATCTAATGACAGAAGTTATCAGCATATGTTATTGGCCCTTTTCAAAGGCTCTTTGGTTAAAGACCTTGGGAGGCACACTATCACATAGGATTGCGTAACAGGCTGGTCTGGTACAGCATGGGCACATTTAGCTTGTGCTTAACGGGTCGGATACGGCACGACCCACTTGGAAAATGGGCCTGGCCGTGCTTGGCCTGTAACCAATACCCCAGGCATGGCCCAGCTTGGCATGGCTAAGGCTGGGCCATGCAGTGCTGGGTTGTGGTATGCGGGCTAGTGGGCCACCTACGAGCCGCATAATAAATGTATTAAAACATGTAGAAAAATAGAAAAAAATAAATAAATAATACAAAAATTCTAAAAAAAATGTATTTATTACGAGGTTTTCAATTTCGATTTCAATAGGCGTGCCAATTTCTGAACGAAACGCTAGAAAAATCAAAAAGGCAAAAAACTTGGATAAAAATTGATTTTTTTTTATTCTGTTGAAATTTCGCTGGCACGCCGCTTTGTTTTGCCAGCATGACGCAAAAAATCGCTGATAAAATTTAAAAAAATCAATTTTTTTTCTCTTTATCGTCTGTTCTGCTCGTTTCGCTCGGTACGCTGCCATTTTTCGTCGGCATGTCAAAAAAATTAGTCGATTTTTAAATAAGCGATTTTTTTGTGTCGAAACGCATCGACACTTGAAAAAAATCGATTTTTCGACGCCGAAACTGAAAACGCTGATTTATTATTTACACATTTTTTACATATATTGGGACGTTATTTTCTCCTAAATTGTAAAATAAAAGGTATAAAAAACCCCCCAAAAAAAGGCAAAAAACCCTTTCTTTTTTATATAGGCCCACGAGCTAGCATGCGTGCCAGCACGGTATCACACATTTAAAGCGATGGCCCGGTGAGCCTAGTGCCCAGTACCCTAGGCACGGCATAGCCTGCTAATAGGTACTGGGCCGTACCATGTTGTACCGGGCATGGACACGCTTAGAGTGTGCTGGGTCATGTCGTGCCAGCCCGACCTGATAAGCAACCTTAACAACATATATTGTAGGGTCCATTGAAAATTATTATTTATGGTTCCAAAAAGTAACATGTATTAATTAATAATTATCCTCGTGAATGTTTTGTGTTTTGTGTTTTGTGTGCATCACACACGTGACACACGTGCCCGGTGATGGAACATTAATTCCTATTTAATTATTAGAGACATTGCACAAACCTATCCCAAGGATTGGCAAATTTACAAATACCTCCCATTATATTAATTATTTACAGCGATCGACCAAAGGATCAAGTACTAGTGGATTTGACGACAAAAAAGTGTCAATTCACCACAATAGACGTATGATATCATCAGGAAGAGAGTGGTGAAAACATTCCCTATCGCTTGATCAATTTGTTAATTTTAGTTAATTCTAATATACGGTTGAGAAAACTTAATTATAAAACTTTTATTTTTTAATGGATGAGCCAGATTGATGGCATCTAGGCTTTTATTTATGCTAAATAAGCACTAATCTCATTACAACTAAAATTCTTAATTTGTTTATTCTTCTATCAATAGGTTTAAACTTTAATTAGGATATTCCACCGTAATCCACTTTTTAATATTTAAGAAATAAAAAACTTTATGTAAAACATTTGTCACATACAAAAACCCGTTGCTACTTGCTAGTGTGTTCATAGTAAAGGAGGAGAAACTTTTGTTATTTACATGCCCTAGAAATTAAGTTCAGAAACTATTCTAGTTTATAAAAGCTAGCACCTCTTCTATCATTAACAATCTCAAGGGGTAACACTTCAAATAAAAAAAACTTCGATTTTATAGGAAAGAAAGCCTCCAATGAAAATTTACGGAAACAATCAAGTAGCCATTATATTTTAGGGTAAATTACACTTACCTCCTTTGAGGTGATATAACACTGTCACCCCTTGACGTTTATGTGTGAGTCATATTAACACCCCTCATCACATTTTCCGTATTAAAAAATAAATAACTTTTGAATATATGACTAAAAATTAATTTTAAAAAATAAATTAACTTGTGAATGTATGACCTACATTCAAAAGTTATTTATTTTTTAATACGGAAAATGTAATGAGGGGGTGTTAGTGTGACTCACACATAAACGTCAAGGGGTGACAGTGTTATATTAGAAACCCCAAAGGAGGTAAGTGTAATTATGTCATACCTCAAGGGAGGTAAGTGTAATTTACCCTATATTTTATTAGTTATATATAGCATGGGCGTCTAGACGGCAGAACCTGTTTAATTAGCTAATCAACATGCATGTGTGCCCTGTATTATCAATGACATCGAAGCTTTTATATCATAAAAGAATATGTTGTACTTTTTTTTATTCTTTGGAGGCTTATCTTTATGCAGGCAGAATGGGATTATTTTGAACGTACAAAAACCACAGCCAACTGTGTCTTTGCCATGTAGCAACAGAGTAATCAGTCTTGTTCCCAAGGTTCACGTGTACAATTAAAAGTAAAAATCCTGGAAATGCAATTACACCAAAAAATTGACAAAAGCAATTCGAAAAACTCATATTCTCCTGGAAGAAATTACAGCAAATGCAATTGACACATACTAATCGAGTGTAAGCATGTTAGCATATTAGGAAATGAAGTGACTCTTACATGGGAATATATATAAGAGAAACATAAAAGCCAAAACTCAGTAGAACTACACTTCTAACTAGACTCTAAAAGAAATCCTAGTCACATTATAAGACAATAAACTAGAAACCCACGATTCTCATATACTTTAATAAAGATAACACACTAAAATTAAAAAACACTAAAATCCTTCCCCATATTAAGACTCTAAACCCACTATACATCTAAACAGGAGAAAGAGTATCCAAAGAGTAAAGTTTGAATTTATCTCCCACAGGAACCTTCTTAGATGTCTGTGGGCAGCAGAAAAGTTCCGCCACCGCCACCGCCACACTGACTTTGGCAACCAGCGCCGCAGTCCTCGTTGGATGTACCGCAGAAACCCCATCGGCTACAACACAGTCCTCCCGGGCAGACAGCCCCACCACCCTGGACTCCGCATATTCCCCCACCGCGGAATGGCTCTTGGTTGTAGCAGTCGAGGTTGGCCCCCGCGCTCACTCCCAGTGCGTTACAGTATCTCTGGTAGAACCCTATGCCGTCCCTCCCTTCCTGATTTGGTCCACTACCAATGCGAGACCTCCGTTAAGGATGTTGGTGGTGACGCCAAAACCCCGGAGGCGACCTGCTTCCCTGTCGGCCTCTGATGGCGTCCATTGTCCCGTCATGACTTCATGGCAAGAAGTGCTAGACCATCTTGGAAGCATCCAACCCCAGAGCGCGGTCTTGAAGGAAATTACGCGATCAGTGGCTACCAGATCGGGATTGTTTATCAGGTCCAACCCTAGATATTCCCCGGCTTGCCAATTGTTGTGGTTGCTGAAAAAGCCAATAAGCTCAACAAGATCATCGTCAGGCTACTCTCAGGTTCATCGATCGATCCTGCACTTAATTGTAACAGTAAAGAAAGAAAAAAAAAATGAAGATGCGGAGATGTATGATAACTTACTACGTGATTTTGAATGGCTCCTCGCGGGTAATAATTTTGACTAGGATTACAAGGATACTGGGGATTAACACAGTAGTTGGCGGATTTGTCTACACTTTCTACCAAGCAATATGCGTGGGTATATGCTTTTGGGAAACCCCCTGAATACATTCATTGATAATATTTCATCATGCTTAATTAATTATAACAAATTAAACACTTCATTCCATTTTTCCTGTTTTTTGATCTTTTTAATCTAACGACGATGCACTACTCTGACCTGCTGTTTCAAAGGAGGTTTGAGCCAAGAAAGCAGCGACGTCTCTCTTACGCGCGTCTATGTCACCCGTCGTAGCAAAGCCGCCAAATGTCTTCGATGCCTCGATGAAAGCTTCGTATGTGTAGAATCTCCCACGACATCCGCCATCACCTCTACGCTTCAAGAGTTGTTCAAAAAGAGATTTGCTGATGATGGAGCTCAAATCACCACGATCATGGCCATTACACTCATGGCTTTGTGCTGCCAAAGCAGCTCCTAGCATGGAACACATGGACAACAGAACCAATACCCTATACCACTTCATCTTTTCCCTTGTGATTTGCTTCCTTAGCTTCCGAGGAGGAGTCGGTGATATGGGGGAGACCAGGGTGGGGACTTGTGTGGGCAAAAACGCCGTTTAACTTCGATAAAAGAAAGGCTCGATCTTCTCTAGGCCACCGCTCAAATTTCCAATACACGACAACGGCAATATCTACTGCAAATCATCTGCAACGTCTTATTCCTTACCCAAAAAAAAAAAAATCTGCAATGTCTTATTACCGAACTGAATTCCATTGCTGTAAAGTGAAAATGTTTCACGTGCGGACCACTTTTCGCCCCGTCGCTGTTACATAATGTAACGACAGAAGCTATCGACATGTGTTCTTAACTTGCCCCTCCTGAAATCTCAAGGTCGAGCTGTTGAAAACTAAATATGGTTCCAACAACTAACATCTCTTAATTAAATTAATTAATAATTATCCTTGTGAATGCATGCCAGTGTTTTGTGTTTTGTGTGCATCACACAAGTGAAACACGTGGTAAAAGATTTTAACAGTGCCCGACGATCGAACATTCCTATTTAATTATTAGGGACATTGCACGATCCTTTCCCAAAGGATTGGCAAATTTACAGATACCTCCCAATATATTAATTATTTGCAGCGCGCCATCTAGCAAAGGAATAAGTATTAGTAGATTAAAAGATAAAAAAGTATCAATTATACCAATAGGATTAGACTTTAATTAGAGTATTCCACCATAATCCACTTTCCAATATATTGAAGAAACAAAAAACTTCATATGTCCACATGGCATTGTGCCGCTTTAAGTCTCCTGTTAAGAGACTTACAAAACATTAGTCACATACAAAAACCCATTGCTACGAAAATTTATGGAGACAATCAAGTAGCTATTATATTTTATTATTTATATATAGCATGGCGTATAGATGGCAGAACCTTTTTAATTAGCTAATCAAATTGCATGTGAATAACGACAGAATTCTAAATGCTTCAATTGATAGACAAGGCTTTTTTGGACTCATATTTCTTATTATTTTAAGAACACAAACACAAATTTTGACATTTACAAACGTACGCATGCAACATAGAGATCCTGTCAAGAAAAATTAATATAAAGTTTAAATAAGATCATTAGTTGTATAGATTGGTCATGCAACCATAAGATTATAACAAATTCTAAAGCAGCAAATTCATGCTTTTCTCTTTTAATCCGTCAAACTCCTGGCATGTGGAATGAGCAAAGAAGCTATCAATACAAATAAAAACATCAGATGAGTAGAAGATTAGTTAGAGAGTGGCGCAGATCCAATCATCTAAAAAGTTCTTATAAGATGGATGGGTGCCCACTGCCCTACTTACAAATCCACCTGTATGCCCTGTACTATCAGTGACATGACATCTAAGCTTATGGCAATTAACCCTTTATAGAATGCATTTCTTCTAGAGTTAGAATCTGGTGGTGCAGTAAAAACATCGGCCGGAATGGAGTATGGATGTATGGCCCCCTACTGGCATGGGCGCGCAGCCATGTGACTAGGGCTCTCCATGTAGCACCAGACGAAAGGCTCTCCATTATCATAAAAGAATTTGTTGTACTTTTTTATTCCTTGGAGGTTTATCTTTATGAAGGCAGAATGGGATTATTTTGAACAAAATCACAGCCAACTGTGTCTTTGCCATGTAGCAACAGAGTAATCATTCTTGTTCCCAAGCTTCACGTGTACAAATCAGGAGGATTGTTTTTTGTGTTTCCTTTTTTCTTTTTCTTTTTTCGCTCACTTTTGATGAGTAATAAAATGATTTATTAAAACAAGGAAAAATAAGTTTACATGCTACCCATGAGAGAGATGTGTTTAAGAGAAAAATGTCAGAATATATATATATACAATTCCACCAATATTCCCAGAGAAACAAATTACTTGTCCAAAGTTTCTATTCTATTTATAAAATGCGCATCTTTTTTTTTCCTTTCATTATGAGGGAGGAAGAGCGCTACCAGCATGGCCGACCCCCCTAGGCATGACCATAGTGGTTTCTAACCGTTACCATTGCATCACAAAAGTGCAACAAATCCTATAGGGGGAATTGGATTCAATCTTTAAGACTAACCCCTACATGGGCATGCACAGAGATTTGATCCCACGACCTCCACCCCAAAACCACATGAGAGTAATTCACAGGAGCATTGGGCCACCATTTCCATGATATAAAATTTTTTTATTAATTAACTTTGCATTTCTACAAGTACAACGATATAATAATTAATATAATAGTAATTTTTTGGTGATTCTAATTTTTTACAAGATCTAATCTCAATTAAACAAATCAATTCTTCAAGATCAATTCATGGCTGGCCCTGCCGCCTTGACTCTTTGAAATCAATCCGATCTAGAACAAGGGTCGTCTAGTAGGCATTGCAGCCTCTGCTAGACACTACCGGAACAGAATAAAGGAACCAAGTATCTCTACGGAGAAAAAGGTTACCCTGTCATCTCCCTGTATGACAGAGAGAGTATTCTGGATCTAATCGGCTCATTGATCAATTGAGTATCAATTGAGCCGTCCGCCATGAGCAGATCTGTGGAACCACAGCCGTAGCACCAACCACGAGATCTACTTGGCGTGTATGCTAAACAAGTGTGAGATTTGAAGAGATAAACTTGATATTATTGAATCATACAAAAGAGTACATAATATTGTTACAACAAACTACGATTAAACTTGAAGATACATACTATGGAGAACAATAATTGAAACTAGGACTTGACGAAAGGTAAAAAAAATTAAATAAAAGAATACCTCTTGAAGCTTGAATGAAGCTTGAACTACTTTTGCATTTGAAGCCTTCAATCTCCAGACTCCACTATCTACCTTTGATGCTTGAGCAATTTAATAAAAAAAAAACTAAAAGAGATGAAAAGATTGCTATAGAGAGATTGTAGAAGAGATGAGAAGGTTGGTGTGGTTAGGAATAAGAAGGGTGAGGTGCTATTTATAGGCAACAGTGGAGTTCTACCACTTTTGCCCTCAAATATGACAGTTATTTAGTTGTTGAAAGGGTTATAATGGTTTTTTGTTAGTCAGTTACAAGTATATCCCCCAAACTAATTGTTGGGGGAGAGGAGGTGAGGTGGGTGAAATGGTAAAAAACAAAAATTTTTTTTTTTTGGCAAAACGGCTAGTCGTTGGCGTGCTTGCACGTGCCAGCCCAATGTGCCAAACTAAATGGGCCGTGCCCATGCCAAAACATGGGCTGGTGGGTCATGCCCATGCTAGGTGTGTGCCACAGGCCGGGCAGCCCAATTCCCACCCCTAATGCTATCTTAAAAGATATGGTTGCATCCATGGTTGAAATTGCACTTGGGTTGTTAATCAGGTCGTATGGCATGTCCTTTCTTGGTATATATCCCAGCCCATAGATTGAGTTGTTTTAAGCCAAAGTCAAGCTAAGGTCAAGATCAAATTTAACTTTTCTATCTTTGAATTAGAAGCTTCTTTTCTTTTCTTTTTCTCGGGCACAATTAAAGGTCAATATTGAAGCTCTTTCTCCTAATTTTTATTTTAGTTTCGTACAATTCAAACGGTTTGGAGTTGCCAATCCACATAGATTCAACCCAATAATTTGGATTTTCCTTTTTTTTTTTTTTTATTAAAGTATTTTATCATCCCCTACTTATTTTTATAAGAAAATAGAAAAGATAATCCAAATTATTGGGTAGAGATAGAATATTATTTACAACGATGGTGTTAATGATAGATCAAACTGGCCCAGCCAGATCTACTTTCGTATCCGAATTCGTTGTTGGTCATTCAATGAAATATTGATTTCTCTTTAAAAAATTCAAAAAATTGGACTGAGTGTCTGGACTTTTATATACAGTAGTATTACACATCTAAGTAATTTATTTTAAAGTATTATCTAAAATAAATATATTTTAATCCCATCACATTTTTTGAAAAAAAAATTTGTAATTTCAGTTTTACATGTATGGATGCTTTCCCTGTATCTTTACCATGAACTGCAACCCATTACTAAAAAGGAAAAAAAGGTAATTAAATAGAGTCAGTGAGTTCCTAGTTGTCTCCAGCCTATATCAGAAATATTAATTGGTTTAGGTATAAGCATTATATCAAATCTAACCCATTGGTTTTCAAGTGTTTGTTAGATATGGACTCATGATCCATAAGACGTACATGAAGATCAACCGAGAACACGGCATTGATGGAGTACGCTTGCAGTCATATTACACAGGCCTAACTAGTGCCGTTACCAAAAAGAAAAAAAGTCCTAACTAGTGCCACCATTATAATTCAAAATACCTTTTCTAACGAAGGTTTTACAAACCGGGTCCGAACAGCAGCATCATCCCCCTCTACACAGCATAGCTTTCTAACATAGTATAGGAGAAAACAGTTATTTATTTACAACGAAGCGAGAGGAAGCTTCTTAGATTTCTTCGGGCAACAGAAGATTTGCAAATGGCCTTTGATTATAGCAGTCCAGGTTGTCGCCATAGCTCACCCTCAGCATGTCACAGTACCTCTTGTAGAACCCAATCCGATTCTGAACTTGCGGATTGGGTCCTTTACCGCACTCCAAACCTCCATTAATGATGTTGGTGATGACACCATAACCGGGCCGGCGACCTGCACTAAGGTCGCCTCCAGATGGCGTCCATCGTCCGGTGATGACGTCATGACACGAAGGCTTTGGCGATTGTGGGGTCATCCAGAACCAGATCGCAGTCTTGAAGGAAACCACCGGATCGGTGGCTACCAGATCCGGATTTCTTAGCAGGTCCACCCCTAAGGCTTGCCCCGCTTGCCCGTAATTGTAGTTGCTGCAAATTAAAATTAATTAAAGCCATCCTTAAGATCAACAGCAACAACATCATTATGATCACCATCAAACAAGGAAAGAAAATCGATACGAAGATGTATCACTTACTGGGTAAGTTGGATGGGCCCTCGTCCGTAATACTTCTTACCAGGAGCGCAGGGATACTGGGCACTTTGATTACAGTAGTCCTTCCGAGTTTCTTCTCGTTCCTCTACAAAGCAATACCCCCAGGCGTATGGGCCATCTGGTGCAGTTGGCCATCCCCCTTCATACGCGGACATTTCATTAGCTTACATAAGCTTTTTTTCTTTTGGATAAGATTTAGCTTACATAAGCTACTTGCTTGTTTTGCCATTTTTTTCCATTAATTAACTTGATCTAAGAAATGAATGGGCCATCCTAACCTGTAGTTTCATGAGAGGTTTGACCAAGGAAAGCAGCGATCTCCTTCTTACGCATGTTTGAGTCACCCGTCGTTCCAAACGCACTGAAGGACTTGGCGGCGGTTATGAAGGCGTTGTAGGTATAGAAGCTCCCACGGCAGTTCCCATCACCTCTATGCTTTAACATTTCATTAAAAAGCGATTCGCTGATAAGAGAGCTCAAATCTCCGCTGCTTCCGCTGCACTGACTTTGGCAACCATCGCCGCAATAATCCGGGGTGCTACCACAGAAACCCCAGCGACTGCAACAAAGTCCACCTGCACAGAGAGCCCCACCAACCTGGCTTCCACACTGTTGAGCCAAAGTTGCTCTTAGCAGAGAGCACAGGTACAAGAAAACTAAGACCTCAAACCACTTCATCTCTGATATTTTGATACTCAGTAAAAATCTGGGTTCCTTCCGATGTGAAGCGGTGGCTTATACAGGGGTGAGCTCAGGCGAGGTGGGGGGTTGTGTTGAGACTTGAGAGAAAACAAATTAACAAATAAAAGAGAGAGAGAGAGGTACGGGATGTGGTCAGGCATAAACGCGAGACACCGTCAATCAGCTTTTGTCTCGTCTAATTTCCGAGTCTCCACGAACGATGAATTGAAAACGACAAAGGCGTCCATGGCCTCTTAAAGTATCTTTAGTTTAGGAGTAGTTTGATTAGGGGTGCTAATGTTGTAAACAGATTAAATTGAATCCCCAGCCGTCCAACGAATTTTCTAGATGTCATTGTCGGTGACCATGTCGTGCCTCCGAGCATCCTGCGTTCGTGGGCAAGGCGCTTCCCATCCTGGGCATTAGGGACGGTGGTGCGGCATGTGGCGTAGGAATATTTCAACGCTTCCTCCCATCCCCCCTCATTATTATGCTAGTACAAAGAAAAAGAAAATCTACCTCTTTAGAAAATCTCTCCAAATCCGATGGCTTAGGATCACAACGTACATGCTCTATGAAGATAACGATTTAGGTTTCATTAAAGTCTTAATGGGGTAGGCTCCACCACCATCTGGTATAAGTCATGGTCTCGGACGTTGACAGCTACTGCCTCATCTGCTCGTTGCCCGCTGAAGGAACATTCCCGGCATATTCCCCACGGGCCGGTGAACGAAGGTAAATCCCTCGCATCTCATTCACAGGAAAAATGCCCGCATCTTCACCTAAACCCTAAAAGAGCCGACAAGGCATGGCCCGTGGCCTTACTGGGCCGTGCCAACCCAACCTGCGGTTGGCACGTTCTGCCCTTTTTTATTGTTAAACTGAAAAAAAAGAAAAGAAAAACAGAATGTAAATAAAAGAGATAAATTAAAAAACATTAATGTAAATAAAAACAAATTTGTATCTTTTACAAATTGTGTTGTTTGGAATGAGAGGATTTGTTGGATGAGTAGCAACTGAAGCAATGCATCAGCACGATCATACAAGCCGTTGAGACCACTCAAATTATGAGATAATATTGCTGAGGATGAGGGAGTGGCCTCTAAAGCACTTAGATGGTGCAACTGCTCCACTATTTCGAGGGTTGCTGGATGAGATGTCGAGGGTAAACTAATAGAGCGGGGATGCTTAGGAAATCTGATGGTCGCAGGAGAAACAGCCATCTTCTCTTTTGCAGACGAACGTACGTACGACTAACAACCACACAATGTAGAATTAAACCTTGAAGACAATTACCCTATATGCATAGCCTGAGACGAGACAGACATGAAGAATCTTATCCTATTCATTGGTTTGTCAAGTGGCTCGGTAATCCCACATGTCCAGCGATGGCTCTTAATTTTTTACATAGACTACTTGTACGAATAGTGATTTTATATTGTATGATTAACTTGAAATCATTTATATAATCATAGACGGGATCCGAGTACAACCTCCCCTGCAACCAAGTCCTCAAACTGATGGACAACCAGCACATTTTTTTTGCTAAATCTAGCCTGTGAGATCCGGGTTGATCTCTCTCTATCTGTAACAAATGTTCATAAAGATGGTCGAATCAAAGGATGGTTAAAGAAAAGAGACACTTGGAATCTTGACAGCATTGAATTTAGTTTATATATATATAATCCTCGTGTAAGAGGCTAGTTGGGTTGAGGCATTTTTTTTTATGTTGCTGCTGCCGGATACACAATTTTGATTTTTATCAACAGATTGCAAGTCTAACCAGTGCTTGTCCCCCCAGAGCTGTGCACGATCTGCAAAGGCCACACCTCATCTTTCTCTGTCTTTCCCATTATCAATCTCTTCTTTTTGTATTCTACATTTCTCATCGTTAATTTGAACTCGCAAACGCACTGGGCTGTCATATGGTGGAACTTATAATTGAGGTGGACTCTAAATAAGATAATTAATGTATATGATCTCCATACGCTTGGGCGGCTTGCCTCCTTTGCCACCAGACATATGGATGACAAGCACAATTTTTATGATTAAGGTAAGAAATCATGCTAGCATAGATGTTTGCGTTATAATTAAAAGCTAGCATGAACTGTAACTGGTTTAGGGCTTTACTGTCTGAGTTTCAAATATTATAGAGATAATGCAATGTATTGCAAAGAAAGCCTTACTTTCCAGGACTTCCAAGTTCCAAGAATATCTGAGGCAATTTTAGATGGGAAATACTCGGATTGTATCATTTCTGGAGGCCAGCCTTTATTCACAGGGTTCTCAAGGTTTATGATCGTCTACAACCCTTGTCTGTAAAAAATGGAGAAGAAAAAAATTAAAACGAATTCTTTTTTCAATTACCGATGTCCCAATTATGGTTTTTGCCTGAGGACCAGTTGATCTAATTCCCATGTCATTTGCTGTGGGAAATTTTATTAGTTTTTTTTTTTTAATTAGTTACGTCGGAAAACTTAGCATACACTCAAAAGTACACATCCTTTTTCTCACTTAATTAGTACAGATGCAGGCCATATTTGAAACTCAAGAAACAAAATTACAATACCTAGTTGCAAGAGTAGCATTTAAAACTTGAATTAGTCATGTGGGTTCTGTAAATCTGACGTAGCTCATGTGCGCATTTAGGGATGAGCAACGAGCCGTGTCGTATCAATTGAATATCAATTGAATATTCAATTTATTATTTATTATTATTAAAATATTCAAACAAAAAAATTGGAAGTAAATTGGACATATAGTTAAATTATTTAATTTATGCTAAATTAAATAAGAGAGGTGAAATTTAGGGTCTCCATTTAAGTAAATTGGAAGTCTTCGAAGTAAGAAATATGTTTTCTTTTAGAAGTAAGGACATAAGGTAAGTTCTTAAAGGAGAAATCTCTTGTGTGACCTTAAAATGAACTAAACCATTTTGAAATTATTAATAGGGTTAATTTCTGAACTGTCAAGGTTCCCGAAGAAATTTTGTGGGAAGAATACCTTCATTAGCTACTCTCATGACTAAAGAGTGTAGTCTTGTGAATATTGTAAGATACTGTCTTGAAGGGTTCAACACTCATGGGGTGGATTGATTATAGCATGGGTTCTGGGGATCCTAGTTAAATTTAATATTCATAGGAGAAATAAATATTAGATTCAGGTAGAGGCATACCAGAGAATTAGTGAAGAGAAGGGATGAGACTGTCATAGACTTGGAGTGTAGGGATGAGTTACTGAGGTTGGAAAGGAGTGGAGGAGAAGCTAAAGATATACTCAAATTTGCCTATTACTTTATGATGTTAAATTTCGAGGACGAAATTTTTTGAAGGAGGGAAGTATGTAAAATCCCAAATTTTAATGAAATTAAAATTTATTATTTTAGTAGTTAATTAATGCTAAATTGGAAAAATTTACAGAGTTGGAGATCGAAAGGGTTTGATCGGATTCTCGAGTGAACCGGATGGAGATAATTATAATTAATTATGTATGAGAAATTTCCAGAATTTTTATTTAGTTTATTTTTGCTAGGATGAGGTGGCAAATAAATAATATTAATGTTAAAGAGCTGCTATTATAGGAAAATGCGGTAGTGTGGCATCGCAGCAAATCAGGAGTTAAAATGGGTTGGGCGGCAAGTATAAAATGAGGGGAAATGTTGCTGGTTTGGTCGGAGCTCTTGAACAAATTGATTGGGATCTCAGAGGAAAGAGGAGAGCAGCACCATTGCATGGGAGCTGAGTTGGAGAAATTCCAGTAGGTGGAGAGCTCGAGTGGTATGAGTAACCTCGGTTAGTAAGAGGTGAAGCAACCTTGCTGTTTGCAACCAAAAGTCCAGATCAGAATTGGAGTTCTCGTCCAATCTGAGTGCGAATTTCAGGTTAGATAACCTACACTAAGATCCAAACAGTAGAAAGTAATTTGAATTGAATGAAGGATCAGATCGAATGGAATCTGATCCAGTGTTGGTGGAAAAAAAAAACTTCAGATCGGTGCTAAGCGTGGGGAAATTGGAACTGCAAATCTAGAAGGCTGGCTGTGCAAATTGAAGGCTTAGCAAAATTGATTCAGTAGCTAGGTAAGTATCATATTATGATTTCAGAATTTGTCATTTTCAAATCTGGACACAGAGTTGTTTTAAATCTGAGATTATGGTTCTGAGAAATACTGAATTGGCGTTGCATACCTGAGTAATCATTAATTCTTTGATTCAATGAATGCTGGAAATGTAGATCTGAATGAGCATGAGTAATTGAATTTCCTGTTCTTGTTTAGTCATGGCCGAATGGGCATGGATGGTGCTGTAATTAGTTTCAAACAAAAAAAGAAAATAAAAGAAATTATGATTGCTGAATGAGCAAGTATATTAAATAGTATTGTAGATGTTGAACAGGAGAAGCATGGACTGATTCAATTGGGAAATTGATATAGTACAGATGTAGCAGAATTTTTAGAGGGAATTCTATGAGTGGCTGATGTTTGTAATAGGGCCTGAATGACTTAAATAAATTAAAAGGGAGTAGCCGAATCCTGTTTTGCTGTTTTGAATCCAAATCTGTGTAAATTTTATACTTGTTCCAAATAAATTCTCAGGCCAAAGCTGTAGGTTAGTAGGAGTAATATGGTTATGATTTTTAGTAATAATATCATGAAGGTACAGGTTATAAGTAGGAGGCATATTGCTGTACCTGAACTGAGTTCAGAGAAATGGCATGCCCAACTAGTGAGAGTGTGATGGATTAGTGACTACAGAATTTGGAATGAGTGCTTCAGGTATACATATAGTGATTAAGATGAGCTTAGGTATAGCTGAATTACCAATCTATATTTAGTCCTTGCTGTGGTGGTCTGGTTGTGACTAAGTTAGAGAGGAAGGTACTTGGAGCTAAGCACAAAGGCCTTGGCGTGAGCTGCTGGGACCTGGTGCTGAGTATTGGGTAGAGGCTCCTACTTCCTTGGGATTCAGCTCCAGCCCTTTTCCCACCAGCTGTGGTCTTGAGCAGAATTGTTTTCATATAGCTAAATATATGTGGTGGTTATCAATGTTATTAATGAAGTTAATCGTGGGGAATTTCAATGCATGAGATCAATGCACTTTTGAGGAAAGGCAAGGGCTGGAAATCTGGAGATATAGCAGTGGAGAATAAATGAAAACCTGAAATGTTTAGTGAAGGAAATTTCTGTTAGGAAAATAAATTCTGGTGTTAGAATGTTATACTTAAGTTGTAAATTCTGGTGTTAGAATGTTATACTTAAGTTGTAAATTCTAGTGTTAGCATGTTATACTTAAGTTGTAAATCCTAGTGTTAGAATGTTATACTTAAGTTGTAAATTCTGGTGTTAGCATGTTATACTTAAGTTGTAAATTCTAGTGTTAGAATGTTATACTTAAGTTTTAAATTCTGGTGTTAGCATGTTATACTTAAGTTGTAAATTCTGGTGTTAGCATGTTATACTTAAGTTGTAAATTCTGGTGTTAAAATGTTATACTTAAGTTATAAATTCTGGTGTTAAAGTTATACTACTTCAGGATTTAAAATGTTATACTTAAGGTTATAAATTCTGTTGTTAAGGTTATGTTACTCCATTCCCAGCAGTAGGTTATACCTCTGTTATTTTACAGGTGGTGCTGAACCAATCTAGAACAGTAATTAGAATGTTATATCTGAAAATTTACTAAAGAATCTCTGTAATGTGTAAATGCAGGAAAATGGTAACTGTTAGTGCATATAAAATTACAGCAATCTCTGTAGTATATGACCAATCTGTAAGCAGCCACGATTCTTGATTGTATGTGGATTGGTGTTGACTTTAATTAATATTTAGATGAGTTGTATGGTAAAAGGGCATGATAGATAAATGAGATACAGTTTTCCATGGACTATTTACCTATTCAGGGATTATTATACCTGTGAATGGTTTTAGTGGAGATTGCCAACCAATGAGGGATGGACGAATGGAGTTGCTGTATATTTTCTCGAAAAGGGGCGCTCAGCACTTTTCAGATTTATCATGCCAAATGCATAACTGTTTCTGATATGGCAATTAGGGATTTCTTTTGGGTAACTTAAATAGGTGTAATGGCAATATTTTGGGTGGCATATAGATGCTGGAACTGAATACATTAAGGTGTAAACAATGTATGCAGAAAGGGTTATTAGTTAATAAATTATGAGTTATTATGGAATCAGATTTTTGTCTAGCTATTCTACTTTGTAAATTGGTAAACCTTAGGTGTTGGTTTTTGCCTATAGAATCAAATAGCAGTAATTGAAAGGGAAGGGAGTAAACAGAAGTTAAAAAGAGAAAAGGGAAACAGATCGGTAATTAATTACTGATTTTTTTAAGGTAAACCTGAGTAGGAAAATTGTAGGATTTCATAGGTGAGTTAAAAGTATTAATAGAAAGCATTAAGAGGAATGATAAATGGTGTAAACTAATGGAAATATTCTGCATGAAAGTTACTGTTTGGGATTGGAACAAGTAAAACGAGTTTAAGTGTTAATATGAAGTTAAATTTTGGTTTGAACATTCGAATTTGCCGGTTTAGCTGAAATTGAGCAATTACACCACACTTTGACTACGAAAAGGAAAATTTGTGCAATAATTTGAAAAATAGCTTGGAATCAAATTATTTTTGGTTAATGTGATTAATTGTTTTCTCTCTACACTTGGGCAATGTTTTGGATTTTATTGCATTTGATGAAATGATAGTTATTTTCCTCCATGTATCTCGGAGATGCCCCGTGTAGCGTGGGATGGTATGATCAAGAGTGAGATGAGTTGTGCTTATTGGCTTTCACTATTGGTTTTGGTTATAGAGTCTAGTGGGCATAGCTCGTTATGGATCCATGTTAGGAGCTAGATAGTGGAAAAGATCGTTTCTTTGCTAGTTGTAACACTTTGTTCACGTACGCGTTCCATCGTGTATCTCGATGAGGCCTTCTCTGTATCTGGTTGGCTGCGGCTATGTTAGGATAGTACATGTCAACTCATCCTGTATCTGGATGGGTTCTTCCGCAATAAGTCGATGACCGTGTAGCTTGGCTTCGCACATAAGCCGGGAGGTGGCATAGTGAGCTTGGTATTACACTAGTTAAAGGCGATTTATTCCATGAGTCCAACACGGACTTACCTCCAATGAGTGCACAGTATTGTTTTCGGTTACACGGTGATTGTTAATATTTTTCTTTATCAGTATATGTTGTTACCGGTTTATTCGGGTTAACCGGCAAGCTTGGTGATTGTTATTAATGCACGGTTATTCTAGGAGCACGTTTGAGAACTGTTGTTAAATGTTTTATGCATGCATTTGATACTTGCTGAGATATTCGTATCTCATTCCGTTTGTTTTGTTTTGCTTTCAGATCTTGGTGAGGACGATACTCGCAGGGTTGAGCCTGTTGCGGTTTACCCTGAGTATAGGGGAGAGGACTATTTTGTCGAGTGACCCCTGAGATTCATTTTAGCTGTTATTTTCATTTGAGATAGTGAGTAGTTTTTGAATTGTAATTCTTTCAATTCATGGTGATTGAGTGATTGGGATATTTTAGCAAACTCTGATATTCTGTTGGTAATAATAAATCGAATGTCATGTTTTCTTACACTATGATATGGATCCTGCGGGTTGTTTATCTAACCCTCGGGTACGAGTTACGGTTCCATTACGTAACCCGAATCTGGGGCGTTACACTTAGCATACACTCAAAAGTACACATCCTTTTTCTCACTTAATTAGTACAGATGCAGGCCATATTTGAAACTCAAGAAACAAAATTACAATACCTAGTTGCAAGAGTAGCATTTAAAACTTGAATTAGTCATGTGGGTTCTGTAAATCTGACGTAGCTCATGTGCGCATTTAGGGATGAGCAACGAGCCGTGTCGGCCCGAGCACGGCACGCCTTGGGCGTGCCTGGGCCGGCCCAGGCACGCCAACGGGCCGGCCCGGCACGGCACGTGCACTGTAGCATGCAGTACACGTGCCGTGCCGGGCCAGGGGTCCTGGCCTCGCGGGCTGTTTGGGCACGTCCCGCCAGGGCACGCGGGCTCGCGTGCCGGCCAGGGCCCGCGCGCGGCGTGGGCCGCACGTGCCTAGGCGGGCTGGCCCGCAAGCCCAAACGGGCCCGCTGATAAGCCTAAATTATATAAATATTGTTATATCCTCTTTCTTAATATTTTGGATTTTTCTGTAACAATTAATGCTAGTTATCCCTTAATTTATACAATTCTTGGTTACTGTTGCAGATAAGAGAAAAGGGCAAAATTGGGAGATTTTAATGAATTGCGGAGGTGCTTGAGAGAGTTTTAAAGAGCAGGGCGGTCCTAGAGTTTAAATGTTATAAGAATCCTTTTTTATTGGAAAAAGAAGGATTTATCATAATCATCTTTGTGGAATCCCACATAAAGAGGAAATTGCCAGATTAGAACGACCGTGAGTATTTTGGGCGTAACTTCCTATTCTGACCTCGGATTGATGCAAGTAAGGTGGCGTTGGAAAGCTAATTGAGAGAGGGATAAAATCGTATTTCAGCAAGAAAGCCAAATTCCGAGTTTTAGGAGGTCAAAATCTGGATACAAAAGAAGGAGGATGGCAGAAAAACGGGACGGACAGTTTTTGATCTTGAAATTTCGTTTTTCCTTGGACGTGTGTTAGGGAAGGAAGGAGCAAAGAAAAGAACATCCAAGCTTGATTCTATCATTGTCTTCATTGTGAATTCTTTAGTTTTAATCATGATTCAATACATTATGTTTAATCTTTCTTTCATTGTTATGAACTAATTTTATTTGCTAGGGTTCTAAAAGGATCCCGAACATGAATCTTTAAGTTCTCTGTTTTGATTATAATCCAGGTGTATGTTATTTTCTTGTTGGTTATTCTATTCCATGCTTAATACTTCTAATTTGTGTGATCGATAAATTAGTTGCTTAGGAATTCATTACTGAATCGGGAGAGGAGGTTTGAATAATGCCTACGAATAGAATATCATAAATTATATGGGATAGGAATATACCTGTAGAATTTATGCACTCCTTACATAAGAGCCATAGATTTTAAATAAATCTTGATTAATTTTCTTCACATAGGAATATAGTGGTGGAATTAATTAAGGTCGGTTTATTAGGACCTTGGGAGAGGCTAGTAACTAATTTTGGGTTCTTGACTATCAACAGAAGTAAATACACTGGATTGAATGAGAATGAGAGTTTTAAAGAGGATTGGGAAGGTGAAATTTTTAGAAACCCTAGGTTTTGTCATCTAGACTTTGTTAACTTGAGTAAAAATTTTCTCTTTAAATAGTTTCATCTTTTACTGTTAATTGTTATTTTAGTTTCTTTTTAATTAATTGGTGGGTTTGTTAGATAAATTTAGTGTTAGATTAATCTCTATAGTTGATAGTTTTAATTTTGAAATCTCTGTGGGACGATACTTTTCTCATCATTATATTACTTGTTTGCGATATTGTACACTTGCAATTTGAGTGCTTTATAATTCACAACACCCGCTGGGCACGCTCAAACGACAGGCCCACGTGCCAGCCCGCTATAGGCAAGCCCAACTAGCTTAAATAACCAAAAAATTGTTAATAAAAAGATTCCAACCTTGCCCAACAGACTGAAAACCTGTCTCTTTAACCACTAGGACAGATCGACTTCTTGCAACAATAGTATCATAATTAAAATATTTTACCTCAAAATTAAGGATACCCTATGATTGTTGAAACTCTTATATAATCATTTAAAGCTAAGAAAATAATTAAGTATAAATAAGCCCAAAAAACTGTTTTAAAATCTCCAATTAAATATATTTGTTAAGTCCATGGTTTTTAATTAGACTACTTTAAGTCTTTAATGGATGTAATTTATATTTTTTTGAGCAAAATCTATCCAAATATGTGTAAAACAATTTTGTGAATAATGAAAATATTTTTCAGAATTTTTTAATGATTTTTTGGATTTTTCTTTATTTTTTTAAAAAAAAATTAAGTTTAATGCACGGCCCGCCAAGCCCGGCGGGCTCGGCCCGACACGGCACGCCTGCTAGGACGTGCCGTGCCGGGTCGGGGGTCCTAGCAAAACGGGCCTGGCGTGCCGCGGCCCGCCGCCCATCCCTATGCGCGTTTGAGAACAAATGGAATCTTGATCGGTGTAAAAAAAAATGAAATCTTGACAAGATTGGCATAGCTAGCTAGCTCCATTTGGGCAAGCAGGATAAGGCGAGAGCTGCATTTGGGCACATGAAGTTTAAGTGAAATGGTATTTCACATGAATTCAATTATACCAAAAAAAAAAAAAAAAACAGGTTGCTTAAAAGAATAGTCGAACTAATAGGAAAAATAGGATCTATATATAAATAGATTAACTATGAGATCTCAGATCCCACATTGTTCAAAGAGGGGGAGGTGAAGATCAATATATATAAGCTTGTGATTCCCTCACTACAAGAAAATTGACATTTAGTAGCAGTTGATAGTAGCATTTATAATTTAGATGCTACAATAAGATATAATTAATAGCAGTTTGTATAAAGTGGTTACTAATTATATTATTAACATTTATTTGTAACGGTGCTATTTTTATCAGCTACTATAACCATATTTTAGTAGCAATTTTAATAACAATTGCTACTATAGTTATTAACCACCACTACTGTTTATGTCATCTAAAAAAGCGTGCAACTATGCTCTTCGCGCCTCTGGTCGAGATTGAAAACCATCGCACGAGAGCTTTGCTTTGACACTGCCTCCCACCATTTCCGTCGCCAGCAAAAGATAGGAAGAGGATAGGCAAAGAGCGGCAGAACCGAGCAACAGTCATGGTATTATTGCTGAAACCATCGTTTGCATTGTCTTCTTGTTTTTCTGCTTAGATTTTTCTTCTGATAATCTGCAAATCGATCTCTTGTATTAATTTTTCAGGCGAAGTATTCGAGAGAACCTGAGAATCCAACTAAATGTTAGTATTTTGATCTGATGTCTTTCTATTTCTTTTCTAGATCTTGTGCTAGTTGTTTCAGGATTGATCTATTGATTCCTAGTTTCGTATGTTCGTTTTTGACTACTCTAAATTTGAAATTGAAAATCTAGGGTTTAGGTCTACCGTGGCCCTTAACGGTGATTTTGGCTTATATTGGAATGATCTATAGGAATGACTTGTTCCACTTGCGCTGGATTTGTTAGGAACAATTCAGTTACATAAGTTTCACTTTTTACTATCATTTGTTTACAGTTTTTGCTGCATTCTTTGTATCAAAAGGGCGCTTTCATCCTCCAAACAGTAACAGAACCCCTTGAATCAGAACCAGATGAAATTGTTGGGAACAATTTGGTTACATATGTTTCACTTTTTGCTATTCTTTTGTTTATAGTTTTGCTGCATTCTTTGTATCAAAAGGGCAGAAACCGCACTTGAAGACATTTTTTAGTAATGTGGATAATAACACTGTAATAGTTTAGATATAGGTTGTAACTTACAATAGCATTTCAGTAACTTTTGATTTTTTTTTTTTTTATTAAAAGAGAAAAGCAGCAGCTATAGAAGAAATCATTATTAAAACATTAAAAGAATTAGTGGCGGTTATTTGAACACTACTATAAATTCAAATCATTAGTAGCGGTTTTTAATAAAACTGTTACTATTTAGTACACGAATTAGGAGCGTTTTTTGAACTAGTAGCGTTTTTCTTCTTTATTGTAGTTTAATGAATTTGAAGCACTTGCCAAAAAAAAAAAACCGTTACTATATCTATGCAGAAGTAGAAGCACCTATGACAGTAATTGCTCCTAATATCATTTAGTAGCCCCTCTTTTAGTAGCAGTTGTAAGACCGCTACCAAGACGTTTAGTAGCGGCCAAGGTGTCTTTAGTAGCAATTTTTGGCCGCTACTAAAAGTTGTTTTTCTTGTAGTGCCTTAAGCAATGAGGCTTTTGGGGTAATACCTAAGAGCAAAATGGTGAGGCCTAGTGTGGGCTAATGCGGACAATATCGTTGCGGATGGAATTAGGGTATTATATTGGCAACATGAAAACACCTTCTTTTCTTTTCTTTTTTTTTTCCTTTTTTTAATTATTATTATTATTTTGGGTTGGCTATCAAATTCAAAACCATTTTTGACTTGTATAATCTCCAAAATGTGTGCAATCCACCATTGAGATTTCTAAATCTCATGCCCCTTTTCTCTATGACCACAATTCAAATGCGGTCGTGCGTGTTTTTGGGCGAATTTGTAATTGCTCGTTTTTAAAGCTGCATATACTGCTCATACTTGCTTCTAGGGTTTCATCCGTACCTTTTTGCCCCTCCTTGCTTCTAGGGTTTCATCCGTACCTTTTTGCCCCTCCTTGGTTCTCATATTTACTCCAACTCATATTGCTAAAACTGAATTAGAAACTTCTAAAACCTTTGCCCTGGCTCATGCCTATAAATAGAGGGCCTCTCCTCAAGCAAATGGCAGAGAAAAAAAGGCTGAGAAAAAGGCTGAAGATTGTAGCTAAGAGTTAAGGCTGGAAGTTGTGCTGAGAATTAGAGAGAAGATTGTGACAAGAACCTCTGCCTCTTTGCTCCCTACAATCCAGGTAAGCTTTTCTTTTATTTTTCTATTTTAATTTCTAGGATTATTCTGTCTTCTACTCTTTCTGTAGAATAAGGCCTGTATATGATTGTAACCCCAAACCTAAATCCAAGTACCTTGAGTATAAACGTGAAGAGGTATCTAGAGAAAATGATGACAGGAATTGATCCATAAGATAGGCCCCTATGTATTATAATACTTTGTTTAGGATATGTGTTTATTTATTATTGAAATATGGAGGAATACCATGGGTCTATGCTATTCATAGGATTAGATATTATTTTCCTCATAAAGTTGTTTTTACATTATTTTCTCCTTTTTTGATTTTTTTATTATTAGGCTAAGATTTTGGGTCTATCATGGTCAATATGGTAGATTTGGAATCTGGAGCTTTAAAATAACCTCTGGGGTTTCATAAGATGATTTTAATCTTTGAGAGAGGATCCTATGGTCTAAACTCTCCCTTTTTAAAATTTTTTTTATCAATATGGGTGTATTTGGTTTAGATCTTTCAATTAATGGGAGGTTTGGACTAGATTTGTACCCTAAAATTGTTTAGATTCACTTTTGATTATCATGAGATGATTTTTAGTTATTTTGATTTTGGAGAGAGGATCCTATGGCCTAAACTCTCCCTTTTTTATGTTTTTCATTAATATGGGTTTATTTGGTCTAGATCTCTCAACCAATGAGTTATCTGGGCCAAATTCATACCCTATATTGTTCAAGTTTAATTACTCTTTTTTTTTTTTTTTAAGGAAATGACTTATATCTAGTTTTTTTTTTTACTTTAGTTTTTTTTCTTTATTTTGATTTTATTTAATCATGAAGCCCAAGAAGTGGTATACTCATTGGAATGATCTAAATTAATTGGATCATTTATGAGGAGAAAACCATACATGTTTTTATTCTTTTTCTTTTAAGTTGGTTTTTTATTAGCGAGCATTTTCCTATTATGAACAACACTTGGCAACCACCTTGTGTGGACGAATAGGGGGGCCTAACACTTTCCCTTGTTCATAATCTAATCCCCTTACCCATCTCTGATTTCTTTTGTTTTTTATTATTTTCTATTTTTATTAGAGTTATTTTTACTTTAATTTTCCTTTTGTTTTTATTTGTTTATTTTGGTGTCCATTCACACCTAAAATTGAATGGTGGCTGTAAGATCCTAGATTTTTTTTAGGAATTTTAATTAAGATTAAATGGAGATTAGAGGATTTAAAATGAGATTAAACGATGTAATGAGGTTAATTAAATCAAAATTTAAAAGACTTAATTAGTTTGGGTTGGTTCAATTGGATCGGTTCATTCTCAGTGAACTGGTTTTTTGGTTTCTTGGTTTAAATGGAATAAGTGGTTTGGTTTATTGGATTAAGTGGAGCAGTTTAGTTGATTTAGTAGATTTAGGTGTAATCAATACGATTGAAGAAAGAATTATCTTACTTGGGTTTGATTTAGTTGGGTTTAATTTGGTCGGTTTATTTTAAGAGGTCCGGTTTATTGGTCATTGGTTTAATTGGTTTATTTGTTTAAAAGGGTTTAAGTAGATTATATATATATAGTCTTTGGAAGAAAGAACCCAAGGGTTCTATTTGTTCGTCTCTCTTGGTGGAGAAGCCGCAGGGAGAAAGGGTTTGAGGAGAGCGAGAGCGCCGAGGAGAGAAGAAGGAGAGAGGAAGAAGAGAAGAGGCCGATCAAGGTAAGTAGTTTTTTTTTCTCTCTCTCTATGGCTGTTTGACGAATTGGAGTTGGTGTGAAATTTGGAAATGATGATTTTAAAATAATGAAATCGTTTGGTTTGATTTATATCAATATGCTTAAACAATAGTAAGAGATTTCAAGTCATTTGGTAAGTATTATGGAGCATGAAAATTCTTGAAAGAAATGATTTACGGTTTGGGGACCTTTAAAGAAATATTTACGTTTGGATGAAAAAGGATAAAGTAATTAAAAATTGATGTTTATTTTAGAAAGTAATTACGTTTTAGGGTAAAACTTATACTATATTGACAAAATAGTACATAGAATCTAAATAATTACTTTTTAGTTTAGATTAATTATTGACCTTCAAATACATAATTACATTTTAGTTACATTTTGAAAGAAAAATCAAAATTCAAGAAAAAGTGTTTAAAAATGAATTTTAGGATTTGTAACTTTATTTAAAAAATAAGATAATGACAATTTAATAATAGTAAGGAGAAAAGTAATAGTTGAAATGCAATCTAGCATATTTCATGAACAAAATTTTAGGAAAGTAATAGTTGAGATGAAAAGGGTTGGGATTAGTTTTCCTCCATGTACTTGGAGAGACGGATTGAGATGCCCATGTACTTGGGTAAATACTATACCTCTGTGTACTCAGAGATGCTCCGTGTACTCGGGATGATATGCTGACATCTCCTGCTAATTGTAATTCTTTATCCTCACGCATGTTCCACCGTGCACTCGGTGAGGCCTTATCGTGTACTCGAAAGGCTGTGGTTATTCCTCTTAGGCTAATTGTAATTCTTTATCCTCGCGCATGTTCCACTGTGTACTCAGTGAGACCTTATCGTGTACTCGGAAGGTTGCGGTTATTACTCTTAAACATAGCACTATGTGGATCCATTTAGGAGCTAGGTAGTGGATACGATTGTTCTTTGCTAGTTGTAATTCCTTGTTCACGCACGAGTGTTCTACTGTGTACTCAGTGAGGCCTGATCGTATACTCAGCTGGCTGCGGCTATCCCTCATTTTATCGTGTACTCGGACTATGACTGAATAGTACATGCCAACCCATCACTGTACTGGGTGGGTTCTCCCGTAATAAGACGATGATCGTGTACTCGGCTTCGCACCTAAGCCGGGAGGTGGCATAGTGAACATTGATAATTACCCTGGTTAAAGACAGTCTTACTTCATGAGCCATGCTATGATTTGTTGATTTATTCTGGTTACTTTATATTTATTGATATATTATCATGTAATTATTCTGTTTATTTGCTTTATTGTCGATTGATGTATATTTTAATCCGAATCATGTTTTAGAAATGTTAAAATGGTTATGAACATGCATGGGTTACTTACTGGGATATTCGTATCTCAGACCGTTTGTTTTGTTTTGTTTTCAGACCTTGGAAAAGCCGATATCGGAGGGTAAAAGCTGTGATCATGTGAGATTAGATTAGAGGTTAATATTTTAGTTTAAGTTGGGTTTTAGTTGCCTTTGTGTATAGATTTAATTGTTCATTCATGTTTCCTTACTTTGATATTGTGTTTTTAGGAGGAAAAGTAACCCTTCAGTGACGGGTTACGGTTTAGTTCACGTAACCCAGATCCAGGGCATTACAATGGCAACTCCCCTCTTTTTTTTATAAGCCCTATATAATGATCAGGAAGTCATCTAAATGATTTTTCATGTCTCACAGCATTGCAGTAACACTGACCTGAAGTGATTCCACACCGAGATCAACACAACCACAAGGCATATGGAGGCATGGACTACCCACCCCACAAATCTTTTCTTCTTTAGACCACAAATGCTTCTTTTGTAGTCAACATGATCCTTGGATCAGACAAAAGGGAGAAAAGAGTCCAGATTCTACAAATATCATTAGGTCACCAGGAGCGAGAAGAGGTGACGTATGTGGCAGCCCATCAGCTAGCTTGCTTTTTTAGTACAAATCTAGCCATTAGCTTGCTTCTTTAATAAGCCTGGAAAGTAACGTACCTTTGTAGGCTTAGCCTGGCATGGACGTAGGTGGCGTGGCGGGCGTCATCGCCGTCCAAGAGCGGCATCTTCGCCGAATGCCGTGGACTACGAAATAGATCGGGTTCAAGTTCACACGGCCTGCTTTTGGTGTGATGTCTCCTAAGCCGACACGTAGCCATTTAAGGGAAGTGGACCATGGATGAGATTCAGCATCTGCAACGAACGGTGAAGATCGGAAATCGCCTTGATTCGCCCCTGTTGCTTGTACGCCGAGCCTGTCCGAGGCTGACACATCAGTCCGAGGCAACCCAAACCTGACACATCAAAAACCACCCCCATTCACTTAATATACTTAGCATTGGAACCCATGCTACGTACGGGAAATACGTTTAATATATATGATAGTTTAAGAAAAAAATTAATAAATATTAAGAAATATAAGAAAAACAATTATTAACATAGACATTTGTATAAATTTTCTTTAATTTTCCAAAAAAAAAATTGGGATTTTTAGATAATCAACATTCAAGTATTTATCGTTTACTTGGATAAAAGGCAAGACAATTTTGTGAAATAACTAATTAAAGGTTGCTGGGTTAAGAGGAAATTGGATCTATATAAAAATTATCTTTTAACTATAAATATATAAATACTTATAAGTAACATGATGAAAAGAAACGCATATCACATATTCAGCAGAGGAATAAAATTGTAATGCATATTCAATCAATATTACAGTTTCACACCATCCAAGAGCTCCTGATTAGTAGGACATCATTCAGTCACTCCTGGTAAGTCTCCAAAGCTTTTTCATATAACTTCATGCAAAACTGGAATACTTTCCTCTGCAAACTTTAGAAAGAGTTAGATGAAGCACAATGCACTTCTCAGCATCCTTCATACCTTCAGTTCATGCTCCCAGTTTTGCCCTCTTACCATATGCCTATAGTACATAAAAGTAAGTCAATTAAAAAAACTAATCCTCTAAAAAGAAAATGTCTCTTCTAATGAAGAGACATTTGAATAAAAATGGAAAAACTAACAACATATATTGTCATTTGCAAGAAGAATCCATCTTCATGATTCTTAGCACAAAAAAATCATGAAAAATGCTTAGTGTTATAGACTACGATCAAATAAGAGAATGGAGATATAGTTCCTTTATTTCTTGGAATAAAGATACTATAAAAACTTGAATGAGATTGTGAAAATGAAAAAATCATGTTAAATGGGAAATAATGCTTCGGTTGGAAACATATGGTGCTGAATATTTAAAATTTAGTATGCTAATTAATTAGCATATGAAATCATTATAATTAACAACAAACAGCCCGTGGCATGCATGTAACCTATTATCATTGGAGTTGAAAACATGTTTACAATATATCACTTTAACAAAGGGAAAAATAATATATTATCTTAAACTATTAAACGTATTTGCCTGTCTTAACTATTTTCAAATTAATGTTATTGGTATATTAAAATGCCTTAATTAAAATGTTAATAACCTAAATTCCCGTGTAACTAATTATAATCTATAAAATAATCAGCATTTTAAAATCAAATGGAAATGTATGAACATGTACTTTTGATAATATTATAATAAGTAAAAATGTTATTACAATATGTTATTAATAATTATATTAATAAATGACAATTATTATTAATTATTAATAATATTTTATAATTAAAATAGTATTGTTATTATAAGCTCAATTATTATTATTGACATATAAATGGTAATTATTATTAATTTTTAGTTATAATGAATACTGTAATTGTCAGACCATGGATTGTAAATGGACTTCAAATGATTAAAACACATAAAAAATGAAAAATCAATCAACCTTGGCTTGCGAATAACTGTACCAAGAATCAATAAACTGCAATATATGTGGTAACATCCCCATCTCTACCGTATGTATTTGTACACCCAACTGTATAGAAAAATCTATTACTTTTTAAATTGTTGCACTTCTCATTTCCCAACTTTGCCCGTTCAATTATTTGACCTCTCCAGTCTCTCTCTTAGAATCACGCCCTAGTCCTTATTTAATTCCAACAAAGTCAAACCCTACGTTTGCACTTTCTCTCTTAACTTATTTAATTCCAATAAACCCAAACCCTACGTTCGCTTAATCAACTGGTCACGTGGCAAAGCTGTAAACCCCAGTTAAGAAAATTGATCATCACATGGTTTTTCGGAGCCAATAAATCTTAAGAGATGGTCTAATTATTTGAAAACACAAACATTAAGGAAAAAAAAAGCGTTTAACGAAACCGGCCAAGTTGAAATTTAAAGGGTATTATCGTCATTGGAGAGAGACATTACTTTTCAAGATATGATCTTTGATCTCTCCAAAGTGTCAGCTCAAGAGGAGAATTAATTGCAGGTAGTACTGGAGAAGGAGCCCTTTTTCTATTTTTTTGGGAAGAAAGGTTTCTTCTCCGAGAAGCTTTCACACTTCATCCAAACGAAGAAAGCGTTTTCCACGGTTAACCGACGATGAAGCTGAGTCACTCCAGGGCTGAGATTATATTCGATCTCCAAACGACTCGAACACCGACATTTCTCGAGCTCGGAAACTCCTTTGGCTGTCCGTACAAATAGATCTTCTTCTTCAGCTTTAATGGCGGATAGCTTGGAGAGCGAGAGAAATCTGTCACCGAGATTCTCGAAAGCGACTTCCACCGATAAGACAAAAAGAGTTGCCGAAATCAGATGTGAACGCGGAAGAAATACCTCTGTCACCAAGATTCTCGCGCCTTGATTGGATCGCTCCGCTCGATTGCCCGGTTACCAGGTTGAAGAACAATTCTCGCCGTTCACCGGACATAGTCGCGGTCTAGCGCAGTAGATAGGGTTCCTGCAAAGAGATTGACAAAATTGAGGAAGCTCAGATTAAAACCGAATAAAATGTAGAAAAAGAAAGAAAGAGAAAGCCTTCGAAAAAGGAGAAAAGAACCGGTGGATGATTTTCGGAAATCAAGGAACCAGTAGATGATTTTCGGCTTCGGCTAGTTCATCTTCAAGTGGGTCGTCTCTTTTTCAGAGAAGGGAGGTGGTGGGATTAAGAAAAGAGTTGTTTTGGGGTTTAGATTTTAGAGTGAGAACAAATCCCAATAATTAGCCTTCTTCACCACCCACTCATTAGATCATTCGAGAAGGTGACCTGCAATCGCACCTAATACACTGTAGATGGATGAGGGAGGGGAGTGGGCAAGCGTGAGAGTGAGAGAAAGAGAAGCGAGAAAAAAATCCCAACGATTTGTCTTCTTCACCGCCGACTTATTAGATCATTCGAGAAGGTGACTGCAATCGCACCTAATCCACTGTAAATGGATGAGGGAGTGAGCACCAGAACGACGGGTGTGAGGGAGAGAGATGGATCAGGAGAGAGAAAAACAGAACGATATATAAAACAGAAAAACAAATAATAATAAAGAGGCTCGGGCGGGCGAGGCTGCCACGTCAGCCCGAGCCTCTCTCCCTTTATATAATAGATAAGATATCCCAGCCCATAGATTTAGCTGTTTTAAGCCAAAGTCAAGCTAAGGCCAAGATCAAATTTAACTTTTCTATCTTTGAATTAGAAGCATCTTTTTTTTTTTTTTTTATCTCGGGCACTATTAAAGGTGAATATTTAAACTCTTTCTCCTAATTTTTCTTTTAGTTTTGTGCAATTCAAATTGTTGGGAGTTGCCAATCCACATATATTCAACCCAATAATTTGGATTTTCCTTTTTTTTTTATTAAAGTATTTTA
Source organism: Buxus sempervirens (assembly GCA_947561395.2). Lineage (NCBI taxonomy): Eukaryota > Viridiplantae > Streptophyta > Magnoliopsida > Buxales > Buxaceae > Buxus > Buxus sempervirens. Next base: position 41,845,278 of record OX387190.1, read on the forward strand.
TCATCCCCTACTTATTTTTATAAGAAAATAGAAAAGATTATCCAAATTATTGGGTAGAGATAGAATATTATTTATAACGATAGTGTTAATGACTTGAACCTTTATTTATCATTCCAACAACTTTTATGGTAAAGTGAAAAAGTTTCAGACTAGGATACAAAGAATTATATACCACACATATAATGATAGATCAAAGTGGCCCAGCTAGGATCTACTTTCGTATTCGATTTCGCTGCTGGTCATTCAATGAAATATTGATTTCTCTTTAAAAAAATTCAAAAATTGGATCGAGCGTCTGGAATTTTATATAAAATAGTATTACACATCTAAGTAATTTATTTTAAAGTATTATCTAAAATAACCATATTTTAGTCCCATCATATTTTTTGAAAAACAAAATTGTAATTTCAGCCTTACATCTATGGATGATTTCCCTGTATTTTTTTTACCATGAACTGCAACCCATTACTAAAAAGAAAAAATGGTAATTAAATAGAGTCACTGGGTTCCCAGTTGTCTCCAGCCTACATAAAAAATATTAATTGGTTTAAGTACAAGCATTATATCCCATCTAACCCATTGGTTTTCAATTGTTTGTTAGATAGATGGACTCATGATCCGTAAGACTTACGTGAACATCAACCGAAAACACGGCATAGATAAGAGTAAGCTTGTAGTCACATTACACAGGCCCAACTAGTGCCACCATTATAATTCAAAATACCTTTTCTAACGAAGGTTTTACAAACCGGGTCCGAACAGCAGCATCATCCCCCCTACACAGCATAGCTTTCTAACATGGTATAGGAAAAAGCAGTTATTTTTTTACAACGAAGCGAGAGGAAGCTTCTTAGATTTCTTCGGGCAACAGAAGATTTCCAAATGGCCTTTGATTATAGCAGTCGAGGTTGTCGCCATAGCTCACCCTCAGCATGTCACAGTACCTCTTGTAGAACCCAATCCGGTCCTGAACTTGCGGATTGGGTCCTTTACCGCACTCCAGACCCCCATTAATGATGTTGGTGATCACACCATAACCGGGCCGGCGACCTGCACTAAGGTCGGGTCCAGATGGCGTCCATCGTCCGGTGATGACGTCATGACACGAAGGCTTTGGTGATTGTGGGGTCATCCAGAACCAGATCGCAGTCTTGAAGGAAATCACCGGATCGGTGGCTACCAGATCCGGATTTCTTAGTAGGTCCACCCCTAAGGCTTGTCCCGCTGGCCCGTAATTATAGTTGCTGCAAATTAAAATTAATTAAAGCCATCCTTAAGATCAACAGCAACAACATCAACACGATCACCATCAAACAAGGAAAGAAAATCGATATGAAGATGTATCACTTACTGGGAAAGTTGGATGGGCCCTCGTCCGTAATACTTCTTACCGGGAGCGCAGGGCCACTGGGCACTTGGAGAGCAGTAGTCCCCCGGATTTCCTTGTTCCTGTACCCAGCAATACCCCCAGGCGTATGGTCCATCTGGTGCAGTTGGCCACCCCCCTACATACACGGACATTTCAATTGGCTTACTTAAGCTACTTGCGTGTTTTGCTAATTTTTTTCATTAATTAACTTAATCTAAGAAATTAATGGGCCAGTCTAACCTGTAGTTTCATGGGAGGTTTGACCAAGGAAAGCAGCGATCTCCCTCTTACGCGTGTCTGTGTCACCCGTCGTTCCAAACGCACTAAAGGACTTGGCGGCGGTTATGAAGGCGTTGTAGGTATAGAAGCTCCCACGGCAGTTCCCATCACCTCTATGCTTTAACATTTCATTGAAAAGCGATTCGCTGATAAGAGAGCTCAAATCTCCACCTCCGCTGCTTCCGCTGCACTGACTTTGGCAACCATCGGCGCAATATTCCGGGGTAATACCACAGAAACCCCAGCGACTGCAACAAAGTCCACCTGCACAAAGAGCCCCACCAACCTGGCTTCCACACTGCTGAGCCAAAGCTGCTCTTAGCAGAGAGCACAGGTACAAGAAAGCTAAGACCTCAAACCACTTCATCTCTGATATTTTGATACTCAGTAAAAACCTGGGTTCCTTCCGATGTGAAGCGGCGTCTTATATAGGGGTGAGCTCAGGCGAGGTGGGGGGTTGTCTTGAAAGAAAATAAATTAACAAATAAAAGAGAGAGAGAGAGAAAGAGGGGTACGGGATGTGGTTAGGCATAAATGCGAGACACCGTCAATCAGCTTTTCTTCCGTCTAATTTCCGAGTCTCCACGAACGATGAATTGAAAACGACAAAGGCGTCCATGGCCTCTTAAAGTATCTTTAGTTTAGGAGTAGTTTGAGTAGGGGGTGCTAATGTTGTAAACAGATTAAATTGAATCCCCAGCCGTCCAACTAATTTTCTAGATTTCATTGTCGGTGACCATGCCGTACCTCCGATCATCCTGCGTTCGTGGGCAAGGCGCTTCCCATCCTGGGCATTAGGGACGGAGGTGCGGCATGTTGCGTAGGAATATTTCAACGCTTCCCCCTATCCCCCTCATTATTATGCTAGTACAAAGAAATAGAAAATCTACCTCTTTAGTCTTTACGCTACACAATTTAGAAAATCTCTTCAAAGCCGATGGCTTAGGATCCACAACGTACACACTCTGTGAAGATAACGATTTAGGTTTCATTAAAGTCTTCATGGGTAGGCTCCACCACCATCTGGCGTAAGTCATGTTTACCAAAAATAAAATAAAAAGTCATGTTTACCAAAAATAAAATAAAAAATCTGGCGTATGGCGTAAGTCATGGTCTCGGACGTTGACAGCTACTGCCTCGTCTGCTCGTTGCCGACGGGGAATGAAGGTAAATCCCTGGCATCTCATCCACGGGAAAAATGCCCGCATCTTCACCTAAACCCTAAAAGAGCCAACAAGGCCAAGGCATGGCCCGTGGCCCATGCCTCACTGGGCCGTGCCCACCTGTGCTTGGCATGTTCTGCCCTTTTTTATTGTTAAACTTAAAAAAAGGAAAAACAGAATGTAAATAAAAAAGATAAATTAAAAAACATTAATGTAAATAAAAACAAATTTGCATCTTTTACAAATTGTGTTGTTTGGAATGAGAGGATTTGTTGGATGAGAGGCAACTGAAGCAACGCATCAGCACGATCATACAAGTCGTTGAGACCACTCAAATTAAGAGATAATATTGCTGAGGGCGAGGGAGGCTCGGTAATCCCACATGTCCAGCGATGGCTCTTAATTTTTTTACATAGACTACTTGTACGAATAGTGATTTTATATTGTATGATTAACTTGAAATCATCGTTGGACATGTGGGATTACCGAGCCACTTGACACTCCCTCGTCCCCAAACTGATGGACAACCAGCACATATTTTTTTTGCTAAATCTAGCCTGTGAGATCCGGGTTGACCTCTCTCTATCTGTAAGAAATGTTCATAAAGATGGTCGAATCACAAGATGGTTAAAGAAAAGAGACACTTGGAATCTCGACAGCATTGAATTAAGTTTTTATATATATGATCCTCGTGTAAGAGGTTAGTTGGGTTGAGGCATATTTTTTTTATGTTGCTGCAGCCGGATACACAATTTTGATTTTTATCAACAGATTGCAAGTCTAACCAGTGCTTGTGCCCCCAGAGCTGTGCACGATCTGCAAAGGCCACACCTCATATTTCTCTGTCTTTCCCATTATCAATCTCTTCTTTCTGTATTCTACATTTCTCATCGTTAATTTGAACTCGCAAACGCACCGGGCTGTCATATGGTGGAACTTATAATTGAGGTGGACTCTAAATAAGATAATTAATGTGTATGATCTCCATACGCTTGAGGTAAGAAATCATGCTAGCATAGATGTTTGCGTTATAATTAAAAGCTAGCATGAACTGTAACTGGTCTAGGGCTTTACTGTCTGAGTTTCAAATATTATAGAGATAATGCAATGTATTGCAAAGAAAGCCTTACTTTCCAGGATTTCCAAGTTCCAAGAATATCTGAGGCAATTTTAGATGGGAAATACTCGGATTGTATCATTTCTGGAGGCCAGCCTTTATTCACAGGGTTCTCAAGGTTTATGATCGTCTACAACCCTTGTCTGAAAAAAATGGAGAAGAAAAAAATTAAAACGAATTCTTTTTTCAATTACCGATGTCCCAAGTATGGTTTTTGCCTGAGGACCAGTTGATCTAATTCCCATGTCATTTGCTGTGGGAAATTTTATTAGTTTTTTTTTTAATTAGTTACGTCGGAAAACTTAGCATACACTCAAAAGTACACATCCTTTTTCTCACTTAATTAGTACAGATGCAGGCCATATTTGAAACTCAAGAAACAAAATTACAATACCTAAGTTGCAAGAGTAGCATTTAAAACTTGAATTAGTCATGTGGGTTTTGTAAATCTGACGTAGCTCATGTGCGCGTTTGAGAACAAATGGAATCTTGATGGGTGTAAAAAAAATGAAATCTTGACATGATTGGCATAGCTAGCCAGCTCCATTTGGGCAAGCAGGATAAGGCGAGAGCTGCATTTGGGCACATGAAGTTTAAGTGAAATGGTATTTCACATGAATTCAATTATACCAAAAAAAAAAAAAAAAACAGGTTGCTTAAAAGAATAGTCGAACTAATAGGAAAAATAGGATCTATATATAAATAGATTAACTATGAGATCTTAGATCCCACATTGTTCAAAGAGGGGGAGGTGAAGATCAATATATATAAGCTTGTGATTCCCTTAAGCAATGAGGTTTTTGGGGTAATACCTAAGAGCAAAATGGTGAGGCCTAGTGGGCTAATGCGGACAATATCGTTGCGGATGGAATCAGGGTATTACATTGGCAACATGAAAACACCTTCTTCTTTTCTTCTTTTTTCCTTTTTTTTAATGATTATTATTATTATTATTATTTTGGGTTGGCTATCAATCCACCATTGAGATTTCTAAATCTCAGGCCCCTTTTCTCTATAAATCTTGAAATCAAACAATTAGCAAAATAGTAAAGGGACACAAGAATTATACGAGGAAACCCTAGACTTCCATCTAGGTAAAACCTCGGGTTCTTTTAGAGAGACCACACCTGAAAATCAATACACTATGAAAAGATTAATACAAGAGTGTTAGATCTACAGGAAATCATGCACATCTAAATTAAACATCACTTTTAGTTGATTCCACAGCCAATCAATCCACAGCTCTTGATCTTCCAACCTTTTTGGCAACTCCAAGAACACACGAACACTTCTTGAATATGTCCAGGTTGTGAATCATTTGCTGATCTTCAAAGCCTTCCTCAATCTTTGAAACAACCCATCAGCAATGCCTTTGTTCATAGATCTCACGAGCTCCTCTTTCTTCACAAAGGACTCACTTGTTCCTCTTCACTTTTTATCTCCAGAACTCCTTTTATCTTAGAGTTAACAGCTCCTGTAACTACCTAAGAATCCCTTAACAAACAGTTTCAACAACTTAACAGAATTCTAACAGAGGTCATTTTCAACCCCAGATTCTGTTAGAGTTATAGCTACAACAGGTTACTACAAAACCTGTTTGTAACATCTTAAAACAACATCAAGTTCAGATCTTACTTAATCAAATCATGTCTCTTATATTCACTAACTTGCAATACTACTTTTTAAAGAACTTTGCTAGAATTCATAACCTTTTGTCATCCAATTGTCATAAAGGAAAATAAATTTTCCCAACAACCATACCCTAAGTGTTTATCACTATATGTATCACAGAGATGATGACAAAGGGGAGAACATAATGAATTCATTTCAGCAAGAAGCAATAGATAAAATGCCTATGGTTTGGTACTCATTCAATGTCATCCCACATAAAATATTTTACGAAATTAAAAATAAGAACCAAATTAAATTAAATAATGGAGTAAGAGCTAGTTTCAGTTAGCGATAAAGTAATTAACCTGAAAAATCCATAAAGTAAAATTAAATACTTGACAATCAAATCAATTAAATATCACAAGAATGATAGATGCGAAAATTGAGATGAATGTGTCTTCTTGTATAAATGTATTATTGATTTTGTAACATGCTATACAATGCATTTTTTGTAGAGATGATATACAAAAGCAAAATCCATAGACAAATTCCTTTTGAGAAATATTTGGATGCCTACGGGAGAAAGAAGTTTTGGACACCACAAAGGGAATCTCATGGGCTCTCCAGCTAGTGATTGAAGACGTTGAGAAGGGAAACTCTCGTTTTGATCAAACGCCTAAACACACACTCCATGCCCTTCTCAAGATCTTGAATGCTCAACTCCATTTTCTCCAATTCCATTTGTAAGCTTTTCTTGTCCACAACTTCGTTGACTTTGCGAGAGTTGTGATTGACAAAGGCCTTCAATGCAACATCTACTTTCTCAATCTCACTGATATCTGCTTGCGTTCCTTCACAAGCTATACGGTTTTTGAGCATCAATTTGGAAACGAAAGACCAACCACTTGGCTTCGACTCTCCCTTTGGTCCGGATACAAAAGACAGAAGGGATCCAAAAATGTCAAGAGTGATTTGTTCTACTTGATACAGTGCATGAACTATTGCCACAAGGATATTATTATCTCTATCCAAAAGATCACAGAAAGCACGTTTGTTCTCTCGCTTCCTCATTTCTGCAACACATCTGTGCATCTCCTTGATCATCCTCTTTCTAACGAAGATGAACTTTTTGACCTCATTTGTCTGGTCGAGCTCTGAACATCTTCTTCTTCGGCAAGCGGACTGGAGATCTTGCACATGTTCCCTCAACTGTGACAAGACATCTCTAGCAATGCTGCCCGCATCAACCAACCTAAGAGATCCATTCAAGATCTCATCCACACAATTCTCTTGTCGTTCACGGGAGAGGATTTGTTGGGTGAGAGGCAACTGAAGCAACGCATCAACACGATCATACAAGTCCCTGAGACCACTCAAATTATGAGATAATATTGCTGAGGATGAGGGAGTAGCCTCTAAAGCAGTTAGATGATGCAACTGCTCCACTATTTCGAGGGTTGCTGGATGAGATCTTGAGGGTAAACTAATAGAGCGGGCATGCTTAGGAACTCTGGGGGTAGCAGGAGAAACAGCCATCTTCTCTTCTGTGGAAGAATGCCTAAAAGCATCAGAATATAGAATTCGATCTTGAAAGATATATAGTTGCCCTAGCTTTTTGCACCTTATATGTAGAGAGCTAGAACGATGAAAGAAACATAAGGAATCTCATCCTGTATTTGTCTTTGGTTGGCCAGCGATATCTAATAATTGTTTTCTTAGATATACAAATAGATACCTGTATGAAGTGATTATATAAAGTGGAATCATTGTGAAGTTATTGATATAATTAGCATATCACAATACACACGAGTGGAATGCAATCATGTCCCCAAACGGCTGGACAAGAAGCACATATTTTTTGCTAAATTTGGCCTAAGTATGAGATCCCAGGTGATCTCTCTCTATCTGTAACGTAATGCTCATAAATATGATCAAAGGAGAGGGTCGCTTAAGAAGGTGACACTTGGAATCTTCACAGCATTGAATTAAATTTAAGTATACCATCCTCGTGTAAGGCTAGTAGGGGAGAGGGCATTTTGTTTATTTTCGCTGATGCCAGATAGTCCTCCCATAATAATTTTGATTCCAGCGACAGGTTGCCACTCTTATATCAATTTTAAAAGAGAGAAAATGGGGGTGGTGCATGGGAATCCAAGTTGCGCCCAGCTACAGTATTAGAAAGATCCTTATTGTCCACCCTGCAGGAGGCGCCCGTACGTGCATGATCTGCATGGGGTCACACCACATCTTTCTATATTCAATTAATGCCAATATTTTAAGTAATCGTACGTGATGCAAATCTTGGATGCATGCTTCTTTGTGTTACAAATTTACGGTGTCTTTCCCGGTTTATCAACCTCGTCTTTTGTGTGCTCTACATCTCTCCTTCAATGTTTGCAAAATTATCTGATAATTTATGGGTATATATACCCTTCTTTTTGTTTTAATTTATTCATTAATTCGATACATTGCTAATTGAAACTTTTTTGGATCGAGCAAAGAAACTCATCAACCAATTCGTCTACACATACGAATGAATGCACCAGAGACTGGAGATAAAATGCGAAGTCCTAACTGTAATATAGACTAATAACATGAGGTGAAATCTAATGTGCTTTTAGCCATGTTTCACCATTTCTAGATCTCAGACATATAATGGAGGTTGATTCTAAATAATTAAGATCAACTGATAATGTAATCGATCTCCGAACATGTAGAGGCGACTCACCTCCTTGTCCACCAGAAATACAAGTTTCCTTTATTTCCGTTAATAAAAGGTTATTGTAATCTATAACTGGTTATGATTCTCAATTCTTTATGGTATATATAGAACAATTGGAATTTTTTCAGCTTTGTGTTCATCTGCACCATGACGGTTTCAATCTTCTTATGTTAATATACATTGTGCCCAAGTGCTGAGCATAAGGCTATGTAGGAAATGCAAATTGTTACACGTCTTGTAATTTTTTTATGGAAATAGAATACTTAACTTTTTCCCAAAAACAAAAGTGAAGTATTATATATGTATACACGAGGGTGTGTACGTGCGGATGACTACATATATATTTATGTTTGCATGGGTGGCATATATGTCAGCATATATATCTCTTGGCATAGGTTTTAAAACTTGAATTGATCATGTGCTTCTGCAAATCTGGCTGATGTATGGTACAAGTTTGAGAACAAATAGAATCTTGACGATCGACCTTGACCTCAACAAAAAATTGAAATAGTTAATAATTAGAGTGTCATAAATGATCTTCTATTACATATGTTTGTTCCCATCTCTGAAGGCAGGAATTTAAATTAACAGCATAATTAATAGTCCATTATCCTCCACCATTTAAAATTTAAGGAAGCTTGAAGGAAATTTAATAATGTAATTATATAGATCGCCACCTAGCTAGAGCTGTCTCCGTTTGTTAGCTTTTTAATTGATACGAACGGATACCTGTTTAAGAACTCAGTAGCTCAGGCCGGAGTTACCAGCTGGTTAATTAATTGTGATAGAAGACAGAGGACGCGGAACAACAAGCATTATGACTATGCTGCTAGTGGCTGAGAAGGGAGATACTCTTGTTCTGATGGGATCTAATGCGTGTTGCACTAGTGACGACATACACCATGGCTGCTACCTATAGGATACAACATTCAATTAACTTTTTTTAATTAAATCCTTGTTCATAACCAAAAACGTTCATAACCAAGCCCGTCTAAGATAATTTCCTCGCGGGTAATAATTTTGACTAGGATTACGAGCAATATGCGTGGGTGTATGCTTTTGGAAGCCCACCTGAATGCATTCATTGACAAATATTTAAACACTTCATTCCTTTTTTGGAATCTCCCACGACAATCCCCATCACCTCTATGCTTCAAGAGTTGTTCAAAAAGAGATTTGCTAGAATCAACACCCTCAGATGGACAATAGAACCAACACCCTCAGATGTCATGCCGACCCGCGACAATTATAATGATGGTGTTAATGACGTAACCTTCGTTTATCATTCCAACAACTTTTATGGTAAAGTGAAAAAGTTTCAGACTAGGATACAAGGAATTATATACCACACATATAATGATAGATCAAACTGGCCTAAAAAAATTCAAAAAATTGGACTGAGTGTCTGGAATTTTATATAAAGTAGTATTACACTTCTAAATAATTTATTTTAAGATCTGTAGCGATCGAGCAAACATTATTTACCAAAGGATTGACAAATTTACGGATACCTCCCATTGTATTAATTATTTGTAGCGATCTAGCAAACGAACAAGTATTAGTAGATTCAACTCATTCAAGGATATATTAAGAGACGTGCAAAACATTAAAGTCACATACAAAAACCCGTTGCAACTTGCTAGTGTGTTCATAGTAACTGTTTCACTAATTTCGTAATATATATGTGTTGACATATGCACGGAAAGAGTTGAATTCAAATTTTTGTCCATATAGGATGTTCCTTCATAGTAACTGTTTCACTAATTTCGTAATATATATGTGTTGACATATGTATGGAAAGAGTTGAATTCAAATTTTTGTCCATATGGGATGTTCCTACAAATAAACTCAAGCATGTTTTAGAAAAATGTTTTAATTTGTCTTTAATGTATTATCTAAAATAATCATATTTTAGTCACATTCTATTTTTTGAAAAAAAATTATAATTTCAGTCTTACATCTATAAATGATTTCTCTGTATTTTTATCATGAACTGCAACCCATTACTGAGAAGAGAAAAAAAAAAAGCAATTAAATAGAGTCGGTGAGTTCCCAGTTGTCTCCAGCCTATATCAAAAATATTAATTGGTTTTAAGTATAAGCATTATATCTAATCTATCTAACCCATTGGTTTTAAGTATAAGCATTACGTGAAGATCAACCGAAAACACGGCATAGATAGAGTAAGCTTGTAGTCATATTACACAGGCACAACTAGTGCAACCATTATAATTCAAAATACCTTTTCTAACAAAGGTTTACAAACCGGGCCCGAACAGCAACATCACCCCCCGCTACACAGCATAGCTTTCAAACATAGTATAGGAGAAAGCAGTTATTTATTTACAATGAAGCGAGAGGAAGCTTCTTAGGTTTATTCGGGCAACAGACGTTTGCCACTTCCACGGCTTCCACGTTCGCGACACTGACTTTGGCAACCGTCACCGCAGTAATCTGAGGTGCTACCACAGTAACCCCACTTACTGCAACAAAGTTTGCTTGGACAGACAGCCCCACCAACCTGGCTTCCACACTGTGCAGCCAAAGCTGCTCCTAGCAAATCACCGCCTGCGGCCCTACCGCCACGGCCTCCACCTTTGCCACACTGACTTTGGCAACCCTCACCGCAGTAATCCGCAGTGCTACCACAGTAAACCCACTTACTGCAACAAAGTCCACCGGGACAGACAGCCCCACCAGCTTGGCTTCCACACTGTTCAGCCAAAGCTACACCTAGCAAATGACCGCCTGTGGCCCCATTGCCACTGCCTCCACCTTCGCCACACTGGCTTTGGCAACCCTCATTGCAGTAATCCAGGGTGCTACCACAGTAACCCCACTTACTACAACAAAGTCCGCTTGGACAGACAGCCCCACCAGCCTGGCTTCCACACTGTGCAGCCAAAGCTGCTCCTAGCAAATCACCGCCTCTGGCCCCACCGCCATGGCCTCCACGTCTGCCACACTAACTTTGGCAACCGTCACCACAGTAAGCCGGGGTGCTACCACAAAAACCGCACGCACTGCAACAAAGTCCACCTGGACAGACAACCCACCAGCCTGGCATCCACACTGTTCAGCTAAAGCTACTCCTAGCAAATGACCGCTTGCAGCCCCACCGCCACCACCTCCACCTCCACCCCTAATTCTATCTTAAAATTAAAGAAATGGTTGCATCCATGGTTGAAGTCGCACTTGGGTTGTTAATCAAGTTGTATGGCATGTCCTTTCTCAATTTAAATCTTGTGGATCCTTTATTTAGACCCCTTATGTGGATCCCTCCACAAGATTGTGACATGTGTCCCTTGAATGGTGTAAATGTAATTTTCTTAAAAGCTTTAAGGGGCACATGACACAATCTTGTAGAAGATCCACATAAAGAGTCTAGATAAAGGATCCACAGGATTTCAACTCGTCCTTTCTTGGTATATATCCCAGCCCATAGATTTAGTTGTTTTAAGCCAAAGTCAAGCTAAGGTCAAGATCAAATTTAACTTTTCTATCTTTGAATTAGAAGTTTCTTTTCTTTTTCTCGGGCACTATTAAAGGTCAATATTTAAACTCTTTCTCATAATTTTTCTTTTAGTTTCGTACAATTAAACTTGTTTGGAGTTGCCAATCCACCACAACAAAAATTCTTACTTTTACCGGCGGTCAATGAATGCCGGTAAAGGTCCAAAGACCGTTGCTATTTTGTGCGGGTCTGACGCTAAGCCCGTCCTATAGGTCCTGTCGCTGAATCATTTAGTGGCGGTCCTATTTCTTTTTAGTGGCGGTTTTCTTGACCGCCACAATGAATTTAGTGCTTTTAAAAAAAATAGAACGCCCCCACCCCGCTTTCTGCCCCCTGCCCTTATCCGCTGCCCCACTGCCCGATGCCCGTTGCCCTTGCCCCTACCCACCCCACCCGCCCTCTCTCACTCCACGCGCCCCTCCCATGTAGTCTAATTACAGCATGAGCTCCTATTACTTTCTTGTGGCATATCTATTGCTCTTCTTTACGACTTTATTCCTTTTTAATGTCTCTGAAATTCTCAATTTTGACGCCTGCTAATTAAGCAGCACGTCTCTGGCTGACGCTGCCCACACTACGAAAATTTGTAGAGAACGAAGACAATTTTAGATTATAAAAGTAATTCAAATATACAACTACCATTATTCTCTCTCTCTCGCTCTCTCTCTCTCTCTCTCCATCTCTTGGTCATACAAAACTAAAACCAATGACAATAGAAAGAAATTAATGTAAAAAACTTCCAAATACTGGTAGTAGAAAGGATGATCAAGCTGAACTTACCAATTCAAGAGAAACAAATAGTCCATGTCTTGGTCAAAATGCTCAAGCTACAGAAGATGAGGCAATTAAAATTTGAAATCATCACATCATATTAAACTTGTTGTATTCTTGATATCCTTGCTTTTGCTTCACAAAGTAAAAGAACTTGATAACAGAAAATATTTCTCTAAAGTACTTTCTTGAACTACTTTTCTTGATATTCAAAAACATCGCTAGAGGAAACAAAATTTCAATGGGTGTTTCACTTATGAAATATAATAAAAAGAACTTTAATTTCATTACAAGACAACTTTAAGAAAAGAAGTGAGCCTACCGCGTGCTTCATGACCAGAAGAATTGCAACAATTATGTTGAAAACAGGAAACTAACCAGCAGAATGACCAAAATCATGTGGATCAGAGCCTCTGCACAGCCACCTCAATGTCTGGCCCTCTTGTTACTCTGCTTCCATAGGATCTAAAATAGATTAAAGTCAATGTAAGAACAGAAAATTTAACATGTTCTAACAGGGCAGGAATCCTATTCAAAAGCAGCTCAACAAAAATTGTTATAAACATTAACCGAAGAGGGATCATTACAACTGAGAATCATTACTAGAATAATCAATGATGCTCACATGTCTGACCAAAATGAAATTAAACAGGGTATCAAAATTCCATGTTGACATAAAAAAATTCAAGGAACCCTTACTTGCATTATCCATGAACCATTTTCAGTTACCATGCTAGCTTCAATGCTGTTGATAGTGTTCGCAAAATTAACTTGGAAGTGAGGAATAAACATGCATGAGCAAACATCATAATCTCCATCAAATTAGTAAAGAAGTGGTCCCTCAATGTACTAATTTCCACTGATGTTTTGGCAAGTGAACAAACTCAGCCATAATTTGATATTCCATAAAATATCTGCCAGAAACCAATAACCAATATAGAATTATTATAATACCAAGAAAATGAAAATGGGGAATCACATTAAAGAAAAAAAAATCTCACAAGAAATTCGTACTCAAAAATTGCTGGTTCACGTCGATCCCCATAGGTAACTATTTCAACAATTGATTTCAATAAATCTACCACAAACTCCAAGAAACAGGAAAATCATTTTAAGTGAATGTGCTGCCAAAAAAGAAGAAAAAAATGTAATAGATATCAGCAATGCATAAACGTAGCCACTCTCAACCATGTAGACAGCCAATGAAGCATCAAGATAAAAATCTTTGAGGATTTTGAGCTAACTATATCAATTGCAGGAGGTCCTGCACACAAATTCTTTTTAATGTGGGTGCTTTCAAGAATTAAAAACAGGGGTCCAAGTATTGGTATCAACAGATTTATGGATCAACTCCCATACTTACAAGCGTCAGCCAATCCAACTGGTATAAGATTAAATAAATCCACACCCTGTTGTTTTGACTACCTACCAAACCAAAAATTGTTCTCTTTCAATTTCAGGATCAAAAGCTGAATTACTATATTTTAAGGGAGCCTCCAAAACTCTAATGTATAAAATAAGGGTGTCAACTGGTTTGGTTTAAGTCTTGAATTAATTGTAGAGACATTAGTAGGCTTTGATGGAAAAGAATTGCTTTGATTCAATTAAATTTATGTTATAACAGAAAAATTGTTTTGAGTCAACTTGATTTCACCGCCAACAAAATCCTCGTTCTATGTTATAATTACAAATATCATGTGAATTATGGGTTGTTACTTTGTTAGCAAGTATTGTACAAAGAAAAAAGAAACTAATTAAGATTAAACTGGAAATGAACCTTGGATATAAGTAAGATCCAAAAAACATTACTTGTCATATAGTATATGAAAATGAATGTAACACAAACAGGGCAAAGAAAACCACTAAAGAAAAGAGCAAGGAAGTTGTTAACTTCTGTTGTTTACCTCCTGAAATGCCTTGAGGCTATTAATTTAGTTCTCTCAAGTTAACATAACACTAAATATTCCCCGGCTAACATAAATCAATGGCTTCTGCAAGAAAATCTTTGCACACAACATACATGAGGTACGCCCATAACACTACCTTAAAATCATCTTAAAGAATCTAATGACAAAGTAATAATAAATCAAAATACTACCAATAATGCAGCAAACCATCAATTAGAAATAGCCAAGACCCTGTATCCCATTTTCCATTGCTCTGTCATTGAAACCAGTGAATTCATAACTTCAGCCCTCCAAAAAATCCATTATTTTTCTTGTCAAGTGATGAAACGCAAATATCAATCTTAAGATAGTATAAGGACAAAATGCCAAAGAATTTTAAGATATTTGCAAAACAACTACGCAGTTTTGTTCAAAGAATAACTTCCACATCCTACTGAAGAAGATATAGGCATGACCACAACAGACAAATTCTTCAATCACCAATCCATTATACATAGGTTTAATTTAACCAGAGGCTGTTTCAATGAAGCACCTCGTTCCTCATTGAGAACTGAAACGACTAGTGGTTCAATCTTTCCTATTAAGCCAACTGAACATCAAATCTAGCTTTTCAACAAGGAAATCTGCACCGTACTCACGTCCCAACCAGCTTAGGAACTCACTACTGACACCGTCTTCCCCAAAACAAAGCCCCGAAATCATTCACAGCTTTATAAGACGAAAACCCTAAAACTCTTTCAGAACACAGGAAAACTAACGTTGACGGAGATAATAACACTGAAGAATAATTCGAACAATCATCTCGCAAAAATGAAAGACGATCGTATGCTGTAATCGATAATAAAAATACGAAGAGAAGGAGACAGAGATGTAGAGGTAGGTTTAAACCATCTCAACGTTCTTTGCTAGCATGCTTCGTCCGCGAACTTTGGCTCTCCTCAAAGGCTACGACGTGCAACAATCTATCAAGAGAACCACAAACCCTAGAAGACAAAGGTTATATACGAATACGATGTGAAGGTCCATCCAGCTCTAACAGATCGGAAGACAGGGGTTAGGGCATCAGAAGACACAGATAAGGCGAGGGATAGATAAGAAATTAATTGGATGGATAATCTGAAGAGAGAGATTAGGGCGACACTTTACTCCCTCTCCTTTTTTCTGTCTGATTATAGTTGTAATTCCAAGACGATCTGAAACATGTTCTTTCAAGACGACAACACAGTGACAAAGCATCGATGAGCCATGGAGGGAGAAAGAAAGAGATGGTGAGAGAGAGGGAGAGGAACAGAGAGGAGCGGATCTCAAAAGATGGGGTGAGAACGAGGAGAAGCAGCTGGGTACTACTGTGACACAGCTGCTGGTGGAAATTTCATTAGTGGTTCGGCGAAAGAGAAAAATTGGGAAAGAGATCGGGGAGGTGGAAGGAGTTTCATGACTTTTAGCAGCGGTCACTAAAAGACCGCTGCTGAATGTCCACTCCTCTCCGCCGCTAGAGCCTTGTTTTTTTGTAGTGTGCACATAGGTTCAACCCAATAATTTGGATTTTCTTTTTTTTTATTAAAGTATTTTATCCTACTTATTTTTATAAGAAAATAGAAAAGATAATCCAAATTATTGGGTAAAGATAGAATATTAATTATAACGATGGTGGTGTTAATGATTTGAACCTTTATTTATCATTCCAAAAACTTTTATGGTAAAGTGAAAAAGTTTCAGACTAGGATACAAAGAATTATATACCACACATATAATGATAGATCAAACTGGCCCAGCCAGGATCTACTTTCGTATCCGAATTCGTTGTTGGTCATTCAATGAAATATTGATTTCTCTTTAAAAAATTCAAAAAATTGGACTGAGTGTCTGGAATTTTATATAAACTAGTATTACACATCTAAGTAATTTATTTTAAATCATTATCTAAAATAATCATATTTTATTCCCATTATATTTTTTGAATTTTTCAGTCTTACACCTATGGATGATTTCTTTGTATTTTTATCATGAACTGCAACCCATTACTAAAAAGAAAAAACAAAAGTAATTAAGTAGAGTCGGTGAGTTCCCAGTTGTCTCCGGCCTATATCAAAAATATTAATTGGTTTTAAGTATAAGCATTATATCTAATCTATCTAACCCATTGGTTTTCAAGTGTTTGTTAGATATGGACTCATGATCCATAAGACTTACGTGAAGATCAACCGAAAACACGGCATAGATAGAGTAAGCTTGTAGTCATATTACACAGGCCCAACCGGGTCCGAACAGCAGCATCATCCCCTCTACACAGCATAGCTTTCTAACATAGTATAGGAGAAAGCAATTATTTATTACAACGATGCGAGAGGAAGCTTCTTAGATTTCTTCGGGCAACAGAAGATTGCCAAATGGCCTTTGATTATAGCAGTCGAGGTTGTCGCCATAGCTCACCACCCCCAGCATGTCACAGTACTGTTGAGGATTCTCCAGAATCATCTCCTGATTCTTAGCAATCCTCCTCTCAATTACAGTTTACCTAAACTATAGTAACTGTTCCTTGATTGTAGAGATATTATTATTGTTTCCTTCTTACTGTAAAGCTATACGTGTAAACATCTCTCTATAAATAGAATACACGCTCCACCCCTAAAGGTGTGGTGGTTTCACAAACCTTATCATGGTATCGGAGCCTTTTCTGGATTGATCTCCATCTAGTTTTTTTTTTTTTTCGTTTTCCTCATCTCTCTTTCATGGCCGATCTCCTCTCCTTCAATACCATGGTTCACATGGTCACCATAAAGTTGTCTTCTACCAACTATTTACTGTGGAAAAGCCAACTTGTCCCCCTTCTTGCTTGTCAAGACTTTCTTGGTTTTGTTGATGGGTCGTACCCCTCTCCACCTACCACCATCTCTGATGACTCTTGCATTGGTTCTTCCCTACCTAATCCAAAGTACTTGGAATGGAAAACCATTGACCAACGTATCCTTAGCCTTCTTCTCTCTTCTCTCTCTGAAGAAGCTATGGCTGCAGTTGTAGGCCTCACCACCTCCTATGATGTTTGGACTGCTCTTGAACGTGTCTTCAGTCATGGCTCCAAGATGCGTGAGCTTCGTCTCAAAGATGAATTGCAGTTAATGAAGAAAGGATCCAGAACTGTTGCTGAGTTTTCTAGAGATTTCAAAAAGCTTTGTGATCAGCTCATGACCATAGGCCGTCCAGTGGATGATGTTGACAAATCCCATTGGTTTCTTCGTGGCCTTGGGACTGAATTTGCTGGGTTCTCATCCACTCAAATGGCACTCACACCGCTGCCCTCTTTCACTGATCTCGTGCCTTTGGCTGAAAGCTATGCACTATTTCAAAAATCTCTTGAAGAAACCTCTCTGACTTCTGCTGCTTTTACAGCCACTCAGTCTTCATCTGGTCATGGTCGATCAACTCGATCAAATGGAAACCGACAGACTCATGGTCGTTCAAATGGTTCTTCTTCTGGCCGTTTCAACAAATCCACTAGTTTTGGTCGGTCTCGTCGTTCCTACACACCTCGTTGCCAAATCTGCAAAACTGAAGGTCACACTGCTGACAAGTGCCGGAATCGTTATGATCGTTCAGCACCTTCTGCTCAACTTGCCGAAGCATTTCAAAGTAGCTGCTCTCTCTCTAATGACCAGCTCTCTGATTGGTACCTTGATACTGGTGCCTCTGCTCATATGACATCAGATCTTCAATCTCTGGAATCTCCTGAACAATATGTTGGTAAGGACAGTGTTATTGTGGGCAATGGGGCCTCTTTACCCATCTCCCACACCGGTATTGTTCGTCTCTCTCCCAATCTTCATTTACGTGATGTGTTAGTTGTCCCTCGTCTTACTAAAAACCTTTTATCTATTAGCAAATTAACCTCTGATTTCCCATTTCATATCACTTTCACTGACTCTTCCTTTGCTATTCAGAACAAACTCACAAGAAGGGTGGTGGCAACCGGAAGATGTGATGGTGGGCTTTATGTACTGGATCGTGGCCTTTCTGCTTTCACTTCTATCCTCAATAACTCTGCTCTTAAGGCGTCATATGACTTATGGCATGCACGTCTTGGGCATGTAAACCCATCTATTATCTCCTTATTAAATAAAAAAGGCCAACTTTCTCTTACCTCTATATTGCCTAATCCTTCTTTGTGTTCTACATGTCAACTTGCAAAGAGCCACAGGCTCCCGTTTTCTCCAATCGATGCTCGATCTGACACCATTTTGGGTCTTGTTCACTGCGACATTTGGGGTCCTGCACCCCTCAAGTCCACAACTGGTTGTTCTTATTATGTTTTATTCATAGATGATCATTCTCGTTTCACTTGGCTTTATCCTATGAAATTGAAATCTGATTTCTTTGATATTTTTCTTCAATTTCAAACATTTGTTGAAAACCAACTCTCTTGCAAGATTAAAATCTTTCAAAGTGATGGTGGTGCTGAATTTCGCAGCACTCGTTTTCAGTCTCAACTTCGTTCCTCTGGCATTCATCATCAAATGTCTTGCCCCTATACTCCAGCCCAAAATGGGCGTGCAGAACGCAAGCATCGTCATGTGACTGAAATGGGTCTTGCCCTGTTATTTCACTCTCGGGTTCCTACTTGTTATTGGGTTGATGCTTTTAGTACTGCGGCTTACATCATTAACCGGTTGCCCACACCAGTTCTTGGAGGCATTTCACCTTTTGAACTTTTGCATGGTAAGGCCCCTCATTACATTGTTTTTCATCCCTTTGGTTGTCGGGTTTATCCTTATTTACGTGACTATACTCCTAACAAATTCTCTCCACGCAGTGCTCCCTGCATTTTTTTAGGATATAGTCCCTCCTATAAAGGTTTCCGCTGTTTAGACCCGCTCACCTCAAAAATTTATGTTACTCACCATGCAAAATTTGATGAAACCCATTTTCCTCTCATGCCCTCTTCCCCAAGTCAACCCCTCACGTCCTTACAACTCTCTAGCTTTAGTGAGCCTACTACCAACCCTCAATCTAGCCCACCCAATCTGGTCCCACTGCCCTCAAACACTTTGTCCACCTCATGTTTGCATGGTTCCAGTCCATGTCGCCTATGCTCTCATCATTTTATTGAGCCCATGCAGGTTGCAGCAGATGGATCCAGCTTTGATGTTCCTAACTCCAGGCCTGCATCATTGCTGCCAGCCCAAAGCACCAGTGAAGCCCAACGTGCATGTGCAAGTATTGATCCAAGCCCACTGTCTTGCATTCCTTCTTCTGCAGGCCCTTATCTTACTGAAGCCCAGCATCCCATGCAGCCCAACGAGCTAACTTCATCTCATGCACCATTGCTTGTACCAGCTCAAGCCCAGCGTGCATTACCTTCTTCTAGTTCAGCCCATGCTCCAGCATCTTGTCAAGATCCATCTAATGGTGCCTCTACCACTCAGGCTAATCAGATTATTCCCTCTCATCCAATGATTACCAGGGGTAAAGCCGGCATTTTCCGCTCACGTCACCCTGCCTATCTTAGTCAGCATTCCACTGGTCTCTTGCATGCTTTGCTCACTTCCTCTGAGCCTCGGGGGTTCAAATCTGCTGTGAAGCACCCCTCCTGGCTTGCTGCTATGGATGACGAAATTAAGGCTCTTCATGACAATCATACTTGGGATCTTGTTCCACGTCCTTCAAATACAAATATTGTGGGTTCGAAATGGGTTTTCCGCACCAAATATCTCTCTGATGGATCCATTGATCGTTTTAAAGCTCGTCTCGTCGCCAAAGGCTATACTCAGCTGCCTGGTCTTGATTACACAGACACTTTTAGCCCTGTTGTCAAGGCTTCCACTGTTCGTGTTGTCTTATCCCTTGCTGTTGCTCGCAGTTGGCCCCTACGTCAACTTGACGTCAAAAATGCCTTCCTTAACGGTATTTTACAAGAGAATGTGCACATGGAGCAGCCTCCTGGTTATGTTGATCCCCGATTTCCTAACCATGTCTGCAAACTCAAGAAAGCACTATATGGGTTAAAACAGGCCCCTCGTGCCTGGTTTCAGCGTTTCAGTTCCTTTTTACTGAAACTTGGTTTTTCTTGCAGTCGTGCTGACACCTCCTTGTTTGTTCTTCATCGTCAACAACACTTTATTTATCTTCTTTTATATGTTGACGATATCATTCTCACAGGATCTGATTCATCACTTCTCAACAATTTTATTCGGCAACTTCATTCCGAGTTTGCAACAAAAGATTTGGGCTCTCTCAGTTACTTTCTTGGACTTGAAGCCACAACAACTCCGGGTTGTTTATTTCTTAGCCAAACCAAGTATGCACGTGATGTTCTAGCTCGTGCTCAGCTTTTGGATTGCAAGCCTGTCACCACCCCCATGGTCGTTGGACAGCATCTATCTTCCGAAGGCCCTTCCTTTGAAGATATTACTCTTTATCGTTCTCTTGTTGGTGCTCTTCAGTATTTAACTATCACTCGACCTGATCTTGCTCACTCAGTCAACTCAGTTAGCCAGTATCTGCACGCCCCAACCAAGGATCATTTTCAAGCAGTTAAGCGCATTTTGCGCTATGTCAAAGGCACTATTCACTTTGGTCTTACTTTTACAGCCTCTCCTTCTCTCAGTATCACTGCTTACTCAGATGCTGACTGGGCCGGATGTCCTGATACTCGCCGCTCCACTTCAGGTTACTCGATTTATCTTGGTGAAAATCTAGTTTCCTGGAGTACCAAGAAACAACCTACTGTTTCTCGATCCAGTTGTGAATCTGAGTATCGTGCTCTTGCTTCTACTGCTGCAGAGGTTCTTTGGTTACAGCATCTTCTTCGTGATCTGCATATCTCCACATCATCTTGTCCTCTTCTCCTTTGTGACAATCAAAGTGCTGTATTCTTAAGTTCAAATCCGGTTTCTCATAAGCGCTCGAAGCATATTGACCTTGATTATCATTTTCTTCGGGAACTTGTAGTCGCTGGCACCATTCGTACACAGCATGTACCCTCATCCTTGCAAATTGCTGATGTCTTCACCAAGAGTGTTTCTCGGTCTCTCTTTGTCTTCTTCAGATCCAAGCTTCGCGTTTGCTCTAATCCCACGCTTAGCTTGCAGGGGGGTGTTGAGGATTCTCCAGAATCATCTCCTGATTCTTAGCAATCCTCCTCTCAATTACAGTTTACCTAAACTATAGTAACTGTTCCTTGATTGTAGAGATATTATTATTGTTTCCTTCTTACTGTAAAGCTATACGTGTAAACATCTCTCTATAAATAGAATACACGCTCCACCCCTAAAGGTGTGGTGGTTTCACAAACCTTATCAGGTAGAACCCAATTCGGTTTTGAACTTGCGGATTGGGTCCTTTACCGCACTCTAGACCTCCGTTAATGATGTTGGTGATGACACCATAACCGGGCCGGCGACCTGCACTAAGGTCGCCTCCAGATGGCGTCCATCGTCCGATGATGACGTCATGACACGAAGGCTTTGGCGATTGTGGGGTCATCCAGA
Source organism: Buxus sempervirens (assembly GCA_947561395.2). Taxonomy (NCBI): domain Eukaryota; kingdom Viridiplantae; phylum Streptophyta; class Magnoliopsida; order Buxales; family Buxaceae; genus Buxus; species Buxus sempervirens. The sequence continues at coordinate 41,867,215 of OX387190.1, forward strand.
ACCAGATCGCAGTCTTGAAGGAAATCACCGGATCGGTGGCTACCAGATCCGGATTTCTTAGCAGGTCCACCCCTAAGGCTTGCCCCGCTTGCCCGTAATTGTAGTTGCTGAAAATGTAAATTAATTAAAGCCATCCTTAAGATCAACAGCAACAACATCATCATGATCACCATCAAACAAGGAAAGAAAATCGATACGAAGATGTATCACTTACTGGGAAAGTTGGATGGGCCCTCGTCCGTAATACTTCTTACCAGGAGCGCAGGGCCACTGGGCACTTGGAGAGCAGTAGTCCCCCGGATTTCCTAGTTCCTGTACCCAGCAATACCCCCAGGCATATGGTCCATCTGGTGCAGTTGCCCACCCCCCTACATACACGGACATTTCATTAGGCTTACATAAGCTACTTGCGTGTTTTGCCATTTTTTTTCCATTAATTAACTTAATCTAAGAAATTAATGGGCCAGTCTAACCTGTAGTTTCATGGGAGGTTTGACCCAGGAAAGCAGCGATCTCCCTCTTACGCGTGTTTGTGTCACCCGTCGTTCCAAACGCAAGGACTTGGCGGCGGTTATGAAGGCATTGTAGGTATAGAAGCTCCCACGGCATCTAGAATCACCTCTATGCTTTAACATTTGATTAAAAAGCGATTCGCTGATAAGAGAGCTCAAACCACCGCCTGCGCCCCCACCACCACCACCTCCACCTCCACCTCCACCTCCACCTCCGCTACACTGGCTTTGGCAACCCTCATTGCAATAATCCGGGGTGCTACCACAGTAACCCCACCTACTGCAACAAAGTCCGCCTGGACAGACAGCCCCACCAGCCTGGCTTCCACACTGTTCAGCCAAAGCTGCTCCTAGCAAAGAGCACAGGTACAAGAAAACTAAGACCTCAGACCACTTCATCTCTTATACTTCGATGCTCACTAAAAACTTGGGTTCCATTCTTAGGTGAAGCGTGGTATATATAGGCGTGAGCTCAGGCTACGTGGTGGGTTGTCTTGAAAGAAAATAATTAACAAAATAAAAGAGAGAGGCACGGGACGTGATCGTCAACCAATCAGCTTTTCTCTCCTCTAATTCCCGACCAATTGTGATCGTGTTCGTGTGGGACGTTTATCTACAACCTTATCCGAATCCAAAACCTACAAATGAGATTCTGGATAAAGGTACAACGGGATTTGGACTGATTTCCGAGTCTTCAAAACGAGGAAGGCGTGCATTGCCAGGTGGTTGGTTGCCTTGAAAGAAAATAAATTAAGGAATAAAACACGGGGACAAGGGATGTGATTACTGGTTAGGTACAAAGGCGAGACACCATCAATCAGTCAGCTTTTCTCTCTTCTAATTTCCGAGTTTCGACGTACGATGAATTGAAAAAGACGAAGGCGTCCATTGCCTCTTAAGTATCTTTAGTAGTAGTCTAATGTTGTAAACAGATTAAAATTGAATCCCCAGCCGTCCATCTAATTTTCAAAGATTTCGTTGTCGGTGACCATGTCCTACCTTCTAGCATCCTACGTTCGTGGGCAAAGCGCTTCCCATCCTGGGCATTAGGGGCGGTGGTGTGGCATGTAATCTAGGGATGTTTCCAAGCCGCATCCTATCCCCTCTCGTTATTAACGTTAGTGCAAAGAAAGACAAAATGAAAAAATTGGTTTTTAGTGATTTTTTTCAAAATAATTCAGATTTAGTCTACCAATTCTTGATAATTGGTTTTTAGTAATACTTCTTTAACGTAATTGAAAATCGATATCATTTTAATGTTCATCAACAATTTCTTCCAAAAATGCCATCCAAAGATTTTGAAAACTTTTTCATTCATTTTATTACAAGTGAAGTTTGCAAGTCTTTTTTAGGGCACTTTCGAGCGATAATTTTTAAAAATAATTCAGATTTAGTCTGCCAATTCTTGATAATTTGTTTTTAGTAATACTTCTTTAACATAATTGAAAATTGATATCATTTTAATGTTCATCAAGAATTTCTTCCAAAAATTCCATCCAAAGATTTTGAAAACTTTTTCATTCATTTTATTACAAGTGAAGTTTGCAAGTCTTTTTTAGGGCATTTTCGGAAGAAACTTGTGATGAACAGATACTGATTCTCAATTATGTTAAAAAAGTTTTACTAAAAACAAATTACCAAGAAATCAACAACTGAATCTTAATTATTTTCAAGAAATATCATTAAAAATCAATTTCTCCATTTTCTTTTTCTTTGTACTAACATTAATAATGAGAGGGGATAGGCGATTTCGAAAAATTCCTTTCTCGTTTTCTATTCTTCGTACGTGGGGACTCAGAAATTAGGTGAGCATTTTTTCTAGAGCCAAAATCCAATGATTTAGTGAAACCACTGGCTGAGATGCATTTTGGGGTGTGGGCCCCACTATTGAAATGTATCATCCGTCCACAAGTTTCATGTTGAAACCATTGAGTGCTCCAGATGAAACGGTCTCGAAAATTAGAGGGGAGAAAAGCTAATTGATTGAAAAAGCATCACTAAAAGGCATAACTAAAAGCTGATTGATTGAAAGGAGCATCCACGGGGAAGGTCGATCCGTAGCATCTCATTTCCTTCACCTTCACTTAAACCCTAAAGGGCCAACACGGCATGGCCTGTGGCCCATGCCTTATTGGGCCGTGCAACCTGCGCTTGGTATGTTCTGCCCATTTCTTATTGTTAAACTTAAAAAAGGAAAAACAGAATGTAAATAAAAAAGATAAATTAAAAAACATTAATGTAAATAAAAACAAATTCGCATCTTTTACAAATTGTGTCGTTTGGTATGAGAAAGGTTGTATGGGTGTTTATAAGCATTTCTAATTTCTCCTTTATCATTTTCAATGAGCTTGAGCCAAGCCCGAGCCTTGCCCAAATTTTATGAGCTTGAGCTTAGCTTTACAAAGATCGGCTCAGCTTGACTTGTTTACAGCCTTGGTTGTATCTTGAATTTTTTTTTTTTTTTGGGTACGAAAGTGGTATCTTGAATTTTGGGACCAACCATAATACGTTCTCAATAAATGCATTTCCTTTGGTACCGCTGACTGGTTTGTATTTTGGGATATGGTCCCCTGTTGTCACATGCATGAATGCATTTCCTTTGCTATAGTACGATGATACAAGTGGCTTGGATGGTGTTTGAGGCGGGGGTGTGGTGCAGGGCCGGTGAGCCCCTCTTGAAACAGGACATGCGTCTGTCCGTTTCGTGATAACATAGCAGTGTGTAATACCAAACCAAAGAAAACGATGATACCATTGAGTGGCCCCCATTACGACATGCATATGCATTGATTGGACAGCTAGCTGTAGGCATCTTTTGGACGGATATTTATTGTTTGGGTACCATACATATTTTGGACAGCTAGCTATATGCATTGATTCTTGTCCTAATGTTACTTTTGTTTTATACATGCAGTACTTAATTTTCAAAGGGTATCTTATTCATAATTTTACTATTATTAAAATATCCTAATCCATATATCATGACCCTTCTCTCTCACAACAAAGATGGAAAATAAGGTGGAAAGGAATCTCTCTCATTGGGTTGATCTCTTCACACCCTCTTACATATGTCCCCTTTTGATTGTCAATCTTGAAAAGTAATAATGCTTTAAGATAATACATAGATACTTTATTTTGAATTTAGCATGCACCAAATAAATAAATAAGATTAAATAGTCTAAAATTTGGCAAGATTAAACATTCATAATGTTGATATGATTAATTAATAGAGCATTAGATAATTCCAAAATATTGAAACTCAATAATTGTAATGAAAGAGTAATATAAATATAAGATTTCTGATTGGGAAAATGAAAAGAAAGAGGCAGCCCAATTACTCGTCCACAAAATATCTTTCCTTACGTACAACGTTGAAAGACTTACTTTTGAAGTGAGTGGGATTGCTTGTTGTGGCCAGTTCCTAGAGTACTATCCATAGATATTTTTGACAATGCCATTTGCTCAATGCAAACCATTTATTGTGGCCAGTTCTTAGAGGTCTCATCCGAACAATGATACCGCTGACTTTTTTTTTTGGTAATGAATGATACCGCTGACTGGTGTCCTTTTGATCAGACCATTTATTTTGGCCAGTTCTTACAGTTCTCATCGGGACAATGATTTTTTTTTTTTTTTTTTGATAACGGCATCCGGACAATGATAGAGCACTGGTGACCAGTTTTTAGAGTTCTCATCCGGACAATGATAGTGCTGACTAGTGCCATTCGATCAATGCATATCATTTATTGTGGCAGTTCTTAGATTTCTCATCCGGACAATGATAGCGCTGACTGGTGCCATTGATCAATGCAGACCATTTATCGTTGGGTCCCATGGATTTTGTACATCCCGTTACCAAAAAAAAGAAAAAAAAAAGATTTTGGACATCCATAGATATTTTTTGGTTCTTCTCCTAATTACTTGTCTTAATTCGCTCCCCCTAAATCCGTTTTTAGACACTCAAAGCCCCTTCAACCTTCTATTTTTCTTTATCATGCTTTTTCTCACTCCAAGTCCAAGCTATTCTGATGTTCTTGTTGTAAAAGAGTTGGCTTTTAGGTTCCCCCTTTTTTGTTTGTCAAAAGCTATTCTTTCCTTATCACAACTAATTACTCAATACTTTCTCACAACTCGTTTTACACCCATTTGAAAAAAAGGATAAGTCAAGTTTAAATCAACAAAAAGCTATAAGGAACTGAAGTAACACATGCCATGATCAAATCAACAAAAGCCTAGTTGAATCCAGGGGCGGCTCAAACTTTTTGGGGGCCTTAGGCAAGGTCATAAAAATGAGGCCTTTTAATTAAAAAAATTAGTATTAAACCATAAATTTATTTCTTGCCTTTTTAAATGCAAACTTACTAATTACACTTTTGTATTCAAGTTTAGCCAATAAATCATTTTCAATAGATAAAATTGCTAAACCGTTTAATCTATCTTGACACATAGTTGTTCGTAAATAATTTTTTATAATCTTTAGTTTTGAAAAAATTCTTTCTGCTGATGCAACTGTAACAGGTATAGTAAGTAATATTCTATATGCAATAAAACAATTGGAAAAACAATCAAGTTCTTTTATTAGACTAAGTATTTCAATTGGAGTATTAATTTCTATTTTTGCGACTTCTTTTAAAACCTTTAATTCCGAAAACAAATCCAAACCATCAATATCAGAATGCATGTCATGCTTAAGAAAATTTTCAAGATCAAGACATATTTTTTCTAAATCATAATCAACAAAAGAACTTAATCTGTCAAGACCAAATATATCATCATACTTTGAAAATAGTTCAAATCTATCCTGCATTGAAGATATTGCATGATCTACTATGCAATAAAAATAATCAATTTTGAAAGATTCCTCTGCAGATTTCATAATCTCATCAACATTTTCATCTTTTTCATCAAATTGCTTTTTCCGATGAATGATACGCTTTTTACAATATGTTGGTTCTATTTCCATTTCCAGTGCAACTTGTTTAGAAAAATTTAAAGCAGAATTGAAACCATTTTCTCTAAAATTTTTGAAATAAGAAATAAGTCCCTTTAATTTATCCATAGCAAGATCTATACGCATATTTTCAAGTTGTAAACTCTTACTAACTGAATTTACAACAAACAATATATCATACCAAATATTCATTCCCAATAAAAATTCAAAGTTTTCCATTTCATAGGTTGCTAAGCATTTAGCTTCACTCTTTGTTTTAGGATCTTCACTAACTTCTGCTAATTTTAGTAAAGCATCCCTAATTTTTGGGACTTGAAATTTTAGAGCTTTAACACTTTCAATACGACTTTCCCAAAGTGTTTGGGACAAAGGCTTGGGAGTCAAAGTAACATAATCTAATAAAATTTTCCATCTTTTTGTTGAAGAAGCAAATAAAGAATATACACATTGTACGACACCAAAAAATGATATTGTTTTAGAGCATGAATTAGCCATATCGCAAAGAACTAAATTCAAACTATGGCAGCCACAAGGAGTATAAAATGCTCTAGGATTCAAATCTAAAAGCCTCTTTTGCACACTTTGTTTATTACCTTTCATGTTAGATCCATTATCATATCCTTGTCCTCTAACATCATCCAAATCAAGATCTTGTTTTTTTAGTATACTCAAAAGTTTATCAAAAAGTCCTTTCCCCGATTTGTTATCTACCATAAAAAACTCTAAAAAGTGTTCATTAATCTTTATTGGACATACAGAAGTATCAACACACCGTAATATAATATTCATTTGTTATTGATGGCTTGCATCAAGAGTACAATCAAGAATAACTGAGTAATACTTAGCTTTTTTTATTTTCTTGATGATCATATTTTTGACTTCATCGGCTAACAACAAGATCAACTTATTTTGTATGTTATGTCCCAAATAATGATTATGAATATCATGCACTTGAATACGTCTAATATGTTCTTGCATTATAGGGTCAAACTCTGCTATCATCTCTATCAAACCTAAAAAGTTCCCATTATTATCTTCAAATAATTTTTCTTTCTTTCCTCGAAATGCAAGATTGTTTCTAGCTAATGTCTTCACCACAGCAATGATTTTAACAAGAACTTTTTTCCAATGTTCTTTCTCCTTATTAATTCGATCTTGGACACTCTTATCAATTGTCTCATTTTTTGACAATATCTTTTCCAAGTCAATCCATCTAGTCATATTGATAATATGCTCATTAGATATTTCGTGTGACTTGAGCTTTTTTCCAAGATTTTTCTAATCTCTATTTCCTTCATTAACTAACTGACTTGTACTATATTTTGAGTTAAATAATTTACAACAAAAACAAAATACTCTATCTTTATCGATTGAATACACTAACCATCTCCTATCTTGCTTTTCCTCATTTGGTAGTCTACGAATATAATATTCTTTTGAAAAATGTCTATTATTTTCATCATTTGGAAACTCAATATCATTAATTTTAATTGGACCTTTCTCTACTAATATATCTCGTAACTTTATATCAATTTCTTTCCAATGTCCAGGATCACAACAATTTAAAATCTCATCCTTTCCTAGCTCCATTGATATATTATCGACATGACAATATTGATCATTTGGATTGTCTACAAGTGTCTCCTCAATAATTTGTTCCCCAATTTCATTTTCTTGTATCACATCAACATTATTTTCTAAGTTCTCCCCTTGAGTCACGTCAACATTATTGTCTAAGTCCCCCCTAATACTTGGCTCTTCACCAATTACCTCTTGATTCGAATTTTGTTCACTTTTATCAACAAAGTATTTGTTCAAGGCCCTTTTTTGAGATTTTACTAAATTTTCTATTCTCCTTTTTTTCTTAAGTTTTTCATACCCAGATACATATTTTCTACCCGTCATCTCAAATATTAAAAACAAATAGTAAATAGAAGAATATAAAATATTTTCTAACTATTGATGGAAATCAAATGAAGAACAAGATCAAACGAAATAATAATCGCATTTACGATAGATAGAAAAAAGAAATTGAAAACAACAAATAATGAAATCTAATATGTGCAAGAAGAAGAACTTATCAATTTGAAATTGAGACAAGGCTTTCAATCTTTTGTTCTAAAAGCGATTAGTGCCCCCTCTTGGTACTTTGCCTCATTAATGGTTGGAGACCTCTTCCGATAAGTCGGTAACATGCACTCGAATACAAGTCCAAAAGAAAACTCAATAGCAATGTCCCTCACTCATTCTTTGATTTCAGAAGCGAATAAGAAGGGAAGATTAGCAATGTCACTCTTTGATTTTAAAAGCAAAAAAGAAGAGAACATGGCTGTGAGAAGATCGATAAGTGTTTTGTTTTTCATAAAACATAGAAACCCTAAGCCCCTTTTTCCCTTTTAAAAAACAAGAGAGAGAGAGAGAGGGTTTCCACGAGTTGCTCAAAAGTTACTAAACCTCTCTTAACTCTTAACATTAATAAAAGGGGTAACCACGTGTGAGGCCCTCATAGTTGGGGGCCTTAACGTTTGAAAAACTTTCTAAAAACAAGAAAACGTTAGAAATGGAAAACGAAATAGCCTGTGGGCCTTAACGGCTTACTGTTTAAGAAAACAAAACATATTTAAAAAATGGACACTTAAGAAAAACATATTTAAAAAAATGGGGCCTTCCTACTTTGGGGGCCTTAGGCGGTAGCCTAACTTGCCTGCCCCTTTGAGCCGCCCCTGACTTGAATCCAGAAGCAAGTAATACAATCCTCAAGAATTCCCAACTCATCTTATCATAGGTCTTTGAGAAGTCAAGTTTAAGGGCATATATACCTTCACTTAGAATCCTCTCAGATTTAGATTTCACAGGTTAATTTCTTTTTCCTTCTAATAAAATGAGAGATCTCATGATTAATAAGAATGTTGTCTCTTATAGATCTCAATGGAAGGAAAGCAGATTGATTTGGTGTAATCATATTCTACAACAAAGGCCTAATTCTGTTTGTCAAAATTTTGGAAACAATTTTATAAATAAAATTACATTAACTTATTGGTCGGAAATCAACAATCTTTCTTGGATGATCATTTTTGGGAATCAAATTTATGAACTAAAATATTATTAATGGTTCCAACAACTAACATGTCTTAATTAAATTAATTAATAATTATCCTCGTGAATGCATGTCATTGTTTTGTGTTTTGTGTGCATTACACACGTGAAACACGTGGTAAAAGACTTTAACAATGACCGACGATGGAACATTCCTATTTAATTATTAGGGACATTGCACGAACCTTTCCCAAAGGATTGGAAATTTTACAGATACCTCCTATTAATTATATTTGTTATTTGTAGCGATCTAGCAAACGAACAAGTATTAGTAGATTCAAGGTTAAAAAAGTGTCAATTCCACTTTCCAATATTTAAGAAACAAAAACTTTATATATCCACGTGGCATTGTGCCACTTTAAGTCTCCTGTTAAGAGACATGCAAATTAAGCATTAATTAGTCACATACAAAAACCCGTTGCTACTTGCTAGTGTGTTCATAGTAACTATTTCACTAATTTCGTAATATATATGTGTTGACATGTGTGTGGAAAGAGTTGAATTCAAATTTTTGTCCATATAGGATGTTCCTACAAATAAACTCAAGCATGTTTTAGAAAAATGTTTAAATTTGTCTTTAATGTATTATCTAAAATAATCATATTTTAGTCCCGTTATATTTTTTGAAAAAAAATTATAATTTCAGTCTTACATCTATGGATGATTTCTCTGTATTTTTATCATGAACTGCAATCCATTACTAAAAGGAAAAAAAAAAAGTAATTAAATAGAGTCGGTGAGTTCCCACTTGTCTCCAGCCCATATATTAATTGGTTTAAGTATAAGCATTATATCTAATCTATCTAACCCTGGTCAACACGTCTCCTGACTCAATAGACAACATTACATGTCCTTGGTATATTAGGCCTGTTTTAGCCTCTATATCTCAATTATTTCGATTAATACCGTTTGTGGAAGTCAGTCATGTGTATAGGGAGGGAAATGGCGTGGCTGACCTTTTGGCGAATTTTGGTGTAGATCATTTTCATGTCTTTGGCTCAGACGCCCCCTAGTGTTCTAAGTCAAATACTGTTGGATGAAGCTCGTGGTGCTGTAAGATCTCGTAGATTATCTTAATAAAATTCTGTTTTCATTACCCCAAAAAAAAAAAAAAATCTATCTAACCCATTGGCTTTCAAGTGTTTGTTAGATACGGACTCATGATCCATAAGACGTGCAGAACCGAAAACGCGGCATAGATAGATTAAGCTTGTTGTCATATTACACAGGCACAACTAGTGCAACCGTTATAATTCAAAATACCTTTTCTAACAAAGGTTTTACAAACCGGGCTCGAACAGCAGCATCACCCCCCGCTACACAGCATAGCTTTCAAACATAGTATAGGAGAAAGCAGTTATTTATTTACTACAAAGCGAGAGGAATTAAGCTTCTTAGATTTCTTCGGGTAACAGAAGATTGCCAAATGGCCTTTGATCATCACAGTCAAGGCTGTCACCATAGCTCACCCCCAGCATGTCACAGTACCTCTTGTAGAACCCAATCCGATCCTGAGCTTGCGGATTGGGTCCTTTACCGCACTCCAGACCTCCAATAATGATGTTGGTGATGACACCATAACCGGGATGGCGACCTGCACTATGGTCGGCTCCAGATGGCATCCATCGTCCGGTGATGACGTCATGACACGAAGGCTTTGGCGATTGCGGGGTCATCCAGAACCAGATCGCAGTCTTGAAGGAAATCACCGGATCGGTGGCTACTAGATCCGGATTTCTTAGCAGGTCCACCCCTAAGGCTTGCCCCGCTTGCCCATAGTTGTAGTTGCTGCAAATGTAAATTAATTAAAGCCATCCTTAAGATCAACAGCGACAACATCATCATGATCACCATCAAACAAGGAAAGAAAATGGTTATCAAAATGTATCACTTACTTCTTAAGGTGGATGGGCCCTCGTCCGTAATACTTCTTACCAGGAGCGCAGGGATACTGGGCACTTGGAACACAGTAGTTCTCCGGATTGCCTAGTTGCTTTGCCCAGCAATACCCCCAGGTGTATGGTTCATCTGTTGCAGTTAGCCACCCCCCTACGTACATGTACATGCATGGACATTTCATTAATTTACATAAGCTACTTGCGTGGGATTATCAGAACAGATCATCTGTTTTGTCATTTAATTTAATCTAAGAAATTAATCAAGTCTAACCATTAGTTTCATGGGAGGTTTGAGCCAGGAAAGCAGCGATCTCCCTCTTACGTGTGTTTGTGTCACCCGTAGTTCCAAACGCACTAAAGGATTTGGCGGCGGTTATGAAGGCGTTGTAGGTATAGAAGCTCTCATGGCATCTATCATCACCGCTATGCTTTAACATTTCATTAAAAAGCGATTCGCTGATAAGAGAGCTCAAATCACTTTCATTAAAAAGCGATTCGCTGATAAGAGAGCTCAAATCACCGCCATGCCGAGGCCAACACTGACTTTGGCAACCCCCACCGCAGTAAATCACGGTGCTACCACAGATACCCCGGACACCGCAACAAAGTCTACCTGGTGTGAGACATGGGAAAAAATCAATCTTAATGATTTCCTCAATCATCACACGGGATTAAATAAAACAAAGAGTCGCCACCATTCAATTTAGGTGTGAATGGACACCAAAATATTAAATAAGCACAAAAGGCACTTTTAGGGCAAAATATCCCTCCTAAAAAAAACAACCAGAGATGGGTAAGGGGATTAAGTTATGAACAGGGGAAGGTGTTAGGCACCCCTATTCATCCACACAAGGTGGTTGCCAGGTATTGTTCATGTTTAAAATAAAGGAAAAAGCTTGCTATAAAAATCACACAAAATCACAAAAAAGGGAAAAATATATGGTTTTCTCATATGAATAGTCTGATTGATCCAGAACTATCAAATATGATCATACCATTCCTAGGGTTTCATGATCAAAATAAAATTGAGATAAAATCCAATAAAATCAATTTAAAGTGAAAAATCCAAAAATCTGGCTTCAAGTCAAATTCTAGAAATCTAGAAAAATATGATTTTTATAAAATATTTCAAAATTGAACTTGAATAGTCCAGGACATAGATAAAGCCCAAATTTCACATTAAATCTGAAAATCAAAACCAAAAATACCCACGTTGATGAAGAACACCAAAAGGGGAGAACTTAGACCGTAGGGTCTTCTCTCAATAATGAAAAACAATTTAAAAATCATCTCATGAAACCCTAGAATTTATTTTCAGGCTTCTGAATCCAGATCTACCATATTGATCATGATAAATCCAAGATCCTAGCCTAAAATCGCAAAAATCACGAAAACAGTGCTGTAGGTGCAAAAGTGGCAAAAATCCAAATTTTGTCAAAAAGTGGGGATCTCATGCTATAAACATCATAGATTCATGTTATTCATTCAAATATATCATAAAAAGCATTAAAACATGATCAGGATATTTAAAACAGCCACATCTCACAAATTAGAGCACATGGGGGTCTACCCTACGGATCCACCTGTTCCCTTTCCCCTAGTTCTCTCTTCATGTTTTACGGCTAGAGAGACTCTTGAGGTACTTAGAGATAGGTTTGGTTACACAAACACAATCACAGGCTTTATTCTATAAAAAAAAAAAAAACAGATATGGGGTTCTATTCTAGGGATCCACCTGTTCCCCTTTCCCCTAGTTCTCTCTTCACGTTTTACGGCTAGAGAGACCCTTGAGGTACTTAGAGACAAGTTTAGGGATACAAAAATAGATATGGCCTTATTCTACAGCAATAGAGATGATCCTATTACTTCTAGAATTAAAGACAGAAAATAAAAAGGGATAGGGGACTTACCTGGATTGAGCAGGCAGAGCAGCAGGGATTCCTTTCCTTCTCTTGTAGCTTCTTAGAATTCCTTGGACTCAAAATTTCGTGGCCCTAAGCTAGAGGAATGAGCCTCTATTTATAGACACACCCAGGGGCATGGTTGGTCCAGAAGGATATATCCTGATTCTCAGGATAGAGTGAAATATAGAGATAATGCCCATCCATAGTGGCTTCAGCGAATAAAATACTTAATTCGCTCGTTTAAAGATATATTGGACTTCAAATAAAGCTCGGAAATCGAGAGAAGGACCAAACTTGCACGTGTCTTTAATGCCCGTAAATGATTTACGGTCCAATGGTGACCGTATTGGTACTACGGACGCGCCTGCCCGTAGATATTGTGCGGGCGAGATAGGCCCGTGAAGCCAATACGGGCAAAGCCTGTTCTTTCTATTTTTAGGCTTTTTTGACCTGTTTTAAGCTCTAATTACATGTTTTTATTATTTTCTCTTTTGGCAGTGCAATTTGGGGTGTCTACAGCTGCCCCCTCTTTGCTGGTAATTGGAACCAATTACAAGCAGAGAGCAAAAAGACCCGCCAATTGCACTTTCTGAGATTTTTTGTATAATCAATTGCACTTTGCAAGGATTAAAGGGATGATTTTTGAAAAAAAGAATTGATTGTGGAAGATTTGCTAAGAAGTCCCTCAGCTTAAGGGCCAAATCTTCCTCTCTCCTCTCACTGAGCACTTGTGGGCTATGAAGTGAGATTTGAGACAAAATTTTTAAACAAAAGTGGGTAAGGTGGCAATCCTTGCAACTTACAACTAATATGTACATTGATCTCCTAAAAATTGTGAGAAAATGATAGAAATGTGCAATTTTATGGCTTCGCCCGTATTTGGCTTACGGACAGACCCTGACCGTAGAGGGTTCACGGGCGACTGGGACCGTAGTAGGCTCACGGGCGTCTGATGCCCGTACTGATGTTACGGATTTTACTCTTCTTCTTAAGTTCGCGACCGCGACCATTTATCCTCTGCTTGCACTGTGCCCTAATTCTCTGCTGCCCGTGCTATTTTCTCCGGTCTTTCCTTCTTCTTCAACAGTCCGATTCCTTCTCCGGCGATCTCCGGCGATTACTATTCTCCTTCGGCGAGCTTCTCATTTTTTTCCGGCGACCATTCTCCTTCGGCGATCACTGCTTTCCAGCGACCACTTGCCTTCTTCCTTGAAGCTTCAGTGGAGTAAGATTTTAGCTTGCAAAACCTCCATTCAGATAATCAGGTATGCCTTTTCTCAAATTCTTCTTGCAAACAGTTCGTCCATGCTATTCAATCTTCTGTTCCTTGGTTGTAGAAATTCAGACTTGTTTTATGGTTCAACCACTGATTTTTATGCCAATGCTACATCCGAAAATTGTTGAAGAGATGCTTGAAATGCTTGCATGATCCTCATGAGTAAATCTTCAACTTCTATATACGACCAAATGACTTTCTGCTCTTGGGTTAACAGATTTGTCTTTTGAATGTCCAATTTCCGAATTTTTGAATTTGCTCCATGCTGACAGAACTGATATGTGTAAATTTTCTGGTTGAGTCTGGATTGCTGCTTCAATCTTGTATACTCTAGATTCCCTTTGATTATTTGGCCAACTTGTTTATTCCTTAAGAAGTTGTTTCATGCAATTTTCTGTCTTGAAATGTTAGCTTTACATTGCTGTATTTTGCCTGATTTGATCTGCCTTCTCCTTGAATGCCACTCTATTAACTGCTAGAGCATCCTTATTTTTAAATCTCAAGTGCAATTGCTATCTCCATCTTGGCTTTTGGCCTGTGGTGCTGCTATGCTTGTGTAGACTTGAATTTTATTCCCTGGAGCTGAATACATAACTTGACATGAGTTGCTCCTTGATTCACCTGGCATTTAAGCAACTTAGTATAGCATAGGTAATCTTCATTCCAACATGCTTCGACTATCCTGAAACCAAGTAAATTTAAATGGTTAGGTTTCTTTAGAAAATCCAAAAGAGGAATTTAAGATCAATTACTAATATACATATTTTTTCTTTTTCATATAAAGAGAATATACAGGAAGCCTAAAACTTCCTATATATAATTTATATATATTTTCCTGATTAAGCTCACACTAAAATTTCCAAACAGAAAATTAAACTCCTTCAATTGACTTCTGATTTTGATTGGGAGTTTTTGAAGCACTTTTTCCATTCTCCATTTTTCTTTTTCCCTGTCAATCAATTAAACCCGGTTAGAATGATTAATCAAGCAACTAAAAAATTTAAATAATTAATCATCTTCCTGATTTGAACCGTAGATGGCCCGCCTTAGATCGGCTTCTCGAGATCCTGCAGATGAGCCTTCCTCCTCGAGGGTTAGGCGAGATCCTGCTGATGTGGCCTCGTCTTCGAGGGCTGAGAGGGATTCCGATTCTGATATCCCAGATTTCCCTTCTGGGGATTCGCGTGAGGCGACCCCCGAGGTATTCTCTAACCCTTCTGAATTTAACATTCTTTTACAAAAACATCTCCTTGATCCTTTCTTCTTTCCAATTGTTCCTTTAGCCGGCAGTTGAGGCTTCGGGCAGAGATAGGAGCCGTAGCAGGCGTCGAGCTGGAGGCGTAGATAGAGACCTTGATGAGGGTCATAGAGGAGGCCGCAGAGGGGGCCGTGGCAGAGATGAGGCCAGGACCAGGGTTGAGATCCCTGAGGAGGTGGCTGCCCAGATTAGGGACACTGATCTTCTGCATGGTTTGAGGACTCATCCTTCAGCATGCGTTAGGGCGGATATCCCTTTGGATTTTGCTATGTCCCATTATAGAGGGAGTTGGGCCAGCTTTACTAGATTCTTGAGAGCTTGCAGTTCGGCTTATCGTCGGGAGCTAGGATTGTACGGTTTCGGCATGTTTATCACTATTCCGGACGTTCGCTTGGATCGAGCCCTCATTGCAGCATTATTGGAGAGGTTTTTCCCAGAGACCTTGAGCTTCCACTTCCCAGATATTGAGATTGGGATCCGGCCTTCTGATTTCACGCTCATCACCGGGATTAGGATGATCGGTGATGTTATTACTGAGATGGCGATGCCAGAGGCCGATGAGATTGCTGGTTATCTCGGATACATTGTGCTGCCTCCTGAGGCATGGGATCGGGGGAGAGCTAGATTGTCTCTGACATGGTTGAGAGAGACTTTCCGGAGGAGGCAGTTTGGCCAGCTTGCTGCCGGTGACCATGTGTTCCCCTTCGCCTTCCGATTTCTTTTTCTGTATATGATGGGATCCTGCTTCTTCCCAGAGGACACGACTTCAGTTAGTCCTCACTTCTTGAGTCTTCTGGGAGATTTGCAGCGGGCGAGGAGGTACGCCTGGGGCCCACTCATATTTGGTACTATTCTGGCTGGCCTGCGCCGATCAGTGAGTGGCCTCTCTACTTCCAGAGGGGCTGGAGTTGGGTGCAGGTTCTTCTGGCCCTTCTTGCAGGTGAAATGTTAATTTCTTTTCTTTTTTCTCTCTTTCTCTTTTCCTTATCTCTCATTTTCTATTCCTCTAACTATTTTCTTCTTTCTTGCAGTTTTTTGCTAGGGTTTATATACCCTATTTCCGCCCTACCTCTACGATGCCTGAGGAGACGTATCCTATGGCACTTAGATGGTGTCATGTAGAGCATGACTCTGAAAAGAGTCGTCCCAGGTCCGCCCGGGCCCACTTAGACAGGTTATACCGGTCTGAGGTAATCTTCTTTTAATTCCTCTACTTCTTCTTTTCTTTTCTTCCTGGATCGCATATCTGATGTCTTGTTCTGTTTTTCAGCTATTTGTCCCCAGGATGGAGGACATTCATGAGGTGCTGGCCCTGCAGGCTGCGAGAGATGATGCATTTGTCCCTGACCAGAGACGACAGAGATACCAGTTCTTTATTGGTCAGCTGGGCAGCATCTGGTATTGCGGCGAGCGCTTCTTCTTTCAGCATGTGGGAGAGCCACGGATTCCTGCCATCCCGCCAGATACTACTCCTCTCTATCCTCCTATGCCTGTTGATCCTGCCCAGTTCTTAGATTGGACTGAGGCAGAGACATTATTGGAGGAGGGTGACTATGATGCATGGTTCAGGCGATCTTCTGTTGGGTGCCTCATGTCACCCATGCCTGTCCGTGGCGGAGTCACGGAGATAGGAGGGGTAGTGATTAGGGCCTACGACACCACGGTATGCTTTCTTCTTTTGTGATCTTCTATTTCTATTTCATCTGCTTTTAGCATTTTTCTGACTTCTTTATTCTCTATTTCAGGAGGCTCAGTTGGCAGAGATCAGGTCTCGCTATGCTGATCTAGAGCGCCAGCGTGATGCAGCGATCGCGGAGCGGGACGCCCTCTATATCACTATCTCAGATCTCCGGGGGCAGCTAGCCAGAGCCCAGGGCCAGGAGGGTCCATCTGATGTACATGATCAGGTGGGTCCATCTGATGCACAGGACCAGGCGGGTCCATCCGATACTCAGGTTAATTTCTTCTTTTATTTCCATTCCTGCTTTTGTATTTGTTTGTCTTGTTCTGACTGAATTTTTCTCTTAGTTTCAGGAGTACACAGCTGGTCCCTCTTCACCTGCTTCACCCGTGCCTATGCATTTCCAGGATGAGGTGTTTTCTGTGGCACGGGTGGAGTTCGTGACGTCTCCTAGTCCAGTGGAGGTTCCTGCAGCAGAGCCCGAGGTCGAGGCTGATATTGTACCTGCTGCTGAGGACGTGCCAGAGTCAGCCCCAGTAGCTGAGACTGCTCCTGCTGCATCCGCTGGTGTTGATATGGATTCGGCTATGGACGCCGCTGTGGTAGAGCCTACCGTGGAGACTGCCGTGATGGAGGAGGCTACAGCTGATCCTGTAGAGCCCGAGGTGGGGATGTCTGCTACTGAGCTTGTGGAGCCGGAGGTTGATGTACCTGGGACATCTGCTCCTGCTGGTCCTGTTAGTCCTGATATGGAGGATGCGGAGGTGACACATGCTGCTGTTGATCCTTCTGCGGATTCTTCCCGTACAGAGTCTGATCCCGATTCTACGGGATATGTAGATACTTCAGGGTACGTCCCTCCTGATCATCCCACTGCTGGCTTTGTGCCTTTATATATGTGGCATGATATTCAGTCTGTTTTGAGCAGGATGACGCGTAGCACGGCCCGTAATATTGTGCGGCATGTCTTTGAGCGCCGGCGATCTACAGGCCGTGGTCGAGGCAGAGGACGAGGCCGTGGCCGTAGGAGCGGACCTGCATGGCCATTAGATTAGGATTCTTCCATGTACCTTTGTATATTTTTTTTTTTTTGCAAAAGTGATGTAAACATTCATATATATAAAAGAAGTTTGTTTTATTTCCATTTGTATTCTTTCTTCTTTATTTACAGTATTTATTATCTGATGAATGTTAAAACAGGGACAGGTGAAGCTTAGGAAAACCAAAGAAATTAAAAATTCCCATTTTTTTGCATTTTTTCGAAGGAACCGTAATTATACTACGAGCAGGCTGTGCCCGTAAAGTTACCACGGGCGTGCGCTGCCCGTGAACTTTTCACGGTCAGCTGTATCCGTAATTTCTATACGGGCGAGCCTAGCCCGTAATATAACTACGGAATTTACTGTCTTACGATTTTTTCTATATAAACTCCTAGGGAACATCATTGTGACACTTTTATTAATTGAAAAACTCCCTGAGCACGTCTTTTCTCGCTTTCCTTGGCTTCTTTGGCGCTTCCATGGCTTCCCCTACGCCGCTTTCTCCTGCCTTTGAATCTCCTCCTGCAAGACAACCTGTTAGATCAAAACCTCCTAATCTTACCAGGTACAATATTGTGGATTCCTTTTATGATAGATGGGTTAACTCCATGACCCTTGATGAGGAGATTCGTTGGGATTCCATCCACTTAGGGCACATCCTACACCTCCCTAAAATTCCCTTTAAGTGGGAAATCATTGAAGCTTTGATAGGCCATTGGGTACCTGAGCTGAATCTCTTCCGTTTTGATGATAAAGAGATGACTCCTACCATAGAAGAGATTGAAACCATCCTTGGCCTTAGATTTTCTGAAAAAGTTGTGAACCCACCCCTAAAGCTTAGCTATAAAAAAGAGGCCTCCACTTTCTTGGGTATAGGGAAGAAGGACTTAGGAAATTCTGATGCACTATTGACCTTGTCCAAGACCTTTTTGACTGAAAAACTTCTGAGGAGTAATGACAAGGACTCTAGGTTTAATGCATTGACCCTGATAGTGGTCAATCAGCTGCTTTTTCCACGGGGTGATGACCAGGTTGACTTGGCTCTCATCTCAGTTATCTGTCAGGTTAGGGAACGCGAGAGGTTGGCCCCTATGATCCTAGCAGAGATATATCAGGCTCTTACTGATTGTTATTCCAGGAAGAAGAAACGCTTCCTTGCCTGCGCCCCTATCCTACAGGTAAAATATGCATGTATATTTTTTTTTCTTCTATTTTTTTTTTTTTTTTTTTCTATTCTTCCTTTCCTTTCTTTTTTTTTTCTTTCTCCTTTTTTTTTTCTTCCTTTTTTCTTTTTTTTTTCTTTTTCTTTTTTTTTTCTTTTTGGAAATAAATTAAAATACTCCCTTTTTCTGCAGCTTTGGTTGCTTGACCATCTTAGCCAGGTAGAAGAAATAACTCGCCGCTTCTTTCCAAGATTGAAAGTTCCTGTTTTGATGAGCAATAGGGGATGTCCTAACATCCAAGGTGGCAAGCAAGGCTGGTTCACTTTCTTGGGTACTCTCCAGGATGATCAAGTGAGATGGCCTGGCACTTATCAGCCCACTCCAGAGACAGTGATCAGCTTTAGAGATAAAAACTTTCTGGTCTTAGCAGGCTTGAAATCTGCTGTTCTCTATCTTCCTTTGAGGGTTCTTCGGCAATTTGGAGCGACTCAGGGAATTATAATTCCCACAGGTTATGAGAACTTTGTAGGGCCACTTACATCAGCCACCATGGGGCTAAATGCCCAATTAATGAAAGAATGGTCCTATGTTTGCTTTCTGCGGGGTCCAGTCTTTTCTGAGTCCCATGTGAAGGACTATCACTTCTGGATCAAGGAACAGGTGCAGAGTCATGCCCCAATACCAGAGGATCCTCCTGCAGTTCTTCCTCCTACTTATGAGGACATTCTGGAGACAGAAAGGGCAACCCATAAGCGGCTTCAACAAATATGGGTACGGGAGGCTCAAGAACTTAGGATGAAGGTCCTTGTTCTGGAGAGAAAGCTTGAAGAGCAGAAGTCTGGCCGCATTGCCATGGAGAAGAAACTTGAAGAACAAAGGCAGGCTCGTCGCTTTGAAGTCCGTGTGATGCGGAAGAAGTATCAGGATTCCTTGGCTGACCTTAGGGCGTTGAAGCGCCAGCTTTCTTTTTCAGATGAGGTCATCTCCTTTTTGAGTGATCCTGATGCAGAGGGTGCTTCTGGAATCATTGCAACTCAGGCAGCTAGGATTAGGGAGCTTGAGGAGCAGTTAGGGAGTAGGGATTAGATTCTTTCATCATTTTTTTTTTCTTTCATTTTTTTTTCCATACTTTTTTACAAAAGCAAACTCCATTAGTGGAAAGATATTAGATTTAATTCAAAAATAGGTTTTATATTATTGGCCTCAGAATTCTCAGATGCTTATAAAAACAGAAATTTTATGAAAAAGTATTTGATTTCTCATCATTGGCCAAAGTATAGTTTTTTTTTTTTTTTTTCTTTTTTTTTTTTGAAAGCTGATCCAAAACACTTAATCACATATAATTAAAGGAATTAAAATCAGGTTGAAAAGGGTAGTCCAAGCAATAGGGAGAGACCAAATTTGTCTACCCTGTGACCTTTAGAATCATCCACTAATGATTTTTCCTTCCTGATTGGTCTTGCTAATCTGCTCAGTTTCCAGTGCTCATGCTGATTTGAAACTTAGACCCCATGATCAACTCAACCCTTGATTCTTTTTTTTTCTTTTTTTTTTTTTTTTCTTTTTTTTCTTTTTTTTTTTTCTTTTTTTCTTTTTGCCCTTCTTGCCCCTAGTGCCAATTACGGTTTTCACTAGGGTTGGCCTCTGCATTCCATCATCACCAATCTTACTCTGAAAGTTGAATGAATATACTAAAATCACCGAGGTCTTAATAATAGGACGAAACAAAGGCTAGGTTCGGTTTATGAAAGAAAAGGTATTAAAGGCTCAAAATTTTCTAAGTGTGAAAATGGGTCAACTGGACTTACAGTCATGGTGAATTCAATCCCATTCCTCTTCTTTTGTATTTGGCATTTATTTGCCCCTATTTTTTCCTTCCTTTTTTTTTTTTTTTTTTTTTTTTTTTTTTTTAAATTTTCTTCTCTTTTTTTTTTCTTTTTGCCCCTATTGGCCTTGCCCTTATTGGCTTTGCCCCAGTATAAGGCTGTAAGTCCAGTTTGGGTTTAACAAAAAAAATACGAACAGGCTCAAATTGGTTTGACTAGGGATTCAAATTTTGGGATATAAAGAACAATGGCCTCAGATCATTTCCTAGTAATATTCATTCATGGAAAATATCTCTTTACTGCATCAGAGTTAATTGGCTCAGGAAAATCCTTTCCATCCATTTCTGTTAAGATGAGAGCACCCCCTGATAGAACTTTCTTGACCACATAAGGTCCTTCCCAATTTGGTTTAAACTTTCCACGAGGATCTTCCAAAAAGGGTAAAATCTTCTTTAATACCAAATTTCCTTCTTGGAAAGTTCTGGGCCTCACCTTTTTATTGTAAGCCCTAGCCATCCTCTTCCGATATATTTGGCCATGACTAAGTGCCTTCAAACGCTTTTCTTCAATTAAATTGAGTTGATCATGTCTAGACTGTATCCATTCAGCTTCTTCTAATTCTGCTTCCATTAGCACTCTTAGTGAAGGTATTTCCACTTCCACTGGTAAAACTGCTTCCATTCCATAGACTAAGGAGTATGGGGTCGCTCCTGTAGAAGTCCGAATTGAGGTTCTGTAAGCATGTAGAGCAAGTGGCAGCATTTCATGCCAATCTTTAAAACTCACTACCATCTTTTGAATAATCTTCTTTATATTCTTATTGGCTGCTTCCACTGCCCCATTCATCCTTGGTCTGTAAGGCGCTGACTTGTGGTGGGTAATCTGAAATTGTTCACACATCTTCCTCATGTCTTTGTTCTTAAGGTTTGAAGCATTGTCTGTTACTATGGCACTTGGCAAACCATAGCGGCAAATGATGTTATGCTTCAAAAACTTAAGAACATGGCTACTTGTAATGTTTGCATAAGAAGCCGCTTCTACCCACTTGGTAAAGTAATCAATTGCTACGAGTATAAATCTATGTCCATTTGATGCCTTTGGAGAGATCATTCCAATGACATCTATACCCCACATAGAAAAAGGCCACGGAGATGTCATACTGTGTAATTCACTTGGGGGTGCATGCTTGTTATCCGCGTACACTTGGCATAAATGACACCTTTTAACGTGCATATAGCAATCATGCTCCATAGTCGACCAGTAATATCCCAATCGCAGAATCTTCTTGGCAAGCATATGCCCATTCATATGGGGTCCACACACTCCTCCATGTACGGTTTCAACTATCCTTTCTGACTCAGTTTTTGCAACACATCTAAGTAGTATATCATTGTGTGATCTTTTGTACAACTGCCCACCACTTAGTAAGAACTGTCCTGCCAGCCTTTGTATTGTTCTTTTCTCTGTAGAGGTGACATTTTCTGGTAAGCTCCGATCATTTAGGAAGTTCTTAATGTTTTGAAACCATGGTACTTCTTCTTCTGGGGTTTCTTCTAAAACAAGGCAGTAAGCTGGTTCGTCTCTGACTTCAATTTCCAATGGTCTAATATCAACCCCTTCTGGCATATTGACCATTGAAGCCAATGTTGCTAGAGCATCTGCAAACTGGTTTTTGGCCCTTGGCATATAATTGAAGGAAATTCGAGTAAATTTATTGCTTATTTCTTCCAAATACTGGTGATAGGGGATCAATTTGTGATCCTTGGTTTTCCATTCACCAGTTGTTTGGAAGATGATAAGACTCGAATCCCCATATACGTCAAGTTCCTCTACTTCATGATCTAAGGCTGCTTGCAACCCAATTATGCATGCTTCATACTCTGCTATATTGTTCGTGCATTGAAACCTTAACTTCACTGCTATTGGGATATGTGCCCCATCTGGCTTGATCAGAACAGCCCCTATTCCATTTCCATTCATATTGGCGGCCCCATCGAAAAACATTTGCCATGAGCTTTCATCTTCTTCCTCTTCAGCAAACAGGATTGCCTCATCAGGGAAGTTGGTCTTTAAGGGTTGGTATTCTGGTAAAGGGTGTGCAGCCAAGTGATCTGCAATGGCTTGACCCTTAATGGCCTTCTGTGTGATATAGGTGAGGTCAAATTCAGAGAGTAACAACTGCCACTTTGCTGTTCTGCCAGTTAAAGCCGGTTTCTCAAATAGATACTTCAAAGGGTCCATGCGGGATATCAACAAGGTGGAATGACTAAGGAAATAGTGCCTTAGTCTCTGAGTTGCCCATACTAAAGCACAACAAGTCTTTTCCAAGGGGGAATACTTTGCTTCATATTCTGTAAATTTCTTACTCAGGTAGTAAATTGCCCTCTCCTTTCTGCCTGTATCGTCATGCTGTCCTAAGACACACCCCATTGATGTCTCCAAAACAGACAAGTATAGGATTAGTGGCCTTCCTGGAGTTGGTGGTACTAGCACAGGTGGGTTTAATAAGTATTCCTTTATTGTGTCAAAGGCTTCTTGGCATTCATCATTCCAGACTGTCGGGTTATTCTTTCTTAAAAGTTTGAAAATTGGTTCACAGATAGCGGTGAGCTGTGCTATGAACCGGCTTATGTACTGAATCCTCCCAAGAAAACCCCGAACTTCCCTCTCGGTTCTAGGTGATGGCATTTCAATGATGGCTTTAGCTTTAGCTGGGTCAATCTCAATTCCCCTTCTGCTTACTATAAAACCCAATAATTTTCCTGATGTAGCCCCAAAGACACATTTTGCAGGGTTAAGCCTTAGACTGTATTTCCTAAGTCGGTCAAATACCTTCTTCAAGTTGATCAAGTGGTCTTCTTCCTCACATGATTTGGCTATCATATCATCCACATAAACCTCCATCTCCTTATGGATCATATCATGGAATAAGGCTGTCATGGCCCTCTGGTAGGTTGCCCCAGCATTCTTAAGTCCAAATGGCATGACAGTGTAGTGGAAGGTACCCCAAGGGGTGATAAAGGCTGTCTTCTCTTGGTCTTCCTTAGCCATCTTAATCTGATTGTACCCAGAAAACCCGTCCATGAACGAGAATAGACTATGTACAGCGGTGTTATCCACCAGGATGTCTATGTGTGGAAGTGGAAAATCATCCTTTGGACTTGCCTTATTCAAATCTCTATAATCTACGCACATTCTGACTTTCCCATCCTTCTTTGGCACTGGCACTATATTTGCAAGCCATTCGGGGTATGTGGAAACTGCTAAGAATCCGGCTTGGAATTGTTTAACCACTTCATCTTTAACCTTCAATGTCCACTCAGGTTTTAACCTTCTCAGTTTCTGCTTAACTGGCTTAGAGTCTGGTAGAATGGGTAGCCTGTGCACCACCATATCTGTGTCTAACCCCGGCATATCCCGATACGACCATGCAAACACATCTTCATAATCAGCCAAAAATCGTATCATTTCATCCCGCTGTACCTCAGATAGACATACCCCAATCTTTACTATTTTTGGGTCCTCTTCGGTCCCTAGGTTGATTGATATGGTCTCTTCAATATTGGGTTGGACCCCCTTTTCATGACGCTCTAATTGATATGTGATTTCTTTTGGAACGTCGTCTTCTTCGTCCTCGGTCTCTTCTTCAACCCCCATTAGGTCAAAGTCGAGCTCAAGGTCGAAGTCATACTCATCCTGATCCAATTCCGTTCGCTTATATGGTTCATAAATGGTTTGGACCTTTTTGAAAAATTTATCTTTTCTAGAAAAAACTGAAAACTCTTTTTGTGTTTTTTGAGAGCCTTCTACAAAATCTTTCCCTGAAGACGAAGGCTCCTTAAAACCTTCAGGAAAAGGGCATTCCACTAATGGAGTTTTTTTTTGGAAGCCATGTCTGTTTGCCAAACAAACGCGGCTTCAAAAGTAAGGGGAGTTTCCTCCCAATTATTCAGAATAAAAGAATCTGGGGCAGGGATACAAGCCTGCTCCTCAAGCTCAGGGTCTGCATCAAAGATCACCAGTACTGGGTGCGTTGCATCGCCTGTTTCTTCGGTAGGGCTAGTTCCAGATGGAACTTCTACTGCAGCCCAGTCAATAAAAGGTAGCTCCTCTGCTACTTTTTCTTGGTTGCCTTCTGTCATGGCAAAGAATGCCCCTACTTCCTCATAAGAGTCCTGCTCCTGTTTGGCTTGTGGCTCAGGCCCACCAGATGCTTGTGGAGGTGGAACACATGGCTGTATTGTGGAGGGTTTAGGTTTCTGGAATGGGTTGACATTGTAGTATGGGGGTTTGGCCTGATCCTCAGGAGGAGACAGCTGAATCATGTGAGACAGCTTAGGAAAAGTTTCCCTGATGTGCGGGAATTTCATAGCTTCTGTCTGCCCCTGTCTTCTCCATTTCCTTGGCTTGGACCCCAATCCTGCTCTATGAACCATCTTCTTAACCTGAACTGGTTCTATCCTTCCTTGTAGGTTAATCCCCAGACCTTTTCCAGGGTGAAAATGGTACTTTTCTAATACATTTTTGACCATTTTTTCAGCACAGGTCAATTTTCCTTCTTTTTGTTGATACCCCCCAGGTATATAATTCACAGCTTCAAACTGAAAAGAGTGAAATGCCATCTTATCTGCTGTCATTTCCGTGTTAATACAGGGTACATCAGGGGACCACATGGGGGGAACCAAATTTTCGGCCAGAACGGTAATCACCTTTTGCCCTCTAATATACTTGACTCTTTGGTGGAGGGTAGATGGTATGGCCCTAGCTGTATGAATCCACGGCCTTCCTAGGAGTAGGTTGAAAGCCGCAGGTATATCCATCACTTCAAATGTGATGTTGAAAATATACGGTCCAATTGTGACCGGCAGTTCAACCTCCCCTAGGGAGTGTGTCTTAGAGCTGTCAAATGCTCTTATAATTCTTCCATTTTGTTTTATTTTGTTTCGCTCCAGATTGAGCTTAACAAAGGTTACTAATGGGCAGACATTGAGAGCTGACCCATTATCAATCAAGACCCGGGCTATCATGCAGCCCTTACTGAGCACAGCAATGTGCAATGGATCCACATGATGGTATCCTGCTGGACTAATTTCCGTTTCAGAAAAGGTTATAACATTATGAGATAATATTTGCCCAACCATCCGGCCTAGTTGGTCTGGTTCAATGTTTTTAGGTACATGGGCCCCCTGGAGTATTCTTAACAAGGAGTCCCTATGTTTTTCTGAGTTTAATAATAGGCCCAGTATTGAGATCTGGGCAGGGACTTTGTTCAACTGTTCGATGACATTGAACTCACTCTTTTTTATTACCTTAATGAGGTTAGCAGCCTCACTGTCAACTACCTGGGGGGTATCTTCCCCTACCTTGGCCTTTCCTTTATTTTTTCCTTCTTCTTTATCCTTCTCTGTTTCTTTCTGTTTTTCTTCCACCCCTACACACTTTCCTGACCTCATCATAAGGTTTACTTCTTCCTTGCTTTCAACTGCAGGGCATGTAGTGGTGAATGCTTCACTGTAGTTCCATGGTACAGCCGATTCAATGTAGGAAGGCTTAGGGACGTTTACCACCAATGGGGGAAGTTTGGAATTGGCAATGGAAGTCTGAGTAATGGGAACATTAACAACCAATGGAGGAAGTTGTTTTGGTTGTGGGTTTGCAGAAGTGACTGATGCACTAAGGGGGTCACAATTTATGACCAATGGTGGCTTAGACTGAATGGGCGGAGTAAAAGTGGATGGATTATAATTAACGACCAAAGGTGGGTTGGCAATGTTCATCTGGGCCATGAGGGATGAGACCCGGTCCAAAGATGAGCTAATGTTCTTTGCAGCACCATCATTCCCCTTTGAAATCATGTTTATTTCTTTGCCTTCACTTCTCTTGTCAAAATATACTTTGACTGTTGTCCCTATGGGAGCAATTAATTGAGATGGGTCAAAGGTTATTTTGTCAGAAGAGATGACTCCTATGACATTAGATGGGCCTGTCCCGTGATGTTGGGGCAGTGGGTTTTGTCCAATATCTGTTCTTGGAGGATTGGAAGCCCCTGTATTGAAAGACAGGGTATTCTGGTCTAGTAAATCCTGAATTGCATGTTTCAAAGGCCAGCACTTGTCTGTAGGGTGCCCAGGTGCACCCATATGGTAATCACAAGTGGTGGAGGGGTCAAAATTTCTCCCCTTAGATGCATTCGGATTAGGTTCTCTTAAGGTGATATACCCTCCTTGCAATAAAGTGGGCAGCAATTGAGAGGGAGTCATTGGAATAGGGGTAAAAACCCTATTTCTCCTTGCTGCAAAATAGGCATCCTTTTCCTCTTTGGTAAAAACCCTTTTTTGGTCTGAAGATGCTGCTGGAACATTAACCCTCATAGGGGCCTGGGTAGGTGGAGATGGAGTAGGAAAATGAGCAGGTACGTTGATTTGTATGGGCTTGTTAGGGCCGGATGGTGGCTGTACCATGTTTACCTCACCCTCCTTCTTGTTCCCATTCTTTTTTGTCCCGCTTCCTTTCTTTAGGTTGGGGTCCTGCTGGCTAACCATGGCAGAGTGGTCAATTATCTTACCTGACCTTATTCCATCCTCAATTCGGTCAGCCACCTGAACCAAAGCTGCAAAATTAGTGGTGGTCTGACCCACCAAGTGGCTGTAGAATGGTTGACCCAAAGTGCTTATGAAGGTAGAAATCATTTCCTGTTCTAGCATGGGTGGTCTGACCTGGGAGGCTGTCTCCCTCCACCTCTTGGCATATTGCCTTACAGTTTCTTCCCTTCCTTTGCTCATTCTCATGACGTCGTACCTATCTGGCATGATCTCTGAATTGAACCGGTATTGAGCTAGGAAGGCATCGGCTAGGTCCTTCCATCTTTTGATCTTCCCATGGTCCAGAGTGGCGAACCATCTTAATGCGGTTCCTGTCAGGCTCCTTTGGAAAAGTTGGATCAAGATGCCCTCATCCTGCCCGAACTGGCATAGGGCACCGCAATACAACTTTAGGTGGCTCATGGGGCAACCAGTGCCATCATACTTGTCCAAGTCTGGACACTTAAACTTAGCCGGCAGGTTAACATTGGGGTATAGGCACAGGTCTTCAAAATTGGTGCCTCCAAAGTTGTTTACCCCTTTGACTTCCCTAAGTTCATCTTGGATCAATTCTAGCTTATGCATGAACTTTCTTTCAACCTCTTCCCTTATCCTTTCCTTTTCCATAGCCTTGTTTGATTCAGCTGTCTCATCCCTGGTCAGTATAGGTTCAGGGGTGGGTTCATAGACGGGTTCAGGAGTTGGTTGCACTGGAGGTGGAACATTGACTTGGGGTGGAGGTGCAGGGTTGGATGTGGATGCCTGGTTCTGGGCCTGCATTTGTTGGGCCTGCACTTGTTGGGCCTGTACTGACAGTATGTTCTCTAGCATTCGGGCTAGTCCTGCCACTTGTTCTTGGAGTAGAACGACATCAGGATGAGGAGCATCAACTTCATCTTCAATGGGATTCATGGCTCGAGCTCTTGATCTGGTTACAGGAGCTATGATTGCGAGTGTATTAGTACCTGGCAAAAAATAAAGATAAAATATCAGTGCCAATTTAATCTCATTCACATGTTTAGGTATACCTATGTGCAAGCTGGGTGAACACGAGTTTGGATTTTTTTTTTTTTTTTTTATTTGCTTCCTTTTTTTTTTTTTTCTTTTTTTTTTGAATTGAATTGTTGGAATATTCTAGGGCTTCCAACAGGTCCCACAAAAGAGAGAAAGGTCTGAAATTCAAAGGCTTTCAGAGGCCCGGGTTTTTTTTTTTTTTAGGTCTGAAATTCAGAGGCTTTCAGAGGCCCAGGGATATTTTTGGAAAAGGTCTGAAATTCAGAGGCTTTCAGAGGCCCAGGGATGTTTTGATGAAAGTCTGAAATTCAAAGGCTTTCAGAGGCCCAAAAGGAAAAGGTCTGAAATTCAAAGGCTTTCAGAGGCCCAAAAGTTCTGAAATTCAAAGGCTTTCAGAGGCCCAAAAGAAAAAGATCTGAAATTCAAAGGCTTTCAGAGGCCCAAAAGTTCTGAAATTCAAAGGCTTTCAGAGGCCCAAAAGAAAAAGATCTGAAATTCAAAGGCTTTCAGAGGCCCAAAAATTCTGAAATTCAAAGGCTTTCAGAGGCCCAAAAGAAAAAGGTCTGAAATTCAAAGGCTTTCAGAGGCCCAAAAGTTCTGAAATTCAAAGGCTTTCAGAGGCCCAAAAGAAAAAGGTCTGAAATTCAAAGGCTTTCAGAGGCCCAAAAGTTCTGAAATTCAAAGGCTTTCAGAGGCCCAAAAGGAAAAGGTCTGAAATTCAAAGGCTTTCAGAGGCCCAAAAGTTCTGAAATTCAAAGGCTTTCAGAGGCCCAAAAGAAAAAGGTCTGAAATTCAAAGGCTTTCAGAGGCCCAGGGATTTTTGAGAAAAAGTCTGAAATTCAAAGGCTTTCAGAGGCCCAGGGATTTTTGAGAAAAATCTGAAATTCAAAGGCTTTCAGAGGCCCAGGATTTTTTTGAAAAATCTGAAATTCAAAGGCTTTCAGAGGCCCAAGAGTTTTGAAAAAGTCTGAAATTCAAAGGCTTTCAGAAGCCCAAGGAACCTTTCTCTCACATTTTTCCTTTTAAATATTTTTTTTTTTTGAAGCATTTTATTCAAACTTGTTTCCCTTTATCATTATTTAAAGGTTAAAAGAATATTTTAGTGGGAAAAACTGATTAAAGTTGAATATTCCGAGAAAACCGTATACACAGTACGGTCCAGCCTTGCCCGTATTTAAATTACGAGCCTGCCGTGACCGTAGCCAGTCCACGGGCGAGCCTAGCCCGTATAAACAATACGGGCAAGCCCAGCCCGTGTATTAAATGCGGTTTTACGGAACCCTGTTATATTTTTCCAGTTTTTATATGGTTTGATCACTTTCATTGTTCATCCAAACGTACGGTTCACCCAGTACAGAGCTTCTAAACTGTCCCAAAGTGGACTTTGGCCTATTTGTAAAACACATGCTAGGGAGGGCACATGTACCCTCCAAATTGACATCATACTCAAGAATTTGATATCCTTTTGTTGCCTCTTGTGTGTACATAGGGTAGGATTGATTTTAAACAGAGTTAGAAACTCTTCCTATGGGCTGCACCACTTTTTAACAAATATGCATATTTTGGGACCAATTTTATCCCAAACCCATGGGTACCATGACACCCCTATGACATGAAAATAATGCAAAACAATAGGATTACCTTGTTACCTTGTTTACCTTGAATATAGCATCCGCATTATGCCCTGGTTTGTAAGCCATGCATACGGCCTTCCCACAATCATACAAACCCCATATTCCCACGTAATTGTGTAATTTAGCCAAAAACGTGTAACTCCACCTTCAAGCGTAGGGGTTTTGGGTTTTGGCTTAATGGCAACTTAGCACTCAAGCCTAGTGATGACCAGAATCCCAGATCCACATTATCATCACATCATTAGCTCAAAGTTCTAAGGTGAATGTTTTCACTTTCGCTTTCCGAAGTATCGACCTCGGTGCGCCAAGCTACACACATTCTTGTTCAACTTCCTATAGGTGATAGGTAGGCCGTGTAAAAAAAATAAAAGGTGCACAGTGCATTGTAAACATAGGTCACATTCACAACGTCCCAAACCCTTGCCACTCTTTTCGCAGCCATGCGTAAACAAACCAAGGCATAATAGGAAAGCATATTTTAAATAAACAAGTAAATAAAGCAATCCTATAGCACCCAAAACATGCTCATAAAAGATCATCCAAATCATGTCAACATATGCTCATATTATATATCCAAAATACACCATAGAAAGCATGCTGAAAATTAGAATATGCATATACAGCAAGAAATAAGCATGGTTTATCAAAATAAACCTCCCCTATGCATGTTTCTAGAAACAATCCTATGAATCAGAATTAAGCATGTTTCTACCCCCATGAATTCCTAAGCAATAATTCAGATTTAAAACATACTCAACATGCTTAAGAACACCAAACAGCAAGCAAAACAAAGACATGCTAAAAACACAAAATAGCAAGCAAATCAAAAAAAAATCAAAAACATGAACAAACACCAAAAAGGCTCAAATCCACAGCTCCCCAGCAGAGTCGCCAGTTGTGAGACATGGGAAAAAATCAATCTTAATGATTTCCTCAATCATCACACGGGATTAAATAAAACAAAGAGTCGCCACCATTCAATTTAGGTGTGAATGGACACCAAAATATTAAATAAGCACAAAAGGCACTTTTAGGGCAAAATATCCCTCCTAAAAAAAACAACCAGAGATGGGTAAGGGGATTAAGTTATGAACAGGGGAAGGTGTTAGGCACCCCTATTCATCCACACAAGGTGGTTGCCAGGTATTGTTCATGTTTAAAATAAAGGAAAAAGCTTGCTATAAAAATCACACAAAATCACAAAAAAGGGAAAAATATATGGTTTTCTCATATGAATAGTCTGATTGATCCAGAACTATCAAATATGATCATACCATTCCTAGGGTTTCATGATCAAAATAAAATTGAGATAAAATCCAATAAAATCAATTTAAAGTGAAAAATCCAAAAATCTGGCTTCAAGTCAAATTCTAGAAATCTAGAAAAATATGATTTTTATAAAATATTTCAAAATTGAACTTGAATAGTCCAGGACATAGATAAAGCCCAAATTTCACATTAAATCTGAAAATCAAAACCAAAAATACCCACGTTGATGAAGAACACCAAAAGGGGAGAACTTAGACCGTAGGGTCTTCTCTCAATAATGAAAAACAATTTAAAAATCATCTCATGAAACCCTAGAATTTATTTTCAGGCTTCTGAATCCAGATCTACCATATTGATCATGATAAATCCAAGATCCTAGCCTAAAATCGCAAAAATCACGAAAACAGTGCTGTAGGTGCAAAAGTGGCAAAAATCCAAATTTTGTCAAAAAGTGGGGATCTCATGCTATAAACATCATAGATTCATGTTATTCATTCAAATATATCATAAAAAGCATTAAAACATGATCAGGATATTTAAAACAGCCACATCTCACAAATTAGAGCACATGGGGGTCTACCCTACGGATCCACCTGTTCCCTTTCCCCTAGTTCTCTCTTCATGTTTTACGGCTAG
Organism: Buxus sempervirens; assembly: GCA_947561395.2. NCBI lineage: Eukaryota > Viridiplantae > Streptophyta > Magnoliopsida > Buxales > Buxaceae > Buxus > Buxus sempervirens. The sequence continues at coordinate 41,898,954 of OX387190.1, forward strand.
AGAGACTCTTGAGGTACTTAGAGATAGGTTTGGTTACACAAACACAATCACAGGCTTTATTCTATAAAAAAAAAAAAACAGATATGGGGTTCTATTCTAGGGATCCACCTGTTCCCCTTTCCCCTAGTTCTCTCTTCACGTTTTACGGCTAGAGAGACCCTTGAGGTACTTAGAGACAAGTTTAGGGATACAAAAATAGATATGGCCTTATTCTACAGCAATAGAGATGATCCTATTACTTCTAGAATTAAAGACAGAAAATAAAAAGGGATAGGGGACTTACCTGGATTGAGCAGGCAGAGCAGCAGGGATTCCTTTCCTTCTCTTGTAGCTTCTTAGAATTCCTTGGACTCAAAATTTCGTGGCCCTAAGCTAGAGGAATGAGCCTCTATTTATAGACACACCCAGGGGCATGGTTGGTCCAGAAGGATATATCCTGATTCTCAGGATAGAGTGAAATATAGAGATAATGCCCATCCATAGTGGCTTCAGCGAATAAAATACTTAATTCGCTCGTTTAAAGATATATTGGACTTCAAATAAAGCTCGGAAATCGAGAGAAGGACCAAACTTGCACGTGTCTTTAATGCCCGTAAATGATTTACGGTCCAATGGTGACCGTATTGGTACTACGGACGCGCCTGCCCGTAGATATTGTGCGGGCGAGATAGGCCCGTGAAGCCAATACGGGCAAAGCCTGTTCTTTCTATTTTTAGGCTTTTTTGACCTGTTTTAAGCTCTAATTACATGTTTTTATTATTTTCTCTTTTGGCAGTGCAATTTGGGGTGTCTACACCTGGACATAATCTCCCACCAGCCTGCCGCCCACACTGTGCAGCCAAAGCTGCTCCTAGCAAAGAGCACAAGTACAAGAAAACTAGGATCTCAAACCACTTCATCTCTGATACTTTGATGCTCAGGAAAAACTTGGGTTCCTACCGAGGTGAAGCGTGGTATATATAGGGGTGAGCTCAGGCCAGGTGGTGAGTTGTCTTGAAAGAAAATAATTAACAAAATAAAAGAGAGCGGCATGGGATGTGGTTATTGGTTAGGCACAAATGCAAGACACCGTCAACCAATCAACTTTTCTCTCCTATAATTTCCGACCAATTGAGATCGTGTTCGTGTGGGAGGTTTATCTACAATCTTATCTGAAGTCTGTGGCTTATATTAAGATCATGTCATGTGTACTGTAAACGGCATATTTATAAATTTTTAAATAATCCTCTGAAAAACTACAAATGAAGTTCTGCATAAAGGTACTACAGGATTTGGACTGATTTCCGAGTCTTCAAAACGAGGAAGGCGTGCATTGCCAGGTGGTTGGTTGCCTTCAAAGAAAATAAATTAAGGAATAAAAGACGGGCAAGGTGGATAGGCACAAAGGCGAGATACCATCAATCAGTCAGCTTTTCTCTCTTCTAATTTCCGAGTCTCCACGTACGATGAATTGAAAACGACGAAGGTGTCCATTGCCTCTTAAAATACGAATCACTTACTGTGGTGGTTTTATCTGCAGCTCTTAAGTGAAGTCTTCACATGATGCAAACACGTGTTATGTGACTAAAAACTGTTAGTTGCGTATTTGCATCCACAGGACACGTGTTTGCATCCTATGAAGGCTTCACTTAAGGACTGCAGATAAAGCCACCACAGGAAGTGAATTGCGTAAAATATCTTTAGGAGTAGTTTGAGTAGGGTGCTAATGTTGTAAACAGATTAAATTGAATCCTCAACCGTCCAAATAAATAATTTTCTAGATTTCTTTGTCGGTGACCACATCATCCCACGTTCGTGGGCAAGGTGCTTGGGCAGTAGGGACGGTGGTGCAGCACGTAGCCGAGGAATATTTCCATTGCTGTAAAGTGAAAACCTTTCACGTGGGGACCACTTTTTAAGCATCTCCCGTCGCTATTATATGATATAATAAAGTTATCAACATGTGTTATTAACGAGGTAAAATCCTGTGAATCTTTTATCTAGACTTCTTATGTGGATCCTCCACAAGATTGTGCCACATACTCCTTGAAGCATTTAAAAAAAATAACATTTACACCATTCAAGGGCACATGGTATAATCTTGTGAATGATCTACATAAGGAGTCTAGATAAATGATCTACAGGATTTCAATTGGTTCTTAACTTGCTCTTTCTCAACTCTCAAGATCGAGTCTTTTCACTATATTCCATTGCTGTAAAGTGAAAACTAGCAGGCGGCCCGTGCGATTCACGGGCATTGTATCTAGAATTGAACACTTGTAACTACTAACTCCTTTGTAACTATTTTTCTGAGTTTATAAACTTGAATTGTATAAAAGGATAAAGTATGTAAATGACAGTCTTACAAAAACTTTTAAATAAGGCTGGCATGGCTGATCTCATATTAGTTACATGAACGTGAAAATAAGTATATAAATAGATCAATTAGTAGTATCTACAGTAAACTTGAAAATTGTCATTGAGTGTAGATCTAAGCATTCCCATCTAAAAACACTGGAAGCTCCATGAAACAGGTTCAGAGATCCTAGAACAAAAATGAAATAGAATAAGAATAAAGTGAAACCAAAAGATATGTCATTGCTAATAAGATAATTAATGTATATGATCTCCATCCGCTTGGGCGGCTTGCCTCCTTTGCCACCAGACATATGGATGACAAGCACAATTTTTATGATTAAAGTAAGAAATCATGCTAACTTAGATGTTTGCGTTATAATTAAAAGCTAGCATGAACTGTAACCGGTTTAGGGCTTTACTGTCTGAGTTTCAGATATTATAGAGATAATGCAATGTATTGCAAAGAAATTAAGCCTTACTTTCCAGGACTTCCAAGAATATCTGAGGCAATTTTAGATGGGATATACTCGGATTGTATCATTTCTGGAGGCCAGCCTTTATTCACAGTGTTCTCAAGGTTTATGATCGTCTACAACCCTTGTCTGTAAAAAAAGGAGGATAAAAAAAAACGAATTCCTTTTTCAATTACTGATGTCCCAAGTATGGTTTTTGCCTGAGGACCAGTTGATCTAATTCCCATGTCATTTGCTGTGGGAAATTTTATTACAAACTTAGCATATATACACTCAAAAGTACACATCGATCCTTTTTCTCACTTAATTAGTACACATGAAGGCCACATTTGAAACTCATGAAACAAAATTACAATACCTAGTTGCAAGAGTAGCATTTAAAACTTGAATTAGTCAGGTGGGTTCTCTAAATCTGACGTAGCTCATGTGCGCATTAGAGAACAAATGGAATCTTGACTGGTGTTACAAAAGAAAAAAAATAAGGGAATCTTGATAAGATTGGCATAGCTAGCTAGCTCCATTTAAAATTGAAATAGTTCATGTATGATCTCGATCAGCGTAAAATGGTGGCATAAATAGACTAGTACCATTAGAACTACGGGTGCAACTTTGGTCCGGCTTGGTTTAGTTTAGGTTGACATCAACCCAAAAACCAAAACAAGGTTCTTGGCGGTCAACCCAAATCTGAACTGACTCATACCAACTCAAAAAAATAAATACTGAAATTAAGTTAAAAACCTTAAAACCGTACCAATCCAACCCAAATTACAATTTGGTTTACCATTGGTCTGATTAGATGAATAAACACACATCAAATAAGTTCTCTCATCTTATTAGTCTGTAAGACAGAAAGACAAGTCTTGTCTTAATTTGCACAATTGTATCTTTTGGTTTAATGAAATATATAAATAAGTCAGGTTTTAATTACTTCAGTTCAGTTTAATAACCATGATATCAACCCAAAACGGAACTAACTTACATTGCGTTAACAATTTTGTCTATTTGGATACAGCAGAAATTGGCATTCTTAATTAGTGCCATCGATCAATCCCATCTGATAATAAAATATTTTATAAGACAGTGAAAATTTTATCCCAAGTATTTAGATAGACAAAACCCGAAATTGTTTAACCTGAAAATTCCACCAAAGAAAATCAAACGATTGACGAAAAAAATAATACCCCGGAAGAGTTATAGATGAGAAAAATGAGGGACATATTGCTTCTTGTTTCAATATATTATTGATGGTGTAACATGCTATACAATGTATTTCCTTTTAGAGTTGATATACAAAATTGCGTAAGCAAAATCCATTGGCAAATTCCTCTCTAGAAATATTTGGATGCCAATGGAGAAAGGACTCTGCAGCTAGTGGTTGAGGATGTTGAGAAGGGAGACCCTTGTTTTGATCAAACGCCTAAACACGCACTCCATGCCCTTCTCAAGATCTCGAATGCTCAACTCCATTTTCTCCAATTCCATTAGCAAACTTTTCATGTCCACGACTTCGATGCCTTTACATGATTTGTGACAGACAAAAGCCTTCAATGCAACATCTACTTTCTCCATTTCACTGATATGTGCTTGCATTCCTTCGCAAACGATACGGTTTTTGAGCATCAATTTGGAAACTAGAGAACAACGACTTGGCTTGGACTGTGCCTTTGGTCCAGATGCAAAGGACAGAAGCGATCCAAAAATATGAAGAGTGATTTGTTCTACTTGATTCAGTGCATGAACTATCGCCACAAGGGTATTATTATCTCCGTCCAAAAGATCAGAGAAAGCGCATTTGTTCTCTACTTTCCTCAGATCTGCAACACATCTGCGCATCTGCTTGATCATCCTCTTTCTAAAGATGATGTACTTTTTGACCTCACTTCTCTGGTCGAGTTCTGAACATCTTCTTCTTCGGCAAGCAGACTGGAGATCTTGCACGTGTTCTCTCATCTGTGACAAGACATCTCTAGCAGTACTGCCTGAATCGACCAATCTGAGAGATCCATTCAAGATCTCATCTACACATTTCTCTTGTCGTTCATGGGCGAGGATTTGTTGGGTGAGAGGCAACTGAAGCAACGCATCAACACGATCATACAAGTCCTTGAGTTGAGACCATTCAAATTATGAGATATTGCTGAGGATGGGGATGAGGGAGTGGCTTCTAAAGCTCTTAGATAATGCAGCTGCTCCTCTACTTGCAGGGTGGCTGGATGAGATTTTGAAGGTAAACTAATAGAGCGGGCATGTTTAGGAACTCTGGAGCTAGCAGTTGAAACAGCCATCTTCGATCTCTTTTGTAGAAGAAAGCCTATACAACAACAAAATGCAGAACTCTATCTTGAAATTAAGATAGTGATTTCCCTATGTGCACTTTATATATAGGTAGAGATCAGCGAGATGAAAGAAACATAAGGAATCTCATCCTGTCTTTCTCTTTGGATGACAATGTGAGATAGTTTTCCCACATGTCCAGCGATTGCTCTTAATTATTTCCTTACAAACACATATAAATCATACTTGTGTGAATAGCGATAACATAAAGTAGGACCATCGTTAAAATATTTATATAAACAGTATAGTACACACCAGTGGAGTGCAAAATCCCCGCAACCATGTCCCCGAACAGATGGACAACATGCAAACACGTATTTAATTTTTATGAAATGTATCCTATGAGATCTCAGGTGATCTCTTTCTATCTGTAATCAGTGTTCATAAATATGATCAAAGGACAGGGTCGGTTAGAAAGGAGACACTTAGAATATATATTGCCAACATTGAATTAAATTAATTTAAGTATCAATCCCTTGTGTAAGGCTAGCTAGGTGCGATGGAGCATTTTGTTTATGTTTCAGATGCCAGATGTAACCCCCATAATTTAGATTTTATCAACAGCTTGCCAGCCTAATTTTTGTATTCTTTACTAGTTCTGTGGCAGAAACCGATCGATGCATGCCTGGCTGAGAACAATTGGAATCTTCTCAGCTTTGTGTTCATGAAATTGTATTAATGTGCACCATGTGGGTCTTCTTTTGTTGCAGCAAGATGCTCCCTACCCGCAAGAACCTCCTACCGCCATACATATGCGCTGTCAAAAAACAGACAGGTTGCTTAAATGAATAGTCTAACTAACAGGAAAAAATATGATGTTTATATAAATAGATTAACTGTGAGATTTTAGATCCCTCATTATTCCAAGAGGGAAAGATGAAGGTCTATTTATGTAAGCTTGTGACTCCTTTAAGTAGGAGGTTGTTCTGGATAATACCTATGAGCAAAACCGTTAGGCTCAGTAGGCCAAAGTGGATAATATTGTTACGGATGGAGTTACGGCATTACATTAGCAACATGGAAACGCCTTTTTTTTTTCTTTTTTCTTTTTTCTTTTTTCTTTATTTATTTTTTATGTTAGCTATCAAATTCAAATCCACTTTTGACTTGTCTAATCTCCAAAATGTGTGCAATCCACCATACACTGTGTTTAATACAACATGTATCGCAGAGATATTGAGAAAGTGGATAACATAATGAATTCAGTTCGGTAAGAAGAAACAATTAAAATACCTATGGTTGGGTACTCATTCAATGTCATTCCACATAAAATCTTTTACGAAACTAAAAATGAGGACAAAATTAAATTAAATCAGGGAGTAGGAGCTAGTTGCAGTTAGCGTTAAAGTATTTAACCTGAAAAATCCATAAAGTAAAATTAAATAATCAAAATATCAGAAGAATGATAGATGTGAAAATTCAGATGAATGTGGCTTCTTGTATACATTTATTATTGATTTTGTAACATGCTATACAATGCATTTCTTTGTAGCTAGAGATGATACACAAAGGCAAAATCCACAGGCAAATTGCTTTTGAGAAAATATTTGGATGCCAATGGGAGAAGGAATTTGGACATGCACCACTAAGGGAATATCATGGAATCTCACTCCCTAGCTAGTGATTGAGGACGTTAAGCAGGGAGACTCTTGTTTTGATCAAACGCCTAAACAAACACTCCATGCCCATCTCAAGATCTCGAATGCTCAACTCCATTTTCTCCAATTCCATTTGCAAACTTTTCATGTTCACAACTTCGTTGCCTTTGCAAGACTTGTGATTGACAAAGGCCTTCAATGCAACATCTACTTTCTCCATCTCACTGGTATCTGCTTGCGTTCCTTCACAAGCTATACGGTTTTTGAGCGTCAACTTGGAAACGAAAGACCAACCACTTGGGTTGGACTGCCCCTTTGGTCCAGATACAAAGGACAGAAGGGATCCAAAAATATCGAAAGTGATTTGTTCTACTTGATTCAGTGCATGAACTATCGCCACAAGGCTATTATTATCTCTGTCCAAAAGATCACAGAAAGCGCGTTTGTTCTCTAGCTTCCTCATCTCTGAAACACATCTGCGAATCTCCTTGATCATCTTCCTTCTAAAGATGATGTACTTTTTGACCTCATTTGTCTGGTCGAGTTCTGAACATCTTCTTCGGCAAGTGGACTGGAGATCTTGCACATGTGCCCTCAACTGTGACAAGACATCTCTAGCAGTGCTGCCCGCATCAACCAACCTGAGAGATCCATTCAAGATCTCATCCACACAATTCTCTTCTCGTTCACGGGAGAGGATTTGTTGGGTGAGAGGCAACTGAAGCAACGCATCAACACGATCATACAAGTCCCTGAGACCACTCAAATTATGAGATAAAATTGCTGAGGACGAGGGAGTGGCCTCTAAAGCACTTAGATGATGCAACTGCTCCACTATTTCGAGGGTTGCTGGATGAGATGTTGAGGGTAAACTAATAGAGCGAGCATGCTTAGGAACTCGGGGGGTAGCAGGAGAAACAGCCATCTTCTCTTCTGTGGAAGAATGCCTAAAAGCAACAGAATATATAATTCGATCTTGAAAGATATCTAGTTGCCCTAGCTTTTTGCACCTTATATATAGAGAGAGCTAGAAGCCTAGAACGATGAAAGAAACATAAGGAATCTCATCCTGTATTTGTCTTTGGTTGGCCAGCGATATCTATTAATTGTTTTCTTAATTAATTAGATATACAAATAGATACCTGTATGAAGTGATTATATAAAGTGGAATCATTGTGAAGTTATTGATATAATTAGCACATCATCTTACACACGGGTGGAATACAATCTCCCTGCTGCAACCTTGTCCCCAAACGGATGGACAAGAAGCACGTATTTTTTTGCTAAATTTGGCCTATATATGAGATCCCAGGTGATCTCTCTCTATCTGTAACGTAATGCTCATAAATATGATCAAAGGAGAGCGTCGCTTAAGAAGGAGACACTTGGAATCTTCACAGCATTGAATGCATTCATTGAGATTATTTATCAGCCTGAGATTATTTACATATGACCAAGCCCGTCTAAGAATAATGCCCTTGCGGGTAATAATTTTGACTAGGATTACAAGGATAGTGGGGATTAACACGTACAGTAGTTGGCGGACTTGTCTACACACTCTACCAAGCAATATGCGTGAGTATATGCTTTTGGAAACCCACCTGAATGCATTCATTGACAAATTAGACACTTCATTCCATTTTTGGAATCTCCCACGACAATCTCCATCACCTCTATGCTTCAAGAGTTGTTCAAAAAGAGATTTGCTGATGATGGCTACGATCATGGCCATTACACTCATGGCTTTGTGCTGCCAAAGCAGCTCCTAGCATGGAGCACAAGGAAAACAAAACCAGCACCCTCGGATGTCGTGCCGACCCGCGACAATTATAAGGATGGTGTTAATGACTTGAACCTTCATTTATCATTCCAACAACTTTTATGGTAAAGTGAAAAAGTTTCGAACTAGGATACAAAGAAAAGCTGCACTATTTCAAAATTTTATTCATGATTGTAATCTCATAGAAGTCCCTTGCAAAGGAATGCGGTTCACTTGGAACAATGGTAGGGAGGGTAATGGGAAAATCAGAGAAAAAATTGATAGGGTGCTATGCTGTACTGACTGGTGTAATTTGTTCCCTAGAGCTATGTTGTGGCAAGACCCTATAGTGGGGTCTGATCATGCCCCTTTGTGTTTGAATTTAAAATGTGATATTAAAAGACATAAAGTTTTCCGTTTTGAAAAATTTTGGATCGATGAACCTCTCTGCAGTAGCATTGTTCAGAAGAGTTGGGAGACCAGTAGGGGGAACCTGAGAATAAAAATGATGCATCTTAAAGGTTGTTTAAGTAGATGGAACAAAGAGGTGGTAGGAGACATAAACAGAAGAGTAGTAGATTACCATGATAAGATGAAAATCTGTCAAAAAGCTTTGGAGCTCCAAGATAACCCGACTCTCATTAGGGAAGAGCAACAAGCCAGAATTAATTACATTAGTGCTCTGTGTGCGCACCCCCTAATTTCGGTTTCGGGCCGCACGACGAGGTGCATGTAGAAATGATGCTCGCCTCGGGACTGTTTTGGTTTGGAGTCGCCACTGCCTGAGAGGTGCAGGCAGACACAAAGGGGCACCTATTCGGGTCTAATTTTCTGGTCTGCGGCTTTATTAGAGTTCTGAGTAAGTTCTCGGTTACGTCTAGGGAAGCCCGAAGACACCCTAGCCCGCCCCGTCGATTGACAGGTCCCGTGGATCTCCTTGGTCTGAGTCAACTTAGTTTTCACCCAATTCCTCAACCAGCATGCACACTTATTTGGTCTGGTGGGACCCTCTGATGGTGTGGGTCCCCTTTTTATTTGATTTTATCTTTTATTAATTAGTGAAGTAGGTCGGCCACGGGCCCTGTTGGAAGGCCCGCGGGTTGCCATGGTTGGGCCTTGGGCCCAGTTGGGTTATTGGGTAACCCTTTTTTTGGTTATTTAAATTTTATTTATTTACACTTTTATTTGGGCTTATTGGGCTTGGATTTGGCCCATTAGCCAAGGGTCAAAGGGCCTGGGCCTGTTTATTGAAAACAGGCCTAGTATGGGCCAGTCAAAAGTGGGCCCCACGAGTGGGCCAAAAAGGGGGTCTTGGTGGGCCCATGGTCCAAAGATGGGCTTAAGATAGCCCAAATTGTTTAAGGGATTGGTTCAGGCCGGTTTAGGTCGAATTAGGTTCAACCAGGCCGGAAAATTACATTTTTTAAGTTATTTACAGCTTTGACCGTATTTCATTTACGGTCCGGGCTGAACCGTAATTTTAATACGGTTCAGGTCGGACCGTAGGTTAACTACGGGCAGGCCTGGACCGCTCTGAGTATACGGGTGAGGCTTATTCTGCACTTTTGCTGCCGATTCTGCTTGGGATCAATCCGGTGAGTCTCCTGGTTGTTCTGGCAGCTTCAGTGGTACTTCAAGGTCCTCCGAATTCCTTTGTTGCCTTCAATTGGCTAAAAAGGTCTTATTTTTCTTCTCCTTTCTCCTTGGGTTCTTGGCTGAAAGATCAACCCCTTTGCTAGTTGTTCATAGTCACTTTTTAAGAGGGGAAATGGATGATTTACAGGGGATACCAAGGGCTTCAAAAGAACCTCATATTCTCCTTTCCAGAATAGTAATTAAATGGAATGAAACACTCCTTTTAAGACCCTTTTTTTTGTTTGGTGACTTTTTGTCACTATTTCATCTCTTTTCCATGATGATGATCTTTCCTAGATTAAAAATTGTCATCTCACACAATACTTCAAGATAGGTTAGTGACATAAAAAAGTTAGTAAGAAGGAAAGAAAAGTGGAATTAATTTAAAGGAAAAGAACATGCTTACAATGCAATTGTTTACTTTTACTGATTTGGTGATCCTCCAGAAGTTTGAGCAGCGCTTCCGCGTCCTCCTTATTTTGCGGGGAAGAATTGGGAAGAGCTTGGTTAAGGTGGATGGGTTCAAGACCAAGTTTAAGAGGATTTGGGCATGGTTTTGGGGTAGTTTAGGAGTATAGGGGTAATTTGGGTATCAAAAGGGTTTAGGTTTTGGGGTGGTGGTATTTGGACAGGGTGTGGCCGAGATAATCACATAGGCAGAGGGGGGAGAGGCCAAGGGATCAGGCTTGCTCAAATGAGGGGGGGTGGCATCTCTATTTATAGGCAAAATTTTCGTGCCCGTATTTGAACTACGGGCATGCCTTGCCCGTACTTTAAGTACGGGCGTGCCTTGCCCGTAATTCAATTACGGGCGAAAAACGAATATTTGCAATTATCGCAGATTCTTCCGTACGGGACGCGTGTCCCGCCACGCGTCCCCTTCTAGAAGCTTGCCCGTAGTTGAAGTACGGGCATGCCTCGCCCGTACTTCAAATACGGTCCCGCACGTTTTTAAAATGTTTGGATTTCAAACCTTTATTCAATTTGGTTTATTTAAAGATTTTTATCCGATTTTTTGATTATTTTATTATAAAATGAGATTCTCTTATTAAAATAATATTAAAAGATTATTTTTATTTATTTAATTCATCTATTCTGCTTTTTTACTGCTGTTTTGCCACATGGGCAGCTTTCTTGAAACTTCAACTGCCCATAACTTTTCCGTTCGATGTCCGATCTTAGCAAATTTGGTGTCGTTGGAATCAGCTCGGAACATACTATCCACTGGGATTAAATTAGGCAGTTGAATTGGAGTCGAGCAAAAAGTCAACTTTCGCTTCCCCAAAAGTTTGACCGGCTCATAACTTCCTTATCCGGACTCCGATTCTGGCAAACTTGGTTGCGTTAGAACCGTGTCGAAATGCTCTTTTCAATGAGAGGAAGTTTGATGGCCAATTCTCTTTGAATCAAAGAGTCAAATTTTGGCCCCCCCAGGGTTTGACTTTTTAATTGAAATTTTCATTTTCTTCATTTTCTGGGGTGCAAAAATCAGGTGTCTACACTCTGAAAGCCCAAGAGGCCATGTGGCACCAGAAATCTAGGGTCAAGTGGCTTAAGGAGGGGGACTTGAACACTAAATTCTTCCACACATCTACCATCCACAGAAACCACATCAACAGAATTGTCACTTTGAAAAATGAGAACAACGAGGATGTCACTGATATGAGAGAGATAGAAGGAATGGTTGAGGACTATTTTGCTGATTTGTTTCTCTCTGATAATTGCTACAAGGATCTCTCTAGCCTGAACCTGATTAATCCTGTTGTGTCTGAACTTGATAATAACATGTTAATGAGACCCGTTACTGAAGATGAGATATGGAATACTGTTAAAAAATTGGGGGCTCTCAAAAGCCCCGGACCTGATGGGTTCCAGGGGGTGTTTTACCAGAATTACTGGGAAATTGTGAAGGATGAGATCTATGACTTGGTCAAGGGGTTTTTTCTGAATGGGAGTTTTGATAAAAAATTAAATCATACCTTTATTGTGCTGATCCCAAAAAACGATAACCCTAGGAGGCTAACGGAGTATAGACCTATAAGTCTGTGTAACTTTTGCTATAAGATCATCTCCAGAATCCTGGTTGATAGGCTCCGTCCCCTTATTCCAAAATTAATTTTCCCTCATCAAAGTGCTTTTGTTCCGGGTAGGAATATCCATGAGAATATCATAGCTGCGCAAGAGCTTTTCCACTGCATTAAGGAAAAAAAAAAAAGAACTCCAAACAAGGTTTATTTGTTGTTAAATTGGACCTTGCGAAAGCTTATGATAGAGTGGATTGGGCCTTCATTCAAAAGTCTCTTCAGGTTTATGGCTTTAAGCAGCAGTTTATTGATCTTATTATGTTTTGCTTAACCTCTGTCTCTTATAGTGTTTTGGTCAATGGGAAACCTTGTGGGCTGATTAACCCTAGGAGAGGCATTCGTCAAGGGGACCCGTTGTCCCCCTATTTGTTTATTCTGACCCAGCAAATGTTGTCTTTTGCCTTGGTTAAAGCTAAACAGAGTGAGGAGATCCATGGAATAAAAGCTTCGAGGATGGCTGAGCCTATCAGCCATCTCATGTATGCGGATGACCTCATTCTATTTGGTAGAGCCTCTGTGAGAAATGCGTCCAACTTTTGTTGGGTGATCGACAGTTTTTGTGAGATGGCTGGGCACAAGATTAATAAGGAAAAATCTGAGCTTTACCTTAGTCCTAGCATTAAGGGAAGAGATAAGGGAAATCTGATCAGGATTTTTGGGATTAGACCTACTAAAAACCCCAGTAAGTATCTTGGTATCCCCACCTTCTTAAAGGCCCCTAAAGTAAAAGACTTTCAAAATCTTATGGATAAAATCAATAAAAGATTGAAAAGTTGGAAAGCTTTGCTCCTCACACAGGCTAGGAGGCTCACCTTGATTAACTCCGTTCTCTTGAGCACGGCTCAGTACTATATGGGGTGCCTTCTTATCCCGTGCAAGGTTGCTGATAAAATTGATGGGACTGCTAGGAGTTTCTTCTGGTACCAGGCAAATAAAAATAGGCCTATGCACTCCATATGCTGGGATAAACTCTGCCTTGCCAAGAGACATGGGGGCCTGAACATCAGAGATAGTCGCAAGTTTAATCAAGCTATGTTTGGTAAGATGACTTGGAAGTTGGCCAATGATGAAGGTAAGATATGGACTAGGCTTTTTAAAGACAAATATTTCCCAAATGAAAATTTCTTTCAAGCTAAATACAGGAAAGACTTGTCTTGGATATGGAAGCAAATGTGCCGATCGAGGGAGTGGCTGGATATGGGTAGAAGGTGGAGTGTGGCAAATGGAGAGGACATCATCTGTGATGACAGAGCATGGATGCTACAATCGCAGACCCCTAGTCAAGCAAGCACAGAGGATGACAGTCACAGGTATGTGGCCGATTTAATTGACCAACAAACTCGGACCTGGAAAGTGGAAGCATTGAGAAACAGATGGACAGAGCTTCAAGTACAACAGATCTGCAAAATCCCCATTAACAGGTATGCTCATAGTGATAAACATGTTTGGATTGGCACTGCCTCTGGTCACTACACAGTAGCTTTTGCGTATAGAATAATTACTCAGGTTGATGATCTCTTTGAAGAGGAAAGAAAGTGGCTAACCATTTGGCGTATCCCATGCCCCCAAAAGATTAAATTCTTCTTGTGGAAGTTAATGCAAGGAGGAAACATAACCAATGATCTTTTGCACAGTCGTATTGGAGTCCCAATTGAAATGTGTGTTTTGTGTAATAAAGAGCAAGATACTAACTTATATCTTTTTTTCAGGTGTGACTTCATAAGAGCCCTTTGGTTTGGATGTATGGGAGGCCGATTACCATTATCTGTGAACATCCAATCGTGCAAGAGCTGGGTTTTTGACCACCTGTGGAATATGGAAGAAGACAGATACAATGAAAGAGATCAGTGGCTTGCTGCTTGGGCTAATATCTGTTGGATAGTGTGGACTACTAGGAATAAAGTGTTATTTCAGAATGAGAAAGTGGATGTGAACTCATGTATTTCCCAATTTTGTTCCATGCAGGTGGACTCCAAAACTATATCAACAAAAGACGGAAAGAAGATGAAAAGAAAGAAACAGGAAGTATTTATCAGATGGGCTAGACCAACGGGAGAGTGGAAGAAGCTTAACATTGATGGTGCGGCAAGGGGAAGTCCAGGCGATGCAGCTATAGGTGCGGTGCTAAGAGATGTTGATGGGCGTGTTATGGGAGCCGTAGCGCATAGGATTGGGAGTGCAAACGCCATTTTTGCAGAAGCTTCTGCCATGATTGAAGGCCTAAAGTTAGCTGTTGCCATGAAATGTTCTAAAATTTGCATAGAAAGTGACTCAGTTGTGATTGTGAATTGCTTGCTGGATCCGGTGAAGAGGCCATGGAGGATTGCTCACCTGCTAGACGAAGCCAGGCACCTCTGTAGCCTGTTCGTTGAAGTCAAAATTGCTCACATCTTTAGAGAGGCCAACGGCGTCGCTGACCAGTTGGCGAATTTTGCGCTTGATTTTTTTCCATGTTTTTGGTTGTCTAATCTTCCAGCAGAGATTTCCCAGGTAGTGCTGGATGACGCTATTGGGAGATCCTTTGCTCGGGTCGTTATGTAATTTCCTTTTTATCTAAATAAAGCATCTTTTCCAATCAAAAAAAAAAAAGGATACAAAGAATTATACACCACTCATATATATAATGATAGATCAAACTGGCCCAGCTAGGATCTACTTTCGAATCCCATTTCAGAGTTGGTCCTTCGATGAAATATTGATTTCTCTTTTAAAAAAAGGTAAAATTACTAAAACAGCCGTCTTTTAGAAAATTAATACAAAAAAGAACGTTGAAAAGTCTTTCCTACCAAACCCACCAACTTTTTAAAAAAATTTACAAAGTGGTTTACGGATACAATTGTAGGAATCGTAGGATACCATCTTATGCTTCGTGATTGTTCAATGACAAACTATTAGTATCCCTCGATTAATAGAATTGTATCCCACATGAATATAAATTGTATCCACTGATTCTAGGATTGTATCCCATGACATAGATTAATCGAAATTTAAAACCTCAATGACCATTTCGATTTCAATAAAATTCATCGATTAATCGGAAATATTAACGATCTATACACATGGTAGCGGTATACCGGTATCAACAACTTTCAATTAATCGCGCACATCCCCATTAATCACAAGTAATTTGATTAATCGCACTTTCATCCTTTGACTCACCTAGTTGCACAATTTTCGATGAAACATGGACCGTTGATTGTTAAATAGAGGCAAAAAGACTCAACCAAATTAGAAGTTCGGATTTCAGAAAAGCTAGGTATATAGAGGCCAAAAGACTCAACCAAATCAAAAAGCGTTTGCTTTTTTTTTTTGGTAGGGCACTTTCTCAACTCTCAAGAGCTGTTTGGTTAAAGACCTTGGGAGGCACAACACATATTGCAGGAGGTCCCGTTGAAAACTAAACTATTATTAATTTATTTTTTTTTTATAGAGAAGAAACCATATATTGGAAATATCAGCCTACAAAAGTCCTACCCCTAGCCTCATCCATTAACATGAGACTTAGAAAAGGAGGGGGGTATTGATCCATACATTGAAACTAATCTAATGCAAAGTTATCCAATCTATCTGCAATCTAATTTCGTTCACGGTAGGTATGATTGAACTTTACTAATAGAAAAGATGAGCATAACTGCTTGAAATCTTCTAGTAAAGAATACAAACGCCAAGGCCAAATAGGACCATATTGAGATAAGAGTGAAATGATAAGCCTCGAATCCCCTTCTAGGATAATCCGATTATCACCGATTTCCAATGCCAATTTGAGACCCTCGCTGCTATAGCCTCAGCCTGGATTGCTGAGTCAACTGAAGCCAATGTGGAAACAAGGGATGAAATGAGTCTGCCACAAGGTTCCTGGGGCACCTTGGATGCTACCATGTGTAGCAACCAATGGTGGCTATTCATTCAATGTAAAATGTCAATGAAGTGACATTTTACAATGAAAAAAGTGAAAGAATAGCCACCTTAGGATGCTGCGCGTGGCAGCATCCTAGATGGCTGTAGGGTTTGTCGCAGCAACCCTGTGGCAGACGATATCATCCCCTCCAGCTCCTAGAAAATTACGATAACAATCTCTACATTCTGCACCTGCCGTGGCTGATTTTGAGGATTGTCAATTAACCTTTACATACTCAACAGGAGGTGAATTCCATTTAACCAGTAGTGGCTCTGCTTTAGGCTCGTAACTTAAAGAGCTTGAGCGGGCTCGGCTGGGTTAAAGCTCGGCTCATTAAATGTATAATATATATGTATATTATATATTACTACATCAAACATATATGTGATGATAAATAATTAGTAAATTTTAACTCATAATTAAATATTATTTAAGCATGGTTTTTTTTCTTTGTTATTATGATTACATGAGTAATTTTTTTTTACTTTTTCATGTATGTTTTGGATTCTATTAATTCTTAATATTTAATAGATAAAGGTCACAATGACTATGGATAAAGAAGCCTTAACTTATTTAATTTTTTACTTTTTAGTTATTATCTGTTGACTCAGTTGTTTTCAATCATCTATTTCAGTTGTTTTCAATCATCTATTTTTTCTTTTTTTTTTTCCAATTTTTGGATATCTTTGTCCTTATGTGATGTATACATTTATAACCACTTTTGAGGATTTTCTTAATAATTTTTTAGAATGAATATTTTTTGATCATATGATGTAAGTTGGTATTATTTTACTTTACACATATATAAACAAAGCAAAGGTTAAAATCAAATTTTAATCAATCATGCCTTTAATTTGTTAGTATAGCCCTTAACGAGCCGTGTCTGAACTTAGAATTTTTGACAAGTCTGCCTAGCTAAAGTCCAAAATTTTTCAATGAGCTTGAGTTGAGGTTTACAAAGATCGACTCAGCTTGACTTGTTTACAGCCTTAGTGGTATCTTGAATTTTGGGACCAACCATAATGCGTTCTCAATGAATGCATTTTCTTTGGTACCGTCGACTGGGTTTGTACTTTGGGATGTGGCTATTGTCACAAGCATGAATGCATTTCCTTTGCTATAGTACCATGATATAACTGGCTTGGATGGTGTTTGAGGCGAGGGTGGGTGGGTGGAGTGGGTTGTTGTGCAAGGACGAGCCCCTCTTGAAACAGGACATGCGTCTGTCCGTTTCATGATAATATAGCAGTGTGTAATACCAAACCAAAGGAAACGATGGTACCATTGAGTGGCCCCCATTACCGCATATGCATCGATTCTATTCCTAATGTTACTTTTGTTTTATACATGCAATACTTTTCAGAGGGTATCTTATTTATAATTTTACTATTATTAAAATATCCTAATCCATATATCATGACCCTTCTCTCTCACGACAAAGATGGAAAATAAGGTGGAAAGGAACCTCTGTTATTGGGTTGATCTCTTCACACCCTCTTATATGTGTCCCCTTTTGATTGTCAATCTGGAAAAGTAATAATGCTTTAAGATAATACATAGATACTTTATTTTGAATTTAGCATGCACCAAATAAATAAATAAGGTTAAATAGTCTAAAATTTGGCAAGATTAAACATTCATAATGTTGATATGATTAATTAATGGAGCATTAGATAATTCCAAAATATTGAAACTCGATCATTGTAATGGAGGAGTAATATAAAGATTTCTGATTGGGAAAATGAAAAGAAATGGGCAGCCGAATTACTAGTCCACAAAATATCTTCCCTTACGTACAAGTACAACGTTAGAAGACTTTACTTTTAAGGGGTTGATTGTGGCCCGTCCTTAGATTTCTCATCCGGACAATGACAGCGCCGACCTTTTTTTATTTTTTTATTTTTGTGTGGTAGTGATGATAATAATGATAGCGCTGACTGCTGCCGTTTGATCAATGCAGACCATTTATTGTTGGGTCCTATAGATTATGGACATCCATAGATTTTTTTTTTGGTTCTTTCTCCTAATTGATCTTAATTGTGTCTTAATTCGCTCCCCCTAAATCCGTTTTTAGACGCTCAAAGCCACTTTTACCTTTTATTTTTCTTTATCATGCTTTTTCTCACTCTTCCTACCCCCAAAAAAAAAAAAAAATGCTTTTTCTCACTCCAACTCCAAGCTATTCTAATGTTCTTTTTGTCAAAGACTTGACTTTTAGGTTCCCCTTTTTTGTTTGTCAAAAAGCTATTCTTTCCTTATCACAACTAATTACTCAATACTTTCTCACAACTCGTTTTACACCCATTTGAAAAAAGGATAAGTCAAGTTTAAATCAACAAAAAACTATAAGGAATTGAAGTAACGATTAATAAGAATGTTGTCTCTTATAGATCTCAATGGAAGGAAAGCAGATTGTTGGATGATCATTGGCCTGAAATCACATAAACTTATTGGTCTGAAATCAACAATCTTTCTTGGATGATCATTTTTTTGGGAATCAAATTTATGAACTAAAATATTATTAATGGTTCCAACAAATAACATGTCTTAATTAAATTAATTAATAATTATCCTCGTGAATGCATGCCAGTGTTTTGTGTTTTGTGTGTAATTGTTTCACTAATTTCGTCATATATATGTGTTGACATATGTATGGAAAGAGTTGATTTCAAACTTTTGTCCATATAGGATGTTCCTACAAATAAACTCAAGCATGTTTTAGAAAAATGTTTAAATTTGTCTTTAATGTATTATCTAAAATAATCATAATTTAGTCCCATTATATTTTTTGAAAAAAAAATTATAATTTCAGTCTTACATCTATGGATGATTTCTCTGTATTTTTATCATGAACTGTAATCCATTATTAAAAGAAAAAAAAAAGGATAAATAAATAGAGTCGGTGAGTTCCCAGTTGTCTCCAGCCTATATCAAAAATATTAATTGGTTTAAGTATAAGCATTGTATCTAATCTATCTAACCCATTGGTTTTCAAGTGTTTGTTAGATACGGACTCATGATCCATAAGACGTGAAGAACCGAAAACGAGGCATAGATAGATTAAGCTTGTTGTCATACTACATAGGCACAACTAGTGCAACTGTTATAATTCAAAATACCTTTTCTAACAAAGGTTTTACAAACCGGGCTAGAACAGCAGCATCACCCCCCGCTACACAGCATAGCTTTCAAACATAGTATAGGAGAAAGCAGTTATTTATTTACTACAAAGCGAGAGGAATTAGGCTTCTTAGATTTCTTCGGGTAACAGAAGATTGCCAAATGGCCTTTGATTATCACAGTCGAGGTTGTCGCCATAGCTCACCCCCAGCATGTCACAGTACCTCTTGTAGAACCCAATCCGGTCCTGAGCTTGCGGATTGGGTCCTTTACCGCACTCCAGACCTCCAATAATGATGTTGGTGATGACACCATAACCGGGATGGCGATCTGCACTAAGGTCGGCTCCAGATGGCATCCATCGTCCGGTGATGACGTCATGACACGAAGGCTTTGGCGATTGCGGGGTCATCCAGAACCAGATTGCAGTCTCGAAGGAAATCACCGGGTCGGTGGCTACCAGATCCGGATTTCTTAGCAGGTCCACCCCTAAGGCTTGCCCCGCTTGCCCATAGTTGTAGTTGCTGCAAATGTAAATTAATTAAAGCCATCCTTAATATCAACATCGACAACATCATCAGGACCACCATCAAACAAGGAAAGAAAATGGGTATCAAAATGTATCACTTACTTCTTAAGCTGGATGGGCCCTCGTCCGTAATACTTCTTACCAGGAGCGCAGGGATACTGGGCACTTGGAACACAGTAGTTCCCCGGATTGCCTAGTTGCTTTGCCCAGCAATACCCCCAGGTGTATGGTTCATCTATTGCATTTAGCCACCCCCCTACGTACATGTACATGCATGGACATTTCATTAGCTTACATAAGCTACTTGCGTGGGATTATCAGAACAGATCATCTGTTTTGTCATTTAATTTAATCTAAGAAATTAATCAAGTCTAACCATTAGTTTCATGGGAGGTTTGAGCCAGGAAAGCAGCGATCTCCCTCTTCCGTGTGTCTGTGTCACCCGTAGTTCCAAATGCAGTAAAGGACTTGGCGGCGGTTATGAAGGCGTTGTAGGTATAGAAGCTCTCATGGCATCCATCATCACCGCTATGCTTTAACAATTCATTAAAAAGCGATTCGCTGATAAGAGAGCTCAAATCACTTTCATTAAAAAGCGATTCGCTGATAAGAGAGCTCAAATCACCGCCACGGCGACACTGACTTTGGCAACCCTTACCGCAGTAAGCCGGGGTGCTACCACAGTAACCCCACTGACTGCAACAAAGTCTACCTGGACAACGAGCCCAACCGCCCTGGCGTCCACAATGTGGGCGACACTGACTTTGGCAACCCTCAGCGCAGTAAGCCGGGGTGCTACCACAGTAACCCCACCTACTGCAACAAAGTCTACCTGGACAACGAGCCCAACGGCCCTGGCGTCCACATTGTGCAGCCAAAGCTGCCCCTAGCAAAGAGCACAGGTAAAAGAAAACTAAGACCTCAAACCACTTCATCTCTGATACTTTGATGCTCAGGAAAAACTTGGGTTCCTTCCGAGGTGAAGCGTGGTTTATATAGGGGTGAGCTCAGGCCAGGTGGGGAGTTGTCTTGAAAGAAAATAATTAACAAAATAAAAGAGAGAGGCACGGGATGTGGTTATTGGTTAGGCACAAATGCAAGATACCGTCAACCAATCAGCTTTTCTCACCTCTAATTTCCAACCAATTTTGATCGTATTCGTGTGGGACGTTTATCTACAATCTTAACCGGAGTCTGTGGCCTTCTATTAGGATCATGTCATGTGCATTGTGAGGAGACGACGTCGTTTTTACGGTGTTTGCTACGGCATTTTTACGGCGTGCATAAAGAAACGACGCGTGGACATTCAATGAATGACTAACGACAAAATGATTTTTTCAAGAAAGACTTTTTTATTTTTTTCCACAAAAACAATACACATGTGGGAGTCTTTTCCTCCGTTTTTACGGCGTGTATAAGGAAACACAACAGCTCAACAATAAGCCCACGTGTTTCTTGAAATGTGTACTTGCATCTCACAAAAGACAATATACATGTGGGAGTCTCTTTCCTCCATTTTTATGGCGTGCATAAGGAAACACGGCCGGCCCACCTGTCTCTTCAAATGTGTGCATGTATCTCACAAAAAGCAATGCACATGTGAGAGGCTCTTTCCTCCGTTTTTACGGTGTGTATAAGGAAACACGGCAGGCCCACCTGTCTCTTGGAATGTGTACTTGTACCTCACAAAAAGACGATACACATGTGATAGTCTCTTTCCTCCGTTTTACAGCGGAAACGCGGCAGTTCAAAAATAAGCCACGTGTCTCTTGAAATGTGTACCTGTGAGTCTCTTTCCTCCGTTTTTATGGCGTGCATAAGGAAACACGGCAGCTCAACAATAAGCCCACGTGTCTCTTGAAATGTGTACCTACATTTCATAATTATTATTATTTTATGTATGGAAAATCAGAAAGTAGAATTGTATTATTACTAAAAAAAAAAAAAAAACAAAAACTAAAAATTAAAAACTAGAATTGTATTAATTTGGAAATTGATTTGTACGAATGTATCCATGTGTCTCTTCAACGTATCGGGGCATAGTAGGACTTGTAATCAAATATGGTGGGACTTGTAACCTGGCATGTAGTACTTGAACTTGTAACCTGCATGATAGGACTTGTAACGGAGTATGGTGAGACTTGTAATAGGGCATGGTAGGACTTGTAACCGAAATCCCCATCATAATTCACGCGTCGTTTCTTACCATGCCAGGTTACAAGTCCTACAATGCCTTGTTAAAAGTCCTACCATGCCCGATTACAAGTCCCACAAAGCCTGGTTACAAGTCCTACCATGCCTGGTTACAAGTCCCACCATGCCACGTTACAAGTCCTACCATGCCCAGTTACAAATCCCACTATACCTGGTTACAAGTCCTACAATGCCCCGTTACAAGTCCCACTATGCCAGGTTACAAGTCCCACCATGCCTGATTACAAGTCCTATCATGCCCGGTTACAAGTCCCACTATGCCTGGTTACAAGTCCTACCATGCCTGGTTACAAGTCTCACAATGCCCTGTTATAAGTCCCACAATGCCTAGTTATAAGTCTTACTATGCCTTGTTACAAGTCCTATCATGCTTAATTATAAGTCCTACCATACCCGGTTACAAGTCCCATCATGCCCGGTTACAAATCTTACCATGCTTGGTTACAAATTCAAGTCCTATCATGCCTGGTTACAAGTCCTATAATACCTGGTCATAAATCTCACTATGTCCTGTTATGATTTTTTGAGTTTTTAAAGATATTTTCTCAAACGGAAAACGTTTGACGTCCGTTGGAAAAATCATTTCTGACGTCATAGCCTGTACAAACACATGAGTTGGAGCATCTCCATCATAACCCACGGCCACAAGAACTGAAGTCTCCACGCGTCGTTTCCTTATGAATGCCGTAAAAACGCTGATGAGGATTTCGGTTCGCATTGTGAATGGCATATTTACAAATTTTTAAATAATCCTCTGAAAAAACTACAAATGAGGTTCTGGATAAAGGTACTCCGGATTTGGACTGATTTCCGAGTCTTCGAAACGAGGAAGGCGTGAATTGCCAGGTGGTTGGTTGCCTTGAAAAGAAAATAAATTAAGGAATAAAAGACAGGGACAAGGGGTGTGATTACTGGTTAGGCACAAAGGCGAGACACCATCAATCGGTTAGCTTTTCTCTCTTCTAATTTCCGAGTTTCGACGTATGATGAATTGAAAACGACGAAGGCGTCCATTGCCTCTTAAGTATCTTTAGGAGTAGTTTGAGCAAGGGGTGCTAATGTTGTAAACAAATTAAAATTGAATCCTCAGCCGTCCAATTAATTTTCTAGGATTTCGTTGTCGGTGACCATGTCCTACCTACTAGCATCCTACCTTCGTGGGCAAAGCGCTTCCCATCCTGGGGCATTACGGCTGTGTTTGGAATCTCGGATTTGGGGAGAAAAGAAAAGAAAATGCTAAAATTTTCTTTTCTCTTATTTGGTTTAGATGAAAGAAATTGAGATTTTCTCTTCAAATTTTCTCTTCCTCTTTCTTTCCAAAGTAAAAAATTTTCTCTCTACAAAAATAGGAATTTTGAAAAAAAAGAAAATTCACTATCACTTATCACTGTTTATACTACCCACCCATCCCACCACTAACACCATCTACCACCACCATAACCCATCACCCACCATCACCCACCACTATCGCAGACCACCACCACCCACCACCACCACCATTTGCCACCACCGCCAACCACCACCCACCACCACCACCACTAGCTGCCACCACCACCACCATCATCTCTCACCACCACCACTACCACCACCGCCAACCACCACCCACTGCCACCCGTCACTACCGCCCACCACCCCAACCCATTATTTTTACTAAAATATATATTTTCTCTTCTCATTTCTTATCTCATCCAAACATCAAAAAAGAAAAGAAAATCAGTATTTTTTTTTTCTTTTCTCTTCTTTTCTTTTCCTTTTTAGCTTTCTTTTCTTTTCTCCCTATATCAAAGATTCCAAACACAGCCTACAGGCGGCGGTGTGGCATGTAGTCCAGGAATGTTTCCAAGCCGCATCCTATCCCCTCTTGTTATTAACGTTAGCACAACAAAATGAAAAAAATTGGTTTTTAGTGATATTTTTTCAAAATAATTCAGATTTAGTCTGTCAATTCTTGATAATTGGTTTTTAATAATACTTCTTTAACATATTTGAAAATCGATATCATTTTAATGTTCATCAAGAATTTCTTTCAAAAATGCCATCCAAAGATTTTGAAAACTTTTTCATTCATTTTATTACAAATGAAGTTTGCAAGTCTTTTTTAGGGCATTTTCGGAAGAAACTTGTGATGAACAAATACTGATTCTCAATTATATTAAAAAAGTTTCACTAAAACAAATTACCAAGAAATCAACAACTGAATCTTAAATTTTTTTCAAGAAATATAATTAAAAACCAATTTCCCCATTTTCTTTTTCTTTATACTAACATTAATAATGAGAGGGGATAGGCGATTTGGAAAATTTCCTTTCTCGTTTTCTATTCATCGTACGTGGAGACTCGATTTGGAAAAATTCCTTTCTCGTTTTCTATTCATCGTAGGTGGAGGCTCGGCCCACTAATGAAAAGTATCATCCATCCGCAAGTTTTATGTTGAAACCATTGAGTGGCTCCAGATGAAACGATCTCGAAAATTAAAGAGAGAAAAGCTGATTGATTGAAAAAGCATTACTAAAAAAGCATCACTAAAAGGTGATTGATTGAAAGGAGCATCCATGGGGAAGGTCGATCCGTAGCATCTCATTTCCCGCATCTTCACCTAAACCCTAAAGGGCCAACACGGCATGGCCCGTGGCCCATGCCTTACTGGGCCGTGCCAACTTGCGCTTGGTATGTTCTGCCCATTTTTTATTGTTAAACTTAAAAAAGGAAAAACAGAATGTAAATAAAAAAGATAAATTAGAAAACATTAATGTAAATAAAAACAAATTCGCATCTTTTACAAATTGTGTTCTTCGGAATGAGAAAGGTTATAGGTGTTTATAAGCATTTCTAATTTCTCCTTTATCATTTTCACCCCCAACTATGATTACTAATGTAACATCCCAAATTCTTCAAATTTGGTGCTTTGAATTAAATGTGAAGTTTTTTTTTTAATTTTGATGAATTATTTTATGCGCACGTTTTGGATGCCATAAATCTCAAAATCCAATTTTAATAACTTTCTATTGATTGTGGTAAATTTTTGGTATTTATTGGATTTTATTTGATTTTTAGAAGGATTAAAATAACATTAAAGGGTTTAGTTTATTCTTATTGGGTGAAGGTTTTGGAGGATAGTTTTAGGGTGTTTGGCCTTGGACCCTAGTTACGTGTTTTCTAGTCACGTGTTTGGCCTTGGACCCTAGTCACACTTGGTTGAGCGGTCATTTCAATTAAATGGGTTGAGGTACGGATGAGTTACATGGTTTGGCACCATATATTATCAAATTTCATAAGTTTATTTGAAACTTCCCAGAGACGTGTTGAGCATGCTGGAATCGTCAAGTCGATCTACAATTCTTCCCTGTTACTTCTTCCAATTTCATCCTCTTCTAGTGCTTGTGTTGGAGTTGGGTTTTTAATAATTAATCAGGTGGGGTGATGCTGTGAGAAGGGTAATTCTTTCATTTTTTTTCAGCTGGATTTGATTCCTTGGTGTTGTAAATCTCATCTGATTGGTCTGAGAAGGATTTTTTGATTGCTACTTGTCTGCACGGATGGAAGAGGTAAACTGTCATACTATTTAATTGGTGGTTTTAGTCAATTGTATTGTATGTGTATGATAAACTAGTATTTTGTTTGTTGAGTTGTAATAGTTGCAGTGAGTTGTCGTCAGATTTGGGATTGTAAGTATGAATTATTTTCTGTTAAATGATGCTTAATTAAAGCTTGAAAGTGAATAGTTACTATCACTCGGTTTTAGTTACAGTAGATTTTAGTCGTCCCTGTTTCATTCATTATCTTCAATTTGACAAAATCTGGTCAATAGATTTCAGCAGTCCTTGTTTCATTTTGTTATCTTTAATTTAGCAAAATCTTATGCTTTACGTATTTACAAGTTTCAATTTAAAATCAATGGTTATGATGGGTGCCCTCGAATAGTTTATCACATGGGTTTATAGCCATCATTGATTTCAGCTAATTATTTCACCTAAATTACAATTTTTCTCTTTACTTTTATTAAATTGATCTTATCCTATTTTTAAAATAATTTATAAATCCTAAAAATCACTTTTAAACACTTTTTTTTTTGAATTTTGATTTTTCTTCCAAAATGTGACTAAAATGTAATTATTTATTAGGGTTCGAGCTTATATGTTGAATTTAACAACAATCTGAATTAAAATTTAATTCTTTAAGTTCTGCACACTAATTTATCAATAACTCTCTCCTTGTATATTAAACCTAAATATTTATTCTCTATATAACTGTTTTTGGATTAAGATATAAAATTTGTACTGAATTTAACATCTTTTCAATCGTCGACGACTGTTCACACATTTTCTGTGATTATATGGCTTACTTTGACGATTTTTATGGCCCTCAATGCAACATCTACTTTCTCCATTTCACTGATATCTGCTTGCATTCCTTCGCAAGCGATACGGTTTTTGAGCATCAATTTGGAAACTAGAGAACAACGAATTGGCTTGGACTGTGCCTTTGGTCCAGATGCAAAGGACAGAAGCGATCCAAAAATATCAAGAGTGATTTGTTCTATTTGATTCAGTGCATGAACTATCGCCACGAGGCTATTATCTCTCTCCAACAGATCCGAGAAATCGCGTTTGTTCTCTACTTTCCTCAGATCCGCAACACACTTGCGCATCTCCTTCATCATCCTCTTTCTAAGACCAAGTACTTGTTAAACTCATTTGCCTGACGGAGTTCCGCACATCTTCTTCTTCGGGAAGCAGACTGGAGATCTTGCACGCGTTCCCTCATCTGTGACAAGACATCTCTAGCAGTACTGCCCGCATCGACCAACCTGAGAGATCCATTCAAGATCTCATCTACACATTTCTCTTGTCGTTCATGGGCGAGGATTTGTTGGGTGAGAGGCAACTGAAGCAATGCATCAACACGATCATACAAGTCCCTGAGACCACTCATATTATGAGATATTGCTGAGGATGAGGATGAAGACGAGGGAGTGGCTTTTAAAGATCTCAGATAATGCAACTGCTCCTCTACTTGGAGGGTGGCTGGATGAGATTTTGAAGGTAAACTAATAGAGCGGGCATGTTCAGGAACTCTGGAGCTAGCAGTTGAAACAGCCATCTTCGATCTCTTTAGTAGAAGAAAGCCTATACAACAACAAAATGCAGAACTCTATCTTGAAATTAAGATAGTGGTTTCCCTATGTGCACTTTATATATAGGTAGAGATCAGCGAGATGAAAGAGACATAGGGAATCTCATCCTGTCTTCCTCTTTGGATGACCATGTGGGATAATTTTCCCACGTCCAGCGATTGCTCTTAATTATTTTCTTACAAATATATACATATAAAACATACTTGTGTAACTAGCGATAACATAAAGTAGGACCATTGTGAAATTATTTATATAAACAGTATAGTACACACCAGTGGAGTGTAAAATCCCTGCAACCATGTCCCCAAACGGATGGACAACAAAAATATATTTAATTTTTATGAAACGTGTCCTATGAGATCCCAGGTGATCTCTTTCTATCTGTAATCAATGTTCATAAATATGATCAAATGACGGGGTTGGTTGGAAAGGATACACTTGGAATATATATTGGCAACATTGAATTAAATTTAAGTATCAATCCCTTGTGTAAGGCTAGCTAGGTGCGATGGAGCATTTTTTTTTATGTTTCAGATGCCAGATGTAACCCCCATAATTTTGATTTTATCAACAGCTTGCCAGCCTAATTAGTGATTAATTGTCCACCACAGAGCCGTGCACGATCCGCAGAAGCCACACCGCATCTTAATTTCATATGTTTTAGAACTGTATATATAGCATGATCAACTCTCGAATAAGTGAGTACTCCGACTATTTTAACATTTTGAACATTAAGGAAGACTTATTGTTTCTTATCTATTTATCAATCTCATCCTTATGTACTCTACATCAATCCTTTCTAATTTTTGCATTCTTTATTAGTTCTGTGGCCGGCAGAGACCGATCGATGCATGCGTGGTTGAGAACAATTGGAATCTTCTCAGCTTTGTGTCCATGAAAGTGTATTTATGTGCACCACTTCTTTTGTTGCAGCAAGATGCTCCCTACCGCCATACATATGCGCTGTCAAAAATATATTGTTCCATATATGTGTGTACAAAAACTATGAATATGAGCTTATTTACATGTCTATGTGAAAGACTAACAGAAATGATTAGAATTAATCTTCCTTACCGTTCTCAAAGATACGGTAGTATATTTAACAAAGTAATAAGATTTGTTACAGTTGTTACAAAACTGATGAGTCACCTAATTCTTAGGAACTCTTCTAAAAACAAATTAAACAAACTCTTAGGATAAGCTATCTTTTAGAGACTGTTATCTAGAAGATAGATACAAGAAGTTACAGCAGTTTTATCCTAATCTAAGCTGGTCCTTGAACGACCTCTTTTGAATCTGATCGTTGGATATATTTTGAATCTGATCATGATCTTTGGAGCTGATCATTGGTTGATCAGTTTTATCATTAATACCCCCCCGCAAGCGTAGCGTACCATCTAGAACAGCAAGCTTGGAACACAGCAAATTGAACCGTGGACCAGAGAGAGGTTTAGTTAGCACATCTGCTAACTGATCAACTGAAGAGACAAACCGAATATGAAGATTTTTCTTAGCAATTCTGTCACGAATGAAATGTTGATCGATTTCAATATGCTTCGTCCGAGCATGTAATACTGGATTAACCGCTAAATATGTTGCTCCGATATTATCACACCAAAGTGTGGGAGCCTGAGGTAATGGAAGACGAAGTTCAGAAAGAAGTGACTCGATCCAAATTAATTCAGCTGTGGCCAGTGCAAGGCCTCGATATTCGGATTCAGTACTGGAGCGAGCTATAGTGTGTTGTTTGTTGGAAGTCCACGAAATTGGGTTTGGACCGAGGAAAACACAATAGCCACTTGTAGACTTACGATCATCAGGGCATCCGGCCCAATCAGCATCAGAAAAACAGTGAAGAGAGAAGTTATCCGATTTTCGGATAAAAAGTCCTGAGCTGACCATATATTTCAAGTAACGAAGTATACGTTTGACCGCACTCCAATGAACGTCAATAGGAGAGTGCATAAATTGACATACTTTGTTCACCGAGAACGCTATATCCGGTCGAGTAAAGGATAAATATTGCAATGCTCCTACAACACTTCGATATTCAGTAGGATTTGGGAGCAAAGTACCATCTAGCCGAGATAGAATTTTTCCAGTTGCCATAGGAGTACGACAAGGTTTTGCACCATCCATCTTTGTGCGGTGTAATAAGTCTACAACATATTTGGATTGAGATAAAAACAATCCAGTGGGGGAACGAGTAGCACATATACCCAAGAAGTATGAAAGTTCACCTAGATCTTTCAAAGTAAACTCAATACTTAGTTGATGAATGAAGGATGAAATGAGCACCGAATTTGAACCAGTGATGATTATATCATCCACATAGACTAAAATATATGTAGTTGCCTGAGACGTGTGCTGTATGAATAGTGAAGAGTCGGATTTGGACCCAAGAAAACCAAGTTCTAGAAGGAATGTACTCAAGCGATGAAACCATGCACGAGGAGCCTGTTTAAGACCATACAATGCTTTGTGAAGTTTGCACACGTGAGTAGGGTGCAGTGGATCGATAAACCCAGGTGGTTGGGTCATAAAAACATTCTCCTTCAGATTGCCATGAAGAAAGGCATTGGACACATCCAATTGCCGAATAGACCAAGTCTTAGATATAGCAAGAGAAAGAACAGTTCTGATTGTAGCAGGTTTAACAACAAGGCTAAAAGTTTCACCATAATCTATACCTGGTTGCTGATGAAATCCCTTGGCAACTAGCCGAGTTTTGTATCTGTCAATACTCCCATCAGATTTCTGTTTGAGTTTGAATACCCATTTACAACCCACGAGATTCATGTGAGATGAAGAAGGCACAAGTGACCAAGTATGATTTGCTAGAAGAGCATTGTATTCGGTATCCATAGCACTGCGCCAGTTTGGATCTTTACTTGCTTGAGAGAAGCAAGTTGGTTCTTGAAAAATGGAGGACGAATGAGCAAGATGTGCTTGAGGCAAAGGATGCCGAGTAGCCCAAAATAACTTTGGCCGTCGAGTACCATCACGGGTACGGGTAACCATAGGATGCCGGGATAGAATATGTGGTGATGTTGAAGGTGAAGTATTGAGATCCACAATCAAATTGATGCCAGTAGGGGTCGAGCAATGTTGTGGAGACAAAACGGGAGCAGCAGCGGCATTGGTATTGGAAGACGATGCCATAGGAGATGTTGCCGGTGGCATAGGGGATGGTGACACGGATGAGGAAGGTGCTGCCGATATAGAGGGTGTTAAAGCCGTAGTGGGTGTTGAAGTAGGAGAGGCCCATTGTTCCATAATTTGAGATGGAACCATAATATCAATACCAGCACATGGAGAGGTGGGTGAGGCAGGAGCTGAGCGTTGCTTGGCAAAGACAAAATCATCATCATTAAATACAACATGTCGAGAGACATATAACCTTCCAGATTTGAGATCAAGACAGCGGTATCCACGATGAGATGCACTATAGCCAAGAAAAATACATGGTGTAGATCGGAACTCGAACTTCCGATTGTGATAGGGCCGGAGATAAGGAAAGCAAGTACAACCGAAGGTGCATAACAAGTGATAGTCAGGTAGCTTGTGAAAGAGCATTTCATAGGGACTTTTATTGCCAAGAACCGGTGTGGGGAGACGGTTGATGAGGTACACGGCGGTTTGAAAAGCATCTGCCTAGTACCGAAGTGGCATGGAAGCTTGAGCAAGCAAAGTAAGTCCAGTGTCGACTATGTGTCGATGTTTGCGTTCGGCAGACCCATTTTGCTCATGGATATGTGGACACGCAAGGCGATGTTGAATACCATGTTGGTTTAAATAAGTGCTAACAGATCTGTACTCACCTCCCCAATCTGAATGTAAGGCTTTAATGGGTCTGTCAAACCATTTTTCCACATGTTTCTAAAACTGAAGAAATACAGAGAAGACATCTGATTTTTTTTCAAGTAAGAAAATCCAGGTAAACTTGCTGTAGTCATCAAGAAAATGAACATAAAAACGACTACCATTAGACGACAAGATGGGAGCGGGTCCCCAAACATCCGAATAAATTAAATCTAAGGGTCCAGATGACCGAAATAAGGACCGAAAGAAAGGAAGCTTATGACATTTTCCTAACTGACAGGAAGAGCAAAAGACAGACTCTTTATTAGGCCTATGCACAGGCAGATTATTTTTCGACAAAATATAAGTAACTGTGCCAACTGCAGGATGTTCAAGACGACGATGCCAGGTACTG
This sequence comes from Buxus sempervirens, assembly GCA_947561395.2. Classification (NCBI taxonomy): domain Eukaryota; kingdom Viridiplantae; phylum Streptophyta; class Magnoliopsida; order Buxales; family Buxaceae; genus Buxus; species Buxus sempervirens. The sequence continues at coordinate 41,930,285 of OX387190.1, forward strand.
AAGTACGTCTTTTCACCAACTAGTGCTTGCTTATCTCCGAACGAACTAGATGACGGAATTTGGTATAAACCGTTCCTAACTTGTCCTTGTAGAAGAACCTTCCCCGATTGACGATCCTTAACCAAGCAATGAGAGTTAGTAAACTCAAAAATAACGTCATTATCAGACGTAAACTGATGAACTGATAAGAGATTCTTTTTAATAGACAGCACATGGAGAATATCATTCAGAACAAATCCGTTATGGAGCAAAGAAGACCCGATATGAGTGATAGCCAAACCTGAACCGTTTCCAACCCGAACTTGATCACGTCCATGATAATCAGAATGAAGAGATAAATTGTTCAGATCTGATGTAATGTGATTCGTAGCTCCTGAATCAGGATACCAGGCTGACTCAGTATAAGAAGGAGAGCTGGACTGATCAAGTAGGGCAACAAGAGCAGATGGATCATCATTTTGAGTGACACGCTCATAGCGACTGTAGCAACGGGAGGCAGAGTGTCCAGGTTTGTCACATATCTGACATATAAATGACTGATTGAACGAAGAAGATTGTGTGGCTGCAAACTGACCATTATAGGATGATCGGTTGTTCTGGTTTGGAAAACTACGACCACGTCCGCGACCTCTTCCTCGACGATGCTGATTTGGGAAGGATCGTGGAGAGTAGTCCCTATTTTGAGACTGATGTATATTACGGATGGCGGTATTAGCAATAAATGAAGGTTCTTCAACTGAGATGGAATTATTGTGAGTCAATCGGATTTCTTGGTTACATAGAAGATCATGTAACACATCAGTAGTAATAGCATCCGTGCGAGTTGTGGTCGAGGTCACAAATGACTCATACGCAGTGCCTAATCCACCAAGAATATGAAGAACGAGGTCTTCATCAGACACTGGTTGAGCAGCTGCAGCAAGACTATCAGCAATGCCTTTAGCCTTTTGGAGGTAATCGGGTATAGTCATTGAACCTTTCGTCAAGGTTTGTAATTGCAGCCGTAGTTGCATTATTCGTGCTCGGGAATGGGAGGAAAACATGCGCTCAAGAGCATGCCAGACGTCCTTAGCACTTGACAACCCAACGACATGAGCGAGAACACTTTCACTCAATGAAGATATAATCCAGCTAAGCAGTAGCTGATCTTTCTTCTGGTAAGCCACAAAATCTGGGTTGATGTTGGTGGAATCAACGCCATTTTCATTGGAGAGAAACTTTGGTGGACATTCCACTTCTCCATTCACAATGCCAATGAGCTCATAGAGTCTCAAAATGGGCATAAACTGGGATTGCCATAGCAGATAATTATGACGATCTAACTTGAGAGAGATGAAATGGTGAATGTTGCCAATAGATGGAATGGTATTGACTGGTGCAATTTCAGCATTGGTAACGTTGACACTGGATGCAGAATCCATTAGAAGAGAGAAAAAAAATATCTGACTTACGTCAATAGAGCTCTGATACCATGAAAGACTAAACGAAATGATGATTAGAATTAATCTTCCTTACCGTTCTCAAAGATACGGTAGTATATTTAACAAAGTAATAAGATTTGTTACGGTTGTTACAAAACTGATGAGTCACCTAATTCTTAGGAACTCTTCTAAAAACAAATTAAACAAACTCTTAGGATAAGCTATCTTTTAGGGACTGTTATCTAGAAGATAGATACAAGAAGTTACAGCAGTTTTATCCTAATCTAAGCTGGTCCTTGAACGACCTCTTTTGAATCTGATCGTTGGATATATTTTGAATCTGATCATGATCTTTGGAGCTGATCATTGGTTGATCAGTTTTATCATTAATACTATGTACGTGTGCTTATTTTCGGTATGTTTCTGCACGAGGGTGTGCATAGATCTATATATATGTATGCAAGAGTGGCATGTCAGCTTATCTCCCAGACACACAGATTTAAGTACTTGAATTAATAACTTGCTTCTGGAACTCTGGTTGATGTATGTAAGATCGAGAACAAGTGGAATCTTGACAACCTTGACCTCCATTTAAAATTGAAACAGTTCATGTGTGACATGATTGTCGGTACGCAGGATAAGACGAGATCTGCATTTGGACGCATGAAGTTTAAGTGAAATGGTGTTTCACATGAATTCAATTATATAAACAAAAAAGCAGACAAGTTGCTTAAACTAATAGCAAAAAATAGGATGTATATATAAATAGATTAACTGTGAGATCTCAAATCCCATATTGTTTAGAGAGATGAAGGTGAATGTCTATATATGTAGGCTTGTGACTCCCTTAAGTAATGAGGCTTTTTGGGGTAATACCTAAGAGCAAAACCATGAGGGTCAGTAGGCCAAAACGGATGGAGTCAGGTCATTACATTAGCAACATGAAAACCTCTCTTCTTCTTCTTCTTTTTTGCTTTTTTGGTTTTTTGTTGTTGTGTGTGTTACCTATCAAATTCAAATCCACTGTTGACTTGCATAATCTCCAAATTGTGTGCAATCCACTACACATTAAGTGTTTAACACTACATGTATCACAAAGATAATGGCACAGTACGGCTTTACCAAAAAAAAAAATAATGGCACAGTACGGAGAACAGAATGAATTCATTTCAGTAAGAAGAAATAGATAAAATGCCTATGGTTGGATACTCATTGAATGTCATCCCGCATTAAATCTTTTACGAAATTAAAAATAAGGACTAAATTAAATTAAACCATGGAGTAAGAGCTAGTTTCAGTTAGCATTAAAGTATTTAACCTGAAAAATCCATTAAGTAAAATTAAATACTTGACAATCAAAGCAAAATATCAGAAGAAAGATGGATGAGAAAATTGAGAAGAATGTGGCTTCTTTTACAAATATATTATTGATTTTGTAACATGCTATACAATGCATTTCTTTGTAGAGATGATATACAAAAGCAAAATCCATAGACAAATTCCTTTTGAGAAATATTTGGATGCCTATAGGAAAAGGACGTTTTGGACACGACTAAGTGAATCTGATGGACTCTCCAGCCAGTGATTGAGAACGTTGAGAAGGGAAACTCTTGTTTTGATCAAACGCCTAAACACACACTCCATGCCCATCTCAAGATCTCGGATGCCCAACTCTATTTTCTCCAATTCCATTTGCAAAAGTTTCATGTCCACAACTTCGTTGCCTTTGCGAGACTTGTGATTGACAAACACCTTCAACCTAAGATCTACTTTCTCCATCTCACTGATATCTGCTTGCGTTCCTTCACAAGCTACACGGTTTTTGAGCATCAATTTGGAAACGAAAGACCAACTAATTGGCTTGAACTGTCCCTTTGGTCCGGATACAAAGGACAGAAGGGATCCAAAAATGTCAAGAGTGATTTGTTCTACTTGATACAGTGCATGAACTATTGCCACAAGGCTATTATTATCTCTATCCAAAAGATCACAGAAATCACGTTTGTTTTCTAGCTTCCTCATTTCTGCAACACATATGCGCATCTCCTTGATCATCCTCTTTCTAAAGAAGATGTACTTTTTGACCTCATTTGTCTGGTCGAGTTCTGAACATCTTCTTCGGCAAGCGGACTGGAGATCTTGCACATGTTCCCTCAACTGTGACAAGACATCTCTAGCAGTGCTGCCCGCATCAACCAACCTGAGAGATCCATTCAAGATCTCATCCACACAATTCTCTTGTCGTTCACGGGAGAGGATTTGTTGGGTGAGAGGCAACTGAAGCAACGCATCAACACGATCATACAAGTCCCTGAGACCACTCAAATTATGAGATAATATTGCTGAGGACGAGGGAGTGACCTCTAAAGCACTTAGATGATGCAACTGCTCCACTATTTCGAGGGTTGCTGGATGAGATGTTGAGGGTAAACTAATAGAGCGAGAATGCTTAGGAACTCTGGGGGTAGCTGGAGAAACAGCCATCTTTTCTTTTGTGGAAGAATGCCTTACAGCAACACAATATAGAATTCGGTCTTGAAAGATATATAGTTGCCCTAGCTTTGTGTACCTTATATATGGAGATCGAGAGCTAGAAATTAGAACGTACGATGAAAGAAACATAAGGAATCTCATCCTGTATTTGTCTTCGGTTGGCCATGTGGGGTTTTCCATGTCCAACGATATCTATTAATTGTTTTCTTAGATATACAAATAGATACCTGTATGAAGTGATTATATAACGTGGAATCATTGTAAAGTTATGGAAGTGATTATAAAAATACACACGAGTGGAATGCAATCTCCCTGCTCCAACCATGCCCCCAAACGGATGGACAAGAAGCACATATTTTTTTGCTAAATTTGGCCTATATATGAGATCCCAGGTGATCTCTCTCTATCTGTAACGTAATGCTCATAAATATGATCAAAGGATAGCGTCGCTTGAGAATTAGACACTTGGAATCTTCATAGCATTGAATTAAATTTAAGTATACCATCGTAACCATCCTCGTGTAAGGCTAGTAGGGGATCGAGAGGGATTTTGTTTATTTTCGCTGATGCCAGATAGTCCTCCCGTAATAATTTTGATTCCATCGACAGGTTGCCACTCTTACATCAATTTTAAAAGAGGGAAAAAGGGGGTGGTGCATGGGAATCCAAGTTGCGCCTAGCTACAATATTAGAAAGATCCTTAATGTCCACCCTGCAGGAGGCGCGCGTAGGTGCATGATCTGCATGGGGTCACACGAGGTTGTGCACGTGCGTGTGTCTATGTATAGATATATGTTTGCATGGGTGGCATATATTTCAGCAGATATATCTCCGAGGCATAGCTTTTAAAACTTGAATTGATCATGTGCTTCTGGAAACTGGTTGATGTAGGGGCGGTAAAACTTTTACCGCCGCTAAAAGTCATTTACATTTTTTTAAGAAATGGACTTTTAGGGGCGGTAATGAATGTACCGCCGCTAAAAGTGATTTTTTGTTTTTTTAATATATGGTTTTTAGGGGCGGTAATGGATTTACGGCCCCTAAAGGGACTTTTAGGGGCGGTAATGAGTATACTGCCGCTAAAAATAATTTTTCGTTTTTTAATATATGGCTTTTAGGGGCGGGAAGGATCTCTTACCGCCGCTAAAAGTGTTATTACCGACGGACTGATACTGCCGGGAATCAGGTTTTTTTGGCGGGACCTTCCCGCCAACTTGTTGCCGGCGGTAGATATGTTAACGCCGGTAAAACTTAATATAGTACCGCCGCTAAAGGCTATTTCGCGCTGAAAAAATGCACGCCATAGAATTTTTGCGCCAAAAAAATGGTAGATTAATTTTTAGGGGCGGGAAGTGCTTTTACCGCCGGTAATAGTGCTTTTAGCGGCGGGAATTAGGTTACCGCCGCTAATTCTCCTCGTTTTTGTAGTGTAAGGGAATATCATGGAATCTCTAGCTAGTGATTGAGGACGTTAAGCAGGGAGACTCTTGTTTTGATCAAACGCCTAAACAAACACCCCATGCCCATCTCAAGATCTCGAATGCTCAACTCCATTTTCTCCAATTCCATTTGCAAACTTTTCATGTTCACAACTTCGTTGCCTTTGCAAGACTTGTGATTGACAAAGGCCTTCAATGCAGCATCTACTTTCTACATCTCACTGGTATCTGCTTGCGTTCCTGCACAAGCTACACGGTTTTTGAGCATCAACTTGGAAACGAAAGACCAACCACTTGGCTTGGACGGCCCCTTTGGTCCAGATACAAAGGACAGAAGGGATCCAAAAATATCGAAAGTGATTTGTTCTACTTGATTCAGTGCATGAACTATCGCCACAAGGCTATTATTATCTCTGTCCAAAAGATCACAGAAAGCGCGTTTGTTCTCTAGCCTCCTCATCTCTGAAACACATCTGCAAATCTCCTTGATCATCTTCCTTCTAACGATGATCTACTTTTTGACCTCATTTGTCTGGTCGAGTTCTGAACATCTTCTTCTTCGGAAAGCAGACGAGAGATCTTGCACATGTTCCCTCAACTGTGACAAGATATCTCTAGCAATGCTGCCCACATCAACCAACCTGAGAGATCCATTCAAGATCTCATCCACACAATTCTGTTGTCGTTCATGGGAAAGGATTTGTTGGGTGAGAGGCAACTGAAGCAACGCATCAACACGATCATACAAGTCACTGAGACCACTCAAATTATGAGATAATATTGCTGAGGACAAGGGAGTGGCCTCTAAAGCACTTAGATGATGCAACTGCTCCAATATTTCGAGGGTTGCTGGATGAGATGTTGAGGGTAAACTAATAGAGCGAGCATGCTTAGGAACTCTGGGGGTAGCTGGAGAAACAGCCATCTTCTCTTTTGTGGAAGAATGCCTTACAAGCAACACAATATAGAATTCGATCTTGAAAGATATATAGTTGCCCTAGCTTTGTGTACCTTATATATAGAGAGAGCTAGAACGTACGATGAAAGAAACACAAGAAACACAATTAAAGTGGAATCATTGTGAAGTTATTGATATAATTACCACATCATAATACACACGAGTGGAATGCAATCTCCCCGCTGCAACCATGTCCCCAAACGGCTGGACAAGAAGCACATATTTCTTGCTAAATTAAACATTCATTCCATTTTTGGAATCTCCCACGACAATCCCATCACCTCTATGCTTCAAAAAGAGATTTGCTGATGATGGAGCTCAAATTACCACGATCATGGCCATTACACTCATGGCTTTGTGCTGCCAAAGATAAAGGCCCTACAGGATCTCAATTGGCCTATAACATGGAGCACATGGACAAAAGAACCAACACCCTCAGATGTCGTGCCGACCCGCGACAACTATAATGATGGTGTTAATGACTGAACCTTCATTTATCATTCCACAACTTTTATGGTAAAGTGAAAAAGTTTCAGACTAGGATACAAGGAATAATATACCACACATATAATGATAGATCAAACGGGCCTAAAAAAATTCAAAAAATTAGACTGAGTGTCTGGAATTTTATATAAAGTAGTATTACACATCTAAATAATTTATTTTGATGTATTATCTAAGATAACCATATTTTAGTTCCATTATATTTTTTGAAAAAAAATTACAACGGTCATGGCCATTACACTGGCTTTTTTGCTGCCAAAGGAGCTCCTAGCATGGAACACATGGACAACAGAACCAATACCCTATACCACCTCATCTTTTGGCTTTGTGATTTGCTTCCTTTCAAGGAGGAGAGGGTGATATGGGGGATAGGGGGGAGACCAGGGCAGGGGGTCTAGAGCTGGCAACGGGTCAGGTTCCGGTTGGGTCGGGTTGACCCCGATTACTGATGGGTTGGAAAAACCCCAACCTGCCAACCCGATTATTATTATTATTTACAAATAATATGATTAGAACAGCTTATACTAGCTGAGGTTGTTCCTGGCCTTCTGGCCTACAGCGTGGTCAATCTATTAATTAATGCCGACGGTCACAACGAGAGGCGTGGTCGGTTTAGACTTGACAGACTGACTGGGTCCTCACTTGGGACAGGTTTGATTCGGCAAATTAACATCAAAGATACATATTAATTCAAGACGATCAGGTTTGAACGTTAGATTCCAAAGACACTTGTCCCTTCACCAATTCAATAACGGTTGCCTGAAGAAGCACATGTGACAGGGTCCCTCTAGTAGCCTAAGCCCAACGCTCCTTTGGGCTCCTTCGTGAAGACCAAGAGCCAGCCATTAAACCTGTTGCTTTAGTCACCATTGAACCATGTCTTGATTGTTTAACTACCAGAAGGCTTGTAGCTGTAGCTTGTTTTTTTTTTTTTTCTGATGGAAAGCTGTAGCTTGTTGCTCCTAGCTCATGTGAGCTCCCTCTTTGTTTCAAGGACATGGGATGCACAGCCTAAAGGCCCTCTCTTTTTGACAGTTGTGAACCCAACCAAAAAGCCTGTGGCAAAAACCATCTATGAGCAGTTGTCTATGTCGAAAATTAAAGGAGGATGTTCATGAAAGCCCCATCTCTCCACTAACTAATTAAATCAAACTGCTTCTACCAAAAAAAAAAACCAAACTGCTCCTAAAGAAGCTTTAATTCTTAAATAGAAAAGAAGATTGACTTTAAGAACAAATCGAACAATTTCAATTTCAATAACACACGCAAACCCAAAAACAAAAGAATTGAAGGCTACAGACCAACGATCTCAAGATCAAGAAGAGAACCAAAATAAAATAAAATAAAATAAAAACGAAAATATCCACGGATCTGAAGTGAAGAGTCTCCAAGCAAAAAAAGCTTACAAATAATATGAGGAACACCGAGAAGAATGCGACCGAAATAGGGCTTGAATCAAGGGTTTTGTGGTGCCAAACCCTAAAAGAATGTGAGAAGAGGAAACAAACGAAGGAGACTTCGCCGGGCCACTGGCTCTTTTTCGTGACAGGGTGCTTTACCAGGGAACGAGATTGAGTCAATACTCAACACAGCAGAATCGTAGCAAAGCCAAATTAGGCAAGAGGCATGAACGATGATCTCCTTTTCAAAAATACCACAGGAGGGAACTCTTTCATGAACTTGGGTCGCTGGAGCTAGACTTTTCTGCCTTTAAAGTTGCGGAATGGAAGAGGAAGAAGAGGGCGAGACCGCGAGAGGCGAAGACAAAACAAAATATACTCAAATAGTGAAAGCAGAAGTAAAACCTTAGAGATTATGTAAATAGTTTAATCGGGTAACCCGTCGAGTGGCCAGGTTATAATCGAGTTGATCCAATTACGGACGAGTTGGGAAAACCTCAATCCGCACTCAACCCAATTAATATACGAGTGAACCCAAATCCGTTTAAATCAGATTAATCGGGTTGACCGTCGAATCAGTTCGCTTTTTACCGACTCTAGTACGGACTTGTGTCAGCAAAAACACCGTTTAACTTGGCTAAAAGAAAGGCTCTTCTCTCGTCCACCGCTCAAATTTCCATTACACGACAACGGCAATACAGCAATATCTACTGCAAATCACCTGCAATGTCTTATCACTGAATTCCATTGCTATAAAATGTTTCACGTGGCGACCACTTTTTAGCGTCTCTCTGTCGCTGTTACATAATGAACACCTGCAATGTCTTATCACTGTATTCCATTGCTATAAAATGTTTCACGTGGCGACCACTTTTTAGCGTCTCTCTGTCGCTGTTACATAATGAACACCTGCAATGTCTTATCACTGTATTCCATTGCTATAAAATGTTTCACGTGGCGACCACTTTTTAGCGTCTCTCTGTCGCTGTTACATAATGAAATGACACAAGTTATCAACATCTGTTCTAAACATGCCCCTTCTCATATTACCCACACACAAAAAACTTGCCCCTTCTCAACTCTCAAGAGTTGTTTGGTTAAAGAGGCACAACATCTGTTCTTAACTTGCTCCTTCTCAACTCTCAACAGGCACAACACATTGTAGATGACCGTGTTTATAACTTGACACGTCACCTATAAAATGATTTGGCATGGATGATTTGTCACATGATAATAACAAATTTGTCATGAGTTATTTGTCACCCGACAGAAACAATCCGTCATGGGTCATCTGTTACCCGATAAAGTAATCTGTCATGATTTATTTATATTAAATGTATCTGGCATATTGGAGTGGAGATCTCCGTCTTGGGCGAAAGTCCACTTAGGGGGGTTTATGGCGGTCTCTAAGGTGTGGCGGACACGGGCGTGGGAATCGTCGGTAGCCAATGACAAATCACGGTATGTCGACCTAGAATGACGAAGACATCAAGTGATTTATAATTCCATATCCTATATGTGGGACCCGGTATACAAATCAGAGAACTTTATCTTTTATCATCACTATTTCTTATTTTATTCTTATCATGAACTTAAACATCTATGAGACCAGATTCAAGATAAATATGAGAACATCCTAAAGCCTCAAATCGTGACAAATGTCACAATCCTAGAGACCCATTTCTTTTATAAATATGAGAACCCTATTCCATTTGAGGGCCCCCCACCCGGGATCTTTGGTTACTGAGAGCAGTACTTCTTTTCCTTTGGACCTTCTCCAAGTCTACCAGGAATTCTCTAAATCCATCTTTGGATTTCTGTCTTCTATACTTTCTGGAACCATGAAAGGAGCTCTCTGACATGGCATACGTGAAGAACACTTGAGTATCTCCTGTCTCTCATTCTAGCCATTGCCTACCTCTCACGCCTTATCGACTCCAACCCCTCTTCTGTTCAGTAACGGCGCGGGAACGACTGCTGAGTCGGTGGTTTAGGCCAACGTCGGACATACCTCTCCTACTCAAAATCGAGATCTGAAGACACGTCATCGGCATTTCGACACAGTGGAGGAAATACTAGATGCGTGGACGTGGATTCAAAAAAGGCACCTACACACATATTGCAGGAGGTCCTGTTAAAAGCTAAACTATTATTTATGGTTCCAACAACTAACATGTCTTAATTAAATTAATTAATAATTTGATTCAGATCATCTACGGTTGAGCTTGTAAATTGGCTTGACCATACCCAATAATAGCTTCCCCTCAACCATACCCAATAACAGCTTGCCAAGTAGGCAAGCAATCCTTCACTCAAAAAGTGATTTTCACTTTTTCGTTTTCCTATACAAAGAGAGAAAGGAGAGATAGTTTTTCTTGCGTACATGGCAAGCTGTTATTCGATAAAGTGGTTGAGCCAATTTACTGGCTCAGCCGTAAATGATCTGAATCCAAATAATTATCCCCGTGAATGCATGCCAATGTTTTGTGTGCATCACACACGTGACACACGTGGTTAAAGACTTTAACAGTGCCCGATGATCGATGATGGAACATTCCTATTTAATTATTAGGGACATTGCACGAACCTTTTCCAAAGGATTGGCAAATTTACAGATACATCCCATTATATTAATTATTTGTAGCGATCTAGCAAACCAACAAGGGATGAAATCGTCTGCCGCAGGTTGCTGCGGCAGACCTTGCAGCCACGTTGGATGCTGTCATGTGTATCATCCAATGGTGGCTATTCATTCAATCTAAAATGACATTTTACGGTGAAAAAAGTGAAAGAACAGCGCAACATCCTAGGGTGACTGTAAGGTCTGTCGCAACAACCCAACGGCAGATGATATCATCCCAACAGGTATTAGTAGATTCAAGACTACAAAAAAAAAAAGTATTAGTAGATTCAAGGATAAAAAAAGTGTCAATTCCACTTTCGAATATTTAAGAAACAAAAACTTTATATATCCACGTGGCATTGTTAAGTCTCCTATTAAGAGACGTGCAAAACATTACTCACATGCAAAAACCCGTTGTTTTTTTTTTTTTTTTAAATACTTGCTAGTGAGTTCATAGTAACTATTTCACTAATTTCGTAATATATACGTGTTGACATGTGTATGGAAAGAGTTGAATTCAAATTTTTGTCCATATAGGATGTTCCTACAAATAAACTCAAGCATGTTTTAGAAAAATGTTTAAATTTGTCTTTAATGTATTACCTAAAAAAAAGTAATTAAATAGAGTCGGTGAGTTCCCGGTTATCTCCAGCCTATATCAAAAATAATAATTGGTTTAAGTATAAGCATTATATCTAATCCATCTAACCCATTGGTTTTCAAGTGTTTGTTAGATACGGACTCATGATCCATAAGACGTGAAGAACCGAAAACGCGGCATAGATAGATTAAGCTTGTTGTCATACTACATAGGCACAACTAGTGCAACCGTTATAATTCAAAATACCTTTTCTAACAAAGGTTTTACAAACCGGGCTCGAACAGCAGCATCAACCCCCGCTACACAGCATAGCTTTCAAACATAGTATAGGAGAAAGCAGTTATTTATTTACTACAAAGCGAGAGGAATTAAGCTTCTTAGATTTCTTCGGGTAACAGAAGATTGCCAAATGGCCTTTGATCATCACAGTCGAGGTTGTCGCCATAGCTCACCCCCAGCATGTCACAGTACCTCTTGTAGAACCCAATCCGGTCCTGAGCTTGCGGATTGGGTCCTTTACCGCACTCCAGACCTCCAATAATGATGTTGGTGATGACACCATAACCGGGATGGCGACCTGCACTAAGGTTGGCTCCAGATGGCATCCATTGTCCGGTGATGACGTCATGACACGAAGGCTTTGGCGATTGCGGGGTCATCCAGAACCAGATCGCAGTCTTGAAGGAAACCATCGGATCGGTGGCTACCAAATCCGGATTTCTTAGCAGGTCCACCCCTAAGGCTTGCCCCGCTTGCCCATAGTTGTAGTTGCTGCAAATGTAAATTAAGTAAAGCCATCCTTAAGATCAACAGCGACAACATCATCAGGACCACCATCAAACAAGGAAAGAAAATGGGTATCAAAATGTATCACTTACTTCTTAAGCTGGATGGGCCCTCGTCCGTAATACTTTTTACCAGGAGCGCAGGGATACTGGGCACTTGGAACACAGTAGTTCCCCGGATTGCCTAGTTGCTTTGCCCAGCAATACCCCCAGGTGTATGGTTCATCTGTTGCAGTTAGCCACCCCCCTACGTACATGTACATGCATGGACATTTCATTAGCTTACATAAGCTAGTTGCGTGGGGTTATCATAACATATCATCTGTTTTGTCATTTAATTTAATCTAAGAAATTAATCAAGTCTAACCATTAGTTTCATGGGAGGTTTGAGCCAAGAAAGCAGCGATCTCCCTCTTACGTGTGTCTGTGTCACCCGTAGTTCCAAACACAGTAAAGGACTTGGCGGCGGTTATGAAGGCGTTGTAGGTATAGAAGCTCTCATGGCATCCATCATCACCGCTATGCTTTAACATTTCATTAAAAAGCGATTCGCTGATAAAAGCGCTCAAATCACCACCACGGCTACACTGACTTTGGCAACCCTTACCGCAGTAAGCCGAGGTGCTACCACAGTAACCCCATTGACTGCAACAAAGTCCATCTGGACAAAGAGCAAAACCAGCCTGGCGTCCACAGTGTGGGCGACACTGACTTTGGCAACCCTCAGCGCAGTAAGCCGGTGTGCTACCACAGTAACCCCACTGACTGCAACAAAGTCCACCTGGACAAGGAGCCCAACCGCCTTGCCGTCCACAATGTGGGCGACACTGACTTTGGCAACCCTCAGCGCAGTAATCCGGGGTGCTACCACAGAAACCCCACTTACTGCAACAAAGTTTACCTGGACAAGGAGCCCAACCGCCCTGCCGTCCACAATGTGGGTGACACTGACTTTGGCAACCCTCAGCGCAGTAATCCGGGGTGCTACCACAGACACCCCACTTACTACAACAAAGTCCACCTGGACAAAGTTTCCCACCAGCCTGGCTTCCACACTGTGCAGCCAAAGCTGCTCCTAGCAAAGAGCACATGTACAAGAAAACTAAGACCTCAAACCACTTCATCTCTGATACTTTGATGCTCAAGAAAAACTTGGGTTCCTTCCGAGGTGAAGCGTGGTATATATAGGGGTGAGCTCAGGCCAGGTGGTGGGTTGCCTTGAAAGAAAATAATTAACAAATAAAAGAGAGAGGCACGGGATGTGGTTACTGGTTTGGCACAAATGCGAGACACTATCGATCAATCAGCTTTTTAATATAGGGGTGAGATTAGGCCAGGTGGTGGGTTGCCTTGAAAGAAAATAAATTAACAAATAAAAGAGAGAGGCACGGGATGTGGTTACTGGTTTGGCACAAATGCGAGACACCATCGATCAATCAGCATTTTAGTACAGGGGTGAGCTCAGGCAAGGTGGTGGGTTGCCTTGAAAGAAAATAAATTAACAAATAAAAGAGAGAGGCACGCGATGTGGTTACTGGCTTGGCACAAATGCGAGACACCATGGATCAATCAGCTTTTTAGTATAGGGGTGAGCTCAAGCCAAAGTGGTGGGTTGCCTTGAAAGAAAATAAATTAACAAATAAAAGAGAGAGGCACGGGATGTGGTTACTGGTTAGGCACAAACGCGAGACACCATCCATCAATTAGCTTTTCTCTCCTTTAATTTCCGAGCAATTGAAATCCTATGGGATTTTTACGTGCAACCTTATGTTAATGGCATATCTGTAAATTTTTAAACAACCGTGTGAAAACCTACAAATAAGATTGTAGGTAAAAATACTACAGGATGTGAAGTGATTTCCGAATCTCCACGTATGATGAATTGAAAACGACAAAGCGTCCATTGCCTCTTAAAGTATCTTTAGGAGTAATTTGAGGAGGGGGTGCTAATGTTGTAAACGGATTAAAATTGAATCCTCAGCCGTCCAATTAATTTTCTAGATTTCGTTGTCGGTGACATGTGGTTTAAGGAATATTCCCAAGCGGCATCCTACCCCTCACGTTATTAACGTTAATTAGTACAAACAAAAAAGCAAATGGAAAAATTGTTTTTTAGTGATATTTTTTAAAATAATTCAGATTCAAGCTATCAATTCTTGATAATTAAATTTTAATAATACTTCTTTAACATCGGTATCATTTTAATCTTGATGAAGAGTTTTTTCCAAAAATACCTTCCAAGTTCCAAAGATGTTGAAAACTTTTTTATTTATTTTGTTGCCAGTCTTTTTAGGGTATTTTCGGAAGAAAATTTTGATGATTTAGGCTGATTTTCAATTATATTAAAAAAGTTTCATTAAAAACTAATTACTAAAAAATAACCGACTGAATCTGAATTATGTTAAGAAATATCATTAAAAACCAATTTCCTTAGTTTCTTTTTCTCCATTAATAATGAGCAATAATGAGAGGGGAGAGGCGGCTTGGAAATATTCCATTGTCGTTTTCCATTCATAATAAGTGGAGGCTCAGGAAATTAGAGGAGAGAGAAGCTAATGATTGAAAAAGCATCACTTAAAAAAAAACACATCACTAAAAGTTGATTGATTGAACATTACCGAAAAATAAAAAAAATAAAAAGGTGTTTTTTTGGTAACATAAAAATAAATAAATAAAAAGGTTGATTGATTGATTGAAAGAGCATCACATTTACCGCATTTTTGGCCTAAACCCTAAAGGACTAACACGGCATGGCCCGTGGCCTATGCCTTACTGGGCCGTGCCAAGCTATCCATTTTTTATTGTTAAACTTAAAAATGGAAAAGCAGAATGTAAATTAAAAAACATTAATGTAAATAAAAACAAATTTGCATCTTTTACAAATTGTGTTGTTTGTGAGGAAGGCTATGGCTGTTTATAAGCATTTCTAATTTCTCCTTTATCAATTTCACCCTCAACTGTGACTCTACTAATTAGTAGTTCCTTTTTTTTCCTGCGGAAGGTGCTATTAATTAGTAGTTGCAATGGCTATAAATTTCTTTTTAATAATTTTACAAGTTTACCCCCATAAACCAATGATTTTTTTGGCTGTTACGAGGTTAAAATTCGTAATTGACTGTAGGCTTTTTAAAGCCTAAAATTAGAGCGAGGGCGAGTTGGAAGTTGTTTTTGGGTATTTAATTACCTGAAAGTTCTATTAAGGAAAATCAAATGCTTGACATTAATCAAATCAAAAAATCAGAAAAATAAGATGAAGAAATTGAGAAAACCGTTGCTTGCTGTCTAAATATATTATTGATTTTGCAACATGCTATAGAATGTATTTCTTTGTAGAGATGATATACAAAAGCAAAATCCATAGGCAAATTCCTTTTGAGAAATATTTGGATGCCTATGGGAGAAAGAAGGTGAACAGCAGTAATTGAATCCCATGAACTGTCCGGCTAGCTAGTGGTTGAGGATGTTGAGAAGGGAGACTCTTGTTCTGATCAAACGCCTAAGCACGCACGCCATGCCATTCTCAAGATCTCGAATGCTCAGCTCCATTTTCTCCAATTCCGTTTGCACGCTTTGCATGTCCAAAACTTGGATGCCTTTGCGTGTCTTGTGACCAGTGGCGGAACCAGGCATTGGCTAGGGGGGGCAATTGCCCCCCCTAACTTTTATTTTTTTATTAAAAAGGTATATATTTTATATATTTTTTAATTAAAATATATGTTTTGCCCCCCCTAAAATTTTTGATTTGCCCCCCTAACCCATTGAAAATTTTTCTATTTCATGAGAATCATTTCTAAAATTTCTAGTTTGCCCCCCCAATCCATTGAAAATTTTTATATTTCATGAGAATACCCTCTAAAATTTCTGGTTTGCCCACCCCCAACTCATTAAAATTTCTATATTTTATGAGAAGTGTTAATTGAAAATTTTTTTTGCCCCCCCAGATTTAGAGTCCTGGTTCCGCCACTGCTTGTGACCCACGATGGCCTTCAAGGCAACATCTACCTTCTCCATTTCACTAATATCTGGCTGCCTCCCTTCAATTTGGAAACGAAAGACCAACCACTTGGCTTGGACTGTGCCTTTGGTCCGGATACAAAGGACAGAAGGGATGGTTTTCCCACATGTCCAGCGATTGCTCTTAATTATTTTCTTACAAATTAACACATATAAAACATACTTGTGTGACTAGCGATAACATAAAGTAGGACCATCGTGAAATTATTTATATAAACAGTATAGTACACACCAGTGGAGTGCAAAATCCCTGCAACCATATTTAATGTCCCCAAACGGATGGACAACATGCAAACACATATTTAATGTTTATGAAACGTGTCCTATGAGATCCCAGGTGATCTCCTTCTATCTGTAATCAATGTTCATAAATATGATCAAAGGACAGGGTCGGTTAGAAAGGAGACACTTGGAATATATATTGCCAACATTGAATTAAATTTAAGTATCAATCCCTTGTGTAAGGCTAGCTAGGTGCGATGGAGCATTTTTTTTTTTTTTATGTTTCAGATGCCAGATGTAACCCCCATAATTAAGATTTTATCAACAGCTTGCCAGCATAATTAGTGATTAATTGTCCACCACAGAGCCGTGCACGATCCGCAGAGGCCACACCACATCTTAATTTCATATGTTTTAGAACTATATATATAGCATGATCAACACTCTAATAAGTGAGTACTCCGACTATTTTAACATTTTGAACATTAAGGAAGACTTATTGTTTCTTATCTATTTATCAATCTCATCCTTATGTACTCTACATCAATCCTTTCTAATTTTTGCATTCTTTATTAGTTATGTGGCCGGCAGAGACCGATCGATGCATGCGTGGTTGAGAACAATTGGAATCTTCTCAGCTTTGTGTTCATGAAAGTGTATTTATGTGCACCATGTGGGTCTTCTTTTGTTGCAGCAAGATGCTCCCTAGTCCCTACCGCCATACATATGCGCTGTCAAAAATATATTGTTCCATATATGTGTGTACAAAAACTATGAATATGTGCTTATTTACTTGTGTATGTACGTGTGCTTATTTTCGTTATGTTTCTGCACGAGGGTGTGCATAGATCTATATATATGTATGCACGAGTGGCATGTCAGCTTATCTCCCAGACACACAGATTTAAGTACTTGAATTAATAACTTGCTTCTGGAACTCTGGTTGATGTATGTAAGATCGAGAACAAGTGGAATATTGACAACCTTGACCTCCATTTAAAATTGAAACAGCAGTTCATGTGTGACATCATTGTCGGCAAGCAGGATAAGACGAGATCTGCATTTGGACACATGAAGTTTAAGTGAAATGGTGTTTCACATGAATTCAATTATACAAACAAAAAAGCAGACAAGTTGCTTAAACTAATAGCAAAAAATAGGATGTATATATAAATAGATTAACTGTGAGATCTCAAATCCCACATTGTTTAGAGAGATGAAGGTGAATGTCTATATATGTAGACTTGTGACTCCCTTAATTAACAAGGTTTTTTGGGGTAATACCTAAGAGCAAAACCATGAGGGTCAGTAGGCCAAAATGGATGGAGTCAGGTCATTACATTAGCAACATGAAAACCTCTCTTCTTCTTCTTTTTTTTTGTTTTTTTGTTTTTTTGTTTTTTTGTTGTTGTTGTGTGTGTTACCTATCAAATTCAAATCCACTTTTGACTTGCATAATCTCCAAATTGTGTGCAATCCACTACACATTAAGTGTTTAACACTACATGTATCACAAAGATAATGGCACAGTAAGGAGAACAGAATGAATTCATTTCAGTAAGAAGAAATAGATAAAATGCCTATGGTTGGATACTCATTGAATGTCATCCCGCATTAAATCTTTTACGAAATTAAAAATAAGGACTAAATTAAATTAAACCATGGAGTAAGAGCTAGTTTCAGTTAGCATTAAAGTATTTAACCTGAAAAATCCATTAAGTAAAATTAAATACTTGACAATCAAAGCAAAATATCAGAAGAAAGATGGATGAGAAAATTGAGAAGAATGTGGCTTCTTGTACAAATATATTATTGATTTTGTAACATGCTATACAATGCATTTCTTTGTAGAGATGATATACAAAAGCAAAATCCATAGACAAATTCCTTTTGAGAAATATTTGGATGCCTATAGGAAAAGGACGTTTTGGACACGACTAAGTGAATCTGATGGACTCTCCAGCTAGTGATTGAGAACGTTGAGAAGGGAAACTCTTGTTTTGATCAAACGCCTAAACACACACTCCATGCCCATCTCAAGATCTCGGATGCCCAACTCTATTTTCTCCAATTCCATTTGCAAAAGTTTCATGTCCACAACTTCGTTGCCTTTGCGAGACTTGTGATTGACAAACGCCTTCAACCTAAGATCTACTTTCTCCATCTCACTGATATCTGCTTGCGTTCCTTCACAAGCTACACGGTTTTTGAGCATCAATTTGGAAACGAAAGACCAACTAATTGGCTTGAACTGTCCCTTTGGTCCGGATACAAAGGACAGAAGGGATCCAAAAATGTCAAGAGTGATTTGTTCTACTTGATACAGTGCATGAACTATTGCCACAAGGCTATTATTATCTCTATCCAAAAGATCACAGAAATCACGTTTGTTTTCTAGCTTCCTCATTTCTGCAACACATATGCGCATCTCCTTGATCATCCTCTTTCTAAAGAAGATGTACTTTTTGACCTCATTTGTCTGGTCGAGTTCTGAACATCTTCTTCGGCAAGCGGACTGGAGATCTTGCACATGTTCCCTCAACTGTGACAAGACATCTCTAGCAGTGCTGCCCGCATCAACCAACCTGAGAGATCCATTCAAGATCTCATCCACACAATTCTGTTGTCGTTCATGGGAGAGGATTTGTTGGGTGAGAGGCAACTGAAGCAACGCATCAACACGATCATACAAGTCACTGAGACCACTCAAATTATGAGATAATATTGCTGAGGACGAGGGAGTGGCCTCTAAAGCACTTAGATGATGCAACTGCTCCAATATTTCGAGGGTTGCTGGATGAGATGTTGAGGGTAAACTAATAGAGCGAGCATGCTTAGGAACTCTGGGGGTAGCTGGAGAAACAGCCATCTTCTCTTTTGTGGAAGAATGCCTTACAAGCAACACAATATAGAATTCGGTCTTGAAAGATATATAGTTGCCCTAGCTTTGTGTACCTTATATATAGAGATCGAGAGCTAGAAGTTAGAACGTACGATCAAAGAAACATAAGGAATCTCATCCTGTATTTGTCTTCGGTTGGCCATGTGGGGTTTTCCATGTCCAACGATATCTATTAATTGTTTTCTTAGATATACAAATAGATACCTGTATGAAGTGATTATATAACGTGGAATCATTGTAAAGTTATTGAAGTGATTATAAAAATACACACGAGTGGAATGCAATCTCCCTGCTCCAACCATGCCCCCAAACGGATGGACAAGAAGCACATATTTTTTTGCTAAATTTGGCCTATATATGAGATCCCAGGTGATCTCTCTCTATCTGTAACGTAATGCTCATAAATATGATCAAAGGATAGCGTCGCTTGAGAATTAGACACTTGGAATCTTCATAGCATTGAATTAAATTTAAGTATACCATCGTAACCATCCTCGTGTAAGGCTAGTAGGGGATCGAGAGGGATTTTGTTTATTTTCGCTGATGCCAGATAGTCCTCCCGTAATAATTTTGATTCCATCGACAGGCTGCCACTCTTACATCAATTTTAAAAGAGGGAAAAAGGGGGTGGTGCATGGGAATCGAAGTTGCGCCTAGCTACAATATTAGAAAGATCCTTAATGTCCACCCTGCAGGAGGCGCGCGTACGTGCATGATCTGCATGGGGTCACACGAGGGTGTGTACGTGCGTGTGTCTATGTATAGATATATTTTTGCATGGGTGGCATATATTTCAGCATATATATCTCCGAGGCATAGCTTTTAAAACTTGAATTGATCATGTGCTTCTGGAAACTGGTTGATGTAGGGCACAAGTTTGAGAACAAATGGAATCTTGACGACCTTGAACTCAATAAAAAATTGAAATAGTTAATAATTAGAGTGTCATAAATGATCTTCAATTACATATGCTTGTTCCCATCTCAGAAGACAGGAATTTAAATTAGCAGCATAATTAATACTCCATTATTCTCCACCATTTAAAATTTAAGGAAGCTTGAAGGCAATTTAATAATGTAATTATATAAATCGCCACCTAGCTAGAGCTGTCTCCGTTTGTTAGCTTTTCAATTGATACGAACGGATTTCCGTTTTAAGAACGTAGACCCGGGGGTATACCTGTTTAAGAACTCAATAGCTCAGGATGAGTTACCGGCTGGTTAATTGTGATAGAAGACGGAGGACGCGGAACAACAAGCATTATGATTATGCTGCTAGTGGCTGAGAAGGGAGATACTCTTGTTCCAATGGGATCTAAGCGCCATGTACGTCCGGCGATGTTTAATTGTGTCTCCTCCCTCCAACACCCAATATTAATGTAATGTGGTACATATACAATCAGGTAATGCGTGTTGCGTTGGTGACTTGACATACTGTTAGGATCGAGCGCTTTCCACTAGACCAATAACTTAAATTATTAATTAGAATGCAACTTTATTTCCTTATACCATAGCAGGATGATGGACCTTGGCCCAACGTCCCCAACACATACACCATGGCTGCTACCAATAGGCTAGTTACCAAAATGAAATGCATTGCCCGTCACCCATAAGCTAGCACATTCAATTAACTTTTTTAATTAAAACCTTGTTCTTCATAACCAAAAATGTTCAACACGAAGCTTAATTGGTGGTGCGTGGCTTATCTGTCAGCCCGAGATTATGACCAAGCCCGTCTAAGATTAATCGGGCTTTCAAAATCAAATCCGGCCCGACCATATGTCCAACATTCGCATGATCAAGCCCGTCCAAGAGCGGGCCCATCAGCTCGGGTTGGGCTACCCGGCTCATGAACACCCCTAAGCAGTAAGAATGTTTCATCAAGACCTATTGTGGGTCTTGAAATCCCATGCTACATGGAGAAGAGAAAGTGAAAGTCCATATGTGCATGTAGACTTGTGACTCCCGCAAGTAATGGGGCATTTTTGGGTAAAACTCAAGAACAAGACCGTGTGGCCAATGAGTCAAAGCGGATAATATCGTTATAATTGGGATAGGGGTATTACGAAATAGTATCAAAGGCGAACCCCAACCAGCAAGTTAGTGCGCTAGTAGGCTATAGCACGGGGACATGAAACCCTTAATGGGGTGGATTGTGATCTCCTCGAATCCACATTGCTCAAGAAGGAGAAAGTGAAGGTCCATATATATATAGACTTGTGACTCCCTCAAGTAACAAGACCTTTTGGGGTTAAACCCAGAAAGAAAACCATGAGGCCCAATAAGCCAAAGCAAACAATATCATTAATTACAGATGAAATATCATTTGCATCTACAAATCTCACCTCCTCTTATCTTTAGTTCCCCATTTTTCATTTGGACAAGTACAATGTACCAAATGGCTGCAGATGGTTGATTACTTTGCTTAGAGGGAGATGTGCAACTTTTATTGATGATAACAATGGATAGAAAGGAGCAGTAGCATTAGACGATAAGCGTGCAGAGATATGTTGCAAAATAACCTATAATTCTGGGATTCCTCCTATTGATGGTGTTAGTAGTGATGACATTGTGGATATTATCATGCACTTGCAGTTGAATCTTAGGTCTTTAAAAAGTCTAATCCCTCTTATACGAAGCTTCTTGTCAAGAGAGCCATCCTTGTCGCTGCCAAAGAAGATGATTAACAAGAAGGGATGAAATCTTCTGTTATGTTTATCTGAATTGGTTTATTGTGGTCATGAGATCATACTATGTGGAACATCTCACGATTAATGTTTTTCGTGTAGAACCTACTTGAAACATTCATAACAATGAAAAAAACACAGATTGTACCACAGCAGGAACGAATTCAGTAAACGTAGCACAAGATTTTAAGCCGGGAATACATTCCCTCCCATAACTTGGATAATGGGTTCTTTGAAAAAAAATAAGCACTTAAGTGGATGGAACGCTCCGTCCCGTTAGTGCATAGATCTGGAAACGTGGCAGATAGCTATTACTGCTGTAATCCTCGCTGCAACGATAACGTTGCAGACAATGCGGACTCCGTGAAGTTCCGTTACCCCACTTCCCTTGACAAATTTGATATTGTCTTTTCCCATTTGTCCCCTGCCTAGATTTCTTTTATCTCCTCAGGCCAAACGAAACGGTTGGACGATGACTCAACCACGTAGAAGCAACACTTGACACCTAAAACTCAAGGCTTCAATTAAAGCCCTAAAAATGCCTCTTACCTACTCTGGAAATGAACTCGACTTGCACATTATATACACTAACAAATGAGAGAGATTAGAGAATTATACACAGTCCCTCTGCCGGCAGAGAGATTGCATCGATTTCGAGTTGCCGAAGAACAGAGAAAGGCTGCCTGAGATCAGTCGAATCCAAACAATGTCTTCCACAAGCAATCCTCTGCTCTCCTCGCCCTTCTTTGGTACTCCTCTCCATCTTTCCCCCCCAACACCTAAAACAACCAGCTCATCTTTTCCTCTGCCCTTCCTCTCTAGAAGAAAATTTTCGAGTACCCAATCCCTTTTAAATAAAAACTCTAATACAAAGAACATCAAAACCATCCCTTCCCAGGCTACTTTGGCTGCCCTAATTTTCTCTTCGATTACCCAGAGCACACCCTCAGCCATAGCCATAGACAACATATCTTCTCCTCCTCCTGTAATTCAAGCTGAAGCCACCAAACCCAGCTCCCCAAATGCCTCTCCCTTCTCTCAGAATCTTCTCCTCACCGCCCCAAAGCCGCAGGCAGAGTCCACCTCTGATCTCCCCGAAGGTAGTCAGTGGAGATACAGCGAATTCCTTAATGCGGTTAAGAAAGGGAAGGTCGAACGTGTCCGGTTCAGCAAAGACGGCAGTACCCTCCAGCTCACCGCCATCGATGGCCGCCGAGCCGCCGTTACCGTCCCCAATGACCCGGACCTCATTGACATCCTGGCCATGAATGGTGTTGATATCTCCGTCTCAGAGGGAGAGTCGGGTAATGGTCTCTTCAATTTCATTGGCAATCTCCTCTTCCCTTTCCTTGCCTTCGCCGGATTGTTCTTCCTGTTCCGCCGTGCCCAGGGAGGCCCGGGTGGACCCGGTGGCCTCGGAGGTCCCATGGATTTCGGCCGGTCGAAATCCAAATTCCAGGAGGTTCCCGAGACTGGCAACACCTTTGCTGATGTTGCCGGTGCCGACCAGGCGAAATTGGAGTTGCAGGAGGTTGTTGATTTTCTCAAGAACCCCGACAAGTATACCGCTCTTGGAGCGAAAATTCCAAAGGGTTGTCTTCTTGTGGGACCTCCCGGAACTGGAAAGACCCTCTTGGCTCGGGCGGTCGCTGGAGAGGCTGGAGTGCCATTCTTCTCATGTGCAGCGTCGGAATTCGTGGAGTTGTTTGTTGGGGTTGGAGCGTCGAGGGTTCGGGATCTGTTTGAGAAAGCAAAGTCGAAAGCCCCCTGTATTGTGTTCATTGATGAGATCGATGCTGTGGGTAGGCAGCGTGGGGCGGGGCTTGGAGGAGGTAATGATGAGAGGGAGCAGACTATTAACCAGCTCTTGACGGAGATGGATGGATTCTCCGGCAACAGTGGTGTCATAGTGCTTGCAGCGACTAACCGGCCAGATGTCCTAGATTCGGCCCTACTAAGACCCGGGAGGTTTGATAGGCAGGTCATGGTGGACAGGCCTGATGTCGCTGGTAGAGTTAAGATTCTTCAGGTTAGCTCAAAGCTCAATACAATTCCCTTCAATTGCATCTTCCATTTTATCAAATATCAGTTCTTATTAAGGGAAAACTCTGGGAGATTACCACAAATCCAGTTGATGATCACACACTAAGCTCTTTTCATTCTTATTAGGTACTGTAAAGGTACTTTACCACCTCACTTCAAATTGCCTATTTGTTAAAATAACACTTCACCTACACCTACATACAGCCGACTCATTTACAGAAGAAAAGAAACTCACACACAAATGAACACACTGATAGATAGCCAATGCATAGATGTTTTGTGAAGTTACTGCTGCCAAATCTAACGTAGGTTTCTTTAATTCAAGGCATTGCCCGTGATAACAAGCAAATAATCTTTGTTTGTACTAAAACTGATAAGATTTTATCATAACATAAAAAAGAAAAAAAAATATATATATATATATATATATATATATATATATATATAGGTAAAAGAGGTAATATATTATAGTAATTAAAATATGATTAGAACATAGGGGAGGTGAACACAAAGTGTGCAACCTCCTTGAAAACTCCTTAGGACCCAAAGATCCAATCATCCAAGAAGGAAAAAGAGAAATAAACAAAACTTCCCAAGTTAGATGACTTCTCAGGACTCAAAGCTCAAAGAGATAGTCACAATTCAAGAACACTTTTAGGGACAGATTGGAGAAACTTGGAAGAATCAATGCCCAGATGAAAATCAGATGCAAGGCTGCATGGAACAAAACTTCTGCTGACTTCTCTTCACCTCTAAAAATTGTGTGATACCTTTCTCCCCATAACACCCACATGATTGCCACAGGATATGAATTCCATAACGAATTCCTCCTTTCCTTTTTCTTTCTCCTCCCCCGCCCAATTACAGCTTGCTGTGTCGTGGCCAGTTGAACCCACATAATTCCCCATTTTTAGATAATTTAACTCCATATCTTTGTAGCCCCTTTACAATGCAAAGAGTTTCTGCTGCCATTTCAACATGCATCTTACAAGCATTCCAATTACCAAGCAATTGTAAATTTCTCCAGAATGTGCCCTTTTAGTCGTTGCACAAACTCCTTCAGATTAGTCATATGCAGTGGCCTTTTTGTCATGGTTTACAATATACTAAATTATCTTTAGGTATGAATAGCGAATTATAGTTGTTAAGTGAGAAGAAGGGCAAGGCAAAGAATGTTTATATGGGAGCAGAAACTCTTTACTTTAAATACCATATCTACCACGGTGTCATAAACTACTGTAGGAGTAAAGAAAATGGGATCTCTCATACAGTCATACTTATGGAGCTACAGATCTTTGCTTTAGGATTATTTAGTTTCATAATCGTCTCCTCGTCTACTGTCAAAAACTTCTAAATACTCTGGCTCCTGTATATCTGAGATCTACATAGAAAAATTTTAAAAAACAGTCATACTTGTGTGTGTGTGTGTGTGCTTGTCAGTCAAAGAGCTATTCATATTGCAAGCTTATGATGCCATCTTTTGCTCTGATCTGTTTAATTTTGGTAACGCCTTTGCCATATGTGACAGGTGCACTCCAGAGGAAAGGCACTAGCAAAGGATGTTGACTTTGACAAGATTGCTAGACGAACCCCTGGCTTTACAGGAGCAGATCTACAAAATCTAATGAATGAGGCAGCCATTCTGGCAGCCAGGCGTGACCTCAAAGAGATTAGTAAAGATGAGATATCTGATGCTCTTGAGAGGATTATTGCAGGACCCGAGAAGAAGAATGCTGTTGTATCGGACGAAAAGAAGAAATTGGTTGCCTACCATGGTATATCTCTCTCCTTCTCTATCTCTGTGTATATGTATGTGTGTTTTGTTTTGAGTATGTGACTGTAAAAATTACTTGCAGAGGCTGGGCATGCTCTAGTTGGTGCACTCATGCCTGAGTATGATCCCGTTGCCAAGATCTCCATCATCCCCCGTGGTCAAGCAGGTGGACTGACCTTTTTTGCTCCAAGCGAAGAAAGACTTGAATCTGGACTATACAGCAGAAGCTATCTAGAGAATCAGATGGCTGTGGCACTTGGTGGAAGGTTTGTCTTAAACACCATATTCTCAAATGCTCTCTCTGCCTTTAGGAATGAGATCTAGGGTCAGGGGATCTCTCATGACCCATATCTTGACTGGAAGAAGTTCTAGGAGAATGATATGATCATGTTTGAGCTCAAAAAGCCCTAAGTGTGAACTTTACATACTCTGGCGATGCTTGAGGGTTCAATGCCTTACTTTGAAATTCACATATTCTGTCGATGCCAAGCAGTTCAGGTCATGCAAACGGCCTCATTGGTGTGGACAGATGAATTGGTGGAATGTGAATAATCCACAATCCAAAAACCACACCGATTCAAATGATGTTGAACACTGTATGAATGGAGCTATGTAGTTATATCCAAGTCTTCATCTGGTATTCTTGATTTAAGCTATATAATATTTCTTGGGCAGATGATCGAAGATAAGTCTAATTCAATGTATTCAATTTTGATGGGATTGTATCATGAAAAATGCAAAGTTTTCTGTGTGCTGGATGCTCATTGAAACCGTCATTGCAGGGTTGCGGAAGAGGTCATTTTTGGGGAGGAGAATGTGACAACCGGAGCATCAAACGACTTTATGCAGGTTTCAAGGGTGGCAAGACAGATGGTTGAGAGATTTGGATTCAGCAAAAAGATTGGGCAGGTTGCTATTGGCGGACCGGGTGGAAACCCCTTCTTAGGTCAACAGGTATGGATGAGCTAGGGCTAACGGGTATTCATTTTAAACCTTTATGAGCATCTTCATTTTTTCTGCAAATTCTCACCATTCCCATTCAAAAACACAGATGACAACTCAGAAGGATTACTCCATGGCAACTGCGGACGTAGTGGATGCTGAGGTAAGGGAGCTGGTGGAGAAGGCATATTCAAGGGCGAAGCAGATTATCACAACCCAGGTTGACATTCTCCACAAGCTTGCTCAACTTCTAATAGAGAAAGAAACAGTTGATGGGGAAGAGTTCATGAGCCTTTTCATCGATGGCAAGGCTGAGCTATATGTTGCGTAACCACCCATTGCATCCCTTAAAAAAAGCATTGTCATGTTGTATTATTCATGTACAGTGACATTTCAGGAAGCAGACAATCGCTTCATCAAATGAAATGGAGAAAATTATATGCATTAATGTAATGAAAACTAAGAATTTCTCTATATAATACAACTTTTTTTTTCATGGTTGAGAAGCCGAAATCCCAAACCGAATTACAGAACTCTAATCAAGTTCAATTTAACAATGGCTGGTGGATGGATTATTATTGATTACATGGTCGGTTTCATCAGGATCCTTTACCACCCCGTTGCCTCTTTTCTTCCAATCCTGCAGCATCATTCAACATGTCAGCAGCATCCTTCTGCATGTTCAGTTTGGAAAGGGCAACTGCCTGCATATAGAAAGCCGTGGGCCAGTCCGGATACACGCATTGTGCTTGCATTGCATCTCGCAGTGCAGCATCTGGCTGATCACAGAAGAGATAGCAGAGGCTTCGTCGTGCATAAACTGTTGGTGAAACCATTGTTCCAACATCTATAAACTGCATAGAAAACAGAAGCAAAGACAACCAAAGCAAACACGTCAAAACGCAACAGTTTTTCTTTTAATGTGTGCGCATGCCTAGATCAGAGAGACATTCCCAAATTTAAATGCATCAAACCAGCATTTCAATTCCTTAGGTTTTTCTTCAATTTATCACTGATAAGAAATGATGACAAGTGGATATATTAACTATCCAATCCAATAATTATGAGCAAAGAAAAAAAAAATTTCCCCTTTTTTCCTTTCCACAACCGTTGGAAGCAGAAAATTGCCAACAGGTTGAAGAATGTAATTTCTTCTGGTTGATTAAAGAAAGCAGGCAGACAACTAGAAAATTATGAAATGGTCGTCAACAGAGATATGGTTATGCATTAGTATAACATTTGAACAACCATGATCACCTGGATCAATGAGGAAAACTAGTGACTGCCATTGAATGGGCAATCACAAATACAGTGGAAAACATTTTATCAGGACTTGAGAGATCCGGATCAATAATAAGGCATACCACAATTATTAAATGAGTGCCAATAGTTAAGGATAAACCCAGAGGGATAATGAAAATAGGGGAAAAACGTACCTGAGAATAACAATCAATAGCATTTTTAAAATTTTTATCACGAAATGCAAAGTCACCATGCTTCCTTGCCTCAAGCATCTCTCTCATTTGTTGTGTCCACTCTTGGAATGATAACTGCGCCAATCCACAAATAAATAAATCTCAACTTATAATTTTAGGAACTGCAATATACTAAACCCTCTGTAAAAAGTTGATTACCTCATTGATCCCTTCGTCATCTTTGTAGTGCGTTGTCACCAACAGCTGATGAATAGCTGTGAGGTCCATACGTGAACATGCCTCACCCATTGGAGAAAGAGGGTGTTGGGGGGTTGCAGGTGCCTCCTCGTGCTTTGGGATTCCCAACATCACATAAGATGGAACCTGCAAAACAGAAAAATATAGTCAGGGACAAAGAAATGTGATCCTTGATCATAAGAGATCTCCTATGTTTACTATGTTGACCATTTCCTGCATTTTTGCTATTCCTCAGGGGCCATTGTGTTTCATTTTTCACATTTTTTCCCATGCGCATTTCCCACTATTTACAGAGTCTACAAATAACTGACATAAATCAAGAAAAACATATTTCAATTTATCTTAAATTATCCAAATGCATGGATGTAATGATCCCCATACGGAAATAAAAAATTGAAAAATTGACATGTGATGATGGAAGACCAATATTTAATGTGCAATACAAGAGAATTCTTTCACAGATATAAATTTAACCTAGGATTCAAAGAAGAAACTCCATAACATTTTGTGTTTGCCTGCATTAGTTTTCAATATAAATTGCAATGCCAAGTAATCTTAAACAACATTTTGTCCTTGGTATCTTATGGATATGGGAAACTATATAAAAAAGCCATATTCAGCTCAACTGAAGGTAAGCTATGAAATCATAATCCCGGAAATTGCTTCTACTAGCCCTTTATAAAGCACAAAATTATTTCATTTTAGAGGATTTCAACATTGCAGAGCAACCATAAAAGCAAAGATAAGAGCATACGTCAGGTTTTGTTTGCAGTGGAGCAAGTGTTGCAATAAGGTCCTTCAGATTAGGCCGTTCCCGAGGTTCAAATTGCAAGCATTGGGAGGCAAGGCCAACAACCACGGTTGCCTCTTCTGTTGAATAATTTCCCTCCAAATGTGAGTCCATTAAGAGAAGAATATTTTTCCCTCGTATCATATCCAGAGCCTGTAAGAAGAACATAAGGAAAAAAATGCACATAAGATCAAATTATTGCCAGACTTTGATAAAACTACACGTAAGATTAACATATCTAAACATGAAACATCCAATAATACCAGATAATTCAACAAGTATACCATTGCCTATCCAAATACATTCCATGGCAATACTACAGAATTATTAAGGGGAAACAATTCTATCACCACTGTTTTTGCTCGTCAGAGCTTCCTTCTATACACTACCATGGAAAAGAACTGTTAGACAATGCTTGGATGACTAAAAACAAGAAATGCAGAGACTTTAACCCTCGAAAAACTATAGGAGAAAAGTTGACTGACATTTTTCCTATTTAACCATCTTTGCAGACAACTACTAGCCAAAAAAGGAACTGTCAGAATTGTTGATGATTCACCATCTAAAAATTTAATCTTCCATGTCAAAGAGCTCACATGCTTTTGCTAATATTGATATATCACTCACTCAAAGATTGGACATCTATCAGATTGCCCATAATCATATGAAATGACAATGGATGTATTTGATGACTCAAGACCAAGGTCAGCCATGCCAGTTATGTTTTGGTGAGGGCCCAACATTCTGTTTCCGTAAAATTTCACCAACACACCACTTGTGCCATTGCATTTTAAAGAAATTATTAAAAAATTTTAAAATTTTAAAAATCGAAAATTCCAAAAAAATTATTAAAAAAATAAAAATTTATATTAAAGTAATGATAAGATATATTATTATTGATAACAGTTATAAAGATATATGTGTGTGTGTGTGTGTGTGTGTGTGTGTGTTGTAAAAGAATGGCATAAGCCCTTCTATCTCGACAACGACTAAAGAAGGAAAAGGTGGGCAACAACGCAACTCCGAAGAGTGACCAGGTACACGTTGCCTCCCTTCCCCTCTCCTCTCTATCTTGTCCTCCCCCTCCGCCTGTCCCTCTTAGTTCCTTCTAATATTTCCTTCTTTTTTTCTTGAGGAGCAAAGGAGGCGGTGCACCACCTTCCTCCCCATCGCTCTCCCTTACTCTCTTCTTTCTTCTCCTATCTCCCCCCTTCTCTTTTTCTTACCTTTTTCACAAATTCTGCATGGCACGGATGCCATACAGAATCTGAAGATTCCAAAATCTGACTATTTCAGCAAAACACATAATGTGCCATCAAAGTCATTTGAATTTTGATTGGCACAAGACAAAAGTTTGCTTGCACCAATTGAAATAGAGGAGCTTTTAATGGCAAATCGAAACCAAGTGTTTTTGGTGCGACTTCTAGCTGACACTAGGGGTGCGGTTTGGTTCAGTTCGGTTCGGTCCGGGTTGATGTCAACCCAAGACCAAACCGACACTACATCTATTCAACCCAAAACCGAACCGAACCGAATTCTAAACCGAAAACCTAAAACCGAAAACCGAATAAAAATTAAATGAAATAACCGAAACCCAAACCGAACCGAACCGAATTACATGAGATCGGTTCGGTTCGGATCGGAAAATATACAACTCAGATAAAATTACCTGTTCCTTGTGCGTGTACACATGTATAATGAGATCTCAAAATATCTTACCTGAAACCCAAACCTGGGAACCTCCCATGTATGGTGCAACAGACCTCTAAGGTTGTAGAAAGAGATCAAAAAGGTCTTGGACCAAGCCCACATGGCTAACATAATTAGGAAGCAGAAGGGCCACATGGGAATCAAGAACAATCTTGGTGTGAAGGGCAAAGAGCTGAATGATCTGAACACGAAGGGCACATGCATTGCTGACATAATGTCCACAACATGAGCGAGGAAGACGAAGTCTGGAACTCTCCCTTTCTTTCCTGCAACATTTGGGGAAAATTCAAAACACAAACTAAAACAAAAAAAAGTGACAATTCAGCTCTTGCTTAGACACAAAGATGGTGTAGGCAACGCCATTAACAAGCTTGAGCTGTATAGGTGGGATTGTCCCCAAGTATTTATGACGAATTGACGGGTATTTATTCTGACGCAAATATCGTTGAGAATATGCCACAAATATATGTCTGCATATATACATGCATGTCGATTCCCAATGACCTCCCCACGCCAAACCCTCATCCCATCAAACCCCCAACAGCACTTAAAGAAACGCACAGATGAGGGCGCTTAAAGAAACCCCCAACAGCACTTAAAGAAACGCACAGCTTCAAAGATGGCTTCCTGGATTTCAGCTCCTTGTGCACCAAAGGGAAATACCACACCGAAGACGGAAAAAAAAACAGAAGGCAGACCAACACAGACGAAAGAGAAACGAAACTCCGATCCACACGACGAGGCCAAAGAGTTCGAAGAGGGTGAAGTCAAAAGCGATGAAAGCGATTAAGAAGAACGCGATGAGGGTGCTGAGAGCGATGACGCCGAAGAAGAAAGCAATGAGAGCGATGAAGAAATGCACAGATGGTAGAGAGCTAGGAAGCAGAGTAACACAGCTATTCCTCCATGATCGTGTGATGAGATGATGGCGGTGGCCGTCGCTTGGAGAACAAGAAACGGGAGATACGAAGTCTGCAACCGTCACACCCACTTACCTCGAATGCAATGGATGGAGACAGAAAATCGCCCTACACCGCCCCTTAGCCTTGCAACTACACTAATGGGGTTCTAGGGTTTGAAATTGTGAAAGATGAACGAATGGTGGGTCTTAAATTGTGAGGGATGAACGAATGGTATGAATGAGAATATGAGATACTTAAGAGAGGGGTGGGGTTGTAATTTTTTTAAATTTTAAAGGTAAACTTATACAAATTTTAATATTATATATAATGATTCGGTCTAGATAAATACCCTAATTCGGTTCGGTTCGGTTTAAACGAACACCAAACCCAAAACCGAACCGATTTAATTCGGGTTAGGTTTTATGGACCAAAACCGAACCGAAGTGTTAAAAAACTGAACCGAACCGAAGTCGGTTTGGTTCGGGTTTACCCGGCCCGAGTTGCAGCCCTAGCTGACACGAGCAAAATTGCACCGGCATGACTAGCCATGCTTGTGACTATGAGGAATTGTGGTTAAGTCAATTGCATATGATATAGCATTTAGAGTTGCAACTCGGGTCAGTTCGGTTCGGGTTGAGGTCAACTCAAGACCAAACCAAAAATATTTGTTGTCAAACCAAAAAGAAACAAATCGAATTGAAAACCAAAAACCGAACCGAAAATATTCAGAAAAACCAAAACTGAACTGAACCGAATTACATGAGATCAATTCGGTTCGGTTTAGTTCAGGTTAGACCAATACATTCTT
This sequence comes from Buxus sempervirens, assembly GCA_947561395.2. Lineage (NCBI taxonomy): Eukaryota > Viridiplantae > Streptophyta > Magnoliopsida > Buxales > Buxaceae > Buxus > Buxus sempervirens. The sequence continues at coordinate 41,962,975 of OX387190.1, forward strand.
GTGCACAAACAATGGTATTTTTTGTAATATCCTCAAAGTTTAAAGGTAAACTTTCAAAGCTATACATATATATAATAGATTATATATTATAATATATATATATATATATATGAATTCGGTTCGGTTCAGTTTAACCGAGCATCTAACCCAAAACCAAACCTACTTAGTTCGGTTTAGGGATTTTTTGACCGAAACCGAACCGAACCACTATAAAATCCGAACCAAACCAAACCAAAGTCGGTTCAGTTTGGTTTTAACCGAACCGAGTTGCACCCCTAATAGTATTAATGCACCAAACAAGATAAATATAAAACAACAATCATCAAGGGACAACTTGCAATCAAAATGTTTCAAAAATAAGTTTAGATTAAATACACGAAATGGAACTTTAGAAAAATGAGGCATAACAATAAAGCACAGAAGTGGAACTTTAGAATAAAAAATCATAACAACAAAGCACCATAAGAATTAAGAACCAAAAGATTCTCAAATCCTTTCACTATCTTGGATCAATCTATAATAAGGGAGATATTGAATATGCTTGTCATGGTTCTCTACAATCTAAAAATACCCTTAATATTGCCTAGAGATTGGGGGATTATCAGCATTTTCGTATTATTCACATCATATGAGCCTGCTTATGGAGTTTTATTAAAGATCTATGGAATTCCACAATATCCTGAATTCCTGTTGAAATCACTGCAAAAGTGGCAACACCCAAAAGCTTGCTTGGGATTTTTTTTTTGTTTTATAATTGTTTTTGTGTTCTTTAAAAATGTGTATGGTCAAGTTGTTATCAATTTGGAATACATCTTTGGGATTTTTAATTCTTCATCATGTACATGAAGATTATGTTTATAATTTTCTTAGGATTGTTTAGTTTTAAATTTTTTATATGTTCAATACCTTTATTAGTCTCGATAATGTTCCTGTTAGGTCCATTAATTATTGTGCCTTCTCAAGGATAGTCAAGTTCAGATTATAATAATCTCCTTCGTCTTTTAGATTACTTTTAAAATTACTCCAAGAAGAGTACCATTTTGGAGTGACTAGTTAGTATGCTTTTCCTCATGATTCTAAAAAGAAGCGAATGAGTTTTATGGAGCTAATTTTCTACCAACTAGAAAAAGAAAAAGGGATTTTCTGAAGTTCCTGAACCTTCTTAACCAAAAATTGGGATTCCCATGACCTAAAAAGGAGTTTTTTAATAATTGCATTAGATGGAAACAGCAAATATCAGCAGCTTGCATTACAAGGCAAAATAAACCTGTTGGTTAAGCTATTGCTCGACATATGATTGCTTGACTCTAGCAGGCAAACTGACTCAAAAGTGGTGCCTGATAACCTCTCCAACCACTTTACAATGATTTCTAAGCTTATGAGATTTTTCTGGATTTAAGGGTATCCAAATCTCTGTGTTCTCAAAATTATTTAGCCTTTCATCCAAGTACTTCTACAAGTTTGCACAAGTCTCTGGAAATTTTTTTTTTTTAAATCATTGCTTTAAAAAAATGAATTAATTGTATTTTAAGAAGTCATGTATGTTTACAACTGACTTTCGTATCTAATGTATATTTTTAGTCTCATTAATGGCTAAAAATATCATATCAAGGCAGCGCATCAGTCATCAAAAAAGATTACATGTTGGGATACACATCAAATACATAAGGAACACCAAAAAAAAAAATTCATGAATATAGTGGATAAGCATAGAACCTCATTGGTACTTGACAAAACTTGTTTAGATGCAAGTCTCAGCTCAAAATATGATAAGTAGACATCAATTTCATTCCATCCAGAGTAAAGTGGAAACAAACACAAAATACATCCTTAAAAACTTGACTATATATAAAGTAAAGCCAGAATTTAATACATAAACTACTAAAACACAAAAACAATCATTCATACCCTATAGGATAAATCAATTACATAAAGGAACAAGATATAATCAATTTCAAGACATATAACCATGTTTTCAAACATTAAGGAAACAAAAACTCAAAAATCCTTCGAAGCTATTTTAGAACAAAATAAAACAAATTTTCTTGCATATAAAATGGGGAAAAAAATTAAAGCATGCATTAGGACAAAAGCATCAATACCACATAGAGTTGCATGCAAGGGCAAAATAAGTCTTCTAATAATTATCTAGTAAAAAGTTACATAAATACTATATGCACAAACAATAAGACGCCAATCCATATAATTCTAATACCATGCTTCATCCCACTTAAATTGCTCATATTGTGATATGATGCATTTATAGAATCTCCCAACTCACTGCCACGTTTGCCAATATGATGAAGACTACAATGGTATTTTCTAAAAAAAGGATCCATGGTCACGCAGAGGGAATTTCATCTACATTAATACAATGAATAAAGATGCCTCTGTAAGACCTTACACCAGCTCCTCTACTACTCCGATGGGCCAAGTGGCACATTCATTCATAGTTGGGTGGTCTTGCAAAGAATATACTGGCATGTGCCTTTATACTCATCAAGCCTAGCCCAACTTGAACCAATTACAAACCCCAAAGCTTGAGCAAGGTAAATGGAAGCCCAACCCGACTTAATAATTTTTTCATTTTCACATATTTTTACGTTTGAATGTGCAAATTTACACTCATAAATATGAATTTTTCCATTTTCATAAAAATAAACATAGCTTTATGTATTGCTTGGAATGTGAAAGAAATTGAGTTGTTATGACCGGTCTAGGCTTACAATTAGTTTAGTATAAGATTGGGCCAAGCCTACATCTACACACTTGACAGTTGGCCAAGTAGGTCTTTGGTATACATGAAAGATGTTATCTTAGTATGAAAACCAGGTCCAAGCCCAATCCATTGCCACTCCCACTCTCATCAAAAGGATAATAAGGCCTTGATTTTGTAATTCCTGCCTCATTATCATTGAATCTACTAAATAATCCTGCCACATAGTATTTGGCCTAGTTAGTCTCCTTACTCGTGAAGCTCATCAAAAACCATCTCATCTGGGTTATTCAACCACAACAAAATACTCTTCCTCATCAAATAAATGTTGTAAGAGGATTGGTATGAACTCTCCCCCATGCCTCCTGCCTTGCTTTTGGATGCACCTGATTTCCAGCCTTACGTTATGGTGCAGAACAAAAAGCTTCTCCAAATTCTCATAGCCTAAAATGTTTATACTTCAGTGCGCAGGAGATAAAATGTACTCTAGTTTCAAAGCTTGAGATAGAAAGTGCTTAAGTTTCCCTAACATCCGTTGGTTGAAGCTATCTACGATAAAAATCCAAATGCAGTCCTCCTAAAGTTCAAGATATTAGCAGATAGAATACACTCAGCTAGAATCAAAGAAAAAAACACGTAAATCATTATTACAAAACCCATCTATGCCATCACTAAATATTTAATCCTAAGTACAAAGCCATTAGCAGTGTTTTTCAATGATTTGTCAATCAAAACTTCTCCAACAGTATTGACATCACTAAAGGTTGAACTTGATTTAGTAGATCCCCTCTCCAGCCCCAAGGTAACCCTTCTAAATGTGCTTATAAATTTTTTGTTGTTTCTTGGGTCTGCAACATACTGGTAAGTCTGATGGAAGCTAAAATGCCTAAAGAACAAACAATAATTGATATTTTATCCATCTCACCAATTGCAATAAATGAAAAGAAATTTAATATTTGTTATAATTTGATTGTGGTTTCATCATATCCTCCTATATGATCATGCATCCATATATCTGTACAAAATCATAACACCGTCCTAAGAATATCAGTAACATACATGTAAAATTTTAACCACCGTTTAGTGGACTGCACTAGAACCATGAAATAACAGGTCTAAATACAGGTTACCTACCACAGAAATTATAAACATATAAATATCAACAGATAATTGCTTACATGACTTGGAGGTATGTGTTTTCCACTAAGAAGATCCAGGAGTACAGTGCCAAAGCTGAATATAACACTTTCAGGAGTGACCCTTCCTACAGGATACAACGTTTAAGTCATTAGTCAAAATCAGTTCCCAAAAGCCGGCCATGCATGCAATGGGAAGTGGCTTCAAGGCAATACATCCTGCCATAAAGATAAATATGGGAAACAAGTATGCACGCACACGATCTGGCAAGCACATCATTCTCTTCAGGGCAGAATCAAATTTGTTGGAAGCTAAACTTATATAAATACCATCTGTGCCACTATGGTGTAAAATATCACATTATATACCTCCATGGATTGTGTTTTTCCAGACTTTTGAGTATAAATTAATGGAGAGCATTCAATTTTACAAAATATCAAGGAATATATCAAAATATTCCTGATATACCAGTATGCCAATCCACACCCCCCAACCCCACCACCCATCCCACCACGCCCCCCATTAGAGTTTAGAGTTCTTTGTTTAATGCCAAAACAAGGTACATGTCCTCATACAAATAAAAGGTTCTCTAAACACATAGAACCCTTCAAAACTTAACATCTTTTCAAATTTCATCATTTCTTAAACCAAATTTAAGGTCTTCATTTGATTTTCAAAAATTTTCACAAGGATTTGTAGATCAATTTGAAGTTTTCTATGTGAAAACTCAATGGACAGGTGAAGAAAAATTAAAAAATTGATCCTATTTTCTAATTAAAGATGAAATGAAATAATATGCAAGTCAAATCATGCATGCAATGGATTGCCATGCATTTCATCAAATATTTGTGCATTAAATATCTAAAAATATGAAAATGTGGCGAAATTTTATTTTATTTTTAAGCTTTCAACTTATATTTGTGTCATTACATACTGGATTAATTTTTCCTTAGCGGAACGTAATGCACCATACAAAGATATGTATGAAGACCAAGGTTAATCTGGTTAAATATCATTAAAGGGTGTCAAGGCTGTGTGTCCTAGACCTTGCAAAGGACAAAAATGAAGATCTATCTAACCTCCATCCATGAGACAACATAAGTAAACATATGTCTATTCAGAACACTACTCTGAACAAAGAACAGAAGCCCGAGGTTTAATTATAAGACAAATTTCTCAAGAGCTGACTTTGTGTCTACCCTCTTACCTGCAAGCAGCTATGCATTCATCATGAATGCCTGCATGTCCCATATTAATGGCGAACATTAATCAGATTTGTATTTCTCATCTAGCTAATCAAGCAAATCAGCAAGCCCAACCATAAACTCGCATGAACATTAAGAAAAAGCAGCTGAGTGATGAGACTTCAACGTGAGAAAAACATAATATGCACATTTTTTTATGGGAAACAACATCAAAAGCAAACAAGATAATCCAATTATTGTCCACAAAGACACTTAGAAATCATCTAAAAAGTATTCATAAAAACTTTTTGCTTATTTGATAAGAACAGAGAACCATGTTATACAGTCTGCTAGCAACATTTCTCTCTATTAGTGCTACAATTAACTAGTTGTTTCAAGGTATTAATACGCCCTAGATTCCTTCTAGTGTTGTCACATCCTAGTTGTGCCCTCTAATTCATTGCTAATTTTCCATTGTTTTTATGCCTTTTTTTTTTTTTTTTTTTTTTGCTCTCTAAATATTTAGTCACTTTGTTGTTCTTACGTTCTGTATTAATTCAAGCTTTTCAACAACTCCCTTAAAACAGTAGGATATCAGTAATTTCGGTGTGTTACATTCACTTTCTCATACTGGTGAATTTGAGAAAAGGATTGGGGTTTAGATGAATGAAGTTAGAAAACCAGTGGTTACAATGAGAGCCAATTAATCAACAATTTATTGGCACGTGCTTCAAACTAATTCAAAGCAATACCATCAATTATCTTTTCAGAGGAAAAGCAGTGATAAACTAAGAACGGAAATAGAAAAAAATTACCATTCCTTAGATACTCAGGAGGCGTGTAAGCAAGATTTGTGCTGTAACTTTTTCCATCCCTGCTGTTTTTCATGAGGCCAAAACATGAAAGCCGTGGATCACCATCCTGCAAACCATAGCAAATAATCTTTCTACATTTAAATTAACCATACAGACCTCTGAGTTGCAGGAAAAATAACTTATTCCAAGGTAAAGAAATTTCATGGATTCTTTTAGGTAACATCCATTAACTTTGATAAACTAATGAATTACGACACCTCATCAAAGAGAACTCTATAAGCGTTAAGGTCATGGTACAAAGGACGGCCTTCGGTACTGCAATAATCCAGGGCTTCACCAATGTATAATGCAACTCTCAGACGCATAGCCCACTCAATGGTTTGATTTTCCCCTGCCAATATGGAGTAAAGCTGGATTTAAAGTTGACATACAGCAAAAAAAATTAAATAATAATAATTGGTAAATAAATACAATAAAAGATTGATGCTTCACTGTTTGGGATTTAGAAACATATACAAGGGGGGACCAAAAGAATATGTAAACCACACTATTCATATTCACATAAACAAGCCCATTGAGTTCATAAACCAAAATAGATTATGTTCAGTCTACCCTTGGACAGACACTATCTAGGTCACCCATTTACTTTCTCCAAGCATTACCCATTTATTGTCACACCAAACAACAGTTATCACCAAAATATTATTGCATAAAGAAACAAAGTAAAAATAAAAAATAAAACAACTTGAAGAGGCAAATACTGCCACATTTCACCACCTACGCAGCTTTTCTCTTCCCTCGTCACACATGCAGTCTGCCTCTGCACAGTCTAATTCAACATTGGCAAATAAAAGAACAAAAGATAAAAAGGAAACGTTTCTCCCATTAAATCTCATCAACTAATCATCTAAAACTATGCGTTCGAAAAAAGAGTAGAGTTCTCATACAAATATGCATTCCGTAGTTTAATTTAGGAATCAATATTTTAGAAATACGGATCTTATGATCAAAGAGGGTATAGAAAGAATAGAAAAATCAAATCAATTTAAGAGAAAGCATACAGTGGAATAGATGTTTCGCAAGGGTATCATTAGGCATGTACTCCGCAACGAGCAGTCTCTCATCACCATCACAGCAGTATCCAATCAAATTGGCGAGCCTCCTGTGGCGCAGCTTCCCCACGCCCCATGCCTCCTCCTAAAACCGCGAACGAGGCACAAAAATCCTCGATAACCTAAAATTTCGAAGCAGAGATTAAAGGAATGAAAAAGGAAAAGAGAGAAAGAACGAATACCGCGAATTGCTTGGGATCGGGCCAGGCCATTTTTGTGAATTTCTTGACGGCGATCCACCGCCGATTCTGAAGACGGCCCTTGTAGACGAGATTGGGCGCTTTCTCACCACTCTCAGAAACGATGAAGTCTGAGCTGAAGTTTTTGGTGGCCGCTTTGAGCTCAGACAGCGAAAACTCGGAGAAGGGTGGGACTTCACCGGCGAGCGCCGAGGAGTCCGTGCCACCAGACGTCGGAGGGTGATTGAACGAAGGGTTGTGGGTGTGCTGCCGTTGCACTTTTTCGGAATGAGTTTCCGTAAAAAAGGACGATTCGCAGCAACCCATGACTCGTTTTGATTGGCTTAGGCTTCGTTAGAAATGAGGAGAAACCATTAAAAAAGACAATTAGGACTTCGGGGACAGAGAGAGATGTAGCGAGACGATAGAGGGTTTTAGCGCTCTCTGTCAATTCACCCGTGTGTGTGAAAGGGGAGGAAAGAGAAAGAGATCTAACGACGAAAGTGGCAGTCTCTCTCTCAGTCTTCTTCGTCTTCCTTCTCTTTGCTTTCTTTCTGCACTGACGCCTGACAATCTTTCTGTCTCTCTCTTCCTCCGCGCGTTGTTGTTTAATTTATGTTAGGGTATTTTTGTCTTAAAAAAGTTATCAGATTTTAAACCAGCATCAATGCACGTGCGAGGAATCTTTACTCTTTCTTGTACAGCGTACACGGGCAACCTCCCATGGGCGTGTTTTGATTTTTTTGTAATATCCTTTTCCGATAGATGCGCGTCGCAACAGTGATATCATCAGGTCAGTACCTTTTTTGGTTCTAATCCGAAAGGGTTGGCTTGGGCTTACTCCCTCCGTGTTTCGGGTTCGAAATGTGCATAATCTTCTTTGAAGCCACCTGCATGAGATTTATAGGCCTTAGACTTATCCAAATCATATGAGTTGTAAGTTCTTGCATGGAGCCTCAGGGATTAATTGTTTGAACATAAGTGGGCCTGGATACCCTGAGTTCTAAAAAAAATAAAAAAAAATTTTAATTTTATTATGTTTATATTTATTATATATAAATTAACTAAAGATATAATTTTTGATAAAATGATTTGTGGATCCTACTTTAATGAGAATTGACTTATGATGATGATTTTTTTTTTTTTTGAAGGCCATAACTATGCCGTTTCATTAGCAAAAAGTAACAATACATCATACATAACTACATTCACCATTGAGTGCATGAAAAAACAAAAAAGAGACATCATACCCAGGTCTAAATTACCAAAGACACCACCGCCAACATTAATGTTAGTTTTTGCACCAAGCAAAAGCAAATTCAGGCATACGACCAAGGCTGAAAGACCTGATGGAAATCCATCAGAAGCGCCTGAGAAAGGGTCCGCAAACAGGCAGATTTGAAGAGTCCACAAAGGGGAAAAAGTCGCAAACAGAGTTGCAACTAAACAAGGAAGAATCGGAGCACCGATCCTTACCAAAAACCGAAAAGAGGCACAAAGACCAACATAATGTTAGAGAAACACCCTAGAACCTAGCTCCGAGCATTACATGGACTGACAAAATAAGGCCATCAGCCTTGATCAGAGTCGAGAAACGGCTAAACCTGAGAACAACTATTAACGAGAAACTAGAACCTAACTTATAAACAACTTAAAGAAAAACCCACATCCGAAAACAGCTTACAAAAAAGATGAAGTGCAGAGGCAGAGAATAGGCTATCGGATGACAGAATCTGCCAGTCCATCCAAGACTGGACCGTCATCGACCAACACCGTCGTCGGTGTTTGCCTCATCCCAGTCTTTTTCAGCCGCATCGATGAGCTCCATCAAACCGATAAACTCGGTTCTAGTTGCCGCTTGACTCAAACCTCCGGAAAATCGTGACAGGCACAATAAACGTGAAGAAGCCAGATGCGTCGCCTTCCGTTTGTCAACCTTATCGCCTTATTCGCTCGCTAAACCCTTATCGCCTTGTTTGCGTCGCCAAACTCCGGAATGTTTGCAAGTCATCTCCTAGAATTTATTCTGCGAGGGCAGACTTATGATGACGATGATGATATATTTATTGTAGGTAAGAATTTATTTTATTTAAATGAAGTTGGGAAATCCCATTTGTATAGGAGACACTTAGTAGTTAATGTGGACAAAGTATAATGTTTCTACTTTTAAATCAACAAGTTTAGTTATCTAGTCAGTGTTGAGTTTCCCTTATCGACAAATTTAATGGTAAATCTAGATAGTTCACTTGGTAGCTTAGATAATATTTTCACTAATCTAAGCTTATGAACACATCTATGAAGAATTTTTATGCCTATAAAAGTTTACCAATCTTCTGAAATATGATTTAACTGGAAAATTCATATTTGGCTTTGTTCAATTGTGACTAAAGGAATACTGGATTTGTTTTCTTTGTGTTGGAAGTTAATTATATTATATTGGGTAGTTAAAAAGGAGCAGAAAAATGCAAAGCACATTGGAAAGACGCCTTCTTAACCAAAGATATTATACATAATTTGAAGACTTGGTAAAAAAACAGAAAAATTTTTTACGAATTCAGAATATTCTATATTGATGATTCTTCAATCCATGTTAGTGGAGTGATTATCTTCCAAAACAGGACATACATAATATAATGTGATGCCCGATTGGATTGGGTGGTCCTTGCGATGACCACCATCGGTCCTTACTACCCGTAGAACGAGGGTAATAATTAAGGGGGACAATTACAGTCCATAACAGGTGGGCCCATCCCATTCAAAACAAAACTGGCGAAAGTTGCAACGATACCGTACTCCTGTAGCGTAACACTCGAAAGGACGTATTTAGATTATGTCATGTCACTCACGTGGGGCGCCAATGGAACTGTTACCATTTCATTTCATGCCATTTGTTCGGGTTGAAGTCGAGTCAGGCTCGCGCTTTTACTGACCCGAATACTGCAATTGAACGTCTGATGAGACGCAAATTCTGAACGCAAGGAAACTTCACCTGAAGCTTCTTGAACTTTATCCAATTATTCTTCGCATATTAAATGCATCTTTTACGGTGGATTCCTACGTTGGAAAGTCTTGATGAGAATCGAATAAGCAAACGAATTTTAATTAGAAAGAAATTCTTGTACCTGGTTCTAGGGAGTGACATTAGTATAGAAAATTGTTTCTTGCCCTCTCATCGTGAACAAAAAGATCGAAAGTCGGTAGCAGTGGCACCACCTGGAAATACACAGGAAAGCATACATGTGAAGCCTAGTGAATTGGTAGATAGCAGAAGAGCTGCATCAGTCGATCCTGGTGACATCAGTGCCGAAGATGGTGTTGACAGGCAATCGGGCTGGTGTCGTCAATTCTTTGGAGATCCAGGAAGAAATGATGCCCTTTCGAAGCTACACAAGGCATCAACCGGAACTCAAAAGTGTGAGCTGCATCTATTCCCAAACCATCATCAAAATAATCCTCAGCTCTATGGAGACTGAAACGACAATAGCATAGGTGATAGTAAATGGTTTTGCTTCTGAACG